>CM073580.1:115312563-116717563 GCA_037074715.1 Magnolia kwangsiensis
TCCACCGCCTCTTGTCAGCATGAGCCGACCTTGTGGTGCTATAAAAAGGAGGAAGACGAGAGGGATAGGGCATCTTCCAGAGCTTGGGGGCAGACGTGGAGTGCAAGATAGGGAGAGTTTTATTTTCTATTTTTTTCTTTTCTTTTATTCTGAGATTTAGTCCAGTCATGGCGGGCTAAATCCTCTTAGCTAGGGCTAAGAGGTGAAGCTTGTAGTGAGATGGGAGATTTTATTTTATGTTTTTAATTAAATTTTAATTCATGAATTGACGTTGATTTTAATTGATTATTATGGGAATGTTTTTAGTTTTTAATGGTCTGTTGTGACTGAAATTACAATGGGTCTGCAATGGCTTTGATCATGTCCTTCTTCCTTTATGTTTATGACGTCAAGAAGCCCTGTTGTTCACCATAGTCTCCTGGGCATGGTTGGATGTCGGTACCCTTCCTAACCTTCATACATGTGATTGGTTGGTAATTAGTTTAATTCTGTTGTTTGCCATAATCTTTTGGACATGGTTTGGTGATGGAATCCATTCTAATTCATATACCTTTCATCCCTTTGAAAACTAGATCAACGGCAGTTCAGTAAATTCCATAATTCTTGAAGTAGGCATAAGATCTTCCTGATCTCTACAAGTGGATCCTCTGAATCCCTAGTTACCCTTCTCTGATATCTCCTTAGTTTTAGATTAATTAACCTATAATTATTTCACAATTGTTACTTGATTTAGAATTCACCTTATTCTAGTTCTATTTCTATTTAATTTTAGATAACGTACGAGTTTCAGTCCCTTGGGATTCGACCTCGGTCTCACCGAGTTATTACTACATCACAACCCTACACTTGGGGAGTGAACACTAACCCAAAAATCGATTCCATCCTTCATTTAGGTAGACCTTATTATTGGAAACAGTATACAAGGCAATGCTCGACCTCCAAAGCTATTTTCTAAGGTATGGCCCGATTGAATTACGGGTGTGCCTGACTTTTATGTCGGATTTCATATACTCATCATGGTTTCCTGTAAACTCAAGGGTGAGCATCTCTCTCACAACTCTTTCCTCTTGCATGGATCACCCTAATCACAAGTTAGCATGATCTTTTGATTTTGAGCTCAACTAGGGATTATATAATTAATGGTGGGGGTATATTTAGATACACATCACGGTGGCCTATCAAAATCAGAAGGGTCGACCCTTCTTATAAAGTCTAAGGTCCAATTTCCGTTGTGACCTCCAATCCTTGTAATGTGTTGGCCTCACTGTGACAGTAACCTGGTACAAATTTCATCCTTATCCATTTATCAAGTGAGCCACACCATACAAAATACTGCAAAGCCATTGATAAATAGGAAAATACAAGTGATGAGGCATCCCATGAAACCCGGTGGCCCAACTTTCAACCTGATCCAAAACCCAGTGGGCCCTAGCAAAGAGAGAGGCAAAGCAAGGCAGGAAACTATATCATTTTGCCATGACCTACCAAAGTTTTGAATCCGGTTAAAAGTTAGGCCATCAGAGTTTCATATGGTGCTGCATCACAGGGATGGTTAAGATTTTTGAGCTCATATATATATATATATATATATATATATATATATATATATATGTGTGTGTGTGTGTGTGTGTGTGTGTGTGTGTGTGTGTGTGTGAGAGAGAGAGAGAGAGAGAGAGAGAGATGTTTTTTTTTTGGTAAAAATTCACTCAGCTTATCCAAGATGCGAACCTTTGACCTTCTGTGTATCTAAATATGGATGATTGTTCAATTTTTCCATTGGACCATCTACTTTTCTATACTTAAATGGTAAAGTTCATGGCATGGGCCAATAAAATCAATGGCCTGAAGCCTCATCTGCATGAAGTAAAATCTCAAATAAAATTGAATTTTTAGAAGTCAATTGAGTTTATAATAAATGAAACCTAACATGAAGTAACCACTGCTTGAAAATAGAGATGGCATGTGGCAGCTGGAGATATTAGCCCATGGTAGGTCAATGCTGACCCGGATTCTCGGTCACATTGCTGACCAGATTTCCATATCAGAAAGCCACTCATAATTAGAGATTAGGAAATAATGCAGCGGATTTTCTATGGGTTGGATGGTTGCCGTAGCGAGCCCGTTCCACCATGTCCCGATTCAGGCTTGCTAGTGTCACCAATCGGTGCGACAGGCAGAAATATTGGACTGATGATTGGAACCGTCCATCCTCTATTTTATATCATATATGAACTATAATAGATTTTTTATTTGAAATTTAGCCATTGAAAATTTTCTTTCGATTTTCTGCATTCATCTACAGGCAATTATTGTAGCTTCTTACAGTGGCCCATTTAACATAGCATCGGGGTTGACACTTCACAGTTAGCCACCTCTACACCTGTATTAGGAGTCAATACCAAGACCTCAGCGTTGAAATCGCTCAATCTACCACTTAGGCTATCGATCAGGGTGTAACAAATATATACACAAACAAACACACATTGCTTGGTACACATGATTCATAATTGACAGTGGCAACCATACGAATGAATTTTCGACTCTTAATTCCAGGAATAAGAACCTTCTTTCACAACAGACATTCAAGCAGAAGGAGCCATTTTCGTGCCATTCAACAGACAGGCCCACCTGAAAACATGCCATGCAATTAAAGGATGGAGCCAATCTGCTCATCGGGACTTGGGGCTGTCAATGGTACTCAGATCCACGGCACCTGATAGACCTGACTCAATAGTGGGTCCATGTCCAATTTCTTGTCCTTGTCAAGTAATTTCTGTGGACCGGATTCATACTGTTTAGAACCGGACAAAGACTAATTTTCATAATTTGGAGTTCACCCGATTGATCAACTAGATGAGTCTAGTATACAAGGTAATGCTTGCCCTCCAAACTATTTTCTGAGATGTGGTCCACTTGAATTACGGATGTATTTGATTTTTATGCTCCAGCTCTAAATTATGGTGCGGCATTTAATGGTTGGAGTGGATTTCATATAATCATCACGGTGGTCCCTGTAAACTTAAGGGTGAACATCTCTCTCCTCCCTTTCCTCCGGTATGGCTTACCTGAAGCACAAGTTAGCATGATCTTTCGCTTCGGGCTTAACGTGGGATTATATAATTAATGATGAGGGTGGATTTTAGATACACTGGCCCAATCAAAATCAAAATGGTTAACCCTTCTTATAAAGTCTAAGGTCCCGTTAATTGGACCATAGTTTCAGTCCACTTGATGGATAACTTCCAACCTGTTAAGTCGTTGTGACCTCCAATCCCCATAATGTGTTGGCCTCACCATGACAGTGAACTGGTGCAAATCTCATCTTTAATTACCCATTCATCAAGTGAGCCACACCATACAAAATAGTGCAAAGCCACTGATAAATAGCAAAATACAAGTGATGAGGCATCCCATGAAACTCTGTGGCCTAACTTTCAACCCGATCCAAAACTCCAGTGGGCCATAGCAAAAAGAGAGGCAAATCAAGGTAGGAAATTGTATCCTTTTGCCATGACCTACCAAAGTTTTGAATCAGGTTAAAAGTCAGGCCATGGGAGTTTCATATGGTGCAGCATCACGTGGACGGTTTGAGCTTATATATATATATATATATATATATATAGAGAGAGAGAGAGAGAGAGAGAGAGAGAGAGAGAGAGAGAGAGAGAGAGAGAGAGAGAGAGAGAGAGAGAGAGAGAGAGAGAGAGAGAGAGAGAGAGAGAGAGAGAGAGAGAGAGAGAGAGAGAGAGAGAGTCACCCCACGTCTTTTACCAAGGATTCAAAACTGACCTTTTCAACTTAGGCCATGCACGTACGAACGGAGCCTTTGAGGATGAAAATACTTCTGCTTTTCAAAATGAATTTTTGTTTCTGTAGACTTATAGCTACGGATTATAAAAGTAGGGATAGGTAACATAGCAGGGGAACTTCCATCCTCAAATGCGCTGTCCCTACGTGCAAGATCAAAGTTAGGATGGTAAGTTTTGGATCTTTCTAAAAGACACGGGATAAAAGGTGGGATCTACAGTGGTAATTTTCTCTCTCTATATGTATATATAGGAGATGGTTCCATGCGGTGGAGCTAGCTCATGGTAACTTCCCATGAGGTTGATATGTGTGGGCCCCACAGTAATGGGTGTCAAACATCAACACCGCATTTGATGGGCCCCATTTAAATGATGTGACGTCCCAAAAATCAGCCTTATAAGGAACTCAGGTGGGCCATATTATCTAAAATCATGTGAAGACATGCTTAAAACATATAAAAGTACTTGGTGGGGCCCATCTAAAATCTAGTTGCATTTGAAACTTCGTCTGACAGCTCATCCACATGGGACACACATAATGGATGGAATAGATTTGTGAATCACACCTTGGTGGGCCCAAAAAATGATTATGAATATTTTAATGGGAGGGTAACGCCTCTCAACTTTTGCATGTGGTGTGGCCCAACAAAAGCATCGCTTGGCTTGGTTTTTAAGCCCGAGGCCTACCACAGAATGGTGCATCTAACTGATGGTTTTGATTTTTGATACGCATCACAGTGGGCCTACACATCTCAACCCCATGGGAAGTTCCCATGAGCTGGACCGCATAGAACGATTTCGAAATATATAAATGGTTCTATGCTGTCGAGCTTACGATCGAGCTGTGTGGGCCACAGCATGACGTGTGTCGAACATCAACACCATGCATTTGATGGGTGCCTTTTAAATTATGGGATATCCCAAAACTCTGCCGTACACGGAACTCAGGTGGGCCATACCATCTAAAATCAAGTGAAGACATGCCTAAAACATATAAAAACACTTGGTGGGGCTCACCTGAAATTTGGATGCATCTGAAACTTGGTCTGACCCCTCATCTGTGTGGGACACACATAATGGATGGGCTGGATTTGTGAACCACATCTCGGGCCCAAAAAATGATTATGAATGTTTTAATGGAGGGTAACACCTCTCAAGTTTTGTATGTGGTGTGGCCCACAAAAGTCACAGATTGACTTGATTTTTAAGCCTGAGGCCCAGCATGGAATGGTACATCTGACTGATGGGGTAGATGTGCAACACGCATCACGGTAGGCCCAGACAGTTCAACCTCACGAGAAGTTCCCATTAGCTGGACCATATATAGAGAGAGAGAGAGAGTTCGTAAAAATTCCCTAACCTTTTCTAAGCTGATAACCTTTGACCTTTTGTGGTACTAAATAGGGATGATTGTTTAATTTCTCTAGTGGACAATTCTCTATCGGACTATCTACTTTTCTATGCTTAACATAGTAAAGTCCATGGCATGGGCCAATAAAATCAATGGCCTCAGGCCTCATCTGAATGAAGTAAAATCTCAAGTACCATTGAATTTTCAGAAGTCAATTGACTGTAATAAATGAAACCTAACGTGAACTAACCACTGCTTGAAAATAGAGATGGCATGTAGTAGCTGGAGATATAAGCCCGTAGCAGGACAGTGCTGACCCGGATTCTCGGTCGACATTGCTGACCAGATTTCCATATCAGAAAGCCACTCATAAATAGAGATTAGGAAATAATGTAGCGGATTTTCTATGGATTGGGCCGTAGCGAGCCCATTCCACTATGTCGCGATTGAGGATTGCTAGTGTCACCCGTCGGTGCGACATGCAGAAATGGACTGATTATTGGAACTGTCCATCCTCTCTTTTCTATCATATATGAGCTATGATAGATTTTTTATTTGAAATTTAGCCATTGAAAATTTTCCTTCGATTTTCTGCGTTCATCCACAGGCAATGATGGTAGCTTCTTACAGTGGCCCATTTAACATAGCATCACGGTTCCACCATTTTCAATCCTGAGTCATGGCATAGGCTAAACAAACCATGGAACGACATGCAGAGATGTTGATAATCAGGACCATTTGTCTTATGAGCTACCATTGATGTGCTTCAGACCGGAAGTGACATTCAATGAATTACTCTGACCGTAAACTGTTGTTGAGTGTGATCATTTGGAAAGATTCTATTCCACAAATCAATGGTCATGATCGCCAAATCAATGCGTCTCATCTAAGGTAATGGATGGTCCTGATGAGATGAGCGTCTAGTCATGTGGGGCCTATAGGGTAATGGATGGCGACCAGTCCTGGAAATGCAGAATGAATGCTAGAAGAATTATCGGGCCCACCTTTATATGGCCCACATAAAATATTCACAAAACTCACCTATCGTATTGAGAGGTCTCCCAATGGTCCACCTATTTACTGTATTGAAAAAATGGGCCTCGCATCTTAGGGAAAGTTCCATTAACGAGCCATATTTTCAATTCCTTTCCTGATGGCTCATAGGGGTGGCAATGAGTGAGACTGAGGTCAAATGGCCTGAACTGCTTCTGAGGCAGGTTTGGGTCGGGCGAAATGGATATCAGGTCAGGTTCAGGTATTTAAATGTGGCCCATTTAAGTAAATTGGTCAGGTTCAAGATGAACCCTCAACAGAACAGGCCGCCCATATCGGCGAGTTGGATACAACTTGGTCCAGCTCCATGTTCCATTTAAGTGGGGTGATGCCGAGTTGGGTCAGGTCAGCAGATCCAATTACATATAAACGGGTCAGGTGACTCTTGCGGGCTTGGGCTTGATGAATTATAAGGGGGTTAGGTACGGCTAGATGGTAAGGGGTTGCAGGTAATTAAGTTTCGGTCTGGCCCATTTAATGAAAAGGTGGGGCTCAAGCTGGCCTCAACCCATCCAGAACCTGACCCATTGTCACCCCGAATTGTCGAATCGGGCCACAACATGAACAAACGGTTAGTATTCTGTGTGCGTAAATGTGGTGGGCCCAACAGTGGATGGCTAAATGAAAAATCGTATTCGCTAGTTGTAATACGTGTTCCACCTAGTGTACTAATTCCAAAGCCTCCTGTATTGTGGCCAAAAAATATCCATTTCTTGGTACACATGATTCATCGACAGTCACCAACCATACATATGTATTTGCGACTCTTAATTGAAGGAATAAGAATCCTCTTTCAAAACAAACATTCAAGCAGAAGAAGGTGCCTCGTTCGCGCCATTCAACAGGCAGGCCCACCTGAGAGCATTCCATGCAATTAATTAAAGGATTGGGCCAATCTGCTCATCGGGACTTAGGGCTGTCAATGGTACTCAGGATCCACGGGCACGTGACATACCTGACCCAATTTTACAGTTGTCAAATCACCACTTTCCCTGAAAAGCTCGAGCTGTCAGATAATGGGGTATCAATATCAATGTATATCAAGAACCTGATCATGTGAATGTTGTTATTTGATTCAAACCAACCAGAAATCTGAACCCAATAATCCAACGAGCATCCAATTACTCAGACCCAGTCGGAGCCAGTTCTGGTTCTTCAAGAATGAGACCCAGACCTAACAAGACTTGAACCCGTTTAAGCCGGGGTTTTGAGTACTATAGGAACGATCTCAAGCTCGCTGCTTAATAGGCATGTTTGAGATGCACTATCGTATGTGTTGCGGAACTTTGTATGAAAGAAAATCTATATCAAATAAAATATTTCTTGGACAACAGCTGTACATGGAAGTCTACTGTTCAACCCATTTATAAGGTGGCCCAATGCAATGTATTATAGATATCCAGAAGCACAGAAACAAAAATTACCAAGGCCCATCAACTCTACCTTTGCACATTGAATGGGGCTACGAAATAACCATGATGCCAGCCCGGCCCATATGCTCTTGTTCATCCTGGTTATCCACTGCCCATTTGCTGTTGAGAAATGATGCATTGCTCTAACAGCACCATACGTTATAGAGTTCCTGGTTTTACCATGTCACTTGGACAGTCCAACCAATTGATCTGGTCTGTCCATTGGAGCTAGAACACATATCAAGGGCTACCAGATCATTTATTAAAATAGATATAATCAATTATGTGATCTCTCTCTCTCTCTCTCTCTCTCTCTCTCTCTCTCTCTCTCTCTCTCTCTCTCTCTTTTATTTTTTATAAATCCCATTATGGATATAATTTATGGTTCTAAAGAATCACTATCATCAGACGATCCATGGCTTCTAAATAGTCCTACGAAAGTTGGGTCCAACTTGTGGATGGATTAGATCATCTGATCTGCTTTATTTGGCAATGCAGCCGGCCCATGAAATGTATGTTGAACCTACAGTCCGGATTGACCGATTGAACTGTCCAAATTTTCTGGTGTAACTTGACGCACTGTAACTTATAGTGCCCCTGAGGTCACGTGTACATCGAAGATGGACTGTTGGCTCCGACTTTTATGACCCTCCATTTCGCAAAACATGGCTGGCCCCACCTGATGAGTGAACTGTTGTAGTTTTTGAGCTAGCACATGTTGATGGTAGGTCCCACCTAATGAATGCTCAGGAGCAAGCTCACACACGAATTTCCTTTCATTCCATCCTGTCGTAAAGTCCCATAAGAAAGCTGATCATATACATATATATGAGAATGATCACACGTCTGCCACACCTTCGATCTGTGTGGAGCCCACCGTAATCTTTGAGTTCCATCCAACCCATCCATTATATGCATCCCCATGCTAGGCTTAGATCCCAAAATCGAAGCTGATACATGACTCATCTGAGCCACACCAAAGGGAACAGTGGGGGATATTAGGGAGGTTGATCGCCCCACCGTAAAAACTTAGAGGTGGAATGTGCGGTCCACAGTGCTGTGTATATACTATCCAACCCAGTCTTCAAAAACTCAAGTGGGCCACAACACGTGGATTTGTAGGTTTTAGTAATGATTGTATATTGCTCAATTGTGTGTCTCGTTTAAGTTTTTGATCAGGATAATTCTTGGGATATACGGTAAACATGACGAGGCACACCAGATGAATGGTTTGGATTCCATGTGCACATTACAGGTGGGCTCCGCAATGCACGGATATACATAACACTACATAACCTGGCCCGATTCTCAGGTGAGTCATCTGAGTTGCGTGAAACTCAACTCATAACTCAGCCGAATCATGTGGTGCTATTAATAGAGTTTGGAAAGGTGGGATCTCGTGAAGACCACATCCAATGAGCCAACCAGGTTATGTTCACCCATGGGCGTGGCCAGATCGAACCCATGAAGAAGACAGATGAGACAAATGGGCCACATATGTGGGTCCTGGTGTAGTTCCAACATGTTCATAATTATAGTCGTGCCACCTGGCACATGGAAGCCTCCGACTGTGTGGGTGGGCTGTCAATGGGCTGGGCTGGTCTGTCAGGCCTTGGGCTCGACCGGCTTCAGCGCCAGATAGCACAAATCAGAGTGGCTGGGCCTTCTTTATCAAACGGCAATCATTCAATAGCAAGTTGACGATCCCGTTAGGGCCACGCTATGGTGTACGTATAAGTCTCTCAAACATTTTTCTGTGGAAAATGTGATCATGTGATGACAGTATGTAAGGCTATCAATGGTGGGCATCAGGCCAGACCCAGGTCCATCCAAGATTGGCTCACATTGAAAAACCCAGGCCCCTGTCAGGCCTGAGCCAGTACTGGCTAAGATGAAAGCATGGCCCAGGACCAAGTAAGGCCTAAGCCTAGCCACCTTCTTCTGTGCAAGATCTAGACTGTTTCTCAGGCATGCCAATCATACATCATATTGACAAACATGCCCTTGAGCCTAGCCCGATTAATAAATGATCTTAAATTTAATCTACCTGTCATGTGGCCCACCTGCACTTTCGATCAGCTTGATTTTTGGAATCTTGTTCTATTGTGAGCTTGAGAAACTGATGGACCGAGAGGATTTCTCACAGGCATCTCTGTGGGCCCCACACAGCTTCCGACAATAGGAACTCCCTGCGGGCAGGGTGCACGGGTAATTAATTCACGTCCATCAGTGGCTGGAAAAAGTGGCCATTATAAACAATAGGACCAACATTCTGACGGTTAAGATTCTCCAATTGGAGCAATGTTTGCATAGTACTGGCCCATGAATTGGACCGAATGTATGGTCTAGATCAAATTACTTGACGCGCTTATGTGTCCAAATGCAACCCAACGCTCTATAACTTGCCACCCTTGGAAAGTGCTAAATGGCCGGATGATCCAAAATGATGACCGACAATTATAATCATAGGTTTGCTACATACATTCTAACCAACTGATCTAGCTGATGGTAGACCGTTGAGAAGTGTTTATCTTTATTGTCGCCAATTCCTACGAGATTTCATTAGAATGGATTGTTAATGATTAGGAGGAATTTGCATGGTGTATTTGACATTTTTTTTAGAGATGTAGAAAGAGAATTCTGCGATAATAGAACTAGTGTTTATAGGACAACATCAAATAATTCACTAAGCAGTTGAGCCAAGAACAAGAAAGTCTAAAGTGGTTATTAGGGCAGATGGCAAGTTTTGAAAGAAGTCTCCAAAAAGTTAAAAGTAGTGATGAAAGGGTTATAACAATTGCTAGAACATGCAAAGCATATAGATGAATAGCTTAAGGCTATAAATAACATAAAAATTTAGCAAAAGAAAGCATCCCATACTAATAAAACAAACTAAATTAAAATTATCTTTCAATTATCTCATGATATTTAGTATTATCAATCAATTACATTCCATAATATAATCAACATTTCATATTCCTTAGTGTAATTCATAGTGGCAAACAAGCAGCTATTAAACTTTAGTAATAATTTGAGTCTACGCTTATACGTTGCATTTAATTCAAGTATCAATCAAAATTCTCCATTTAAAAATGTGTTTTACTGCTGTTCTTTACAACTGACGGTAATAATTTTTTATTTTTTATTTTTTAAAAAAATCTATATTGAAAAGTCATTTTGTACGGAAGACAAATATATAACACATTTTGAGAGAAAAACCATATTCTCTTATTATTGCCTAATCACCATTTAAAATACCATGCGAGCGGCTAAGTAAGTGACTGATATTATTAGAACTCAGTTATAAGCCACGCATTCAATTCTGACATGACTATGTTTATCACATGACCAAATCTGTAAATCAAAGATCCAATGGAAAGAATGATCAAGTATAAACTAGAACGAGCCAACGGTTAGGATATTCACATTACTACTTGGATAGGACATGAGTCTTTGTTGAATCCATTTTAATATGACCCAAAACATGGGGTCCTGGCTGGGTTGGGTGGACTTGGAGGGGACCCAGACCTGATACATTTAGTACTTGGGGTTGAACTTTTGGACACCATCCGTGGTGTCTAAACTTTGGACCCAAACTAAAGTTTTGGATCAGCTCCAACATGACCCATCAGGTCAACCCAACTCATTTGCACTTCATGCTCATCCAGCATGTATCACACCGGCAGAATTATGACATGCATAGATGGTCGAATGGTCACAACCGTCCATCACAGCTCAATAGGAAAAGTGCACTGACTGGAAGTCATTAATGGAACTCCCTGTATGCTAATTACTGTTGCCATGTGTGTCATGATAGGCGCCCCTCCTCTCTTTTTCTGGGTGGGGTGCCTGAATGTCCATCCTGGCTGTGTACAATTTTTGCGAGTATGATATATAATACCACAGTTCAAAATAAATAAATAAATAATATATATATATATATATATATATATGTGTGTGTGTGTGTGTGTGTGTGTGTGTGTGTCACGCGCGTATATGTGATCACATGGCTCTATTTGTTCTCTTCAAATAGTAATCGAAAGTTTCTCCGTGTGGAAGAATGTACGTTGGATGAGGCCAGCTTTTCTGGCTGTAAACTGCCAAAACCGCAACAGCTAACAATCCCAAATGACAATAAGTGCATGTAATTACGGTGAAAAAGACGTGAAAAATCCATAAAGTGAAACAAAGAATCGAAAAGGAGAAGTGTTTACGTATGATTAGAATTGTTAACCGTGGTGAGAATCATGTGTTGTGGACGATCCACACCTAATGGCAATCATCATCCATTTATTTTCATCAGAGCTGATTACCGGTGAGTAAGTGCAGTCACCATATATGGCTCCGTGCATGGTAGACTCACGAGAGTTTCAACATGAGGTCATGGGTTCGAGCACCCAATGTGGTTTGAATGCGCTTGGCGTGTGTACGTGGGGTGTGTGAGTGCAGTCACATGTGGACTACAGAAAGTGTTTATTGATGCAGTTCAAAAACTCGAAAACTTGACTCAGTATCCAACAAGGTCAGGTCGACTTGAAAACTCGATCAAGTCCTTAATGAACTTATCTATCATTATAAGCTATTCATTAGCTTTTATAATTAATAATAAACAACTTTTATTTAATCAAAACAATTTCATTCTTCCATAGGGTTTTCAGGAGCATTTTCTCAAAGTCACAGCTCCACTAGCAAATCCTTCTTATCTTTTCATTTTCCTTAATGGTTTCAGTTCAACAGAGTGAGCTAACAGCCTAATAAGCAGTACTACACATAATTCACAACGTAAACATGATAGAAATGCATGAATAGAATCTAGTGTGCTAAGATGCCATATAATATATATAAATAGTTAAATATTGAACCATCTTGGCTATAGCCGCTCACAACATTTAGTCTGCTAACAGTTCCAACCAATGCCAACATATTGCCAACACATGTAGGAGCACAATCACATCCTACACAGACGTTGGCCTGTGGTATCTCACATGCATATAGCGTGCAACTGCCTGGTCTTGATAGTTAATGACTGACTTTAGATCTATCTAAACTCATTTAATTCCCAACCTTAACCTAAATCTGAGGAGGCCCTTTGATACCAACTCAGATTCCACTGATAATTCTTCTTCGAGATTTAAGGGATATCTCAATCCTCAAGTTTAGTCTTCTAAAGATGATTTCTTATCATCTATACACTCATTTCATTATGAGGCATTTGCAGACTTTATATACTAACACGTATAGGCAAACTATATAAAAAATATATCTGCAGTTGTAAACCAATACAATGTTTAGCAATGCATGCCTGTGATTCCATTCGTGTGAGTTACCACTTACCCACAAAGGTTATTTCTCTTTTAGAGTTTTGATATCTTGATCATTTCAATGATGATATACTTATTGGATTCAGGTTTACTGTCCTTTGAAAGTTTCTTCTTTTTAATCATGGCTAATATTCAAAGATCAAGTTAAAATCTTTTCTAACTGAGAACTTTCTTAATTTAGAACACTTGTAAAAGTTGCTTAATTATGTAGTTAAAACTCGAGATCACTAAATCGAGTCATTGATCGATCACTAAATCGAGTCCTTGATCACCCAATTGGGTTCTTGATCTTTATATCCGAGCCGCGGATTGCCTTTTTAATCAAAATTTAGGTTGCGGTAATTTCTAACCATATATGGAGGGTACTAATTGTTACTAGTTTGTATCTCGGGGGGGAAATCTAGCTAAGAATAGATGGATGCTAAGATCCATCCGATTTGACCATCCATTTTCTTGATTTTCATGGATTTGATTAGATGGCCCCAAACGGCCCTTGATCGGATGTTTTGATCTAAATCCGGGTCAAGTGGATCTTAAGTTCCTTTGATCTAATCCCTTAATTGATTGATTAAGTCCTCGATTAACGGTTAGATTCACCAGATTGGCATTCTAAAGGTGAAAGTATATTTTCTTATCTTTTCTTAATTTTATATGGCCTAGATCTAAGATGATCATAGGCTCTCGGTTGGTCACAATGACCAAGATTACAATTCTCAAAATCCAATCATGGGTGATGAGTCTACTATTATTTTAAGCGTGCGTGGTGGGGCCCACTTAATGGTGCACTTATGACATGTGGACCCTGACATCGCACCACTCACTTGTGATATTGATGTCTACGGCCTGATTATGAACACATTTTATCCTATGGTTGGATCTTATCATAATAGTCATTCATGGGGCCCACTTTAGAAGGTGTGATTTTATTATATGGAGCCCACCTAAGTTTATGATCCTTCGCTTGATCAACATCATTTTTACTGGAACAGAATCCATATCTTAAGTCATGATTAAATCCTGTGAATTTTGATCGTGTGGTGGGGTCGACCTCAAGTCATTATGATTAACACATTCGTGGCCCACCATATGATCATTAGATGATTGCTAAAACCATTCATTTTTCTTAATAATTTCCAGCTAACATAAATAATATCGCAATTAAAGGGTGATCTAACTTTATCAATCTTGATCACGTGGTGGGGCGCATTTTACCAAGGTACCCTTGACATGCTCGGCCTACCAAAGGCTCAAGATCACAAATGGCTGTCAAGGGTCCGATTCCCTTACATAACTAAAATGCATGTGTGGTTTATCATATGGTGGTGCACGTGTGGGTGGTGAGCATGACATACGCGTGTTGGTCCATTGGTATGGTCCATTCAATCCATGACTATCATTGCCATGCTCACTACAAGACTAATTCACTAAAATTAGTACCATGGTAATGAGTAGGTTAAGAGATATAGAATTTGTACATTGAGAGGCTGTACTTAACATGTGCTCTCATGGGTGTACGAATTGTATACATATGATCTACTATGATCAAATGGTACCAATGTAAAGCTTATGATGCCAAACGTCAGGGAAAAATATGTTTAATTAACGACCAAAAGTACGTGATGAGGGGGATATATTACATGCATGATCAATGCTTATAAATATACGTATGAATAAACATAATTTCACATGGACTAATAGAATTAAATCACATTGATCATAAGATCTACTCACATTAGGTATACTAGACTCACATAGTACCATGATAATCCACTAGATCATGCAAAATCAACTGTTAATCTTGTCCATCGGTGTTCTAAGCTCTTGATCTTCTAAGCTCTTAATCTGAGTCTTTTCTCAAGATCAGGCTAAGAAACCCACATCATTGAGTCCTTTCTCAAGATCAGGGAGAAAATGACCACTGTAGACAAAACCTTTTACTCAGTGGTTTTTATGAAGGAATACAAACTTAAGTTACCAACTTAGACTAGAATGTGTGGACAGCGAATCTGAGGATGAAACTACCACTCCTTTTCGCTGCTGCGTCTATTCCTCTCCCTTCGCTCCATTTGTGAAAAAAGAAGGACGAAAACTCCTGCACTACATCTGCTGCTTGGATCGCACTACGCTCTAGCTGGATCCCACGCTCTAGCTTGGACGAAACTACCCGCTTGCTCGTTTTTCTGAAAATAGTCCCTCCACGGAAGAAAGTATGCACTATAGGTGTAGTACATTTACCTAAATGGTATAAATTTTTTGTAGGCCATTGAACTGTTAGATGAAACTTGAATCTTGGTTTTCAGTTCATCTATGCAAAAATCATCCTATGAACATGATGGATTACAAGTAAAACATCATTGTGGGGACATAACAAGGTTTCTACGGTGGAACCACTGTTTCCTATGGTGTGATCCACTTGATATTTCGATATGCCACCATTTTTGGCTGAAACCCTTACTTTAGATGGAAAAACGGATGAACGTTGTGGATAGTCCACATGCATTCAAGGCGGGCCCAACTCAGTTTTTGTAATTTTTTTAAATTTTATTATTATTATTATTATTTTCTTTTTATTGGGTTAGCTTGTTAGTACACACCCATGTCAGTACACACACTCCATGTTAGCCATCCCCGCTAGTGATCGATACCAAGACCTCAAGTGTTGACACGAGGTATCTCCACTCAGTCTACCAATTGAGCTATGGATCTAGGTGTGCCCAACTTAGTTAACACAGCACTATAAGTGCGTATTGAGCAAACTATAAATCCAAATTGCGAGTGGTTTTGGTCCATTTGACCTACTTCTCAGTTCACGATTGAAGAAATTCCCCGAGCAATTCTTAAATTTGACGAAGATATCATAAAAATATGATGGGGAACTTCCACGGATTTATATAATGTAATGGAAAATTTTATGAACCGCTCAGTCAAATTCACCGAAGAGAATTTTATGTAAATCTCGGTCAATTTCATTAATTGCTCGGTCAAATTCACCAGAGAAATTTAGGATTGTGGACCCCACCTTTTATCCAGCTGTTTTTATGAAACAATACAAACTTTGCTTTGCAAACTAGACCTGCACGTGCAGAGACCGAATTTCAGGACGAAAATACCCCTCCTTTTCACTGCTGCTTTTCCTCTCCCTTTCAACCATTTTCTTTTCATCTCTTCCACTGCTGCTTCACTGTCGTTGCTTTCACCCCCTTTCCTCACCCGTTAGAAAGACCAAAAAAACCCTTTTTGTGGGCCCCCCTTATCAATATTTCATATTCTTCTGAAAATGGTCAGTCCAGTGAAGAAAGCATGCACCATAGATATATTTTAAACTCAGTTGGGCCCACATTGAATGTATGTAGTATAGGAAATGGATTGGCTACTCCCCCTGACACCAGCCTCATGGCTGGTGGTCATTGCTCTGTGGGCCCCACCATGATATACGTGGGTGGTGGTCGGTGCTCTGTGGACCCCACCATGATGTATGTGGCTGGTGGTCGGTGCTCTGTGGGCCTCACCATGATGTATGTGTTTCATCCATTTTTAAAGTTCATTCCAGGGCTTTATACTAAAAATAAGAGGGATATAAATCTTAGATGTACCATAATACAGGAAAACAGTAGTGATTGGATATCCATCATTTAAATCCTCCTGAGGCCCACTATACTATTTATCTGAAATCTAATCTGTTTATTATGTCATAAAGACCCAGATGAAGGGTAAAAATAAAGATCATCTTGATCCAATACTTTTATGGCCACCAAAAAGTTTTTAATGGTCGATATTCATTAAATACTATTTCCTGTAATGTGGTCCAATTGAGATCAGGATATACCTCATTTTTTGTATAATATCGTAAAATGATATATAAAAATAGATGGACGGCATGGTCGAAACACATACATCATGATGGGGCCCACAGAGCACCGAATGGCTGGTGGCAGGGGGAGTAGCCAATCCGTTTTATATAGTATATCCACGCCATTCATCCATTTTTCTATCTAATTTAAGAGGTAAAGCCCCAAATTGAATCATATGAAAATATCAAGTGGATCATACCACGAGAAAGAGTAGGCATAATGATTTTCTAGTTTGCCCCGCTAATTTTCTAGTTTGTCCCACTCAATTTCATATTTGCCGGAAGTGCATGGATGGATGTATAGCATACTTTGTAATTTTCGTGGATGATGAAATGAACTTTATACTTTGTCCCACTATATTTTCAGTTTGTCTCGCTCAATTTCCAGTTTGGCCCGCTCAATTTTCAGTTTATCCCATTCAATTTTCAGTTTGGCTCGCTTAATTTTTAGTTTGTCCCACTCAATTTTTAGTGTGGCCTACTCAATTTACAGTTTGGCCCACTCAATTTTCAGTTTGTCCTGCTTAATTTTCAGTTTGTCCTGTTTAATTTTCAGTTTGTCCCGCTTAATTTCCAGTTTGGCTCGCTCCATTTTCAGTTTGTCCCGCTCAATTTTCAGTTTGGCCTGCTCAATTTTCAGTTTCGCCCGTAGTATATCCACGCCGTCCATCCGTTCTTCCATCTAATTTAAGCGGTTTAACCCCAAATTGAAGCGTATCCAAAGATCAAGTGGATCATACCATAGGAAACAGTGGGCATAATGATTTCCACCATTAAAACCATAATGGGTCTAACGGTGATGTTTGTTTGTTATCACATCTTACTTTTTTAAGAATTATGTGAATGAACCACTTCAAACATAAAATAAGTAGCCTAACGTACTTTTTTATTGTCTATATAAATTGGTCTACCTAATCACTATTTGTGAAGAAAAAAAGAGTATATTCTTTAGCACACATATAAATATCATGATCAAGTATACCTTTCAAATGATGCAAAATCTTTTTCCCTACTTGTAGATGAATCTAACTTAAAAATTTCATTTGGTAGTTAAGTAATTCCATAATATACAAGATGTTTAGGCTAGTATGATCAAGTATTTAAAACTTCTAATCGATAACTTGAAGCCCTCTAGGATCTATTAGATTATTTTTCTTATCATTGCTCAATTTCAACGTAATTTTCATGAGTATGCACACAAATTTAAAATTTTTCATCTCAAAGATTTTTAGAGTTTCATGAATATGTGTTCTCAAATGTAAAAATTACATCATCTATTTAATTTATCCTGATTCAAGATAATATGTCATAAGACCCATATTTGTCATTTTAAATTTACGAAGTAGCTTTTATAAACTCATCAACCATAACACTATCATTGTCTGTGAATATTAGATCACCAATGTATAAGGATGTCAATAATACATCACCATGGTCATTATGTTAACATGGATAACATGCTCATTGGGATAAGATCATACATACATTGTTTTCAATTATGTCTGATTTTGTCCACTATGTTTATCTTGTGAATTTTATGTTTGATATGTTTTTCAATTCATCTCTACAGGCGACAAATATTCTCCCGTAATCTCCAACCCAACATTTAGATGTACACTAACATGGTGGTTTGACAAGGTGAAGGGTGGAGTGGAGAAGCACGATAGTCAGCTAAATTTGTTTAGGCAATCCCCTTTCTCGTTTCTATTGCGTATTACATCATTTAGATTTATAGGGGCTCTATATCACATTTTTCTTATAAGATACAAAGGTGATCTAGTATTTGAGATTAGGGGGAGGCGATTACAGTTTATCAAGATAGACTTCGCTCTCATTACCGGTCTTAAGACTAGAGATTTTACTGTACCAAAGATTTCTTGCACTACGAGTACATCAAGAGACAAATACTTCGAAGAATATCTAGAATTAAAGAAGCACCTAATGGACATGTTTGAGAGACTAGTTGACACCAATAAGCATGAGGACATCGTGAAGGTTGCCCTACTTCTAGTTGTGGAGTACTTTCTTAAGGGAACCGAACCGAAAACCAGGTGCAACATGGATTATCTTCACCTGATGGACTTGCTAGATGATTTCTATAGGTATCCCTGGGATAGTTTGGGATACAATACAATTTCACAAAGAATCGAATCTGACGTTGCTGCATCAAGTTCCCCTCGGTGGAGATGTGTGTTTCTTCTTCTTCTTCTTTTTATAATAATTATAATTATTTTAATTTATTTTAATTTTGTTTTATTTTATTTATATAGAAGTGTGGGTTTTCAATCAAAATGTTTGTTGAGAATTCAGCACAAGTATTGTTTTTAGTGAATTTTCTGCAGTAAATCAGTTGCTGTTGGACAGTTTTTTTTCCCTTTTCCTTCTGAATCTCTGCTTTCGAATGTGAACTTAATTTGAGTAGTTTGAAGTTGAAAGTGGGGGAGTACAATATTTGAATTTAAGTGTTTTCGGAGTTGGCAACTCAAAGAAACCCATCAGAGGATCTTCCATGTCTATGCTTCTCATATGCATAACCATCACTGAGGAATGCAACTAAATGTATGATCAACTTAGTACCTTATGAATTTTCTTTTAATAATGTGGTTGAGTTTGTTACACCATTTTTTTGTGCCTCTCATGGTGCCAATTTTTTAACCTCTTGTATTAATTATATGATTTTCTCACATAATGGTAGGTTTGGCTGGACTGTCAACGGCAAAATATCTTGCCGATACAGGACATCAGCCCATATTGTTGGAGGCAAGAGATGTTCTGGGTGGAAAGGTTTATTTTCTGCAATTTTTTTTTTTAATCTCAGGAATATTGTTTTTATTTGTGATAAATTTAATTCCTTTCTTGACTTTGATTTCTAGTCAGCTCATTATTATGATTCTTTCCTTTCGAGATTCTTGTATATGAATTAGGGAGAATTTAGTAACTTCCTGACCTGAAGAGAAAAGGATTCATGTAACTGAGCCCAATTAGCTGGGAGAAGGCTTAGATCATGATGATGGGCTGAAAGAGAAAAAAAATCTTTTTCATTGCTTTTTTTCATAGGCCATATGAACTAGTGGCAAGGTCCTTCTCGTTAAACAATTGAAATAACCGTTACAGATAACTACTTCAGAACACTAAAGTGATGATTGCATATGGCCCTTCAAAACCTTGATGCCACTGTGTTGGGTGTTTTAGAAGGGGTAGGTCTTTGGGGTTCATAATGCTAAAGGTTGTGGTCCATGGGATTTTGTTTTTTTTTTTTTTTTTGCAATAGTTCTTGCATAGAATTTGACCAATTTTACTGAAACTGTGTGCATCAGATTAGTGAAATCCTGTAATGTCTTCGAATCTAAGCCAGTATGATTTCTGTCTGTCCATATTGTTGTTTCTATGGCCGTGGTACAAGGATTTGATTGCAATGCCATTGTTTAGGCTTACCCGAACTCCCTTTACCATTTACTTCACTACGTCTTTTCAACTGTTAGGTTTTACTTGCATTTACAGAGAAAATAATATTAATAAAAACAAGATGAGTTCAAAACCTAATTCTTGTAGTTGCCATCAAATCACATATAGTTTGTTGTTGCATGATGCCAAAAACTAAAGAAAACAAAACAAACTGCTCATCACATCAAAATCCATGGAAATGGAAGTATATATCAAAAGAACAATCCCTAAGGAATAACAAGGTGATGCTTATTATGATAGTCTACGGAAAATACCATATCCTAATGAGTGCATTGGTCCAATTTCAACTTGGGTGATCTCTGGTGTGGCCCACCATTCACATACCTCGGATGTTCTTCACAAGTGACATGTTGACAGAAAAGAAAGTCTCGTTTGTAAAATTTCACATAACATGTTGTATCTGAATATGTTTCACCTTGAAGGTAAAAACAACAACGTTGTACAATTTTCTTTCCTTCATGATGGATGGATTACTTTGAGGGCCGATAGTTTTATAGATATGTGTTAGAGAAAAATGTAGGTAGAATAAAATTCTCCATGTAAAAGAAAAAAAAAATTAGGGATACGGTTATAGCTACGGTTATAATCCGTAACCATTGATCAATGAACCTAACAGCGAGTTGGGGTGGAATCGCGAAATCTGCGATTGATCGCCGATTGGGCCAGTGACTTGCGGTGGAATTGCAGGATCTACGATTGATCGCCAAATTGCAGATTATCTATGGCTACGGATTAAAACCGTAGCAATAGCCGTATCCTTTTTTTTTACATGGAGAATTTTATTCCATCTACACATATTTATATAAATATGTATATATAAGCATATAAATAAAAATTTTATCTCTTTTTTCTTCATTTATTTCTTTAATCATATAACAACAATATCTTCTAAACCAAAATTAGTTACTTGACGTATCATATATGATTTTATAGCTGAAAGTTGGGCGGGTTCAACCCGACCAACATGTGATCGACCCGACATTAGGTTGGGCTTGGACAGGATGTTATGGGAGTTGGTCTTACGGTTGGGTCATATAAACACCAACCCGATAAAACTTGGGTTGGGCTCGGGTTGAGGTCTCGGGTTGCCTGACCCAACACGAACCCGACTAATATATAAGTTCCTTATAAAACAACTTATAATTGAGTGCAGGTCACTTGTGTTAAAGGCAAAGAAAATTTCAATGCCGAGTGCTTTTAATGGTCCACATCATTTTTGGTGACTCATCTCACATGTAGACTCCTACATGTTAATATCACATCTGGGGACAATACATACATTGACTTCCCATTCCAGAGTGAAATGAGAAACGAAATCGCCGGGATTGATCGTGAAATGCATAGAAATGACCTTGAAAATCTTTGAACTAGGGGTTATTTTAAAAATCCAAACATGATGGGACCTTGAAAATCTTAGAATTTTGGATAAGAAACAAAAAATCAGAACATGATGGGACCCACGATAAGAACACATCATTATGGGCTATTGTGCTAAGCTCATAATGAGCGGGCCAAACTGGAAATTGAGCGGGCAAACATGGAAATGAACTGGACAAACTAGAATTTCAGTGGGCCAAATTGAAAATTGAGCGGGACAAACTAGAAATTGAGCGGGCCAAACTGGAAATTGAGCGGGAAAAACTAGAAATTGAGAGGGCCAAACTGGAAATTACGCGGGCAAACATAGAAATGAGCGGGACAAACTAGAATTTCAGCGGGCCAAATTGAAAATTGAGCGGAAAAAACTGAAAATTGAGCAGGCCAAATTGAAAATTGAGTGAGACAAACTGAAAATTGAGCGGGCCAAACTAGACATTGTGAAAGTTGCAACTTGCTCAGAGTCAAATTGCCTTGGGTATACTTCTAAATTCAAATCATCCATTTGAAACTAGTGAGGTACTAACAACAACTTTTTTGGTCTTCCAGATGGCCTTTTCTGTCTCGGGGGTTAAATTTTCGCACAATACTCCTTGAAGCCATCTGTAATCTCCCATTCACTCATGTCATATACTGGGTACACCGATTCATTATATGTGCTCAAGTAACTTTGTGCTGTGTAGAATGGGGAGCAGTATGAGTAATGAGGAAGATTATAATTTATACATGCGGACAGAACATGCATACAAGGGTACCCCTTCATGTCAAACTCATGACATGTACATGAAAGTGAGCTAAGCTTGACTGTATCATTATAATCTCCCATGACGTAGTACTCATCTGGAGAAATCGAATGACAACAAACATCTCGTGCCTTCTGTATAAGATCTTTCAACTGTTGCTCCGCCTATGGTGTCAACGGACCTACAAATGAGGCTGCAGATTCTCTTCTTTTGTAAAATAATTCCTGTATCTTACATCTTACGGCCTCTATCAATTTAGAAATGAATACTCCAAAATAAGAGAAATTGCAATGTGTAAGCCCGCTTAATTTCCAGTTTGTCCCTCTCAATTTCCACTTTGGCCTGCTCTATTTCTAGTTTGTCTCGCTCAAATTCCAGTTTGGCCCGTTCAATTTCCAGTTTAGACCGCTCAATTTTCAGTTTGTCCCCCTCAATTTTCAATTTGCCCCGCTCAATTTCCAATTTGTTCCCCTCAATTTTCAGTTTGCCCCGCTCAATTTTCAATTTGTCCCCCTCAATTTTCAGTTTCTCTCGCTCAATTTCCAGTTTGGCCCGCTCAATTTTCAATTTGTCCTGCTCAATTTTCAATTTGTTCCACTCAATTTTCAGTTTGGCCCGCTTAATTTCCAGTTTGTCCCCCTCAATTTCCAATTTGGCCCGCTCAATTTTTAGTTTGTCTTGCTCAATTTTCAATTTGTCCTCCTCAATTTCCAGTTTGGCCCGCTTAATTTTCAGTTTGGCCCGCTCAAAATAATTGTTCGTCATCTCATTTGTCAATGATTGCGGTCCTTTGATCGGAAAGAAAATAACATAATTAGAATTTTCAACAACATTCTCCAAATCCCCGATGTAAGTCGCAGTGACAACATGGATATCTCCAAAGTGTAGAACACATCTAATAAGTTTAAAGCAGAAAACATACATCTCAATGCAATGTGCTTATTGGAACGAACATTTCAAGCATCACTCAAAGCATTCCTTAGAAGATCCACAAAGTATTCTTTTGGGATACATCCATAGTTTAGTAGTGAAATTAAAGTCTTATTTGGGTGCATTTTTCATGCATTTCTCGATCATTTCCCTTCACTTCACGGTCAATTCAGGCGATTCCGTTTCATTTCACGATCATTTCCATGCATTTCACGGTCAATTCGCTTCACTTCACGGTCATTTCCATGCATTTCACGGTCAATTTCGATAATTCCGTTTGAATTCACGGTCATTTCCACGCATTTCACTATCAATTCGCTTCACTTCACGGTCATTTTCATGCATTTCATGGTCATTCCCGGCGATTTTGTGTTGATATTCTTGTTATATGAATAAAGAAAGAAATGAAAAAAAAAAGAGATAAATTTTTTTTATATGCTTATATATATATGTGTATGTGTGTGTGTGTGTTAGAGAAAAATGTAGGTAGAATAAAATTCTCTATGTAAAAAAAAATAAAATTGGATAGGAATACGATTATAGCTACAATTATAATCCATAGTCATAGATTGGGGGTGGGATCGCGGAATCCGCGATTGATCGTCGATTGAGATAGCGAATTGCGATGGAATTGCGGGAGCCATGATTGATCGCGAAGCTATGGTTTTTAACAGGCATGGGCTACGGCTATGGCTACGGTTATTATCCGTAGCTATAGAGAACCATTGCCATAGGTTTCTTTTTTATTATTTTTATTATTAATTTTTTTGCTGTTGTAATCTCCACCACCTTTTGTAGGTCCCATCATGAGGTCTGTGTTATATCCAAACCGTCCATCTATTTGGCGAGCTCATATTAGGCTTGAGACATAAAATAGGACAGATCTAACTATCAAGTGGACCACACTGTAAAAGGCAGTGAGGAATTGAACATCTACCATTGATCATTATGAATTTTTTTTTTTTCCTCTTCATCCAGGCCTTTTGTGACCTTATGAATAAATTGGATGGAAAATAAATGTTATGGTGGGCCCTACAATTTTTAACGGCGAAAATCAGTTTTCCCGCTGCTCTTTGTGGTGTGGTCCAGTTGATCTTTGGATATGATTTATTTTTTTTTGGGATAATGCTCCCAAATGATCTCGAAATATGGACGAACGTTGTGGATATAATAAATACATAGCTGTGGGGCCATGTAACTTTGATCTCTTATGAGCCGTTAGTACAACTCTCGGTTGGAGGAGCGTCAGCGCTCGTCTTCGAAATGAAGGGAGGGGTATTTTCGTCCTCAAACTCGCTACCCGCACGTGCTAGTCTAAGTTGGTCACTTAAGTTTGTATTCCTTCATAAAAATCGCTGGATAAAAGGTTCTGTCTACAGTGGTCATTTTCTCAAGATCGGGCTAAGAAACCCGCATCATTTCAATGTTAATACATCAGGGAGCACTTTAGATGGTGATCATCAGATGGATCATCTTGTCCAACAGTCAATTTTTAGAAATCTTGATGATATGTCCTTTAGATGAGGGTTTTAACAGTAGATTTGGAGATCCAATGGTAAATCTTTAGTTTAGATAGTCTGGATCGATAATCTATGGTATAGATTTGTGATCCAACGGACAAATTGTCTCAAATTTTGGGTTTAAATGGTCCGGATGGTCCATTTGATGGTCGATTATAAATAAAATAATCGGAAATATTGTACCCTCAAAATTTCTATATATATTACAAGATCAAAAGGGAAATTAGTGACATCATTCACATGGTTTGTCCACATTTACAGGAAATGCAATTTAGTGGTCAATAATTGGCATGCTTTAAAAGTTCAGGGGAGTGTAACAGATTATACCTCAGCAAAGAGGAATTGCCTAAGGAGGTTTGGGGCAGATTGACACTGGATAGAGATGGTATTGGAGTTATTCATCGAAATTTACCCAATCGAAGGCTTGGATTCAATTTAGTTCAGTCTTGTAGGGTCTGTTCCTTTGGTTGGTCATGGGTAGCAACAGAGGTGATGCACATAATGACCAAGCTTTGTTGCTTGCAGCTAGCATCTCAAGTTCTCGGCCTAATGCTCCCTCCACGTTGGTTGCTTGACCATTGTTGCAGGGCTCTTCCTCTTCTGACTGGAAGGCCCTCTGTCGTTATTGTGTCTATCGCGGTTGTCATGCTTTAAATCTGCTATCGGCCTCTCCCTATGGTGGAGCCGCTTCCATTCAGTTGCGGCTAAGATGTATAATGGTTGTGAGGAAGCCTGGTAAGGGCTTGAATTCATCAGTGGGTTCCAGGCCCTCCATCACTAGTATGAGTGATGTCTACTAGCAGGAATGTGGGATGGTTGTTTAATTCCACGGTTCTGCATGTCATTAACATGCTTCCATTTAGGCAATGTCAGGCATCCCAATTGTATTAAAAAATAATAATAATAATGTGTCAGGCATATACACTCGGATACATGTTGTAATAGTCCCCTATTACCATTTCCATTGATTAAAGTATGCGTGCTTCTTTCGATACCCATGTAATATAGATACAAATGCATACGAACACACCGACACATAAAAATGCGAGGGGACAGAAGATAAGAATTTTAAATATTTTCAAATTATCTGATGGACGGTATTGCATTGGCAGATGCCGCGTATATACAATTCAAAGTAATCGATGAAAATCGGGTGTGCGTTTCCTTTAAAAAACATGTAATAACATTAACAAACATTAATCAGATTATTCTAATATTGTTGAACGTGAATAATTGACTATTTTTCACGTGGATGTGTGCAGTGGATGATTGCCACAATTTTATTTTAAAAACGGTGGTGATTCATTCTCCTCATCCACAATTTTATTTTAAAACGGTGGTGACCCATACGCCACAAGGGTTCCAGTACTGTGTACCACTATCAATACCAGTGTTTTCCTGTGGTGTGGTCCACTTGAGATTTGGATCTGCTTCCTTTTTTGAGCTCGCCTTAAAATGAGCTGGTAAAAGTGATGGGCGGCATGGATTTGAAAACCATACATTACGGTGGGTTCCGCATTCATAGAACCCCTGGTCGGTCGTTCCCCGAGCAACCCACTACTCCAAAGTAGGTGCGTTGTCATAGAAACTCGAAAAAGTCCCTTTAATATTAAAATATCTTGAATTTCCAGACCACATGTTGTTGCATGTGCACGTCTCAGATGGTTTATAAATACATGAGATTTTTGTAACCATAGCTCACGGCAGCGACACCACCTAACCTACAATAGCTCCATGGATTTCCCTCTCCAATTCCAGGCCATTGCTGGCCTTCTTGCCTTAGTTCTTTTCTGCAAGCTATGGCTAGCAAAACCCAACAGCAAGATAGCTAAGGGAAAGAAAGCCCCTGAGCCAGCCGGTGGGTGGCCCATCATTGGCCACCTCCGTCAGCTCGCTGGCCCTGAACCGCTCACCCGAACCCTCGGATCAATGGCTGAGAAGTACGGCCCAGCTTTCATCCTACGGCTCGGCACGCGCCGCACGCTTGTTGTGAGTGGTTGGGAGATTGCAAAGGAGTGTTTCACTACCAACGACAAGGTCCTTGCAACCCGCCCCAAGAGCGCGTCCGGTGACCACATGAGCTACAACTACGCCATGTTTGGGTTCTCTCCATATGGAGCCTACTGGCGTGAGATTCGCAAGATTGCCACTCTTGAGCTGCTCTGCAACCGGCGGATCGAGTCGCTCAAGCACGTTCGGGTCACTGAGGTTGACATGTGCATGAAGGAGTTGTACGGGCGGTGGGTCTATAACGGCCAGTCCCCGGTTAAGGTTGAGATGAAGCAACGACTGTTCGATCTGTCATTCAACATGCTTTATATGATGATTGTGGGGAAGCGTTTCTTCGGAGGTGCTGTCAAAGACGAGGCCGAGGCAATCAAGGTCCGGAAATTGATGGAGCGAGCATCATATCTTAGTGGGGTCTTCGTCGCGTCTGATGCATTTCCATTCCTTAGGTGGATGGATTTGCAGGGACATGAGCGGGCAATGCAGGACCTTGCTGCTGACCTAGATGAGCTTATGTGGAGCTGGCTTAAGGAGCATCGGGAGAAGCGGGAATCTGGTGCGATGGATGGCGAACAAGACTTCATGGATGTGATGGTGTCCATCTTAGAGAATGCTCACATCTCCAGTTATGATCCTGATACTATTATCAAGTCAACTTCGCTGGTATGACCCCTGAATATCCTTATAAGATTTTAATTTTACAGAACTAGGTGGACCGTCTAACATATGATGGGTCACCTCCCAGGTCGACCATATACCAATATGGTCTGATCAATTCCAGACCTGTTTGACCCATGTTGACTGTCCATTATAAGGAAATTGATTGAAATATCATGATCTTACAACTTGGTATATATACTCTTATCTCCACACTACAATTGATACTTGACCGGGTCAACTTGGCTGACACAGGGATGAACTTGAGGTGACTCCTTATTGGGACTTTTTCAATCCACAAGGAAAAAAGTAAGGAAAATAAAAAATATATTCTTGATAGTTGAAATAAACGAGTTCATGAGCCAAGAGAGAAGTTTCAAAAAACTTACTATTTATAGATGGTCATAATGTCTTCTAATAAGCATGGTTTTTGGCTAAAAATAGTGTCTTATTTGGTCAAACCATGATGTTCTCCTAATTATTCAAAGCACCTTTTCTGTTGGGTGCAACTCTTAGAACCCGACCGATGAAGAGTTATACTAAAATTAAAACTTACTACAATAGTAAAAATGAAAATAAAATAGAATTTCAACCGTTTATCTGATGTATTTCGCATATCCAGCGTGGGCAACCCGGCATAGAAGGATTGGGTGACTAAAGTAGCTCGTCCTACTGAAAGTCATATATGGTATGTCCGATGGCTCATTCCAGTTTGCGAGATACATCTGTTTTAAGTTCTGATGGTCCGGATCACCTCCTCTTTTTACCGGGCCTTTTCTGATTCATCTTGGCCATGAAACTGTCCGCGATCCGCTCTACATCACCGGCTGAGTCACCAAGATTACACTCTATCATTCATCCTCTCAAGTATTTTTGTGTCATTTTGCAGATTCTCATTGAAGCTGGTACGGACACAACAGCAGTGGCTCTCACGTGGGCCCTCTCCTTGCTGATCAACCATTCAGACGTGCTAAAAAAGGCCCAAGAAGAGGTGGACACCCAGGTGGGCCACGACCGCAATGTCGACGAATCAGATATCAAGAACCTGACTTATCTACAAGCGATAATCAAGGAGACTTTACGATTATACCCTCCGGCCCCACTCGCGATACCCCACATGGCCATGGAAGATTGCCAGATCGGTGGCTACCATATCGCAGAAGGCACACAAGTGATGATGAACCTCTGGAGCCTGCACCGGGACCCAACCACGTGGCCGAACCCGTCAGAGTTCCGACCCGATAGGTTTTTCACTAGCCATGCAGGTGTGGACATTAGGGGTCAAAATTTCGAGCTGCTACCGTTCGGGTCTGGCCGACGGTCATGCCCGGGCCAAGGGTTGGCCCTCCCTATGTTGAACTTGACGCTGGCCCGTTTGATCCATAGCTTTGATTTTACCACCCCATCTGGTGGGCCCATCGATATGACCGAAAAATTGCATATCACACTTAACAAAGCCAACTTAGTGGAAGTGGTTCTCACTCCTCGCCTCTCTTCCAAGCTCTACAGTTAGCGGCTTTGGTTGCATGGTTCATCGTATGGCCGAACCTCGTTTGATGGATGTGTGTATGAATAACTAGGGTGCTAACTAATATCATTACTTTTATTAGAATTATGCTTCTTCTTTTTTTTCTTTTTCTTTTTTTCGTATTGAGTTCTGTTAATTCCATGTATGAAATGAGATATGAAATGAGAAATAAAGTAGGTTTAAAGGGCATATGATGGATCATATTTATGTTCCAGGCGCATCACAACCGTACACATGGCAGAAGTAGGGCATGGACGCTGATGGAATGATTTATATTTGTACAAATAGTGTCATGGATGGCCCACCATCAAAGATTACACTGATGGGATGTTTGTGGCTATCCAATCAATAAATCTTTGATATTGCATGTCCACCATACTTGATGTATGTATGTAGAGGTGGGCATAGAGTCGAGTCCGACCGGATTAGGTCCAACTCGACTTGATCCAGTTTTTGCAAGTACCTGACCTGAACTTGATTTGATTTGGGACCGAGTCCAGCGGGGCTGACTCGATCCAAACAGATTCCTTACTGGCCTAACCCGATCTGAGTTTGACTCGGTCAGGGAAACCGAGCCGAATCGATTTGAGTTTGTTCGGTTGATTCAGACTGGGTTGAGTCAAGCTGAGTCAAAAACTTTGGTACTGGGAAAGAAACATGAGGGAAATCAAGAGAGAGAGGGAGAGAAAGGAGGAAAGAAAGAAGGAGAGGAGGAAAATCCGGAGAGAAAGAAGGAGAGGATGGAAATTAGGAGAGAAAGAGGGAGAGGGAGGAGAGAAAGAAGGAGGAAAGGAGAGGAAGTCGGCTTAGGCTGCGGGTAGGGTTAGGGTTCGAGTAGAAGAAGGGTAAAGGTTTTTTTTTAAAAAAAGAATAAAATCTAACTTTATACTACCTGATTTCGGTCCGGTCCAGATCAGATCGAACCGAGTTGCTACATAACCCGAACTCGACTCGATTTGGCACTGGATCCGAGTGGGTCTACTCGATCCGACCTGTCCCTGGCTTTCTGTTCGGGTCGAATCAGATCCAAACGGCTCGGTCAAGTTAGATCCTACCCACCTCTATATGTATGTCGCCACAGATACATGCACACGTTGAAAATCAGATACCTCAAATTTGTGCCCGAACAATGACTTTCGACTAGTTTAGTTGACCAATCAAAGATTATAGAATTAAATCAATTTTTTAAGACAACTCTCTAGACAGTTTTTCATTTTTTGAACATGTTAAAAACTTTGGTCGATAAGTCAAAGGATTTTGATCGATCAAACCGACAGGTCAATGTGTTGCGTGGTTTTACATGAGTTGTTTCTATTTTCATTTTTTCTTAAATAAAAGGGTGTAAACAAGATTAATCGAATGCCTCAAATCGGTGCCTAAACAATGGCTTTCGACTAGTTTAGTTGACCAATCAAAGATTATAAAATTAAATCAATTTTTTGGACAAAACTTAGTAGATAGTTTTTTATATTTTTTGCAGGTCGAAAACTTTGGTCGATAAGTCAAAGGATTTCGACCGATCGAGCCAACAAGTTGATGTGTTGTGTGGTTTTACACGAATTGTTTCTATTTCCATTTTTTTTTATAAATAAGAGGGTGTAAACAGGATTTGGAAAAGATCAAAAAATATGCTTAAGGGTCGAGAGTGTTTCAAAGAGAAGAAAAGCAAGGGTTTTCTTCTTAGGGTGTTGGTCGATAATGTTCTATCTCTTGTATCTTTGTTATTCATAGTGCGTTCTTGCTTTGTGCCATGATTTTTTTCTATAAGGACTTTTCCACGTAAATTCATATTATTCTTTGTTGGATTTGTTTGTGCAATTGTGATTACTTTGCTTAATTCCACTCTATGCACTTCCACAAGTCCCAATAAGTAGTAATAGAAAAAATGTTGGAGAGCAAATCGAATCTGAAAGCAAGGTATTAATGGAATCTAACATGAAGTTCGATGTAGAGAAGTGATGTAGAGCGGGTCGCGGACAATTTCATGGCCAAGATGGATCAAAAAAGGCACGGTCGGCGACAGAAGTGATCCGGACCATCGGACCTTAGATCGGGCGTATCTCACAATCCGAAATGAGTTATCCGACGTAAAATATATGATTTTGGGGTAGAACGAGCTACTTTAGCCAACCAACCCCGCTATGCCGGGTTGCGCAGCCCGAATTTGCTAGAAACCCCCTGATTGACGGTCGTTTCCTCGTTTTAATTTTGTTTTTACTATAAATAGTAAGTTTTAGTTTGAGTATAACTTTTCATCCGTTGGGCTTTAGGAGTTGTGTCCAACATGAAAAGTGCTTAGGATAATTAGGAGAACGGTTTGGTGAAGCCAAATAGGACACTTACTATTTTTGGCCGAAAACGCACTAGTAGACATCATGACTGTCTATAAATAGTAAGTTTACTATTTATAGTAAGTTGCGAATTCTAGGAGTTTTAGTTGTAGTTTGAGTCTTATTTCTTTCTTATTACTTGGTTCCCTTATTTAAAGGGTTGTGAACTTAATTTTAAGAATTCATTAATCAATTTCAAATTTATTAGAAATTATTCTTATTTTCTACTTTCTTTCCTCGTGGATTCGAGAAGTCTCTGTGAGGAGTCCAGAGAAGTTCCGTGGATTCAGAATATTTATCATCTTGAGGAAGACGGTGCTCGACCTCACGTCCTTCCCTGCGTCAAGAAGTATTCTGGTAAAAATAATTTTGGAATATAGAAAGTTAAGATGATTGGTATCTTACTTCAATAAGGATTGGGCAATGCTCTCCTTGGAAAGTGACCAAAAACTATGATAGAAGAAGAATGAAATTAGTTAAGAAGACCAATATCAATCCATTTGTACCTAACAAATGAGGTCCTTTATAATGTTGTGAGAGAGAAATTTATAACAAGTACATGGGCAAAATTAGAGAACATTTATGTGAAGAAATCTCTTGAGAATCATTTGTACTTGAAGCTACGTACAGTTATTCAATCTAAAGATAGTAGAGGAGCTAACGTCATGGCCCACATTAGTAATTTCAATAGTTTGTTTTGCAAGTTGTTGGATGTAGAAGAGACGATAAAAGATGAAGATCAGGCATGCATACTGCTGAACTCTCTTCTAGCTTTTTATAAGTCATTTAAAGACTCTTTGCACGCTAGTAGAACAACTATTAGTATTGAGACCGTTATCTCAGCCCTTCAGTTGAAGACGATGAGAAAGAAAAATGGTGACGTGGGTGCTTCTACGGATGCACTGATTACGAGGGAGAGAAATTCTGAGTGGGATAGTGGATCTTCACAATCGAGATCTAAATCTAAGGGTAAGGGCAAATGAAAGTTGAGGTGTTGGAATTGTAGCATGACAGGGTACATGAAGAAGGATTGCAAGAAATATCTTAAGTTGAGAAAGGTGAATTCAGAGAGTTCTTTCAGAAATATCAGCACTGTAGAATCCAATGAGGAGGTGAGTGGTAGTGAGATGCTAACCACATCAAAATTCAAGTACTTAGACAGAAAATGAATTTTATATATGGAGGCTTCGTATCACATGACCCCTCATAGGAGCTAGTTCACCATTTACAATAAGTGAGATAGTGGCTAGGTGTTAATGGGCAATGATATGCCTATAAAGTGGATGGCGTTGGATCAGTATACATCAAGATGTTTGATGGCATGGAGTGTATCTTGACCGAAGTGAGACATGTTCCTGATTTAAGATTTAAAAAAGAGCATAATATCTATAAGTGCACTCGAAGCGCTAGTGTGCAAGTACACCGAGGTCGATTATGTCCTTAAAGTTTTAAAGGAGGCCCTCATAGTCATGAAGGCGTAGAGGAATGGAAACCTTTATAGATTGATTATGAGTATTTCATCACGTGGAGCTACAATATCTTTAATGGATTCCACGTCTACATATATGTGGCATACACGTTTGGGCCGCATAAGCGAGTGAGGCATGAAGATACTTTTTTTTATCATTGTTTAATTCTAATTTTTAAATGTATTGATTTTAGTATATACTAGCATTGTATATATGGTAAACAATCAAGGTTGTCTTTTAAGCCTGAAAAATATGCTTGTAAGGAGGTTATAAATTATGTCTATTTTGATGTATGGGGGCAGTTGCCCATGGTTTTTGGTAGAGGGTCATCATGGATTGTTACGTTCATTAAAGACTATTCCAAAAAAGTGTGGGTTTATTTTATAATAAATAAATTCAATATTTTCACCAACTTCAAATAGTGGAAGGCAATGGAGGAAAAATAGTCAAGGTGAAAGATGAAATTATTAAGAATAGAAAATGGTAATGAATTCACTTATAGGAAATTCAATCGATTTTGTAAAGATGAAGGGATTGTTAAGTACAACATAGTGCACCATAAACCAGAGCAGAATAGTGTAGCTGAGCAGATGAATCGGCATATCTTGGATATGGGCCGATGCATGATGATTAATGTTGTGTTGGGCAAGAAAATATGGACTGATGCCGTTAGCATGACTTGTTACTTGGTGAATCGGTCTCCTTCTACAACTATTGATTGTGAAAATTCAAAGGAACTATGAAATGGTTAACAGATAGATTACTCGGGGTTGTGAGTATTTGGTTATAATGCTTACTCTCACGTATTATTAGTTAAGAGAGATAAGGTGGACTAAATGGCTAAAAAGTACATCTTTGTCGGTTATGTTGGTGGTGTGAATGGGTACATGTTATATGACTAGTTCACACGAAAAATCATCTTTAGTCATGACATCAAATTTGATAAATTATTCCGTAAGGATGAACACAAGTAAGTAGAAAAGTCGACTATGTATGTTTAGATAGACAGAGATGAGGCATGAGCTGATACTGAGACATAGACAAAAGTACATGAGCAGATGGAGCAGCCACCTGTGAGAAGGAATCCACCAATGGATCACAGGTTACCGACGAGATACATGGATGACTCAAATGTCACATTTGCCCTTATTACGGATAATGGGGATCCGTCTACTTTTAAGAGACTCTTGATTATGTATATGCTGAAAAGTGAAAATCAGCAATACATGATAAGATGAACTTTTTGTATAAGAATGAGACGTGGGAGCTAGTGAAACTTTCCTTTGGCCGTAAAGCGTTCGGTTGCAAGTAGATCTTCAAGAAAAAACATGATAGGTACAAGGTAAGGTTGATAGTGAAGGGATATGATCAGAGATAAGATATTGACTTCACTTAAATATTCGGACCTGTGGTGAAGTAAGTATCTATCAGATATGTATTAACGTTGGTTGCCCAATACAATCTCGAGTTGGAACAAATGGATTGAAGACTGCTTTCTTGCATGAAAATTGGAAGAACAAATTTACATGACGCAACAAAAAAACTTAAAAAGACAAGGGGTAGAGAATAATGATTGCATGTTAAAGAGGTCATTGTACGGCATGAAATAGTTGCCTAAGCAGTGGTACAAGAAATTTGATTCTTTAATGATAAGTTAGAGGTTTACCAAGAGTGAGTATGATCATTATGTCGATTACAAGACGTTAAGTGTAAGACCCGTATCTTGGTCCGTACCTTTCCGTAGACTTCCGCGGTCTTACCGGTCGAATTCCGGCGACCTTCGTCCCTTAGCCGATATCGACGCGCGACCCTGATTCATATACCGACAACTCGAGTCGACTCAACCCGAGACCAATACCATAGCGACCGCGCCGTCGTTGCGGTTCCGATACCGCGACCCGCGCGTCGAGACGATACCCTGGTCAAAAGATATGGGCCAACGTTCGGTGCGAGAAAATACCGCACGTTGCGAAATCCAAGGGAATCTCTACGATGTGTCACATCAATCACATCAATCCCATCAATCAATCAATCCATCAAGCCATCACAAGTCAAGTACACATCACTTTCATCCCTTTTCCCAAGCAACCACAAAAGTCTCCCAAACCCATACCTCTCTTACAAAAAAAGCCACAAAAGTCTTCACCACTCATACCTCTCTTACACAAAAGCCTCAAAAGTCAATACTTTCTTACACAACCATCATTCATCCATCCATCCATCTCTCTCTACATCACTCTCTCTCTTTCTCTCTTTCTCATTTCAAAAAACATCCCAAGCAACAAAGATCCCACGTATGGAATTTTCCAAGCTCCCTAAACTCCAAGTGTGACCCACCTTCCTACCCCATCATCTCCCATCTCAACCCTCCATTCTTCATCTCATCCATTGAAGTTGAAGCCAAGGTGCCAAGGAACCCCTAGGAGCATGAAGACCGGACGGTGGGTGCCTCTATAGGGTAGTTTTTCTTATTTTTATGGTGGACCAAGTGAGGCCCACCGATCAATGGTGTGGATCTCACTTGGGACCCTAAGATAAGGCCGATGACCTACTTGGATCATCATGATCATTCCATGATGGGGCCATTCTCCATGGACCCCATCATGATGTGTATTTTCTTTAGAAAGGTCATCTAGACCATCTATATTGGTGGGGAAAGGATCCCCACCATTGATCTTCATTTTTAATGGTCACATGTACAAAATGACCCACTTGATGTATGATTTCATGTAAGGGAGGGCCCATAATGTCGGGGTCCCTCCATCACAAGGCGTGTCCCACTCTCCATGTCTCTCTCTCTCTTTTTATTTCTTTTATTTTATTTTATGTTATTTTATTTTATTTTATAGGATTGTGTGGCCCACTTGAATGGATCCCACCTTGATGTAATCATTTTTATTCAAGTGGGGCCCACCTTAGACGTTAAACCATGTCACCCATCAATGGTGGCTCACTTCATCAGGGCCCACACTCTAAAAAAAATAATAATAATAAAAATAAATATAAAACCGTCCAGCGTCTGGGACGCTGGACGTTTCAACAGAAAGAAGAAAAGGGAAAGAAGAAAAGAAGTTTTTGGGGTGGTGCCCTCGTATAGGCCCCACCCTGATGTTTATGTTCTATCCACGCCATCCACCACTTTTCCTGGGATATTTTAATCGTTGAGCCAAAGAATGAGGCCGACGTAATCATCCAGTGGGCCATAATATCAGAAACTTGGGCGGTCACCCTTAAAGACACGTCCTGATGAGTCTATACATCCAAAAATCCTGAACCTTGGACTCATTGGACTTGTTTTGAGCCCCTGAACTCAATGGACAGGGTGGATCAGCTGGATATGGGCCCCAAATGTAAAAAACCCCAAAAATATGGGTTTTCAATTTTTTTGTTAAAATATTGCAAAGAGGCTAAGCCTCTGACGCTGCAACAGAGCTGCAGGCGGGCGGGCGGGCTGCTATGCAGCCACCCACAGCTGCTGCCGTGGGCCCCACATGATGTATATGTCTTATCTGCGCCGTTCATGAGGCGGGTCCCCTCCTTAGGTGGGCCCCCTCCAAATTTCGGCCAGATCCAAAACTCAGGTGGCCCACACCACATGAAACAGTGAGATTGAGCATCTACCATTGAAATCTTTCTGGGGCCCACAGACGTGTTGGATCAAGCTGAAATTTATGTTTTCCCCTCAACCAGGCCCGAGTGACCTTGTGAATGGGTTGGATGTCAAATAAATATTACAGGGTGGGCCCCACATGGGACCTACCATGATGCTTGTCTTAGTCCACCGTCCAGCGGACGGTGGCACCCACCACGGTGACACCCTACCTCCTGTTTACGTTGCCTCCACCGTCCAGCGGACGGTGGGGCCCTTGTGATGTATATGCTTTATCCGCACTATCCACTGGACAGTGGGACCCACTATGATGCGTGTAATGCATCCAGACCGTCCATCCACTTGGTGGGTTCATTTTAAAGCATGAGCTTTTGGTTGGGTGGGCCACTCACATATGGGCTAGGCCCATTTGAATTACGAAAGGTCTATGGGCTAGGCCCATTTGATTTATGAAATGCTTATGGGCTAGGCCCATTTGATTCATTTAAAGCCTATGAACTTGGGCCCACTTGATATGTAAAGCCTATGGGTTTAGGCTCACTCAATATTTAATGCCTATGGGTTTAGGCCCACTTGATATGTTTTAAGTCCATGGGACTAGGCCCATTTGATGTACTTAAAGGCCTGTGAAATTGGACCCATTTATTGTATTCTTAAAGCCCATGGATGTGGACCCATTTGATATATTGTAAGGCCCATGGGACTAAACCCATTTAATTATAAAAGGGGGTCCATGGGATTAGGCCCATGGGATTTATTTGAGACCCATGAGTTAGGCCCATTTTATTTGATTAAGGCCTAGGGGTTTAGGCCCATTGAACTCATGTTAGGTCTATGGGTTGAGGCCCACTTGATCTACAAGTGGGGCCCAATTGGTGTGGCCCATTGGTCACATATTAGACGCTTGAGACTAAGCTCATTTGATGCAATCCAAGGCCCACGGATTTTGACCCATTGCAATGCACATAAGACCCATTGGTATGACCCATTTATGTGGCCCATCTGATGAATAGAAGGCCCATAAGATATGGCCCATTCGATATATATGTAAGGTCCAATGGGAAGAACGTACGGTCAATTGCAATGTGTAAATCCATTACAGACTAAGTACCGATGTTTACAAAGATCGTACCTTGGGAGCAATGTTGGTTTGACGTCCACATTGCGAGTGTAATGTTGGTTGGATGTCCACATTACGACTCTCCTTAGGGCCCATTGCTAGGCCCGTACTTATTGTGTATAGGCCGTCCAGGTCCATCTGCATTATAAGATAGTTCATTTTATTATAACATGTTTAGTACAGTTCCATGACTCATGATCATATGCATCATATGTATGCTTGACGTGAGAGTTTTCTGATCATAGCATTTACCTTCGGGCAGGTTGTTTATGGGCTCCCGGTTAGGCGGTGTTGCCCTACATGAGCGCACGATATGCGCAGGATTTGTTGCATGACTGGATAGCATGAACCATGCATTTCGTATTTGTGTGACATGATTATTATTACGCCCTAGCTACATCAGGGCCGTAGCCTCCACAGACGCATCGTGGTTGGCAGGATTGGATACCGAAAATCTTGTTCTACATGGGGTGCTATTGATATCCCTGGGTGAAAGTCCCTAAACTCTTATGGTACCAAGAGGTTGCTCTAACGTCTAGACCGAGTGGGTAGATGAGCGTTGAGTGCCGATTACCAGACGGTTACACTCTCCACTGTGTCGTGGTCGGTTGGAAGGGGGTGCGGCCTTATCCGCCCGAGAGTAGGGAGCAATGCTAGGCTGAGTCTGACCAGCTCGAGGAATGGGTCCACTATCGACGAGTCGTGCCCGATATTGGCAGACGGATAGTGTGGTCTCTTCCACTTACCTTATTGCGCGTGATGTGGCGGCAATCTGGTTTAAAGTGTACTAGACCCCGATGATATCCCCTATTTTGAGCTGTATTGATGTGTGGACATAGATGATGATCTGTATGCTTGAGTTGCATTACACATCGCATGGCCTTGGGATGGCCGATACCATTCATGTCTTGCATCGCATAGCCTTGGTACGGCTCATGATATTATGGTTCCATCTGCATATTCCGCATTACTCTGTCATTACATGTTCATATTACTACCTTGCGCACACACTTTCACCACCCTCTAAGCTTTCTGTAAGCTTATGCACGACCGTTGCGTGCAGGTGACGTTGGATCGCAGCAGCGCTGAGGCAGGAACACGTTGCTGAGCATTTTGGAGTTTTTGTTCTCTACCATTGTATTTCCCTTTATGCTCATTGTACTTGTAAAGTTTTTGATCATAGTGAAAATGTAATGGAGTTCTTGGTTGTTGTATGTGGGTTATGCCATTGATTATGCTTGTTACGAATCAGACTGACATTGAAAATCCTCCTCGTAGCATCCCAGGATCGGAACCTGGCGAATGGGAGCTAGGAGCCGAGAATGGGGTTCTACGGAAGCTGTCGGTGCTGGATTCGGTGATCGGAAATTTTGTGAGCCCGGTTTCCGAGTTCGGGGCGTGACATTAAGTGATTGAAAATTCATTATCTTAGTATTATATGTTAATGATGTGCTTATCGTTAGTCATAATATGTTTAAGATCAACATATTAAAGACTCGTCTATTAGGGACATTTGAGATGAAAAATCTGGAGACTGAAAGAGGCAGGAAGAGAAGCAAGTTATAGTTATCTTAGGTAAAATACCTTACGAAGGTATTGATGAAGTATGGGATGAACAAAGTAAAGCCAGTCAACGTTCCCTACGCGGGTCATTTAGGTTTTCTTCTTAGTAGTGTCCTAAAATAGATAAAGAAAAATAGGTTATGTCTTGTGTGCCTTATTTAAGTGCGATTGATAGCTTAATGTATATCATGGTTTATATGAAACCGAATATTTTACATGCGTTACGTGTTGTTAGTAGATACATGTCTAACCTTAGCAGGCAACACTCGGAGGTAGTGAAATGACTACTTCGATATATTCAAGGTACGTAAGATTATGTCATGAAATTTGAAAATTTAAGGGACAAGTTAGTAAGTTATGTGGATTCAGATTATATGGGCAATGTAGATAATAGAAGGTCAACTTTCGGTTACTCGTTTGTATTAGCAGGTGGAGTGATCAGTTGAATATCAAAGCTTCAATGTATGATGACTTTTCTACAACCGAAGTTGAGTATATGACAGTGACAGGAGCATTCAAATAAGCAGTTTGGTTCAGAGGAATTATAAATCAGTCAGGTCTTTAACAAGAAGCTGTGCTCGTTAATTGTGACAGCGAAAACATGATCAATTTGGTTAAAACCTCTGTTTACTATTTTACAACTAAACATATTTATGTGCATCATCATTTTATTCAAAGGGAAAACACAAATATCAACTTAGATTAAAAAAAAAAAAAAACTTATTTGATCTTAAGAAGTTTTCAACAGGAAGTGTTTAATTCCTACTATTTCTATGGTATTTCTATGGTGCGGTCTACTTAGCTTTCAATTGGCCTCATTTTGCAGAATTTTTTTAAAAATTATTTGAAAAAATAAATAGATGGCATCGATAAAATAAATACATTATGGTATCTTCATGTAGCTCCTCAGTACCGAGTCCATACTAGGAGTAGGATGCAATCCCCATCCGTTGTTTTCCATTCAAGTTCGAACCGCTCTTACATCCGTGGTTACTATTGCAAACTTAGAGCCACTCGAGAGTCGTACAAAAGCACTTTCTGACCTGGCGTGAACGATTTTCGTAAAATATGTTGATCATGAAACGCCTTCATCCTGTCCTTGTAAATTCTTGAGTTCTCGTACGCATCGTTCTGTATTTCTTCAAGTTCATTTAATTGAAGTTTACGTAGCGAGCCAGCGTTGTCCAGATTGAAATTCAGATTTTTGATTGCCCAGTACGCTTTATGTTTCAACTCCACAGGCAAGTGACATGCCTTCCCATACACAAGTCTAAAGGGAGATGTTCCAATAGGGGTTTTAAAAGCAGTACGGTATGCCCATAAGGCATCGGTCAATCAGGTTGACCAATCCTTATGATCAGGGTTAACCATTTTCTCCAGGATATGTTTGATCTCTTTATTGGAAATCTCAGTTTGTTTACTTGTCTGTGGATGGTATGGGGTGCTCACCTTATGAGAGATACCATATTTCTTCATTAAGCTCTCGAAAGGTCTATTACAAAAGTGTGAGCTCCTGTCACTAATGATGGCTCGAGGCGTTTCGAACCGTGATAGAATGTTTTCTTTCAAAAATTTAATGACCGTGCGATGGTCATTGTTTTAGCACGGAATTGCTTCAACCCATTTAGTGACATAGTCTACAGTGAGCAAAATATATAAATTTCTAAAGGATTGGGGGAAAGGTCTCATGAAATCAATGCCCCAGCAATCAAATGCTTCTATGATAAGGATGAAATTCAAGGTCCTATGAAAGGTCCCATGAAATCAATGCCCCAGCAATCAAATGTTTCTATGATAAGGATGGGATTCAAGGGCATCATATTTCGACGAGACAATACTCTCAATTTTTTACAATGCTCACAAGCCTTACAAAACTCATGAGTGTCCTTAAACATGGTGGGCCAATAAAAACCACACTGTAGAATCTTAGCTGTTGTCTTTTTAGCAGAAAAGTGACCACCACAGGCTTGTGAGTGACAGAAGGAGATGACACTCTGATGCTCATTGTCTGGCATACATCTCCTTAAGATTTGGTCTGAGCAATATTTAAACAAATATGGATCATCCCAGAAAAAGTTACGCACCTTGGTAAAGAATTTCTTCTTATCTTGTGTCGTCTAGTGTGTCAGTATGGAACCTGTAGCAAGATAATTAGCAATATCAACAAACCAAGGTGAATGAGAGACTCTGAACAGTTGTTCATTAGGGAACATGTCATTGATATGGGTCGTCTCAAGGGAATTAGAGGTATTAAGGCGAGAAAGGTGATCGGCCACTACGTTTTCAACTCCCTTTTTATCTTTAATTTTCAAATTAAATTCTTAGAGTAGAAGAATCCATCGTATCAGGCGAGGCTTAGAATCATTCTTAGAAAGAAGATACTTAAGTACCGCATGATCTGTGTAGATAATGACCTTAGATCCGATCAGGTAGGACCTAAATTTGTCCAAAGCGAACACTACGGCTAAGAGTTCCTTTTCCGTAGTTAAGTAGTTCACTTGGGTAGGATTTAGAGTCCTACTTGCATAATGAATGACGTAGGGCCTCTTATCTTTTCTCTGGCCTAGAACCGCTCCAAGAGCATAATCAGAAGCGTCGCACATAAGCTCAAAAGGCAGGCTCAAATCGGGTGGCTGCATGATAGGTGCAGTGGTTAACATGCCCTTAAGCTTAGTGAAAGCTTCTTGGCATTGCTCAGTCCACTCATATGGTATATCCTTTTGAAGAAGATTATATAAAGGACGAGAGAGGAGACTAAAGCCCTTTATGAATCGTCTATAAAATCCTGCGTATCCTAAGAAGGATTGCACGTCTCTGATGTTCTTGGGTGGAGGTAGGTTAGAGATAAGATCGATTTTTACCTTATCTACCTCGATTCCCTTGGACGAGATGATATGCCCAAGGACAATTCCCTTTTGAACCATGAAATGACACTTCTCCTAATTAAGTACCAAATTCTTTTCTTCACATCTTTTCAGCACATATTTAAGCCTTTCTAAGCATTCGCTGAAAGATGAACCGAAAACAGAGAAATCGTCTATGAAGACCTCTAGATATTTCCCCACCATGTCAAAAAAGATACTTATCATACATCGCTGAAAGGTGGCAGGGGCATTACATAACCCGAACGGCATCCTTCTGTAAGCAAAGGTGTTGTAGGGGCATGTAAATTTGGTCTTTTCCTGGTCCTCAGGGGTAATTTCAATCTAATTGTATCCCGAATACTCGTCAAGGAAATAATAATAGGAATGACCAGCTAGCCTTTCCAAGATTTGATCAATGAAGGGCAAAGAAAAGTGGTCCTTCCTTGTGACGGTATTCAGCTTCCTGTAGTCAATACACATTCTCCAACTAGTAGTAACTCTAATCGGCACGAGTTCATTATTGGTATTGGTTACGATGGTGATCCCGGACTTCTTAGGAACCACCTGAGTTGGACTCACCCATTGACTATAAAATATAGGGTATACGATACCCACATCCAATAGTTTGAGAACCTCGGCTTTAACCACTTCTTTCATATTTGGATTTAGTCTACGTTGTGATTGTCGAATGGTTTTCACATTATCCTCAAGATATATGCGATAAGTATAAATCGAAGGATTAATTCCTTTAAGGTCCGCTATCGTCCATCCAAGAGCTCCTTTATGTTCAATGAGAGTAGAAATGAGCATACTCTCTTGTTCTTTTTCCAGGTGGGCAGAGATCACCACCGGGTATGTCTCATCTTGACCTAAATAGACATATTTCAAATCAGAGGGTAAAGGTTTTAGGTCAAGCTTCGGTGGCTTAAGGTTAGACGGTAGAGGCACTACATAGGTTTGGGGCAACTCTTCAAATTGTGGCCTCTACCGGTGAACTTTAAGTACCAATGCAGTATCAAGCATGGCACACGTCTCCTTAATCGTATAATCATCAAGATCATGGGAGTGGGTCAGGCACGTCTCTAGAGGATCAGAGGATAAGGTAAGAGGTGTTCTATCTCCACGAAAGAATCAATCATGTTAATGTCATGGAAATCGTCATCATCCTCTGAGTTGCTGTCGTTATTGAAAAAGATATTTGACTCCAATGTTAAATTTTCAAAAGACATACTCATGACACCATTCCTGCACTTGATAGTTGCATTTGAAGTGGAAAGGAATGGGCGACCAAGAATGATAGGAATCTGAGTGCTTATGTCATTGATGGGTTCGGTATCCAAGATGATAAAATCTACAGGGTAGTAAAATCTATCGACCTGGACTAGCACATCCTCGATTATCCCTCTTGGTACTCGAATAGTGCGATCAGCAAGTTGTAGTATGGTCCGGGTGGGTTTTAATTCATCCAAACCTAACTGTTTGTATAACCGAGTAGGGAATCAGATTGACGCTCACTCCTAAGTCAAGAAGTACGTGATCAATTCGATAATTTTCGATTACACATGATATGGTTGGGCTACCGGGATCTTTGAAATTCTTCGATACATCTTGTTTTAGGATGGCACTCACTTTCTCAGTCAAGAAAATCTTCTTTTGAACACTTTGTCGTCGTTTGGTAGTGCATAAGTCCTTTAGGAATTTGGCATATGAAGGTATCGATTTTACGACATCAAGTAGAGGAATGTTGACTTTCACTTGTTTCAACACTTCTAGGATATCTTGAGAGTTAGAGAGACGTTTTGGTGCAACCAACCGTTGGCAGAACGGAGTAACTGGCTTCTCTAGAGGTTCCGGTTCTAATTTTTGTGGGGCATCACTAGATCCATCATTGTTGTCCTCTTCTGGTTCTTGAGGCCTTTCGGGCCTAACCGGAAGGATTTTATCAATAATCTTCTCACTCTTAAGAGTGGTGATGGATTTAGCGTGCTCCATCTGATTTGAAGAGCTTGGGTCACTAACTTCATATTGCGGTTTAGGATTGAGAAGAGGTTGAGCTGGGAAGCTCCCCTTGCTCCCAATCGTATTTTCAGCCTTAAGTCCTTGTATCACTTTTGTAAGGTCTTGAAAGGCTTGTAGCATACCCTGATTGAAAAGCCCTTGCTTTTTGAAGTGTTTTAGAACCAAATTCTCTTCAGGTTTCTCTTGAGTTGGAACTTGATTTAGGAAACCTTGAGGTGTAGCGGTTTGTCCATTCCTCCAACTAAAATTGGGGTAATTTTTTCAACCAGGATTATACGTGTTAGAAGTCGGTCCATTGAAAGGTCTTTGATAGTTATTTACGACATTGGATCGTTCATTCAACACCTCTCAAAAGGTAGGTATTGTAGGACAATTTTTCGTTATATGAATGTTGCAATCACAGATGCCACAAACACTTTCATTAACCTTATCCTTCTTTCCTTCCATGGCCTTAAATTTTCTTATGAGTGTAGACACTTTATACTTGAGATCATCATCTTCTTTCAAGAGATACAATCCACCCTTCTACTTAGATTGAGTCGGCCTAGACGTGGTATTCGAACTTGGGTAATAGTCCCATGATTGAGCTTTTTCAGCAAGACTATCGAGGTAATCCCACACCTCATCAACATTTTTATTAATGAATTCTCCATTACACATTATCTCGACCATTTGGCGCATGGAAGATGTCAACCCATCGTAGAAAAAATTTGTAATGCGCCACGTTTCAAAGCCATGTTATGGGCATGAACTAACCAAATCCTTGAAACTTTTCCAACTTTGGATGAATGTTTCATCTTTCTTTTAGGCAAAGTTCATGATTGCTTTTCTGAGGATAATCATTTTATGATGTGAAAAAATTTTCTTTATAAATTCCCTCTGCATGTCATTCCATGTGCCAATGGATCTAGGACGCAGTGAATGTAACCACGTCTTAAGCTTCTCTTTCAAGAAAAATGGGAAGAGTTTCAGCCTAATTGTATCCTTAGATACATTAGGAAAGTATAAGGTGGCTATAATCTCGTTGAACTCTTTCAGATGTAGATACGGTTCTTCAAATTCGAGCCCATGGAACTTAGGAAGGATTTGGATAACCCTTGGCTTGATATCCATCTGTCCTGTATTCTCAGGAAAAATCATGCATAAGGGCGTACTCACCCCCGCCGGTTGTAAATAATCTCATAAAGTACGAGGCGGGGGTGCTTGATGCACCTCATTCTCAGCTTGTACTTTCTCAACCCTAAGTTGGGATAGTGCTTGAGGTTAATTTACAGCCATAACCTCAATTAACTCAGGGGAATTCAAGCGATGTCTAGTCCTGCGATAGACAGTCAACCCCTCAACTAATCCTCCTTCGGTTAAGAGACGTCGAGTGTTGTCACGGGCCCACTTGGGCATGAAACACTCGCAACCCTTGATTTAAATTCTAAACCTAGACCTAAGAAAGGTAATAAAACTCTAAAAAGAAGAGAGGGTTGGAGAGAAGTTACCAAATTGGAGTTCCTAAGTTAAAAACCTGCAAAACAAACAAAACAAGTTAGTTTCTAGAAATAGAAAGTCTAAGAATAGAAAATTTCAAATTAGAAGTAAACTAATTTCTAAATAAAAAAGAAGAAATTCCTAAAAAAGAGAGTAGAAAATAAATTAGAAAAGTCTTAAACTATAAAGTAAGTTAATAAAAGGGAATAGAAACTAGAAATTAGAAAGAGCTTACTGAATTAAAAGTTTCTATATTAAAATTCTACAAAACAAATAGGTTAGTTTATATAAATCAACAAAAATAATCTAACCTAAAATTAAAGAAATCCTAATCTTAAACTAATCCTAAAACTAGTTAATTTCATAAACGCAACCGTTAGTCCCCGGCAACGGTGCCAAAAACTTATTCACTCATCAAGTACAGGGTTGTGATGTAGTAATAAACTCGAAAAGACCGAGGTCGAATCCCAAGGGATTGATACCTGTACGTTATCTGAAGCTAACTAGAACTAGAACTAGAACTAGAATAAGATAAAATCTAAATTAAATATAATCGAGGAATAATGATACAATATTAATCTAAAACTTAGGAGAAATCAGAGGTGAGAAATTAGGAATTCAGAGGATCCACTTGTAGAGATCAAGGAGATCTTACACTGTTGTAAAAATAATGGAAATTAAAATGAACTTAATTGATATAATTTTCAAGAGATGAAAGGTGTATGAATTAGAATAGATTCCATCACCAAACTATGCCCAGGAGATAAAGTAAATAATAAAATTAAACTAATTACCAACCAATCATATGTGCATGAAGGTTAGGAAGGGTACCGTCATCCGACCATGCCCAAGAGACGATGGTGAACAACAGGGCTTCCGGACGTCATAAACATAAAAAGAGTAGAAATATGCTCAAAGCCATTGCAGACCCATTGTAATTTCAATTACAACAGACCATTAAAAACTAAAAACATTCCCCTTAATCAAACTATAATCAAAGTCATTCATAAATTAAAATTAATTTAATGGCACAAAGTAAGGTCTCCCATCACGCTATAAGCTTCACCTCTTAGCCCTAGCAAAGAGGTTTAGCCACACATGAATGGGCTAATCTCTAAATAATAAAAATATAAACAAATAGAAACAAAGGAAAACAAAAAACTTTGTGAGAAGTTGCTCCACGTCTCTAGCTCTCCTCCCTTCTTTGTTGTTGGAAGGCTGGAGTCGGTGGCAGAGTCGTAGCAGGACACGTAGAGTAATTTTCGCAGCTAAGTTTCAGTGTCTCAAAACTCACTACTTTTCTCTCTTACTTTCTAAAGAAACACCATCCCTTAAGACATTTTTGAGTCCTCTATATGATAGACGGCTTAGATCTGCCATATGATCAAAGATGGTGGGCCACAATTGCCTGAAAAAGTCAGTTTTTACAGATGTACGAAACCTTTAGCACTTCTTCGCTACGTAGCTCGGTGGGCCCCACAGAAGCATTTTCAGGGAAATCCACCCCGTCCATTAGATTCAGGATGAAATTTCAGTCAAGGATAGATGGTTTTGAACTTCCATTGACGCGGCCCAGAGAATAAACTACTAAAATATCAGTTTTAAATGTCGCAAAACTGACCTTTTGTGACCTCTGTATCTCACACGTGTGCACGTATGGAAGTTAACTTTCTGTAAGGTTTTGTTGTTTTCAGGCCCCTCTACACGATGAATGGATCAGATCGTCTGTAAAGACGATGGATGGGGCCCACAACCGTTCATAAAAACTGACGCAGTCCATTCGTGCACTGTGATGAAACTGAAATAGTGATGGCTGTTTTGGGAAGGTGCGAGTCAGCAGCGCTGACCCGCTTGCATCGTCTCTGGTGCAGGCACGTGCACGTGTGTAGTGTGCACACACCTCACACACAGGCCCACCTTGATGTTTATGAGAAATCTACACCGTCCATCCTCTTTCTCATATTATTTTGACCGTCGATAACAATTTTGAGGGAGTTCCAGATATCAGGTGGGCCCCACTTAATAAATTAAGGGGCTGATCTGTCCGTTGGCCCACTTCCAGAGATCTTCAATAGTTGAAATTTGACGTGTATGATTAATTTATGGTCCTCGGGGCATGTATAAAGTTTCGAGTTGATCAGATGGTGGGAACCCTATGATCTTGCATCCTGGACGTCTTTCAGGCCTGTTTAAGGTGAGTGGCTGGAATTTCTTTGATATCTGGTGTGAAAATCTTCGATCTTGGTCCCATGGAGTCTGTCCCTTGCCTTGGTGTCTTCAGATCGGTAAATTCATGCTTTTAGCACCTTTTTGCTATCCATGCTCTCAAATACACCCTGCGTCACAAACACGGTTAAAACCGTGCCTTAAACAGTATCATGTTCATAAATCATGTAATAACTGGGGTCGAATATGCAATATTTGACCCTCAATAATGATAATAGTATGAGCTTGAATGTATGGCCGGAGTCGTCACGAGGAGACTATCAGGACTAGGGCCACCTTTTCCAGTGTTATATATCTCGTCTCTGCTGGTAACAGTGCTTTGCTGACGTAATAAACTGGCAGTTACTTTCTTTCGTGCTTGCATATCAGATTCGAACTAACCGCTGCATCGGATACTGCGAGATACAACAGCAGAGCCTCCCCGGGCTCGAGTTTTGACAAGAGGGGTGGAGATCCGAGATAAGACTTCAATTGTTGAAACGCTGCTTCGCACTCTTCCATCTTATCGATCATTTGCCGGCCCTTCAATTGCTTGAAGAATGGGAGACATTTGTCGGTAGCTCGGGAGAGGAAGCAGTTGAGTACGGCTACTCGTCCGGTCATCCTTTGTATATCTTTGATTGTTTTCGGAGACTCCATGTCGAGCGATGCTTTGATTTTCTCTGGATTTGTTTCAATTTCTCGTTGGCTGACCAAGAATCTGAGAAACTTACCTGAGCTTATGTCAAAGGCACACTTACTCGGATTTAACTTCATCTGATATTTCTAAAGGATGAGAAACATATCTTCTAGGTTGGCTATATGTTCGGCCACGTGTATACTTTTGACAAGCATGTCATCAATGTATACTTCCATGGTTCGGTCGATCTGCCGAGAGAACATTTTGTTCACTAATTGTTGATAAGTTGCTCTAGCATTCTTTAAATCAAACGACATCACACGGTAACAATAAAGACCTTTGTCAGTGATAAAGGTGGTCTTAGATTTATCAGTTTGATGAATTATAATTAGATTATATCCGGAATAAGCATCCATAAAACTAAGGAGTTCATGTCCTGTCATGCTATCTACCAGCTGATCGATCCTTAGAAGAGGGAAGCTGTCTTTTGTTTAGGTCGGTATAGTCAATACAGACTTGCCACTTCCTATTGGCTTTCTTCGTGAGTACGACATTAGCTACCCGCTCTGGATAGTATATCTCCTCAATAAATTTCACATCAAGGAGCTTGCTCACCTCTTCTTCAATGATAGCGTATCTCTTGGGGCTGAGCGGTCATCGCTTCTATCGGATTGGCCGATAGGTCGGATCAATATTGAGTCGTTGAGTCATTACCAAGGGATCGATCCCTGACATGTCTTCATGGCCCCATGCAAACACATTAGGGTATCGTCGGAGTAGGGCTATTAGCTTATCCTTCAGGGGTGACTGTAGAGACGAGTCAATCTACACCGTTTTAAACTCATCTATCTCGACTAAGAGTACCGAGATAAGGTTCTCTACTAGTTGTCCTCATTTGTGAGTCTCAGCCCAAGGATCCAATGATTAGATCACGGATACCTCGGCAGGAGCTTTTACGGCTGTCGCGTAGCAACGTCTTGCATCCTGTTGGACTCCGTTGACGACTCCTACTCCCAACTCAGTCGAAAATTTCATGAAGAGGTGGTATGTTGATACCACGGTTTGGAGAAGACATAGAGAGGGTCGACCGAGTATAGCATTATAGACTGATGATTGTTCAACTATCAGAAAGTCAACCATTATTGTTGCCTAATGCTAAGGGTTTTCAGCAGTTAATGGCAATGAAATGGTTCCTTCTGGGAGCGTTTTTCCACCTAAGAATCCGATCAAGGGGGTTCGAACTGGTTGCAATGCTGATCATTCAACACCTATTTTGTCGAACGCTCGAGTGAACAACACATCTGCAGACGATCCCGTGTTAACAAGGATGCGGAATACTTTTCGGTTCGCGATAGTGAGAGTGATGACCAATGCATCATCATGGGGGTGGTGAATACCCCGAGCATCTTCATCAGTGAATGAGATATAGTACTTCTCTCTTTTCTTTTCCTTCGAAGGTCGAGCTAAGATCAGGATTTCGAACTCAGGTCGACTAATGATCCTGGTGTAATTTTTTTTAGCATTGTTTGAGTTGCCTCCGCCTTGAGGACTACCGACAATGGTTCGAATTTTCTCTGTGGGTCGGTTGTCTCCCGGGCATTCTTTCTTAGTCTCGGTTCTCTCGATGTGTTCTCCGAGACGGCCTTCTCAGATGAGTCTTTCGATCTCTTCCTTCAAATGATAGCAATCACTCATATTGTGCCTATGATCGCGATGGTAATGGCAATACTTGTTCTTGCTCCATCTGTCAGGATTACTTCGGAACCTATCTGGCCAGTTGATGAATCCTTCACCCTTGATCTCCATCAGAACCTTCTCTTGAGGCTTATTAAGTGGGGTATATGTTAAAAACTTTCGGTCAGGTCGCTTCCTTGACTTGTGTTCATCGAGCGTTCGGTCGTCCTTACACTTTTTTCCTCCGACCAAGTCAACTTCTTTTTTGGCTGACTCTTTGGTCGAGACGTTTGCATTCTGGGCAGCTTCACGCATGATTCGTGTCTCCTCGACATCCGCGTATTTATCCGACCGAGCCATAAACTCAGCCAAATTCATATGCGGATTCTTGTCCAAGGATGTCAAAAATGGCTTGTCCCTAACGCCTTGCATGATTAAGTTGAGAGTTGTCTCCTTTGAATATTTCTGAACTTGGAGCGATTCAAAATTGAAGCGCTTGATATAGTCTTTTAGTAACTCTCCCTTCTTCTGAACTGTATTGTTCAGGTGCGCGGGCGGCTTCAACTTCTTCTTTCCACCAATGAAATTGGTGAGGAAGGCATCGTCGAACTCTGCAAATGAGCTAATGGACATTGGTTTCAACTGCTTGAACCAAAGTTGAGCTACATTGGCTAAGGTGAGGGAGAAAGCTTGACACATCACAGCATCCGAAGCATCGTGCAATTTCATATATGTACGAAAACATTCAATGTGCTCGGTTGGATTGGTTTTTCCAGTGAAAGGTGTAATCTGCGGAAGACGAAACCGTTCCGGTAGCCGAACCTGCATTATTTCTTCCATGAATGGGGATGCCTTTGTCTCAGGCCTGGTTTGGCCTACATCCCGACTCTGTTTCATGTCCGCAATTTCTTCACGCACTTCTGTAACATCCCGAATTTTGGCCAACCTGGGATTAGACGTCCTTAGGCAATGGGTCGACTAAAACACATGGAAAATCGCTCAGAACCCAATTCCATAGCCAAAGAAATCACGTAGGATTAATTCCTTTATAAACTAAGCATAAGTTAGCTAGCGCAACGCTAGAGTAGCTGGGAAACGGTCCCTGATCACTTTAAATACGTTCTACAAGACCCAAAACTTGTAGAATCCATGGTGCTATGATACTCTATAACCTCAGATCAAACTCTAAGCCGGTTTGTTCTCTGGACCACTTTGAAACTTTGTATTGGATCTAGACCGCGCGTCAAAAGTCCGATACCTACAATCTTAGACCGTTATAACCGCCTAGCTGGACTTGACAATCATTTCAAAAATCAAGTCCAACCGACATTCACAGGCTATTTCATTGAGCCTGGACTGAAGAGAGTGCGAATAGGGACAGATTTGGAATTTAAAATTAAAATCTGGCATACGACTTGACGCGTCAGTATTAAGCATTCTGACCATCAGAATTCAGCCAGATTACACCCTCAGATCAGGAAAAATTTCTATTTCATATCATGAGACTTGCAGGCCTGATCTACGTGCGGTGACCGCTGAACTGAAACTGGACCGCTATTTGCGATCTGTGAACCCTGCCGGACTGAAAACTTGATGCGTGCTAGATCCTGTAAGCATGAACTTAAGTCCGATCGCGTTCGGCCAGGGGACCACCAGAAATGTCCTTTTGGACCGAAACAGCCTCGATTTGGATATACCTCAAGTATAAATTGTTTCCGAGCCTATTTTGGGCACATTTGGGCTTATAAAAGAGGTTGAAACCCTCACTCCTCTCTCCCATCTGAATTTGTAAAAAGCCCTAGATTGAAGAGAGAAAAGGTGAGAGTTTGTGAGAGAAGGTGGGAGAGAATTCCCTGCTGCTTGTGCCACGTGCTGCAAGTGGTAAAGCCACGCGCTCCAATCACTTTGCCGGTGATTTCTCCACATTTTTAGGTAAGAAAATAACCCTAATAGTTGCTGATTTGCTGATTCCTTGGTTCTATAGTGAAATAGCTGATAGATCTTGTAAATCAGGTTGTCTAGTCACCGTAGACGAAGCGTATACGCTCCGTTCGAATCACTTCACCTATAAGGGAAAGGTACGGATATTAGATGCTTTGATTGACTGTTTCTAAAGCTTTCAATGTCGTTTAATAGTAGATTATTAACGGCAACGCCGTTTGACATATACAACATGTTTTCCGTTTCCTGTTTCGTAAACCAACGAAGAATATGAGATTTAGGGCATTTTAGTCATTTGTAGGAAGTACTATTTTCATTCATATTTTGCTGATGTGATTGACATGACTTATTGTCGCATTAGAATATTAGGAATACGTGCATAATTAGTTTAACAAAGAGATTCGCCTAAATGCGCACTTCGGGTCGACATACTATATGTAGACTTAAGTGTGTAATGTAAGTGTTTGTATAAATGCTTGTATTAGTATGTATTGAATTAAATGGTGTTATGAATTAATTTGAGATTGAATTCTCAATTAATATGCTGGTGTAAATGGTTTCCTACATGTTAGCCATATGCATGATTTCATTATATGTATGAAATGCATGTGCTTGATGATTCACTTAATTGGTATGTTATAACATGTGCTTGATGATTTCATTATGATTTAGTTTAAGAATGAATTCTCAATTAATATGCTAATGGAAATGATTTCTTATAGGTTGGCGATATGTATAATTTCATTATATGTATGAAAGGCTTGCGTTGGATGATTTACTTAAGTTGTACGTTATAACATGTGTTATCATGCTCACATGTTTGTATTCCATTTCCAATACTCTTACCTGATTGCTGATGTGATTCCATAATTGTTTGGGACTATGCTTAGTCCAGGCAGTCGGTAACCGAGCGAATTCGTGGTTGGCTTATCTTTGCCACAAACGACGCGTCGATTAACGCGAGCCGTGTTCTGGAGTTGGCGGCAGTGGTTAGGCCACACAGTATTTTACGCACTTATGTCGTTCGACTTGAGATGCGATCGCGCTAGTCGAGCCCGTCAAGTAACCCGACTGGCCGTTGTATGTTCACCCTGCATGAGTCATAACTACTTGAACCTAGGGTACTGAACTTACCATTGTAAACCCTGTTAACCATGGTACCTTGATCCACAAAGACTCATGAGCCGGGCATGGTGGTATGGGACACCGTGGTCGAGCTGTCGGCCTACGCTGGGGCCACAAACCTCCCCGTAGTGACTAGTGAGCACCCAGACTCGTGAGCAGATTATGGTGGTATGGGACACTATATTCTTGCTGTCGGCCTACATTGATAAGGTGATGGGGGAGCGGAGCAACGAGTGCGTGCAACAGCCCTGACAGCCCTTTGTAGTGACCGCGAGCGTATTCTGAGCCTACGGGAGGCGACGACCCTTTAGTAGCAGTAGAGTACAGTAGGCCTGTATTGATAAGGTGATGGGGGAGCGGTGCAATGAGTGAGAGCAACAGCCCTGGCAGCCCTTGCAGCGACCTACAAAATATACATCGTATGAGATTACTAGGAGTGACGACCTTAGACAGGATCTGTGTTGGGATTGATATAAACAAAGTACCTTAGTTTCTCAATATTGCTGTATGAAAAGGACTAATAATAACTCGGTAATCATATCACCATACCATTGCATGTGCCTGGAAGATGTGGAGCATTTAAGGGTCGATTGCATGCCGTGGTCGTAAGATGGTGCCGTATGAGGGAGATCGTCGGTGAGGGCATACATCACGTCATGTCATATTGCATTAACAACAGTATTAGGATTATTTGATTTACTTCTTTACTATTATCGCATGATTGATTTGATAACATGATAATCTCTACTCTCTTATCCCACTGAGTTGATCACTCACTCCCACGTTACGGGATGGTGTTTCCGGACACCCACTAGTCCCTTTTTGTGATTGCAGATGATGGCGCTGCTTGAGAAGTGGAGCTGGACTTGATGATGATGAGGAGGATTCCTCCTTTATGCGTGTTCTGATTGACGGGATTACAGGGAGGTTGATTAGATATCTTGACACTTGTCATTTCATAGTTTTAGAGCACTCATGTATATTCTTTTTGTTTACTTTTGGAGTATACATGTATGTATATAACCTGGTAACATATTCACACTCTGGAGACATACAACAGTTTACATATGTTATACATACTATCACAGTCTTCCGCTTGTTAATTTAACTGTCTCTGGAGTATGATATGTTGTTCTAGCTTAATCTCACTCATGTTTAATACATTATCACAGACGACATTCAATCATACATATCTATGTTACATAAATAACATTTTGGAACTCGGGAGTTGAATTTTTGCTCGACCCCCCGATTTTCGGGATGTTACAACTTCTCTCCTGAAGTCTTGGAGGTTAGCTTTCCAGGGTACATTTTCTGTTGTTCCCTCAACCGGAGGCCTACTACCCCTCCTCCGATCTATTTCGTGTCGAAGATCGATGTTAGGCAATGAGGCAGTCAAGTTATGAGCAAGAGCTGGCTCGGATGGACCGTGGTGCTAACATTGTAGAGGGACAGACTGCGGAGCGACATGCTGAGGGTCAACATATTGTTGCGGGACGTTAGTCGCCTGACTATGATGGGGCTGTTGAACTTGTTGACGATGCATCTGTTCCAACATTTTCTTCATGATGTTTATGTCAGATCTGAGTTCCTGGACCTCCCTATCCAACCATCCATTACCTCGGTTCTATTGGGTATTCCTAGTCGTGGCAGAGGTTGCTAGGGAGCCACGGAACACTGTCGGTTGTCAGGCTGATTCTGAGCTCACTGGGATCCGTCCGGAGCTGGTAGTCCAGTGATATCAGCCTCATTCGGATCATCTTGAATGGTCCTTCTAGTTCTCGCCATTAAGACTTGTTTGAAACTTCTGGATAGAGCCTGGAAAATGACTTTTTGTATCGTTTCCCTCAAACGACGTCAATTTGTTGGTGCAAAAAACTGGTGCGCCCTCCCCCGTCCTACCACCTGCACAAGGAAGAATTAAGGGAGATTCTGGCTAGAGCCGGGGACCCTCCGATGCTTAAAGTAGAGCTGGATCCATAGCAATATGCCAAATTTAATAACAGCTACGGTTTTTAGATTACCAGCTACAGTCAATATCCGTAGCTATTGTCTACATTAAAAAAAAAAATTATTATCATTCATTCATTCAATTACCACCTGCACAATCATTCATTTAATTACCACCTACACAATCATTCATTCATTCAATAATGAATCAATTACAATCCTTCATTCAATCAATTACAATAATGCTAAGAATACAAAGAACGGGTCATCATCCTTTTCTTGGTGAGTCTGGTCCCCAACTGATGAATATCCCAAATCTGACACGTGCTACAAAGATCCTCTTCCCTTTGCACCAATCTCCTTTACATTTCTCTCTATTTTGCAGGAGGCAATACCTTCTCATCTAGCCGTTCTTTTTTCCTTCAAGATTTTTTGCTACTAGTAGAGAGGATATAAAAATTCAGTATCAACATAACATACATTTTCTATTGCATTGAAACTAAAATAACCAACACAGATTGATGAACAACCAAGCATGTTTTGCAAATGCTAACATGATAAAGAAAAATCTTAAAGAAGCGCACCTCGATATCCTCTAGCATATTTTCTGAAAGTGCTGGTACTATCAAATGTAACGAATGCAGTGCAAATACAAAGAGTGAGCTGTCAATCCAAAAAAATTTAAATGAAAATCACTTAATCATTCCCTGATACAAACTAAGCACTGACTTCAGTTCACAGTGCATGCACCAAGTCGGTGCACCTTTATCTCCATCCCCACTCAAGCGGTAGTGAGGTGTGTAAAAATCAGATGTCCAAATGGTCAGAGATATCTTTTTTAATATAATTAAAATTACCATGGTTCTACTGGATGCAAATCCATAGACTTCACTCATTCTAATCATTGCATAAATTTCCCTTGATCCACATACTTCACTTGAGCTTTGGATTTGTAATTTAGCTAAGAAGCAATAGACTAAGAAGCAATCATATTTTCCAGACACACGAGGAAGGAAATTTCTGCTGTCCAATAATGAAAACGAAATTTCTTAAAATGGCCCATAGAGATGAAAAGGACAGCCTTGAAAATGCAATCAATTACTTGCTTAATACAGCAAAGTTCTATCCTTTTCTAAATAAATATCTTACAACTTTATAATCAATGCTTATAATGGGAGAAAAACACTAATGGCAACTCAACTCCATGTTTGTGTGATGCAAGGGAAGCTAACACGAGCCCTGCAACGGCTTGACATATTAGTTCTATGCATGTATGGTGACTGGGGATGTAGATCTTGTGGGCCACTGCATGGATGGACTGTTGGGAAAATCCCGTAGTGATGGGACAACCCTGACCATCTAGCTATTATGAGCTCCACCGTGGAATTTGGACCATTGCTCTATCTTCAAGTGGATACCACAGTCCAATAGTTAGATTCATGGGAGTGGTGCAAGTGCTTGCAAAGCATCCCATAGAATGCCTATTTGTTTATGGTAATGTTTGGTTGCAGCACATATCATGAAATTTTATTATATTTTACCTATTTCAGTATTTATGCAATCTATTCTCCAAAATGCCTCCTCACCAACATTAACATTGTTTGTACTTTGTACTATTTTCTATTGCTATTAGAAAATACCCAATTAGTTAGCCTCTTCCTACTTAGGCTAAACACATGAATTATCTTCCCTGCAATGAATGAACCTGAATGTATCACCTTGCTGCATGATTACATGCTTTTGGATTATTTCATTGTTTAGCCAATCTAGGAATATGAATTGACTCAGGCTCTTCAAAGATTGGTCAAATTCTAAGATTGAGGGCAACTTTGGAGCCTTCAAGTAGTGACCAATTCCAACATTGATGGGCCCACCTTCTGCCCCCTATTCCCAAAAGCTGAGATTAATAGATTTGGGTCTTGGAATTAAGCAATGTTAAGATTGATGAGCCCACATACTGCTCAATTCCCAAGAGTATAGATTAACAACTTTGAGATCTTCACTAATTTTAAGATTAATGGGACCCACTTACTGCACCCAATTCTCAAAGACTGGCATGGACAACTCTTATAAAAAGAGGTCATATCCCACCCAAACGAACGTGAAAGAATCCATGAAATGTTGGTATTGCAGTGTAAAAGCTAAAAATAGCTTAAAACTAGGGAATAAGAAAAAATTACCTTAGCAGTGGCTGTCATGTAATTGTTTGTTTCCCAAGATCAATCTACACAGAGATACTGGCTTATGACAGATTTATACTCGAGCCCTCCAGTGCCTTGTTAAAATAGTCAATAACCTGCTCCAAATCATGTAATTGGACTGTAAGTTTGAAGTTCAAATAAGATATCAAAGAAAGGCTCAAAAAGTGCCACTAATAAAAGAAAATTCAGAAACCAAATCATCCAAACGGTCACATTCTGACATTGAGCTGGATGATCAGATGGCAACATTCGCCAATAAACCATGGACAACTTGAAACAAATGCAAACATACATAGAGGCCATGAAATAGGCAGTAAATCCTTGTCAAACAATCCTAGCTTCTAATCCATGGACACTTGTTTATGGAAAAAGGACCGTTGGGCATGAAAAGATTTTTAATCATCTACTAAATGTTCACTATTTTGATAATCAAACAATCAGATAGGGTAAATTTTGGTTCATGATATATCTAAACTGAGAACCATTATTTGAACAGTTTAGTTTGACTTGTATGGCTTGCATGCAATTTATGTAATTTGTAAGTGCCTGCATATCATCTATTACACTCTGTTACACCATCAAAAATGGGGTGCCCACAAGCAAATCCAAAGAGATGCAATTCAGGAACAGGTAAACAAATAGCTCATCATGCTCAATGGTTGTAGAACACACAAGCAATGGTAGGAGGTAAAAAATAAAAAATAAAAATTTCTATACACGGTGAATTCATACATGCATATACATGTATGAAATTATGAAGTACAAAACATTAGTGTTCTTTTTTCCTTAACGAAATCTCCTTTTTTCAATTAAAAATTAATTTTTTTAAAAAAAAAAAACCAGAATTTTTAGTTCATTTTGGTGTTTCACTGTAGTGGATTTCCCAATCCTAAGTGGAATAACAAAACTTGAGCGCTTTTGGATGCTCAATCCAAATGAATTGCAATTCATTGAATGTGAATTGATCCAAGTTTCATGAAATATTATGATAAAACATTACAGAAGTCATATTGAAGTATAGAAGATCGGTAGGAAAGATGTAGACATCGTCATGCTATAATTTGAAAATATCATCCAAACATCTCATACCATTCATAAATGAACTTGCATTAGTGACCATTCACTATGTCACATCCATTTGCCTCACACATGCCAAGTAACTTCTACTACAAAAGAAAGACCGCAAATCAGATCTCTAGTTAAAACTTAAAAACAATGTTCTACTATTTATACTAAAACAAGTCATGAACCTGTTACAATCCGGCCCAGCTGGTGATATTCTAGACTATAGCTCTGATGGGTCTCAATTTGGACAAAGAATGTCCCTAGATTGGAAGTTCCTAATCCTTCGATCAATGGCCTAAGAGTAAACAGTTAAGGAAAAAAAATACAGTAACAAGCCTAGGAAAAAGGACAAAGATTGTATGGTTAGGAACTTTTTCTTGGATCTGATTGGGCCCTGATAGAACAAGAGCTTGTAACATTTAAGAACAATCACTAACGGAAAATTAATTTTCAGTGTAGATAGGTAATTACCATTCTCATTCAATATGGCTTGAAAGTATAGATCCACAAAGTTCAAACATCTTGACCCTTCTATGAGTTCTTTGGGAAGTATTGTCATTTAAAATAAATTTTCAAGTTGTGCTACTTGACATATTAGCATGATGATCCGAGAAATGTAGGTCCTTTCCCATCATGGGCCTGCATTAGCCATTCATGGAATGTTCATCAACAACTGAAGGAACTCGAAACATTTTACATAAAAAATAATAATCGATAATGGTTAACCAATGATTGCTTTGCATTCAAACTCAAGAACCTATGACATTGATAAGATTCATGAAGTTTAACATAGAATAGAGTCAATAGGATGATGAAACAGCCAGATATTTCATAAATAAGAACATGTTCTGAAAGGGGAAGATAAAAAACTTTACGCAACAAACAATGCTCGACCATAAATTGAGTTTGCATTGAATAATCCTTTTTGTTGGGACCCTCCTAAAAGGCTGTAAATTTTTAAGAGTAATGAAATCTTCGTGGCTTTTGTTAAAAAAATGTGAAGAAGAATATGAAAAATGTGATTGTTGCAAAGTTTCAAAACTACATGTTTGAAACCAAAACTATGGAAATGAAGAAGAATATAATAGAAATGACAGTAGCCTTTCCAATATAAAAAAAGAAAAAAAAAGACAGTAGCAAAAGGAAATGAAGAAGAAGAAAGGAAAAAGACCTTTTTACCCATGATTTATGCATCTACTTTTGCAGCCTTTGAAGTCACTCTTTGTACAAGAAATCTTCCCATTAAACAATCAACAGTTCTTGCTTCTACTCACATCATCTTCTCTCTAAAAGAAAAAAAATAGCCTAATTTATCATATTAATCCCACACATCCAAGTTCGCTCTGATTGATAATTGAATTTGAATTTGAATAGTATGTAGAATGATAATTGAATTTGAATCACAGGAATAAAACTTAACAGAGAGGAATTGAAAAAAAAAAAAAAGGGACCAAAACTGTAAATTCAGATGATTTTGAGTCTGAATTAAAATACATGATATGCAATGCCAACCTCATTCAAGTTAGAATAATGATACCTGATTCAAGATTTTATTTTATTTTTTCCATTTTTCTTTGTTTCCTTTAGTTCAATTCAACTGAGCATGCCTTGCATCCAAACACGCCTTACATTTAATATAACAACGTCCAAAAATCTCGACGTGGTTTGCAAAGTAGATATGATTTTCAGCTAAACCACCTGCAACCAGCAAACCAAGCAAATGTATTTCTTTTTACAATGCAACAAAAAGGAGAGGGAGTTATCATTATTGATCGAACTTCATATACAACAAACCCACAACCTGCCAAGAAAAATTGACAACCAGTTATACTAGCAATCAAGTAAGCAACTAAAAGAATTCTTTAATATGAGTAGGGACACTGCATTGCATTTGAGAAGTTTGAAGGCACTTAACACCTCACCAGTTAGCTTGTATATAGCTTGCCATACAGTTCCAAGGTACCATCCCCAACTTCCTCAAATTACCTTGTACCTGTGACATCCAAATCATCTTAAATTAAATGGATAGGACGGTAACCTACATTACATTGTAAAAATTCTCATCATTACTTTAGATTCACAACTTGCACCAACACAAATTCATACCTTTTTGATGAATGGGCTTCAAAGCCTTATTCACTAACAACTCTTCAAACAAAGCTTCAAAACTGTTGTGCGGTTGCAGGCCATATGACGAATGTACCATACACCAAACTTCTTGAAAGAAATAGAAATACCAAAAAGTGAAGTTAGTGTTATTTCAAACATTGATGCTACAATAACAATCAAGATCAGACTCAAAGAAAAAGAAAAAAGCACATAGAAAATGGAACAAGCTAGTAGTTAATATCATTAAACCCACCAACACATGAAGCACAATCCCTAGCACCAGGAGAACCAAGTAGACTATCAAAATGGCCATGAACTAAAACTGATGGATCAGTGTCCTTTGACTCTGTTGATGAGATCCAACTCACGAACACCAGCAATGGTAGTTCGTGCAGGTGATGCAACATCATCTTTGAGTTGTCCTGGGTGCTTTCCTGAATTGATAGCCATAGCAACTGCTCCCAGAACTGTTTGGGAAGCTAGTTTCAATGCAAGATCTCATGGAAGACCAGCAACAACTCCTCCATCAGCCATAGCCTCCATTGCTATAGAAATATGTATGTTGGTCCACTGCCACTCAAGCCTGTGACTACATCAAAGATTTTTTCGTCCGCTCTCCATATCTTGCCAATTGCTCCAAAAATACACTCTACAAGTTTTTCAACTTCTTTTGTTGCCATTTCTCTCGAGCTCATAAATGTTGCTACCTCACCAATAGTTGGAGTATTTGGCATTACCCTGATTATTGGACCATGGCCAGCCCATTCCTGCAAATCTTTTAATTTTGTTCCTGCAGCAATGGACACAAGAAGTTTCTTCATTGAAAGCAGTGGCTTCAACTTCAAAACCACCTCCTTTACATCTTGAGGTTTTACAGAGAGAATGATCATTTTTTTTCTTATTCAGTCCACTTCCATTGATACCACACAATGCCAAGACAGTCTCCTTTACCTCCAACCCAACAAAAACATGCGCAATCCAAAGAACGAGCAAGAAAAGTACGGCCATGGAGGGGCAGTTTCTAGGCAAACAACTATGCGCAAAGCACCACAAACATGAAAGGTAATGCTCAAGTAGTTGGTTGCACAAAATAGAAAAGGAACCCACTATACATGATTACTAACATGACTCACATGCTAACAAGGTCAACACCTTAATACAACTGTTACTGAATGTGATATGATAGTTAATGAATGTGACATGGGCCTAACTTGGACCAACTTAGATGCGTTCTTATAGTCTAAAACATAAAGGAGATTTTTTGCTTTTGTTATTAAGGGAAAACAATTAATGGAACGGAGGATAATTTCAGTTCTGATGTAAATGCCTAAATCATACACTACACAACAATGAGATCATTTGATCAGAAATATAACTGTGGATATCAATATTTGTTATATGTTTCCATCAACACAAAAAATGTTTATATGGATTTGTACATTGTCATAGGAGATCTGATTTCAAGAGACAAGCATAAGCAAATGTGACCACCACTGAGATAGACCAACCTGAGACAAAAACTTTGCATTCATAAAAGGGCAACAAAGAACCTTCAAACACCCAATCAATCTAATCAATACCCCCTCAAACCCCCAATCTACTTCCATAAAAAAAAAAGACAAAAATATGAATATTCAAAAGAGAAAAAAAAAGAAGATAATCGGTCTTGCATACCTAAATTGGACGCAGATTATCTAAACCAGGGGGTCCTAAAGCACCAACCATGAAAGTGGGACCCACAATGCACCCTAAAAAAACTATCAAGGTTGTAGTATTTAAATCATCCAATCATTATCCATATTTTCCAAATGAACATCTGCATATTTTTTTCCCATAACAATTTGCAGGTCAAGAGATTAGGATCCTTCCAATCTAGGAAGCTAGAGACTAGAAACATCAGACGCCATATGTCCTGATGCATCAGAACCTAAAAAACCGTTAAACAAAATCTTGAAGAAAAAGAAATCTCCAAGGACAAACATCCCAAGCTTACTTTTCATGTAAATTGTCAAGTTTCAAAGAAAAATTTACAGATTTTCTTCAAATAATCCTACAAAAACAGGGACTTTTTGAAAGATCTTATAAAATATCCATAAACAGATGGTGTCAAGTCATAGAAAAATCTACAGCAAAAGGTTCAGATCCGCACCATGCAAAAGACTCAAAAGCCAAATTTGAACTGAAACGAAGAAAATCAAGAGCTATTCCTCAGAATCCATACTCAGTGAATAGAAACACCAACTTTCAAAGCCAAATCAGTAATATCACGGGCAAAAATCCTTCAAAAATGTGACGTTTGAAACTATTACTCACATTATCCTACACTAACAACGTCAGATTTTCTCAAAAACAGAGATTCAAAACCAAAATGAATAGACAAATCAGAAGGCAACATCACCTCTTCAAATTGGCAATAGGTTGGAGTTCAACAACGTCTATTACTGTTGATGACCGGAGATGCAGTAGGGTTTCAGTGGCTGGTGGATGCGGTGTAAGGATTGCAGATCGAGAGTTGGACAGGGAAAGGGAAAATGAGAGAGAGACAGGAGGGGAAAACCAGAGCCCAAATAGAGATCCAAGTTGCAGCATCTACAATAGGATGATCGATTTGGTGCTCTTGCTGGCGCTTTCCAGGATGGAGCTTGCTCTGATCGTGACATCTCTTGTTCAGAGATCGGGCTTGGGAGAAGGAACCGCGAACTGATGGCAAAAACGAGATGGGTTTTGGTGATCCAGGGCTGGGAAGAGTTGAGAGTCCATGGATTGAGGTGACATAGAGGGATTTGGTAAGAAGATGGAGTGAAATTGGGTTGATTCTAGGAGTGAAATTGGGTTGATTCTAGGTTTAGGGCTTGGTAGATTTGAATGATTTTAGAAAGGGGTTGGTGGGAGAGAGCTAACACAGACCTCTACGTTGAAAGAGACGCTTCACTTCTCAGTGCAGATGCCACACCAGATCCAGCATTTGAGAGGAAAATGGATGGATGATGGCAGCTACAAAACCAAACAAAAGGGAGGATAGAGAAACTTTCAAGCCCGGTAATGGGGGTTTTTTCCAAGGAGTGGAGGGAAATGAATCATTTCATGAGAGGGGGAAAAGAAAAAGGCAGCGCAGTTTCCACATTTTTACCTACTACAATCTTGCTACAGTTTTAAACCGTAGCTACAAGCCCTCTTGACCGTAGCGATTGCACTGTCCTTCGTATCCCCTCCACGTACGTACATTTGACGGGTTTTGGATGGATGATCTTGTCAAGGGCCTTGTGGGGTCCATTGTGATGCATTTGATATATCCAATCCGTCCATTAATTTTGTAATTTTTTAATAGGGAATGACCCTAAAATCTAGGCAAATCGAAAGTCCAATTGAACCACACCATCAATCAATGGTAGGTATTAATCTCCACTATTTTCTGTTGTGTGGTCCACTTAAGCGTTCGATCTAGTTCCTTTTTTGGGCTCTTACCCTAACATTCTCTTTCAAAACAGATAGATGTATTAAATGTAGTACACACATTTTAATGGGCCTCATAGAGTCCCTTATGGGGCTATCCCAGGTTGCATGAAGGGATTAGCTTTTAGCTACGGTTTAGGCATATTTAGCTACAATTTTAAGCCGTAATAATTTAGCTACGGCCTATATCCATAGCTAAAAACGAGCACAGTCTGTAGCCTTTGATCATTTTTTTGGTAGAATTTTTTAGAAGAATTTTCTGCGTACCTTTTAACATGGAGGTTTCTTGTATTTATAAGAGTCGAAGGATCCCGTTGTGTAGGGATTTCCTTCCCCATATATCGGAGATTTGACTTCAATCCGATCCTGAGATTCTCCGGATTGGGGACCCTTTTACCGGATTTTTGGGATGGTATTTGTGTTCACACCGTCTCTTCTTTGCTCGGCTTGGCCTTAACCGACTCCGGATACCAGTGAGTCTCGACTGGCTGCAAGGTTGAAACTTTTTCCTTCTATTGGACGAAATAGGGTCGAACCGTAACCGACACCCTTTCTTAATCCGATAGCCAACATTGTAACTGACCCAATACGGGTTGGTTTTATGGTCGGTCAGGTGGCTTCTAATGTTCGAGCCTTAATCGGTCCCTTTAGACGTTGCTGCCTCATTGTTCGAGTCAACTTTATGCGTCTTACATATTCCGCCTTATGGCTTCTGACTTCATTAGTCTCGATCGAGGACGAACTGAGTCTCTCCTTTAGGCGTTAGTTATCTTGCCTCAACCTTTTGTGTCGGCTGGGCTTGTTACCTCGACAGTTCGAGCAATGTCAGTAGAGTTGATCCATTCCATAACCGGGTCTTCCGACTTGTCGTATTTTTCCCTAACAACTACTATATTCTATAGTAGAGATGGGTTGGGAATGGTTAGATTGGAGGGAATTAGAGAGAAAGGGGGCTGGAGAAATGGAGAAGGTGGGGATGTTGGAGGGGTTCTAGTAAGAGGGAATAGAGAAGAAATGAGAAGGGAAAGAGAGGCTTGGGAGATGTAGCTAGAAGGCAATGATTTGTCTCTCTAAAAGAAGCTAGTCATAATTGTTAAATAAGAGATATGCAATGATGAGCATGGGAGAAGCAACCCATGCTTGCTAGGGGCTAGGCTATAGGGTAGGCTTTCTAGAAAGCTATGAATAGGGATGACATCATCATGCATGAAGAAACGTGCAATGCTAGGGTGGGTCTCACCAAATCACACATCAACAGTCCAAATAGAACGCGACCCATAACTTATTATGTATACGTCGGATTCACGCACGAGACGCGTCGTTGGAACTGCAATGTTGTCACGCCCCAAACTCGGAAACTGGGCTCACAAAATTTTTAATCGCCGAATCCGGCGCCGACAGCCTCCGTAGAACCCCATTCTCGGCTCCTAGCGCCCATTTGCCAGGTTCCGATCCTGGGATGCTACGAGGAAGATTTTCAACGTCAGTTTGATTCGTAATAAGCATAACCAAAGGCATAACCCACAAACAACAACCAAGAACTCTATTACATTTCCACTATGATAAAAAACTTTACAAGTACAATGAGCATAAAGGGAAATATAATGGTAAAGAACAAAAACTCCAAAATGATCTGCAACGTGCTCCTGCCTCAGCGCTGCTGCGCCCCAACGTCACCTGCACGCAACGGTCGTGCATAAGCTTATAGAAAGCTTAGAGGGTGGTGAAAGTGTGTGTGCAAGGTAGTCATATGATCATGCAATATCAGAGTAATGCAGATTACGCAGATGGATCCATAATATCATGAGTCATACCAAGGCTATGCGATGCAAGACATGAATGATATCGGTCATCCCAAGGCCATGCGATGTGAAATGCAACTCAAGCATACAGATCCTCATCTATGTCCACACATTAATACAACTCAAATCTGAGATATCACAGGGGTCTAATACACTCTAAACCAGATCGCCGCCTCATCGCACGTAATAAGGTAAGTGGAAGAGACCCCACTATCGGTCTGCCAATATCGGGCACGACTCGTCGATAGCAGACCCATTTCTCGAGCTGGTCAGACTCAGCCTAGTATTGCCCCCTACGCTCGGGCGGCTAAGGCCGCACCCCCTTCCAACCGACCACGACACAGTGGAGAGCGTAACCATCTGATATCTGCACTCAACGCTCATCTACCTACTCGGTCTAGATGTTGGAAAAACCTCTTGGTACCATAAGGGTTTAGGGACTTTCACCCAGGGATATCTAAAGCACCCCATGTAGAATAAGATTTTCGGTATCCAATCCCGCCAACCACGATGCGTTTGTGGAGGCTACGGCTCCGATGTCGCTAGGGCGTACAATAACCATGCCACACAAATGCGAAATGCATGAATCACGCTATCCAGTCATACAACAAATCCTGCGCATATCGTGTGCTCATGTAGGGCAACACCGCCTAACCGGGAGCCCATAAACAACCTACCCGAAGGCATATGCTATGATCAGTCAATTCTCATGTCAAGCATACATTTGATGCGTATGATCATGAGTCATGGAGCTATAGTAAACATGTTATAAAACAATGCACTATCCTTTCAAGGCAGATGGGCCTAGACGGCCTATACACAACAAGTACAGGCCTATTAATGCGCCCTAGGGAGAGTCGTAATGTGGACATCTAACCAGCATTACACTCGCAATGTAGACGTCCAACCAACATTGCACCCAAGGAACGATCGTCGTAAACATTGTTACATAATCCGTGTTGACATAACACATTGCAATGGACCTTAAGTACATCTCATTGGGCCTTAAATACATCGAATGGGCCATATCATATGGGCCTTTTATTCATCAAATAGGCCACATAAATGGCTCACACCAATGGGCCTTAGGTATATTGCAATGGGTCACAACCCATCGCCTCAGAGTACATCATAATGGGTCTAATCACATGGGCCTTGTGTGTCTTAAATGGGCCTAATCCCATGGGTTTCATACATATCAAATGGGCCTAATCCTATGGGCCTTATATAAATCAAATGGGCCTAAACCCCTAGGCCTTATATAAATCAAATGGGCCCTATAATATGTTAAGGTGGGGTCCACTCGGACTGTGGATCTGGCCCATTCTTTAGCTCAAACCATAAAATGAGCTTTTAAGATGGATGGACAGGTTGGATGTAGCACCTGCATCAAGGGTGGGGGCCCACATGAAGGTCCACCATCATATACATTATAAATAGTATAATATATATATACATTTCATATAGTGTGTGTATATATATATATAGATATAAAATATTATACATATATATATATATATATATATATATATATATATATATATATATATATATATATATATATATATATATATGTATGTATATATTCACACACACACGTTGCACCCAGCGTGCCATAGAAGGGTGGGCCCCACCGTCCAGTGAGGACGGTAGAATACATAAATCACGGTGGTGTGCCACCGTCCACGGTCCGTGGACGGTATGAATACAATACATACATCACTGTGGATCCCATGTGGGGCCCACCATAGTGTATATTTTCCATCCCAACCGTTCAAAGGGTCACACGGACCTGGGTGAAGGAAAACCACAAACTTCATCTTGATCTAAAACTTCTGTGGACCCCAGGACAGGTTTCAATGGTGGATGTTCATTCACACTATTTTCTATGGTGTGGGCCACCCGAGCGTCGGATCGGCCTCATTTTTGGAGGGGGCCCACCTCAGGGGGTGACCCTCCATCTGAACGGCGTAGATAAAACATATACATCATGGTGGGGCCCACGGCAGCAGTCGTGGCTGGCTGGCTGACCGCTCGCTCGCCTGATGCTGCACACAGCTGCTGCTCATTGTCAGAGGCAGAGGCGCTGCCTCTTGCAAAATTTGGGAAAAACCCATTTTTCGGGGTTTTTCGAGTGTGGGGCCCGCATCACATAAATCTGTTCCATTCACTAGCTTCCCTGGCTCAAGACGAGCCCAAAGAGTCTAAAGTTTAAATTTTTTTGATGATTAGAAAATGAAATAAAATAAGAAAAGGATCCTTGAATGGTAATGATGCATTCTTCGATGCTATGGCCCACCAGATCTTCCAATCAACCCCAACTCTTGCCTCAACGCCTAAAAAGAGATGGGTAAGAGGATGGATGACTTGGATTGGATATATACATCAAGGTGGGGCCTATGCAAGTAGCCCGCCCCAAAGCTCTCTTTTTTTTCTTTTTTTTTTTCTTTCCTTGTACAGGGACGTCCAACGTTCTAGACGCTGGACGGTTCAGTCCAAAATACATTGAAGTGGGCCACCACTGATGGATGATGTGGGTGCAACATATAAGGTGGGCCCCACTTGAAGAAAACTTGGACAAAATAAATGCTTTAAGGTGGGGTCCATTCAAGTGGGCCACACAAACACAATAGGATCTAAAAAAAGAGAAAATGAAGTAGAGAGAGAGAAAGATAGAGGGTGGGACACACTTGTGATGGAGGGATCCCGATACTATGGGCCCTCCCTTGCAATAAATCATACAATCAAATGGGTCCTTTAACACATGGGACCATCAAAATTTAAAATCAACGGTGGGGATCCTTTCTCCACCAATGTGGATGGTCTAGATGACCTTTCTAAAGAAATAAACATCATGATGGGGTCCATGGAGAATGGCCCCATCATGGAATGATCATGATGATCCTAGTGGGCCATCGGCCACATCTTAGGGTCCCAAGTGAGATCCAAACCATTGATCGGTTGGCCTCACTTGGCCCATCCCAAAAATATGAAAAACTACTAATATTTAGCACCCACCGTCCGATCTTCTTGCTCCTATGGGCTCCTTAGCACCTTAACTTCAACTTCAATGGATGAGACGAGGAATTGATGACTAGGATGAGAGATGATGGGGTAGGAAAGTGGGCCACCTTGGAGCTTTGGAAGGAGAGGGAGAATTCCATACATGGGATCTTTCTTGCTTGGATTTTTTTGAGAATGAGAAAGAGAGGAGTTGTAAAGGGAGAGAGAGTGAGTGATGGATGGATGTGGTGATGGGTGTGTAAGACACCTTTGTTGACTTTGGTGGCCTTTTGTGTAAGAAAGGCATGACATTGGAAGACTTTGGTGACATTTGTGTAAGAAAAATATGGGCATGGAAGACTTTTGTGGCTTGCTTGAAAAAAGGGTGAAAGTGATGTGTACTTGACATGTACTTGACATGTGATGGATTGATTGATGGGATTGATGGGATATCTCGTAGAGATTCTCTTGAGTTTCACAACACGCGGCGTTTTTCTCGCACCTAACGTTGGCCCACATCTCTTGACCAGGGTATCGCCTCGGCGCGCAAGTCGCGGCATCGGAACCGCAGCGATGGCGCGGTCGCTATGGTATTGGTCTTGGGTTGAGTCGATACAGGTTGACGGCATATGAATTAGGGTCGCGCGTCGATATCGGTTAAGGGTCGAAGGTCGCCAAAATTCTACCGGTAAGACCGCGGAAGTCTACGAAACGGTACAGACTAAGATACGGGTCTTACAAGTACCGATGCAATCGCAATGGGATAGATTTTAAGTCGGGTCTACGTGACTAGACTTAAGGATGACCAAAAATACTATTCGCAGGTCATGGGTCACTGGGATTCGACCGGTAGGACCGCAAGACCTAAAAGAACGATATGTACACTCGGGGTAGGGTCTTACACATTGGGCCCTCTCCAAGAGAGATCGACTCATTCACTTAGCTACACTATTTTATTTGGGTTTGTGGTGCATTGTATTGTGCCTAATGATCCCTTTATCCTTGGAATATTCATTAAACTCAGAGGAAGTGAATTCTCAACCATTGTCAGTCATTAAAACCTTTATTTTTTGCCTTAAATATTTTTTCACCATTGCCTTTTATTGTTTGAATATGATGAAAACTTCGAATTTACATTTAATGAAGTAAACCCAAACTTTCTTGGAGTTGTCGTCAATGAATAAAATAAACCATGACTATCCTCCAATGGAAACCTCTGGTGATGGCCCCCATACGTTAAAGTGTACATAATCAAGCACTCCCTTACATATATGTTTTTTAGTTTTAAAATATAATCTACATTTTTTACTATATATACAATGCTCTCATATATCTAAATCAGAATTTTTAAAAACTGGAATCAAACAACGATCAAATAGTACCTTCATGCCCCGCTCACTCATGTGGCCTAGACGAGCATGCCACATACGTAGATATGTAGAATTTGCAATAGCTATTGTTGCTCCACCCACTGAAGTTCTCTCGATTAACCTGTAAAGGTTTATATACCTTTACGTTCTCATAACCATGAGTGCCCCTTTTGAAACTTTAAGGACACCATCAATACCAGAGAACTTACACCCTATAGCCTCAAGTGCACCGAGAGAAATCAGACTTTTTTTCATACCAAGAACGTTCTGTCATCAATCAAGGTACACTCCATCCCATCAAATATCTTGATCTCATAGTACTAATAGCCACAACATTACATGTATTGTCATTACCCATAAAAACCTGTCAACCATTGCATTCATTATAATTGGTGAACCAACTCCAATGAGAAGTCATGTGATATGATGCTCCTATGTTAAGGATCCATTCATCTTTATGATTGTCATGCAAGTGACCAATCATGGACACAGAAAGAACATCACCACCACTTATCTCTTCATCAGATGCGACAACATTGGCCTACTTGGAAGAAGCCTCTAAGTTTTCCTTCTTTGCTTTAGGATTGGTATAATCCTTTTTCATGTGTCCAGTTTTCCCACAGTTATAGTACTTTAATTTTTATTTTCCTTTGCCCTTAGATTTGGATCTAGGTCTTGAAGATCCTGTACCTCGCTCAGTATTTCTTTCCCTCATAAGCAATACATCGTAAGATGTTCCCATGCTGCCGTTTAGCTTTCTCATGGTCTTCCCTTGAAGTACTGAGATAATGATGTCGACACTCAAGGTTTTATTTATAGTGTGCATTGTGTTCTTGAATGACTCATACGATGCCCGGAAGAGAATTTTTCAACATACATGCTTATTCCTCATCTTTGATCACTTCCTCCATATCCAGCAATTTGTAAAATAATTTGTTAAAGTTGCTTCTGTGGGCCTGTAGATCTCTACCCTCTGCCATCTTGAAGTTCTACCACTGTAGCTTCAAGTGTATGTGATTTTCAGAGGATTTTTTCACATAGATGTCCTCTAACTTCGCCCATGACTTAGCCACAGTTTTCTCACCCAAAACATTATAGAGAACCTCATCCGCAAGATATAAATGGATGGCGGCTAAAGCATTACTATCAAGAGTATCACATTCTTCATCTTTCATAGTCGATTTTCGCTCCTTAAGAGCCTTAGTTTCATCTTGCTTGGTTAATAGACTAATCACCTTAATCTTCAATAACTCAAAATTATTTTTTCCTGAGTACTTCTCAATATGAAATTTGGTGTTTCCCAATGATGCTAATCCAGCAGATCCAAATTTGTGCCCCAACGATATCTCTGATACCACTTGTTGGGATTTGGTCTGCGGAATCACATAGACATGGATCTAGGATAACAATCCAAGAGCACCAACCAATCATAAGAAACATAGAGATTTAACACGGAAAATCCTTTTGGGAAAAAAACCATGGCACAAAGGGGCAAAACTCCACTATGAAAAACACAAATTACAAAGATAGAGGACTCACCTGGCTTAACCAATCCTCAAGCCTCTTCTTTTCTCCACCCTTTGAAACCCTATAACCCTTTTAGAAACCCTAGAATGCCTTAGAATTCCCTTGAAACACTTCCTAGTTCCATATACAACCTTTTATATAACTTTAAAAACAAGTAAAATTGAATAAGAAATAGATTTTGTAAATCCCAAGTTTTCGCAAAAAATCTGCATAAAACCTTTGATAACATCGAACTACCCTCGTTGTCATCGAAAAATGACAAAAACAGTCTAGTGACTAGGGCTGAAAATCTCAAAAAAACTCAATGGCATTGACCAGCTTCGATGTCCTCGAACAATGAAGAAATAGATTTAAGACATCTGTTATCAACATATTTTAGATACTTATTATGGTGGCCTATCAAAATTAAAAGGGTCCACCCTTCTTATAAAGTCTAAGGTCCAACTAATTAGAATATAGTTTTGGTCCTCTTGATGGATAACTTCCAACTTGTTAAGTCCTTGTGGCCTCTAATCCTTGTAATGTGTTTGCCTCACCATGACAATAACATGGTGCAAATATCATCCTTATCCATTCATCAAGTGAGCCACACCATACAAAATACTGCAAAGCCACTGATAAATAACAAAATACAAGTGATGATGCATCCCATGAAACCCTATGGCCCACCTTCCAACCCAATCCAAAACTCTGGTGGGCCGTAGCAAAAAGAGAGGCAAATCAGGGCAGGAAACTATATCCTTTTGCCATGACATACCGAAGTTTTATGTGTGTGTGTGTGTGTAGAGGCGAACCATGCGAACCATCCGTAGAGACCTTCCTGCGGTCCAATTCCTCGTGGTATTGGAATTTAGATAAGGTTGCCATACTATAATGACACTACAAGAAAAGAGGGCAAAGCTGGTGGTGGGTGGAACCTTTTGCTGGCCGGAAGCAAAGCTGGCTGCCGGCAAAAGATCCCTACTAATACAAAACACGATCACCCTCACTCTTTACGCCTCTATCTCCCTCCCTCTCTCTCTACACATCTCCCTCTCCGCTCGCTCTCTCTCTACCTCTCTCTCTCTCTGTATCTCTCTCCCTCTTCACTCTCGAACCCTCCCCTCTCCCTCTCAACTTGATCTACCTCTCTCTCTCTCCCTCTTTTATTTTCTTCTTTTCTTTAGCTACAACATCAGGTATCTCCCTCTTCACTTGATCTACCACACATCAAGGAGCATTCTTCTGCAACATCAGGTATCTCCCTCTCTCTCTCTCCCCTCATCTATTCATATCAATTTGGGCACTTTTTGGCATTTTTAATCCTTTAAGTAACATTGTGTAATGATTTGTGTATTGAGAATTTCTGAGTTTCAAATCCCTAATTAGGGATTTGTAGTGTGTGTGGAAGATCCTGGAGAATTGGAAAACTCAAGTACATGTGTTGTCAGGGTGTACCCATGCATGGTTGGGGAGATTTCAGTGGAATCCATACTCTGTTTTTGGTAACTAAGCTGTTTTTGGAATCCATCACAGCAGATTTGCAGATTCCAGAAGAGCTTCAAGGAGAGGAACAACCAGTTACAGTTGTCTGTGTTAACCGCACAGGAGGTGAGAATCGGCACCTGTTTTTGTTTTGTTTCATCTATCTCTGGTATAAACCAACCGTGAATGCATCATTGCCTGAAGATCACAGCAACTGAACTATCCTAGCCATACAATTGGTGTTTCAAATTAATCGAGATTTTTATGGTTAAGATCTTCTGATCAGTGGGGGTTTGTTAGCAATGTCTGGTAAAAAATGGGACCAATGATCTGGACGGTCTGGTTTTGATAAATGTATGCCATGTATACAGTGATGCATACAGAATAGTCTTGCCTTGGATTGTTTGTTGGGAATGTTTAAGCTGTGCACGGCATGTGTTTGATGAAACGTCTCTGTTAACAGCCTTCAATTTACAATTGCCTGTGCCTATGTTTCTTTTTCTTTTTCTTTTTCTTATTCTTCTTTTCCTGTGCCATTCATCTTTAACGAGATTCGTGGCACCATCTCTCAGCCAAGGGCTAGTTTGGGCGTACCAAAAATTGTGGACGGTGGCATCCATCCACTGTCCAGAATGAGAATTAGATGCTAAGAGGTCCAATCCATTATCATTCTATTCTCATTTTGGTTGAAATTTCGCAGACGAGCATTTATCATGTTCCACAGTCCACATTTCATGGGTGCATCAAACAGCTTCATGTAGGCCTATTTGTTTAACCCAGTGCTTGCATTCAAAATCATGGCTAGATTTGCGAGTAATCAGAAGAAATATTTATGAAACTATGGTTGCATCATTGCTACATTTTTAACTGAGGAGTGATTAGATCCAAGTGCTTGCAATTAGTACAACAATTGGTATCATAGCTCCAATTTTTGCTTGATCGATTCAATTGTGTTGTGTCAATGTGAATCATGGCCATGAATGGGATGATTCTACCACAACTCTTGAGGTTTTGTGGGAATAACTATGACCACTAGAGCATTCAAACGAAGGTTCTCTTTAAATCCATAGAGTTATGGCATCTTGTGGAGAATGGCTATACCAATGTAGCTGTAGCTGAGACACAAGCATTCAAAGGCCTTCCAAACAAGGGAAGAGAAACTTGTTGTATTAGGTGCAACCGTGCAAGTGCTTGGATCTAAACTAATCACCCTCTCAATCAACAAAGTAGCAATGATAAAAATAGAGACGATGGAGAAGAAAATAACAAATCTAACATCACTTATTCACTTTCAAAACCAAGATGCATATATCACGTTTAACACCAACTAATACTCATATTATTAACATAATAATCTATACTAAAACCAGAAAATAGGGAGACTCCTGTCACTAGTCGATATGTGTGTAACTTATGGACTTTGGGAAGTCCTATTTACTTAGGGGTCATTTGGATGCATGTAAGTTTCTAAGTTCTAACTTGCAAGTGACTTTCAATTGTAAGTCACTTACAGGGAAGTGACTTCTCAGCTTTTTTTAGATAGGTGTGTGCTTAGCAAAACTCTATATTATATGATGCATTCTGATATCTTGAACTTTGGATGATATTTCTGATCTTATATGTGCATGGGTGGATGTGAGTCTGGTGAATGATGTTGAGTCTACTTCGTCCTTTACAGTGGGGCCCACTATATAAATAATCTTGATTGCTAGAAATGGGCCCACTATATGGGATGTTGAAACAAATGAAAATGTCGACTGCTATATTGTTAAGAAGAGAAGAAATGAATGGATAAATAGGGTCTTTTAGCAAATTTCTTCTGTTCATTTCGGATTTTATTTTATTTTTTTGTATGTAATCTATTTTATTCATTTTGGTTTATTTGTAAACTCTTTTTTACTGCCTTGCAAAAAAGGATGATTGAAATTCTGCATTTTCCCCAGAATATTATCACTGATCTGGGTTGTCATTTTTGAAGGTCAAGATAAGATTCTTGATTTTGAGATGAAGTTCATGGACATTGACAGCAAGCATCTTGGAATTCCAGAAGCAGAGTATCATGCCATTGTAAAGATGCCATAAACTGAGTTCTCAAGGATTTGCAAGGACCTCAGCAGCATTGGAGATACTGGTTTCATCATCATCATTGCATGCACAATTCACCCACCATCCATTGGTTGAAATCTGAATAGAATGTGTGGGGATTCTTGTTGGTTGTTTCATACTAATGTCCAACATTCGTATCAATAGTTGTAGTACAATTCACCCACCATCCATTGGTTGAAATCTGAATAGAATGTGTAGGGATTCTTGTTGGTTGTTTCATACTAATGTCCAACATTTTTTAGAGATGTTCTTTCCAAATAAAAACAAATTCAAAACCATTAGCATCGAACATTTAGGCATCTTTCAGAAACTGAGTTATTTTCTTCTTTCTGCAAGTTACAGTCTTTGTCTAGCATCAATGCAAATCAATAAAAAGGAAAGAAAGGGGAAAAAAAATCAATATTCCAATTAATCACATGACTAATATTCTTTCCCATCCTAGGATACTTGATGTTTCTTTGAATGAGAATCAAGAGAAAGCTTCTAGACCAAACCTTTCTTTTGCTTATGCAAGCAGAGAAGCTAACAAGATTGCTAACACCCTAACTAAAGTTGAAACTTGTAAGATTCTCTTTTTATCGGGGATATGCACTTTGCTTTGGATATTCTTTTACTCTTTAATGAAGTTTGTGATTATCTATCACAAACTAAAAGAATAAAGAAATCCTTGGGCATATCAGAATTCCATGTACTAATTGGGTAACAATTTTTCATAAAGATAAGGCACGTCATTTTAACTATAACGTGGATAATCCCATGATCTTTAAGTTCTTAGCTGCAAATGATTGTGCAAATGCTAAACATGTACATTGTTCAGGATATGCTGCATACACAAATTGTACATCACATATACCATATCAACATCCCTTCCTAAATGGATAGGTATGACAATGGAAATGCATGTAATCAGTACACCATGCATATGACGTGCTCCATGCATTAAAAAATCACTTGGAATATGGTATCCAGATACAACTTAGATACACCATGGTTGTCAATAGATATGATGTATGGATTTTACCTCCAGGTATAGGGCATAATCGGTTATCAATGAGCTGTGAATGGGCCCAGCATTTAAACCCATGAAAGACAAGAGGCAAGTATCTCAAACTATCATGTAACATTTCTCTCTCTTTCTCTCTCTCTCTCTCTCTCTAAGCAAAGGCAAGTCATCTCAAACTGTCATGTTAGTGTTGAATGCTACCACTTTAAGAGGCCTTTGGTTTTTTATGCTATATCATTACAAGTTTATTTAGCTTATTCAAACAACATTAGAATCACCTCAATTTTGGCAATGTACACATACATCTTTTTTTTCTTTTTCTTTTTCTTTTTGGAACTATTCAACCTTATGAAGTTGATTTCATGGTCCATGTTTTGTCTTCCCGATGCATTTACAAAATAGAACTAATTAACATAAGTTTTAAGAAAATTCAATAAATAAAACTTGAACTAGCTAATACTTAAGAACTCAGAACCCTTTTGTGTGATTCTTCCAGGGATTATTGTTGTTGTGAGCAATCTCTTTATCGCCCTGTCTATGTAAATGATCTATGTACTATTGGTCTTCTCCTCTTATAAGCTTTGTTTCTTCTTGGCTATTAATTATGATGAGAATGACATTAGATGGATATAATCTATCACATAGATTGTTGCTTTTATAGATAAACTTTTGTAATTTTTCTAGCTTCCTTATGTTATTATATACTATCTTTTGTATTTAACCTCTTTTGGGGCATATAATGAATGATCTATTATTATTCATTTGTTTTTTGTTACTATTATGAATTTCTTTTAGCTATTGTTTTTTATTAATTATCTCTTATCTGATCTTCGACAAAGAATAATTGAACATGTAAATCAACTTTTCTGATCCCCCCTCTTTTCCTTCTTCTGGAAGCCTTTCCTCTATTCATGTCTGGTTTCTATTTCAGAACATCCTGGTTGTGTCAAAATATTATTCGAGGATTACATTGAAAAGGCTTACAGAGCTGTTATGCCTCAGCTTACACGTCTGCTACCTTCACTTTGTTGGAAATGATCTTTTATGTGAATATTTCTTTCCATTGTGTTAATTATTCCTATATCCTCATCAATGTAGCCATCTGCATATGCATGTGTACGTGCACATTAGTTCAGCTATTCTATAATAGTATAATCTTTGTCATCTCAAGGTGTGCTTCCACGTTCTTGCAGATTCTATTAGAAGGTTTTATATCTTTTTGCTTTAGAAAAATAAAAGATAGCACCTTTCCGAGCTCCACTTGTAAGCTTCAAATGTTTCTTTTTTCTTCCCAAGTTCTATGAATCCCTTTTGTCTTTTTGTACATGACTAAAAAGGAGAATTGCCTGGCTAAAATTGGATGATTAATAAATCTTTGGCTAAAATTGGATGATTAATAAATCTTTCTTCTGATCTTGGGAACAGTTGCACTTGTGGTTTAAATGCTTCAAGGTAAGTGAACCTTTTTGCATCATACTCAAAGATCTCGGATTTCCATCAAAGCACCTTTCTTAGAATTCAGATCTGTTATATGATGCTTGATTGAAAGTAATGGAAATTTCTTGTTTGGCCCAACACTGTACTGCTGGGGCTCAACTTTGGGTAGGCTTTAACACTTTATCAGGTTGGCCCACTATTCTTGGATTAAAATTTTTGAAAATCTATTCTCATGCATTCATATCTACAGGCCAAGATACTAATCTTAACATGCATAATTTGATTTATACATATCAACAAGGGTGTTGATATTCGCAGGTAGCAAGTCATGGGCCACCTGGTCTTTGTCGAGATTGGGAATGTCAGGATGATCACGAGGGCGAACCTCTTCGTGATGCAGTATAGTTAGAGACGGGGCTTGATTATTTCCTTTATCATCTTGAATTTTGAATTTTGATTTGACGGGTGTCTTGTTTTGAATAAGATCTGTTGTATATGTTCTCGTCTATACCGTGGGATCTTAATTTCATTGATCACACAAGCGACATCGGATGGAAGGAGTATGCAAATCTTTACTTATTATTTATTTTGAATTTGTAGGGCATTGAAATTGGATTTTATTTTATTTTATTTTATTTTATTATTTTTTGTTTTTTTTTGGGGGGGGGGGGGGGGGTCCTGTAGCGAAACCTATTATCATCGATCCAGGGCTATATATGTCAAATAAAGCAGATGTCTTCTGGATTACCCAGAGAAGGAGCGTCCTGACTGCATTAAAACTATTTACAGGTGTAGAATGCGATCTTGCCATTGATTTGGATCTTATTTATCCTTCTCTTGAATTTTGGGGGTGCATTTGGATGCATAGTTGCAGTTGGTTGTGAAAATTTAGTTAAACATAGAGGAAAGGATGTAAAGATGAAAGAGGGAGAGAAATATTTGATTGAATTGTCATATATTTCGTATTGAGCTTTACAAATAAATAGATGTACAATGAGCTATGAATGGAAAAATATATTTGATTGAGTTCTAAAATAATCTAATTGCAGATTTTGTGTAAGTCATGATTTTGTACATGCATGGTAAAAAATCTGTCAATACTCCCCCTCAAGTTGGCGCATGGAGGTCCGTAATGTCCAACTTGTGCGAAAAATGATGAAAAAGTTCATGTCCCAAAGCTTTGGTGAAGATATCGACAACTTGCTCACTGGAAGAAGTGTGGACAGCTTTGAGGAGGCCCGAGCGAATTTTGTCACGAATAATATGGCAATCATTCTCAATGTGTTTGGTACGCTCATGGAACACAGGATTGTGTGCAATATATGGTGCAGATTGATTGTCACAATGTAGAGTGAATGGCTCGGGATGAGAGACACCAAGATCAGTGAGAAGTTGTTTTAACCAAGTGAATTCATAGGTTGTGACGGCCATGGCTCGATATTAAGCTTCAGCGAAAGAGCGAGCAACTGTATTCTGCTTCTTGGTGCGCCATGAGATCGGACTGGTGCCTAACTGAATAAAGTAGCCGGTAGTGGAGCGGCGGGTGGTGGGACAGCTGGCCCAATCAGAATCTGTATAAGCTGTAACATGTGTACTGTTGGATGAAGGAAAGAAGATGCCTTGCCCGGGGTAGCTTTTGATGTAGCGGAGAACTCTGGTAGCCGCAGTCATGTGGGGGACCCGAGGAGCATGCATGAATTGACTGAGTGTGTTGACGACATAAACAATGTCTGGTCTGGTGATGGTCAGATAGATGAGACGGCCAACAAGGCGACGGTAAAGGCCAGGATCAGAGAGAAGGTCACCATCTTGAGTATTAAGCTTCAAATGTTGCTCCATAGGAAAAAGAGCAGTCTGTGCACCAAGTTGTCCACTGTCAGAGAGAATGTCGAGAGCAAATTTGCGCTGATTAAGAAAGATGCCTTTGGGAGAGCGAGCAACTTCGAGTCCAAGAAAGTACTTCAAGGAACCAAGGTCCTTTTTCTTAAAGTGAGTGGAGAGAATTTTCTTAAAAAGCTTGATTTGAGAGATGTCGTTACCAGCAACCAGGATGTCATCAACGTAAACAAGGACAAGAGTGATGAGAGTGAACAAAGAATGATTCGCCTGAGACTGATGAAAACCAGCATCAAGAAGCACAGATGTTAATTTAAAAAATCAGTTTTGGGAGGCTTGTTTGAGGCCATAGAGGGATTTTTTGAGGCGACAGACACGGGTCTCCCCTGGAGGACAATATCCAGGTGGTGGTGTCATGTAGACTTCTTCATCAAGATCACAGTGCAAGAAGGCATTGTTGACGTCAAGCTGATGAATAATCCAATTTTTAGTAGCTGCAACTGCCAGTAAGCAGCGGACCGTGGTCATTTTGGCGATCGGAGCAAAAGTCTCATGGTAGTCAAGTCCTTTAACCTGAGTGTATCCTTTGGCAACGAGTCGAGCTTTGTACCTCTCGATGGATCCGTCGGCTTTGAGTTTGGTTTTGAAAATCCATTTGCACCCAATGGGTTTTTTACCAAGAGGAAGAGGCTCAAGAGTCCAGGTAGAATTATCCTCTAAAGCACGAAGCTCAGCAGACATAGCCTCACGCCAGTGAGAGTAGCGGATAGCATGAGAATAGCATGGGGGTTCAGTACAGGAGGTAAGAGCAGTCAAATAAGTAATATGTGAAGGGAAAAAATAGGAATATGAAAGAAAAGCAGACAAAGGGTGAGCAGTACCTGAAGCCGGTGAAGCAGGTGTAGATGTTGTAGGATCTGCATGTAAGGAGGGACAGATATAGTCGTGAAGGTAGGCAGATCGAGTAATGGTGCGGCGAGGGCGAGGAGCTGGTGGAGATGTGTTTGATAAGGTCATGAGGGTCGAGGAATCAGGAGAGTCAGGGGAGTCAGGAGAGTTAGGAAAGGTCGGGGGATCGGGAGAAAGAGATATAATAGGTTCAGTGACGGGAAGAGAGATGATAGGAGCGGAAAGGGAAGGAGTGTTAGGAAGATCTTGGAAAGGGAATGTTTGTTCGTAGAAGGTGACATCTCAAGAGTAGAAGACGGATTGAGTATTGAGGTTGTAGAGCTTATAGGCTTTATGTGTGCTAGGGTAGCCAAGAAAGACACATTTAGTGGCACGGGGAGAAAATTTATCATGGTGAGCACTGAGGGTTTGTGCATAACAAAGACATCTGAATACCCGAAGATGATCATAGTTTGGAGGTTTATTGAGCAGAATTTCAAAAGGTGATTTATTTTGGAGAGTGCAACTAGAGGTACGATTGATGAGGTAGGCTGCAATGAGAACACAATCACCCCAAAAAAATAGAGGTAAGTGTGCTTGAAAATGAAGACTACGTGCAACATTTAGAAGGTGCCGGTGTTTACGTTCCGCAATGCCATTTTGTTGAGGAGTTTCGACACAGGTACGTTCATGAATGATGCCGTGATTGTGTAGGTATGTTTGAAATTGATGGGAAAGAAATTCTTGTCCATTATCAGTTCTAATAATTTTGACTGTGGTGTTAAACTGATTGTGGACAAGAGCGAAGAAGTGCGTTAAATGGGTGTAAGCCTCAGATTTAAAACGCATAAGATATACCCATGTGGTGCGAGAAAATTCATCAACAATTGTGAGAAAATAATGAGCACCACATAAAGATGCGGTGTGATAACCACCCAAAATATCACAAAAGATACGATTAAAATGAGAATCATTTTTATTGGCATAATTGGAAAAAGGTAATCTTGTATGCTTAGCACGAGCACAAACATCACATTCAGAAAGAATACAAAGAGAATTAAAAATACTAGGAATAGTAAAACTGGAGGGATGTCCTAGACGTTGATGCCATAGGGTCTTATTAGCAGTAGATTGAGCAGCAAAAATGACAGGAGGGTCGGGGCGGTACACGTAGAGCCTGTTGCATAGATCACCCGCTCCAATCGGCTTCATCGATTGATGGTCCTGAAATAAACAGGACCAGAGAAGGAGATGTAGCGAAGCCTATTATCATCGATCCAGGGCTATATATGTCAAATAAAGCAGATGTCTTCTGGATTACCCAGAGAAGGAGCGTCCTGACTGCATTAAAACTATTTACAGGTGTAGAATGCGATCTTGCCATTGATTTGGATCTTATTTATCCTTCTCTTGAATTTTGAGGGTGCATTTGGATGCTTAGTTGCAGTTGGTTGTGAAAATTTAGTTAAACATAGAGGAAAGGATGTAAAGATGAAAGAGGGAGAGAAATATTTGATTGAATTGTCATATATTTCGTATTGAGCTTTACAAATAAATAGATGTACAATGAGCTATGAATGGAAAAATATATTTGATTGAGTTCTAAAATAATCTAATTGTAGATTTTGTGTAAGTCATGATTTTGTACATGCATGGTAAAAAATCTGTCAATACTCTCCCTCAAGTTGGCGCATGGAGGTCCGTAATGCCCAACTTGCGCGGAAAATGATGAAAAAGTTCATGTCTCAAAGCTTTGGGGAAGATATCGACAACTTGCTCACTGGAAGAAGTGTGGACAGCTTTGCGGAGGCCCGAGCGAATTTTGTCACGAATAATATGACAATCATTCTCAATGTGTTTGGTACGCTCATGGAACATAGGATTGTGTGCAATATATGGTGCAGATTGATTGTCACAATGTAGAGTGAATGGCTCGGGATGAGAGACACCAAGATCAGTGAGAAGTTGTTTTAACCAAGTGAGTTCATAGGTTGTGACGGCCATGGCTCGATATTAAGCTTCAGCGAAAGAGCGAGCAACTGTATTCTGCTTCTTGGTGCGCCATGAGATCGGACAGGTGCCTAACTGAATAAAGTATCCGGTAGTGGAGCGGCGGGTGGTGGGACAGCTGGCCCAATCAGAATCTGTATAAGCTGTAACATGTGTACTGTTGGATGAAGGAAAGAAGATGCCTTGCCCGGAGCAGCTTTAGATGTAGCGGAGAACTCTGGTAGCCGCAGTCATGTGGGGGACCCGAGGAGCATGCATGAATTGACTGAGTTTGTTGACGACATAAACAATGTCTGGTCTGGTGATGGTCAGATAGATGAGACGGCCAACAAGGCGACGGTAAAGGCCAGGATCAGAGAGAAGGTCACCATCTTGAGTATTAAGCTTCAAATGTTGCTCCATAGGAAAAAGAGCAGTCTGTGCACCAAGTTGTCCACTGTCAGAGAGAATGTCGAGAGCAAATTTGCGCTGATTAAGAAAGATGCCTTTGGGAGAGCGAGCAACTTCGAGTCCAAGAAAGTACTTCAAGGAACCAAGGTCCTTTTTCTTAAAGTGAGTGGAGAGAATTTGCTTAAAAAGCTTGATTTGAGAGATGTCGTTACCAGCAACCAGGATGTCATCAACGTAAACAAGGACAAGAGTGAACAAAGAATGATCCGCCTGAGATTGATGAAAACCAGCATCAAGAAGCACAGATGTTAATTTAAAAAACCAGTTTTGGGAGGCTTGTTTGAGGCCATAGAGGGATTTTTTGAGGCGACAGACACGGGTCCCCCCTGGAGGACAATATCCAGGTGGTGGTGTCATGTAGACTTCTTCATCAAGATCACAGTGCAAGAAGGCATTGTTGACGTCAAGCTGATGAATAATCCAATTTTTAGTAGCTGCAACTGCCAGTAAGCAGCGGACCGTGGTCATTTTGGCGATCGGAACAAAAGTCTCATGGTAGTCAAGTCCTTTAACCTGAGTGTATCCTTTGGCAACGAGTCGAGCTTTGTACCTCTCGATGGATCCGTCGGCTTTGAGTTTGGTTTTGAAAATCCATTTGCACCCAATGGGTTTTTTACCAAGAGGAAGAGGCTCAAGAGTCCAGGTAGAATTATCCTCTAAAGCACGAAGCTCAGCAGACATAGCCTCACGCCAGTGAGAGTAGCGGATAGCATCAGAATAGCATGGGGGTTCAGTACAGGAGGTAAGAGCAGTCAAATAAGTAATATGTGAAGGGAAAAAATGAGAATATGAAAGAAAAACAGACAATGGGTGAGCAGTACCTGAAGCCGGTGAAGCATGTGTAAATGTTGTAGGATCTGCATGTAAGGTGGGACAGATATAGTCGTGAAGGTAGGCAGATCGAGTAATGGTGCGGCGAGGGCGAGGAGCTGGTGGAGATGTGTTTGATAAGGTCGTGAGGGTCGAGGAATCAGGAGAGTCAGGGGAGTCAGGAGAGTTAGGAAAGGTCGGGGGATCGGGAGAAAGAGATATAATAGGTTCAGTGACGGGAAGAAAGATGATAGGAGCGGAAAGGGAAGGAGTGTTAGGAAGATCTTGGAAAGGGAATGTTTGTTCGTAAAAGGTGACATCTCAAGAGTAGAAGACGGATTGAGTATTGAGGTTGTAGAGCTTATAGGCTTTATGTGTGCTTGGGTAGCCAAGAAAGACACATTTAGTGGCACGGGGAGAAAATTTATCATGGTGAGCACTGAGAGTTTGTGCATAACAAAGACATCTGAATACTCGAAGATGATCATAGTTTGGAGGTTTATTGGGCAGAATTTCAAAAGGTGATTTATTTTGGAGAGTGCAACTAGGGGTGCGATTGATGAGGTAGGCTGCAATGAGAACACAATCACCCCAAAAAAATAGAGGTAAGTGTGCTTGAAAATGAAGACTACGTGCAACATTTAGAAGGTGCCGGTGTTTACGTTCCGCAACGCCATTTTGTTGAGGAGTTTCGACACAGGTACGTTCATGAATGATGCCGTGATTGTGTAGGTATGTTTGAAATTGATGGGAAAGAAATTCTTGTCCATTATCAGTTCTAATAATTTTGACTGTGGTGTTAAACTGATTGTGGACAAGAGCGAAGAAGTGCGTTAAATGGGTGTAAGCCTCAGATTTAAAACGCATAAGATATACCCATGTGGTGCGAGAAAATTCATCAACAATTGTGAGAAAATAATGAGCACCACATAAAGATGCGGTGTGATAACCACCCCAAATATCACAAAAGATACGATTAAAACGAGAATCATTTTTATTGGGATAATTGGAAAAAGGTAATCTTGTATGCTTAGCACGAGCACAAACATCACATTCAGAAAGAATACAAAGAGAATTAAAAATACTAGGAATAGTAAAACTGGAGGGATGTCCTAGACGTTGATGCCATAGGGTCTTATTAGCAGTAGATTGAGCAGCAAAAATGACAGGAGGGTCGGGGCGATACACGTAGAGCCCGTTGCATAGATCACCCGCTCCAATTGGCTTCATCGATTGATGGTCCTGAAATAAACAGGACCAGAGAAGGAGATGTAGCGAAGCCTATTATCATCGATCCAGGGCTATATATGTCAAATAAAGCAGATGTCTTCTGGATTACCCAGAGAAGGAGCGTCCTGACTGCATTAAAACTATTTACAGGTGTAGAATGCGATCTTGCCATTGATTTGGATCTTATTTATCTTTCTCTTGAATTTTGTGGGTGCATTTGGATGCATAGTTGCAGTTGGTTGTGAAAATTTAGTTAAACATAGAGGAAAGGATGTAAAGATGAAAGAGGGAGAGAAATATTTGATTGAATTGTCATATATTTCGTATTGAGCTTTACAAATAAATAGATGTACAATGAGCTATGAATGGAAAAATATATTTGATTGAGTTCTAAAATAATCTAATTGCAGATTTTGTGTAAGTCATGATTTTGTACATGCATGGTAAAAAATCTGTCAATACTCCCCCTCAAGTTGGCGCATGGAGGTCCGTAATGCCCAACTTGCGCGGAAAATGATGAAAAAGTTCATGTCTCAAAGCTTTGGTGAAGATATCGACAACTTGCTCACTGGAAGAAGTGTGGACAGCTTTGCGGAGGCCCGAGCGAATTTTGCCACGAATAATATGGCAATCATTCTCAATGTGTTTGGTACGCTCATGGAACATAGGATTGTGTGCAATATATGGTGCAGATTGATTGTCACAATGTAGAGTGAATGGCTCGGGATGAGAGACACCAAGATCAGTGAGAAGTTGTTTTAACCAAGTGAGTTCATAGGTTGTGACGGCCATGGCTCGATATTAAGCTTCAGCGAAAGAGCGAGCAACTGTATTCTGCTTCTTGGTGCGCCATGAGATCGGACTGGTGCCTAACTGAATAAAGTATCCGGTAGTGGAGCGGCGGGTGGTGGGACAGCTGGCCCAATCAGAATCTGTATAAGCTGTAACATGTGTACTGTTGGATGAAGGAAAGAAGATGCCTTGCCCGGAGCAGCTTTAGATGTAGCGGAGAACTCTGGTAGCCGCAGTCATGTGGGGGACCCGAGGAGCATGCATGAATTGACTGAGTTTGTTGACGACATAAACAATGTCTGGTCTGGTGATGGTCAGATAGATGAGACGGCCAACAAGGCGACGGTAAAGGCCAGGATCAGAGAGAAGGTCACCATCTTGAGTATTAAGCTTCAAATGTTGCTCCATAGGAAAAAGAGCAGTCTGTGCACCAAGTTGTCCACTGTCAGAGAGAATGTCGAGAGCAAATTTGCGCTGATTAAGAAAGATGCCTTTGGGAGAGCGAGCAACTTCGAGTCCAAGAAAGTACTTCAAGGAACCAAGGTCCTTTTTCTTAAAGTGAGTGGAGAGAATTTGCTTAAAAAGCTTGATTTGAGAGATGTCGTTACCAGCAACCAGGATGTCATCAACGTAAACAAGGACAAGAGTGAACAAAGAATGATCCGCCTGAGATTGATGAAAACCAGCATCAAGAAGCACAGATGTTAATTTAAAAAACCAGTTTTGGGAGGCTTGTTTGAGGCCATAGAGGGATTTTTTGAGGCGACAGACACGGGTCCCCCCTGGAGGACAATATCCAGGTGGTGGTGTCATGTAGACTTCTTCATCAAGATCACAGTGCAAGAAGGCATTGTTAACGTCAAGCTGATGAATAATCCAATTTTTAGTAGCTGCAACTGCCAGTAAGCAGCGGACTGTGGTCATTTTGGCGATCGGAACAAAAGTCTCATGGTAGTCAAGTCCTTTAACCTGAGTGTATCCTTTGGCAACGAGTCGAGCTTTGTACCTCTCGATGGATCCGTCGGCTTTGAGTTTGGTTTTGAAAATCCATTTGCACCCAATGGGTTTTTTACCAAGAGGAAGAGGCTCAAGAGTCCAGGTAGAATTATCCTCTAAAGCACGAAGCTCAGCAGACATAGCCTCACGCCAGTGAGAGTAGCGGATAGCATCAGAATAGTATGGGGGTTCAGTACAGGAGGTAAGAGCAGTCAAATAAGTAATATGTGAAGGGAAAAAATGGGAATATGAAAGAAAAACAGACAAAGGGTGAGCAGTACCTGAAGCCGGTGAAGCATGTGTAAATGTTGTAGGATCTGCATGTAAGGTGGGACAGATATAGTCGTGAAGGTAGGCAGATCGAGTAATGGTGCGGCGAGGGCGAGGAGCTGGTGGAGATGTGTTTGATAAGGTCGTGAGGGTCGAGGAATCAGGAGAGTCAGGGGAGTCAGGAGAGTTAGGAAAGGTCGGGGGATCGGGAGAAAGAGATATAATAGGTTCAGTGACGGGAAGAAAGATGATAGGAGCGGAAAGGGAAGGAGTGTTAGGAAGATCTTGGAAAGGGAATGTTTGTTCGTAGAAGGTGACATCTCAAGAGTAGAAGACGGATTGAGTATTGAGGTTGTAGAGCTTATAGGCTTTATGTGTGCTTGGGTAGCCAAGAAAGACACATTTAGTGGCACGGGGAGAAAATTTATCATGGTGAGCACTGAGAGTTTGTGCATAACAAAGACATCCGAATACCCGAAGATGATCATAGTTTGGAGGTTTATTGGGCAGAATTTCAAAAGGTGATTTATTTTGGAGAGTGCAACTAGGGGTGCGATTGATGAGGTAGGCTGCAATGAGAACACAATCACCCCAAAAAAATAGAGGTAAGTGTGCTTGAAAATGAAGACTACGTGCAACATTTAGAAGGTGCCGGTGTTTACGTTCCGCAACGCCATTTTGTTGAGGAGTTTCGACACAGGTACGTTCATGAATGATGCCGTGATTGTGTAGGTATGTTTGAAATTGATGGGAAAGAAATTCTTGTCCATTATTAGTTCTAATAATTTTGACTGTGGTGTTAAACTGATTGTGGACAAGAGCGAAGAAGTGCGTTAAATGGGTGTAAGCCTCAGATTTAAAACGCATAAGATATACCCATGTGGTGCGAGAAAATTCATCAACAATTGTGAGAAAATAATGAGCACCACATAAAGATGCGGTATGATAACCACTCCAAATATCACAAAAGATACGATTAAAACGAGAATCATTTTTATTGACATAATTGGAAAAAGGTAATCTTGTATGCTTAGCACGAGCACAAACATCACATTCAGAAAGAATACAAAGAGAATTAAAAATACTAGGAATAGTAAAACTGGAGGGATGTCCTAGACGTTGATGCCATAGGGTCTTATTAGCAGTAGATTGAGCAGCAAAAATGACAGGAGGGTCGGGGCGGTACACGTAGAGCCCGTTGCGTAGATTACCCGCTCCAATCGGCTTCATCGATTGATGGTCCTGAAATAAACAGGACCAGAGAAGGAGATGTAGCGAAGCCTATTATCATCGATCCAGTGTTATATATGTCAAATAAAGCAGATGTCTTCTGGATTACCCAGAGAAGGAGCGTCCTGACTGCATTAAAACTATTTACAGGTGTAGAATGCGATCTTGCCATTGATTTGGATCTTATTTATCCTTCTCTTGAATTTTGAGGGTGCATTTGGATGCTTAGTTGGAGTTGGTTGTGAAAATTTAGTTAAACATAGAGGAAAGGATGTAAAGATGAAAGAGGGAGAGAAATATTTGATTGAATTGTCATATATTTCGTATTGAGCTTTACAAATAAATAGATGTACAATGAGCTATGAATGGAAAAATATATTTGATTGAGTTCTAAAATAATCTAATTGCAGATTTTGTGTAAGTCATGATTTTGTACATGCATGGTAAAAAATCTGTCAATACTCCCCCTCAAGTTGGCGCATGGAGGTCCGTAATGCCCAACTTGTGCGAAAAATGAAAAAAAAGTTCATGTCTCAAAGCTTTGGTGAAGATATCGACAACTTGCTCACTGGAAGAAGTGTGGACAACTTTGAGGAGGCCCGAGCGAATTTTGTCACGAATAATATGGCAATCATTCTCAATGTGTTTGGTACGCTCATGGAACACAGGATTGTGTGCAATATATGGTGCAGATTGATTGTCACAATGTAGAGTGAATGGCTCGGGATGAGAGACACCAAGATCAGTGAGAAGTTGTTTTAACCAAGTGAGTTCATAGGTTGTGACGGCCATGACTCGATATTAAGCTTCAGCGAAAGAGCGAACAACTGTATTCTGCTTCTTGGTGCGCCATGAGATCGGACTGGTGCCTAACTGAATAAAGTAGCCGGTAGTGGAGCGGCGGGTGGTGGGACAGCTGGCCCAATCAGAATCTGTATAAGCTGTAACATGCGTACTGTTGGATGAAGGAAAGAAGATGCCTTGCCCGGGGCAGCTTTTGATGTAGCGGAGAACTCTGGTAGGTACAGTCTTGTGGGGGACCCGAGGAGCATGCATGAATTGACTGAGTGTGTTGACGACATAAACAATGTCTGGTCTGGTGATGGTCAGATAGATGAGACGGCCAACAAGGCGACGGTAAAGGCCAGGATTAGAGAGAAGGTTACGATCTTGAGTATTAAGCTTCAAATGTTGCTCCATAGGAAAAAGAGCAGTCTGTGCACCAAGTTGTCCACTGTCAGAGAGAATGTCGAGAGCATATTTGCGCTGATTAAGAAAGATGCCTTTGGGAGAGCGAGCAACTTCGAGTCCAAGAAAGTACTTCAAGGAACCAAGGTCCTTTTTCTTCAAGTGAGTGGAGAGAATTTGCTTAAAAAGCTTGATTTGAGAGATGTCGTTACCAGCAACCAGGATGTCATCAACGTAAATAAGGACAAGAGTGATGAGAGTGAACAAAGAATGATTCGCCTGTGATTGATGAAAACCAGCATCAAGAAGCACAGATGTTAATTTAAAAAATCAGTTTTGGGAGGCTTGTTTGAGGCCATAGAGGGATTTTTTGAGGCGACAGACACGGGTCTCCCCTGGAGGACAATATCCAAGTGGTGGTGTCATGTAGACTTCTTCATCAAGATCACAGTGCAAGAAGGCATTGTTGACGTCAAGCTGATGAATAATCCAATTTTTAGTAGCTTTTCCTTTGGCAACGAATCGAGCTTTGTACCTCTCGATGGATCCGTCGGCTTTGAGTTTGGTTTTGAAAACCCATTTGCACCCAATGGGTTTTTTACCAAGAGGAAGAGGCTCAAGAGTCCAGGTAGAATTATCCTCTAAATCACGAAGCTCAGCAGACATAGCCTCACGCCAGTGAGAGTAGCGGATAGCATGAGAATAGCATGGGGGTTCAGTACAGGAGGTAAGAGCAGTCAAATAAGTAATATGTGAAGGGAAAAAATGGGAATATGAAAGAAAAGCAGACAAAGGGTGAGCAGTACCTGAAGCCGGTGTAGATGTTGTAGGATCTGCATGTAAGGTGGGACAGATATAGTCGTGAAGGTAGGCAGATCGAGTAATGGTGCGGCGAGGGCGAGGAGCTGGTGGAGATGTGTTTGATAAGGTCGTGAGGGTCGAGGAATTAGGAGAGTCAGGGGAGTCAGGAGAGTTAGGAAAGGTCGGGGGATCGGGAGAAAGAGATATAATAGGTTCAGTGACGGGAAGAGAGATGATAGGAGCGGAAAGGGAAGGAGTGTTAGGAAGATCTTGGAAAGGGAATGTTTGTTCGTAGAAGGTGACATCTCAAGAGTAGAAGACGGATTGAGTATTGAGGTTGTAGAGCGTATAGGCCTTATGTGTGCTTGGGTAGCCAAGAAAGACACATTTAGTGGCACGGGGAGAAAATTTATCATGGTGAGCACTGAGAGTTTGTGCATAACAAAGACATCCGAATACCCGAAGATGATCATAGTTTGGAGGTTTATTGAGCAGAATTTCAAAAGGTGATTTATTTTGGAGAGTGCAACTAGGGGTGCGATTGATGAGGTAGGCTGCAATGAGAACACAATCACCCCAAAAAAATAGAGGTAAGTGTGCTTGAAAATGAAGACTACGTGCAACATTTAGAAGGTGCCGGTGTTTACGTTCCGCAACGCCGTTTTGTTGAGTTTCGACACAGGTACATTCATGAATGATGCCGTGATTGTGTAGGTATGTTTGAAATTGATGGGAAAGAAATTCTTGTCCATTATCAGTTCTAATAATTTTGACTGTGGTGTTAAACTGATTGTGGACAAGAGCGAAGAAGTGCGTTAAATGGGTGTAAGCCTCAGATTTAAAATGCATAAGATATACCCATGTGGTGCGAGAAAATTCATCAACAATTGTGAGAAAATAATGAGCACCACATAAAGATGCGGTGTGATAACCACCCCAAATATCACAAAAGATACGATCAAAACGAGAATCATTTTTATTGGGATAATTGGAAAAAGGTAATCTTGTATGCTTAGCACGAGCACAAACATCACATTCAGAAAGAATACAAAGAGAATTAAAAATACTAGGAATAGTAAAACTGGAGGGATGTCCTAGACGTTGATGCCATAGGGTCTTATTAGCAGTAGATTGAGCAGCAAAAATGACAGGAGGGTCGGGGCGATACACGTAGAGCCCGTTGCATAGATCACCCGCTCCAATTGGCTTCATCGATTGATGGTCCTGAAATAAACAGGACCAGAGAAGGAGATGTAGCGAAGCCTATTATCATCGATCCAGGGCTATATATGTCAAATAAAGCAGATGTCTTCTGGATTACCCAGAGAAGGAGCGTCCTGACTGCATTAAAACTATTTACAGGTGTAGAATGCGATCTTGCCATTGATTTGGATCTTATTTATCTTTCTCTTGAATTTTGTGGGTGCATTTGGATGCATAGTTGCAGTTGGTTGTGAAAATTTAGTTAAACATAGAGGAAAGGATGTAAAGATGAAAGAGGGAGAGAAATATTTGATTGAATTGTCATATATTTCGTATTGAGCTTTACAAATAAATAGATGTACAATGAGCTATGAATGGAAAAATATATTTGATTGAGTTCTAAAATAATCTAATTGCAGATTTTGTGTAAGTCATGATTTTGTACATGCATGGTAAAAAATCTGTCAATACTCCCCCTCAAGTTGGCGCATGGAGGTCCGTAATGCCCAACTTGCGCGGAAAATGATGAAAAAGTTCATGTCTCAAAGCTTTGGTGAAGATATCGACAACTTGCTCACTGGAAGAAGTGTGGACAGCTTTGCGGAGGCCCGAGCGAATTTTGCCACGAATAATATGGCAATCATTCTCAATGTGTTTGGTACGCTCATGGAACATAGGATTGTGTGCAATATATGGTGCAGATTGATTGTCACAATGTAGAGTGAATGGCTCGGGATGAGAGACACCAAGATCAGTGAGAAGTTGTTTTAACCAAGTGAGTTCATAGGTTGTGACGGCCATGGCTCGATATTAAGCTTCAGCGAAAGAGCGAGCAACTGTATTCTGCTTCTTGGTGCGCCATGAGATCGGACTGGTGCCTAACTGAATAAAGTATCCGGTAGTGGAGCGGCGGGTGGTGGGACAGCTGGCCCAATCAGAATCTGTATAAGCTGTAACATGTGTACTGTTGGATGAAGGAAAGAAGATGCCTTGCCCGGAGCAGCTTTAGATGTAGCGGAGAACTCTGGTAGCCGCAGTCATGTGGGGGACCCGAGGAGCATGCATGAATTGACTGAGTTTGTTGACGACATAAACAATGTCTGGTCTGGTGATGGTCAGATAGATGAGACGGCCAACAAGGCGACGGTAAAGGCCAGGATCAGAGAGAAGGTCACCATCTTGAGTATTAAGCTTCAAATGTTGCTCCATAGGAAAAAGAGCAGTCTGTGCACCAAGTTGTCCACTGTCAGAGAGAATGTCGAGAGCAAATTTGCGCTGATTAAGAAAGATGCCTTTGGGAGAGCGAGCAACTTCGAGTCCAAGAAAGTACTTCAAGGAACCAAGGTCCTTTTTCTTAAAGTGAGTGGAGAGAATTTGCTTAAAAAGCTTGATTTGAGAGATGTCGTTACCAGCAACCAGGATGTCATCAACGTAAACAAGGACAAGAGTGAACAAAGAATGATCCGCCTGAGATTGATGAAAACCAGCATCAAGAAGCACAGATGTTAATTTAAAAAACCAGTTTTGGGAGGCTTGTTTGAGGCCATAGAGGGATTTTTTGAGGCGACAGACACGGGTCCCCCCTGGAGGACAATATCCAGGTGGTGGTGTCATGTAGACTTCTTCATCAAGATCACAGTGCAAGAAGGCATTGTTAACGTCAAGCTGATGAATAATCCAATTTTTAGTAGCTGCAACTGCCAGTAAGCAGCGGACTGTGGTCATTTTGGCGATCGGAACAAAAGTCTCATGGTAGTCAAGTCCTTTAACCTGAGTGTATCCTTTGGCAACGAGTCGAGCTTTGTACCTCTCGATGGATCCGTCGGCTTTGAGTTTGGTTTTGAAAATCCATTTGCACCCAATGGGTTTTTTACCAAGAGGAAGAGGCTCAAGAGTCCAGGTAGAATTATCCTCTAAAGCACGAAGCTCAGCAGACATAGCCTCACGCCAGTGAGAGTAGCGGATAGCATCAGAATAGTATGGGGGTTCAGTACAGGAGGTAAGAGCAGTCAAATAAGTAATATGTGAAGGGAAAAAATGGGAATATGAAAGAAAAACAGACAAAGGGTGAGCAGTACCTGAAGCCGGTGAAGCATGTGTAAATGTTGTAGGATCTGCATGTAAGGTGGGACAGATATAGTCGTGAAGGTAGGCAGATCGAGTAATGGTGCGGCGAGGGCGAGGAGCTGGTGGAGATGTGTTTGATAAGGTCGTGAGGGTCGAGGAATCAGGAGAGTCAGGGGAGTCAGGAGAGTTAGGAAAGGTCGGGGGATCGGGAGAAAGAGATATAATAGGTTCAGTGACGGGAAGAAAGATGATAGGAGCGGAAAGGGAAGGAGTGTTAGGAAGATCTTGGAAAGGGAATGTTTGTTCGTAGAAGGTGACATCTCAAGAGTAGAAGACGGATTGAGTATTGAGGTTGTAGAGCTTATAGGCTTTATGTGTGCTTGGGTAGCCAAGAAAGACACATTTAGTGGCACGGGGAGAAAATTTATCATGGTGAGCACTGAGAGTTTGTGCATAACAAAGACATCCGAATACCCGAAGATGATCATAGTTTGGAGGTTTATTGGGCAGAATTTCAAAAGGTGATTTATTTTGGAGAGTGCAACTAGGGGTGCGATTGATGAGGTAGGCTGCAATGAGAACACAATCACCCCAAAAAAATAGAGGTAAGTGTGCTTGAAAATGAAGACTACGTGCAACATTTAGAAGGTGCCGGTGTTTACGTTCCGCAACGCCATTTTGTTGAGGAGTTTCGACACAGGTACGTTCATGAATGATGCCGTGATTGTGTAGGTATGTTTGAAATTGATGGGAAAGAAATTCTTGTCCATTATTAGTTCTAATAATTTTGACTGTGGTGTTAAACTGATTGTGGACAAGAGCGAAGAAGTGCGTTAAATGGGTGTAAGCCTCAGATTTAAAACGCATAAGATATACCCATGTGGTGCGAGAAAATTCATCAACAATTGTGAGAAAATAATGAGCACCACATAAAGATGCGGTATGATAACCACTCCAAATATCACAAAAGATACGATTAAAACGAGAATCATTTTTATTGACATAATTGGAAAAAGGTAATCTTGTATGCTTAGCACGAGCACAAACATCACATTCAGAAAGAATACAAAGAGAATTAAAAATACTAGGAATAGTAAAACTGGAGGGATGTCCTAGACGTTGATGCCATAGGGTCTTATTAGCAGTAGATTGAGCAGCAAAAATGACAGGAGGGTCGGGGCGGTACACGTAGAGCCCGTTGCGTAGATTACCCGCTCCAATCGGCTTCATCGATTGATGGTCCTGAAATAAACAGGACCAGAGAAGGAGATGTAGCGAAGCCTATTATCATCGATCCAGTGTTATATATGTCAAATAAAGCAGATGTCTTCTGGATTACCCAGAGAAGGAGCGTCCTGACTGCATTAAAACTATTTACAGGTGTAGAATGCGATCTTGCCATTGATTTGGATCTTATTTATCCTTCTCTTGAATTTTGAGGGTGCATTTGGATGCTTAGTTGGAGTTGGTTGTGAAAATTTAGTTAAACATAGAGGAAAGGATGTAAAGATGAAAGAGGGAGAGAAATATTTGATTGAATTGTCATATATTTCGTATTGAGCTTTACAAATAAATAGATGTACAATGAGCTATGAATGGAAAAATATATTTGATTGAGTTCTAAAATAATCTAATTGCAGATTTTGTGTAAGTCATGATTTTGTACATGCATGGTAAAAAATCTGTCAATACTCCCCCTCAAGTTGGCGCATGGAGGTCCGTAATGCCCAACTTGTGCGAAAAATGAAAAAAAAGTTCATGTCTCAAAGCTTTGGTGAAGATATCGACAACTTGCTCACTGGAAGAAGTGTGGACAACTTTGAGGAGGCCCGAGCGAATTTTGTCACGAATAATATGGCAATCATTCTCAATGTGTTTGGTACGCTCATGGAACACAGGATTGTGTGCAATATATGGTGCAGATTGATTGTCACAATGTAGAGTGAATGGCTCGGGATGAGAGACACCAAGATCAGTGAGAAGTTGTTTTAACCAAGTGAGTTCATAGGTTGTGACGGCCATGACTCGATATTAAGCTTCAGCGAAAGAGCGAACAACTGTATTCTGCTTCTTGGTGCGCCATGAGATCGGACTGGTGCCTAACTGAATAAAGTAGCCGGTAGTGGAGCGGCGGGTGGTGGGACAGCTGGCCCAATCAGAATCTGTATAAGCTGTAACATGCGTACTGTTGGATGAAGGAAAGAAGATGCCTTGCCCGGGGCAGCTTTTGATGTAGCGGAGAACTCTGGTAGGTACAGTCTTGTGGGGGACCCGAGGAGCATGCATGAATTGACTGAGTGTGTTGACGACATAAACAATGTCTGGTCTGGTGATGGTCAGATAGATGAGACGGCCAACAAGGCGACGGTAAAGGCCAGGATTAGAGAGAAGGTTACGATCTTGAGTATTAAGCTTCAAATGTTGCTCCATAGGAAAAAGAGCAGTCTGTGCACCAAGTTGTCCACTGTCAGAGAGAATGTCGAGAGCATATTTGCGCTGATTAAGAAAGATGCCTTTGGGAGAGCGAGCAACTTCGAGTCCAAGAAAGTACTTCAAGGAACCAAGGTCCTTTTTCTTCAAGTGAGTGGAGAGAATTTGCTTAAAAAGCTTGATTTGAGAGATGTCGTTACCAGCAACCAGGATGTCATCAACGTAAATAAGGACAAGAGTGATGAGAGTGAACAAAGAATGATTCGCCTGTGATTGATGAAAACCAGCATCAAGAAGCACAGATGTTAATTTAAAAAATCAGTTTTGGGAGGCTTGTTTGAGGCCATAGAGGGATTTTTTGAGGCGACAGACACGGGTCTCCCCTGGAGGACAATATCCAAGTGGTGGTGTCATGTAGACTTCTTCATCAAGATCACAGTGCAAGAAGGCATTGTTGACGTCAAGCTGATGAATAATCCAATTTTTAGTAGCTTTTCCTTTGGCAACGAATCGAGCTTTGTACCTCTCGATGGATCCGTCGGCTTTGAGTTTGGTTTTGAAAACCCATTTGCACCCAATGGGTTTTTTACCAAGAGGAAGAGGCTCAAGAGTCCAGGTAGAATTATCCTCTAAATCACGAAGCTCAGCAGACATAGCCTCACGCCAGTGAGAGTAGCGGATAGCATGAGAATAGCATGGGGGTTCAGTACAGGAGGTAAGAGCAGTCAAATAAGTAATATGTGAAGGGAAAAAATGGGAATATGAAAGAAAAGCAGACAAAGGGTGAGCAGTACCTGAAGCCGGTGTAGATGTTGTAGGATCTGCATGTAAGGTGGGACAGATATAGTCGTGAAGGTAGGCAGATCGAGTAATGGTGCGGCGAGGGCGAGGAGCTGGTGGAGATGTGTTTGATAAGGTCGTGAGGGTCGAGGAATTAGGAGAGTCAGGGGAGTCAGGAGAGTTAGGAAAGGTCGGGGGATCGGGAGAAAGAGATATAATAGGTTCAGTGACGGGAAGAGAGATGATAGGAGCGGAAAGGGAAGGAGTGTTAGGAAGATCTTGGAAAGGGAATGTTTGTTCGTAGAAGGTGACATCTCAAGAGTAGAAGACGGATTGAGTATTGAGGTTGTAGAGCGTATAGGCCTTATGTGTGCTTGGGTAGCCAAGAAAGACACATTTAGTGGCACGGGGAGAAAATTTATCATGGTGAGCACTGAGAGTTTGTGCATAACAAAGACATCCGAATACCCGAAGATGATCATAGTTTGGAGGTTTATTGAGCAGAATTTCAAAAGGTGATTTATTTTGGAGAGTGCAACTAGGGGTGCGATTGATGAGGTAGGCTGCAATGAGAACACAATCACCCCAAAAAAATAGAGGTAAGTGTGCTTGAAAATGAAGACTACGTGCAACATTTAGAAGGTGCCGGTGTTTACGTTCCGCAACGCCGTTTTGTTGAGTTTCGACACAGGTACATTCATGAATGATGCCGTGATTGTGTAGGTATGTTTGAAATTGATGGGAAAGAAATTCTTGTCCATTATCAGTTCTAATAATTTTGACTGTGGTGTTAAACTGATTGTGGACAAGAGCGAAGAAGTGCGTTAAATGGGTGTAAGCCTCAGATTTAAAATGCATAAGATATACCCATGTGGTGCGAGAAAATTCATCAACAATTGTGAGAAAATAATGAGCACCACATAAAGATGCGGTGTGATAACCACCCCAAATATCACAAAAGATACGATCAAAACGAGAATCATTTTTATTGGGATAATTGGAAAAAGGTAATCTTGTATGCTTAGCACGAGCACAAACATCACATTCAGAAAGAATACAAAGAGAATTAAAAATACTAGGAATAGTAAAACTGGAGGGATGTCCTAGACGTTGATGCCATAGGGTCTTATTAGCAGTAGATTGAGCAGCAAAAATGACAGGAGGGTTGGGGCGGTACACGTAGAGCCCGTTGCATAGATCACCCGCTCCAATCGGCTTCATCGATTGATGGTCCTTGCTTCTGATGATTTTTCAACTTTACGAATTCCAACTCTTCCAACTCTTCATCGGCACTATAACACCCATGTCTGGTAACTCTTCCTTTTCGTTAAAGACTACGTCCTTGCTTCTGATGATTTTTCTGTTTTCTGCATCCCAAAACCTGTAGTCAAAATCATTCTGCCCGTAGCCTATAAACGTGCACCTCCTGGACTTCGCATCCAGCTTGTTTCTGTGCTCTGCATCAATGTGAACATATGAAGTGCAACCGAACACTCTTTGATGTGTAAGGTTCACTTCTTTCCCAGTCTACGTTTCTTCTGATAGCCCACCATCCAGTGGTGCTGAGGGACCTCTATTGATAAGATATATGGCAGTATTTTCAGCATCTGCCCAAAAGGTCTTGGGCAACCCTGCATGTAACCTCATGCTCTTGGCGCGCTCAAGGATGGTCCTGTTAATGTGCTCAGCCACACCATTCTGCTGTGGTGTCCCTAGAATCGTTTTCTGATGTTTGATTCCACTTGCTGCATAATACTCTTCAAACCTCTTATCACAATATTCTCTCCCATTATCAGATCTGAAACACTTTACTGTTTTACCTGTCTCGTTTTCTACCATAACTTTTCACTTCTTAAAAACATCAAATACATCAGATTTATGCTTTAAGAAATAAACCCACAGTTTTCTACTAGCATCATCAATAAAGAAAACAAAATAACGTGAGCCACCAAGGGATGATACCTGTGCCGGTCCCCACACGTCAGTATGTACAAGCTCCAATAGATGCGTCCTTGTTGCGCGTCCTGTCTTCTTGAAGCTTACCCTCTTCTGCTTGCCATATATGCAGTCCTCGTAGAATTCCAACTCAAGAGACTTCAGCCCTGGTAGGTTCCCTTTTGACAACAACACTTTCATTCCTTTCTCACTCATATGTCCCAATCTCTGATGCCATGACTGCCCATTCACTCCAGTTGATGTGACTGAGAGTGAACCATACGATCCTGAAGTCACGTACAAGGTGCCTTTTTTTTTTCCTCGAGATACCACCAAGGCACCTTTTGTGATCTTCCAGGAATCACTGGTAAATGTTGTCACATAACTGGTATCGGCCAACTGCCCCACTGAGATCAGATTCCTTCTCAAACTCGGTACATGTCTGACATCCTTCAGTTTTAAAACCGTTCTGTCTTTCTGATTGACCTGAACGTTCCCCTTTCCAACAATACTGCACGGCTCATCATCACCCAGGTAGACTCTCCCAAAGTCACGTGACACATAATCACGCAGAACTTCCTTACATGAAGTGGCATGAAATGAAGCACCCGAGTCTATAACCTATGACTCATTCCTTGTATCAAGAGACAAGATCAAAGCCTCTGTGTCGCTCTCCTCAAACAGATTCACTGAATCCTTCCCGCCTTGAGAGCTTCCTTCTTGTTTCTTGAGTGCCTTGCAATTACGTTTCATGTGCCCCTTCTTGCCGCAATGCCAACACCCGTCTTTGTCTTTTGGTCCCTTAGACTTATTCCTTGACTTAGAACGCCCGTATTTATTGCCTCCTCTGTTCTGCGATCTTCCTCTTCCTTTCATTTAGAGCATTCTCTGAATCCCCTGAAACTCCTGATGCCTTCCTTCTAAATTCTTCGCTGAGAATTAGACCAGCCACATCATCAAATTTCAGTTTTGTCGACCCTAAAGAATTGCTCACAATAATCACCAAACCATCCCAACTGTCTGGCAGACTGGACAAGATCAATAGCGCCCTAACCTCATCGTAAAAAATGATGCCAACGGATTCCAACTGGCTCGTGACTCTATTGAACTCGTTTAGATGTTCAGCCACGCTCCCACCATCTGACATCTTCATGTTGAATAGCTGTTTCATAAGATGAACCTTGTTGGATGCTGAGGGTTTTTCATACATAGTGGCTAGGGCTTCCATTAATTCTTTTGTCGTTTTCATCTTTGATATGTTGAAGGCGACGCTCTTAGACAAAGAGAGTCGGATCGTTCCTAAAGCCTTCCTATCCAGTAAAAATCATTCATCATCTGTCATCTTTTCTGGTTTCTTCTCTTTTCCTTCTAGAGGAATGTAGAGGTCCTTCTGATACAGTTAATCTTCCATCTGCATCTTCCAGAAGGCAAAGTTTGAGCCATCAAACTTTTCAATTCTAGTTTTTCCATCTTCCGCCATCGCTCCCAATAGAACTAAACCAATAGCTCTGATACTAGTTGTTGCACAGCACGCCAACAATGCAGTGGGCTGAGATCCAATCTCAGGCCTCACCCACAAACGATAAACGGAAAGAAATATAAACTAGAAATGGATCAAAGCAATCCAAACAAACCATAAGACAAGATATACGTGGAAAAACTCCAAACTAGGGTAAAAAATCACAGATGCAAACTTCCACTATGAAGAAACAAAGATTACAAGGAAAAATACTAACCTCTTCCTTGGAAGAATATAGAAAACCCTTAGCCCATACCTTTAGAAATATTTCTCAATATTCCTCATCTCATGCATACCCTAGAAAAACCCTAGGAACCCCTATTTATAGTTTAGGCAACTTCCCTTCCGCATCCCGGTTGCGAAAGGACTCAAATCCGCAGTTTCGCGGAACAAACTGAGTAACCTACGACCGGTCCTGGCTCCGCTACGACCGGTCTTAGGCCCCTACGACCAGTCGTCGCTCTCCTACGACCAGTCCTAGGCCCCAGGAAAAAAACAACACAACTCGCTGGACTTTGAGTCGTGGCAGGGCTCGAACCCACGACCGGTCGTAGACGTCCTACGACCGGTCGAAGGCGGCCCAATTGTTGCTCCACATTCTCAACAGAAACCCCCGTGACTAAAGACTTTAGCCTCAGTTATAGCCTCGGTTCTTCAAGTGAGGCTAAAAGAACCTTTTTAGCTTCAGTTTTCTTGAAATGAGGCGAAATCAAAATTTTAGCCTACATAGTTTCTAACTGAGACTAAATCCAAATTTAGCCTCAGTTGCCTCCAACCAAAGCTAAAACTAATTTTAACCTCAGTTCTCAACAACCGAGGCTAAAGCCTTTACCCACAGAGTTGTAGTCTCAGTTTATGTAACTGAGGTAAAACTAAGACTAAAGATGGATTTAGCCTCTTTTGGCATTAACCGAGGCTAAATTCAATTTTTAACCTCATTTCTCTATCAACCAAAGCTAACAATATCAGAATTAACATATGATTGAACCTATGCATATTTTATGTCACACCCCAGACTCGATAACCGGACTCACAAGGAACCCGATGGCCGATTTTGGCTGCAACAGCCTCCATAAGTACCCCATTCTCGGCTCCTGAGGCAGGTTCCGATCCTGGGATCCTACAAGGAGGATTTCTATAACAATATAATCATTTTCAATACGAGCATACCGAAGATCATAACAAGTAAATCTGAGAATAACAAAGGCACACATCACAAAATTCACTATAAATTTGAACTTTTACAAGCTTACATCAAGTCCAAAAGGACATACATAAGATAATAAAAGAAAGAAGGAAGAGGATCTGCAACACTGGGTCCTCGGCTCGCACACCTATCCAAGCTCCGCTGCTAAGACACCAACTTAGGATCTCCTGCACACATCAATCATGCATAAGCTTATAGAAAGCTTAGAGGGTAGTGAAAGTGTGTGACAATGATGCTCAGAAGAAGATAGAGAATGCATAAGGGAGTCATGATCAGTACCAATGCCACTAGCCTTACCAAGGCTATCATGAACGCAAAAAGCTATACCAAGGCAACATGATAATATAGGAAGTCATGCCAAGGCTATATAGTGCAATGAGTAATGTAACGCAATGAGTACTGGGCGTCATGCCAAGGCGATGCAATATGAGGCTTACACAACCGATGCAAATGTAATGCAAAGTAATGTCAGTGCTCATATCTAATCCACATATCAAGTACATTTTCATCATAAGAAAATCACTAGGGTCCATTACACTGCTGGATGACTGCCACTCTACAGATCCCTTACAGTCAAACGAGTATAAGAGACCTCACTACCCTGCCTGCGGACAACCAATCACCAGCAAGGCCTGAAGGTAGCAGACCTATTCACGAGCTAGTCAGACTCAGCCTAGTAATGCCTCCTTACATCAGGCAAGTAAGGTCACACCCTTATCCAACCAAGTACAAGACAGTGGGAGTCCCGGCCTAACGGTATAAGGCCCTCGTGCGCTCATATATTCTACTCAGTCACGATGTTGGAGCAGATCCTTGGTACCATGGAAGTTTTAGAAATTTTATCCATGGGCATCCTATGCACCTAGTATGCTAAAGTAACATTTTTGGTGTCCAAACATGGCCATCCACGATGTATCTGTGGAGGCTACAACCCTGATGAAGTAAGGGCGATAATGCTTATATGTTATGCAATGTCAGATGCATGAATCATACAATCAACTATGTATCAATTCCAAGCATCCAACGTGCTCAAGAAGAAATACTACATCCCTCTAGAAAGCATCATGCAATGCCCATTGGCACAATCATAACCACACACACAGTGTCATCCAAGCATACAATGATGCACATGGGCCATGAAGATGGGCCTAAACGCATTATACGGCGATATACAAAGTAGTACACTCTTCTATCCAAGAAGGAACCAAGACTAGGTATTTAAATAATATCCATAAGAAATCCCACCTCTAGTGGGAGCCCATTTACCTGGGGTAGCCCACGAGACTAAGCATACAAACTACGTGTCTAGGTAATACAGAAGTGAGTCTAGCAAGAGTTTAAGATGAGCATCTAATCACATTTAGATACAATCAGGCCTAGAGGGGTCCATAATGGGAACATTTAACCACCATTCCCCCAAGAAGCATCACAACCATGAACTATATAGATACAAGGCCCAAGGCCTACATTCAAGATAAGAACACATGTAACCACATACATATATCCCTCATAATAAGCCATGAGAAAAAGATATAATACCACCTTTAACAACATGGGCCCCAAGAAGGAAATTAAGGCCCAAGGCTCAATTTCCAATTATCATAGAATCTATGCATTAAGTTAGACTTGGTGGGCAACCAATGTACACAATATACGACCCTAAAATAAGTTTAAGTTTGGATGAAATGGGCCCCACTATATTAGCCCAATAACTAACAATTTAAGTGTGCAACCAAGGGCCCAATACTATCCTTATCTCAGCCCACAAGTCCATCAAAATAGTGGAAGTCGGCCCAATATATGGTTTGGCCAAGTTGGGACGCCCCAACCCACTTTGGGCCCATGAGATGCCCTAGAAATTTGATCTAAGATGGGGTTCTCATGTGATCACTAAAGGTGGCCCAAAATAATGCACTGATTAAGCCCAAAGATTATAAGAAAACATAAGCATGCAACATGTACACAAGTTCTCAATATGGTGAGCTCCACAGCCAAATAAAGTTTTTACCATAAAATTGTATATTCAAGGCCCCTTAATAAAATTTCGGCCTGTTCGACTTCCTGGACCTACTAAAGTCCAGAAATTAGTCAAATAATCTCATGTAGGCCAACAATACTCAGAGGAGGCTCCACCAAATGGAGGGTGTGCATACATCATGAAAAGATCAAGTGGGCCTACTAATAGACTGGGAGTCCAGCAGCAACCCAAGGCAGAGAGTGCCTTCATGATCGGGCGATACGGGCTTGGACGGCCTGGACCAAACATGCCTTAAGGTAAGTTCTACATACATTCACATTAATCCTTAAACAAATGGCCTAGGGCCTATGGTGGGCCTTTAACCATCCATAGAAGAACCCATAAGCCTACCTTAGGATCACCCAGGAGGACATCTAACCTCAACTAGTTTCCAAAAGACAGCCTGCCACTACTCGTATAATGTAAGATCTAAAGCCCAAGTAATGCATAACCTAATGGGCCATACACCAAGCCCAACTCATAAGCCATATAGTGGGCCCTCAAGTAAGGTTTGGGCCCAACTACAAAGGTCATAATTCCACATATTGTGGTGGGCTTCATGGGCAGCCCAATAATTCATTTACATGGGCAAGTTTCACATTTAACACAAGTGAGTTGGGCCTCACTTTTGGCCCAAGTACAGGGTCAGTTTAGTGGGCAACCAAGGGCCCAACTTCTTGTGTGTTATTGCCCCTAAGCCCATCACAATAGATAGGAGAGTATAGGCCCAAGATCAATGGGCCTATCCAAAAGAACTGAGTCCACAAGACCTACTTGCTAACACAAACATGCATATACTATATCACATAATGGGCCCTAAAGAAATAGCCCAAAAAAAGCCATCCAATTCATACATTATGGTGGACTTGAGGGCAGCCCATAAGCCCAAGAATGCACATGGGCAAGGCCTATACTGACAGTATGGGCCTTGTCATACTAGCCCAACGGCTTAACAAGACCCTCCACAACATACATCAATGTGGACCTTGCAAGTCAGCCCATAATTAAGTACTTCATGAGAGCACCAACGCCCACAATACACATGATCAGCTTATAGACGGCCTATTGGGCTCACAATTCAATAAGGTCAGCCCTTGAACAATGTTGGGCTCAAGGGAGAGGTTTACAGTCCATTGGGCCTATAAAACTACTTAAAATCTAGTTAATGCTAACCTACAATATCACCATAAAGGTGGGCCTCAAGAGGCACTAATTAAGCCCAAAAATGTCTAAGGAAAAGAGGCTAGAGTGTATTCAACACTCCCTTAAATCTGGTGGGCCACATCAGCCCCAAAAAGGTCAACCATGCAGCAAAATTTTGGACCCTTGTTGGAATTCCAGCCCACCGATTTCCTGGGCCTGCTGCAGTCCAGAAATTTATTTAATCTAAATGGGTTACCGACCTATGGTGACCCACACATATTATAGTGAGCCCCATCAGATGAATGGAGTGAATACAACACGTCTAGGTGGGCCCACAACGCAGGATGGATGGCCAGCCAAGGCTGGACGCCCTAGCCTAGGCGTCCCTGCCTAGGGGGCCACTCTAGGCTGCACCACGGTTAGCTCGAATATCTGTTGGGTCTGAAAATTTTCAAGGTATCACTTTCATAGGTGATACATACCCACACAAAATTTTATAATTTTTAGATATTCTCAAGTATTTTAATTAATTTAAATAAAACAGTTTGTCCAGAAAATCGGACTAACCTGAATGTCCCAACGTAGTGGGCCATTCCGGCCCTTGCCACGGTGTGCACAGGAGTCTATTGGCCCTAAAATTTGATAATTAGGTCCTAGCATGGGTGTATCACACCTCAATAAAATTTTACAATTTTTGGACAACTGAAAATATTTTAATTAATTTAAATAAAATAATCTATCCTGAAAATAGGACTGATCTGGACACTATATTATAGTGGGCAGGTCCAGCCACCACCATGGTGTGTACAGGTGTCCATTGGATCCAAAATTTAGTAGGTGGGTCCTATCTTGATTTGGACACCTCCTTGTAAATTTTATAGTTTTTAGATACCCAAAAGTATTTTAATAAACTTCGAAATTCCAACGTGTGCAGGGTGGAATGTTGCTGGAACAGTGCAGAAAATTCAGACTGTCCACCTCACTTAGACCACTCTTTTGGGACCTCTATCAAGATTGGATGGGGCTGAAATTTGGGAAACATCAAGATGAGATCCACACCTTTCAGAAAAATATATTTGATTGGTACAAAAGGTTCCCCAATTAGTCCCAAATTCAAGCCCAAAGTCCAACAAAAATCTGTCCAGAAATTTCTGGACAGCAATACATGCATGGAATAAAATAAATGTATAGGCCTATTATGGAAGGGATTGGCCCATAAATTGGGTGCCATGGCCCACCCTAGTGAGCTACACAATTGTCCAGAACAAACTCTAAAAGCTTCACCCTTGTAAGAACATTTAAGATGGCAAAAAGGGGCATCTAAACCATGGTATAGGTTGAGTATAGATGTCCCTTCCTTACTGAGCTTTTTTGGGCAATCTAGGCTCACTAAGTGGACCACACATAATATCATCAGATTACTAATAAAGGAAAGAGAAGGAAAAGCATCCGGCCATCAAGGGAGGGCTCCGTCACTATTAAGTCGTCCCCACACAATCACAACCACAAACAATATTACAAACACATGTACAATCTAGATCTTGTGATATATGGCCTAGATCTTTGAGACGAAGGGTTAGGATGCCATCTCAGCCACATGCAAGGGTCTAAATGACCCATCATACTTAGGAAAATAGGAAAAATTCCCATGTAAGGGGTCCATCAAGGGAGAAATCTCTTGCATGGTCATGCATGCACAAGATGGGCCCATTGGCCACATCTAAAGGGTTAGATGGGATCCCCACCATGGATTAGTGGGTCCCACTGGTTCCCTACATAAAGAAACAAAAGAACTAAGAGAGTGAAGGGAGATTAGCATTTGTGGAAAACACTCACCTTGAATCTTCAAGCTACCACCAACACTAAGTACTCCAAGCTCCAAGCTTTAAGGTTCAATGGTCAAGATGAGTTTGTGGTGGCTAGATGGAGGAAGAAAGGAAAGAGAAGTTGCTAGAAATTGGGAGAGGGAGGGCTGAACATTCCACCATGGAAGAGGAAAATGAGAGAAATTAAGGAGGAGAGGGAGGAAGGGAGGGTTATATGAGAGTCATCATTGCTCTCCCTCCTTAGTTAGAGAAGGCAATCATGACCTATGGTGATACAAACAATGTTTGCTAGGGTAGGTTAGGTGTGGGTAGTGTTTAAGGTGGGTAGTGTTTATTCCATGGGAATTGTAGTGTGTGTAGGTGGTGTGCATGAGAACTTGTGCCATGAGAGTGGTCTATATGCCTTTGTACAAAAAGTGGGCCACATGATGAAATGCTCACAACTTTTGATCTATAAGTCGGATGAACGCATAAGACGCGTTGTTGGAACCGTAACGACGATACGAACAAGATGGCATAGGTTTAGGGTCGACCTGAGTTGGGTCTATGTGACCGGACTCAAGGATGACCGCAAACACTATCCGAGGGTCGCGGGTCACCGAAATTTGGTCGGTAGGACCGCGGGACCAAAATAAACGAGATGTGTACTCACACACACACATGTGCACACATGCAAACTCGGGTCGGGTCTCACCTTTCACCCATTTAACATTCATCAAGACAACAATCAGCACAATATTAACAAAACAATTAATAGTCTTTTTAAATTTTTCAAAAAAAAACTACAAATGTCTTCCTTTCCTAGCCTTCCACATGATCTGTTCAGTAATGTCCCCTTTGGACCGATCAGATGTCTTCCTTTCCTAGCCACATCTTCTAGCAAGATGTCTACAACACCAACCTCACTAGCCATGATCACGTGTCCACTGTGTGATATAAAAGCGACTGGGGTGCAATCCATTCCGGTCCAATGTCGCCCCAGGATAGCGGCCATCAGTAACTGCATTTATACAATAAATATAAGTTCAAAATACTCATGTCACATGTAGAATCATTAAAGCATGAAGCAGTTCCAACACAAACTTCACATGATATAAGTGTAGGTCCATCCCATGGCTCAATAAGAGCTGAAAAATATTCGTACAAGGCCTCAATTACAACATAATCATTTTCAAAACTGGAAAAACTCAATTAAATAATCAGACAATTGCCCATGTTGAAGTTGAAGACCTCGGATTGGGGCCACATAGAGTTGAGTTCGTGTTTTAGAACATTGCTCCGATCATAATTATATCAATGGGAAGTTGCTAACAGTGGATATGGATTATATGAAGTTTATCTATGAATAGTAAAGAGTCATCTGTTTTAGCTCTGCGTGCTTGAGATCAAGTGGAATAGAACTAGTATAACCTACATGTATATTTCGTGAGGTATTTTTCAGAATTGCTCAGGTCCAAAACTCGAGAGGTATTGTTCAGAATTGCTTAGGTTCAAAACTACTCACAGAAAGAGTTACCAGGATCTTGAGACTAAATGCATATGATATAAAGTATAAAGAGATCACCACTAACATTACATGATATATGATCTTATACTCCTAAACACAAACAACTCTCAAATAGTTTTAGGTTACATGATCAAGAAATTGAAAAGAGCATAAAAACCATAGATAATATAAATGATTTAAGATCTAGAGTGTACTACATAACAGAGGTACAACTGATCCATTCCATAAGACTTCAATTGCTCTTACCCACATAACAGAAGTACAGAAACCCAATCATCCTTGACACAGCCTATCAAACAGGGCTGTAGTACAAAAAGGAGCTAGCATCTATCAACATAAAAAACATCCTGCAGTTTGTATAAGTCATAGGAAACAAAGGATGTTGCCTATCTACATCAAAAATACTTGCACATCAAAGTGTCCAACAGCCCCACGTAACGACTATTTCAGCTATAATCACCTTGCAAATCAATGCGATTCCTATTAAAAATGTAACACCCTGAAAATCGGGGGTCGGGTAAAGTGGGTTTTGAAAGAGGAGGCAGCAAATAACTTGAAAAGGGAGAGCTTGGAAACGTTTCTTGTAAAGGGAGTATGGGTTTTAGGGGGTTTAAAGGTGCGAACCACCCATGGGGGAGGTGCCCTACCCTTTTAGGGCGTCCGCCCGACGCACGGCTCAAATGGGGCCCACTGGTCGGCGATGCCATCGCTGGCTAAAATGGTTTTCGGTGGTGGCCACCCCATGGGGCGTGGTCCCCCTGTCCTGTAGGCCCCAAATGCGCATGGGTCCTACCCTGGTTTATTGCATATTGGCCTAGATAGGCCCAAGACTCCGTTTGGGGCGTTTCGGGGCCAATTTGTAAACCAGAATAAGTGTATGCATCATGTAACATATGATTTTGGGGTAGAAGAGGCTAATCCATCCAATTAACCCATTTGTTACAAGAGATTCCATAATTGGAATGGTCAAAAGTCCAATTCTTACCTATATTTACTATTTATAGTAAATTTTTGTTTAAGTATGATTTTCTATCTTTTACACATTAGGATTTATGCCTAGTGTGAAAAGACTTAGAAAAAGTTAAAGAATGGGGTGGTAAGAGGATGGATTCTGAAGGAATTGGAGAAAATGGGGTTTTCAAGCCTTGAAATTGAGTGTAAGGGTTGTGGTTGCCCCACAACCCAAGGACTTGCATTTCTGGGTTCAGAATTCTTCTGGAATCATCCCAAACCCGCCAACTAACGACCTAGAGGCAACTTAGGTTGCTTCATGCGACCAAAGATACGTCATGGACTCGATCAAAACGATCTATTTGAGTAGACTTCGTCTATTGGCAAAACTAAAGTCCTACGAGTGTTTCTAGATTTTTCTCGCACCCACCTAAGTTAAAGGGGCGACAGCGTACGTCGCGTGGCCATAACCCAGGTCCAGTTTAATCTCAATCATGCTCTGATACCATCTATAACACCCCGAAAATCGGGGGTCGGGTAGAAACCCAACTCCCGAGTTTCAGAACGTCACTTATGCAACATAGATAATGATAAATGCATGTTGTCTGTAGAATGACATTAAACAAGATTGAGACTAAGCCAAAATAGCATATCATACTCCAGAGACAGTTAAATTAGCAAGCGGAAGACTGTGATAGATACATCAAATATATAATTAATTGTAAGTCTCCAAAGTGTGAACATGTTACCAGGTTAATTAAATACATGTATACTCCAAAAATGGAAAGAAAAGAATATACATGAGTGCTCCAAAAATATAAAATGACAAGTGTCAAGGCGTCTAATCAACCCCCCTGTAATCCCGTATATCAGAACACGCATAAAGGAGGGATCCTCCTCATTATCATCAAGTCCGGCTCCGCTTCACAAGTAACGCCATCATCTGAAACTAAAATAGGGACTGGTGGGTGTTCGGAACACCATCCCGTAACGTGGGAGTGAGTAATTAACTCAGTGGAATCATAGAGCAAAGATTAGCATGTTATCAAATCAATCACGCGATAATAGTAAAGCAAACAATCAAACATTCCTAAATACTGTTATTAATGCAAACATGAGATGACGTAATGGATGCCCTCACCGACATACTCCCTCATACGGCACCATCTTACTCTCGCGGCATGCTTTCTTCCCGTAGTGCTCCACATCTTCCAGGCACATGCAATGCGATATGGATAATGATTACCAAGTTGTTATTAGTCCTTTTCATATAACAGGATTGGAAAACTAAGGTACCTTCCTTATATCAATCCCAACACAGATTCTGTCTAGGGTCGTCACTCCTAGTAATCTCATACGATGTTATATTTGTAGGTCGCTGCAAGGGCTGTCAGGACTGTTGCTCGCACTCGTTGCACCGCTCCCCGATCACCTTATCAATACAGGCCTATTTATATCCTTAAGACTGCATCAGGACTCGTCGCCCCCATGCGGTGTCAGGATAAACTCAAGGTCACTATAAAGGGCTGCCAGGGTTGTTGCTCGCACTCGTTGCTCCACTCCCCCATCACCTTATCAATATAGGCCAACAGCAAGAATATAATGTCCCATACCACCATAATCTGCTCAGAGTAGGGTGCTCACTGGTCACTACGGGGAGGTTTGTGGCCCCAGTGTAGGCCGACAGCTCGACCACGGTGTCCCATACCATCATGCCCGACTCATGAGTCATTATGGATCAAGGTACCATGGTTAAGTCTAAGATGGTAGATATCAGACTTTCGACGCGCGGTATAGATCCAATACAAAGTTTCAAAGGGTTCCCGTGAACAAACCGGTTTAGAGTTTGATCCTAGATTTTAGGATAACGTAGCATCAACGATTCTACAAGTTTTGGGTCTTGTAGAACGTATTTAAAGCGATCAGCGACAATTTCACAGGTAATCTAACGTAGTGCTAGTTAACTTACGCTTATTTTCTAAAGGAATGTGGTTCTACATGATTTCTTTAGTTTTGGAATTGGCTTCTGAAAAGTTAACAAGGTGCTATGGTTGACCCATTGCCAAAGGACGTCTAATCCCAGGTTGGCAAAAATCCGGAGTGTTACAAAAAAAAACAAAAGGATACTGACTATCATTAAGTCGAGGATCATGCAATTCATATTAAAAAACAAGGATTGAAAATTGAAATAAGCATATTTTAACGTCCCTAACTCACCATCGTCTAATACACCAACGACCTTCTCAAGTGCTTCACTAAGTTCTTTTTCATGCTCCTATTTTAAAAAATAAAATATAAAAAAAAAATCACATCAATTGCAAAAGACATGATCTTGAATATCCGATTTTTTAAATCCAATGTGTGAGAGCATTAATAAAGCAACATGGAATTATGGTATGGATGGGTATTGAAAAGGATAAAGTTACTCCAAGGATTAGTTTCACCTTTTCCACTTGAGACGGATTAGGATGTTCTCGAAGGACCGTCTCAACCTGATACATATGATTCTAGTTGCCATGAGAAGAAGGGCTTCTCCTTTCTTCTTTCTTCATTTTTTTTTTAAAAAAAAAAAAAAAATTGAGATGGAAACAACTAAAAATGGAAAACAATACAATACAGAAATTTAAGCAAAGCTAATGATTTAGAATGAAATGTATGATTTGATAAAAAGGGGAAACAACAATAGGTATAACACTCACGAAACTTCATGAGTCAGTTAAAAGCACAGCAAATCAACCTGATCGAGTCAAGTTTTGGGCAGAACTGGGGGCTTTCTAAAATCCCAAGTAGAAAAATATTAAATGACATATTGGATTGTTACATTTAAAAAACTAAAGTACATTAAATGACAGAGAAAAAGAAATACAATGAAATCTATTACATGGATGTAAAGAAACACAATGAAATCTATTATATGGAGGGTGGGTACAACATTACATGTGAAGTACTAAGCCTCGTAATATTATATTTCTTGTAAATTTAATAAAGAGAAACCGAAAGTAGTCTAATGTGAACTAAGAAGAAGCACATGACATTTAAGACTAACATGAATTCTAGTGCCTCAAATAACACATTAGGATTAAGATGGAAACTAGTATATCAAATAACTGAACTAAGCTACCAATTCTAGCTAATCCAAGGTGGCTGGATACGCAAATGATTTTGTAAGGCTATGTATGGATATGCAAATGATTTGAATTGCAAACGCTCATTTAATCTATAAATGAGAAAATTGTAACTAATGTGCTGAGTTTAGTTCCCTGTCAATTCAAATTGAAATACCAACTCTACTGAGACTGTGTTTGAATACACAACTGATAAACACATTGAATCAAGAAACTACTATTTTCGAACTAATTCCATAAGTTTAGTTTGCTGTCGATTTAATTCCTCACACTGATTTTCTAAGGATGAATTTGGAACTTCAGATATGCAACTAAGTGGAATTGCAAATGCTCACCCAATCAAGATTGCTTGATGCTTTTATCTTCCAGAATCATGTAGATCTTGCTCATCTGGATGATATTTTTTCCCCTTTACATATCTTGGAGCTGATCTTTTGTGCTACCTTGCACACTTTACAGGTTTCTTATTATTTTAAAGATCCCGATGTCATAGACATAGTGATTTTCAAGGCTCCTCCTGCCCTGCAGGTATGTTTTTTTAAATCTCATACTGCAATACATCTTAAGTAGCGGTTGTTGCCAATGGAATGATATGCATGACTAGGACCCTATAATTATGATCATGATACCACAATGTGCAGGAAATGGGTTTTAGTTCAAGTGATGTCTTTATCAAAAGAGTTGTCGCCAAGGCAGGGGACTATGTCGAAGTGAGTTTCCCCTCTAGCTATTTTTTTAAATCACTTTCATTGATCAAGAATGATTCAATATGCATTTGATTCTGTACTTCACTTTCATCCTTCTTCTTTTTTTAAACCGAAGTGAGGCATGGCCTGCATGGCAAGTATGATACTCCAAAATTACCATGAATGTAAGCCAATGCCCTACATATCTACAAAATACAAAAACAGAATTGAGAAAATTTTCCATTACAAAACATCTTATTGATGTCAAAATCTGGTCGGCCCTCCCTCCACGTCGTCTTCACCTCAACGTATCACCCCTGGAACCTGCACCAAGAGAACTGGCAAAGGTGACTCTGGCTAAGCCGGGGGACCTTTCGATGCCTAAGTCAGGTCAAGGGAATCGGGGTCTAAGTAGAGAGTAAAAGAAAGAGAGAGAGAGAGTACTTGCTATTGCGTACCTATAGACATGGTGTCGTGTGCTATTTATATTTGCCTGTAGAATGGTCTGGATCCGATAATCTCAGCACGATCAAGGAGATTCTCGAATCATGGAGATACTGCCCGCAATCTGCTGATCAAGCAGCGTATCGGGTATGTAGTGCGTATCTGCGAGCGAAGTTATCGGCCACGTTCAGTTATGGCAGTTTCCATGTTCGTCAAATAGAATATACGCCTCTGTGTATCTGCTCAGCTCGGCTCGTCCGACCGTTTGCCTCTGCGCTTGTTCGGTTGGACAAGGGCGGTTTCCAGATTCGAGAGACCTGTATGTCCAACCTGACCTTATAGGCCCGAGTCGATCTTGCCGGTCCGAACCGAAGCGGGAGGCTCTATTCTCCAAGGCTCTCGTCGCCTCGGACTTTACATGTGCTCGGATCTTTACAGGATGCTCGTATCAGGTCGGACGAGTCGTGCCTTAGACGCCATGGCAGGGAGTCGGCTCAGACTGGCGCTTGGACTGGCGTTTTATCGTGGGCTCAGATTTCCCCATAGCACATCTCATACAGTTTCTTGTCAGAAAATGAATCAACATAATGCTAGCAACTCAAACACCATGAAAATTTGCATTGGAAATTTAAACACCATGCTGACATCAACTCATAATAGTCCACCCACCCAAACCCAATGCAATAAAATTAAAGTTACTGAGCAGACATCAAAAATTTACTTAGATTCTCATACAACAAAAAATTGTCATACAGAAAACATGCTCCACATGTTGGATTCAAAATTTCAAATTCAAATAATTGACAAAAAAAAGGGCTAGTAAAGCATAATACAACCGATGCATTACTTTCCACAGAAACTTTGTGCAAGATTAAAGATAATGTGTATGCACTTAAAATCATTGGCAATTTCCTTACCTGAAAATCCATTGCTACTGAGATCCAATTCTTCCAGCTACAGGGAACTCCCAAAGAGCTCAAGTGGTATAGATCCATCAAGCAGATTGTTACCAACCCACAAAACCCGAAGGATAGCAATGGATGAAACGAAGGAAGCTTCCCTCTGATTTGATTTTGACTCACATCCAATATTTTCAAGTTCTGAAATCTACATTGAACAATCCTTAAAAGACTCCCCATCCAGCCCATTGTGACTCAAATTCAAATACCAAAAAGTATTTACTAAGATGGAAACATTCTGTGGATCCAATGAAAGCCCTCCATTGAAGTGATTATTGATGGGGTTTTTGCCCCAGGCTCGACCGGTCGTGAGCCTCACTCGACCGGTTGAGGGCTAGTGCACAACCAATCGAGCGGGGCTCGACTTAAAGTCCAGTGATGAATGAAGTATTTTCTCCGAGGAGCTTGACCAATCTAGGGAGGTGCTCGACCGGTCAAGTGGACCACTCGACCGGTCGAGGACACTGCTCGACTAGTCAAAGTTACGCAAATTCTAGTTCGATTTTGTACGAGATTCAGATTTTTGAGGCCTTTCGCAACAGGATGCGGAAGGGAGTTTCCTAAACTATAAATAGGGGTGCCTAGGGCCTTTCTAGGTAACACAAGAGGGTTTCCTAAAGCTTTATAAGGGTTTGCTAAAGGGTTTAAGGCTATCAAATGTGTGTGTGTATGTGAGAGAGAGAGGAAGCTTGTGGAAGGGAAGTTCTGCTCGTAAAGGTGATCTATTGTGCACTTAATATCTCAGCACTTCCACATTCTCATAATCGGTTAGATTTCTCTATTTTTCTTTTATTCTCTTATTGTTTATCCACTCCTGCATGAGTGAAGAAGGTTGTAATATTCTATTTCATAGTGGATTGTTGATCTAGACAAGGCCCCGTGGTTTTTTCCTCTTTGAGGGTTTTCTATGAAAAAATCTCTTGTGGGGTGTGTGATTGTTCTTTGATTTATTTCATTACTTTATTATTCCATAATTCTGGTTTGTTTCGGGATGCTAGATTTGTGCAAGGCCCCCAACAATTACCACTGATATCGACATATTCCATATTCTAAAGCTCAGACAACAGAATCCTGACATCACCTGCAATCCCATTTGAATGCAAATCCAGAAACTTCAGCTAATGGAGATTCTGGATTCCGCTCAGGATCCATCCAGTGAAATTATTCAATAATAGATTGAGATACCCCCAGCCCAGAGCTCCATGAGCCAGGCTGGGATTGGACCGTAGAACTGGTTTCCTACAGATCCAAATGCTGCAGAGAAGTAACCGTTCCGATGGTGGGGCTTACGGGTCTTCAAGAATGAGACCTGGACAAAACAAGCCTAGAACCCTATTTAGCCTGGGTTTGGGAATTAAAGACCCACCCTAAATCTGGTCAGTTAATAGCCATGTTGTGGGGGAAATATTGAAAGTATTGTGGAACTGTAGCTAGGAAAGAAAATTCATGTCAAAAAGATCTTTCTCTGACAACAATTATATAACTTAGAGACGAAGGAATAGCCAATTGCATAGCTCATTTTTAAGTGGGGCTAATGCAATGTAATATAGATATCCGGGGCCAGAAAAAAATAAATATATATATATATATATATATATATATATATATATATATATATATATAAAGTCCATCAAATCCATCTAGTTCCTTTGCTAATGGAATGGTCTTAAGCAATCAAACCACGGTGTCAGCCCGGGCCATTTGTTGGTATTCCTCCTGCTTGTACCATGTCACTTGGACAGTCCAACCAACTGATCTGGGTTGTCCATTAAACCTGGAATACACATCGGTGCTAAAGTGTAAAAATCACACAAATAGGATGGTCAATATCATTTAAAAAAAAAATCTAATCAACAATCAATCTCTCTCTCTCTCTCTAAACAATGCTTTCTTCCTCTACTTCTAATGCAATGTGGTCTGTGGGATTAAATGGTATTAAATTTTATTAGATAGGATATTAACATTATTATTGCACAATGATTGTATGTTTGGAAATACCATGGTATTTTGGCCATCCAATTCCCATGTTTGGGATAAAATTTTGACATGCAAAAAACATTGGATGAAGCAAAATTCCGTTTGGTGGACCATGAAATTATAACCAACGAACCAAATTAACATCAGATCTTGGTCACTTGTTTACATATATAACCATAATATCACATGTAAAGGGAGTATATGGATGGACAACATAGGTAAAACATATGTATTGATGTGGGCCCAGTATACGAAGTGGAATTCAAAATCCACAGAAATCCCACATAGAATCAAATGCAATTCCATCCCCTTAATCTCAGTCCTTCCCATCCTCCCCAAGCGTCAATATAAAATTTGCACGGTCCCAAATGCAATTCCATCCTACCTAATTCCTTCTAATACAGAAGCGGATTGAGTCCCATCATGAGGTATGTATTATATCCAAACCGTCCATCCATTTGGCATGCTCGTCTTAAGGCTTGAACCAAAAGATAAGATATATCTAAAGATCAATTGGACCACACTGCAAAAAGCAGTGGAGGATTGAACATCTACCACTGAAACCCTTTTGGGGGTCAAAGAAGTTTCGAATCAATATGAAATTTGCTTTTCCTCTTCATCCATGTATTTGTCACCTTATTAACAGATTGGATTGAAAATAAACGTTATGGTGGGCCTTACGAATTTTTTAACAGTGAAAATCATTATCCTCTCTACTATTTTTGGTGTGGTACATTTGAGCTTTGGATATGATTCATTTTTTGTATATTGCTCTAAAATAATCTCGAAAACTGGATGAATGGTGTGGATATAAAAAATAAATCATTGTGGGGCCCATATAACTTTGATCTCCTTTGAACCATTTGTACAACTCGGAGCTCGAGGAGCGTCGGCGCTTCTCTTGGCGCGACACATATCTATACCAGCTATATCGCTGGTGTGTGGTACACCATCCAATCCTCTTCCATCTAATAGAGCTGGGCAGGACCCGACTCGATCTGGCCGATCCGACTCATCTGACTTGGTTGGATCCAACTCGACTGAACCGAATGCTAGAGTCGAGCTCAGATCGAGTAGACCCAGCCAGATCCGAATCCCTACCGAATCAAGTTCGGGTTACATAGTAATCCGATCCGACTTGAACTGAAACTCGATCCGGTTGGATCTAAATCGATCTGAAACCCGACTTGATCCGTGGTGAGGCCACATTCTACACTTTTCTGTGGTCCAGCAGACTACTAAAAATAGTCTTTAAAAATGACTTTAGAGCTAATCGTACGGCCTCAGTAAAGAGCAAGAAATCTGTGGAAACCTTGCGCCCTTTGGGTTTTCACAAGAAAGTGGATGAAACTATGGTATATCGAGTAACGACACTATCGTAATTTTTGGCTATTTTGAGTATCACTAGAGCAGGTGGCATTTTCGGGGACAATAATTTGGTGGAAGTTTGCCACATGTACGGCTATCTAGGCTTACTGAATTGTTGATTAGATTGTAGCTGGGCCCTGTTTTGAAATCACACCGATGAAAAAGTCATTGCTAAGCAACTGGTAGCTAACACCTGGATGGTAAAAATAAGATGAAGGTGTACTTCTAGGTTTTCATCAACCAGGAATATCTTTTCAAGTTCGGTAGTTATTGCCTAACCATGCCACGTGTATGATGGAGAAGCTACTTTGTTTTATTGCCTAACCCGACTCGATCCATGGTGAGGCCACGTTCTACTTGCCAAGGCCGAAGATTCAACTGTTTGGTTTGATAATCTTGCGACCTGATTCGAACCGTAGCCAACTCAATCTGACTCCGTATCTCTGATTGACCGAGTCGGACTCGGTTTGTTCCAGCCCAGCCAAGATTCGGCTTGGATCAAATCAGGCCCGTTGGATTCAGTCCCAAGTCGAATCGAGTTCGGGTCAAGGTTTTCATAATACCGAATTGAGGCGAGTTAGACTTAACTCGATCCGACTTGACTCCATGCCCACCTCTATCTAATACCATGAGCCTACCATGCGCCAAAGTCCCCTAAGACTCCAAAGCTTACAAAACACACCCATGTCATCACCATTGTGTAGACCCACCATAAGAAGAGTTGTCAGAATCCCACCCTTGAAGTGCTGGATTCGGTGTATGGTGAAACCAAGCCGGCAGCTATATGTGTTTAGCAAACCTTCCAGGGCATGTTCGGTTGTGGGATAAAGTGGTATTGAAACGTATTAGATGGGATTAACATCGTTATTGTCCAATTATTACATGTTTGGAAATGCCATGGTATTTTAGCCATTCAATTCCGTGTTATTGTCCAATTATTGCATGTTTGGAAATGCCATGGTATTTTAGCCATTCAATTTCATGTTTGGGATAAAATTCTTATTACAGATGAAGTAAAATCATGTTTGGTGGACTATGGAATTGTAATCAAGGAATCAAATTCACAATGGATGTTGTTCACTTGTACACATAAATAACTATATATAAAGTCATGTGTAAACGATGTATATAAATGGACAGCATGGATAAACACATGCATCAATGTAGAGCCACATGTGCAGTGGATTTCAAAATCCACAAGAATCCCACGTGTGACCAAATGCAATTCCATGGGACCAATGCCCGTAGCTGAAAATTACTGACGATGGTTCTCGTCCAGAAGGATCAATCTTTGCGCTGGTTGGAAATGGCTGAATCTCTTCGGTGGTTGGCCATTGCTGACTAGATTTCCCCGTTAGAAAGCAACTCATTCTTAGAATTACGAGTAAAATAATGATTATTTTCTTTCGAAGTGTTTGAAAGGGAGGAATTCCACTTCCAAAATCAAACGAATTTCAATGACGTAACACCTGATTCCAAATACTTTCTAACCCGTGGGGCCTTACTCTTACCCGGGTGGTAGACTCCTTGGAGTTTCAACACTGGGTTCAGGATTCGAGTACCCATGGTGGTGAAATCCCACGGCGTGCGTGTGTGGAGTGTGTGTGCGTATGGTGTGAGTGTGTGGGGTGTGTGTGCCTGTGTTAAAAAAAAAAAAAAAATCCCCACCAGGATATATATATTATATTTATGATGTCTATTCATTAGTTCATGTCATTTTAGCGCATGGCTTCTTCCTATGGTGTGGTCTGGCTGGGCTTTGGATCTGCCTCATTTTTGGGATGGTGCACTAAAATGACCTAGCAAAATGAATAGACGGCATAGATAAAACACATACATCATGGTGGAGCCCGCAGTGTCGCCCTCGTTTTTCAATTCAGGACCATCCTGGATCCTTGTTCTATCCGAAATTTCTATGGTAAGCAATCAATGCAAACAGACGTCAATTCAAATGAATTACAACATTTCAAACACGCCTTCGAGAAATTACTCAGAGAAAATAAATAATGCGGCAGATTTTCTATGGATTGGATGGTCGCTTCAGAGACCTCGTTCCACCATGTCCCGATTCATGTTTGCTGGTGTCACCTCCTGGTGCCGACATGCAGAAATGGCCGGATGATTGGAACCGTTCATCCTCTCTTTACCACCAAAATGAGCTACAATAGATGTTTTGAGTTGAAATTTAGACCATTGAAAATTTTCTTTCGATATTCTGCATTCATCTACAGGCAATGATGGTCACAATAGTTTCTTACTATGGCCCGTTTAACATAGCATCCGGAAAATGGACTATTCCACAAAATTTTCCACGGTTCACATTTAATTTCACAAATCAATGGTCATGATCACCTATTCAATGTGCCTCATCTAAGGTATCCCCCTGAAGATGGATGGTCCGATCATCCGATAGTCCAGTCATGTGGACCCCATAGGGCAATGGATGTCTACCAGTCTCCAAAATGCAGAATGAATGTTAGAAGACTCATCGTACAAACCTTTATATGGCCCACATATAATATCGACAAAATCCACCAATAGAGGTCTCCCAATGGTCCACGTAGCTATTGGAATGCAAAAACGGTGCGCGGATTAGCTACAGAAGTGACGTCACCAAGTTCCGTGGGCCCCACCATGATGTATGTATTGTATCCACACCGTCCATACATTTGAAGAGATCATTTTAGGGTATGATCCAAAGAATGAGGTAGATCCAAGGCTGGAGTCGACCCCACCAGAGAAAACAAAGGGGAGAGTGATGCCTACCGTTGAAACCTTCCTAAGGTCCATCATGATGTTTATTTGAGATCCAAACTGTTCATATGTTAACGCAGACATCAAAGAAGGAAAAACACAAATATCAGGCTGATCAAAAACTTTTGCGGCCCTTAGAAATTTTTAATGGCGGGCGTCACTCTCCCCACTATTTTCTGTGGTGGGGTCCATTCGAGCTTTGGATCTGACTCATTCTTTGGATCATGCCCTAATATGATTTCTACAGATGGATGAACAGTGTGGATACAAAACATACATCATGGTGGGACCCACAGAACTTAGTGACGTCACTTCAGTAGCGAGTCTCGCTACTCAACCTGTCAGTAGCAAATCCGCGTCCGAAAAAAGGACCTCGCATCTTTGGAAAAGTTACGTAAACAAGCCCATGTTTTTAATTCCTTTCGCGATGGCTCATAGGGTGGCAATGGGTGGGACTCGGGTCAAATGGTCTGACCTGCTTCTGAGGCAGATTTGGGCCAAATTAAATGGGTAGAAGGTACTGTTCATGTTATAAAATGGGGCCCATTTAAGTAAATTGGCCAGGTTCAAGATGAACCCTCAACAAAATGGCCCACCAGTGTAACTTATCAATGGGCTTAGATAAATGACCAACCTGACCAAAAATCAACGAGGCCCATCGATTACACCTGGTTTGTTTGATCATGGAATGAGCCTAAGCAATCAAACCATGATGCCAGCCTGGCCCATTTGATCGTCCTTATCTTAGTAATCCAGTGCCCATTTGTAATGGAGAAATGATGCAGTGCTCTAATTATAGCATCACTTGGACAGTCCAATCAACTGATCTGGGCTGTCCATTAGAGCTAGAACACATATCAAGGGCTACCATGTAAAAATCATCAGGATCATTTTTTTTAAAATAGATCTACCAAAATGAGATTCATCTTGTTTCACACCCCGATCTATAGCTCAAGTGGTAGAACGAGTGAAAGATACCACGTTTTAACACTGAGGTCATTGTATCTCGTTTTAAAATGAGATCCATCTCTTTTTTCTTTTTTCTTTTTTTCTTTTTTCTTTTTTTTTTTTAAATCTTTTTTAATCCCATCATGGATAGTTTATGGTTCTAAAGAATCACTATTATCATACGATCCATGGCTTGTAAATGGATGCCTGCGGAAGTGAGGTCCAACTTATGGATGGATTAGATTATCTGATCATCTTCCTGATTTCACAATATAGCCCATGAAATGATGTTGAACCAATGGTCCGGATTGACCGATTGAATCGTCCAAGTGTCCTGGTGCAATTAGAAGCACTGTAACTTATAGTGTCCTGAGTTTCATGTGTACATTGAAGGTGGAATGACTCTTGGCGCCTCCTATCACCCTCCATTTTGCAAAGATGTGACTGGCCCCTCTTGATGAGTGAATTCGTCTGCATTTCGAGAGAGTACATGTTCATGGTGGGTCCCACCTAATGAATGCTCAGGAGGAAGCTCCTACACGAATTTCCTTTCTTTAGCCTGAAACATGTGCTCGGCTTCAAATCGGCCACAAGACCACACGTGTAGTGCTTGGTCCGGATTGGATTTCACGTGTTACATGGACGTATATGCCAAGCGTGCCAAAGTAAAATACGAATCGTCCACAAGTGTTAAAATAGTTGAATTAGGGCCAAACATGTGAAGATCATCCAAACTATGCAACTATGAAGGGTTAGTCCTTTACACGAGTTCGTTTTTGCATCCAAGGAATTATTATCACAACCATAATGGCTTGCATCATTTATCAACAAAGCAATACTCATAAGCAAAAATGTAAGGCCAAGTGTCGATTTTGTTAACTTAATGAAAAATGTACTATAGTTGGCAAATAAATAAATAAAGCAGAGAAAAATTACTGACACAGTTTCGGTGTGCGAAGCAGCCATGGATGGTTGACAATGGCCTAAACTTGATTGATTGAGAGACGGTTATGATTTAGCCAATTAGTTGTGGTCAGGAGAAATCACTGAGTAAGGAATTAAGAATTTAAGATCCAACAATAAGGTCATAAACAAAGAGCTAAACTAATTTTGACTTGTTTTAGTGATACGCTGAACAGAAGTGGATGAAACTAAAATAAGACTGCACTAATCCATCTAAACTTACTACAATGTTGTACTGGATAGAAGTGGAGAGGTTGAACTAGGCTAGACTAAATTAAGATTAGCGAGGTTGAACTAGGCTAGACTAGATTAAGATAAGCATCAATGTGAGACAAAAGAGATAAGCAGTATTATATGAAATAAAAGATTTGTTTGATTGGATTGATGAGAGTTTGGAGCTCTTAGTTCTCCGTTACTTTTATAGACTTGAATAGGCAATGGCTTTGCATATGGTCCTTGCTTTTGAGATTAATGGGTCAATTAATTAGTAGTATTGTCCTACAATGTTTCTAATTTAGAATGAGGTTAGCTAACTAGTATGATGCCATATTTGTTTATATTTCTAATTCCTCACAGTTTTCCTTTCTCACCACATCATTGCCTATTTTCTGATACGCGTCGCTGAAAATCTTTGGACATGTGTCAACATGCATCACGGCTTTACCATTATATTGGTTTACATGTGCTTTTTAAAAGGGTGACACGGGGTGAAGACCACTTCCAATGAGCAAACCTTATTAAGAGTTATATGCAACAACTTGGTTGATTACTAATATAAATTCATTCAATTTTACTATGAATCTTATATTTACATGCGATTTTTTTTTTTTTTTTTTTTGAAAACTCCAACCTTCTTCGTACTTGTTGCATGTCTTCCCAAAAACTTAATGATGTTACCTAGGGGAGATACGTGTTTGAATGAACTTCCTGAATAAAATCTTTTTTTATTGTGAAAAATGAATTGATGTGGAAAACAACAACTCCCATCTCGCCCATATTACAAAAATTTACTATAATAAAAAGTAAAATCTTATCTTTTGTATTTAACTATTTCTTTCTTTTTTCAGCTGAACGCCCATAAGATGGATGGCTTCGATTGTCTAATCATCTCTCTATGCGGGCCCCTAGTGCAATTGGGTCTGGATGTTGAGCCCAAAAAGATTGTGGTCGATTGGTAGAGATTGTGGCTGTTACATTACTAATTATAGGACTCTAAATCCTATTTATACTTAGGATCTGTTGTGGGTCAGTGAAATAAGTGCCATCGTAGCCTCACCCAAGATGGTGCGGCTCATACCATAGGGTCCACCTTAATATATGTATTCTATATCCATGTTGTCCATCCATTTTGTGAGATCATTTTAGGGCATGAGCCCAAAAGTGAAGCAGATCCAAATCTCATGTGGACCATACAATAGGAAACAGTAGTGATTGAGCAACTCCTCCATTAAAAACTTCATATGGCCTACCATAATGTTTTGTTAATGTTTATTTGCCACCCAACCTGTTGATAAGATCACATAAACCTAGATAAAGGGGAAAAAACAAATATTAGCTTCATCCAAAACTGTTATGCCCCATAATAAGTTTTTAATGGTCAATAACTATACTATTTCCTTTGGACATAAAACACATGCATCAAGGTGGTGCCCATGGTAAGGGCCGTGCCATCTTGGTTGAGGCTGGGGCACACCTAATCAGCTCTCCCTTTGGGGCTGTGAAGTTTATTTATTTATTTATTTATTTTTTTTTTAAAAAAACCTTTTCCTAAAACTTCCATAATTCATTTATATAAAGAAAATGGTCACTTTACTACAACAAATCCAGTGTTGAGGGTGTTGGGGGTCTTGCACAAAACCTTAGGATTTAGCCTTCTGAAACAAATCAAAATTATGGAATAATAAAATAATGAAATAAATCAAAGCATAAACCACACCACATAAGAGATTTTTACGTGAAAAACCTTCAAAGAGGTAAAAACCACGGGACCTCGTCTAGATCAACAATCTACTATGAAGTAGAACGTTACAACCTTCTTCACTGATACAGGAGTTGATAAACAATAAAAGAAATTAAAAAATGGAGAGATCTCACCGATTATGAGGATATGGAAGTGCTGAGATATGGTAGATCACCTCTACGAGCATAGCTTTCCTTCCACAAGCTTCCTCTCTCTCTCTCTCTCTCTCACACACACACACACACATACCTTTGATAGCCCTAAACCCTTTAGCAAATGCTTGCAAAGCTTTAGAAAATCCTCTTGCATTTTTTTTCATACCTTAGAAAAGTCATAGGGACCCCTATTTATAGTTTTTAGAAAACTCCTTTCCGCATCCTTGTTGCGAAAGGACTCAAATTCCGCAATCCGTACAAAATTGCGGAACGAATTTGCGTAACTAGGACCGGTCATGCAATGTCCTTAACCAGTCGAGCGGCCCACTCGACCAGTTGAGCGACACCCACGACTGGTTGAGCACTTCGGAGGAAAAATATCAAATGGTCGCTGGACTTTGACTTGAGCCCCACTTAACCAGTTGAAAGCTACCCACGACCGGTCGAGCGAGGCTCATGACCGGTCGAGCAACGCGGTGAATTACCCTGATTTTTCATCCGCTGCTTCATCTCTCCTCTATACTGAGAAGGAAAAATCTCATCAAATCTTTTCCTTTCTGACTCAGGAGGAATTTACCTTCTTCAAGCCAGTAAGGTTTCTACAAATCTCAAACTTGCCCTTAAGCAAAGCCTTAGTCATCATGTCTGACTCATTATCGTCCGTGTAGACCTTCTCAAGCTGTAACACCTTCTCTTTTAAAGTATCCCTGATCTAGTGATACCGAATATCTATGTGTTTCGACTTGTAATGCTGACTTAGATTCTTTCTTAAGTGTATAACACTCTGACTATCGCAACAGACCACGTGCTGCTCCTGCTCCAGGTTAAGTTTTTGTAGGAACCTCTTCATCCAAAACATCTCTTTACATGCCTCTTTGATTGTAATGTACTCGACCTCTGTCGTGGATAATGCTATCACCTTTTGTAGCTTGATCTGCCAAGAGACAGCTCACCCTGCAAACGTGAACATGAACCCCGATGTAGACTTCCTAAAGTCTATCTCGCCTGTCATATCTTCATCTGTGTAGCTCTCTAAAATAGGTTTACCGTCACCATAGTATAGGCTCAACCTGAATGAGCCTCTTAAATACTGCAGTATCCATTTCACCGTTGTACGATGTTCTTTGTTAGGATTGGAATGACAACACCAACCGCATATATTATATCTGGGCGTGTACACACCATATAGCATATATCAAACTTTTTACAGCTGACGCATAGGGTATCTTTTGCATCTCTTCTACCTCTGCTTTCGTCTTGGGATACTGCCTATTGCTCAATCTGAAGTGACCATCCAGTGGAGTATTGACCGGCTTCGCTGTATTCATATTGAACCATTATAGGACTTTTTCAATATACTGCTCTTGTGACAGCTAAAGTTTCATGTCGCTTCTGTCACGGGTTATCTCCATTCCTAGGATCCGTTTAGCCAGACCCAAGTCTTTCATCACAAACAACTTGCCCAACTCCTATTTCAGTCTGTCGATCTTCTTGATGTCTTTTCTCATGATGAGCATGTCATCAACATATAACAATAGAACTAAGAAATCACCATCTGAGAACTTGCACATGAACACATAGTGGTCCGACTCCGTTCTGTCATTCCCATGCTTCAACATAAACGAGTCAAACTTCTTGTACCATTGTCGTGGAGCTTGTTTTAGCTCATACAAGCTCTTCCTTAGCCTACACACTATATACTCTTTGCCCTTGACTTTGAACCCCTCTGGTTGGTTCATGTAGTTCTCTTCTTCCAAGTCACTATGGAGAAAGACAGTTTTAATATCTAACTGCTCTATCTCCAGATGCATGCTAGCCACTAACCCAAGCAACAGTCGTATGGATGTCATCTTTATCACTGGTGAGAATATCTCCTCGAAGTCTATACCTTTCCTCTAACCAAACTCTTTCACCACAAGTCTGGCCTTGAATCTCATCTGTGAATTCTTTTGCTCAACCCTCCTTTTGAACACTCACTTGTTGCTCAAAGCTTTCGTGCCATCAGGCAATTTCACCATATCATAGGTGTGGTTTTTATGCAAGGATTTCATATCATCTTACATAGCTTTCAACCACTCCCCCTTATGCTCGTCGGTTAGGGCCTCAGTATAATCTTTTGGCTCTCTCCCATCAATGAGCATAATGTACTCATACGGCGAGTACCTCTTGGATGGTTGTCTGTCCTTAGACGACCTCCTCACCTGTGGCTCAACAAGTGGATCAAGTGGGGGCTGCTCCCTGATCCATCTTCTGAAAGAACTCCCTCGTTCTCTGTACCTTGATGTACTCCCTCATTATCAGGCACCATAAGAAGAATAACTGGATCCATGTCTTCTAGCTCACCTGAACTAAGATGGTTCTTCTCTGGGTTATCAATGTCTTCTATACACTGATCTTCAAAGAATACTACATCTCTACTCCTGATGAGCTTCTTCCCGGTCGGATCCCCCAATATGTAGCCAAATTTTTCATCACCGTACCCCAAGAACACACACTGTCTAATCTTCATATCGAGCTTGGACCTCTTATCCTTTGATATGTGAACGGATGCCCTGCATCCAAACACCCTGAGATGACTATATGATGGATCCTGTCCAGTCCACACCTTCTTAGGTACTTCTCTATTCAACGGGGCTGATAGAGACCTGTTTATCAAATATACTGTCATGTGCATTGCTTCTCCCCGGAACATTTTGGACAATTTCGCATGAGATAACATGTATCTGATTCTCTCAACAATGGTATGATTCATTCACTCAGCTACACCATTATGCTAGGGGGTCTTGGGAACCGTCTATTCATGTCGTATACCTAAGGACTTACAATACTTATGAAAGTCGTCAATGTATTCAACACCAATGTTAGTGTGAATGCACTTCAATGATCTACCTGTCTCTCTCTCGACCATAGCATGAAACAATTTAAACACACCAAAGACCTTATCTTTGGATTTCAAAATATAAACTCAAACCCTCATAGATGCATCATCTATAAAAGTAACAAAATACAATGCCTCACCCAAGGTTTTTGTCCTCATAGGACCACAAACATCAGAATAAACCAAATCTAATGCATGCACTTTGTTAACATGAGAAACAGATTTAACAAATCAAACTCTGTGTTGTTTCCTTGATAAAAAATCAAGATAGGTTTTGAGAGGCATACTTGTCACGTCTAGAAGGAGACGCTTCATCGCTAGTGGCTGAAGCCCTTTTTCACTCATGTGGCCTACACACCTGTGCCACATGTCAATAACTAAATCTTTCGCTGCGTTCAACCCACCCTTGCACACACTAACATTTATCTTGTAAATGGTGCAACACTTCTTTCCTCTGACTGCGATCAATGAACCCTTGATGAGCTTCTAGTGCCCACCAGCAAACCAGCTTTCATAGCCATCATCATGCAACCTTCCTGTCGACATCAAGTTGAGGCGAAGGTCTGAGATATGCTTCACATCACTGAGAACCAATGTGTAGCCCACATCGGTCTTCACACAAATATCACTGACTCCTACGATCTTTGATACGTCAGAATTTTTCATCTTCACAGTCTCATAGTCACCTGACTTGTAGCTTGTGAAGAATTTCCTGCGTGGAGTCACATGAAAAGAAGCTTCTGAATCAATCACCCAGTCGGTGTCTTGACTCATAACCTTGAGACATACATCGTGATTTGCTGAAAGAATAACTACAACGTCGCCATCTAAAGCGACTGCAGTAGAATCTGATTCATCTTCCTTCTCCTTTCCTTTTCCTTTTTTATCTTCTTAACCTCACGATATGCATGCTTATAGTGGCCCTTTTTGCCACAATTCCAGCATTCAACATCCTTTCTAGTACTCGACTTGCTTAATTTATCTCAGGCCTTCCCGCCCTTCCTGTTCTTTCCTCTCCCTCATTCTTGTGTTAAAGGGCCTCTTGCTAAGTAGACGCCTAAGACTTCATCCTTGTCTCCTTATTGAAGAGACAACTAGTTACCTATTCTATGAATATCTTTCTGTCTGGCGTGGAATTACTTAAAGACACCACAAATGTCTCCAAACTGTTAGGCAGCGAACTAAGTAATAGCAAAGCTTATAATTCATCATCCAGAACCATCTTCATAACAGAGAGCTGGTTTACTATATTGTTAACTTCATTCATGTGCTCGGTCATAGAACCACCATCTTTGAACTTGAGATTCACAAGTCGCCTTAACAGAAAGATTTATTACCGGCTGTCTTCCTCTCATACAGTTCTTTTAGTTTCAGCCATAGGCTAGCGGCTGAGGTCTCTGTAGACACATGGTGGAACACAAAATCATCTAACCATTGTCTAATAAACCCCACCGTCTTCCAGTCCATCTTCTTCCAATCATCACCAGACATATCCTTGGATTTTGCTGATATGACTAAAATTGGATAATATAAGTCTTTGCAATAAACCAAGTCCTCCATCTTAGCCTTCCATATGGTATAGTTATAACCATTAAGGCTAATCATCCTTGATGAGCTACCTTCCATAATTCAAAACTGATCCAACCTGTTCAATGAACTTAACTCTAATACCACTTTGTCAGTGGCCTTGCACAAAACCTTAGGATCTAGCCTCCCGAAACAAACCAAAATTATGGAATAATAAAGCAATGAAAATAATCAAGGCATTAACCACACACCACACAAGAGATTTTTATGTGGAAAACTCTCAAAGAGGTAAAAACCATGGGACCTCATCCGGATTAACAATCCACTATAAAGTAAAACGTTACAACTGATCACAAGCACACCCTGCTATGATCAAACCTTCATCACTCGCGTAGGAGTGGATAAACAATAAGAGAAACAAAGAAAACAGAGAGATCTCACCAATTACGAGGACATAGAAGCGCTGAGATATGGTAGATCACTTCTACGAGCATAGCCTCCCTTCCACGAGCTTCCTCTCTCTCTCTCTCTCTTTCTCTCTCTCTCTCTCTCTCACACACACACCTTTGATAGCTATAAACCCTTTAACAAATCCTTACAAAGCTTTAGGAAACCCTGTTGTATTGTTCCCCCATTTATAGTTTTTAGGAAACTTCCTTCCGCATCCTTATTGCAAAAGGACTCAAATTCCGCAATTCGCATAAAATCGCGGAACCAATTTGCGTAACCAGGACCGGTCGTGTAGTGTCCTCAACCGGTCTAGTGACACCCACGACTGGTTGAGCACATCGAAGGAAAAATATTAGATAGTCGTTGGACTTTGAGTCGAGCCCTACTCGACTGGTCGAGCAAGACTCACGACTGGTCGAGCAGCGTAGTGAATTACTCTGATTTTTCACCCCCTACTCTATCTCTCCTCTGAACTAAGGAGAAAAAACCCCATCAAAGGGCATGGTGTTTGCACAATTCAATGAAACACAAGGCCACACGTGTTAGTAAGGCACTATCTTTATCGTGTTCTCCTTTTATAACTTAGGGAGGTGGTAAAACCCTTGCCGGGTTTTCTTATTGATCCAGAATTCTTGACAATCATAGCACTCAATATTGTTATCCGATCATCCTATTTGGCTAAAGAGATCTTTTGTGATTAGAAACTATTTTCAGATCTCTGGCCAATGCGATCATGGAAATTATTGGATCTTAAAGGATTAGTCTCATTGGATTCAAATCAAGACCCAATCTATTAGTTCTATCCGCTCTGATATTGACCGACTCTTGAATCATCGTAATTTCTATAAGAGCTTTAATTGTCTATAGGAAGATCTCCCATTTCGAAAGATTTGTGTGAGACGGCATTACTGAGTATATTTAGATTCGTGATAAGATCCCTATCTCGGTAAGACATTTATAGACTTTTCGCACACGCTGACCCAGTCAGGTGCCACACAGATTAGGGCTACGTGTCACTCATTGGTTCATCTTTTCTACAAATGTGCATGCGCCTCCCTGACGTGTCGTCTAAGGGAGAGAAAGATACACTTAAGCACGAGTCTGATTTTGTTATTATTAGGTATGTAGTGCTGACACATGGAGGCCTCTTATTGGTCCACGAGAGCATGCCAAAATTGAGTGCAAGGACATGGGCCCTATCAAAATTAGAGTTCAACTTAACCTTGATTTCATAGGATACCATATCTAGTCATAACGGTAAAAATCATACTTTTCGCAAATATTTGCTTTCAATTTTTATCCCTTAGAGAACATTTTTTCCACAAAGGGTAAAAATACACTTGAAAGAGGAAGCCTAAAGACTACCACCTACAATTTTTAATTAAGACTCAGGTGTGTCTAATGAAACTTGTCCGAGTCGACTTAAACTTGGTAAGATGTAATCCGGTAAAGTACCACAAGTTCATCTGAGGTGACTCTAACTCTACCAGACCCCATCCAATACAATACCATGAATTGGTCCGAGTCAACTTGTGGACCCATGAAGTGTCCAACGCGGATTTCCTATGAAAGCCTTTCACAGAAAGTTCCTGTATTGGGAAGCTAGGTGGGGCCCATTGTGTTGTATGTGAGAAATTCACCCAGATTTTGTTTTGTGAGCTCATTTTAGAGCATGCGGCCAAAAGTTAGGCTTATCGAAAACTCAAGCGTGTCACACAGGAAGAAATAGTGGGGATTGAATGACTACAGTTGAAACATTCATATGACCCAAAAAGAAAAGGAAAAAAAAATGTGTTTCCAATTCATCCGAACAGAAATGACCTTATAAACGGTTTGGATGATATATAAACATTAAGGTAAACCTTAGAAAGGTTTCAACACTAGGTATTTCTTTCTCCAATTTTTCTCATCATATAACGTCCTTGAGTTTTGAATCCACCTTAATTTTGGTTTCATGTCCTAAAATGATATGGCAAAATGGATGGAGGGGGGTGGGTTTCCCACAAACAACAAGATTATAAATCGATGCGTCCCCACAAGTTAGGGTTTCAGCTGGTGCAAGCAGGGACAGTGCTGGACATATTTTAATTATTTTCTTTTGAGGCTAAGTAGGAAAAGAAGGGTCTTTGCTCATGGCTTAGTAAACTCACAAGAGTTTCAACACTAAAGGTGTGAGTTCGAGTATATATAATTTTGAGTTCATGCCCAAAAATAATTTGGCAAAACGGATGGAAAAAGGAGATGGAACATAGCACGGTGGGCCCCGGAGAGTATAGTAACCTAGGATATTGGTGGTGAACCACTACCCTTATATTGTATGATGTGGTGATTGGACAGTAGGCCGAGAAAATCTGGTTGAAAGTTGGATAGAAATTGGATTAGATAGCAGGCCGAGAAAATCTGGTTGATAGCTAGAAATTGGACTTAGCTCTTGTTGTAACAGCATGTGGTGGGATTTGATTGGTGGCTGAGGGCATCCTTAAAAAGTCGTCGGGGGCACTCAATTAGGGTAACCTTTAGAAGTGGACAGTCGCTGTCAATCAAATCCTGCCTACAATTCACAGGGCAGTACCTAATCAGTGGAAAACTGTTCGTTGAGTAGTACATTTCTAATGGTGATATGCCATCGAATCAAATACCACCACTACTGCTTATTTGGTAGAGGTAAGGATAAATCACATCTGTGGCAGTTGTGCCAATCATCTAATTTTAGAGACGTCAGGTCCTTTTTCCAGACCTACACAGGAAACAAGTTGGGTTTGTTCCCCCAATATCACCCGATTGGATCCGTTCAGGTCCAGGCCAGGTCCACCATCTTGGTCCTAGATAATATTGGTTCATTTGATTGGTCTGAACTGTCCATCTAGTTGAGTACACATTCAATGGGATCTGAGGTAAATCTCACTCATCAGATGATCCAACCTAACCTTTATTTTTTGGTCTTGTGTTTGTAGCCATCCATTTTCCAAGCCACCGATGGGATGGTTACAATTACCTAACAAAAGTATTTCTTTAGAATCATAAACATTTCGTAATGGGTATTAACAAATAGATGGATAATTTTGGTTAATTGACCTGCAATTTGTGTGAAAATCCAGACCATATCCACATTAAAGGCTACTGATCAAATGGTTATAATAATAGGATAAGTGCGATGCTTGCACTGTAAGCCATGAAATGGACACTGGAACTAATGAACAGTCTCGATCAAAGAACCTTATTTTTGAGTATCTTTAAAAAGGATAGACGGCTGGATAAAGAGATGCATCACAGTGGAGCCTATGCATAGACAGACGCTTAAAGGTTCAATCGAGAGTCAGATTCTATCCGCTTCTATTATATATATATTAGCACAATAAGGTTTGCTAAACAATATGTATGCATGTGAGAGAGCCTTGTTTACACATGTAAGTGGCAATGGGTCGATTTGGCCCCTAAGTCAACTGACCCAGCCAACTTTTGAGGTGAGTGTGGGCTAAGCTAAAAGAGTTGTGGGTCAGGTGACCCACTTTAGCAAATGGGTCGGACACAGGTTGGACCCTATCTAACCGAACCACCCCTAGCAGCTAGATAGAACCTGACCCAAAAATTGAAACAAAGTAATAAAGAACATGTATAGATCCATCCACATGATGAATGAATATTTGCCTGTACATATGCTCACTAATTGGACTAGGTTAGGCATACATTTAGGCCCATATTTGAGTCTTAAGCCCAAGTGTGGTCACGATGGTTTTGGGTCAGGTCAGTTGACCATGACCCGATTAGGATTAAATGGTTTGGGTCAGGTCAAGAGGCTTGGGCTTGATGAATTTTAAGAGTATGAAGCCAAGGTAATGGGTTGTGGGTCAGGTTCAGGTTGGGATTTGGCCCATTTAGTAAATGGGTCAACCTTGCACTGACCTCAATCGGACCTGACTCGTACTAGACGCATTGCCACCTTTATTTACACACTGTAAATGCATTAAAATAGTGTGGTGCACGTTCATACATTTTAATCAATTCAACAGTTTGAGCTCAACCATGTGTACACCTTTTTAACCCAAACGACTCGCACATACCTGAACCCAATGGGATCCAGGTCCGGGTCTAGGTCCTCAAAATCAAGACCCAAGCTTGAAAGGACCGAGACCTAGCAAGACCTACTGGGTACGGATCCTCCTAAGGACCTGACCCCTTGAGGCAGCACCATAAATGGTCATAGCACGAAAATCTCCGGTATTGTAAGAACCAACCTTATTGATGATGCACCATACATATGATCAATCAGTGATCACCGTGGACCGTAAGATAAAACTAAAAGCATGGTACATTTTCATTTTTCCTTTTTGATGTAGAGCGGGTCGCTGATACTTTCATGTCCAAGATAGACCAGATAAGGTTTGATTGAAGGCAGAAGTGATCAGGACCGTCAAAATACTAAAATAGGTATATTTAGCAAACCAGAATGAATTATTCGAAGTACGATATATAATTTTAGGTAAAATAATCTATTTTAGCCAACCAACCGCTATGCTGGGTTGCCCACTTCGAATTTGCAAGATTCCATTGGATCGGCGATTAAAAATCCATTTTATTTCCATTTTTACTATTTATAGTACGATTTAGTTGGACCATAAATTTCAATTCATTGGGTTCTAGGAGTTGTGTCCAACATGAAAAAGGTTTAGAACTTTTAGGAGTACATGATTACACTAAATAGGACACTTACTATTTTTGGTCGAAAACCAAGAAGTCTATTGAAAATCATGGCAGTCTATAAACCATAAGTTTACTATTTGAAGTCATTATTTTTAGGGAGATTGAGTTTGGCATTTGATCATGAAGTTCTTCCTAGGTTGGTATCACTATTTAAAATATTGTAAATTTGTTTTTACCCATCAATCCATTTATTGTTCTCTCTTCTTGAATTCGATGAATCTATGTGAGAAGTCCGAGAATCTCATTCCCTTGAGGAAAAACGGAGATCAACATCGTCACGCTCATCCCTATGTCACTTTTTTTCTCTTTAATATCATTGCAGACCCTACAAGGTCAAATGCTTGATACACAAGGTAATTGTTTCAAATCAAGCGCCATTAACATTCCATTAGTGTAATCTTGCCAAGTGGGGCAGCAATGATGTGCTCCCTATATACTAGCTATTGATGGGTGTGTTTTTATTGGGGGACAATTCAGTCAGTTTTTGTTTTGAGGCGATGGATGTTAATCTATTTAAATAGTTTTATATGTTTGGTGGAGCCTGGTTTTCGTGTGGTGTCAGCTAATCAAATTTGTTAAGTCAAATATTTTATTTTAATAAAGGTAGTGTGTATCATCTTTTATATTTAGAAAAAAAAAATGATTGTACGAGGCCGGCTTCTTCGACTAACAACGAACAAGAACCTAACGACTAAGAATCCTCCATGATTATTAGTAAGTGCATATGACTACAGTGAAGAAAGGCCTGCAAAAGCAAGAAGGTGAGACAAACATTCACAAAGGAGAAAGCGTTTGGATGCAATTAGAATTTTTAGCATGAGGTGCCGGCAATCAAGCTTCGTTCGACTGGTGATCTTAGCTAATACAAACAGCATCCATATGGGATGCGATTTCGGTGGATTCCGAACTGTGGGGCCCACCGTAATGTATGTTCCCTTCATCCACACCGTCCATCCATTTTGAAAGCTCATTTTGGGGCATGATTTCAAAAGTGAAGTAGATCAAAGTCTTAGGTGGACCGTAATGCCGGAAACAATAGTAATTGAATCTCCACCATTAAAAACTTCATGGGGCTACCGGAATGCTTATTTTCTATACAATCTGTTGATAAGGTCACGAAGACCTGGATGGAGATTACAAAAATATCAACTTCATCAAAAACTTCCGTGGCGCGTGAGAAGTTTTTAATGGTCAATTCCACTGTTTCATGTATTACGGTCCACCTGAGATTTGGGTATTCTTCAGTTTTGGGCTCACGCCACAAGATGAGTTTTTAAAACAAATGGATGGCCTGGATGTAAGACACATACATCACGGTCAAGGATCCCACCCACATCGATCCACCGGAGCCGCGCTGGTCCATTTTCATTCCAGATCGTCTGTTCCCATCATGGTAGGCCCATCATGAAGATCGCCTCTCACGAAAGTCAGGCCAGTCCAATGATCAGATGGGCCATACCTTTTCCATCAGTGGACAAACCAACGGTCTAGACTCCACTTACGGCCACAGGTGGACCTGTTTGGCCAGCTGTAATAAGGGAGATTAAGGTGGATGGAATTCTGAAAGTTACAATAAATGCATGTGTAAGGTATTGTTTGTGGATTGGGTTTATCTCATGTTTTCTAATATTATGTTTGGAATGTATGCATTAAAAATCAATTCTACGGTTACTATTTATAACCTCTCAAATGGGGTCCCGGTGGTGCAGAACAAACTATGTCGAGCCAAGAGTATTTTCATTGATATATAAAAAAAAAAAGGTGGATGCAAGAATCCACAGCCGATCATGTCCTTCAAGTCACCCGATTGCTTTCTATTGCATCGTTTCAAATGAAGTTTTGCCATAACATTCTTCTAATTTAGACCGGTATGGATTTGATTCAATATGGAAGCATGAACCGTCATTGGCTCCATCAGTGCAAAGTAGTCTTAACTTTATTTTTATTTATGTAAGAATAGGTATTTCTTTGGAAAAATCTCAGCAAAAAGCCAAATTAACTCATATTTTGTTATAGGAATGAAACACATTTATAAAAAACATGAAGAAATGAGTTGCTTAACACTTATTTACATCTACATCTTCAATAGATTGGTATATTTTTTGACGATCAATCGTGAAAGATCCCATTCCAATTTTTTCTCGAAAAACTAAACTAAAGACAGGTCCTTACTCTTGCTTGGGTGGTAGACTTGCAGGAGTTTCAACACCCGGTCAAGGGTTCAAGTACCCATAGGTGGTGAAATTCCACTGGCATGAGTGTGTGGGGGTAAGTGTGCGTGTAATAATAATTTAAAAAAAAAAAAAAAAGATTACCAATACTGGAACAAAATAAAATGAGTCATTAATCAAATAAGCTATTCTAATGACCCAGAAAAGTTGCAAGTGACTCAGTTGGATAGATTCGCTAATCTCACACTTCCTGAAATAGTGGAGATTTATAGTGAGTCTGTTTTTTTTTTTTTTCTTCTCGTTTTTTCACACACTCACACAGCGGTTGGATAGATTCACCAATCTCACACTTCCCGGATTAATAGCGAAGATTTATAGTGAGTCTTTTTTTTTTTTTTTTTTTCCCGCTTTTCACATACACTCACTCAGTAGTGGGATTTCACAAACTGTGGGATCTACATTTTCATGTTACAGATGTCATACCACTTGTACTGTAGCAATAAAGGTTCACACGCTTTACCACGCGTGTGCGGCTGTTAACCGTCTAATAGTCAATGTTCAATCCGTGACTTGGAATGGACGGAAAAAGGCTAGCTACATCACGTTTGGTTGGTAAGCTGAGACTAATCCATTGACCGGATAGCCACGAACATCCCATCAGTGTAATCCTTGACGGTGGGCCATCCATATAACTGTTTGTACAAATACCAACCAATCCACCATCGTCCTTGCCTTACTCGTGCCACGTGTACGGTTGTGATACGTGTAGAACATAAATATGATCCATTATATAAGCCCTCTAAAGAAAGCCTACTTTATTTCTCATTTCAAACGTGGAATTAACAAAAGTAGCTACAAAATAAAATAAAATAAAATAAAATAAAAAGAAATAAAGCATACATTCATATTAAGAAAATGATATTATCACCCCTTTTTTTGATACACACGTACATCAGAGGGATCAAAATATAAAGTCCGTACGATGAACCATGCAACCAAAGCCACTAACCGTAGAGCTCGGAAGGGAGGCGTGGATTGAGAACCACTTCCACCAAGTTAGCTTTGTTGAGTGTGATATGCAATCTTTCGGTCATATCAATGGGCCCACCAGATGGGGTGGCTAAATCAAAGCCATGGATCAAGCGAGCCAGTGTCAAGTGCAAGACCGGGAGGGCCAGTGCCTGACCCGGGCATGACCGTCGACCCGACCCGAATGGGAGCAGCTCAAAATTTTGACCCCTAACGTCCACACCCACATGGCTAGTGAAAAATCTATCGGGCCGGAACTCGGACGGGTCCGACCATACGGTCGGGTCTCGGTGCAACCCCCAGAGGTTCAACATCACATGTGTGCCCTTAGCGATGTGGTAACCGCCGATCTGGCAGTCTTCCATAGCCATGTGGGGTATTGCGAGTGGGGCCGGAGGGTATAGTCGTAGTGTCTCCTTTACAATGGCTTGGATGTAGGTCAGGTTCTTGATATCTGATTCGTCGACGTTGCGGTCGCGCCCCACCTGAGCATCCACCTCTTCTTGAGCCTTTCTTAGCACTTCTGGATGGTTGATCAGCAAGGAAAGGGCCCACGTGAGGGCCACAGCTGTTGTGTCCGTACCAGCTTCAATGAGAATCTGTAAAATGATGCAAAAATACTTGAGAAGACGAATGATAGAGTGTGGAAAAACAGTTGAGTCGTTATGGCATTTGTACCATCCATTAAAAGTGCTGATTGATGCAGTTCAAAAACTCGAAGACCTGATTCAGTATCCACTTAAAAACTCGACCGAGTCCTTAAATAACTCAACTCGATATTTAATGAATAAAATAAACTAATGGGTGTTTAGAAAGACAAACTTAATGACTGTTTTCACTGAGTTTCCTGGTGACTCAGCTTGAAATCTAGTCTAACCGAGTTGACTCAGCCAAGTTTCAGTTCAAAGGCACTTGTATTATCATAATATTACAATCAATTGCCTTACTTTTGGACGGTCAGAAATTGATCAGACCATATTGGTATTTGGTCTACTTGGAAGGTGAACCATATGTTGGATGGCCCACCTTTAATTTCACCCATTTATAAACTTTTAAATTGGGATATTGTTACAATTTTACAATTGCATCTTTGTTCAGATTCCATACCTGTGAAGTTGCCTTGATGATGGTATCAGGATCATAACTGGAGATGTGGGCATTCTCTAATGTGGACACCATCACATCCATGAAGTCCTGCTCGCCGTCGGTCTCACCAGACAATCGCTTCTGCTGATGCTCCTTTAACCAGGTAGAGATAAGTTCGTCAAGTTCACCAGCAATGCCCCTCATGGCCTTCTCATGCCCTTGCAAATCCATCCACTTAAGGAATGGAAGTGCATCCGACACGACGAAGACCCCACTAAGATATGATGATCGTTCCATCAATTTCCGGATCTTGATTGCCGCAGCCTCATCGTTGATACCGTGGGCACCGCCGAAGAATCGCTTACCCACGATCATCATGATAAGCGTGTTGAATGTCAGCTCGAAGAGCCGTTGCTTCATCTCAACCTTGACTGGGGACCGTCCGTTATGGACCCACCGTCCATACAACTCCTTCATGCACACGCCAACCTCAGTGACTCGGACGTGCTTGAGTGACTCGAGCCGCCGGTTACATAAGAGTTCAAGAGTAGCGATTCTGCGCATCTCACGCCAGTAGGCTCCATATGGGGAGAACCCAAACATGGCGTAGTTGTAGCTCATGTTATCACCTGACGCGCTCTTGGGGCGGGTTGCGAGGACCTTGTCGTTGGTAGTGAAACACTCCTTTGCAATCTCCCAACCACTCACAATAAGTGTACGGCGTGTGCCCAGCCGTAGGATGAAGGCTGGGCCGTACTTCTCAGCCATTGATGTGAAGGTTCGGGTGAGTGGTTCAGGGCCAGCAAGTTGATGGAGGTGGCCAATGATGGGCCAGGCACCAGCCGGTTCAGGGGCTTTCTTTCCCTTAGAGACCTTGCTCTTGGGCTTTGCTAGCCATAGCTTGTATAAAAGAACTAAGGCAAGAAGGCCAGCAATGGCTTGGAATTGGAGAGGGAAATCCATGGAGTTATGGTAGGTTAGGAAGGTGTTACTGCTGTGAGCTATGGTTACAAAAATCTCATGTATTTATAGACCATTTGAGACCTGTCATCTTTTACACATGGAGGCTGGAAATTCAACAATGGTTGATATTTTAATATCGTTGGAACTTTCTGAGTTTTCATGACTATGACTACGTAGTGACTTTGAATGGTCAGAAATGCCTGCCTAGTACAGGACTATATGTATGGAAACGGATTGTCTACTCCCCCTGACACCATCCAATGGCTAGTGGTCGGAGTTATGTGGGCCCCACTATGATGTATGTGTTTCATCAATGCTGTCCATCTATTTTAAAAGATCATTTTACAGTATGAATACAAAAATGAGGTATATCCAAGTCTCAAGTGGACCACATTACAGGAAACAGTGTTGAATGAGGGTCAACCATTAAAAACATTTTAGGGGCCATACAAGTTTTGGATCAAGTTGATCTTTTCTTACTCTCTTCATCTGAGCCTTTATGACCTAATCAACAGATTGGATATCAAACAAGTAGTATAGTGGGCGTTAGGAGGATTTTAATGGTGGATATCCAATCATTATTATTTTCATGTGTTGCGGTCCACCTGAGATTTATATCCCTCTCATTTTTTGTTTGAAGCATAAAAGGATATTTAAAAATAGATGAACGGAATGGATGAAACACATACATCGTGGTGGAGCCCACAGCCATGGAGGTGGTGGCGGGGGAGTAGCCAATTCGTTTCCTATATGTGTATAAGTGGATGCTTAGTGTCCGACACACCACTGACTTCGTCACCAAGTTCTGTGGACCCACATGATGTGTGCGTTATATCTAAACCATTCATTCATTTTGTGAGATTATTTTAGGATATATTTACCTAAAAATGAGGCAGATCCAAGTCTCAAATGAACTACACCAAAGAAAGCCGTGAGGAATGAATACCTACCCTTGAAAACTTCTTTGGGCCACAGCAGTTTTGGATCAAGCTAATATTTGAGTTTTCCCTTCGTCTAGGTACGTATGAATTTATCAACAGGATATATGGCAAATAAGAATTATGATGCTCCTTGGGAAGGTGTCAGTGGTGGTGTCACAATCCCACTGATTTCTGTGGTGTGGTCCAATGGAGATTTAGATATGCTTCTTTTTTCTGCACATGCCCTAAAATGATCTTGAAAAGTGGATGGACGGTGTGGATATAACACATACCTCATGGTGGGCCCACAGAACTCGGTAATGTCAACCTACCAGGGAAGTCGTTGGTGCGTGACACACCATGCCTCCTCCTATACAAGTGGAGCTCATGGTGGGGCCACGGTTCAGTGATCCGTACCGTTGGTAAGATGAGCCCTGATTTAATGATGGGGCAATCTTTGATGGGTTGATTGGTGGGACAGAATGAGTAGGATCTTACGGTCCCAGGGCATGTTACGTCCATTGATGGTGGGCCTCTTAATGTTTAATTGTTAAGATTATTGAGCGGTGGGTCTCACCTCTACAAACTGGAAATGCCGAGGATACTGTCAGTATCCTTGTGCGGAGGATTCTAAGTTTCCTGTCGAGTCCATAATGATGGCTACGTTCAATTCAGTCCGCCTACGTGCAATTTGATCGGTCGACGTGGTAGCGTTTCAAAGCGGTGGGTACAACATGCTTCGTTCACGCCGTGTATTCGAGACGGCGAGGAAATTTCCGTTCAACATGGCACGTGGCACACACATACGGAGAGAGATGTACCGTACGCGATTTTCCTACGACTCTTTAAGGCAGGCCGTGCAGCAGAAGGCTGGGGCCCACTGGAACGTGTCGGTGAGAAACGGATTGGCTACTCCCCTGCCACTAGCCCGGTGGCTGGTGGTCGGTGTTCTGTGGGACCCACCATGATGCATGTGTTTCGTCCATGCTGTACATCCATTTTTTCAGATCATTGTTGGGCTTGATCCCAGAAATGAGAGGGATAGGTCGACTACACCGTAGGAAAACAATAGTGATTGGATATCCACCATTAAAATCCTCTTAAGGTCCTCTGTAATGTATATTAGACATCCAATCTGTTGATTAGGTCATACAGACTTAGATGAAGGGAAAAAACAAAGATCAGCTTGATCCAAAACTTTTACGGGCCCCAAAACGTTTTTAATGGTCAACACTCATTAAACACTCTTTCCTGTAATGTGGTCCACTTGATGTTGGGATATACCTCGTTTTTGGTATCATATTCTAAAATTATCTAGAAAAATAGATGAATGGCACAGATGAAACACATACATCGTAGTGGGGCCCACAGATGGCTGGTGGCAAGGGGAGTAGCCAATCCCTTTCCCTGTCTATGACATTATTCCGTCCTTCACTTGAGCCACTTCATGTCATGGAATGATACAAAACTTAAGTGGGCACCACACCGTACTGAAAAGTAGGGATTGATACGCCTGCCATTGAATCTTTATGCAGGGCACACGGGATTTTTGGAGAGGGATTATATTTGGTTTTAGCCTTCATCTTGGTTAGACTCACCTTGTGAATGGTCTGGATGAGGTATAAAAATCATTATAGTCCCGTAAAGGTTTCAATGGTGAGAATCCCCATCCCCACTATTTTATGTGCCGTTGTCTAGGCCTAATATATCTACTTCAAATCTTTTTGGCAGGCGATGATGTGCAACAGTGAGCTCTCAACGAAAAAAGAAATTGGAAATATATTTTTTTGTTTAGTATAATTAGAATTTTAAAATTTATTTGATGGTTATAATAAAATAAGCTCAGCTGACTAGTGTTACGAAACACGTGTTACATATCTCAATCACACAGTGGAATCGACGCAACATGGTTGCAACTAGTAAAAGATTCAGCCAATACACTATAGCATTAAACAGAAGTTGGACTCTATGTACCTTTTAGGTTTTTTTTTGCACCTGTTGCTCTTTTGGCAAAATCCTCTGCAGCAAAAATGGTGAAAGGATGCCAGGGCGAGTGTGTGAAGCTATACATGCAAGGAGCGATTCTCTCGGATACAAGAAATCGAAGTCGAATCAGTACCCATCAACATCTCTGGTTCAGATCGAGGGCTTGTATACGAAAGAGGAGGTCACCTGATATTGCAGCAAGAGAATGGTGTACATCTACAAGGCCAAAGTCAAGAAGGACGGTTCTCATTATAGGTGCATTCGGGGAAAGGTCACCCACCCACACGGGAATTCTAGAATTGTGCAGGCTCAGTTCTAATCCAACTTGTCCCCCAAATCCATGGAAAGTAAGGTTAAGGTATTTATGTATCCAAGCAACATATAAGGGTAATGGTGCCCTGTCCGTGGTGAAGTTGAGTTAGAAGGATTTTACTGGTTATTTCTAGTTTAAGGTTTGAAAGTTTTTTTTTTTATTTTTGGTAATTGGCCGCCGAACTACTAGTTTGTTAGAATTTCTTTTTCTCTTGAATGAAAATGCAATTCTCCTCTTGAATGAAATGCAACATTCCTTGTGATATGGTTGTTAGTTTTCTCTGTTTGGGATTCTTATATTCCCTCGTTTTGCTGAGTTGCAAGTAGGTGTTTCCTGTTGTCGACTTCAGTCACAAGTTATTCAAGTAGACTAGTGTTTACCAAAAAAAATAAAAATAAATAATAACAAAACAAAAGTTGGACTCTTGCTCTTGTTCGGTGGTTGACTCTCAGGAGTTTCAACACCAACAGTTCTGGTATATCCAAAACTATTTCACGTGGGATCTTTCTTACAGTTGAAACTATTTCAAGTGGGCTATGACTACCATAGGTGACAGTTAGGGCCTGTTTGGTTTTCCATAATACAGGTAAATTGTTGTAAATCACTGTAAAAAAAATAATTATTACATTTTTTTCACCTGTTTGGAAACGAGTGAGTAATTTCACCTGAGAAACCAGTCCAAAAATGTTGACTTAAATTCGTGGGCCCCACCATAATGTATATAATATATCCGTGTCATCCATCTGTTTTATTAGAATATTTTGAGGGTTTATCAGAAAAATTAGGAAGATCTAATGTTCAATTGGCCCACATGAAAGGAAACAATGGACTTAACTTATCCACCGTTGAAAGTTAATTCTTTTACTGGGCCCACGTTGAGGTTTATTCACCATTTAACCCATTCATAGGGTCACATGGATATGGATAAGTGAAAAATATAAATATAAGCCTGATCTAAAATTTTTAAGGGCTTCAACAAGTTTTTAATGGTAGGCATTTAATTCTCATAATTTCGTGCGATGTGGTCCACTTAACCTTTGGATTTGCCTAATTTTTGGGCCCATGCCTTAAATTCATTTGGCATAATGAATAGGTGGTGTGGATAAGCCATAGACATTATGGTTGGCCCCATATTTATTTTACAAATTCCTCGATTTGAGTGCTTAAAAAGTAACCGGTCAAGCCAGCATCGGGAAAGATGAAGGTAGATGAAGGTAATTACCATGGTAAATAATGATTACTCGCAGCGTAATTACACTTGAGCCAGAAAACCAAACAAGCCGTTAGACTCTCATGATAAATAGATAGGACGTGGGATGTGGATTGTGTACTACAACTTCAATTGCAAGGGGTCTTAATGGGCCATCATGATGCGTGTCCCATCCTAGCCATCGACCCACGGCGTGTTTGGCCGGACGCATCACGTGGGATTGGGAGGGATGGGATGGTAAAATCCCGGGATATGCCAAACGAGCCAAACAGACCCGGTGACTTGTCTCGGGATATAACAAACCTATGGATCTTAAACCAATCTACTGACATCACCATCATTACCTTAAAATTGATCTCATCCCTCCTAATCCTGTTCAATCGTGCCTGGGGTGTGTTTGATTGGATGGATTGGAAGGGATTGGGATGGTAAAATCCTGAGATATGCTGGGCATGCCAAACAGACTCGGTGAACTTGTCCTAGAGTATAGCAATCCCATGGATCTTAAACCAATCCACTGACACCGCCATCCTTACCTTAAAATCCATCCCATCCCTCCTAATCCCAGGGAATCCATCCAACTAAACAAGCCCTCATATTTTTAGGGAGTATTTTATGGCCTTAGCTACAAAAGAGGTAGATCCAAATCTCATATGGACCACTATAGGAAAGAGTGGTGATTTAACACTCACCATTAAAAACTTCTTAAGCCAACAAAAGTTTTAGATTAAACTGATATTTGTGTTTTCTCTTTATCTAGGTATGTATGACTTAATGAGTTGAACTAGATGAATAAACATTAAGCCCTAGGAAGTTTTTAATGATGGGCATTTAATCGCCAATGTTTTCTTGTGGTGTGGTCTATTTTAGATTTGGATCTTTCTCATTTTTTGGCTCATGCTCTATAATGATCTAAAAATATGGATGAATGGCTTGGATAAAATAAATATGTATCATGCAGGGCTCACAGAGTACCGTCACTAGCCCCCTCGCTACTGAGCTGTGTAATCTCAATCGTCTTCCTCACCCGTGATTGGTTAACTATTTATAGACAATTAATGATTCATCAATAATGGATTTTTTTTCCTGTTGAATGACTGCTGACTTCTATTATTAGCGTCCATTAAATGCAACCACCCGGATGGAAGCGGACTGCATGTCAACAATTTGTCAATCAGGGCTTTGTGGGGCCCACAGTGATGTATGAGTTCTATCCATGCTGTCCATGCATGATAGTGGCCCCACAAAGCTCTGCCTGGATAGAGCAGGGTGCAATCCACTTTCCGGTTTGGATTTCGAACCGAAGTTGTTTTTCAGCAAGGGCAATAGTCATGCCCTGTTGGGACAGTCCAGGCAGGGGCTTTGTGGGACCCACCGTGATGTATGGTTTTATCCACATCATCCATTCATTTTTTTTAGATCATTTGAAGGTATGAACTTGTAAACACCCCACCCAGGCTACATCTTGAGAAGGCTAAGACTATTCGGGAACCATGATCATACCTTGAACTGGAATCGCAGCCCAAACCAAACACTGACCAAAAGTTCCCAATCCACAACCCGAAACCGTGATTCAAACCATTCAGCACACATGCAACCCCGCCTATACTCTATATCCTAACCAAGACCCCCTTTACCCAAGCCTAAGCCCACTTGTCTGAGCCGAAAATCCCAAAAGAAGGCCTCTAGGCAAACCCGCACAATGTACAAAACCTACACACGTAAGCCCGGCCCGAACGAAGCCCAGGTGGCAGTTTGACTATCGCTTGAGGTACTTCGAATGCTGTCCCTCGCAGCCCGCGTGTGAACAGCTGTTCCAACACCCAAAAGTCAACTTTTCTTCAAATTTACCTCTCCAGCCTTCACTATTTACCTTTTTATTACTCCTCATGGCTAATGAGAGAGTGTCACCTAGCATTCCTCTCTCCACAACTAATCATAGCTTGCCACCTCACCTTTTACCCCTCTCAAACCCCACAATTACCATAAGACCATTCGAGAAGGCTATAAATAACCTCTCCTCTTCACATTTTCACCATCAATTCTTCATTTCTAAGCTTAAGTGAGAAGGAGAGTGAGAGGGAGAGATAAAGAGGAAGAGAGTGAAGGTGAGGAGATGCTCCCAAGCCTTCAAGTCCAGATTTTTCAGTTATTTTCTTAGCTCACTTCTTGCCTTCCTAGTTATCCTAATCTCCCAACCTAGCCCAGTTGATCATGGTTCAACTCATATCCTAGCCTACTCAGAGATCAAGCAAAAGATCTATTAATTCTGCAAGCATCCATCCTGACATCTACTCCCTTCTCAACCCCCCTGCTTCTCTAGATCTCTAGTGAACGTATGCTCTGTAGCTTTCCGTACATCAGATCATGTCACATCAGAAATTCCTAGTGATCTAATCCATTTTTCTTACCTCATTGCATAAACATCATCACATCCGCCTTCTAGACATACCGTTGGACGTATGCTCTGCAGCTTACCGAGATCTCTGATCTTACTGCATCAGAAATCCACGTGTATGCCTAGTCCTATCGCGACTACATCATCCATCCCTTGAGATTATTTCACCACACAAAATAAAGACCGTACGTTTGTATGGGCAGAGAGGGTGCCTAACACCTTCCCTCTATGTAACCGAGGTCCCTTACCCAGAATCCCAGATTGCAAACCAGGAGTCAATTTAAGGTAGGGAAGTCTCCGGATTTCCCCCACCTTACGTATTCTGTGGTTCTAGCTGACTGCGGGATTTTGAGATTAATCGAGATTTTGAAATTAATCGACAGATAGAGTGCCTAACACCTTCCCTCTATGTAACCGAGGTCCCTTATCCAGAATCTCAGATGGCAGACCAAGAGTCAATTTAAGGTAGGGAAGTCCCAGGATTTTTTTCACCTTACGTATTTCATGGTTCTAGTTGACCGCGGGATTTTGAAATTAATCGGCTAGTGGAAACTCCAACATCCACAATTAGCCTGTCACCCCTAATCACCATTACAAATATAAATCAACGTGGGCGCCGATTTTCAATGTCTACAGAATGGTGACTCTGCTGGAGACTTGTTAGCTCGTACTAGCTGAGACTAGACTCAAAATAGTGTGGTAATATAATCTTAGGCGATACTCTACATTTGTATTCATACCTTGCATTAAAAAAAATAAAAGATCGATCTTTAGCTTGCACCCATTCAAGGCTTTTACTCACCTCATGCTTATCCAATCCAAAGTTGTCATGACAAATCAAAAAGAAGAAACCATTACGCCTAAAAGGTATCCCTGGATAGCCTGAATTCATGGTTGATAATACCGCATTCACCTCAACCATGGACAAAATAGTCTAAAATTTTAAGGCTCTACAAGCCCTTCTTGCCCAATGTGTTTAAAAAGAGACTGTCCAAACCATGCAAGTGCTATCACCTAGTGCCCTAGTCATCTCAACTTTCCAACATCCTCTCCATAATGGGAGTCACCTTCAAGGCCAATTTTCTACAACTGAGAATCCTTTCCAACAGCCTCTCACTGATGTGAACTGCTATCAAGTACAATTTCCCACAGTCAGGAACCCAGTCAGTTCCAATATCTTCCTCCTAATAGGAGATTCAATCAATTTCAGGGGACAAAACCCTCCTCAAATGGTCTCTCCGAAATCGAAGAGCTCCGGGAGCAATTGCGAGAGGTGCTGAGGAAACTATAAAGGCAGCAAGGGGTGGATCTCCCATCCATGAAATTTAGGGATCTTTGTCCCTTCCCTGATGCAATGGTACATCAAAAATTTGAGGTACCAAAATTCAAAAGGTGTGATGGTATGGGGTGTCATATGGACCATTTAAGAACATTTTGTGGAGAGCTTAATACTTTGGTAGGTAATAACAGAGCGTTGATCCGGTTGTTTCAAAAATCCTTGAAAGGCGATGCGCTAGATTGGTATACATCATTAGACTACCATCAAATCAAAACTTGGGAACAACTTTCTCAAGTTTTCATTGATCATTTTGTGTATAATCTTAATGTAGCGCCCAAAAAGGTGGATCTTGCTGCCTTAAGGTAGAGAAATGATGAGTCATTGTCAGCTTATGTTGGACGGTGGCGAGCCATGGCCGCTAGAATGAAAACACCCATTGATGATGAGGAGCAAATCTACATGATCATCTCCCGATACCTCTTATCATATCCATATGCCAACTTCACCCAACTCCTCCGTGCTGGGGAACGAGTCGAAGTCAGAATAAGGGCTGGAACGATCTCCCCTTGGTGGCCTTATCAGGCCTCCCCAGTACAGCGGACAGTGGAAGGAAGGCATACTAGATACAAGAGTGGTAACAGAAGTGTTCCTGACCTCCATCCAACAGAAGAAGACAATCTCGTCGCCTCTACCAAGGTGCTCAATTCACTCCTCAAGAGGGACAATGGTAGTAACAACAACAAATGGAGATTCCTCAGTACCCCAATCATGGTCAGTAGATGAGGATGACCGAGGAACCTAGGCAGTTTACACCGATACTCAAACTTACAGTGAGGTACTAGCCATGCTAGTCCAAAGGCAAATACTTACACCACTACTACCTAGGCTCCCCCCAAACCCTCTGCTACCAAATTATAATGAGAATGAGTATTGTGCATACCACCAATCCCGAGGCCACACAACGGACCGTTGTTTCGCCCTAAAACATGTGGTCCAAGATTTAATTGATAACCAAACGATTGTGGTTACCTCTCCTGTTGTTGCCACTACCAATTACACCCTCTAGAATCCCCTGTCATCGTATCAAGTATGTTCCAGTTCATCAGGAACCCCTACTAACAATATCAATCAAGGAGAGCCACCCCCAGTCAATTTAGTCCAATGCATTCATTCAATCACTGCCAGCCTAACAACAGTACCCCCAAGTCTACAAGGGGCACATCCTACAAATCCAATCTATTCGCTCTTAAATACACAAGGGGCACACCCTACCAGTCTAATCTCTCCATTCTCAAATGCACAACGGGCATCTCCAGCCGGTCCAGTCTCTATATCCCTAAGTTTACGAGGGACACACCCTACCAGTCCAATTTATTCGCTCTCAAATACGCAAGGGGCATCTCCAGCCGGTCCAGTCTCCATGCCGCCAAGTCTACAGGAACCACGACCGATCAATCCAGTTTATGCATCCTTTGCCTCACAAGGGGCACCACCTGCCTATCCAGCCCCTACTCCAACCCTCGTGATCCAAGAAAATGCTTCTTCTCCGATTAACATATCGCATGCCCTAACAAAATCAGGGCTCAGCTTCAATCATACGGTAACTTTTCAGGAAGGATATTCTAATACTTAAAGGGATTTTCCTGGCTCTGCTCAGTCTTTGATCCTTCAAGAGAAGAGTTTAGGATGAGTGGTTCCCGCCTCTAAGAGAAAGGTCGAGGAAGAGATTAATGTCGAGATTTTGATTAGCCCCAAGACATCAACCATCACTTTTTAGGTCTTTGACATCACAGCTTCATTTCATCTCCTCTCTGATCAGTCTTGGATCCATAGAGTCAAGGCTCTCTCTTCGACTTTTCATCAAAAGGCCAAATACATCTTCGGAGATAAGGCGCTGACCGTTTTGGATGATCCCGAACAAATCTTTCTGATAGAAGCAGTCAACCATCGAGAGTTAGATATCCCGATCATAGACATACAATGCTTTGATGAGGATATCCCATACCATGGTCTCAAGCTCAAGACTGTGAATTACATGCCTCTTGCATGTCCCATTAGATCAAATTATGTCTTCCCTCTAGTCGAGCACCGACATTTTTATTATCAGCTCAAATATCAAGAAAATGCAGGCATGACAGGACTAGGATATCAGCCTCCTAAGGATGAGATAGTAAAGCACAAATGTATCGAAGGAGGGTAAGATCGGCAAAAGGAGGATGATCCCTTCATCCATGCATCAATCAAATCCATCGGAGAAGGGATCATCTATCCGGTTGGCAGGCCGAGATCCACTATGGAAGATCAAGTGAGCGGAATGAGTCCAATTGGACTGTTTGGAAATAACTCGGGCAAGGGGCAAGAATTTTCTTTGATTGACTGGACCACAGTCTGGGTCTCACCTAAGCAGGAAGAATGCAAAGACTTACAATGCATCGAGGATGACCCGAGGAAAGTGACATCCAACACCAACTCAGAGCTCAATCCCAAACTCACCACGACATTTGGGCACGATAATGAGGGCCCACCTACTGATCCATCTGGCCCTGCCTCCTGAGGGGAGGGAGTGTAGGGCAATAGCTAGTTTGCAATCCCCAAGATAGCACAATAAAAGCAAATAATTTTTCGCTCCCTGAGCCGAATCAGGCAACCCTGGTTCACATCGTTGTCTTTCTCAAAAAAAAAAAATTAAAAAAAAAAAAAAATCAGAAAATTCTCAAAAAGCCAAAAACACTGGATATTTTCAAAAAATCATATACTTGTCAAAATCCAAAAAAAAAAAAAAATTAAAAAATTCTCAAAAAGCCAAAAACACTAGATATTTTTGAAATACCAAAAAAATTCAGATACTTGTCAAAATGCCAAAACAATCATATATTTACCAAAATCTAAAAACAACAGAAATTTCTCAAAACACAAAAATAATAGAAAATCTTTCAAAACTCACAAGCAATAATGTGTCAAATGTGTCTGTTATAACACCCAAGTTTAAAGTCGACTCATATGATTTCGATCTGGAGTTAGATTTCAAATTCATGGTTTTGAACGAAGCCCAGGATAGGAAAAATGATGATTCGACTCTTGAGCTAAAGGATTCCCTCCGAAAGCTCGAAACAAAGGCCAATGTCGTCACGGATGATTATGAAATTCTGAACTTAGGATCCCTTGAGCTCCCTAGAACAAAATGCATCAAGAGATTATCGCCTCCTGAATACAAGTAAACAATGACAGAATTCCTGAGACCCGGGGCTATTTAAATTTGGGTTCTCCTATGAAGCCTTACCCAGATCGAATGAAAATCTAGTCATACACCATATTCTATGAAGCCTGAAGTCAAGCCCATCAAACAAAGCTGTCAAGATCATGTCTGAAGTCCACGATGGAGTCCTACTGATGAACGATGGAGATAGACTATTGCAGCATGTCAGGAAGTGCTTCAAGTATCTAAAGCTTGTACAACGGATCCATGTGCATGCTTCGAGTCTTTATAACCTGACAACACCTTAATCCTTTTTCATGATGGGGTGTGGACATCATTGAAAGAATGAACTCAAAGGCATCCAATGGTCATGAGTGCATTCTCATGGCATACAAAAGCAGGCAGCAACAATATCCTACATCATCGGTACGAATGAAGCAAGAAGTCAAGGAAAATGATTGGTGGTAAGCTCGATGCAACCAACTACATCTTGCAGACATAAAGCGCACGACAATCGCTAGGGCCAATAACAAGCAAGTTTGAAAGAAAAATTAGCAACATGGTAATCATGCACATCTTATCATTGTGCCTACTAGATCCAGGGGACAACTCTGAGCCATACCGAGATGGTCCGCTGATCATCTGTAAGGTTCTTCCTATAGGTGCCCTTCGTCTCACCATCATTAGGGGCAAAGATCTTCCAGATCCTATCAACGCCGACAACGTGAATATCTATCATGGATAATCTTACCTGACTATGTCAACAACCACAATCATAAAGCTAAAGTCAAACGACAAAAGGTTAGCATCCTGAGGTATATCCCATCATCACTCCTTCCCTCCAATAAGTGTTCCAAAAAATAAAGGGTTAAAAAAAAGGACAAAAAAAAAGAATAAGAAAAAAAAAAGACAAATAAAGCGCGCGGTCCAAAAAAAAAGAAAAAGAAAAGAAGATTTGAACCCAATAAGTGAGAACACAATTCACCAACCCATTTCTCCTCGGGATAGTTTAACCCAATGTTAACAGCTTCACGATCATGATCGAAGACAAAGTCAGGTAGCTCACTAGTCGGCCAACAATGAATGAAGTCTAGCCTCCCAGATTTGTACAAGAAAAAGAGAAATCAAAAGAAAAGTAATGTGCCTAAGCAAAACGGGAAAGGTGAAAACCCGAAAGGGCGCCTTGAGTAAAAACAGCAGGCATGTAGCGGACTTGGTGAAAACTTGAAAAGGCACAAGGGTAAAAAAAGTATAGCTGTCAAGGGGCAGACAAGAGCAAAAACTCGAGACATGGTGAAAATTTGAAAGGACACCATGGGCAAAATTGACGAGAAAGCTAGTTGTGGTGAAAACCTGAAAAGGCGCTATGGGCAAAAATAGCTAGAAAAGAAAAAAAAAGAAAAAAAAAGAAAAAAAGAAAACAAAAAGTGCAGGTACAGAAGAAGCCATGACAATAATCAAAGTGAAGAAATACAAGGAAAAGATAAGTTTTGGATCAGAATTCTATCAGACTCTACCCAAATCCAAGGGGCATGATCCCAGTATGCGTTATTCTCAGGGAATTGGGATCCCTAGTAAACAACTCAAAATACCGGATTCGACGTGGGCTAAGTTCAATATTCTAATTCCACCATCCAAGGCACAAATCCAAACACAAGCAAACATCGACAAATTTGGCACAAATCCAAACACAAGCAAACATCGACAAATTTGGCACAAACAAAAAAATTCATTTCTTTCCAAAAAGTCTTTTATACATCCCGTTCCTTTCTTTATAAAAAAAAAGCATTCATGCATATACAGGACAAGCAGCCAGCAAAGTCGAGGATCCACAAAGTCAAAGTCAAAGCCCTAGAGGCCCACACTTCAAAACCCACAAGGCCCACGAGTTCAAAGCTCCCAAAGGCCCACATTTCAAACCTCACAAAGTCCACAAGGCCCATAAGTTCAAAGCTCCCAGGGGCCCACATTTCGAAACTCACAAGTTCAAAGCTCCAAAGGCCCACATTTCAAAACCCACAAATTCAAAGCTCCAAAGGCCCACATTTCAAAACCCAGAAGCCCACAAGGCTTACAAGTTCAAATCTCTAGAGGCTCACATCTCAAACCCATAAGGTCCACAAGTTCAAAGCTCCAGAGGCCCATATTTCAAAACCCACAAGTTCAAAGTCCCAGAGGCCCACATTTCGAAACCCACAAGTTCAAAGCTCCAGATGCCCATATTTCTAAACCCACAAGTTCAAAGCCCTAAAGGCCCACATTTTAAAACTCATAAGCCCATAAGGCCCACAAGTTCAAAGCCCCAGAGGCCCACATCTCAAAGCTCATAAGGCCCACAAGTTCAAAGTTCCAGAGGCCCACATTTCAAAACCGACAAGTTTAAAGCCCCAGAGGCCCACATTTCAAAACCCACAAGTTCAAAGCGCCACAGACCCACATTTCAAAACCCACCAAGCCCATACTCAAAGGCCCATGGTTCAAAGCCCATGTTTTTAAGCCCATTTCCTAGGCCCACATATCCAAAGAAAGGTCCAATTTCAAGGCCCATGGTCCTAAGCCCACATGTTCAAATCAGGTCCATGTTCCCCAATTGCCCCATTAATTCATTAGTAGAGGCCATCTGGTTATTCAACACAGATCACTGCACAATAAAAGCTCGACGACGATGCCCTCCCGTGAGCTTGGACAGATGTTTCAAAAATTAAAAAAATACCTCAAATAAAAACCGTTAGCCCCACCAGCTCATCAGTAGAGGCAACGCGACTGTTTACTTGTACAATAAAAATCGGACAACGATACCCTCCCATGAGATCGGACGGACTTTCAAAAATCTAAAAATATTTCAAACTATTAGCCCCACTAATTTATTAGTGGAGGTCATCTGACTTTTCTACAAATAAAAATCGAATGACAACGCCCACTCGAAAAATCGAATGGATATTTTTCAAAAAAATCAAAACATATATTTTCAAATAAAATTCTCAAGAAATCTAGCTCTAAAGGAAATAGCTTTCATACAAAGTTTTCAAAAAAAAAACTGCACGCGGTATGCAGTAAACTGAGGAATCTTCCATATTCTCCAGTTGCGGTCAGTGCAAACAGCTAAATAAGATTCGATCTCTTTCAGTTTCCCCAAAGGATGATCGAATCCATACATAATACATGTACGATTGGCCCGATTTTTATATTTGGACAGTCGTACAAGTGCTAGTAAAATAAGTGGATCTATCTCTGGAAAGAACCATCAAAATCAAAGTGACAACAATCCATTGTAACTAAAGTATTAGAATCAGCAGATTGCATGACAAAAGATTACTTGCACATACCTAGTTCGGGATATTTAAAAATTTTGATTGAGTCCAAGTTGGCGTAGTGAGTTCCCTGTAAAGCCGTACTAACGCGCAGGGCAGCTAACCACTTTGACAATCAAATAAACCGAGTACTCCTAGGGTGATTACGTAGCAAAAGAATAACAGACTAAACAGTACGAGAATCCTCACAAAGCTGCGACGAATGCACAAAGGCCCTTATTTTTCAAACTTACCCTACAATGCTATTAACAATCTGATGTGAAAGGGTTGTGATTGGTGATCCATAAAGCCGCGACGAATGCGTAGGAGACAATCACAACGTTTTCCTCAACCCTCGTAATATGTGCATGTCATCTCTTTTCCAAATAATTGATTGACAATGGTACAATGGCAGGCAACAAATTCGAGTCACTACCCTCTTTTCTGACTAGAAGAGTGGGGTGTCCACTCGCTTTGATATTCGGTTGCTTGCAATCTTGATCAAAGAGGGGCATCTGTAAACACCCCAACCAGGCTACATCTTGAGAAAGCTAAGACTATCCGGGAACCATGATCACACTGTGAACCGAAATTGCAGCCCAAACCAAACACTGACCAAAAGTCCCCAATCCACAACCCAAAACTGTGATCCAAATCATTCAGCACACATGCAACCCCGCCCATACCCTATATCTTAACCAGGACCGCCTTTACCCAAGCCTAAACCCACTTGTCTGAGTCGAAAACCCCAAAAGAAAACCTCCAGGTGAACCCGCACAATGTACAAAAGCCACATGCACGAGCCTGGCCCGAACGAAGCCCGGGCGGCAGTCTGACTACCGCCTGCGGTACTTCAAATGCCTCCCCTTGCGGCTCGCGTGTCGACAGTTGTTTCAGGACCAAAAGTCAATTTTTCTCCGAATTTACCTCTCCAGCCTTCACTATTTACATTTTTACCACTCTCTATGGCCAATGAAAGAGTGTCACGTGGCATTCCTCTCTCCACAACCAACCATAGCTTGTCACCTCACTTTTTACCCCTCTCAAACCCCACAATTACCATAAGACCATTGGAGAAGGCTATAAATAGCCCTCTCCTCTTCACATTTTCATCATCAACTCTTCACTTCTAAGCTTAAGTGAGAAGGAGAGAGAGAGAGAGAGAGAGAGAGAGAGAGTGAGTGAGGGTGAGGAGATGCTCCCAAGCCTTCAAGTCCAGATTTTTCAGATATCTTCTTAGCCCACTCCTTGCCTTCCTAGCTATCCTAACCTCCCAACCTAGCCCAGTTGATCATGATTCAACCCACATCCTAGCCTACTCAGAGATCAAGCCAAAGATCCATTCATTCTACATGCATCCATCGTGACATTTACTCCCTTCTCAACCCCCTGCTTCTCTAGATCTCTAGTGAACGTATGCTCAGTGGCTTGTCGTACATCGGATCCTGTCACATCAGAAATTTCTAGTGATCTAGTCCATTTTTCTTACCTCTTTGCATAAGTATCATCACATCCGCCTTCTAGACACACCGTTGGACGTATGCTCTGCAGCTTGCCGAGATCTCGAATCTTGCAGCATCAGAAATCCATATGTGTGCCTAATATTATCCCGACCACATCATTCATCCCTTGAGATTGTTTCACCACACAAAGTAGAGACCATACGTTTTTACGGGCAGAGTGGGTGCCTAACACCTTCCCTCTCTATAACCGAGGACCCTTACTCGGAATCCCGGATTGCAGACTAGGAGTCAATTTAAAGTAGGGAAGTCTCTGAATTTCTCCCACCTTACGTATTCCATGGTTTTAACCGACCGTGAGATTTCGAGATTAATCGGCTAGTGACAACTCCAACATCCATAATCAGCTTGTCACCCCTAATCACCATTACAAATATAAATCAGCGTAGGCACCAATTTTCAGTGTCTGCAGAACCAAAAATAAAAAATAAAAAATCAGCAAATCCAAGGCTCAAGTGGACTGAACAGTGGGGATTGAACACCTACCATTGAAAACTTCTTCACAGTGATAGAAGTTTTGGATGGAGCTGATACTTTTGTTTCCCCTTCATCCATCCTTGTGTGACCTTATTAACAGGTTGGATGGCAAATAAACATCAGGGTGGACCTAGGAAGGTTTAAATGGTGGGCATCATTATGGCCGCTGCTTCCTGTGGTGTGGCCCACTGGAGCCCTGGGTATGCCTCATTTCTAGGCTCATACCCTAAAATGATATGGAAAAATGGATGGACAGCTTGGATAAAACCCAAGCATTGATCAGTGCTTGACTCATTCATGCTAGCAACCTCAAGATGGAAGGAACAGATCACCTAAAAATTTATCTATGTGAGCCAAGCACTGATCTTAACTGAAGCCGTCCGTGCCATGCATGAATGACGAATAAGCCCAAGAGAGCTCAAATGAACCACACCATAGAAAATACTGGGGATCATACGCCCATAAGAGCCCACCATGATGTTTTACTTACCATCCAACCTTTTCATAAGGCCACATAGACCTGGACGAAGGGAAAACACAAACATGAGATTGATCCGAAACCTCAGTAGCCCTGTGAAGTTTTTAACGGTGGGTGATCAATTCTAACTATTTTCTATGGTGTGGTCCACTTTGAACATTGGATTTGCATAATTTTTAGACTCATGTCTAACATAAGATGGAAAAACAGATGGACGGCTTGGCAAAAATACATACATAACATAACAGGGAGCCCCACAAAGCTCGGCCCACGTCGTGCTATATAGATACGGGGTTGCCACGTGCAATCAGCTTCCAGTAGGTAGAGGGCATAGGTATATGGCGGTAGCCCGTGCAATCAGCTTCTGAATGGTAGAGGCCACCTCCAACACAACCCTTGTAGAAGAAGCCAACGTGGTGTACGGAGCCCACCTTAATACGTGCATGACATCTAATCAGTCCAGCATATGTCGGATTGGAAATTCCCCTGCTTGTCTCGAACTCCGGAAAGGCTGGGCGCCGTGTTGTATGGTTTTATCAGCCTCATCTGTCTATTTTCTCATGTGATTTTAGATTACCATCTTAGTTCGCGGGCTGCTATTCTAAATAAAGCAAGTTTAGGAACGGTTAGACCGGAAATTGTGAAAATGTAAAATTTTGCGATTTGTTTGGTTGAGTGCCTGCGTGCGCCGTTATCATAGGTGCCCCAAGTGTTTTTTTCCCCTGGGCCACCCGAATGCCCTGTGTTGCCCAGCCTGTTTTTAGGAAAAAGTAGTGCCTTTATATTTAAAAAAAAAATTAAAAAAAAAAAGTAAATCCAAAGCTCAAGTAGACCACAAAATAGGAATTAAAGTTTTATTCTTGAAAATTTATTGGGCTACAAAAGTTTTGGATCAAGTTGATTTTGTGTTTTCCCTTAATCAAGATCATTATGACCTTATAAACCGGTTAGATGGTAAATAAGCATCTCGGTAGGCCCTCTGAAGGTTTCAACGGTAAACGCCGTTAGCACTGCTGCTTTCTGTGGTGTGGCCCACTGGTACTTTGGATCTGCCTCATTTTTTAGCTTGTAACATAAAATGACATGGAAAAATACATGGATGGTGTGGATAAGATCCATAGATCACCCTTAGAGCCCCAGCATGTTCCGAGTTCAGGAAGGGCGGGGAAGTACCCAATCCGCGTATGATCGAAAGATTTGGTGAGCTACACCATAGCAACTCATGCATAAAGCCTGTAAGGTCCTGTGTCGTGGCCCTCTTGAGATTTTAAATTGCCTGACTTTTTTGGGCGTTCATTCATTTTCTTTGGTACCATCGTATGAATGGATTAGATGGCACATGGAAAACATGGTGATCAGCTCAAAATTCAGAGCGGAAGGTTTTAATGGTGGGCATCACCATCTCAACTGTTCCCGTGTTGTGAGCCAGATCTTTTGGATCGATTTGTTTTACAAGGTGAAGTCGAATAGGCGCACCTTATGGACGGATTGGATGTGAACCTACATCATGGTGGGCCCCACATTTCGGTTTTGCAATATAAACTTGTTCCACAACCCTTGCAGAAGAACCAGCCTCCAGGAAGTGAACAAAATTGAAGTGTACCAGCTGTTTGCATTGTTGCGGGGAAAACTGAACTGACTGTTACACGTGAAATGCAGCCACGCCTTGAAATTGGGCCAATTAGAATACAGGATGAATTTCCTAATAAGGCACCAACAAAGAAATGAGTCTGGGCTGACCATGAGCTAAGTTGCTTAAGGGTAGAGCTTATTAATGGGAAATTCCTGAAGTGATCAAGATTGACTCCAACAAGAGGGATAAAAAATTCGGAGAAAATCCTACCTTGAACCAAGAAAAGAAATATTTAGCACAATTCTATTCAAAGATTACACCAATTGAGGTGGGCTCAATGATACTTTTAGAACTAGATCCTCATTCCAATAAGGACCCTCCAGTGAATGCAGCAGAACCTAGCAAGATACGCAAGTCTTAAAGCCACCTAAACTAGTGCTAAAAGTCAGGCAAGTTGGTGCTCAACCCTAGCCGAACCCAAAGGTTTATACCTCAACCCTAACCCAACCCGACCCAACATTAGGTTAGGAATTCCCAACCCACGTGGGCTCGGTCGGGTTGGTAAGGTTAGTCAAGTAGATATGTGCTAATATTTTCATTATTACATTAGTCTATTATATTTTCAACACACATTTTATTTTTTGTGATTCGTTCGAAGGCTAAATAATGCTTGCCAATTAATGGGCGTCCCCTCGTACTTCACAATCACCGTCAAATTATTTTTTTTCGAATCTTGCAACGGGTACTATCTCTTCTATTTCCGCCCTCATCATTAAACGACAAATCTGATTTTGACTTGAAATTTCAAGAAAAAGAAAAAAACCAAGCTACTTACAGTTTGAGATTCAATTCCCGTGCTTCCAGACTAATTTAGGCTCCTACTTCCCAAGCTTGTGCATGATGAGCTCTGAAAGAGGTGGGGCGACTATTGGGGGGAAATTTGAACTGGCTTGTCGTATGAAAAATGCAATCAATCATATGAGAAATGCCTTAAAATTGGGCCGATTAGAATATGAGAATGAACTTATCGAGTTGATAAGGCACCAACAAAGAGATAAGCCCTAGGGTGACCCCTGAGCTGAACTGCTTAAGGACAAAGCTCGACGATGGGAATCATCTCTTAAGCTGATCAAGATTGACCCCGACCAGAGGGACAAAAAATTTGGAGAGAATCCCGTCTCAAACCAAGAAAAGAAAGATTTAATGCATTTTTATTAGAAAATCATGCTGACCAAGGCAGGCTCGACAATACCTTTGAAAGTAGATTCTCATTCCAATAAAGACCCTCCATCGAATCCAATGGATCCCACTAGGATATGCAAATCTTGAAACCACCTAAACACCTTATAAGTACACACATCACAATTAAATGAGATAAATAACAAAAAATACTACCTCAAGTCCCACTTTTACTTTCGATTTGTCCGCCTAACTTAGGTATCGAAAGGTCCCCAACTGCAATCGTGATGTAGAGTAGGTCACGAACAGTTTTATGGCCAAGATAGATCAGAAAAGGCTCGGTCAACGACAAAAGTGATCCAGACCATCAAACCTTAAATCGGGCATATCTCATAATTCGGAATAAGTTATCGGGCATATCTCATAATTCGGAATAAGTTATCGGGCATAAAATATATGATTTTGAGGTAGAACAAGCTCCTTTAGCCACCCAACCCTGCTATGCTGGGTTGCGCAAGCTAGATTTGTGAAATACCACCAGATTGATGGTCGTTTCTCTATTTTGATTCCATTTTTACTATAAATAGTAAGTTTTAGTTTGATTATAACTCTTCATCCATTGGGCTTTAGGAGTTGCGCCCAACATGAGAAATGGTTAGAATAATTAGGAGAACAGTTTGATAAAGCCAATAGGACACTTACTATTTTTGTCCGAAAACCTTGTGCACTAGTAGACATAATGATCATTTATAAATAGTAAGTTTACTATTTATAGTAAGTTGCGAATTCTAGGAGTTTTAGTTGTAGTTTGATTCTATTTTCTCTTCCATTACTTAATACCCTTATTTAAAGGGTTGTGAACTCGTTTATTTTATTCATCAATCAATTTCAAGTTTTTTAGAATTTATTTTCTATTTTTCTTGTTTCTTTCCTCATGAATTCAAGAAGTCTCTGTGAGTAGTCCAGAAAAGGTCCGTGAATTCAGAACCGTTATCCCCTTAGCGAAGACGGTGCTCGACCTCACGCTCTTCTCTGTGTCAAATTGACATCTCAATTATCCTTTACATATTGTTTATGTACGTATATGTAAGTGTACATAGACTACACTTCAACAGCCAAATTCGATCAACAACATGCGTCCAGAAATCTAAATAACAATACTCTATTTATCGAGAAATGTTTTATCCTCGGCGATGGTTGAAATTAATATCTTGGTTTTAAAGTTTGTGCAACTGGAGCCATGTTTCAGTGATCCAGACCGTTGGTCCCTAGTGCCCTTTTGTGGATGGATCTTATCACAAAAATGTTGAAGATTGGAAGATCGGGGCCGATCTTTTTGGCCCTTTCCTAGTTGAGTGTGCGTACATGATCGTTCTAATAAGGATCTTTTTCACAATCTGTGGATGTCCTAGCCCAAGGGTTAAGCTGGTCGATCTCTTCTATGGCCACAGATGTAGGTGGATCTGTATCACAGTTTCTCACCTGTCTATTCCAAATTTATGTTGTGGCCTATCTGATGAGTTATTATGCTGGGACTCAATGAGTTCGCGTAGTGGGCTTGATAAGTATTGAGTTTGGCCAGGTCAGACAATCTTGAATTTTCTTGAAATCGAACCGAGCTAGGCTACTAAGTAGGCTAGGGAGTCAATGAGAACGGACTACCTGTTTGCCGCCATGGATAATAAAAGGCAGTGGATGCGGAGCTCGAGGTGAGGGTAATGATGATAGCATATCTTCAGATGACAACGTCATTTGATCTTCGGGCGTGTGCTCAAGCGCCAGCTGTCTGCGGCTTGGCGCCCTAGGTTGTTGCATGTTACGTGCCTTACAAGGAGGGTATTCATGTATAATGTTATAGTTCCTCGTGCTCTGGCAATGATTCAATGCACTAGGCTGGATGTGTATAAGAGGAGGTAAGACACTTAGAGTTCTTCACTTCTCCTCCCTTTTTTCACTCTTCATCAACCAAGCAATTTTTGGTGAGTCAAAAATCCTCTTTATTTTCCTTTTTCTGGCAGTTCTCCCTTCTCCGGCTTCTATTTTCCTCTTTTTGGCTAGCTTTTGTATCCAGAATGATGGACTAGTCGAGGGTTAGGTCGGTGTCGGGAGCTTTCCGCAACAATTTGTACTACTCCCTTGAGGATACTCGTCCTAATAAAGTCATCCCCTCTTCTTTAGACATGGGGGATGAAGAGGTCAGATTTCAAGGTTTGAGCAATGAGGGAGTTCGATCGGGAACGAAGGGGTCCTGATCACGAAGTTATGGAGATCGGTAATTTTAGATCCACCATGATTGAGGCTGACCTAATTCAAGTCCAGGGGAATTATCGAATCCCCGAGTTGATCATACTTCGAGCTCCGGAGTTAGGAGAGGTGCCTAGCCAGCCTCGCGCGGGCGAGTTGGCCATTTATGTCGTGGCTTTGCAGTGCGACCTTCGCTTACCCCTACAGTCCACGATCCAGAGGCTTCCTACTCGTATGAGGCTGGCTCTTGGCCAGTTGATCCTGAACGCCTGGAAGGCCTTGTCGAGACTTACATTCTTTGGCAACAACTCGATTTTCTTGAGCTGTCTATAACCAAATTTTTATATTTGTATAAAGTTAAGGTCAATCATGTTAACCTAGGGTGGTATTACTTTTTCGCTTGGGCCAATCATGGTAAGACGCTCATCACCAGCAACCCTTCATCTAACAAGTGGTTCTTTATGTCCGGGGAGTGGGCAGACCCGACAATCGGAGTTCCCATCGAGTTCAGAACTCCAGGTCGTGAACTATCAAGTTGTAATTAAGTTTGAGCAGAGTTCAAATTTATCTCTAATTATTCTCCTTTGTGCGATGGGTTCTTCTCGTGTTCAACCTGAGCTCTCATCTACTCAGCTTCAATGCATTGCTCGAAGATAACTAGTGAAGGCTTCTGATCGGAGTTGGAATATGTTGATCACCTCTTTAACTTTGTTTTAAAGTGGGATTGCCCAAGTCGCTCCCAGGCCGCAAAGTATGTCATTACTCCTTCACCCCTCTTTTTCTTTGTACCAAGCTCCAGTTTATCTATTTGTTGACGTCTTCAACTTTGCATGCATGTCGGCTAACCCTCACCCTGCCAAGAAGATGAAGCTTCCTCCTCTTACCGAGGTAGATCAGCTCAGGAAGAGGTTAAAGGAGGGTATAGTTCCTCGCAGGACTAAGGGGCTTACCTTGGCAGTAGTTCAGCCTCTACCTGACATTCCTCTGCCGACTAACCAGCTGGAAAAGGAAGTCGCCTCTGCTACTACTCCAGAAGTGGAGTGTGTCCTGGTGGAGGAAGCCCCTAATCAGAGTCCTAAGGGGCAGCCCCAGTCGCCCCTGAGGAGGGAGCTCGATTTTCTCTCAATGTTGGAACTCCTATCATCGAGGTAGAGGAGGGGACCCAGTCTGCCACTAGTGTAGGGATTCCAAATCACAAGGAGAAGGAGAGTGGCTTGACCTCCAAGCTAGGTCCTTTGGTAAAGCTTACTAAGTGGGATTCTCGTCATGTTAACGAGAAGGAGATCTCTACTACTTTCGTCCTTCATCCGATGGATATTTTGTGAGAGGCAGTCATCTCCCTCCTGAAGGTATGACTCGGGATGATTAGTCAAACTTTATTCGTGGTCTTCTTCATTTTTCTAACTTCATTTTTGTTTTCAGATAACTCCAACTCTCTTAAGGGCACAACTGATCTTCAAAGAGGTCAACTTTGATTATGAGAAGCTAGAGGCCGATCTTCGAGTGAAGATTGCCGAGCTTCAGACCATGAGAGTAGACAGGGATGCTAATCTAGCCTAGGTGGAGGTCCTTCAGGTGGCCCTGCCCATGCTTGGGAACGACTGGAGGATCTTGAGGGTTCAACTTGATGACGCCCTTTTGGAGAGTGCCTCAAGGTAGTCTACTCTAGAGGACCTAAAGGCTGAGAAGTTGCATTCAGTTTGAGTTCTGGACGCCGAAAAGCTGAAGTTGGAGGTTGCCCTTGCGGAGGCAGTCTCCAAGTTAGCCAAAATCGAAGCCTCTACCCTGGCATTAGGTCGGAGGTAATGGAAGTTTTCAATGCTTCTAAAGAGCACACTGATGAGCTTGAAGATTACTTTAGTATGGGCTTTGCTCGGTGTAAGGAATTAGTCAGGCTGAGATATCTGAGCATAGATCTGGATGGCTTGGCCGACGCTGCTCTTGTGGCTCCTACGAAAGTCCCCGCTCCTACCGAAGCTCCCGCTGAAGCCCTTGCTCCTATCGCTGCTCCCACTCTTGTTGAAGCTCTTGCTCCTGCGGAGCCCAAAACTGGGGATGCTCTTTGAGCCCCACTTATCTCTCCCTTTTTTTTTTTTTCTATAACTATACTTGTAAATTTTTTTTAGTATATTAATGAAAAGGGAGCTTTTTGTTGCAATGGCTTGCCGTGTGAATTTCTAAGTGTGCATGTTGATTCGAACTATCATTTATGGGCTGCTTGCCCAAGTAATGTCGAGAGTTGGATGCTTGACCTCTTTAAGGGTTAGGTCATAAGTGAAGGCATTTTCTCCCTTGTTCGGGGGAAGCCGTCAGTAGATTTCTATAGGCCAAGCATTTAGTAGATTGGAGAGTAAAAAAAATTTTTAAAAAAAAAATATCCTTGATTTAGGTTTTTTATTGCAGTTTCTTAAAGAATTAGATTTCAACATTGTAGATTCAGCGAAGTAGAAAATAGTAGACTCTGATCTTGAGCTCAGTTGGTCATGTGTGATAGATTTTTAAGTGTTCGGCATGCCAAGGGTATGGTAGGGGTCATCCCTCCATGTCCTCGAGTCGATAGATTCTTGGACGGCTCGTGCTCGTCACTATGTAAGGGCCTTCCCAGTTCAGTGAACCGAGTTCCTTGCTATTCTGGAAGGTCCTACAAAGGACTAGGTCCCTCGCTCGGAATTGCCGCATTTTCACTCTGGAATTATAAAAATGAGCTACTTGATGGTGTTGTAACGCTCCATCCAAAAAGGGAATAGTGTCTTGAGGCGCACGTGTTAACCAACGTAGGATCAAATAATCCAATCATACATGTGGGCCTGCTGTGGACTAATTAATGTCAAGCTTAACAACTAATGAGATCAAATCAAGTCGTGCTTGGGCCGAGCACGGGACATAAAGCCAGGTAGCGCCTTTTTATTTGGCGACTATCTGTACGAGCCATATTTCGCCCGAGGAAGATCCAAAAATCCTGAAACTTTGTCAGACCTTTGGGCTTGTGGTCCCACGCAGACGCAGGCTCTGAAAATATCCAAAATCCGTCAAGCAGTGCTGCCCTGCTGGCACTTGCAAGCCGCAAGTCGTCTGGCCAAAAGAAATAAAATTCTGAAATTTGCCCTTATAACCCAGCTGCTTGAGTATGCAAATCCAGACGTTTTAGCCATCGAATCTCTTCTGAATTCACACTGAAGGTTGGAGATAATTTTCAGCCCGCACATACAAAATCTAGCCATTGATTGCAGAACGGTGACCATTGATCGCGAATCAGGCCGCTGTGGCAAAACTCTGCATCCGTTTGCAATCAAATTTTGCCCAACTCTTCATCGGGCCATGGGGCATCTATCTCACATGTCAGATGGGCCAAGACTCTACCAGAGCAGCTCCATTAACATAAAATGGGCCCCATTTGGATATTTGGGGAATTTTTTTATACACTAAGATTAACTAAAATAACCTTTGGCATATATAAGGGTGAGCCCTTCTCTCTCAACCCATTTTCCAGCAGCTAAGAGAGAGAAGATGAGAGAGAAAAAGGGGGCCATTTCACTTGCATGTGGCCCCAGTGCTTGGATTTTGTCAATTCTGACGTCCTCTCCCTTCCTCCGCCAAAAATCCTGGTTAATCTCTGCCGTTGGAAGAAGAAATTCCAACCCATCTAAGGTAATTTAGGATTTCTCACTCTATTTTCCTGATTTCTTCAACATGCATGTAATTCTTGTCCATCCAATGCAATGCAGGGCCCCAACACCTCGAGCTTGCAGACCTAGGATTGCTAGGATCTTCTCAACAACCTCTGGTTAAGTTTAGATGAGGACCATTACCTTTAGGTGGTTGGTTATCACGCCTAGTATAGGTTTAATCAACATGCTTGGTGTATGTTAGTGCATGTGGCTAAATTTTTCTTTTTAAGCATAATTAAGATGACAAATGAGAGATTTCTGGAATTCATGGGAAAGGACTTGACCCCAAACTCTTAATTAAACTAAATTGTTGATGTACATGCTTTGTTGGTTTCAAATTTATGAAATTTCCTAATTTGCTGATGATTAATTGTGTTTCTTTTAGTTTGGTCCTAACTATGCCCAACATGCTAACATGTATTGTTGAAAATGGTTATTAAATGTTTGATTTCATAAATCCCTAAACTTGTAGTTGAGCATGCTTTGTTATAGACATGTAATGATAAAGATGTGTCGAATCGATCGATTCTCTTGTCTAGATTGTAGTGTATGATTGAACCATAAAATGCATGGTAACCTGTGGAGAATTTATTCTAGGTGCTTTGCTACATGACTATCCATATAGTTATATGAGCTGGAACATATTGTGTAGAACCTGTAAATGAAATAAAACTTATGTATGGAGCTGCCCATGCATTGATTGTGCTAAAATTGTATCTGCCTGATGTGAAACATATGTATGGATGTCATGATTGGTGTGTATAATGCATAATTTCTCTATGGATTAGCTGATTACTTAGAATTATTTAGGTGGTCCTTGTTAGACTTGTCCCTAAGTGAATCTAGCCCGAAGTTGAACCATAGGTTATTGGTCATAGTTGGACTACACGAGATCATGTTCTCAGGCCGATTAGTTATAGTTCATCCCGTTGGGTCATATTAGCAATTAGTCGACCATCCTGGTATGTTAACCTTGCTTGATCATGCCTATATGAACCCAAAGTACCCTAAGACCATTGCGCCCATTTTAAAATATGATTTACGGCCCAAAAAGTCTCATGAGTCGGGGATGATGGTATGAGACACTATGCCCTTGCTGTCAGCCTACGCTGGGGTGACGAGCCTCCCTATAGTGTCCATTGAGTATTTAGACTCGTGAACCAAAAAAGGTGGTATGGGACACTGTACCCATGCTGTCGGCCTGTGTTAGGGTGACGACCTCCCTACAATGACCACGAGTGGGATATCCAAGTTCCAATTTGATTTCATCCATGTTATATTTTATTCGGTATTGACGACCCTAATATAAGGTTACGGATTGCGAGTCACATGACCACAACCATTGAGCCGTGCGATTAGTTTACGGCAATAACTCCACTAAGGGTAATCTGGTTTTCCTAACTTGCTAGACAAATGGACTTAACTAATCAACCTAGCTAACGTGTTCTATGGCATTAAATTTATATTATTAACAATTATGCAGTCGAGATTGCTTTTGAGGGAGTATTATTTCATTGCGAACATCAGATGTCGTCGCTTGAGGGAGTGCTGATTTTTTACTAGGAGTATGCATCTTATCATAATCATGCATTTGCATTAATAACAATGTTTAAGAATCTATGTTGTTTGTTGTTCATTAAATGTATCTTATACATGATAATTCGATACATATTACTAATTGTACCACTAAGTTAATTACTCACTCTCAGTATGGGACAGTGTTCTAAAACACCAACTAGAACCCGATATAGATGCAGGTACCCTTGAGCAGTATGCATTGGACGATGTCGATGCCGACGACGATGAGGAGCGGGCATATTACCAGGAGTTTGGCGGTCCTTATTAGCACAGTGGATGTCGGCAGGACTGGGCCAGAGCCCAGATCATTTTGGGGAGTGATGAGTGTATGGGATTGGATCCCTAGATGACCGTTATTTGAATTTATTAAGTTGTTATGTGGATATGAATTTATGATGGAACGTTATTTGGTTAATAGCACTTGGAACTTAGTTATTTAATTAGTAATTAAACATGCTTAGTCTATTTCGGCATTGCTTGCTAATACCTGATTAAATATATGCATTTGTGACTCATCATTGTACACGTAGCTACTCGGTCCTCGACTTTTGGGGTGCTACAGTTGGCGAGTTACAACTTTGAGTTAGGCCTGCTCCCTCCTTTCTTCCATTAAGTCCAATTCTAAAGATATCTGCTCATCGTTTTGTTCTTCATTATAATAGTGGGTCTGAGTAGTTGGGAGTCTGATCTCGACTGGGACAACGGCTTATGTAAATCCCGTATCATAATCTGTATAGTTTTATAGGCTTTCGCCATCCTCCCGGTCAAATTCCGACAACCCTCGACCTGTACCCAATGTTTATGTACGATCCTAAGTCGAGTCCTGCATACCTGAGTCAGTTAGATTCAAAACTTGTACCCTAGCCACCCACCATCGCCACGGTTCCAATGCCGCGACTCGCACACCGATCCGATACCCGGGCTAGAAGATGTGGGCCCACATTCATTCTGAAGAAACACCTCGTGTTGAGAATTCTGAGAGAATCTCTACAATGTGTCGCATCAAATCAAGTCAAGTACCCCACCATACCTCAATGTCATCTCACCCTATCCCAAGTACCAACACCCATCCCTCTTTTTTCCTAAGTCAACTCTCTCTCTCTCCCTACCCATCCCTCTTTTACTAAAATTTCCAACAAACTCATGCTTTCACATTCTCATTCCTTACAACACCCATTCCATCCATCTCTTTCATCCACTACTCCTCTCCCTCCCTCTCATTTCTATCTTCACTCCCCAACTCCCAAGAGAGAGGTTCTAACGTCCAACTCCCCATCCCAAAGCCAAGTGTGGCCCACCCTCTCATATCCCATCTTAACCGTTCATCATTCATCAACCTCCATTAAAATTGATGGCATGGAGCATACGAGCCCAAGGAGCAAAAGAATGAGTGATATAAGTGGGTGATCTTGGAATTTTCTCCATTGATTTCTATTTGTGGGCCCACTTATACTGGGACCCACTTGTTGTATGCTTTGTATTGAGAGTAAGGAGGGCCCATAGTAGCAGGGTCCCTCCCCTTTACGAGTGTTTCTCTCACTCTCTCCCCTCCTTCATTTTATTATGATGATGAGGCCTTGTGACCCACCCAAATGGACCCCACCATGAAGTATGTATTTTACCCAGGCCATCCACTAAACAAGCCCATATAGGTGGTGAAATTCCACTACGTGTGTGAGTGTGGAGGTGTGTAAGGGACACTGCTGCCTACGTCCAGAGGTTACAACATCCCACGTCTTTAAAAGGGGAAAGTGCGGGCCCCACAACAAGCCCCACTCATGATGCATGTATTTAATCCACACTATCCACCCTACTTCCCAATTCATTTTAGTCATTGAGCTGAAAAATGAAGCTAATCCAAAACTCTGGTGGGCCACACCGTCTAGAATATTATTTTAGTAGTTAAAAATTATTAGGGCCTGCTTTAGTGTTTTTGTGCATCGAAAAATACCCAATATTAGGCTTGTTAGACCCGTCACAAACACATGGCCCAACTAGCCAAGTAGATCTTCCTTATATGGGTCTCACTTATGAAAATCCACTAGTTAAATAAATAAATAAATAAATATATATATATATATATATATATATATATATATATATATATATATATATATATATATATATATATATATACAGACATTATATATTATATATATATATATATATTATATATACTGAGAGAGAGAAATGACTGGGTGGCCCACCACGTGGGACCCACCCTGATATATGCATTGGACTTCCACCCCATCCATCTCATGATCCAAACCATCCAGCGGTCTGGACGTGGACATCAACCACACAGTGATGTATGGGTATTATCCACACCGTCCAGATGGCTAGATGGTGGGACCCACGCCATGATGTATGTATTCTTTCGGCATCGTTCATTTGATGGACGGATTAGCCTTAGTAGTAACATGCTGCTATGATTGTAGTCAGCAAGTAAGGTGGGACCTACACTATGATGGATATGCTCTATCTAAACCGTCCATCCATTTGACGATTTATCTCAAGACTTGAGATTAAAAATAAGATAAATCTTCTATCATGTGGACCACACTACAGAAAACAGTGGTGTTGAACGTCTACCATTGAAACCCCTTTGGGTTACAGAAGTTTTGAATCAATATAATATTTTTTTTTCCCTCCCTGTTCAGGTCCTTATGACCGTATGAACAGTCTGGATAGAAAATAAACGCTATGGTGGGCCCCCTCTAAATTTTAACAGTGGAAATCCTTATCACCATTGTGGTTTATGGTATGGTCTAGATGGTATTTTGACATAATTCATTTTTTTGGAAAATATTTTAAAATGATCTCTATAGATGGATGAATGGTGTAGTTGTTGTGACCAATTGATTTGGCCAATTTGTATCAGCCCGTTTGATCGGCCCAATTGATTTGGCTCATTTGTACGGGCCTATTTGACTCAGCCCATTTGATCGGCCCATTTGATTTGGCTCATTTGTACTGGCCCATTTGACTCGGCCCATTTGTATCGGCTCATTTGATTGGCCCAATTGATTTGGCTCATTTATACTAGCCCATTTGTATCGGCCCAATTGATTCGGTTCATTTGTACTGGCCCATTTGATTCGGCCCATCGATTTGGCCCATTCGACTTGGCCCATTTGATCGGCCCATTTAATTTGGCCCATTTGATTGGCCCAATTAATTTAGCCCATTTGTACTAGCCCATTTGATTTGGCCTATTGATTTGACTCATTCGACTTGGCCCATTTGATTCAGCCCATTGATTTGGTCCAATTGACTCGGCCCTTTCGAACCGGCCCATTTGATTCGGCCCATTTGTATTGGCCCACTTGATTCAACCCACTTGACTCGGCCCATTTGATGTAATTAAGGCACATGATAATGTATATTAGGCCCTTGTATGAGGCCATGGGCCCATTATACGATTGGCCCTATGAGCGTCATTCCTTGGGAGCAATGTTGGTTAAAGCTCCACATTGTTGGGCAATGATGGTTGGACGTCCACATTGTTATCTTCCCTTAAGATGATTGTCGAGGCCGATTCTGACTATCAAGGCCGATTTCGATTATTGAGGCTGATTCCGATTATTATCGAGGTCGATTTCAACTATCGAAGCTGATTCCAATTGTCGAGGCCGATCCGATTGTCAAGGCAGGAAAATTCTGATAATCGAGGCTGATTCCAATTGTCGAGGTCATTTCGATTGTCCGGGCTAACCCCGATTGTTGAGGCCAATTCCGATTGTTGAGGTCGACCACGATTATTGAGGCTATTTTCGATTGTCGAGGCCAATTCCGATTGTTGAGGTCGACCACGATTATTGAGGCTATTTTCGATTGTCGAGGCCGATTCTAATTGTCGAAGCCGATTGTCGAGGCCAATTGTGATGTATATGCAGCCCATATTTGAGGCTCATTTTAATGAGCATTCGGCCTTGGCTTGATGCATTTGATGCCTATGTAATGTATGTGAGGCCTATGTAATAAGGCCCATTGTGGTGCATTTAGGGGCTAGGCGATGGAGCCCGTTATATTGTATATTAAGCCCATGTGAGAGGCCCATCGTGATGTATATTAAGCTCTTGAGTGAGGTCCATGGTATTGTATATTAAGCGCTTATGTGAAGCCATGGGTCCACAATATGTTAGGCTCTATGCGCTCCATTCCTTGGGGGCAATGTTGGTTAAATGTCCACATTATTAAGGACGATTGTCGATGCTGGTTATTAATACTGATTATAAGTATGTGACAGCATAGTATCATGATATATGCCTATACACATCATCTACATATTTTTTTATGAGATGTGGTTGACCATTACATATGTCATTGGGTAAGTTGTTATGAGAATCTCTGATAGATGGAGATTGTCTCAAATGAGCGCACGGTATGTGCAGGATTGATGCATGATTGGATTGCATGACTTATGCATCTGGCATTGTGTATTGTGATTATGTATGCCCTAGAGACATTAGGGTCGTAGTCTCTACAAGCATATCATGATGGCCAGATGGGACACCAAAAATACATTATTAGCATCGGGCTATATAATGGCCCTGGATGAAAATCTTTAAACCTCTTGGTACCAGATGACACCCCAACGTCGAGACTGAGTGGATATATATGAGCTCATAAGGGTTGTATACCAATAGGCCGTTTCTCTCACTGTGTCGTGATCGGTTGGAAGGGTGTGTGGCCTTACCTGCCTACGTGAGTAGGCATAGCTAGGCTGAGTTTGACCAGCTCATGAATGGATCCGCTATCGACGTGTTAGGTAGATATTGGCTGACTACTAGCTAAGCGGATAGGGAGGTCTCTTCCACTTATCCAATTGTGCGCTTAATGGGGCGACAAGCTAGTGTAGAGTGTACTAGACCCTGATGATGATACCAGAGACGAACAGTACTGATATAAGGACTTATTAAGCAGGAGTTGCATACTTATTCATTCACTTCCACTCAGGCTGGTGGTGCTCAATTATTTATTATGTGTATATTCGCAATGGTCAAGATTTCGGTTAGGGTACGTAACTAACCTGAGATCAGGAGTTTATCACATTGAGTTTGCCTATCCAAATTATGTATGAGACTGGTTTGGATAGAAGACCCTTGTGATGGACCCCATAGCCTGTGATTCTACGTACTATCATCCTAACTTCACACTCCAGTATGGTCATTCCATTTGTACTGCATATTTCATTACATCGACAGCATATGACATTTTGAGTTACTGTGTTTCTGTATTTATATGGTCTATATGCGGCTAACGGTATTTGTGAACTCATCAGGAATTGTATATTGCATTGCATTCTCGACATCTGATATTTAGCTCTTTATAACTTTCCATTTGCATAGTTAATCTATATTTCGTGTTCTGATATTGTTTAACTCATGGACTTGTCAGTATTTTCGCTTACTCTGATATCATATGATTCACGATCTTACCAGTATTTTTGATATTGTATGATTATGACATTATATTGAATACTTGACACTTACCTTGTGCACACACTTGCACTACCCTCTAAGCTTTCTATAAGCTTATGCATAATAGATGCGTGTAGGTGATGATAAGTTACAGCAGCGTGGAACTTGGAGCATATAACTGACTTCTGGAGTTTTAATTTTAACATACGTATTTCTCTTTCAGCATTGTTTTCAAATGTTTATATTAGTGGATATGTGATGATGATGTTGCCTTTGTGATTTGGGTAAACTTGTGGTTATGCCTCTTAAGAGATAAATGTACATTGAAAAATCCTCCTTTTAGGATCACAGGATCGGAACCTGGCATTTGGGTGTTGGGAGTCGAAAATGGGACACTACGGAGGCTGTCGGCACCGGATTCTCAATCGGGATTCCTGTGAATTCGATTTTCGGGTTTGGGGTGTGACAGCTTCTACACCAAAGGCCAAGGAGAAAGGTGTTTCTCCTATCGAAGTTCAGGCAATGGTTTAGTATGCCCAAAGGACGAGAGAGAGTTCTTCTGTCTAGGCCCCTTTAGCTTTTTCGAGCTTGGTTCGGAGGTGGCCCTTAATGATTTTATTGACCACCTCAACCTGACAGTTGGCATGGTGATGCCGAGGCAACGAGCAAATGTTACAGATTCTAAGGTTTTCACATATGCCTCAGAAATAGTTGTATTGAACTGTTTCCCATTGTCTGAGATGATCATGTGGGGGATTCTTATCGCATATAATATTCTTCTAAATGAAGTCAGTGATGTTTTACTCAGTAATGTTTGTTAAGGGCTCGGCTTCGGCCCATTTAATGAAATAGTTGACCGTGACAACTATGAATTTGGTCTTCCCTTTGCCAGTTAGCAGAGGGTCGATGATGTCAATTCCTTACTGGACGAAGGGCCAAGGTGCGGTCATAGGAGTTAGTTGCTCAGGGGGCTGATGGGGTATTACCGCGAATCATTGGCATTTGTCATATTTCCAGGCATACTGTCTGACATCTACCCAGATAGTCGGCCATAAATATCCTTGTCAAATAACCTTGTGGGTGAGAGCCTAACTCTTGAAGTGGTTACTACAGATGCCTTCATGGTTTCTCTTAGGACATAGTTGGCCTCATCAGGTTGAATGCATCTGAGGTATGGCAAAGAGTATCCTTTCTTGTATAAGATGTTTTCAACCATGGTATACCGAGATGCCTTAGACCAAAGTCTTCGTACTTCCAATCGATCTTCAGGCAATTTTCATTCTCTAAGATAGTCTATAATTGGATCCATTTAAGTCAGTCATGAATCTATGGGGAAGACTGTGCATGATTCATCCTCGTAAATGCTTGGTTTTGTTAGGAATTCACTTGGGGTCGACTTCAGGATATTGTCCTTTGACGATGAGGCTAGCTTTACCAGTACGCCTGCCTTGCAATTTTTCAATCTGGGGATTAGGCTAATATTGTACTTAGGGAATTTATCAATCATTTCTCGAGCTTTTTGTACGTAGGCTTTCATCCTTTCCTTTTTAGCTTGATATTCATTGGTTATTTAATGATGAGCTACGAGTCGCTACGAATTTTCAGATGTTGAGTTCCCATCACTATTACCAGTCTAAGTCCGGCCAACAAGGCTTCGTATTTTGCTGCATTGTTCGACGTTTGGAATCCAAATCTCAAGGCATATTCGATGCATGTTTGGTCAGGTGATTCCAGCACTATCCTGACCTCGCTGCCTTCAGAGTTGGACGAACTATTTACATGCAGTGTCCATGTTTGCCCATCTAGCTATCTCGGGTGATTTTCAGTCTGTTCGATCTGCTCGTCGGGGCTGGTTTCCTGATGGTCCTTGTTCATAATCTCAACAATGAAGTTAGCCACTACTTGGCCTTTAATGGTTGTTCAGGGCTGGTAACAGATGGCAAACTCGCTGAGTTCAACTACCCACTTCGTTAATCTTCCTGACACTTTGAGTTTCTGAAGTACCTGGCCGAGGGGATGTTAGTCGGGACCATGATGGTGTGGGCTTGGAAGTACGGATGAAGACGTCTGGCTGAGACAACCAAGGTTAGGGCAAGCTTCTTGATGTCTAGGTACCTACTTTTTGTTGGGACCAAGGCCTTGTTGATGTATTAGACTAGCAATTGCTTTCCCCCATGTTCCTTGATGAGGACCGAACTTCGGCTGAAGAGACTGCTAGATATACTAGAGCGGTTCGCCCTGCTTAAGTTTTGAAAGTAGTGGTGGAATCCCCATGTATTTTTTGAGATCTTGGAAGGTGAGCTCGCATTCCTCTGTCAATTCTACTTTTTAATTTTCCTTTAATTGTTTAAAGAAAGGAAGGCATTTTTCTGTAGCTCGAGATACAAAGCGACTAAGTGCATCTATTCTCCCTGTGAGGCATTGGATTTCTCTTGTCGTTCTTGGTAAGTTTATGTTAAGTAAAGCCTAAATTTTTTCGAAGTTCGCCTCTCTCCCCCTTTGGCTGACTAAGAACCCGAAGAATTTTCTTGAATCGACTCCAAAAGCACATTTGCTCAAATTTAACTTCATTTGATATTTTCTAAGGATTACAAACATTTCCTCTAAATTGGAGAGATGATCCTTAGCTTTAATGCTCTTGATTAGCATGTCATCGACATAGAATTCCATAGTATGCCCGATCTACTGGGCAAACATCTTATTGAGCAATTGCTGGTACGTGGCTCCAACATTCTTTAGTCCGAAGGGCATGCCTTTATAGTAATAAATGCCCTTGTCGGTGACAAAAGTTATCTTCCATTTGTTATGAGGGTGCATTGCAATTTAGTTATAACCTAAATAGGCATCCATGAAGCTTGAGAGCTCGTGCCCAGCCATGCTGTCGACGAGCTGGTCGATCCTGAGGAGGAGAAAGCTATCTTTGGGCAGGCTTTATTCAAGTTGGTGTAATCTCCACATATCTATCACTTCCCATTATTATTTTTCACCTGGTTGCGTTAGCTATCCAGTCTGGATAGTATATTCCTTCCACGAATCTTGCTTCGAGTAGTTTTCTGACTTCTTCTCCAATGATAGCATATCGCTCGGCTTCGAATACTCTCCTTTTCTGCCTGACTAGCCAATGGTCTGGGTCGACATTCAGCCTATGAACTATTACCCTTGGATCAATTTCAGGCATGTCCTGGTGTGACCAAGCGAATACGTCAGAATATCGTTGGAGTAGGTTCATTATCTGTTCATGTTGTGGTGAAGTTAGAGATGATCTAACCTGGACAGTTCAAGTCGAGTCAGATTCAACAAGTGGGATTGATATAAAGTCCTCCATAGGTCGTCCTCTCTTGATGGAATCTTCTCGGGGGGTCGAGAGAAGTTATGGTTATCACTTGTTGATTTCTTAGTGTCAAAGAGTAGCATTGTCCAGCTTCTTGTTGATCTCCCGTAATTAGTCTGGTGATATGGTCAGATGGAAACTTCATCGCGAGATGATATTTTGACACTACTGCTTGAAAAGTGTTGAGGGAAGGTCGTCCCAGGATGACATTATAGATAGATGGGCAGTCGACTACCAAGAAGTCAACCATGGTCGTTGATTGATTTTTCCCTTCTCCTATGGTGACCAGACCCTTCCGAGGTGATTTTATTCTCCGTGAACCCGAGTAATGGAGTCTTGATATGTTGGAGTCGAGACCTCTTGATACTTATTTTGACAAATGCTTCAATGAAGAGGATATTTGTCGAGCTTCCGGTGTCTACCAAAATTTGAAACACCCTACGATTGGTTATGGTCATAGCCACCACTAGTGCATCGTCATGGGGGTGGTGGACACCTCGGGCATCCTATTCGGTAAAGGCTAGATCGCAAGGTATCATTCTTTACTCCTTTAGAGGTCCGCTAATTATGAAAATCTATTGTTCTAAGTCGCAACAGCTGATGCTTCGGGCATAGGCTCTCAGAGCTCTGTTTGAGTCGCTTCCCCTGACGAGTCCACCGAAGATAGTGTGAATTTTCCCAATGGGTTCATTGTTGATGGGTTGCTCATTCTTCGGGTCAACTCATTCTTCCTCTCCACTGGCATATTCACGTAGGTGCCCATTGTGGATGAGAGCTTCAATTTCCTCTTTCAAGTTGAAACAATTACTAGTTGAGTGACCATGGTCTCGATGAAAGTGACAGTATTTTCGTTTGTCCTGCTTTTCTGCATCAAACTTCATCTTGTTCGGCCATTTGATGATATGCTTATCTCTGACTTCCATAAGGACTTGCTCGATCGTAGTGTTGAGAGGGGTGTATGAATTAAACCTACTGTCAGGTCATCTGCCCAAGCATTGGCTTCTAAAGAGTTCATCGTCTTTCTTCCTTTTATTGTTGCTGAACAAACTTGGCTCTTCCTTGGGTTGCTTCTCCTTGGTTGAGCTTTCCTTGTGCTGAGTTACTCAACGTAGGATGGTTATTTCCTTAGAGTTGGAGTATTTCTGAGCTGTATTGATAAAGTCAGCCATTGTCATAGGAGGGCTCTTGTCGAGTGAAAATAGAAACCTCCCTTTTCTTAGGCCTCCCATCATGAAGGTCAGAGAAATATCCTCTGAATGTGCTTGTACTTGCATCATTTATGGGTTAAAGCGCTTGATGCAATTCTTGAGCAGCTCGCCTTCCTTCTGAATGATATGAAGGAGGTGGGAAGCCAGTTCGAGGCTTTCTTTCCCCCTGATGAAGTGGGTGATAAAGGCTTCGCTGAGCTGTGTGAAAGAACTAATTGATTGCGACTTCAATTGTCAAAACCATTTCCAAGCTGCTCCTATCGAAGTTAGTGGGAAAGCACGACACATGACTGTAGTGGATGCACTGTGCAATTCCATCCCAGCCCTGAGAGATTCTAAGTGCTCGGCAAGGTCAGTGATCCTAGAGTATGGGGTGATCTGGGGCATACAGAAACTTAGTAAGAGTTGTGCTTACATGATGTCGGTAGTGAATAGGGGCTCGGTTTCTTCTAGTATTTCCTCCATCGAAGTCGGCTTCTTGGGAGTTAAGACGTTCGATCGATAAGCTTATCTCATGTCACTGATCTGACCTCGCAGGTCCTTTAGCTCAGCTTCCCAAGGGTCGCCACTCTCAGTTATGGCTTCGGTGGCTGCCTTAGGTGCCTTGTTGTGCTTTTTTCTATCCAACTCATGACGTGGATCAAAAGCTGTTAGAGCGACGGTGCCAGGTGTGTAAGAAGGTACCAACCTTGACATTCCAAGCTGTCTGCTCTTATGGGAGGTTGTAGGCACCTCGGATGACATGAGGTGTTCTCGAATTATCAGTCCCACCACTGGCCTGTCCCCTTGCGTAGGGCGAGGTTATAGCTACTCCAATAGCTGCTTCATGGAATTCATGTTGTTGTTCAACATCTCAACTTAATTCTTGAGGGAGATAAATCGTCCTCGATTTCGATACCGCTGTGCCGGTTCCGCAGATGCGGAATTAGCCTGCGGCTAGGAAGAAGAATCCATGTGGTTAGCAAACTAGTCTAGTGGCGCAAGATCAGGAGCAACAGGGGAGGTGGGAGCTTTCTTCTTTCCTTTTGCCATTGTCGAGGTATGATGGAATGAGAACAGTTTTCAATGTTTTTCTTACAAACGGCGTCAAACTGTTGATGCGAAAATCTGGTTAACCTTCCCTGGAATCTAAACCTACACAAGATAGAGAAAGAGAGAGGCAGAAGACTTTGGCTTATGAAGGGGACTCTTCGATGCCTAAGTCAGGAACCTGGGTCTAATAGAGTATTAAGGGTTAGGGCTAGAGATTGTGAGTACCTTTCACCATAGTAGGTACCTTATTTATAGGTGAGGAGAGACGGTGTCATAGAGAGCTCTCATCCTAGTTTGACAATCATTCGATCCTAGTAAGATTTAGATTGCTTGCGATCCTTGGGAAGAATTTCGGGGCGATCCATACGGAAGTTGGGTTTTTGTGATTTTCAGTCAAGAACATGGACAAAGCTAATTGAGGTTCGACCTGACCTCATGGATGGCGGGTTCAACCACCCTGGAGTTGTCCAAGCTAGGTCACAGCCGAAGCTAATGTCGATACCTTGTTCATATAAGGATAGGTCTCACCGGCCTAAGGTGGGATAGTTTGCTTCACATTGCAATTGACTAGTAAATGCCTCGTCCTTGTATATAGAGGTCAAGCTCGGCCTTTTTCCGTATTTAGTCGAGGTCGAGCTCGGCCTTTCCCCATACTTAGTCGAAATTTGAAGTTTAGCTATTAGATCACATTGGCCGCTTGTTTGAGCTGTTGACTCGTCCCCTGATCAACCGTTCGATCTATTTCTCCCATAACAGATATAGTTATGGAATAAGCTTATTCTACAAACCTCTCTGACGGCCTCTAGCCATCATTGTTGAATTCATATAGTATAATTCTAGGCGTGGGCCCCACACTGGACAACGGTGATACGGACAGATACCCTCCCCGTTTAATTAGTCTTGAATCAATGTGATCATCAAGAACGCATGGTTTGACGGTTAATGAGCCTTTGAGACACGCCTTGTATAAGACGCTATAAGACACAATGGTCACTGAGATAAAACTTTCATCTCCAGGGCCCCACCTGCGGCCTGTAACGCATGATCAAAATTGAGCAACTTTCCATGTTCAAACGGGTCCTTGCTCTTACCCGGCTGGTAGACTCCTTGGAGTTTCAACACCCGGTCAAAGTTACGAGTACCCATGGTGGTGAAATCCCACGGTGTGTGCGCGTGTGGCGTGAGTGCGTGTGTAAAAAAATAAATAAAAAAATTCCATGTTCAAACCCTCCTATTAGACCGTTCAGGTCGCGTAATTGGTGTGACTTGTGGACTACGGCCTATCAACTGCTGGAAGTCAAGTGGGTGGCCCACCGGTGTCATCGTGATCAATGGTCAAAATATCCAAAAAAAAAAAAAAATAATAAAATAAAATCCATTTCTAATCAACCAACAGACAGTTCAGGGACTGTTGAATACGGGCACTGAGATATACGTGTTGAGGTTGATCACCGTATTACTCCAGGATAACTGCTTAGAATCCATGAGGCTGGCTTTTCTGGATTCTTTATAGAGATTTTTTAAATCCATATATATATATATATATATATATATATATATATATATATATATATATATATATATATATATATATAGAAAAGGTATTATGCGCTCGACCTCATGATAATCTCCCGTGAGGTTGAGCTATGTGGGCCCCACCGTAATGTGCGTCGACCATCAACACCGTGCATTTGATGGGTACCCTTTAAATTATGGGATATCCAAAAAATCATCCGTATACGGAACTCAATTGGGCCACACCATCTAAAATTATGTGAAACACCGTTAAAACATATAAAAGTACTTGGTGGGGCTCACTTGAGTTTTGAATGCTGCTAAAACTTGGTCTGAACCCTCATAAAAGTGGGACACACATAATGGATGGGCTGAATTTTCAAACCACATCTTCTATTGGCCCCAAAAATGAATATGAATGCTTTAATGGTTCACGGCCCTTCTCCACTTCTATAAGTGGTGTGGCCCACAAAAATCACGGATTGACTTGAGTTTTGAAACCTAGGCCCACTATGGAACGATGCATCTGACTGATAGGATAGATGTTCGAAAGGCATCACGGTGGGGGCCACACAGCTCGACTGCATGGGACGGAGTCGTGAGCTCGAGCGCATTGTACCTTTTCCCATATATATAATGGTACTGTAAGGTCGTGCGGTCGAGTCGTGTTGAAAACAGATTTGTAAGGAGGAAAAGAAGCAGATTGCATGGTGTCCTTGTGGTGTGTTGACGTTACGAAGTTGTGGCCCACAATGATGTATGTGTCATATCCAAACAATTCATTCATTTGGGTAGATCATTTTAGGGCATGAGCTCAAAAATGAGACAGATTCAATGTTCAAATGGATAGCAACAAAGAAAGTAGTGGGGAATAATTGCTATCATTGAAAACTTCTTAGGGCTCTCAGAAGTTTTGAATGAAGCTGATATTTGTTTTGCCCATTCATCCCAGGCTGCGTGACCTTATGAAATGGTTGGATTACACGAGAAAAAAAAAATAAAAAATCAAGTAGGCTCCCAGAAGGTTTTAACAGTGGGTGTCATCCTCACTAATCTATGTGGTGTGGTCTACCTGAGCTTTGGATCTTACTAAAAGTTTAACCTCTGAAATGATCTCACCAAATGGATGGACGGTGTGGATATAGTGGTGGGGCCCACAGAACTTGCTAGCGTGAACATACAGCCGAAGTCGGTGGTACTGTGCACACCACACAAACAACTTCCAGGAAGAAGATATAAAAGGGGGGAGTGGATTATGTGGGTGTTGCCCTTACCATGGGGCCCACCTTGATGAATTTTTGCATATCCATGCCGTCCGTCCATCTTTCCAGCCCATTTTAGGATGTCCTCCCAAAAATTAAGCAGATCCAAAACTTAGGTGGACCACAGATTAGAAAAAAAAAGAAGGTAACTATACTCTTACCATTAAAAACTTCTATGGCCCACTATAATGTTTATTTTTCATCCAACCTATTAACAAGGTCAAAAAGACCTAGATGGAGGGAAACAATGAAGATTGTATGTCTAGACCATCCAAATTGTGGGTCCTGTTTTGGATTAATTATATACTAAAATAATACTTATCAAGAATTTTTAGCCATCCAATTAATGGACATTAAATAAACTAAGGGCAATCCATTACTGTTCTCAAACAAGAGATATGCTTGCACGGAGAGAGCCAGATACTAGGAGTGGGACATAGATTGGGTCGGACAGCCTAGTTGTGGACACCATGATGTAAATCCATACCATTCATCTAATTGCTAAGTTATGTTAGAACATTGCCTGAAAAATACGGCAGATACAAAACTCAAGTGAACCGCATGACAATAAACAGTGAACGTTCAACATTGATCATTTACAGGGATACAGAAGTTTTGGATCAGGCTGATATTTCTGGGTTTCCAGTTCATCCCAATAGAAATGACCTTACGAACGGAATGGGTGGCATATAAGCATCACCGTTGACGTCTGGGAGATTTCAATGGTAGACATTTTCTTATTATTGTGCGGCCCACTTGAGTTTTAGATCTACTTCGTTTTGGGCACACGTTCTAGCGTGATAATATAATGGATTTCTCACATGCATCACTGTAGGCTCCACCTACCTTCCTCTGACTAGATGCTGAACCATGCATTATATGAATTAGATGTTGTCCGGTCGGAACTCGGAAGCGGATTGCGTGGTGTGCCACACTCAAACTTAGCGGTATGTCTATGTCAATAAGTTATGAGGGCCCAACATAATATGAGTATTGTATCCACGCCGTCCATCCATTTTTCAAGATCATTTTAGAGGATGATACAAAAATTGAGGTAGATCCGAAGCTCAAGTGAACCACAACATAGAAAACATTAAGTATTTAATGCGTACTATTGAGAACTTTTTAGGAGCATCAGAAGTTTTAAATCAACCTCATGGTCGTTTTTTTACCTTCATTTAGGTCTGTTTGAACTTCTAAATAGGTTGGATGGAAAATAAATATCATGGTGCATCTTAAGAAGGTTTCAACTATAGACATCATTGTCCCTACTATTTTATGTGGTATTGGTTCACCTAACCTTTGAATGTGCCTTATTTTTTGGGCTCATACCCTAAAATGATCTCTCTAAATGGATAGACACACGGTTTGGATATAACACATACATTATGGTGAGGCCACTTACCATGTTTACATCAACATATTACTAAGGTTGTGGGTGCATCACGCCATCTGCTTCCGCATCCATGGAAGTCGCAATAGGGTAAAACATCAGCTGATTTTTCTGTCTTTGCTTCCTTATTACTAAGGAGTTATCTACACCGTGAACTTTGCAAACTCTTATTCAACGGCCGGTGAGAAGACATGACTTGACTTCACGGTAACATTGCATACGCTCGACCGTATAGTACCATTTTCCATATATATATATATATATTAATAACTTTGAAATTTCATTAATAAATAATAAAAGTGAATTTACAAAACTCTTTAAATTTTATAATTTACTATCAATAATAAATTTATTATCTATAGTGTCTTATTTGACTTAAATATGTTATTCTCCTAATTTTTTCTAACCGCTTTTCACATTGCATACAGCTTGTGCTCAAAGCATAAAGAGTTATAATCCAACTAAAACTTACTATAAATATTAAAAATGAAAATAAAATAAATTTTCATTGGGCGATCTAATGAAATCTCACAAATTCAGCAGGGACAACTGGGCATTGTGGGTTGGTTGGCTAAAGTATTTTCTAAAATCATACATATCAAGTACCTTATTTTGATTTGTAATACACACTCATTGTGAGTTCTCATGGTGCGAACACGTTCACCTCGCCCTGGTTCAACGTAGGCATGAAAGTGTCTACGTCACTTGATCACATCAGACATGGGTGTGTCGTGTAAACATACAACTTCTTTGAAGAGGGGATGAGCACAGGAAAATGCTAAGATTGTGACGAGTGTGGCTCACTTGATTTTGATAGATTGAGACATGCAAGAGTAAGAAAAAATTTGTAGATTCAACGGCCGTGATTCAACAAATGTATATTATAATTACTTTTTTAAATTAGAATTTATAAATTTATCCCTTCCATAACTGATCAAAAGTCAAACAGTATTAGGTGAAGAGAGGAAGCGGGTTAAGTGCGGCCCCAGCCTCACCCAATACGGTGGGGCCCTTACCGTGGAGCCCAACTTGATTTATTTATTCTATATCCAAACCGTCCATACGTTTTTCCAGATCATTTTACGCATAATACCGAAAATGAAGAAGATCCAAATCTTAGGTGGACCATACTATAAGAAACAGTGGTGATTCAACGCCCTACCATTAAAAACTTCCTAGGGCCCACCGTAATGTTTTCGTAACCTTTATTTTCCATCCAACCTTTTAAGGTTATGTAAACCTGGATGAAGGGGAAATTAAAAAATAAAAAAATAAAAACAAATATCAGCACAATCCAAAACTTTTGTGGCCCATTAATGATTAATCTCCACCGTTCCTATGTTCCACCTGATAGTTGGATATGATTATTTTTCGGCTCATGCCTTAAAATGATCCGGTAAAACGGATGGGCGGAGTGGATATAGAATACATACATCAAGGTGGGCTCCCGTGAAGAGAAATGATGAGTATGAAGCCCTTCCCAAGCACATGGTTGTATTTTGACATTTCATCATTCACATCACCAATCTGGTCCGTCCATTAGATCTAGTCTAATCTTATTTCATAAATGTACAAAAGCTACAGAAATCGAATGGTCATAAGTATCCATGACTCGACTGAACTTCAATAAACAATCTTGTCCATCAATTTCTGCATGTCAATGACTGGATGGTTTCGATCATCCACTCAGTGTCATTTTTCCAAGGATGCATATGAAGAGCAGATTGAACCTAATGAACGGTCCAGGATAAGTGATGTCAATGCCACCTACTTCAAATGCAACAATGTGCACGGTAAGGTTCTGATGCTCTCAGCTCACTGGATCATTACTTATAAAGGAATTCAAACAGTTCAAACGTGTGAGTTTTGCACATCCCACAATCAGATGCTGCCACATGTGCCGAAATGGAATGCAATTGCATGATCCGAGCGATTCATCAGGTGGACACCAACGTTTGATTGCCTTTACCAAAAAATCATCGTTGTCCATTCATCAAGTTCACCACAATATACAAAACAGATGGACGGATTGAAAATCCTTCCATTTGTTGCTAACGTTGTGGCACAGCTGATGCGTAGGACACAGCTTTGTTTTGGATCCCATCCATAACGAAGGTGGGGGCCACCTCATCGGTGTACCCAAAAATACTCAGCTCGATTGATACTAGCGGATGATCAGAGGATTCTTATCCATCAAAGATCTAACACTGGTTCGAATTTTTTCACGGTCGTCTTTTTATTTTTTCGAAAGACTAGAATCAGTGGCTAGGATCATCCGACCCAAAAATACTCAGGAAGCACGCTGAAAATGGATGGTTGAGATGACTAGATCATCTCTACAGGTGACTCCAACGGGCGACACACCCTGCGTCGCGATCAGATGAAAAAGACCTGACAGTCAATGTCTACGGCACGTCACACGCAGATGCATGTCGCTACCTAGGGCTGAAAATTGGGTGGGATCAACCCCACGACCGACCTGTGACTGACCCGATATTGGGTTGGGCTAGGGCAGAATATATCGAACTGATCTTAAGTTTGGGCTATACAAACTCCAACTGGGCTAAACTTGGGTTGGGCTCGGGTTGAGGTCTCGGGTTGCCCGACCCAACCCGAACTCGATCACGATATATAAGTTATTTATGCATTATAATTGAGTGTTGATTGTGTCGAAAACACATCTGTGATGTTAAGTCTCATTTGTCCACGTCATTTCTAAGGACTCAAGCAAATAAGATATACTAGATTTCTTTCCTAAATAGGCTTTGTGCTATGTTACATAACTTTTAAAGTAGTTGTCTTATATTTTAACTTATTTTTTTAAAGAAAAAAATAAAATTCTTTATAATGAATAATCATATATATAATTAATAAAATTATAGATATAAAAAATAAATTTTATACTAAAATATAATAAATTAATGCAATACTGAAAATATTAGTACGTATATACTTGACTAAACCGATCAACCCGACTGAACCCGTTTGGGTTGAAAATTCTTAACCCAAGATTGAGTTTGAATAGGTTAGAGTTGAGGTATAGGAACCTTAGGTTGGGTTAGGGTTGAGCACCAACCCGACTTTCAACCCTATCCCTAACAACCCTTGAGTCCTCGGGGAATCGTAACAAGGTGTATATCGTTTTCATGGTACATCAGGTTTTTAATTCTGCCACGTGGGCCAGGCTTCATAATCCAGACCATTGGACTCTTTAGTGAACAGCTGGATGAAATTTAAAAATATATCAGCCTAGAAAATAACGGATATAATATTTGGATATTTTCAGTTGAATGTGCACCGTTGCTACATATCTAATCTTCTCCGTCTGCTTGTAGGCAATTAATGAAATGTTTAGAGTCATCATATACAGGAGAAGCTTTTGGAACGGTCCATATTCTGTGGGTTGAAATATTTCACTGGTCTGGATGGACTGAGTCAAGGGCCTCACTTGTCAGAAGACTCAAAACTGAGAACCAGTGCATACTATAGTACTACACGAGCCCAGTGTAGCGTACGCATATGAGGGGATTGATATGCTACTCAGTCAGCTTATGGCGCTTGATACATAGGCGCTCATTATACACGTCACACCCATTAAGTCAAATTGAACCTACCAAATTGTAGAGACCACTGATTAAAGTCCCAAAATATGTTGACTGAACAATCTTAAGCTCTGATTTTTGGGCATCTTTTCTTGAAATATGACCACCACATATCTTTTATTGTGATCCGTCCCATAAATTTCAACCAATCAGAATGTAGCATAATCAATTAAGTATGATCTGTTTTTTTCCATGACGCATCTAAACTGGAGAAAATAATTTGGACGGTTTGATTTAACCTGTATATACCCTTTGTTGTACAATTTGTAAGTGCGTGCGTATGATCTATCACACTCTGCAAGAGTATGAAAGTTTTTACCCACTTTCATTAGTCCCCGGCAGCCGCACGTCAGACAATTGAAGTTCCTGTCAACTGACGTTTCGTAGCAGGAGATGATCCTGACATGTCAAATGGTGGGTCCCACCATGATAGATGGCTATACAAAAGTTACACTAACGACAGTCTTAACGGTCCCTTTTAGCCGTTGAACGTGGAAAATAAACCTTTTCTTACAACAATACGATCGTGATATTTCACCACAGTTTAAAAAATGGTGGTGACTTTTCAAGCGTACGCATGTGCAGGGCATCTGATTTTCTGGACGTGAAACACGCACATCATGGTGGGGCCCATGGCAGGTCGAATGTCCCATACAATCGACATCGTTGGATTATTACTCGAATATAAATTGCTGGTTATATTTTTAATCCCTTAAAAATTATTAAGTGGACGCACGTGTACAAGTCACCTAATGCCGCAGCCAGCACACACGCCAGTATGGCGGACACGTGCAATATCCAAGCCATCCATCAGGGTGGAACATACTGTTTTGACCGTACTGCACAAAGATAAAGATGGGTCCATTCAGTGGGAGAGCCACAATATTAGGAATAGGTTGACCGGTTAGAAAACCTTGGGTAATTTTTCACAACCCTACATCTATTCAACTGGTAACCTAGATCGTTGTACCTTCATGATCGATGGCTTGAATATAAAACTTGTGTGCAATGCTGGGATATTTGTTGAAAGCTTTTATTTTATTTTATTTTATTTCTTCTTCAAAGAGTAGTGAAGATTTGATTTGTGGAGCCCTATCTGGTATGCGTATAACATCCAAACAGCTATCTGCACCATGCCATGGTGATGAAACAAACAAAAGGTCAATTAGATCATTAGATGGGCTACATTTTAATGTGGATATATTGAATGGTGTAGATTATTTTTATAAATTTGCCCACTATATTATTTTTATAGATAGGCCCACCTTACGATTGGATCCAAATCTGATCGATCTGTTTCATCTTGGCAGGATAGCGCAGAAAAATCAGAATTGATATGCATACATTTTCTTTAAAGAGGGTGACTTACTTATAAGTGTCTTTAGATAAGATCTTGCTAGTCAAATCCATGTGATACGAGATTTTTTCTATAGATATTTTCTTTCCGAACTTGAGGTCGGTATTTGATATCAACGACTCGATTAGTAGCCTTTCCTTTAAATTAACTGTTTCAACTCGCCATTGAATCTCCTTATTCAGCTCATCTTCTCTAGCCTCCCAGTAGTTAATGGAGTCTATTGTGATTACTCTTTCGAAACGTCATCACGTATGTTACATACGTTAGGTCATGCCTATTTTTTCCACAACATGACTATTAATAATGTTGGTGTGTACTTATTGGACGAGTAGAACATGAGACATGCCGTATGGGCTTCATAGATTTTGACTATTCGTTTTATTTTCATTTTATTATAAAGAAAAAGCAAAATAAGGCACTAACATAATTGATGGGATTTTTCCTCCTCAGTTCAGAGGAGAGACGATATAGTGGTTGAAATTTCGGAGGATTTCATCGCTCTGCTCGACCGGTCGTACGTGGTCTTCGACCGGTCGTGGGAGGCACTCGACCGGTCGTGGGTTTGAACCCTGACACGACTTAAATTCCAGCGAGTTGTTGCTAATTTTCTCCACGGTCTACGACCAGTCCTGGGTGAGCTATAACCAGTCGTAGGTGAGCTACGACCAGTCGTAGGCGACTAGGACCAGTCCTAAAATTTCCAAGACCAGTCCTGAAATTTTCAGGACCAGTCTTAGATTACGCAGTTTTTGCGAAAAATTACGGATTTGAGTCTTTTCGCAACAAGGATGCGGAAATGAGTTTCCTAAAACTATAAAAAGGAGTTTCTAGGGTTTTCTAGGATTTTTCTATGTATGAGAAAAACACAAGAGGGTTTCCTAAAGGCTTTGCAACGGTTTTGCTAAAGGGCTTAGGGTGTAAGAGAGAGAGAGAAAAGAGAGAAAGGAAGCTTGTGGAAGGGAGCCGTCGTCTCAGTGCTTCTATGTCCTCGTGATCGGTGAGATCTCTCAGTTTTCTTTTTATTCTCTTATTGTTTATCCGCTCCTGCGTGAGTGACAAAGGTTGTAAACGTTCTACTTCATAGTGGATTGTTGATCTGGACGAGGTTCCTTAATTTTTACCTCTTTGAGGGTTTTTCATGTAAAAATCTCTTGTGTGGTGTGTGATTGTGCTTTGATTATTTTCATTGCATTATTATCCCATAATTCTGGTTTGTTCGGGAGGCTAGATCCTAAGGTTTTGTGTAAGGCCTCCGACAAAGTGGTAGCAGAGCTTAAGTTCATTGAACGGGTAGGATCGGTTTGGAATTATGAAAGGTGGCTCATCAAGGATGATCAGCCTCAATGGTTCTAACTGAACCATATGGAAGGCTAAGATTGAGGACTTGCTTTATTGTAAGGATCTATATTCTCCAATTTTAGACATATCAGCAAAATCCAAGGATATGTCTGATGATGATTGGAAGAAATTGGACCGGAAGGCGGTGAGGTTTATTAGACAATGGCTGGATGATTCTGTATTCCACCATGTGTTTATGAAAACCTCAGCCGCTAGCCTATAGCTGAAACTACAAGGGCTGTATGAGAGGAAGACAGCCGGTAATAAAATTTTTCTGATAAGGCGACTTGTGAATCTCAAGTTTAAGGATGGTGGTTCTGTGGCTGAGCACATGAATGAGGTCAGCAATATAGTGAACCAACTCTCCTCTATGAAGATGGTCCTGGATGATGAATTGCAGGCTTTACTATTGCTTAGTTCGTTGCCTGACAGTTGGGAGACATTGGTGGTGTCTCTAAGTAACTCCGCGCTAGACGGAAAGATATCCATGGAATAGGTTACTAGCTGTCTCTTCAATGAAGAGACAAGGAGGAAGTCTCAGGAGTCTACTCAGCAAGAGACACTTGTGACACACGAACGGGGGAGAGGAAAGAACAGGAAGGGCGGGAAGGCCCGAGATAAATCAAGAGACAAGTCGAGTAACAAAAAAGATGTTAAATGCTGGAATTATGGCAAGAAGGGCCACTACAAGCATAAATGTCGTAAGAATAAGAACGACAAGAAAAGAAAAAGAAAGGAGAAGGAAGATGAATCTGATTCTACTACGGTCGCTTTAGATGGTGACGTTGTTATTATTCTTTCCACAGATCACGATGTATGTCTCACGGCTACGGGTCAGGACACCGACTGGGTGATTGACTCAGGAGCTTCTTTTCATGTGACTTCACACAGGGATTTCTTCACAAGCTACAAGTCAGGTGACTATGGGACCGTGAAGATGGAAAACTTTGGCGTATCGAAGATCGTAGGGGTCGGTGATATTTGTGTGAAGATTGATGTGGGCTGCACATTGGTTCTCAGGGATGTGAGGCATATTCTAGACCTTCGCCTCAACTTGATGTCGACGGAAAGGTTGGATGATGATGGCTATGAAAGCCGATTTGCTGGTCGGCGCTGGAAGCTCATCAAGGGTTCGTTGATCGCAGCCAGAGGAAAGAAGTGTTACACCCTGTACAAAGAAAGTGTCAGTGTATGCAAGGGTGGGTTGAACGCAGCGGAAGATTCAGCTATAAACATGTGGCACAGGCGTCTAGGCCACATGAGTGAAAAAGGGCTTCAGCTACTAGCGAGGAAGAGGCTCCTTCCAGACGTGACTGGTATACCTCTCAAAACCTGTCTTGATTGTTTATCAGGGAAACAGCATAGAGTTTCATTCATTAAAACTGTTTCTCATGTTAATAAAGTGCATACATTATATTTGGTTCATTCTGATGTGTGTGGTCCTATGAGGACAAAAATCTTGAGTGGGGCATTGTATTTTGTTACTTTTATAGATGATGCATGTAGGAGGGTTTGGGCTTATGCATTGAAATCCAAGGACGAGGTCTTTGGTGTGTTTAAGTTGTTTCATGCTATGGTCGAGAGAGAGACAGGTAGATCATTGAAGTGCATCCGCACTGACAATGGTGGTGAATACATTGGTGACTTTCAAGAGTACTGCAAGTCACTGGGTATACGGCATGAACAGACGGTTCCCAAGACCCCCCAGTAAAATGGCGTAGCTGAGCGAATGAATCGCACCATTGTTGAGAGAATCAGATGTATATTATCCCATGCAAAATTGCCCAAGACGTTCTAGGGAGAAGCAATGCACACAGCGGTGTATCTGATAAATAGGTCTCCATCTTCCCCATTGAATAGAGAAGTATCTGAGAAAGTGTGGACTGGACAGGATCCATCGTACAGTCATCTCAAGGTGTTTGGATGCAGGGCATCCGTTCACGCACCGAATGATGAGAGGTCCAAGCTCGATATGAAGATTAGGCAGTGTGTGTTCCTAGGGTACGGTGATGAAAAGTTCGATTACAAATTATGAGATCTGACCGGGATGAAGCTCGTCAGGAGCAGAGATGTGGTTTTCTTTGAAGATCAGTGTATAGAAGACATTGGTAAGTCAGAGAAGAACCAGCCTAGTTCAGGTGAGCTAGAGGACATGGATCCGGTTATTCCTCCCGTGGTGCCTGATGACGGGGGAGTACAGCGAGGTGCAAAGGACGAGGGGATTCCTACAGAAAATGGACCAGGGGAGCAGCTCCCACTTGATCCACCTGTTGAACCACAGGTGAGGAGGTCATCTAGGGACAAGCAGCCGTCCAAGAGATACTCGCCGCATAAGTACATTATGCTGACTGATGGAGGAGAGACAGAAGACTATTCTGAGGCCCTAGCCGACGAGCATAAGAAGGAGTGGTTGAAAGCTATGTAAGAGGAGATGGAATCCTTTCATAAGAACCACACATATGACATGGTGAAACTGCCTAAGGGTAAGAAAGCCTTGAGCAACAAGTGGGTGTTCAAAAAGAAGATTGAGCAGAAGAATTCACAGACGAGGTTCAAGGCCAGACTTGTGGTAAAAGGGTTCGGTCAGAGGAAAGGCATAGACTTCGAGGAGATATTCTCACCTGTGGTGAAGATAACATCCATACGGGTGTTGCTTGGATTAGTAGCTAGCATGGATCTGGAGATAGACCAATTGGACGTTAAAACTGCCTTTCTCCATGGTGACCTGGAAGAAGAGATCTACATGCACCAACCAGAAGGGTTCGAAGTCAAGGGCAAGGAGCATATGGTGTGTAGGCCGAGGAAGAGCTTGTATGGGCTGAACCAAGCTCCACAGCAATGGTACAAGAAGTTCGATTCGTTTATGTTACAGCATGGGTATGACAGAACGGAGTCGGACCACTGTGTGTTCACGCGCAAGTTCTCAGATGGTGATTTCTTAGTTTTGCTCTTATACGTTGATGACATGCTCATCATGGAAAAAGATTTCAAAAAGATCGACAAGTTGATACAGGAGTTGGGCAAGTCTTTTGCGATGAAAGACTTGAGTCTGGCTAAACAGATCATAGGAATGGAGATAACCCGTGATAGAAGTAGTAGGAAGCTTTAGCTGTCACAAGAGCGGTATATTGAGAAAGTCCTAGAGCGGTTCAATATGAATGCAGCGAAGCCGGTCAGTACTCCACTGGATGGCCTCTTCAGATTGAGCGACAGGCAGTGTCCCAAGACGAAGGCAGAGGTGGAAGAGATGCAGAAGATACCCTACGCGTCAGCTATAGAAAGTTTGATGTATGTTATGGTGTGTACACGCCGAGACATAGCATATACAGTTGGTGTTGTCAACCGGTATCTTGTCAATCCTGGCAAAGAACATTGGACAGCAGTGAAGTGGATATTATGGTATCTAAGAGGTTCATCCAGGTTGAACCTATGCTATGGTGATGGTAAACCTGTGTTAGAGGGCTACACAGATGCAAATATGACAGGCGACATAGAGTCCAGGAAGTCTACATCGGGGTTCATGTTTACGTTTGCAGGGGGAGCGATTTCTTGGCAGAGCAAGCTACAGAGAGTCGTAACATTGTCGACGACAGAGGCTGAGTACATTGCAGTCATAGAGACATGTAAAGAGATGCCTTGGATGAAGAGGTTCCTATAAGAACTTAGCCTGAAGCAGGAGGAGCACGTGGTCTATTGCGATAGTCAGAGTGTTATACACTTGAGCAAGAATCCAAGTCAGCATTCCAAGTCGAAGCACATAGAAATTTGGTATCACTGGATTAGGGATACTTTGGAACAGAAGGTGTTACAGCTAGAGAAAGTCCACACGGACGATAATGGGTCAGACATGATGACCAAGGCTTTGCTCAAGGGCAAGTTTGAGGTTTGTAGAAACCTAGCTGGCTTGAAGAAGGTGAATTCCTCCTGAGTCGGAAAGAGAGAGATTTGATGGAGTTTTTCCTCCTCAGTTCAGAGGAGAGACGGTGCAGTGGTTGAAATTTCAGAGGGTTTCATCGCTCTACTCGACCGGTCGTAGGTGGTCTTCGATCAGTCATGGGAGGCGCTCGACCGGTCGTGGGTTTGAGCCCTGGCACGACTCAAAGTCCAGCGAGTTGTTGCTAATTTTCTTCGCGGTCTACGACCAGTCCTAGATGAGCTACGACTAGTCGTAGGTGAGTTACGACCAATCGTAGGCAGCTAGGAGCAATCCTAGGTTACGCAGTTTTTATGAAAATTTATGGATTTGAGTCTTTTCGCAACAGCGATGCGGAAATGAGTTTTCTAAAACTATAAAAAGGGGTTTTTAAGGTTTTCTAGGGTTTTTCTATGTATGAGAAAAATACAAGAGAATTTTCTAAAGGCTTTGCAAGGGTTTTGCTAAAGGGCTCTGGGTGTAAGAGAGAGAGAGAAAAGAGAGAGAGGAAGCTTGTGGAAGGGAGCCGTCGTCTCAACGCTTCTATGTCCTCGTGATCGGTGAGATCTCTCAATTTTCTTTTTATTCTCTTATTGTTTATCCGCTCCTACGTGAGTGATGAAGGTTGTAAACGTTATACTTCATAGTGGATTGTTGATCTGGACGAGGTCCCGTGGTTTTTACCTCTTTGAGGGTTTTCCACGTAAAAATCTCTTGTGTGGTGTGATTGTGCTTTGATTGTTTGCATTGCATTATTATCCTATAATTCTGGTTTGTTCGGGAGGCTAGATCCTAAGGTTTTGTGCAAGGCCTCCAACAATAATTTCTTGTATATCTTTTAAAATTTAGGATTAAATAAAATGTGATGAACCTGCCAGATTTGATTTGAAATCCGGCAGGATGTTTCAGATCCAAGTCAATCTAACAAAGTTTTGGTGCAAGGGGCAGACAACCTGGTTGTATCTACGGCTTGGATCATTGAAAAATGGGGCCTCGCTTCCGAGAGTTGAGAACTCTTGTAAAAATGATCATCTGTAGACCAAGATGTAATAAGCAAAAGCGCAGTCTCTAATCAAAATCAGCATGGCCCACTTGGTGGACATAGGGAAAAACCAAATCTGACATGAGTCGCCTCCTTTTTTTTCTTATTTTGAAACTTAAATAATGAAATTCGAAATAATGGATGGACCATGTCTTACTACCATCAAACCAAACTTTATGTTGGACAGGACTGATAATCTTTTGTACCAAGTGTCACTTGCCCCGCTCTCTTATTGTCAAAGACACATCCAAACGGTGGGTTAGAGGGTATCTGGAAGTGGGGAAAACGCCACTTAAAACAATAACAAAACAAGAAATGTACACTTATAAGACCTTGCCTACAAAAGTCACAGTGAGAATATAATAAGAATTTTCAATAAGGAAGTGTTAGTTCTTTTAAAAACCATATACACTAATAGATTGCATGAGAATAATCAGTGGGTCCTACCGTGATCTATGTGTTTGATCCACATGCTCCAGCAGCTCTAGGAAATGAGGCAGATCCAAGGCTCATGTGGATCTTTCATCCAACCTGTTTATGAGATCACACGGACATGGATGAAGGGAAAACTCAAATATCAACTTGGTCCGCAACTTTTAGGGCCCACAAGAAGTCTTCAACGGTTGGCATTTAAGTCTCCTTGTTTCTTGTAGTGTGGTCTATTTGAGCTTTGAATCTTCTTAAATTTTAGGCCCTGGTAATAAAATGAGCTGGTAAAATGAATAGACTGTGTGGATCATACACATACATCACAATGGGCTCCACGGTTTTTAATTTTTCTTCCTCACTATTAGTGTCCAAGCCATTCGAAAAGTGATAACCGTAAACGTTAAGGCCGGCTATAATTCCTGCCGTAAATAATAATGGCTTATTTACCATCATTTACAATCATAAATGAAAAAAAAAAACCCATAAGCTAAAATATAATTAATTTAAAACTACACACACACGCGGGAAATGGTACTGTGAGGTCAACTGAAGTTCCCATGAGGCTAAAATATAATTAATTTAAAACTATAAACACACACACACACGGGAAATGGTACTGTGAGGTCGACCGAAGTTCCTATGAGGTCGAGTTGTGTGGGCCCAACTGTGATGTGTGTTGAGTATCAAAATCGTGCATTTGATGGGTCCCTTTAGATTATTGGATATCCCAAAAATCAGCTGTATATGGAGCTCAGGTGAGCCATACCATCTAAAATCATGTGAAGACATGCCTAAAATATATAAAAGCAATTAGGAGGGGCCCACTTGAGTTTTGGATGCAGCCGAACCTTGGTCTGACCCCTCATCCAAGTGGGACAGACACAATGGATGGGTTGGATCTGCAAAACACATCTCAATGGGCTAAATAAATGATTATGAATGTTTTAATGGAGGGTTAGCTTTTTCAACTGTTGTATGTGGTGTGACCCACATAATTTATAGATTGACTTGATTTTTAAGTCTAAGGCCCACCATGGAATAGTGCATCTGACTGATGGGGTAGATGTTCAACACGCATCACGATGGGGCTACACAACTCAACCTCATGGGAAGTTCTCATGAGGTCGACCACATAGAACCTTTTCACATACATTATATATATATATATAGGGAGTACTGCACAGAATTTATGTGCGAGTCTTCATGTATGTCGTAAGATGAGGAGAGCGGAAAGGATTTCATTATGTTGAGAAAGAGAGAGTCCTTAGAAAAAAGACTCTCCTACACTCACGGAGAGACTCACGTGAAGGCCTTTCGCATGAAGATACTGCGCAAGTATTCCATGTGGGGCTTACTATGATGTTTCTAATAAATCCAACCCGTCCATCTATTTTTCAAAATCATTTTAGGACCTGCGACCAAAAATGAAGAGGATCCAACACTTAAAACGGCCACATGAGAGGAAATGACGAGGATTTAGTGACCACCATTGAAACTTTCATATGGCTACAAAAGTTTTGTATCGGTTTAAGTTCGTGGTGTTTTCATTTCATCTAAGTAAAAATGACCTTATAAACGGTTTGGATGGAATATGAACATCAGGGTGGAGCCCAAGAAGGTTTCAACGGTAAGCATTCCTTTTCCCAATATTTCATCCCATATGGCCCACTTGACTTTTCAATCATTCTCATTTTCTGTATAATGTCTTAAAATGATACTTGAAAACGAATGGACTGATTGGATTTCATGCAAACATTACAGTGGGTCCCACACATACATTTGGGTAGGATCTACATGGGAAAGGCTTTAGCGGGAAATCCGCGTCCCACGAATTGCGAAACGGAATGGCTACTCCCCTGCCACCGGCCAATGTCGGGTGGTCGGTGCTATGTGGGCCCAACCATGATGTATGTGTTTCATCTATGTTGTCCATCTGTTTTTCTAGATCATTTTATGGTATGAGACCAAAAATGGGGTATATCCCAATCTCAAGTGGACCACGTTACAGGAAATAGTGTTGAATGGACGTCGACCATTAAAAAAATTTTGGGGGCCATAAAAGTTTTGGATCAAGCTGATCTTTGTTTCTTTACCTTCATATGGGTCTGTATGATGACCTAATTAACAGATTGGATGTCAAATAAACATTACAGTGGAGACTAGGATGATTTTAATGGTGGATATCCAATCAGTATTGGTTTCCTGTGGTGTGGTCCATCTGAGATTTATATTCCTCTCATTTTTTAGATCAAGCCCTAAAATGAGCTTTTAAAATGGATGAACGGAATGGATGCACATACATTATGGTGTGGCCTATAAAGCACCAACCACCAGCCACCGGGCTAGCGGTAGGGGAGTAGCCAAACTGTTTCCCATTCGGACAAGGATTAGATACTGATGACTGAAGTCACTATGCTCTATGGCCCCCACCATGATGTATGTGTTGTATCCATAGCGTCCATCCATTCGGAGAGATCATTTAATGGCATGAAACAAAGAATGAGGTAGATCTAAAGCTCAAATGGACTCCACCACAGAAAACAGTGGGGGTAGTGACACTCGTCGTTGAAACATTTCTATGGCCCATCATGATATATTTTTGAGATCCAAACTGTTCATAAGTTAACATAGAGACAGAGGAAGTGAAAACACACATATAAGCTTGATCGGAAACTTCAATTGCCCCTATAGACGGTTTGGATTATAAACTCCATGTTGTCCCAAAAAACAAATCTATTGTTGGTGTTTCATCCTTACTGTTTGTTCTTGTCTTCTTCACCCTAATCACATATACAGATGATTATTTACATATGGTCGACCATTCAGAATCTCACCTGATGGATGGACGGATTGGATTTCATATATACAACATGATGGCACTAAATTTCCAGGATGTTTTATACAGATTGGATTTCTTATGGGTTATAGTGGATTTGGCTAGAATCTCCCTCACCGCAAAGATCCGAATTCTAATGAAAATAGGGTACTTCAATGTTGTTTGCTCGAATACATTACGGTTCTTCGGGATTTTAGCTTTGGATCTCAGCATCTTTAAATGTACGGCTCTCACGGATGTTATTGACTTATTATCCCCACTGTTTTCTACAGTCGGATCCACTTGACCTTTGGATCCGCCTCATTATTAGTCTCATTTCATAAAATAATCTCTTCAAATAGATGGACGGTGTTGATACCACATATACATTATGGTAGGGACCACACAACTTAGTAATGTCACTTCAGCACCCAAATTCGCTATCGTATGGAACATTGGGGAAAGGTATGCTTACCGTTGAAACCTTCCTAGGCTCCACCCTGATGTTTATATTCCATCCAAACCGTTTATAAGGTCATTTTCACTGAGATGAAATGAAAACACCATGAACTTAAACTGATACAAAACTTTTGTAGCCATATAAATGTTTCAACGGTGGTCCCTAAATCCTCATTGTTTCCTATCATGTGGCCGATTTAAGTTTTAGATACTCTTTATTTTTGGTCACAGGTCCTAAAATGATTCAAAAAATGGATGGACGGGTTGGATTTATCACAAACATCATAGTAGGCCCCACACAGAATACTTGTGCAGGATCTTCATGCGGAAGGCTTTCACGTAAGTCTCTCCATGAGTGTAGGAGAGAGTCTTTTTTTTTTTAAGGCTCTCTCTTTCTCAACGCAATGGAATCCCAGTCGCTCTCCTCATCCTACAGCGTACATGAAGGGTCGCACATAAATTCCATGCAATATGGTTCGTAGGAGAACCGCTCCCTATATATATAGGAAAAAGGTACTATATGCTTGACTGTATAATACCTTCCATAAGGTCGAGTGTTGGCGGCACGTTATTGGTTCAGATGGTGAAAATTTTAAACAAATGAGAAAATTTTATAGGGAAATTGGAGAAACAAAACTGATGAACCAGGTTATTAAAATATTCATCCACCTCTCTTACACCTATTTTTTACAAAAGCATTGCTCCCGCCATTGAAACCTTCCTAAGGCCCACTATAATGTTTATTCGAGATCCAACTTATTCATAAGTTAAGACATGCATGAAAGAATGGTAAACACAAATTTCAACTTAATCGAAAACTTTTGCACCCCTTAGAAATTTTTAATGGTGGGAATCACTTTATCCACTGTTTTCTGTGGTGGGTACATTCCAGCTTTGGATCTGACTCATTCTTTGTCTCATGCCTTAAATTGATATCTTCGAGTGAATGGACAGTATAGATATAACACATACATCATGGTGGGTCTGGTGATGTAACCTGTCGTAGCTAATTTGCGTCTAGCTAGCGTTGGAGTCCATTGCAACTTTTATAGGACGCCGGTTGCGTTGTCCAAATGGGCAGGGTTCTGTGGGGCCCACCATGATGTAAGTGTTTTATCCACGCCATTAAAAATTTTCTCAAATCGTTTTAAGTTATTATCTTAAAAATGAGGCAGGTCCATAGCTCCATTGGACCATAATAAAGGAGGTTGTACTGATAATGATACTCACCGTTGAAACCTTTCTAAGTGCCAACATTATATTGTTTTACCATCCAACCTATTCATAAGGTCATGTAGATGTGGATGAATTGAAAACACAAATATCAACTTGATCCGAAACTTCTCCAGCTCACAAGAAGTTTTTAATGACAGATGTTCAATCCCCACCTTGTAGTCCACTTAAGCCTTGGACCTACTTCATTTTTTGTTCATACATTAAAATGATTTGAGAAAATCTTTGAATGGAGTAGATAAAACACTTACATCACGTTGGCCCCATAGAGCCCTGCCCGGACAGAGTAGGATGCGTGTTCATAAAGGAAGTGGATGTAGGCATATTTGATACTGAGAGGTGGATGCGGATTGCATCCTACCCCAACCCCTCTTTAGCCCCGAAAAGGCAGTTCTGTAGGTGGGCCCACCGTGATGCATCCATTTATCCAAGCCGTTCATCCCTTTTCTAATATCATATTAACGCATTAACAAAAAAAAGAGGTAGATCCAACGCTCAAGTGGACCACACCAAATAATAAGCTTGGTTGCATTAAATGCACAAAACATTTAAGGCTAATTGCATTAAATGCAAGAGTCTTATGTGGTGTGTTCCATTTGAGTGTTGGATCTGCCTCATTTTTGTGTTAATGCGTTAGAATGATCTTAAAAAAGGGTTAAACGGGTTGGATAAACGGATACATCACAATGGGCCCACCTATAGAACTACCCGTTCGGGGCTAGAGACGGGCGGGGGTAGGACACAATCCGCGTCCCTAATAGGTTGAGTAGCAAGTCGGCTACTGAAGTTACGTCACCAAGTTTTGTGGGCCCCACTATGATGTATGTGTTGTATCCACACCGTCCATCCATTTTAAGATATAATTTGAGGGCATGAGATAAAGAATGAGGAAGATAAAAATCTGTAGTGAACCCCACTACAGAAAATAGTGGGGAGAGTGATTCCCACCGTTGAAAACTATCCCAAGGTCACCATAATGTTTATTTGAAATCCAACCTATTCAAAAGTTAAAGAAGACATGAAATAAGAGAAAACACAAAGATCAGCTTGATCTAAAACTTTTGTGTCCTTTAGAAGTTTTTAATGGTGGGCGTCACTGTCCCCACTCTTTTCTATGTTGGGGTCCACTAGAGCTTTGGATTCAACTCATTCTTTAGATATTGCCCTAAAATGATCTCTCCAAATGGATGGAAGTTGTGGATATAAAATATACACCATGATGGGGCCTACAGTAACATCACTTCAGCAGCATGTCTCGCTACTCAACCTGTCATATCGAATCCGCAGAAATCGGATTGTGTACTGAGTTACTCAGGTACGCTTTTATCGTACTGAGTAAATTCAGTGGGGGCCACTGTGAATGTATGTGGTTTATCTGCACTGTCCATCCATTTTTCCTACTAATTTTAGGGGTTAATCCCAAAATTATAGTAAATCCAAAGCTCAAGTGGACCATGCCATAGGAAACAGTGTGGAATAATGATTTCCACTGTTGAAACCTTCATAGGGCCCACATTAATGTTTATTTGCCATCCAACCTGTTAATAATATAAAAAAAGACATGGATGAAGATAAAACACAAACATCGGCTTGATCCAAAACTTTTATGGCCCCCAAGATTTTTTTAATGGTAGAGGTTTAATCACACTTTTACTATGGTGTGGTCCACTAGAGCTTTATATATGCTTTCTTTTTATTCTCGAGACTTAAACCTATCTGTTAACACAGATGAACAGAGTAGATAAACTAAATAAATAACGGTGGACCCATAGAGTTTATTCAGTACGCTAATGGTACTGAGTTATTCAGTACACAATCGGCTTCGAATTCGCGATTGCACTTGAAGTGGATAGAATCAGTGGGAGCTGAACTTCTATCATTGAGAAATTCTCTAGTGTGTCATGGTTGCACTGCTTTCCATCACGGACATCCATAGTGTTTACGAGAAATCCATCCCATCCATCAATTTTTGGAGATCATTTTAGGACACGGGGAAACAAATGAGACGGATCGAAGACTCAAGTGGGCCGCGCTAAAGGAAAAGGTGGGTAGGGAAATTTCTAGCGTTGAAACCTCCCTAGGTCAAAAGTGATGTTTCAATTGCATCCATACTGTTCATAACAATATTCTTACTGAGATGAACTAAAAATAAAAAATATTATCCTAATTTAAACCATTTGTGGCCCCACGAATATTTCAACTGTGGACGTTCAATTCTCACATTTTTGGCCCACTTGAGTCTTGGATCCGGCTCATTTTTGGACTCTTGGCCTAAAATGATATGGAAAATGGATGGACGGGGTGGATTTGTCAAAAAGAAAAAAAATAAAAGACCACGGTAAGCTCCTGGTAAGTTTCTAACGCAACGTTTTCGGCATAAAATAAGCGTGAGAGAAAAAGAGGTGGAGGGATATTTTAATAACCAGTTACACCATTCTGTTTATCCAATTTCCCTATACAATTTCTTGATTTGTTTAAAATTTTCACCATCCGATGAATAACGTGCTGCCAGCACTCGACCTTATGGAAGGTATAATATGGTCAAACATATAGAACCTTTTCCCATATATATATATATATATATATATATATATATATATATATATATATATATATATATATATATATATATATATATATATATATATATATATATTGCTATGGGAAGATCAGAGACGTATGAACTCCGAGGATAGGCTGTTCAGAGTTGATTTAAGGCATAAGACGAAGCTCAGAGTTATGCGAGTATGCGGGGGGACAGACTTCTAACCCAACATTTGTTATACCTTCGCTCCGAGGCCTTAGGCCTGGATGACTAACTTGGTGCTTGGAGTGATCTGAGACGAAGGCGGTCAACTTGAAGTTCAAAGCGAGTTTTACTAATAAGGGGGACTGTGAGGTGTCCCACTACCGCACGATTAGCGATGGTTACTCAACCGCCCACGTCTGCATGACCATTAAACGATTAGGTGGCCGAATCACCCACGGGGTGTGGTAAATGCCCTAAGATACGTCAAATTATGTAGCCTCAAGATGCGCCGACTTATGCGGATATGCTCATCCTAAACGAGGGGGTATAAGTAGCATCTTTCGGGGAGGAAACAGGTACGCAATATCTCGCACTCTCCCTCTATAACTCAACTTAGACCCAGATTCCCTTGACCTGACTTAGGCATCAGAGGATCCCCTGTTTAAGCCAGGGTCTCCTTTGCTCACCATTTCTATGCAGGCCCAAAGCTCAGCAGGAGTTTGAGGCTCCAAGTGGAGGGTAGTCCAGATTTTGACAGTAACATTTTTGGCGCCATCTGTGGGAAACTAGTATGAAAAGTCAGTTTCCTATTTTCTCGTGCAATTGTAAGAGAAAAGAAGAAGTTCGTAGCTATGGAGCCGGAGCCGAATGATCAGACTCGGTCTTCCTTGTTACTTCACGCCGAGTCAGCTTCATGACCATCGTAGTGTTCTCGTAATCGGGGGAGCAAGAATCGAGCTATGCAAAGCGAGATCCAAGCCTTACACAACGAAATCAATCAGATGAAGCAATGACAAGAGCAGCAATCACAAGTCGTCCGGGAAACAGTCGGACCAGTGGTGGAAGTTGAGTTTGCACCGCAGAGTGTAAGACCTAAAGGGTCACAACATCAATCCGCCCGAATTTCAGCTTCAGTCCAGAACCCCCCTCTGACCCAAAACCAAGTTTCAGCTTGGAACCTAACGACTTGGGTTCCGATAAATGCCTCGGTCACCTCGACCCTTGGTACCGACGGACCTTCGTCACGAGCTAGAGAAAAGGAGGGGGGAGGACCCCTGAGGTAGAGGCTCCGTGGGAGATGGTAGCCGAAAATAGGTTTCCGTGGGAAACATGGTTTGTGAAACTCAGCAATCGGATTCAAACGTTATAGCAAAATCAGTAGCCTTCATCTTTTCCTACCACTGTTCAGGCGATGATGGAAGAGACCGAACCTCCCTTCACCTCCGCAATCATGAGCGAGGTGATGCCGCAGAGGTTCTGGATACCTCTCGTCATCTAATACTTCGGGTCTAAAAATCCATCCGAACACGTAAAGGCTTATCGCTCGTGGATGCAAATCCAAATGGCCACGGATGCGATGATGTGTTGGGGCTTTTCGATCACCCTTACTGGATCAGCTTGGAGCTGGTACAGGCAACTTAAGCCTAATTCGGTCGGCTCCTTCACAGAGCTCAGCAGATTGTTCCTTACCCAGTTGATAAGTGGTAAGAAGAGTCAGTGGCCAACTTGTCACGCCCCAAACTCAGAAATCGGTCTCACAAAATTTTTAATCTCCAAATCCGGCGCCGACAGCCTCCGTAGAACCCCATTCCCGACTCCTAACGCCCATTCGCCAGGTTCCGATCCTGGGATGCTACGAGGAGGATTTTCAACGTCAGTTTGATTCGTAATAAGTATAACCAAAGACATAACCCACAAACAACAACCAAGAATTCCATTACATTTCCACTATGATCAAAAACTTTACAAGTACAATGAGCATGAAGGGAAAATACAATGATAAAGAATAAAAACTCCAAAATGATCTGCAAGGTGCTCCTGCCTCAGCGCTGTTGCGATCCAACGTCACCTACATGCAACGGTCGTGCATAAGCTTATAGAAAGCTTAGAGGGTGGTGAAAGTGTGCACGCAAGGTAGTAATATGATCATGCAGTATCAGAGTAATGCGAAATATACAGATGGATCCATAAATATCATGAGCCGTACCAAGGCTATGCGATACAAGATGCAAGTCAAGCATACAATCCTCATCTAAGTCCACATGTTAATACAGCTCAACTTTGGGATATCACCGGGGTCTAGTATACTCTAAACCAGATTGCCGCCTCATCGCGCATAATAAGGTAAGTGAAAGAGACCTTACTATCCATCTGCCAATATCGGGCACGACTCGTCGATAGAGGACTGGTCAAACTCAGCCTAGCATTGCCCCCTACACTCGGGTGGGTAAGGCCGCACCCCCTTCTAACCGACCATGATACAGTGGAAAGCACAACCGTCTGATAATCGGCAGTCAACGCTCATCTACCCACTCGGTCTAGACGTTGGAGTAACCTCTTGGTACCATAAGGGTTTAGGAACTTTCACCAAGGGATATGTATAGCATCCCATGTAGAAAAAGATTTTCGGTATCCAATCCTGCCAACCACGATACGCCTGTGGAGGCTACGACCCCAATGTCGCTAGGGCGTACAATAACTATGTCACACAAATGAGAAATGCATGAATCACGCTATCCAGTCATGCAACAAATCCTACGCATATCGTGCGCTCATGTAGGGCAACACCGCCTAACCAGGATCCCATAAACAATCTACCCGAAGGCATATGCTATGATCAGTCAATTCTCATATCAGGCATACATATGATGCGTATGATCATGAGTCATGGAACTATACTAAACATGTTATAATGAAATGAACTATCCTTACAATGCAGATGGGCTTGGACGGCCTACAACAAGTACTGCCTATCAAAGGGGACCTAGGGAGAGTTATAATGTGGACATCCAACCAACATTACACTTGCAATGTGGACGTCAAACCAACATTGCTCCCATGGTACGATCGTCGCAAACATCGTTACATAAGCCGTGTTGGGATCACACATTGCAATGGACCTTAGGTACTTCCCATTGGGCCTTAGATACATCAAATGGGCCATGTCGTATGGGCCTTTTATTCATCAAGTGAGCCACATAAATGGACCACACCAATGAGCCTTATGTGCATTGCAATGGGTCAGAACCCGTTGGCCTTAGACCGTATCCAATGGGCCTAATCTCATGGGCTTTAAAATACATCAAATGGGTCCAATCCCATTTACCTTGGAACACATCAAATGGGTCCATTCTATGGGCCTTAAATAGTTCAACAACTGGTTACATTCATGGACCCAATTAAATTCAACTGTGGTGGGCCTCAAAAGTGCCTTCATTAAGCCTAACATTTAAGGAACTAAAGGTATAAATCATTTTCTCTAAGATCTTTATAATATGGTGGGCCCCACTCCTCAAAATTTCAGCCCAAGGCCAGCATAATTATAACATGTTCCTATCCTAAATTTGGGCACTCCATTGTAGTGGGTCAAAGGCCTCTAAAACTCTGAAAATTGAGGGCCAAGGTCCCTCATCATGCATACAATGAGAGGAAACCCAAAAAGTTGACCCACCATTAGAAGAAATATTTTTAAATTATGATTTTTTTATCAAGGCATATTGCTGGACTGCACAGCAGAAAAAATCTGGGAGTCCCAAACAGGGTCACTTGAGGCTGAAATTTCAAAGTGATACTTCCATAGGTGGGTCATACCCCCACAAAATTTTATAATTTTTAGATATCTCTAAGTATTTTAATTAATTTATACAAAACAAACTGTCCAGAAAAATCGGACAGACCTGGACGTCCCAACGTGGTGGGCCAGTCCGACCCTCACCACGGTGTATACAGGGGTCCATTGGCCCTGAAATTTGGTATGTGGATTCTAACATAAGTGGTGCACACTCCTAAAAAATTTCATAATTTTTAGACATCTGTAAATATTTTAATTCATTTACATAAATCAATCTTTCCTGAAAATTGGACTGATCTGGACACCATATTATAATGGGTCAGTCCCGCCATCACCACGGTGTGTACAGGCGTCCATTGATCCCAAAATTTTGTAAGCGGGTCCTACCATAAGTAGGCCACCTCCCTAAAAAATTTTATAATTTTTAAACACCCATAGGTATTTTAATAAATTTTAAAAGTCCAATTATACATGGTGGAATGTTGCTGGAACAGTGCAGAAAATTCAGACTGTCCACCTCACTTGGACCACACCTTTGGGACCCCAATGAAGGTCGGTTGGGGCTGAAATTTGGGAACATCAAGATGAGATCCTTACCTTTCAGAAAAGTATATTTAATAAGTATGAATAGTCCCCCAAACAGTCCCAAAATCTGGTCCAAAAATAACCAGAAACTGTCCAGAAAATCCTGGACAGCAACATGTACTTAGATAAAATTTATTAAATAAGCTAAAGGGAAATACATTAATGGGTCATACACATCAGGAAATAAAATGAGAGAAAAGAGAGATAAAAGGATAATCCGGCCATAGGAAAAGGGGCTCCGCCACTATTGAGCCCTCCCAAGATCAATCACACCTACACATCATACTTAGATTTACATTTACAACATGGATCTTGTACATGCATGGCTTATAATTAGAATACATGGTGAGGATGCCATCCCCACCATGGTTATAAGGTCTAGATGACCCAAACATAATATGATATGAAATAAAACTACCATGATGGGGCCCATAGAGAAAGGCCCCATGCATGGATCATGCATGCATAAGGTAGGCCATTAGGCCACAACCATGGGATTGTGTGGGATCTCCACCATTGATTGGTGGGTCCTACACTTCCCTCATGAAAGAAGAAAAGAAAAAAACATCTAGGCTATAAAAAATTAGATTTTTTACATCTAGAGGAGCACCCACCGTTCGATCTTCTTGCTCCTATGGGGTCCTTATCACCTTAGCTTGGATTTCAATGGAGGAGATGGGGAATGGATGGTTAGGATGGGGAGATCATGGGGTAGAAAGTGGTAGGAAAGGTGGGCCACACTTGGTGTTTTGGAAGAGTGGGAGAGGCTTGAAGAGCTCACATACGTGAGATCTTTTTTTGCTTGGAGATTTGAAATGAGAAAGAGAGAAAGAGAGAGTTGTAAAGGGAGAGAGAGAGAGTGATGGATGGATGGAGTGATAGATGTGTGTAAGAACTTTTTGACTTTTGAGGCCTTTTGTGTAAGAAAGACATGGGTTTGTAAGAGACTTTTTGACTTTTGGGGTTTGCTTGGGAAGGGTGAAAAAGTGATGTTTATTTGACATGTACTTGACATGTGATGGATTGATGGATTGATTGATTGATGGGATTGATGTGATTGATGTGACACATCGTAGAGATTCTCTTGGGTTTCGCAATGCGCGGCGTTTTCTTCGCACCGAACGTTAGCCCACATCTCTTGACCAGGGTATCGCCTCAGCGCGCAAGTCGCGGCATCGGGACCGCAGCGATGGCACGGTCGCTATGGCAATGGTCTTGGGTTGAGTCAGCTTGAGTTGACGGCATACGAATTAGGGTCGCGTGTCAATATCGGTTAAGGGTCGAAGGTTGCCGAAATTCGACCGGTAAGACCGCGGAAGTCTATGGAATGGTACGGACTAAGATACAGGTCTTACACAACTACTCATTTGTTCATTATCAAGCAGGGGCTTAAAGAGTCATTGAAAGACTTCATCGCCCGCTTCAACGAGGAAGCATTGTTGTGGAGGATTGTAATGACAAAATGGTGCTCTCTGCCATGTTTAGTGGACTAAAAGACGGGAATTTCACCTTCTCCATTGGGAAGAACCCACTAAAGACATTGGCCGAGCTCGTCACCAGAGCTCAGAAATATACTAATGCTGAGGAGTTCTCCAACTCCCGTAAAAATGTCCAAGTTGCAGAGCCATCAACTAAGGGGAGGAGATTAAGGAACAAAGAACCCCAGTCATCCAATAAGAAATCAGATGACCATGTACCTTGTGATCGTCGGCCAAGTGGGAAGCCTAAGGGAAATTTTCGTTCTTATACTCCCCTCAACACGTATATGGAATAGATACTGCTGGACATCAAGGGTCAAAAGCTCCTAAATTGGCCCGTTTGCATGAAAGCTAACGCGGAGCACCGAGACAAGCACTAGTACTACCGATTCCATTGTGACCACGGTCATAACACGAGCGACTACGTGGATCTTAAGGACGAGATTGAGACCCTAATCCAAAAGAGTCATCTACGTCGATACACCAAGGTGGAGAAATCAGCTTAGAGAGAAGAGCAGCCGAGAAAAACTGTAGAAGAACCGGTCGAAATTCGTACCATCTTTGGCAGCTTGTCCAATGGAAGAGACTTAAATAGGGCCCATAAAGCTCACTCTCAGAAGTCTGATCCGGAGCATTACGTTCACATGACTGAGAGGCTAAAGAAAGAGCTCCAAGTCAATCCTTGCAGCTTAACCTTCAAGGAATACGATGCTCTTGGGATCCAGCATCCGCACGATGATGCCATGGTGGTGACAATGACTATAGTTAACCACAATGTGTACCACATCCTGGTCGATACTGCGAGCTCAGCTGATATCATCTACTTGAAAGCCTTTGAGAGGATGGGTATTCCAAGGTCGCACCTCAGACCTGTGAAGACCCCTTTACACGACTTTGCCGAAGAAAGGATAATCTCCGAAGAAGCTATCTCCCTCCCTGTGACCGGGGGAGAAGGACAGCATCAAATCACCCTTCTGGTGGATTTCTTTATCGTTAACGTGTCGTCAATGCACAATGTCATCTTAGGCAGACCCTCACTCAATGTAATGAGTGTGGTCGTGTCCACATACCATCTAATGATGAAATTCCCCATCGAGGGTGGGATAGGCTATCTCCGAGGCAATCAATGCGAAGCACGAAAATGTTATGCGATGGCAGTGAGGAAAGGGTCAGTGAAGCAAGCCCTCACCATTAATGTCCTCGATCCTAGAGGTCCTATAGAGGATTCATCCGTGGAGTACTTGGAGGTCGTGCCGCTTGATGAAGCAGATTCGAACAAAATCGTTCAGCTCAGCATGTCATTGAATTCCAAGCAATCTCATATGTTGGCCTTCCTTCACCAACACAGAGACATTTTTACATGGTCACATGAGGACATGTCGAGAATCTCTCCCAATGTCATGGTCCACAGGCTGAATATGGACCTAGATCACAAGCGAGTAAAACAAAAGAGGAGAGCGTTCGATGCCGAGCGATATGCAACCATAACCGACAAGGTCTTCAAACTTCTCAGCGTTGGCTTCACTGAGAAGGTGCACTATCCGGATTGGATCGTAAATGTGGTCCTTGTTAAGAAAGTAAACAGGAAGTTGCAGGTCTGTGTGGACTATTCAGACATGAATAAGGCATGTCCCAAGGATAGTTTTTCCTTGGCTTGGATCGACCAGCTGGTAGATAGTATTGTTGGGCATGAATTGCTCTCCTTCTTGGATGCCTATTCCGGGTATAACTAGATTACGATGCACCCCCCAGATAGGCAGAAGACTACATTTGTCACCGACAAGGGGCTCTACTTCTACTGGGCTATGTTGTTCGGTCTGAAGAACGCTGGGGCCACGTATCAGAGATTGGTGAACCAGATATTCGTCAAACAGATAGGATACACCATGGAGGTTTACGTTGACGACATGCTCGTCAAGAGTATCAAGGCATCCAATCACCTAGCAGATCTTGGAGAGATTTTCTCTATCCTTCGAGAATACCGTATGAAGCTGAATCCTATGAAGTGTGCCTTTGGAGTCGGCTCTGGCAAATTCCTCGGGTATCAGGTCAGTCAACGAGGTATCGAAGCAAACCCTAACAAGATCAAAGTGCTCCTCGATATGAGTTCACCTCAGATGACAAAAGAGATACAATGTCTTATCGAATGAGTAGCAGTGCTCGAACGGTTCATATCCAGAGCCACTGACAAATGTCTTCCCTTCTTTTAGCAGCTGAAGGGTTATAGGAAGGCCAAGTGGACGTCGGAATGCGAGCAAGCCTTCCATCAGTTGAAGCAGTATCTAGGCTCACCACCCTTATTGTCCAAGCCTAAACAGGGCGAATCCTTATTCCTATATCTGCCGGTCTCGGCCTCAGCTGTTAGCTCCGCGCTGATCAAAGAGGTGGGGGGCAAGCAACACTTTGTGTACTATATGAGCAAAGCCATGGTGCCTGCTAAGATGAGGTACCCGGCTCTGGAGAAGTTAGTACTCCACCTGATTGTCTCAGTTCGGAGGTTACGCCCATACTTTCAGGCCTATTCTATCATCGTCCTGACTGACTCTCCCCACAGACAAGTCCTCCATAAGCTTAAGGCATCAGGTTGGCTAACTAAGTGGGCGATTGAACTTGAAGAGTTTGATATCCAGTTCCGACCAAGGATCACTACTAAGGGCCAAGCTGTGGCCAATTTCATTATAGAATTCACTGCTCCGAGTGAAGAGGAGACAAGTGCCAAAGTAGAAGCAGCTCCAACGCTCGCTCCTCCAACCAATCAAGTTGCGGAGTCAGAATTAAGATAGATCCTCTTCATGGATGGGTCGTCTAACACTAAGTGCGCTGGGGCAAGGATCGTCCTAGTTGCGCCTGACTTTACACCTATCCAGTATGCAATTAGACTAAGGTTCAAAGCCTCTAACAATGAGGCGGAGCACGAGGCCTTATTGGCCAGTTGCCAGTCTGGAGGTCTAGTCCCTCGAGGTGCGATGCGACTCTTAGCTGGTGGTAAATCATATCTCCACTAATATGAGGCCAAGGAGACCAAGATGGTGGCTTACCTGGGTAAAGCTAAGAAGTTGATAGAGAAGTTTTGTAGCTACACCATTAATAAAATACCGAGAACAGAGAATTCCTAGGTCTATGCCCTCTCCAGGCTAGCCTCGGCCACAGAGGGAAAGATTCCTTGGGTCATCCCTGTAGAGTTCATATAACATCCGAGCATTGACCGAACAAATCAAGAAACAGTCAACCCGGTGGAGGCCACACCGAGTTGGATGGATCTGATTTACAATTACCTCACATCTGGTGAGGTCCCTTCGGACAGACTGGAGGTAAGACGTCTGAGGATCAGAGCTGCACAGTATATAGTCTTGGATGAGATCTTGTACAAGAAGAGGCATTCACAGCCCTACCTTAAGTGCCTCCGAACCGATGAAGCAGACTATGTGATTCAGGAGATTCATGAAGGCATCTGCGGAAATCATTCCAGTGGTCGGGCCTTAGCTCTGCAAATACTCAGTCAAGGATATTTCTGGCCGACCATCAGGGAGGACTTGAAAAAATGTCCTGAAGTGAGATAAGTGTTGGCGATATGTGACTGTGCCAAGGCAACCTGCAGAAGAGATGACCCCCATGAGTGGGCCTTAACCATTCGTCCAATGGGGAATCAACATCAACGGACCGTTATCCACTGAAAAAAGAAAGGTCAAGTTCGCTATTGTTGCAGTCGACTACTTTACCAAGTCGGTCGAGGCTAAACCTATAGCAAAAATTACAGAGCAGAAGGTGGTCACTTTGTTTAGAAGAATATCATCTGTCGGTTCGGAATCTTGCGCACCATTAATTCCGATACCGACAAACAGTTCGATAACGATAAGTTCTGAGGCATGTGTTGAGGGCATTTCAAATGCATATTCATCGTCTCAGCACCACAATTTAATGGATGAGTGGAGGCAGTAAACGAAGTCATCAAGCACCATCTCAAAATAAAGTTGGAGAAAGAAAAAGCCAGTTGGGCCGAGGAGCTCCCATTCATCCTATGGGCCTATAAGACTGCGACTGAGTCATCTACTGGGAAAACTCGATTTTCACTATCTTACGACTTGGAAGCGATGGTGTCAGTTGAGGTTGGTCTCCCTGCAGATCGGGTCAAGAACTATCAAGAAGATCAGAACGCCGAGTAGATTGCAGCTAATATGGACCTACTCAAGTAAGCTAGAGATGTTTTCAGACTTTGAGTTGCTGCTCGGCATCAGCAGGTGGCACGATTTCACAACTCTAAGGTCAAGACTCAGCGATTTCGACCAGGTGACTTGGTCATCCACCAAGTTTTTCTAGAATACTGTAGAGCCAGGGACTGGGGTACTCGAACCTAATTAGGAGGGGCCCTACCGCATGGTCCAATTCACCAAGCCAAGCTCCTATCACTTGGAAGATCTCAAAGGGCGTCAGCTCCCCCACCCCTAGAATACCGAACACCTAAGAATCTATTATCCTTAATGTACTAGCCGTTGAAGGCCCCCAATAAGTGTATAACTTGGAGCAGCTAGCCTTTTAATGCTTTCAATAAAATCTATGTTTCTACATAATCTACTTGCACGACTTGTCAATAAACGAAAAAAAAGTTTCCTCTCACAATTGGGGGCTGACTCAACGGACTAATCCCTTAAACAAGGGGTTAGTACTTTTACCCACGAAAATTCACCAAGTGATCCGTTCATGCAAGGGAAAAGCCCATAGATGACTTGATCCCTTGATGAAGGGGTCGGCTCGTCATATGACCAACGAATCTACAAAAATGATTGTCGCTCGTTATTCGTTTCGGGGGGGGGGGGGGGGGGGGGGGGGGGGGGAGTCCTTACAATTTTAACATCACAAGATTCTACAAAATAACCAAGGGGCCCCCTATGCATGGGAAGACAGCCCTGGGATGAACCGACATGTTAAGGAGTTGGCTCGTCAATCAAAAACTTAGCATCTAAGAATTATCATTCAACAAATCAACCATGTTATATCACGCCCTCTCCAGAGGGTCAAAAAGATTATCCATAAAAAAACTATTGTTTAAAGAGTTAAAAGAGAATGGGGTATCAAAAGCTAGTCGGTTGGAGGGTGCTGAGGGCCAGCAGTCGGGCCCGGGGAGATGTCCTCAGCCAGTCTCTCTGCTGCATCCTTGGGAATGAGAGATTTAAGGTTGAGATCCGGGTAAAGCTCCTGGATCGCATCGATGCAGGCGTCGAAGCCGCAGTTATAGAACTTGTTGACCTCGGCGGTCCTCTCCTTCAAGGTCTTGAATGCATTCACCACAATGGTCACCACTGAAGCTAGGAAAGCTTCATCCTCAGCCCGTTGAGCTTCCTTTGCCTTCGTACCACTTGGCTCAGCTCTTCCACTGCCTCAGCCTTGGCCCACTCCAGTGCATCCCCCAGTCGGGCATTGTCCTTCGCGAACGAGTCAGCATGAGCCCTGGCTCCCATCAGCTCAGCTGCAGCAGCAACACAATGTGCTTGAAGGTCATAGACAACCTCCTGGAGCTGTAACTCTCTCGGCTAACAGTCTGTATAGTTCTGTCTGCTCTACTCGAACGATTGCAACCTCATCTCATACAGTCCCGACTTCGTCCCTGAAAGCCGTTATCTCCTTGTCCTTATGCGTGATCTCTCTTAACCTTTTCCAAGTCATCAGAAGCCTCGGGACAGACTGAATCAAAACAAGAATATAAGCATATAAACGCGACGAGGAAAGAATTAAGGCAAGAAAGGTTAGTAAAGATACCCTGCAGAAGACAGAGGCTAGATCATTCACGGAGGACTCGTCCGTCTTGTTAAGGAGGGTAGTGATCTCCTCCTCTGGAGCATTCTTCACAGCCCAGTGAACTAAGCTCGACATATGATAGCCTGGCAGATGTCTGCCCCCACTGGTTCTGACTCGAGTAAACCCCGTCGCTCCCCCCACCCAAGTCCCTACCCGCCGAATCTTGGGCCTCAGCCTTGTGATCATTTCACACTTCAAGAAGAGAGAGCTTTCCATTGGCAATCCAAATGGCTTCCTCCCTTTCGGAGGAAGACGAAATGACTATGCAGGGTTCAGGGGTGGGTGAAGGTGCCTTGGAGGCATGAGGGACGACGACGGGGGGAGGAATCGGAACTGGGACATTATTGATCATGGCCCCAACCACAATGTTGATTAGAATGGTTGAAGCTGCAACAATAGAAATTGAGGCTACAACAACAGAAATTGAAGCCGCAAAAGCAGAAGCTTGAGCTGTAGCAACAAAAATCGAGGTCGTGGGGTCCTCACCGCGAGGAGTCGCATGCCTCTTCCAAGCCGTCGTCTTTGTCCATGGTTTGGATCTCAGCATCTCTTTAACAGATGGGGAGCTTTTCTCTTTCGAGATCCAGAGGCCTCGGGCATGCCTGCATATGTGACAGTAAGTTAATGTTCGAGCTGCGAGATCTTCAGCATCAGTAAAGTAAAAAAGTGAAGTGACACTTACTGAATAAGGTGGGGAGCAACTTGTCTGTTATAATCAAGATCGACCAGGAGCGCAGATCCTCTGAACGCGTCCTGGCTTTGGCGATCTAATTCTTTTGATTTGAGGAGAGAAGAGGCCAGCCCCTCGGGAAGTCTGTAAAAATGAAGATTAAATCACTGATCAGACTATAGCAAGCATGAGAGTGTTACAAAGAGACTGTTCAGGGTCCGACCTGGAACAACGAATCGGGTAGGGACCCGAATCCTTAAATTCTTAAGCTCCACCACCGACGCTTCCCACCTTCCGATGCCCAGAACCACTTGTTCTTCCAATCCTTATTATAGGATGGAAGTTAAAGGACCAACCCTGAGCATTTGCTGCCGTGGGTTTTGAAGTAGTACCACGGCTCCTGACTATCGTGCTCAATTAAGTACAAACTCATTACCTCTTCCGGTGTCAGCTCCGAGTTCTTGACTTGATGTTAGATGATGAATGAAGATATTAAAGCTCTGCAGGCGTTGAGAGTAAACTAGCCTGGGGCCAATCCCAAGTAAGAAGTCAGGGCCCTGATGAAGGGATGCATTGGAAGGTAGAGCCCACATTGTAATGAGTAGAGGAAAATCGTAACTTTCCCTTTGACAGATTTTCAGGGGTGTTGAGGGGCTCGAGAGCTCGTATCTGGACGGAGTCTGGGATATGAAATTCTGATCGGACCCAATCCATTTGTGACTCGACTAACACGAAGCTTCCTAGGACGATCTCCGCGAACCTCCCACATGAGAGCATATCTGTAATCCCTTCCGTTGATTTCAGGGAGCCTTCTTTTCACCCTTACGGCGAGTCCGAGTCCTGACCTCTTTGCCCCTCCTGGACAGAGGGTAGAGGGGTATTGCATCGAGAGGGCCCTCAGAGGCCTCCTGCCTATTGTCCGAGCTCTCTGGCTCAGAATCATCTTCAAAGGCGTAGTCGCCTCGGACCATCTCCGAGTCATTTGACATCTCAATGAAATGAAGTAAGTGTCAGCTGGAAGTGAGGGGGGACTCACCGAAAATTGTCTGGAACGACCACCAGAAATTGCCTCTATCGAAAACTGGTGATCGGTCGGAATCGCCTCTCCCACAGGTCACATTCATTGAAAATTGCATTCGCTGGAAATCACCTCCTCAGGCAGCACACAGCAACGAAAATTTGAAAGGGAAGAAATGAGGGCATCTCCGAGCGCTAGCTAGGGTTTGTATAACCCATAAGTGATTCTCGCATTTATCGCGAGACGTGATGACTACAGCCGAACCGTCACAAGCCGACTTTCAAAGATATGTGGCGAAGAGCCACTAGCCCAAGCGTTGTAGAGTCACATGCCCCTAGCATCGGGCAACGAGCTCTGAACAGGGGAAGTGTCACTTAGCTATCCTTCCTTGCTTATGTGGCGATCTCTGATGATTACCCTGGCGATTCGAAATCCTAATCGTCACCATGCTTTCACCTGAGGTGAACCCACGGACAGTAAACTTCGAGTATGTATCTTCTTAGATATGGGAGTCATGATTGTGGCCGCACGCATTAAAGGCGCGACGCTAGAGGATACTGATTTTGTAAGACCCGTATCCTAGTTCGTACTGTTCCGTCAACTCCCGCGATCCTTCCGGTCGAATTCTAGCGACCCGCGATCAATTATCGACGTTTGCCCGTGATTACGAGTCGTGTCTCATATATTAGAGTCGGCTCCACCCGAGACTTGTACTAGTGCGATCGCGGCGTCACTGCGGTTTCGATGTCGCGTCTCGTGCGCCGAGGCGATACTTAGACCAGGAGATGTAGGCCCACGTTCAGTTTGAAGAAAACACCGCGCGTTGTAAGTATCTAGGAAATCTCTACGAAACATCCCATCAATCCTATCAATTAAAGTACACATCACCAATTAATGCCAAGTACAACCATCCCTCCCCAAAAGTCAACATTTTCTTACAACAAAGTATATGCTTACATCACTCATCATTACTTCTCTCCCATCACTCTCTCTCTCTCATTTTTTTAAAGCAACTTCAATGGAGCAATCGTCCATGGCTTCCATGGAGAAGTTTGGTGTGGCCCACCTCCATATCACTCAATCCTCCCATGCAAAGACCATCTCCACCATTCAAATGTATCCCTTGGAGCTCTAGGACACGCTGATGCAAGAAGAAGTCCGAAGAGATATAAGGTGGGTGATTTCCTTTTTGTGTAGATCTTAACCTTTGGATCATAGTGGGTGCTCCTTTCTCTCTCTCTCTCTGTGTATTTATTTATTTTGTGTGGCTATGTAGCCCACTTGGATGGACCCCACCATGAAGCATATTTTGGACCCAAGTCGTTTGTAGGTGAGGCCCACTTTATATGTGTTGTTACACACCACCCTACCATGTGGTAGCCCACCTGAGAAGGGCCCACCTTGAACGTTCGTTTGAACCAGAACGTCCAGCGTCCCTGGACGCTAGACGTGAAAACAAAAGTATCAGCTTGATTTCCAAGCATTGGAGGGGGGCCACTCATGCAAGCCCCACCTTGATGCATGTTGTTAATCCACGCCGTCCATTCAATTTTCTAGATCGTTTTAGCTGTTTATATGAAAAATGAAGCTGATCCGACTAAATGGTGGGCCATACCTTAGCAAACAGTACTTTTCTCCATTTAAATTCATTTAAATATTTCCTACACGCTGAAATCTGCCCAATATAGGTCTTAATGGGTTTGTTATGGACTGTACAAAGCAGTGGACGGGGTGGATTCTTTCGATGCGGGCCTCACGCGTAAAAAACTGTGGAAAAACACGATTTCAAAAAAAAATAAAAAAATGGTAGACGCTGCTGCTGCTAGCGTCAGAGGACGCTGCAGCGAGCAGCGTCCTGATGCCTGGAAGGAGCAAGGAGAGTGGGCCCACCTCAGGCCCCCACCGTGATGCATTTGGAGCATCCACACCGTGCATATAATGGGTCCCCTTTAGACATAGGAATACTCCAAAAATCTGCCATTCATGGCACTCTGGCGGTCCACACCACTAACAGTAGGAGATTGAATGTTTACCATTAAAATCCTCTTTGGGTTAGAGGAGTTTTGGATCCACCGTGATGCCCTTGTTTTATCCATGCCCCACCTACGTGGAGCCCATCGTGATGTGTCTGCTTATCCAGACCGTCCAACCATGGCGTGGTCATGGGCCCCACTTATGATGCATGTGTTTCATTCGTCTGTCCAGCGTCCAGAGTCTGGACGCTAGACCCCTTAATAATAATAATAATAATAGTAATAAAATATTATATATATATGTGTGTGTGTGTGTGTACGTGGTGGGCCCATGTGGGACCCACCTGCTGCTGGACGGATTTGGCTGAGGCACCTCGCACATTCCATAGCTGATGTGTTGACGTCAGAGAGTTCCGTGGCACCCACCCACCTCATCCATCTCCTTTGGTGGGCCACACCGTATCATATGTGTTTGATCCAACCGTCCATTGCACCCGGACGGTGGGCATCACACCCCACATGTGGGGCCACCTTGGTGTATGCATGACAGTCCAAGAGGGTGTGTGTGTGGTATTAATATAATATATTATGTTATGTTAATATATGTTATGATATATTATATATTATAATATAATATAGCTTCTTGCATTTAACGTTGTGGTGGGCTCCACCTATGTTACTTTTAAAAAGGCAACAATGGCTGCATGTGTTATACATATCTATATATATATTATATTATATTTCAATACATAACGGTGGGCCCTACGTGGGACCACCTCTGTTTAACAAATGAGCAACAAGCTGCACGTGGAGCAGCTACACGGTTGCTCTCTTGACGTCAGTAAGTGTAGGTCCACATGCTGTTTGTGGTTTACGCCAGCCGTCCATCCATTTTGGTGGTGGGCCATGCACAACGTATGTGGTTTATATGACGTTGTACATCTGTTTTAATGGTGGGACCCACTGTCATATGGTGACATCAAGTTCTGTGGGTCCCACTCCTAAGGAGGTTTGATATATTATATATGTATATATATTATATTATATATACTATATATTATATTATATTATATTTATATATATTATATATCATATATACATAACGGAGGGCCCTACGTGGGACCCACCATGATGCATGTGTTGCGTCCAGTCCGTCCACCCATTTTAAAACTCATTACAATTTACCTGAGCTAGAGAATGAGTCAGATCTTTGACTCATGTGGACCCCCCACCGTGAAACATGTGTTGAGTCTAAACCGTCCATCCACTTGGAAATTCTTAGGACCCATGGTCTGAGGCCCATCTCGACTTAATTGTGGCCGTCCATTGAGGCCCACCTTGGTATTTATAAGGCCCATGGGATGGGGCTCATATTATGGTATTTGTGGCCATTGAAGTGGCCCATATGATATGAATATAATGCCTATGAGATTAGACCCATCTTGATGTATTCTAAGCCCATGGGATTAAGCCCACTTGATGTTTTAGGGGCCCATGGTTTAAGGCCCATTAAGATGTACTAGGGCCTATGGGTTGAGGCCTATTTAATGTCCATATGGGGCCCAATTGGTGTGGCCCATTTGTTATATATAAGCCCATGGTATTAAGCCCATTGATGTAGCCCACTTGATGCTTATGAGGCCTATTGGTGTGGCCTGTTGTTGCGGCCCACTTGATGTAAATGTTTATGAAGCCCATTGGTGTGATCATCTGACGTACTTGGGGCCCATTTGGTGAGGCTTGATGTGATATATGAGGCCCTTGTATAGGGCCCGATATGATGTATTGTGGCTCGTTCGAATCAACCCACTTGACTCGTCCCATTTGATCCGGCCCATTGATTCGGCCCATCTAACTTGGCCCATTTGAATCGGCCCATGTGACTTGACCCATTTGATCTGGTCTATTGATTCGACCTAATATTTTATATTTGGCGCGTGAGTGAGGCCTAATGTGATGCGTATATGCTCCATAAATGAGACCCATGACGATGTATATTAGGCCTTTGTGTGAGGCCATGGGCCCACTATACGTTTAACTCTATGTGGGCCACTACTTGGGAGCAATGTTGGTTAAATGGCCACATGGGCAATGATGGTTTAATGTCCACATTGTGACCTTCCGTTAGGCCTTGTTCATCCAAGTGTTGAGGCAGATACCGATTGTTGTGGCCGATTGCCAATTTCAATGATCGAGGCCAATTATCGATCAAGACCGATTATCGATCAGGGCTAATTATCATGGTTAATTAACAACTCTGATGGTCAATTGTCGTTTATCGATCGAGGTCGATTACTGATTCTGATGACCGATTGTCGTTTATCGATCAAGGCCAATTACCGATTCTGATGGTCGATTGCCGTTTATCGATCGAGGCCGATTACTGATTCTGATGGCCGATTGCCGTTTATCGATCGAGGCCGATTACTGATTCTGATGGCCGATTGCCGTTTATCGATCGAGGCCGATTACCGATTCTGATGGCCGATTATCGTTTATCGATCGAGGCCAATTACCGATTCTGATGGCTGATTGCCTTTTACCGATCGAGGCCGATTACTGATTCTGATGACCTATTGCCTTTTACCGATCGAGGCCGATTACTGATTCTGATGGCCGATTGTCGTTTATCGATCGAGGTCGATTAATGATTCCGATGGCCGATTACCGTTTATCGATCGAGGCCGATTACCGATTCTGATGGCCGATTGCCGTTTATCGATCGAGGTCGATTACCGATTTTGATGGTCGATTGCTGTTTATCGATCGAGGCTGATTATCGATCGAGGCTGATTATCGATTCTGATTTGTCATGGACAATTGCTGATTATTGATCGAGACCGATTACCGAATTTGATTTGTCGTGGTTGATTGCTGATTTTGATTATCGAGGCCAATTATCGTGGTCGATTGTCGTAGTCGATTGCCAATTGCAGATTGTTGAGGCCCATTGTGACACGTATTAAGCCCATGATGCATGGCCCATCTGATGTATTGAAGACCCATGTGTAGGACCCACATGTCATGTATTTAAGACCCATGGACAAGGCCAATTGTGATGTATTCATGGCCCATGGGTAAGGCTTATTATAAGGTATTCATGGCCTATGGGCAAGGCCCGTTGTGATATGTATTGGCCCATGAGCAGGGTCCACCTGTTGTGTATATGTGGCCTTTGAGTAAGGCCCATCGTGTTATATATTAGGCCTTTGTATGAGGTCGTGGGCCCATTATATGTTTGGCTCTATGTGGCCATTCCTTGGGGGCAATGTTGGTTAAATGTCCACATTGTCGATGCTGATTGTCGATGTCGGTTATTGGTACTGATTGTGAGTATGTGACAGCATAACATCATGATACATACTCATACGCATCATCTACATGTTTATTATGAGATGTGATTGACCATTACATATGTCATAGTGCAGGTTGTTCATAAGGCTCCCTGATAGGCGGAGTCACCCCACATGAGCGCACAGTATGCGCATGATTGATGCATGATTGGATTGTGTGACTCATGCATCTCGCATTTGTGTGACATGACCACTATACGCCCTAGCGACATCAGGGTCGTAGCCTCCACAGGTATTTCGTAGATGGACAGATGGGACACCAGAAATCTGTTCTACATGGGGTGTTATAGATATCCTTGGGTGAAAGTCCCAGAACCCTCTTGGTTCCAGAGGTTGCTCCAACGTCTAGACCGAGTGGATAAATGAGCGCCGAGTGCCGATTACCAGATGGCTGCGCTCTTCACTGTGTCGTGGTCGGTTGAAAGGGGGTGCGGCCTTACCTGCCCGAGAGGAGGGGGCAATGCTAGGCTGAGTCTGACCAGCTCGAGGAATGGGTCCGCTATTGACGAGTCGGGCCCGATATTGGTAGGCGGATAGTGAGGTCTCTTCCACTCACCTTGTTGTGCAGGTTGGGGCGACAATCTGGTATGGAGTGTAATAGACCCCGGTGATTTTCTAGAGAGAAACCGTACTGATATGTGGACTTATCGAGTAGGAGTTACATGCTCATTCATTCATTCATTCACTATCCACTCGAGCTGGTGGTGCGCAACTAATTATTGTGTACTTTCGTTATGGCAAGGATTTCGGTTGGGCGCGCGACCAACCTGAGATTAAGAGTTTACTACGTTGAGTCTGACTATCATTTAGATATGGGATTGGTTTGGATAGAAGTCCATTGTGGTGAACCCCGTAGCCTGCGATACTATGTACTATCATCCCGACTTCACACTCCAAGCATGGTCATTTCATTCACATCGCATATTGCATTACATCTGCAGGCATATAACATTTTGGGTTACTATATTTCTGCACTTATATGGCCTAAACAGACTTGGCGGGATTTGTATATTGTATTGCATCTTTTGCATTTGATATTTGGCTCTTTATGACTCCTTATTGCATAGTTATTTTATATTGCGTATTCTGATATTGATTGACTTATGGACTTGTCCATACTTCTGCTTACTCTGATAATTCATGATCTTATTAGTGTTTTTTTTCCTTATTTAGACATTGTATGGTTTATGGATTACAGATTTTCCGGTATTATATGATTATGACATTGTATTGAATACTTGACACTTACCTTGTGCACACACTTACACCACCCTCTAAGCTTTCTATAAGCTTATGCACGATAGATGAGTGCAGGTGATGTTAGGTTGCAGCAGTGTTGAGCTTGGAGCGTGCAGCGGTCTTCTGGAGCGTGATTTTCTATTTGTGTATTTCCCTTTCAGTGTTGTACTCAAATGATTATATTAGTGGATATATGATGATGATGTTTCCTTTGTGAATTGAATAATCTTGTGGTTATGCTTATTACTAGTTAAATGTACACAAAAAAAAATTCTCCTTATAGGATCCCAGGATCGGAATCTGGCATATGAATGCTGGGAGCCGAGAATGGGGTACTACGGAGGCTGTCGGCACTGGATTCGGTGATCGGGATTCCTGTGAATCCGATTTCTGGGTTTGGGGCGTGACAGATTTTCTGCATGTATTTACTCTCTGAGTCCGTGTCCAAACTTAAAGAGTGGGGGGCTTCTGTTATGGGAAGATCAGAGACGTCTGGACTTCGAGGACAGAGGTTGTTTAGAGACGATTTGAGGCGTAAGACTAAGCTCGAAGTTATGTGAGTAGGTGGGGGATGAACTTCCAACCCAACATTCATTATACCTTCGCTCCGAGGCCTTAGGCTTGGACGACTAACTTGACGCTTGGAGTGATCTGAGACCAAGGCGGTCAACTCAGAGTTCAAAGCGAGTTTTACTAATAAGGGAGACCGTGAGGTGTCCTGTCACGCCCCACAATCGAAAATCCTCAAAATCATTGGTTTTAAAAAAAAAAAAATAATTACAACAGCAGCATGGTTGCTGCTGCTGTCAGATAGAGAGGACGTTGGCGCGTCCTACGTTTTGGGCTGGCGGATGCCTTACGTATATATTAAAGTGGGCCTCAACTATGGGCCTCATGTGCATCAAATTGAGCCGCATCAATGGGCCTCAAGCATATCAAATTTGGCCCACCCCTGTGTTTTGAGATCCGACCCATTCATAAGTTAATATAGAGATAGATTAAATGAAAATAATATCAGCTTAATAGGAAATTATCATGACCCTTAAAAGTTTGAATGGTAGATGCCACTGTCCATCATTTAAATGGTGGGGTCCACATGAGCTTAAAATCTGATTCACTTGTTTTCCCAAGCCATAAAATGATCTCAAAATGGTTGGATGGTATAGATGCAATATATGCATCATGGTGGGTCTACAAAAGCCCACCATCAGGTATATTACAAAATGTAATATATATGTATATAGTATATACAATAATGTATATATTTATACATATATATACTCAATATACTATAATATATATATATATATATATATATATATATATATATATATATATATATATATATATATATATATATATATATATATATATATATATATATATATATATACATATATATATATTCACACATGCACAACCCCACACGTACACACACACCCACATGCACGCACATGTACACACACACCCAGTGGGCTCCACCGTCCACTGGACGGTGGAGTTGAAACACATATATCACAGTGGGTACCACCGTCCGCCTGGACGGTGGACGTAGAACACATACATCACTGTGGGTCCCATGTGGGGCCCAATGTAAAGTTTACTTATTATCCAATCCGTTCATAAGGTCACTCAGACCTGGATGAAGGGAAAACAAAATTTTCAGATTAATCCAAAACTTATGTGGTCCCAAAAATGGGTTTCAATGGTAGAGGTTCAATCCCACTAATTCCGGCAGTGTGGGCCACCTGAGCATTGGATGGGGCCCATTTTTGGAGGGGGCCCACTACTGGGGGTGGCCCACCTCATGAACAGGTTGGATAACAAATAAACATCATGGTGGGGCCCACATGTCCCACTATCACACGATTAGCGACGGTTACTTAACCGCCCACGTTCGCATGACCACTGAATGATTGGGTGGCCGAATCACCCCCGGGGTGTGGTAAATGCCCCAAGATGCGTTGACTTATGCAGCCCCAGGATGCGCCGACTTATGCGGATATGCCCATCCTAAGCGAGGGGGTATAAGTAACATCTTTCAGGAAGAAAACAGGTACAAAATATCTCACACTCTGCCTCTACAACTTAAGTTAGATCCAGATTCCCTTGACTTGACTTAAGCATTGAAGGGTCCCCTGTTTAAGCCAGGGTCTCTTTTGCTCACCATTTCTGTGCAGGCCCAAGGCTCGGTAGGAGTTCAAGGCTCCGAGTGGAGGGTAGTGTGGGCCCCACCGCGATGTGTGTTGAACATCTTCCCCATCAGTTAGATGCAACATTCCATGGTGGGCCTCGGGCTTAAAAATCAAGTCAATCCGTGACTTGTGTGGGCAACACCACATATAAAAGTTGAAAGGGGTTACCTGTCACGCGCCAAACTTGGAAATCGGATTCACAGGAATTCCGATTGCCGAATCCGGTGCCGACAGCCTCCATAGTATCCCATTCTCGGCTTCTAGCGTTCACACGCTAGATTCCGATCCCGGTGTCCTACAAGGAGGATTTATTATTATTATTATTTATTTTTGTACATTTAACTCGTAATAAGCATAACCACAAGATTACCCAAATCACAAAAGCAACATCATCATCACATATCCACTAATATAATCATTTGAGTACAATACTGAAGGGAAAATACATAAATCGAAAATCAAGCTCCAAAAGACCGCTGCACGCTCCAAGCTCAACACTGCTGCAACCTAACATCACCTGCACGCATCTATCCTGCATAAGCTTATAGAAAGCTTAGAGGGTGGTGTAAGTATGTACAAAAAATAAGTGTCAAGTATTCAATACAATACCATCATCATACAATACCGAAATTACTGGTAATTCATAAATCGTACATTATCGGAATAAGCTGAAATACTGACAAGATTATAAATCATACAATGACAGAGTAAGCGAAAGTATGGACAAGTTCATAAGTCAATCAATATCAGAATACGTTATATAAAACAGCTATGCACTAAGGAGTCATAAAGAGTCAAATATCAGATGCCGAGGATGTAATGCAATATACAAATCCTGCTAAGTCAGTCTAGGCCATATAAGTGCAGAAATATAGCAACCTAAAATGCCATATGCCTGCAGATGTAATGCAATATGCGATGCGAATGAAATGACCATGCTGGAGTGTGAAGTCGGGATGATAGTACGTAGTATCGCAGGCTACGGGGTCTACCACAAGGACTTCTATCCAAACCAGTCTCATACATAAATTTGGATAGTCAGACTCAATGTGGTAGACTCCTGATCTCAGGTTAGTCGCGCGCCCAACCGAAATTCTTGTCATAATGAAGGTACACAACAATTAGTTGCGCACCACCAGCCCGAGTGGATAGTGAATGAATGAATGAATGAGCATACAATTCCTACTCAATAAGTCCACATATCAGTACAGTTCCTCTCTGGGAAATCACCGGGGTCTAGTACACTCTAAACCAGATCGCCGCCACATTGCGTGCAATAAGGTAAGTGGAAGAGACCTCACTATCCGTCTGTCAATATCGGGCTCGACTCGTCGATAGGGGACCCATTCCTCAAGCTGGTCAGACTCAGCCTAGCATTGCCCCCTACTCTCGGGAGGGTAAGGCCTCACCCCCTTCCAACCGACCACGACACAGTGGAGAGCGTAACCATCTGGTAATCGGCACTCAACGCTCATCTACCCACTCGGTCTAGACGTTGGAGCAACTTCTGGAACTAAGAGGGTTTAGGGACTTTCACCCAGGGATATTTATAGCGCCCCATGTAGAACAGATTTTTGGTGTCCCATCTGGCCATCCACGATATGCCTGTGGAGGCTACGACCCTGATGTCGCTAGGGCATACAGTAATCACAGCACACAATGCAAGATGCATGAGTCATACAATCCAGTCATGCATCAATCCTGTGCAAACCGTGCGCTCATGTGAGACAATCTCCGCCTATCAGGGAGTCTCATAACAACCACCACTATGACATATGCAATGGTCAATCACATCTCATCATAAACATGCAAATGATGCGTATGGGCATATATCCTGATGTTATGCCGTCACATACTCATAATCGGTATCAACGATCGGCCTCGACAATGTGGACATTTAACCAACATTACCCCCAAGGAATGGCCCACATAGAATCAAACATATAATTGGCCCACGACCTCACACAAGGGCTTAATATACAATACAATGGGCCTCACTCAAGAGTTTAATATACATCACAATGGGTCTCTCAAATGGGCACATTACATTGGACTCTATCACCTGACCCTCAATGCATCACAATGGGCCTCATTACATAGGCCTCATATACATCACATGGGCCTTAAACACGGGATGAATGTACATCACAATGGGCCTCAAATATGGGCCGCATATATATTATATTGGGCCTCGATAATCGGTGATCGGCAATCAGCCATGATAATAGGAATCGATAATCGACCACGATAATTGGTCTTAGTAATCAAAATCAGTGATCGACCACGACAAATCAAAATCGGTAATCGGCCTCTATCAATAATCAGCAATCGACCATGACAAATCAGAATTGGTAATCAGCCTTGATCGATAATCAGCCTCAATCGATAATCGGCAATCGGCCATCAGAATCGGTAATCAGCCTTGATCGATATCGACAATCGACCACGACATATCAGAGTCGGTAATCGACCATCAGAATCGGTAATCGTCCTCGATCGATGATCGACAATTCGATCATGTCAATCGGAACCGATCGATAATCAGAATCAGCAAATCGGTCACATCAATCGAAATCAGCAATCGGTCACAACGTGGACGTTAAACCATTATTGCCCGTCAATGTGGACATTTAACCAACATTGCTTCCAAGGAGTGGCTTACATAGGGCCAAACATATAGTGGGCCCACGGCCTCACACAAGGGTCTAATATACATTACAAGGGGCCGAATACACGGGCCTAATATACATCACCATGGGCCACGACTCATGATCCTCAAATATATCATAATGGACTACGATTCATGGGCCACAATTTACATTAAGTAGATCACATTATTGGGTCCCATATACATGATAGGTGGGCCTTGTACAACTAGTAGGTGGGCCTACACCTCCCAAATGGGCCCACCAGATGAACCACATGGATGTATAACACATACATCGAGGTGGATCTCATCGTAACGTTTATTTCCCATCCAATCTGTTCACAAGGTCATAAAGACTTGCACAAAGAGGAAAACAAATATCATATTGATCCAAACTTCGGCAACCCCAAAAAGGGTGTTTAATGGTAGGTGTTCAATCTCCACGATTTTTTGCAGTGGTCCACCTAATAGACAGCGTGGATATAGAATAAATACATCAATGGTGGGTTCCACCGTCCAGGCTACTGGACGGTGTAGATTTAAAACATATACATCATACATCACGTGGACCACATCCACAGAAATTGCTAATGTTGCTGCAGTGGGCCCACCGTCCTGAAATCTGATGGACGGCTGGGATGAGATGCATATATCAAGGTGGGTTGCCACTGTCCACCTGGTGGGATTGTGGACGGTTCATGCATCCAGCAGGATGATGGATGGAGTGGATGAAACGCATCCATCATGGGGTCCACATGCTGCACTCAGCACGTCACAAGGTGGGCCCCACGTCCCCTACATGGATGGGGTGGATATAAATATATCAAGGTGGTGTCCAGCACATGGATGAACGGTGTAGGTTAAAACCCATACATCATAGCTAACGTCATTCCAGCAATCATATAGCTGGTGTAAATGTACACCAGTCCATCCCCTTCCCACATAGGTGGGTCCCACATAGGGCCCACCATATAGTATTATATATTATAATACATATATATTTTATTTATTTGAAGAGCACCAACGGCACCTGGATGTAAGACATCCATCATGGGTCCACGTGAACGGTCTGGATTTCACATAAAACGTGGTGGCCGACAGAACTTCGCTGACATCAATCCAGCAGCTGGAAGGCTGGTGGATGGACGGTCTGCATTAAACACACAATTCATGTGGGTATAGAATGAACACATCGACAGTGTGGCCACCGTCCAGATCTTCTGGACAGTACAGATCTAATAAATACATCAAGGTGGGCCCCACCCACACGCTGCCATGGTGGGGTCCATATCCGATGGATGGACGGTCTCAAAAAAAACATACATATCAGAGTGGCACCTGCAAAAAAAAAGGGGGTTCGACCGTCAACATCATCATCTCAAATGTTTCCTGTTGTGTGGTCCACCTGAGGTCTGGATCATCTCACCAAGGCCATACAATGATATGGAGAAATAGATGGACGGTTTGGATGAAATACATCCATCAGTGGTGGCCTATCTGCCACCGTTCAGATGGACTGATAGATAGGACACTTACATCAGGCCTCATGGCATGATCACCAAATGAATGAACGGTTGGGATGTATCACATACATCGTTGTTGGGGCCACGTCCCAACTGGACAGTGGGGAATGTAAACGTGGTGGTGTGGGTGGGCCCCACCTACTTGCTGACGTCAATTCATCAGATATATAGCTAGTGTATGGGCGGCCAGCAATCCACTTCAACATGCATGATTGCCACATGGGGGCCACAGCAATGTATATTATATTATATCCATATTATATTATATAAATCGTGTGTGTGTGTGTATATATAGAGAGAGAGAGAGAGGGAGATGAGGTGTCTGCCCACCGTCCAGATCCATTTGAACGGTGCAGAACACCTGTGATGAAGGTGGGTCTCACGGCTGCTGATGCAGCAGATAAAATACATATATCATGGTGGGTCCCACGTAGGGCCACCATCTAATATTCATATAATATAAATATATATTATATATATTTGTTGTTTTGTTTTGTTTTGTTTTTTTTTTGTCAACCAGGGACCAGCGTCCAGGGCTAGGGCCTGGATGCAAACACCTCGGTAGAGTTCCACCGTCCCTGATGGACGGTGTGAATAAAATACATACACCAGGGTGGTGCCACGTCTGTGTGGCCCACCTGATTGGGATCAAGCTGATTTTTATGTTTTTCCTTCATCCAACAGTCCCAAAACAGTCCAGGCAGCAATGCTGCTGGACGTCAACAAGATGGGTCCCGTAATGGGACAGCATGGATACAACGCATTCATCAAAGTGGGGTTCACATAGGTGGCCCACCCAGCTTAGAATCAAGCTGCTATTTGTGGCTTCCCTTTTATCAGGGCTTGCCCAAAAAGGGGCAACAATGGTGCTACTGGATAGTTAGCAGGGTGGGTCCTGCTTGATGGAAGGCGGGGCTGTCCCACTTCTGGGCAGCATGGATAAACTCGCACATCAGGTGGACCATAAACAGGGAAGAGAGAGAGAGAGAGAGAGAGAGAGCACCCACCTCAAGATCTTCTATTCCTTCTTCCGCCTATAGCCTCTAGAGCTCCAAGGGAACGTTTTTAACGGTTGAGATGGGTTTTTGATGGTGGGGATGGGAGATAGGAAGGTGGGCCACATCAAACTCTCTCATGGAGGTTTAGACGTGAGTTGCTTGGGAGAAATGAGAGGTAAGAGAGATGAGAGAGATGGGGATGTGATGTAAAGAGAGAGAGAGAGAGGGATGCGTGAGAGAGTGATGGGTGATGGGGACAGTTGACTTTGGGGAGGGTAGTTGTACTTGGGGATGGGTGCGAGTGATGGGGGTGATAGGGTGTGTACTTGATATTTGATAGGAAATATTTTTCTTGGGGTTTGCAACATGCGGCGTTTTCCTCAAACTGAACGCAGACCCACATCTTCTGGCCAGGGTATCGCCTTAGCGCCCGAGACGTGACATCGAAACCGCGGCGACGGTGCGGTCGCACTGGTGCAAGTCTCTGGTCGAGTCGACTCAGATATGCAGGACTCGGCTTAAGATCGCGCGCAAATGTTGGTTACAGGTCTCGGGTTGCCGAAATTTGACCGGGAGGACTGTATGAGTATACGAAATGGTACGGTCTAGGTTACGGGCCTTACAGTTATCCTCCATTAAAACATTCATAATCATTTGTTCGGCCCACTGAGAAGTGGTTCACAAATCCAACCCATCCAATATGTGTGTCCCACTTGGATGAGGGGTCAGACCAAGTTTCAGATGCATCCAAATTTTAGGTGTGCCCCACCAAGTGCTTTTATATGTTTTAGGGATGTCTTTACATGGTTTTAGATGGTATGGCCCACCTGAGTTCCATATACGGCTGATTTTTGAGATAGCCCATAATTTAAAGGGGACTCATCAAATGCACGGTGTTGATGTTCGACATACATCATGGTGGGGCCCACACAGATCGACCTCATGGGAAGCTCCACCGCATAGAACCCTTTCCCACACACACACACATATATATAGACACACGCTCGCACGCACACACTTGACATTTCTACTGCAACTTATTGTGATAGACGGAATCAAATGATACCCATTCGAATTTTGGGGCAAAACGTTCGAAAAATGTTTTTTGTGTATCGTATACCGTTAACCACTGATACACGTACGGTTGCATAGGCCCATGCATGGTGGCCTCAGACAATACTTCAGACCTTGGACGAGAACGTTTGCCTTTTAAGACCTACTTGTTAGATGGCTAAGATCTCGCACACGTTGGCGCATGGGCCACAGTTCAACTCTTCATCATATATGCCCTTTAGTTGGATGAAAGGTCTTAAATCTCAAAATCTATGAAACCATCCTCCAAGCATTCATGCCCACCCTTTAAAAATGCATGGCCATGGAATTCTTGCAAACCCCTGCCTACGTTAGCTAGACTCAATGTCTTCTCAAAATCCATCAAACCATACAGGCATTCAAACACATTATAGCAAGATCTTCACATCCGTGGGACATGGACTTCTTGCAATCACCTGCCGTGCATCCAAAAGAACATTATATTTCAAATGCGAGGCACTGCCGTAATGCCATAAATCTTTGTAATGATTACTTACCAAATAATTTTTCTCTATGTTTCCTTGGAAACTACATGGGTTGACTAAATCCATGAGTTGTAATGCTGATGTAAACAGATATGTCTGTGATTTGACCATAGGATGCTATGTTTGGATAATGAGATCATCACATTGAATAAAGAAATTATCGGGAGTGTTTGGTTTTTCAATTGCATACGTAAATGGGATAAATTATAATAATGACTTTTAAGGGATGTTTGTTGAAGAAATAATTACACACAATAATAATTTTTAAGAGATGTTTGTTTAAGAGAAAAATACATATATAATTACACCTAGGAAACAATGTGTAGGAACATGAAATCGACGGCAAAACTCTCTAAAATTTGTAACTTACTATAACTAGTAAATTTTTTATTTATAGTAAGTATCTTATGTGGCTTAACCATGTTATTCTTTTAATTTTTCTAAACACTTTTCATGTTGAACACAACTCCTACAGCCCAACGGAGGAAAAGTTACAATCAAATCAAAACTTACTAAAAATAGTAAAAATGGAAATAAACATGGAATTCAACCATTGATATGATGGAATCTCACAAATTCGGTATGAGAAACCTGGCATAGCCAGGTTGGTTGGCTAAAGTACCTCATCCTACCCCAAAATCACATATGGTACATCGATTAACTCATTTCGATTTAAAAGATATGCTTGTTTTAAGGTTCTAACGGTCTTGATGACTTTTACCTCCAATCGGACTTTCTCTGATCCATTTTAGACATGAAAGTGTCCGCGACCCACTCTAAATTAGAAATCCAACATTTATGGCAGACCGTTAAAATTTGTGGGTACCAAAGTGATGAATACATGTGATCCATGCCCGTCTACCGGTCTACCGCAAAAAACAAGGTGGCTAATGACATCGACCATTCGAAATTGAAACTTTTTTAGGATCTATAGGGATATGTATCTATCATCCAACCCATTCATAAGATCACTTGAATATATATAAAAGGCATATACAAATATTAGATTGATCTAAAACTTTTGTGGTCTCCAAGTTTTCAACTGTCTATTCAATTCCCGCCATTTCTTATGTTATGGTTCAGATCTCCCTCAAGTTTTGGATCATGCCTTAAAATGTTTGGCCGAATGGATGGCCATCACGGATAAAATACATATATAGGCCTATAACTTCTAGGTATGAACATTTTCATAATGTAATTTCGAAAGTGAGAAGCTTTGCAAACAAGCTTAATCTCAAGGTTGGGGCCGCTGCTGTAAATATATAAGTAAATTATCATTGCTCGTTTATATTGAAATATACGGGCGGGTGAATTGAAAACAAACAGCCCTTTAGATGCTCCCCTCCATTATCTCACCTCAGCAGGGAGCCTTCATCTAAGGCAAATCGATGTCAGAAAGTATAGCTCTGGCTCAGGAGCTCTTCAGGGACATTAACAGGAAAGTTCGGGGCGGAAACATCATCCTTAAGCTTGATATGGAGAAAGCGTATGATAGAGTGGAATGGGCCTTCCTCTATCAAGTTCTTTCTCACTTCAAATTTAGCCCTTAGTGGATCCAAATGGTTGAAGCCTGCTCGGGAAATGTTTGGTTCTTGGTTCTTATTAACGGTTCTCCAGCTGGTCTCTTCAAGTCTTCAAGGGGCCTTCGGCAAGGTCATCCGCTCTCGCCCAGTTTGTTCATCATCGCCACAGAGGTCCTCAGCAGGGGTCTCTCAAGCTTGGTGGATCAAGGTCTTTGCCATCCGTACATGCTGCCTAGTACCTGTCCCCACATTTCTCATCTCCTTTATGCTGATGACACCCTGCTGTTTCTCAATGGCGGTAAAGTGTCTCTTCGGAAGGTGAAGGCTTTCCTCGATGCTTATCAGTCTGATTCGAGCCCAGCCATAAATCTTAGGAAAAGTTTCTTCTTCGCTTCCAGAAATCTTTCGCCTTCCAGAGTGAGAATGGTTGAGGATTTGTTAGGTATCTCCAAGTCGTCAGCGTAGTTAGTGTACCTGGGGTTTCCGATGGCGGATGGAAAAGTTAAATCATCATCTTTTCAATCCCTCCTTCATAAGATTAAAGGCCGCATAAGCGGTTGGCAAGCGAGGTGCCTCTCTCAAGCAAGTAGATTGATCCTTCTGAAGCACGTGCTGGGGAGTATCCCGGTCCACACTCTTATAGCCACATATATCCCAGCGCAGGTTATTTCCTCTTTAGAAAAATGGTTTGCTCATTTCTTTTGGGGTTAGTCTAATGGTAAGAAGAAGCTTCATTGACGGCGCTGGAATGTTGTGGGCCTTTCCAAGCCAGAAGGTGGTTTAGGTGTTCAGAAATTATCGTAAATGTTGAAGGCATTTCGAATCAAGATGGCCTAGACTTTACGGTTCAGTAATAGGAAAAGCCTCTGGAGTTTGTTTATGGCCGCAAAGTACGTGGTTGATCTACCTATTTACCCCCCCACCCCCCAGCAATTGGCTTCGCTTTTTGGAAGGTGATCCGTTCAACGCTTCCATTCCTTGAAGTTAACATTCAATGGATTCTTGGCCAAGGAGACTGCAATTTGTGGACTGCAAATTGGACGAGCCTTGGCCCTCTCCAAAATCTGATCTCCGTCCCGATCTCGGCCTCGCTTTCATTGCTCAAGGTGAAGCACTTCGTGGACAGGGCTGGCCCTCTCCCTCCTTCCGCTGTGTTCCAGTTTCTTCCGCAACATGTTATTGATCACTTGTTCCAGCAAGGTTTTTGTTCTTCAGAGGGTCCGGACGTGCCGATATGGCCTTTTACCCCGTCGGGGTCTTTCTCGGTTTATTTTAGCCTGGGCAACGAGCAGAATTTTTCACACTCATATAGGGTGGGCGCAGTGGGTATGGCATGTCATTGTGCCTCTCAGGATTTCGATATTCATTCAGAAGGCCTTGAACTCGGTAATTCCAGTGGATATGGTGGTCCAAAACCGCGGCGTTCACCTTGCTTCAAAATGCAAATGTTGCAGGTCCGGTACAACTGACATTCCTGCTGTAGAGTCTCTTCCACACCTTCTGTTGGATAATGTAGTAGCGAACCAGACGTGGAATTGGCTCGGGGTCCAGTTCGGCATCAATGTTTGCCAGGCTTCTTCAGTTGAGACGAGGTTGTTGTAGTGGTGGGGAGCAAGGCAAGGGAGGCGATATTCAAACTCCACCTATAATCTCGCTTCGACCTTCCTGCTGTGGGAATTATGGAAGGCGAGGAATGTGGCCAGGTTTGAAGGTAAACCCCCCATAGCAGGTTCTGTTATCCTTCGAGTTCAAGGGTGGCTCTCCATCTGCGTTGGTCCCCATCAAAATGCTCTTCAGCCGCTGCCTTTTGTTGCGTTTTATGACCAGCAGGGGAGAACGTCATACCGTGGTAGGGGCAGTCCGCTGATCTCTTCTTCCAGGCCATCTCCTGATAAAGTTGTTGACGTGGTGAAATGGGTAAGGCCTTGTTGCAATTGGATTAAAGTGAATGTTGATGGCTCCTCCAGATCCAACCCAAGTGCAGCGGGCAGCGACGGAATTTGTAGAGGCGATAGGGGCCAATTCCTGTTCGCCTTCTCCTAGGGGTATGGTGTCGGTTCCAACACCTACTCTGAGCTCTGTGCAGTGTATGACGGGTTGAAACTATGTCTACCCAGAGGCCTCAATCAGATCATTCTAGAATCAGATTCTCTGTATGTTGTGAAAGTTCTCAATGGGATATCCAAGCCGGGTTGGAGATGGAGCTATTGGATAAATAGGATCAACAGGTTAAAGAGTAAAGGCCAGATCGAATTCTCTCATATCTTTAGGGAAGGAAATGCCCCGGCAGACGCCTTGGCTAGGCAGGGTAGTGATGTTCAGTGCTCCTCCATCTTTAAGGAATTGGCGGATCTCTCTCCTAGGATCCATGGTCTCTTATTCCTAGACAAACTGGGGCTAGGGGCGATTAGAGAGAGATTACGTACGTAACCAATCGGTTGTCTTTTCTTTAATCCTGTCTTTTCAGTTTTTCGGTATGATAGGTTTTCCCGGGTCCTTTTTCTCCCGAGGATCCCTGAAAGCTGTATTTTGAGCCTTTTCAATGAAATCTCTTTTCCGTAGAAAAAAAAAATAGCCCTTTAGGTGTATGCATTTGTATAAATGGACACAGATTGGCTACTGAACCTGACATTACCGAGTCTAGCTATTGAAGTGTCTGTGGGCCTCACCATGATGTATGTGTTGTATCCATACCATCCATCCATTTGTATAGATTATTTTAGGGCTTTAGCCAAAGAATGAGTCAGACCCAAAGTTTAAGAGGGCCTGCCACAGAAAACAGTAGGGATAGTGACGTCCACTATTGATACCTTTTAATGGCCCACTATGATGTTTATCTGAGATCCAACCTGTTTATAGGTTAACACATACATGAAATAAGGGAAAACACAAAGATCAACTTGATCGAAAATTTATGTGGCCCAAAGAAGTTTTTAATTGTAGGCGTTCTGGGTCCAGTTAAGCTTTGGATATGCCTCATTCTTTGAATTATGCACTAAAATGATCTCTCTAAATGGATGGACGGTGTGGATACAATACATACATCATAGTGGGTCCCACAAAACGTGGTGACGTCACTTCCGTAGCGCGACTCGCTACCGTCGAATTCAGTAGGTAATCCGCCTCTGGATCAAATGAAAGTTCGAGCGGAATTTTCCGCTCTCTGCCTGCGAATGTATGATGGGACAAAAAGAGTAGCTTCCGCATCGCTTGCCTAGGGATTTACGTGATTCCAAATCCCTTCTCCTGTCTCTGCATGCCTGAAGATAAGCTTTTGTACTCCTCCATCCTGTACTGTCTATGAACACCATTATCTCCCATAGGCTATAACAACCGACCCCACTTCGAAACTTTTCACCCCCATACCTCGCCACTGCCTTCTCCATGGATAGTATCACTACTTTTTCAGGAAATCTCTCTTTCCGCTCATGAATGTAGGATGTGGATAAGGAAGGCACCCTTGGAGAATTAGAGTTGTACACTTTTCGAACCAAGTTGAGCTTGGCACAACTCAACTTGGCTTGGCAACTAGCTAACCCCACTTCGAACTCAGCTCGGCTTGGTCCTCAAGCTTGACTGGCCGGCTCAGATCTATTCGGTCAACAACTCAGGCTAGTTCAAACCAAGATCGAGCCTATGCAACATTTTCACACACACATGGAGTACACCTTCAATTTCTCACGGTATGTAAAACAACAACAGTAATCTACAGGTATTTCATCAAACACTCAATAGGCAACATTAAAATCAAGATACAAGAGTATTTATTTCATGTCCATACCTTCTTCACCACCAGCCGAAACTTCACTGAGTCATTTCATTCAACACTTGGTGAGCAACATCAATATTAAAATAACCGAGTCACTAAACTGGTTCGATCCGAGTTCAATTCCAATTGGGGTTCGATCCAAGTCGAGTCAAGCTCGGGAAAACTCGAACTCCGTTCAAATTTTTTTTCGAGCTCAAAAAATCAGCTCGACTCGGCTCAAACTCGATTTCAAATCGAGTCGAATCGAGCCTTTTTGAGTCAATTCAAGCGAGCTAACCAAGGTAACTCGGTTCGTGTACAGCTCTATGGAGAATGCAGGGTGCTGAAATTAAAAGAAAAGGGGATTTATTTGATACTTTGATTGTGTATAGTGCTTAATAAGACCATTAAATATTTTTCATTTTTAACCTATTAAAAAAAAATCAGATTGATTGAACCATCCTAACCTATGATTGGTAGTAAATTGCTTTTTAAAATAAGACTATTGGATATTTTTCATTTTTAACTATCCAATAAATGCCTAGCACTCCAATCTATCTATCAGTTTCTCCTGCTCATGTCAGGATGTCATACTAAGAATGACACACATCCAAAACTCAAGTGGACCACACCACTAAAAACAATGGGAATTGAGACATAAGGCCACATAAGTTTTGGATCAAGATTATATATGTGTTTTCTCTTCATCATCACCATTGAAATCACCTTATGAACATGTTGGATGGCATGTAAACATTATAGTGGGCTCAATGATGGGTGTTTAGTTGCCACTGTTTCTTATGATTTGGTCCACCTGAGTATTAGATCATTTATTTCATTTTAGGATTGTCGGGACTCGTGGAAGCACAAAAGGAATCAAATAAAGTAATCATAATCATACGAAAATATTCAAAAGAGAATACTTTGAATTTATGTGGAAAAATCCTTACAGGAAAAAATCATGACAAAGAATGATAATGCATTATGAATAACAAAGTTATAAGAGATGAAACCTTATCGATTCAAAATCCCAAGAGAAAAACCTTAGCTTTCTCTCTCCAAAACCTTCTTAGCCTCTTAAGCACATTTTGCATTAAACCTAATCATGTTTAAACTCATATAAATAAGTAAAAAATGAAATAGAAACAATTTACGCAAAACGTACAAAACTACACAATTTGTTGACCTATCGCTTCAAATGGTCAAAACACTTCGATCAGTCAAGTTGACCTGTCGACTAAATTAAGTTTTCGATGGATCGAACACTCCAAAAATTGTTCGGAGAGTTTTGAAAAAAAAAAACCTGAATTTTTCCAATGCCCTTTAATCGGTAGACCAAACTGTTGATCAATCGAAGGCCGCTGTTTCAACATATATTTGAGGCATCCAATTTTCAACAATCTCTACCATGACTTTAATTTTTATGCTGCAACACACCATGTTCAATCCTTCATCTCTATTTTGTATCCATCATAACTTCACAATCATTGATTCTCATGCACACTCTGTTTTCACTAAATATTTGTCAAACCTAGAGAAGTTACACATAACTTGAACTTCTTTTTATGAACCATCTTTATAAGCATATCTGTCAAATTTCCACTTGTATGTATCTTTTTTAGGATCACTCCACCTCCTTTAGCACGTATCAGATAAAATAATGATGCACGTCAATATGTTTAATTCTAGAATGGTAAGTCAAGTTCCTTACCAAATTGATCATGTTTTTCACTATCACAATTAACTAGCACGGTCTCCTATTGAAGCCTAAACTGATTTATCATTCCCTTAACTAAACCACTTCTTTGAATGCTTTAGTCACTGACATGTACTTAGTTTTGGTTTTGTAAAGAGTCACCACATATTGAAGCTTCGATATCTAACTGATCGTTCTAGCTACTAACACAAATGAGTAATCGAAAGTCGACATTTTATTATTAACACTACTTGCATAATTTAAATCCACATAACCTATTAACTTATCACCTGACTTTTCAAATGTTAAAACATAGTCCTACGTACTTTGAATATATCGATTAGTCTTCAGTAAGAGATCTCCTATATAATTATGCAATTAATGTCTAGTTCAACATACTCAATAGTTTTCACACACACAGGAGTGCCATTTCACACCCAACACAGGTATAGGTATAGGTATAGTCATAGTTTTATCAGTTACCCACCAATGCTCCTAACTCTAACAAACTCAGAAACTCAAGCACATGTTACTTGTCCTTAGTTTAAAATAGTGAACTTTATAGTATATTGTATATATACATGATAGGGCATGAAGTCCAAAGTCTAGCGTATTTTACGGATGGAGTTTGGCTATTGACGTTGCCCCACCATTAGAGTTGTACACAAACCAAGTTAGCCCAGTTAACTCACTCGACTTGACTCGAAAAAGCTTGATTCGACTCGGTTTGAAACTGAATTCGAGCCGAGTTCGAGCTTGTTCGAGCTCGGATCGAACTAGTTTGGTGACTTGGTTATTTTGATATTGATGTTGCTCACAAAGTTTTGATGAATGACTTAACGAAGTGTCGGCCGGTGGCGAGGAAGGTATGGATATGAAACAAATACCCTTGTATCTTAATTTTGATGTTGCATACTGAGTGTTTGATGAAATATATGTAAATTGCTGCTGTTATTTTACATACTGTGAGAAATTGAAGGTGCACCCATGTGTTTGAGAAAATGCCGCACATGCTCGATATTGGCTCGAACCAGCCCGAGCTACTAACTGAACCAAGCCAAGCTGGCCAGTAAGGCTCGAGGACCGAGCCGAGTTGAGCTCGAGCTGGGGTCAACTACTAGCCAAGCGAAGTCGAGTTGTGCCAAGATTGACTCGGTTCAACTCGTGTACAGCTCTACCCACCATAATATATGTGTTTCATCCTTGCCCCATAACCCACCATAATATATGTGTTTCATCATTTTATGGTATGATCTTGAAAATGAGGAAGATCCAAATCTCAAGTAGATCACAATATAGGAAACTATGTTTTTTTTTATTTTTTTCTTTTTTTTTCTTTTCTTTTTTTAAAGGTTAGCTTGTTAGTACACACCCATTTCAGTACACACACTCCATGTTAGCCACCCCCGCAGGGATCAATACTAAGACCCCGAGTGTTGAAACAAGGTATCTCCACTCAGTCTGCTAGTTGAGCTATGGATCCGGGTGTAACACAGGAAACTATGTTGATTAAACGCATACCATTAAAAACTTTTTAGGGCACAGAAAAGTTTTGGATTAAACTGATATTTGGTTTTTTCCTTTCATCCAAGTCTATAGGTTTTATGTCAAATAAACATTGGTCCCAAGAGGTTTTAATGGTGGACATTCAATCAGCCATTGTTTTGTTGTTGTGTGGTCCACATGAGATTTATATCTATTTTAATTTTGAGATTAAGCCCTAAAATTATATGAAAGAACGAATAGACAGCGTAGGTAAAATACACGCAAGCGTCTGTATTTTATATCTTCAGAACATGAAGTCAAAGTCTACGCTGGTTCCGTAGATATATAGGTCGATTTTTTTATTTTTTATTTTATTTTTCTATCCATTTCTCGCATGGTCACCGTATAATACGTGATTTGCATCAAGTTTTTTACAGCCATTCACACGTGCCAACCTGTAAATTTTTATACAACATCTGAGCCATGTAAGTGATGGGCTCCACCATAACGGTGATGGACGGTTTAAATTACACTTGAAATCAGCCTTCTTCATTCCATGCGTGTGGCCCACCTGATTTCATCCTATACCCTGGATCCTTATGTTGTATTTATTTTTAAATAATATTAAATTTTTGAATTTTCAAATTTCGGTATTTTCCCTCCACATTTAAAATTTTGGTGTTTTTGAAGTGTTGGTTTTGTCCCACATCGGATTTGACAAGAAAAATTCTCTTGTTTATATGATAGACTTTTTGCCTGGGGCTTGAGCCCCTTTCAGGGGGCATGTGAATTTGGTCCTTGGGGGGGGCTATGCCAATAGCTCTAATTTATGCCATTAACCACACACGCGCGCGCGCGCCGAGCCGAGCCGTGCCGTGCCGTGCCGAGCCGAGCCGAGTCCGAGTTCGTGTCCGCGTCCGCGTGCGCGACGCGACGGGACGGGACGGGACGAGTTGGGCTGGGCGCGGGTGCGGGTGCGGGTGCGAGTGCGGGTGCGGTGTAAGTGTACTCACGTAGGTGTGTATGTATGGGTACTCGCAGGACTGTATGTGCGAGAGTGTACTCGCACTTGCGCCTTTTCGTTTTAAACCAGAGAGATGCTTCCCTTCCGGATGGTCGCCCCTGTTGGGTTTAAACCCAACGGACATAACCTTTTGTAAAGGGTGCTTATGCACTATTTCGGAGTCTATATAAAGACTTCTGATTCCAGTTTCAATATACGAAAAAATATTGTCTTATAAAACTCTCTCTGATACGGTTTTACCATTGTTACTGAGTTCATTGCTGAGTCAACTCAGCACTTTCGGATTAAACTGCAAGTGGTTCGAGCCCGTGTACAGTGAGTGCACCGCTGGGACCGGGTCATAGTCGTTGTATCCTGGAGGTCGATTGCTCTGGAAACCTGTTGCACTTGGAACGCTGTCCAAGGGGAGCAAATTCGATTTCAAACCGAGTGACTCAGTCACGCCTCGACTCAATTCAATAAGTTTTTCTTTCTCTAAATTTATTTTCCTTTTTGATTCTCGATTTTATAGTCTATTTAATTCAACATATTATCCAATACCTTACTCTTGCTCGGGCAGTAGACTCAGGAGTTTCAACAGTCAGTCTAAGGGTTCGAGTATCCATAGGTGGTGAAATTTCACTGTGACGTGAGTGTGTGGGGTGTGGGTGCGTGGGTTAAATTTTTATTTAATAAAAAAAAAAAAAACAAAGATCGCGTCTTGTACCCTGCCCGTCTCTAGCCACGAACGGGCAGTTTGATGGACAGGCCTAGCATGATGTATCTACTTGTCCAAGTTATCCATCCTTTCTCTTGGATTATTTTAATTAAGTTATGTATACAAAAATAGGCAGATCCAGAGCACAAGTAGGCCACACCAAATAATAAAATTGGGTTACATTAAATGTACAAAACATTAAATGCAAGTTACATTAAATGCAAGAGTCTTCTATGGCCTAGCCCACTTGGGATTTGGATTTGCCTCTTCTTTGTGCACATTCCTTAAAATGACCGGAGATAAGGGAAGAACGGCGTTTAAACAGATACATCAGGGTGGGCCGGCCCATGCACGGTACTACCCGTTCGTGGCCAGATATGGTGGGCCACAGATTGGATACCGACAGGTTTAGTAGCCAGACTAACTATTGAAGTGAAGTCACCAAGTTCCATGGGGCTCACCATGATGTATGCGTTTTATCCTCACCGTCCATACATTTGGAGAGATCATATTAAGGCATGGTCCAAAGAACAAGGCAAATCCAAGGGTGGGGTGGACCCCACCATAAAAAACAGTAGTGACAGTGACGCCCACAGTTGAAACCTTCCGAAGGTCCACCATGATGTTTATTTGAGATCCATTCTGCTCGTGTTAACGCAGACATGAAAGAAGGGAAAACACAAATATGAACTTGATCTAAAACTTTTGTGGCCCTTAGAACTTTTTAATGATAGCTGTCATGCTCCCCACTGTTTTCTGTGGTGGGGTCCTCTCAAGCTTTGGATCTGACTCATTCTTTAGATCATGCCCTAAGATGATCTCTCCAAACGGATGGGCAGTATAGATATAAAACATACATCATGGTGTGACCCATAAAACTTGGTGACGTCACTTCAGCTGTGAGTCTGGCTGCTCAACCTATCAGTAGCTAATCCGCGTCCGATACGGGTAGAACCTAATCCGCTCCACCTGGGTTCGTCCGTCTCCTACGTTAGTCAGCTTGGCTTATCCTACTCTGAATAGATGAACACCCACTTTCAACGGTCCTACGGCGGCTCCCGTTAAGACAAAAGTCAGTAACGGTGTTTTTCGTCGACGAGGAGAATAGAATCGAAGATGATGCGTTGGGCTTGGATATTTCTGATATGTGATATGGTAAATATGGAAGATATGGAAGCACCTGGTGTGACACATAGACCCAGAAAAGTTCTATAGCTCCACCACGGTGCATGCATTATATCCACACGGCCAATTCATTTTGAGAGATGATTTTAGGACATTAGCTAAACAATGACACGGATCAAAACCTCAAGCTTTGGATATGCGTAGAAATTTCTAATGGTAGGTATTCAATCTTCATTATTACTTTTTATGGTGTGATTCACTTCAGCTTTGGATCTGCCTTATTTTTTAGTTCATGCCTTCAAATGATCTTACAAAATGTATAAACAGCATCGATATAACAGAAACATTAGCGTGGGGCTCATATAACTTTTTCACTTTAGGACACCACCCGATCCAATAAATCTTTCTACGGGACATGGGGTAGCAAATTAGATCCATACATATGCACCAACTTCAGTGGGACATTGCTTGGCCGGTGTATTAAAAAAAAAAAAAAAAAAAGGCGTTTTACCAGTGCTGTGGTACATTTTTCCAGCTCATTTTAAGGTATGAACCCAAATATAAGGTAAATCCAAATCTTAGGTAAACCATACACATCAAATAATGGGAATTGATTGCTTATAGTCAAAAACTATTTGTGGGTCAAGGAAGTTTTGGATCAAACTAAGCTTTTTGTTTTCTTTCATCTAGATATATGTGACTTATCAATGGGTTAGATGACGAATAAACATTACAGTAGGCCCTAGGAAGTATTTTTATAGTGAACGTTCAATCAAAGCTATTTTCCTACAGTGTCATCCATTAGAGGTTGGATCTTCCTGATTCTTAGGCTCATGTCTTTAAAATGAGCTGGAAGAATGGAAGAAAGGCATGGATAAAACATACACCTCATGTTGGGCCCCGAGAGCTTTTAAACTAGCTAGAAAGTATTCAGGCGTTTCAATAGTTTATGTATGTATAAAAGGCCAATTCTATTGGACAATTCTATCCATTTCAATATGATCCGTGCGTAATAATGCACTGGTGGAAAACAAAACAGTCAGCCGTCAGCAGTCAAAGTTGGCGTGAGAAAATCGTATAAAAAAGTAATGAATGGAGATCGCTCGGGAATTATATTTTAAATAGTAGCTATTTCTCTTGGCGCGGATTTCCTGCGAAAGCCTTTCGCAGGAAGTTCCTGCGCTGGAAACCTGTGTGGGCCAATGTGATGTTTTTGAGAAATCTACCCTGAACATCCGTTTTCTGAGATATTTTTAAGATAATAGGTCAAAAATGAGCCGTAACTAATATTCAAGTGGACTTAAAATGTGAGTATTGAACGTACACAGTTAAAATATTAGTAGGCCACAAAAGTTTTGAATCAGGCTAATATTTGTGTTTTCAGTTCATCCAAGTAGGAATGACGTTATTGACGGTATGGATGTCATGTAAACATCACTTTCTACCCAGAAAGTTTTCAACAGTAGGAATTTTCCTACCCACCTTTTACTCTAGTGCGGCCACTTGAGTCCTAGATCCTTCTCAGTTTTGGTCTCAAGTTCTAAAATGAGCTCAGAAAACGGATGTATGGGGTGGATTTCTTAAAAACATCACGTTGGGTCCCACAGTTTTCCAGCGCAGGAACTTCCTGCGAAAGGCTTTGGCAAGAAATCCGCGTCCGTTCTTAAGTATATGGGTGGACCCCATCAACACACCCCTCTGCCACGTATGCCCTACAATATTAGGTTCTCCTGGCTCTAGGTATGCGTGGCTATAGTTTCCTTTTTAAAAAACAGTAGTGAGAGTGACGCTCACAGTTGAAACCTTCCCAACGTTATCGCAATCGGTCGAGTAAATATCGCGCCATGCAAAACGAAATTCAGGCCCTGCGTGACGAGATAAACAGAATGAAGCAGTAAAGGAGACCAAAGTCATGCCCGGTTTAAGAGAACCACGTTCTTGAGCCAGTGGGTTTGTTCGTGGAGACTCGCTCAGTACCGAGAAGTATGAGGCCTGAAGCTCTCCAGCATTCGGGGGTGCCACGTTTGGGCCAAAATCCTCCCGCTACGCGTGCTAACGGGTCCGCGCGGAATGCAACTACCCGAGCTCCTACCACCGTCCATTCAGCCACATCCGCCCTACCACCACGGATCTCCGTCATCAATTGGAACGGAGGAGAGAAAGAAGGACTCCCGAGGTCGAAGACGCCCCAGAGGTCGTCGCAAAAAATAAAGACCCTTGGGAGGCACGATTTGCGAAGCTAAAGGATCAGTTCTTGACGTTGGAGAAAAAGTAACAACAGTCGACAGTTCTAGCCACGATCCAAACGATGATGGAAGAGACCGAGCCTCCCTTCACTCCTGCCATCATGGTAGAGGTTTCGGATGCCTCCTGTCATCCAGTATTCAGGATCTAGGGACCCATCCGAACACCTGAAATCCTATCGATCGTGGATGCAGATCCAGACCGCAATGGACGCAATGATGTGTACGGGGTTCTCTATCACTCTTACAGGGTCCGCTCGGATTTGGTATCGCCAGCTCAAACCTGGCTCCGTGGGCTCTTTCGCTACGCAATTCATAAGCGATAAGAGGAGTTGGAAACCTAACACTCACTTGCTCACCATCAAGCAGGCTCCAAAAGAGTCGTTGAAAGACTACATCGCCCGTTTTAATGAAGAAGCATTGCATGTAGAAGATTATGATGATAAGATGGCTCTTGCTACCATTTTGAGCGGGCTGAAGGAAGGAAAGTTCGTCTTTTCCATCGGAAAGAATCCGCCGAAAACACTAGCGGACTTCGTGGAGAAGACTCAGAAGTATACCAATGCCGAGGAGTTCACTAACGCCCGTAAAGGTACGTAAGTTACTGACCCGGTAAACAAAGGGAAGAGGTCTAGGAACGAAGACTCTCAGCCGAACGTCAAAGGGGCGGATGACCGCGCTCCCCGTGATCATCGATCGACCCGTAGGCCAGAAGGAAAATTTTATTCCTATACTCCTCTTAACACGTCTGCCGAGCAAATTCTGCTAGATATCCGAGGAGACAGGCTACTCAACTGGCCAATCTGCATGAGGGCGGACCCAGAACACCGGGACAAGCGAAAGTTCTGTCGCTTCCACCGCGACTATGGTCACAACACGGACGACTGCGCGGACCTGAAAGACGAGATCGAGTCCCTCATTCGCAAAGGACATCTACATCGTTATACTAAAAAAGAAAAGTCCGCTCGGAGACAGGAACGACCGCGGGAACAACCAAACAACTCCCCAGAAGAACCTGCTGAAATTCGTACCATCTTCGGGGGCTTAGTTGGGGAAGGAAATTCAAACAGGGCTCGAAAAGCCCATTCCCGGAGGTCCGAGCCAGAACACCACGTTCACTTGGCGGAACACCCCAGCAAGGAACTCCGAGTCACTCCGTACAGCCTAACATTTACGGAGGATGACGCACGCGGGATCCAGCATCCACACGATGACGCGCTAGTGGTCACAATGACTATAGCGAATCACAAGATACATCGTATTCTGGTTGACACGGGAAGTTCAGCCGAAGTAATGTACTCCGAAGCATTCAAAAAGATGAGAATTCCACGGTCCTGACTCCGACCCGTGAAGACTCCCTTGCACGGCTTTACCGGAGAGAGAGTAATCTCCAAAGGAGCCATCTCCCTCCCAGTGACAGCGAGGGAAGGGCAACATCAAGTCACGCTCCTGGTGGACTTTTTAATTATCAATGTACCTTCGGTGCATAATGTGATCCTGGGCCGACCCTCCCTCAACGCGATGAGAGCGGTCGTCTTAACGTACCATTTGATGATGAAGTTTCCAGCTGAAGGTGGAATCAGTTATCTCTGAGGCGACCAGCGAGAGGCCCGAAGATATTATGCGATAGCGGTAAGAAAGGGAGCTGCTAAACAGGCGCTCGTTGTGGATGCCTTGGATCCCTGAGGACAGACAGGAGGCTCGTCAGTCGAAGATCTTAAAAAAGTCCCCCTTGACGGATCAAACCTAAGAAAAACTGTTCAGCCCGGGTCATCATTGAATTCCGAGCGGAAGACCGAGTTATTGGCCTTTTTGAAGCAGCACCGAGATGTCTTCGCATGGTCACATGCAGATATGCCAGAGATCTCTCCTGATGTGCTGGTCTATAAATTAAATGTGGACCCGGATCATAAGCCAGTGAAGCAGAAAAGAAGGTCGTTCGACGCCGAACGATATGAAGCCATTGTCGAGGAAGTCTCCGTCCTGCTCGATGCGAGTTTCATAAAAGAAGTATATTACTCTTACTGGATAGCGAATGTCGTACTTCTCAGGAAGTTCAATGGGAAGTGGCAGGTTTGTGTAGACTACTCCGATCTGAATAAGGCTTGCCCCAGAGACAGCTTCCCGTTAGCTCGAATCGACCAACTGGTGAACAACACGGCCGGACACGAGCTACTCTCATTTTTGGACGCTTATTTCAGGTACAACCAGATCGCTGTGTATCCCCCAGACAGGCAGAGGACTACCTTTATCACGGACAGAGGGCTCTACTGTTACCGGGTCATGTCATTCGGTATGAAAAATGTTGGGGCAACATATCAGAGGCTGGTGAATCAGATGTTCGCCAAACAGATTGGGCGAACTATGGAAGTATATGTGGACAACATGCTAGTAAAAAGTACCAGAGCCTCCGACCACCTTGCTGACCTCGGAAAAATGTTCAACGTCCTCCGAGAATATCAGATGGAGCTGAATCCCGCTAAGTGTGCATTCGGAGCTAAGTCAGGGAAGTTCCTTGATTTTCAAGTTAGTCAGCGAGGAATCGAGGCCAACCCAGATAAGATCAAGGCTCTCCTTGACATGAACTCACCTCGGACCATTAAAGAGATACAATGTCTCACGGGAAGAGTGGCAGCGTTCGGACGTTTCATATCCAGGGCCACAAACAAGTGTCTTCCCTTCTTCCAGCAGCTGAAAGGCCACAAGAGGACGGAATGGACATTGGAGTGCGAACAAGCCTTTCAACAGTTGAAACAGTACTTGGACTCGCCGCCTCTCTTGTCTAAGCTTGAAGAAGGGGAACCCTTGTTCCTCTACCTCCCAGTTTTGGCTTCTGCTGTCAGCTCGGCTCTGATTAGAGAAGTTGGAAGCAATTAGTACCCCGTGTACTATGTGAACAAAGCCATGGTACCAGCGGAAACGAGATACCAGTCCTTAGAAAAACTAGCGCTCTGCCTCGTCGTCTTGGCCAAAAGATTACGGTCGTACTTCCAAGCCCATTCCATAATTGTGTTGACCAACTCTCCTTTGAGGTAGGTCCTCCAGAGACCCGAAGTGTCGGGTCGCATGACCAAATGGGCTGTGGAGCTCGGAGACTTTGACATTCAATTCTGCCCCAGGGAAGTAATCAACGGTCAAGCCGTAGTCGACTTTATCGCCGAGTTCACGACTCCGAGTGAGGAGGAAATCGGTAAGGAAGTCGAGACGACACCGCCCGTCTCGCTGAGCGACCAAGAGACGGCGTTGACTCCGGGATGGATCCTTTATGTTGATGGATCGTCCAACGTCAAAGGAGTAGGAGCTGGTGTCATCCTGGTTGCCTCTGATTTAACGACAATCCAATACGCAATCAGACTCGGGTTTAAAGCTTCTAACAACGAGGCTAAGTATGAAGCATTGTTAGCTAGACTCAGGCTACCTGCGAGCCTGGGTATTTAGACCCTGTAAGTCTGTTGTGACTCGCAGTTGGTAGTGAACCACATCTCTTCGGAGTATGAAGCCAAGGAAGTCAGAATGATCGCTTAGCTCGAAGAAGCAAGAAAAATTATTGAAAAATTCTTGAGTTGCATCATCCGAAAAATCCCTAGAGCTGAGAACTCATGGGTCAATGCCTTGGCAAGACTCGTCTCGGCCTCTGAAGGGAAGATCCCGCATTTTGTTTCTGTCAAATTCATTGAGCATCCGAGCATTAGCCAGTCGGAGGAGGTCAATCCTATCCAATCCATTCCAAGTTGGATGGACCCAATTTTCAACTATCTTTCATCCAGCAAAATCCCCTCGGACAGACTTGAGGTGAGGCGACTTAGGGTCAGAGCAGCCCGGTACGTCATATTGGACGAGGTATTATATAAGAAGGGGCATTCCCAGCCTTACCTTAGATGCCTCCGACCGGATGAGGCCGACTATATAATTCGGGAGATTCACGAGGGGATCTGTCGAAACCATTCTGGCGGTCACGCCCTGGCATGAAGATACTCCGTCAAGGGCATTTTTGGCCAACTATTAAGTAGGACTCGAAAGACTTTGTTCAGAAGTGTGATAAGTGTCAGCGTTTTACAACCGTGTCTAGGCAACCGGCGGAAGAGATGACTCTCATGAGTGGGTCGTGGCCATTCACCCAATGGAGATCGACATCACCGGTCCTTTGCCCACAGGAAAGGGGCAAGTAAAGTTCGTCATACTTGCGGTTGACTACTTCACCAAGTGGGCCGAGGCCGAGCCTGTCACGAAGATCACTAAGCAGAAAGTGATTGATTTTGTGTGTAAAAATATCATCTGCCGGTTTAGAATCCCACAATCCATCGTATCTGATAACGGCCGACAGTTCGATAATGACAAGTTCCGTGGCATGTGTTAGGGACTTGGCATCGTCAATGCCTACTCATCGCCTCGGCATCCGCAGTCAAATGGACAGGTGGAAGCAGTCAACAAGATTATTAAGCACCATCTTAAAACAAAGCTGGAGAAAGTAAAGGGTAACTGGGCTGAGGAGCTCCCCTTCATCCTCTGGGCCTACAGGATAACAAACCAGACATCAACGGGTGAAACCCCATTTTCGCTGTCTTATGGCTCGGAGGCAATGGCGTCAATAGAAATTGGACTCCCTACGGAGCTAGTGAGGAACTTCGAAGAGAGTCGAAACTCCGAGCAGATTGCCGCTAATCTAGATTTGCTCGAGGAAGTCAGAAATATTTCCAAGATCCGAGCAGCGGCTCGACATCAGCAGGTAGCGCGTTTCTACAACTCAAAGGTCAAGGTCCGGCGTTTCCACCCATGGGACTTAGTCCTTCATCGAGTTTTCCAGAACACAGCCGAACCGGGAGCAGGAGCACTCGGACCCAATTGGGAAGGACCATATCACGTGGTCAGATCTGACAGACCAGGCTCATATCACTTGGAGGACCTCGAAGGCCGTCAGGTCCCTCATCCTTGGAACGCCGAGCACTTGAAGATCTAGTACCCATGATAAACTAGCCTTTAAGGCTCATAATAAAGTGTACGCCTCCGAGCGACTAGCCTTTAAGGCTCTTAATAAAAGTTCAATTCTATTTTGGATGCCTATTCGATTATCTTACCAATACGAGCATGAATCTAACCGACCGATCTTTTAAAGGATCGGAACCTAATCCTACGAAGGATCGACAAGGCATCCCCTTGAGGGAAAAAGCCTAATAACGACCCAACTCCCCAATGGAGTACTCGGCTTGACGTACGACAGAATGAAAAGTTCTCGCCAGACAAGTGACGAGCCGAGTATCCTAAGAGATCGGACCCAACTAAGACTTGGACCGAGGGAGCTCAGATAAGCAACTAAACGATGATGGAGGGGCCAGACCCGTAAAGAGGTTGGCTCGGAAACATCTCAGAACGAGTCAACATAATTTCATAGAAATATTTCTCATTAAATCCCCTCGGAAGGGCAAAAAATACATTGAAAGTTAAAAATAATAATAATAAAATACCTCTTCAAGTGGGAGGAGGAGCTTGGGTGTCGGGGGCTTGATCCGAGCAAGCAACTTCGGCAGGGGCATCTTCAGGGTCCTCAGGCAGAAGAGGATCAAGATCGAGGTCTAGGTATAAACCCAGGACTGCCGCGAGACAAGCATCGAAGCCACAGTTGTAAAACATCGCTGCTTCGGTGTCCCTCTCCTTGGAGGTCTTGTAATCTTCAATTGCAGCGACAACTGCCGCAGCTAGAGAAACCTCATCTCTTACCCTTTGAGCCTCCATAGCCTGAGCGATGGCTCGGGTTCGCTCTTCAACCGCCTCGGCCCTGATGCGTTCCAAGGCTTCTCTCAGCTGAGTAGTCTCTACGGCCAAGGAATCTGCGTGAGCCCTAGTGTGGGTCAATTCGGGAGACGCTACATCGCCGCTGGTCATGAAATTATCAACCCTCTCCTGCAGCTGCAGCTCCCTGACCTCCAGGTCGACCACGACTCCCTGTAGCGTACTTACTTTGGCCTTCTCGTCCAAAAGCTGCGGCGCAGTTCACTCTGCTCGGACTTCGAGAGGACAAATTCATCTCGTAAAGCCGTCTTCTCGGCCTTAAGAGCCTCAAGCTCCATCTCCCTCCTCCGATGCTCTCGCGCTCTCTCCCGAATCAAAAGCAACACCGGGACAGCGTGGATAGGAAGAAAGAATAAGTACATCAGGAAACAATACAATAACAATATGAAGGAAAGAGAGGGATCTCTCAGAGACATACCGTGTAACACATGGCAGCAAAATCGTTCAGAAACGAGCCTTCCGACCTGCCAATGATCCAAGCTATATCCTCCTCGGGAGTGTGCCTGGTGACCCATGGAGCCAAGCAGGACATATGGTAGCGCGTCTCGAACCTCTCACCGCTCGTCCTCACCTAGGGCGAGGCTACAACCTCCTGAGCCCCTACCCTGCTACCGGTCGAGTTCTGTCCCTCGGCGCAGGCATCTCTCCCAACCTCGGGCGGGGATAGAATGTTGTCTGCCATTCTAATGGCCTCCTCCTGCTAGGAGGAAGATGGGATAGCAATTGGGAGCTCGGGGGCTGCGATAGGAGCCTCTGCGGTGGGGGGAACAGTGGTGGAAGGAGTAGAGCTCGGAACGGCTGGAGCTCCAGGAGGAGCAGAGCTCAGGACGACAGAGGTACCAACCACGGTCGTACGAACTAGATCCTGGGGAGGAGCCACTGGAGGAACTACGGCCGCGCTAGGGCGCACTGGGGTCGGCGCAACAACGACACCTGTGGGTGGGCAGGCGCCGCAAGAGCCGAGCCGGCTAGCCTTGGGGTGGGGGCTGCAGAGATCGGCGCAGCAGAAGACTCCCCTTCGCGAGGGGGGGCTATTTCTTTCACATGACCTTCACTTGGGGGGCTTCCTTCAGCATCTCAGCAGCCGTCGGAGTTACCTTTCTCTTCCAAGCTTCAGACACCTCGTTCATGCCTGCGAAATAAACGACTGTGTCAGCGTCTAAGGAGGCAAAACTGAGCTCGTCAGAAAGATTGGGATAACTTACTGAAGGACGTAGGCAAGGGTTGAGTCTTGCAAAGCCCGGACCTATAAAGATTATCCGCTGTTATCAGGTCCGTCCAGGAGCGAAGCGTCTCCGATCGTGACTTGGCCATCGCAATGCGATTCTTCTAGGCCGAGTCGAGGAGCGGCAGCCCCTTCGGGAAAGCTGCAAAAGGAAGCGGAGAAGCATTACTTAATTGAAATAAATGAAAGCAAAGGCAGTAATACGGGTACTGGATGAAGTCTGACCTGGTTTAGTGAAATGAGTCGGAACCCGTGTCGTTAAGGTTCCGAGCTCAGCTGCTAACGCCTCCCATTCACTCGCCTCCCAAAACCACTTATTTTTTCAGTCTTTATTGAAAGTCAGCAAGTTCATCACAAGTCCCGACCCCTTGCTGTCCCGAGTTGTGAAGTAGTAACAGGGGTCGTTACTGTCGTGCTTGACCAAGTACAGACTTAACAACTCTTTCGGGATTAGCTCGGGATTTCCAACTTGTCGCCAGATAATGAAGGCAGAGATCAACACCCTTCAGGCGTTGGGAGCGAATTTCTCGGGAGCCAGTCTGAGGTAGGCTGCGACCTTCCTGATGAAGGGGTGAAGCGGGAGCCGAAGCCCGTACTGCAGTACACAGAGGAAGATAGCAACTTCCCCCTCGGCAGGAGCACCGGTCACGTCCATGGGTTCAGGGGCCGTTATTCGGACGGAGTTCAGAATTTGAAACTCCGAACGGATCTATTCTATCTAGGATTCCGATAACACGGAACCCCCCGAGACAACCTCCTCGATGCGTCCACTCGCGAGTATTTCAGCGGCCACAGTGGTGCTGGCTCGGTGGGCTCGTGTGGCCTTCCTCTTGCTGGGCTGCTTGGTCCGAGCACCCAACGTCTTTTGTCTCCAAGGCGGGGGGTATAGGGGTGTGGTTTCGAGGGGGCCTTCGAAAGCCCCACTTCCATCTTCAGAACTCTCCGGCTCGGAGTCCTTAGCATATTCACGTACCATCTCGAGGTCAGAAGACATGATAGAAAGAAGGATGAAGATCAATGGGACTCACCGGGTGACTGTCGAAAATCACCTTCTATCGAAAAAGGAAGATCGGTTGGAATCGCTCACTGAAAACTTCGAATTTGGACGGAATCGCCCTGTCGAAAATCACCTCTTCCGGTACGCTCATCTGATTAAAAATGCAAAGTGACAAATGAAAATCCGGGATTCCTTATATAAGCAATGAAGGAACCCTGCATTGATGCCAGGCCATAATGGCCGTAGTCGAAGCTGCACGAGCCGATCCTCAAGCACATGTGGCCACACCTCGTTGGGGGAAATCTCAACCGACAGTATGGCTCTGACATCGGACAGCATGCTTTGAGACGTGAAGCGACGCTCGAGCAATGGGAACAGGCACGTACACGCCTCCTCAGACCTGCGTGGCAATCTCTCATAGGTCGGAAGGAGATTCGGAATCGTAACCGTAGCCACGCATTGACCAAAGCAACTAGCACGTGCGTAATTTAAAAATCGTCATCAATGCAGTATGGGTAGGAGATCTTTTACATAAATACTCTCCAAGTCCGCGAGCAGACTCGAAGAGTAGGGGGCTTATGTTATGGGGAGATCCGAGCCTATGATAAAGCGTCAATCTAAGTGCCAGTCTGAGCCGACTCGAGGCCGCGAGGTCCGAGGCACTACCGTCCGATCCTTTGTCAGCATCACATAATGACGAGCAGGAGGCACAACCCATCCGAGTCGGCTAACTTGTCTGAGAAGAAGCTCGGAATGGTCCTTATACTCTGATCGGATGATCTAGCTATGGTATGCTCAACACAGCTGACGTCCTCGACCACAATGGAACTGACCTAACAGGTCGGATCGGACACCGCTGTCGGATCGGACACCGCTGTCGGGTCGGGCACCGCTCGAATTAAAAGTCGCGTGATCGGATGAGCCGAGCCGTGCAGGCGCATAATGGTATATGCCAAATGCGGAAGTTGTCATTACTGATCATGGCCGATAACTTCGCTCGCAGAAACGCACTACTTGCCTGATACGATGCGTGATCAATAGATTGTGGACAGTATCTCCACGATCCAGGAATCCCTGTAATCATGTCGAGACTATCGGACCCAAACCATTCTACAGGCAAGTATAAATAGCATACGACACTTCGTCTACAGGTACGCGACAGTAAGTGCTCTCTCCTCCTCTCTACTTGGACCCCGATTCACTTGTCCTGACTTAAGCATCGGAGGGTCCCCCGGCTTGGTCAAGGTCACCTTTGCCTGTTTCTTTGGCGCAGGTTCCAGGGACGATACCTTAAGGTGAACACGACGTAGAGGGAGGGCCAACCAGATTTTGACATCAACAGTCAATATTACTATTATTAATGAAAAACATACAAAATATAAAAACAATTTGGTATATGAATCTTTAAAAAAATTTTAAAAATTAAAAATAAAAAATGACAATAATCAGATAATAAAGATGAAAAAATAAAAATAAAAACTTCTTCTGCATACGAATCTGTCTCAAAATCATATAATAAATAAATTTTTAAAAAAAAAGGAAATACTTCTTAAAAAACTAAAAACTAACACACACATATATAAAGAGAATTTGGAAATTAGCCGTATAGAGACCCACTATGACCGTTTTGACAGCCGAGTCAACTGAGTCATGCTTTGACCCGGAAACCAGGTCTGATTCCTATGCATCCCTCCTTTTCTGACCCAGTAACTGTGCCTGGTTGACCTTATAACAAGTTGGATGGCAGATAAACACTACGGTGGGCCTTATGACTTTTTTAAATGGTATGCATTTGATCACCACTATTTTTTATGGTGGGGTTCACTTGAGATTTTGATTTCTTTAATTTTGAGCACACATTTTAAAATGAGCTGGAAAAATAATGGATGGCGTGGATATACAATACATATATCATGGTGGACCCACTCAGTACTAATGTAACGACGCACATTAGCTGCTCAGTACCGAATTTGGCTACTCAAGTGACGTCACCAAGTTCTGTAGACTTATCATGATGTATGGGTTCTATCGCCACCATCCATCCATTTAGAGAGATCCAAATCCAAAGCTCAAGTGGACCCACCACAGAAAGTAGAGAGGACAGTGATGCCGGCCACTGAAATCTTCCTAGGCTACCATGATGTTTGTTTGAGATCTAAACTGTTCATAAGTTAACACCGTCATGGGCGAAGGGAAAACACAAATATCAGCTTTATCGAAATCTTTTGTAGCTCTCATTAAATTTTTAATAGTTGGTGTTATGGGAAGATTCGAGCCCATGTGAGATCCGAGAGCGAGATGCCAGACTGAACCGATTGAGTTCGTAAACGCCAAAAGCCATGCCCGTCAGACTCAACATAAGCCTCTCTGGAAAAGAACGAGTGGTGTGAAAGCACCTTCACTATAGGAGGGCAGGCCGGAAGGGCGGATAGAAACGGTTCCTACAATCCGACTAACGTTGCAAGCTGCATACTTAATGTCTCACGCGTGTGAGGTCCGCCAATCAACGCTCCCTACAATAGCTCTGACACGGCGAGGTTGATCTGATACTCTGCCCTGAGGTCTGAGGCGAAGAAAGTCTTGGAGAACAGGTAGTCTCCCACTTCGGCTCAAATGTATAAGATCATATCGGACCTGGAGATAGGCTCAGATCGAGAGACTGTCCTTGTTCGATCAAATAATCGTAAGGGTAGACGGCAACTGGACGAGCCGAGCCGAGCCGATACTTGAGGACACATGTTCTGTCTGCCAAACGTGGCTGATAACTTCACTCGTAGATACGCATTACACGCCTGATACGTTGCGTGATCAGCAGATTGTGGGCGGTATCTTCATTATCCGAAAATCCCCTTGAACGTGCCGAGATTGTCAGATCCAGACCGTTTTATAATTAAGTATAAATAGATCACAACGCCATGACAACAGGTACGCGATAGCAAATACTCTTTCCTCTACTCTTCACTTAAGACCCCGATTCCCTTGGCCTGACTTAGGCATCGGAGGATCCCCCGGCTTAGCCAGGGTTACCTTTGCCCTTTTTACTTTGCTCAGGTTCAAGACGAGGAGTGTCGACGCGTAGGAGACATGGAGGGAGTGCCGACCAAATTTCAACCTCAACATTTTTTGGAACCGTCTATGGGAATCTGATACAAGAAGTCAAGTTCTCATCCTTCAACCCAATGACGAGAAAGAAGAAAGTTGTAGCTGTGGAACCGGAGCTGAATGAACAAACTCGATCATCATCACCACCACTTCGTGCTGAGTCCGCGCCAGGACCATCTCAGCGTTCTCGCACTCGGTTGAACAAATACCGAGCTATGTAGAATGAGATTCAGGCCCTACACGATGAGATAAACAAAGGGCTCCGCAGTTATCCTTAATTCAGGAGAACCCGATTCCAAAGCCGTAGGACTGTTCGTGAAGACCCACTCTGGGCCAAGGAGCATGAGGCCCGAAGTACCCCAGCATTCCCAGGTACCGCTTTCAGGTCTGAATCCTCCTCCGGTGCAAGTAAGGGTCTCAGTGCCGAATACTGCCACTCGGGCTCCTACGAATAACTCGATTACCTCAGCCTTGACCCCTTCCGATCTCCGCCACCAGCTGGAACGAAGGAGGGAAAGGAGGACCCCAGAGGTGGAAGATGCCCCAGAGATTGTTGCTGGGAATAGAATACCTGGGAAGAACGGTTCGCGAAACTTAACAGTAAATTCTTGACCCTAGAGAAGTAGCAACGACTGTCGACGGTCCCAGCCACAGTTCAGGCCATGATGGAAGAAACCGAACCTCCCTTCACTTCCACCATTATGGAAGAGGTGATGCCGCAGAGGTTCTGGATACCTCCCGTCATCCAGTATTTAGGGTCCAGAGACCCGTCTGAACATCTAGAAGCCTATCGATCATGGATGTAGATTCAAACGGCTATGGACGCAATGATGTGTAGGAGATTTTCCATCACCCTCACGGGATCCGCTCGAAATTGGTACCGCCAGCTCAAAACTAACTCCATTGCAGAATTGAGTCGGCTATTCCCTACCCAGTATATCAGCGGTAAGAGAAGTCGAAAATCTAACACTCACCTGCTCACTATCAAGCAAGGTCGAAAGAATCACTGAAGAACTACATCGTCCGCTTCAACGAGGAAGCATTGTAGGTCGAGGACTATGATGATAAAATGACGCTTGCCGCAGTACTTAGTTGTTCGAAGGAAGGAAGGTTTACTTTCTTCATCGAAAAGAATCCACCGAAAACATTCGCAGACTTTGTAGCAAAAGCCCAAAAATACACCAATGCTGAGGAGTTTAATAACTCTCGCAAGAGCGTGCAAGTGACCGACCCGGCCAGCAAAGGGAAGAGATCCAGGAACGAAGAGTCCCGATCGTCCGATAAAGGGGCGGACGATCGCGCTTCCCTCGATCGTCGACCGAGTCGAAGGTCGGAAGGAAAATTTCATTCCTACACTCATCTCAATACAACCGCCGAGCAAATTTTGCTTGACATTCGAGGAGACAAACTACTGAATTGGCCAGTCTGCATGAAAGTCGACCCGGAGCACCGAGACAAGCAGAAGTTCCGTCACTTTCACGGAGACCATGGTCACAATACAGATGATTGCGTGGACTTCAAGGATGAAATTGAGTCCCTCATTCGTAAGGGACACTTGCGTAGATACACCAAAAAGGAGAAGTTCGCTCGGAGAGAAAAGCGACCACAGGAGTAGCCGAATAACCCCCCAGAAGAGCCTGTCGAAATTCGTACCATTTTCAGAGGCTCAGCCGGGGGAGGGGATTCAAATAGGGCCCGAAAAGCCCATTCTCGAAAGTCCGAGTCAGAACACTACGTCCACCTGACAGCGCGTCCCAGCAAGGAGCTCCGAATTAGTTCATGTAGCCTAACTTTTACAGAAGATGATGCACGTGGAATTCAACATACACACGATGACGCGCTAGTGGTTACGATGACCATAGAAAACCATAAGGTGTACCGCATTCTGGTCTACACCGAAAGTTCGGCCGATGTAATCTACTCCGAAGCCTTCGAAAAAATGGAGATTTCACGGTCACAACTCCGACCCATGAAGACTCCCTTACACGACTTTGCCGGAGAGAGGGTAATCTCTGAAGGAGCCATTTCCCTCTTGATAACAACGGGAGAGGGAAAACATCAGGTCACACTCCTGGTGGACTTCCTGGTTGTCAATGTCCCCTCGGTGCATAACGTTATCCTTGGCCAACCCTCCCTCAATGCGATGAGGGCGGTCGTCTCAACTTACCACCTAATGATAAAGTTTTCAGCCGAAGGCGGCATCGGCTACCTCCGAGGCGACCAGCGCGAGGCCCAAAGATGTTACGCAATAGCGATTAGAAAAGGAGCCTCCAAGCAAGCACTCACCGTGGATGTCTTGGATCCCTAAGGATCAACCGAAAACTCATCAGTGGAAGATCTGAAAAAGGTGCCCCTCGATGAATCCGACTCGAGCAAAACCGTTCAGCTCGGATTGTCGCTGAATTTCGAGCAGAGGACCACAATATTAGCCTTCTTGAGGTAACACCGAGACGTATTCGTATGATCACATGCAGATATGCTAGGGATCTCCCCTGATGTGTTGGTTCATAGACTAAATGTGGACCCGGATCATAAGGTAGTGAAACAAAAAAGAAGGTCGTTTGACGCCGAATGATATGAAGCAATTGCCGAGGAGGTCTCCATCCTGCTTGATGCGGATTTCATAAAAGAAGGTACTACCCTGACTGGATAGCGAATGTCGTGCTCGTCAGGAAATCCAATGAGAAATGGTGGGTCTATGTATATTACTCGGATCTGAATAAGGCATGTCCCAAGGACAGCTTCCCACTACCTCGGATCGATCAATTGGTGGACAGCACGGCTGGACACGAATTGCTCTCATTTTTAGACACCTATTCCGGGTATAATCAGATCGTCATGCATCCCTCAGACAGGCAAAAGACTACCTTTGTCACAGGCAAGGGGCTCTACTGTTACCGGGTCATGCCATTTAATCTGAAAAATGCTGGGGCGACATATCAGAGGTTGGTGAACTGGATGTTCGTCAAATAGATCGAACATACTATAGAAGTATACGTCAATGACATGCTGGTGAAAAGTACCAGAGCATCTGATCATCTTGCAGACCTCGGAGAAACATTCAACGTCCTCCGAGAATACCGAATGAAGTTAAATCCTGCCAAGTGTGTCTTCAGAGTTGAATCGAAAAAGTTCCTTGATTTCCAAGTCAGTCAGGGAGGTATCGAAGCCAACCCGGACAAGATCAAGGCACTCATCAATATGAACTCACCCCAGACTGTCAAGAAAATACAGTGCCTCACGGGAAGAATTGCAGTGCTCAAACGCTTCATATCCAGAGCAATAGATAAATGTTTCCCCTTCTTCCAGCAGCTGAAGGGTCATAAGAAGGCAGAATGGACGTTGGAATGCGAGCAAGCTTTCCAGCAGTTGAAGCAATATTTAGGTTTACCTCCTCTCTTATCCAAGCCTGAAGAAGGAGAGCCCCTACTCCTCTACCTCACGGTCTCGGCCTCAGCTATCAGCTCGGCCTTAATCAGAGAAGTCGAGAGCAAGCAATACCCCATGTACTATGTAAGCAAAGCTATAGTACCCGCAGAGACAAGATATCCATCCTTGAAAAAACTAACCCTTAGCCTTGTCGTTTCAACTTGAAGATTACGGCCGTACTTTCAGGCTGATTCCATCATCGTAGTGACCAACTCTCCTCTAAAGCAAGTTCTTCAAAGACCTGAGGTTTCAGGTCGGATGACCAAATGGACTATCGAGCTCGGAGAGTTCGACATCCAATTTCGCTCAAGATCAGCAATCAAGGGTCAAGCTGTGGCCGACTTCATCACTGAGTTTATAACTCCAAGTGCAGAACAAATCAGTACGGAAACCAAGACGACTCCACCAATCCCCTTGAACAACCAAGAGGCAGTGTCGGATCCGGGATGGGTTCTCTACGTTGACGGATCATCAAATGTCAAAGGAGCAGGAATCGAAGTCGTCCTGGTTGCACCCAACAACAATCCAGTACGTAATCAGGCTCGGATTCAAAGCCTCAAACAACGAGGCAGAATATGAGGGGCTTTTAGCCGGACTCAAGCTAGCTGCAAGCCTGGGCATTTAGACTCTTCAGGTCCGATTCGACTCTCAATTGGTAGTAAATCACATCTCCTTGGAATATGAAGCCAAAGAAGCCAAAATGATTGCCTACCTCGAAGAGGTGAGGAAACTTATTATAAAATTTTGGAGTTGTATCATCTGGCAGATCCCTAGAGCAGAAAATTCATGGGCCGACGCCCTAGCACAACTAGCCTCTGCCTCCGAAGGAATGATCCCGCGGTTTGTTCTCGTCGAATTCATTAAACATCCGAGTATCGGCCAGGTGGAGGAGGTCAAACCTGTTCAAGCTATTCTAAGCTGGATGGACCCAATCTTCAATTACCTCTCATCCGGCGAGATTCCCTCGGAAAAACTGGAGGCAAGGCGACTTAGAGTCAGAACGGCTCGATATGTCATACTGGACGGAGTGCTGTATAAAAAGGGACATTCTCAGCCTTATCTCAGATGCCTCTGACCGGAAGAAGCCGACTACGTGATCCGTAAAATTCACGAAGGGATCTGTGGAAACCATTCTGGCAGCCGAGCCCTGGCCTTGAAGATACTCCGTTAAGGACACTTCTAGCCAACCATCAAATAAGATTCAAAGGATTATGTCCAAAAGTGTAACAAATGTCAATGTTACGCGCCAATAACGAGGTAACAAGCAGAAGAGATGACTCTCATAAGCAGGTCGTGGCCGTTCGCCCAATGGGGGATCGACATTATCGGTCCTTTGCCCACAGGAAAGGGACAAGTCAAGTTCACCATAATCGCAGTCAACTAATTCACCAAGTGGGCTAAGGCCGAACCTGTTGCAAAAATCATTGAGCAAAAAGTGATTGATTTCGTATGGAAAAATATTATCTGTCGGTTCGGAATCCCGCGAACCATCGTATCTGACAACGGCCGACAATTCGATAATGACAAGTTCGGTGGTATGTGTCAGGGACTTGGCATCACGAATGCTTATTCATCACCTCGACACCCGCAGTCAATTGGACAGGTGAAAGCGGTCAACAAGATCATTAAGCATCATCTCAAAATAAAATTGGAAAAGGTAAAGGGTAACTGGGCCGAGGAGCTCCCATTTGTCCTTTGGGGTAACAGGACTACAGCCAAGACCTCAATACCCTATTTTCGTTATTCTACAGCTCGAAAGTAATGGTGCCAGTAGAAATCGGCCTCCCTACGGGGCGAGTACAAAATTACCGAGAGAATCAGAACTCCGAGTAGATCCCCTCTAATCTGAATTTACTTGAGGAAGTTCGAGATACCTCCAAGCTCCGAATAGCGGCACGACATCAACATGTAGCGCATTTCTACAACTCAAGAGTCAAGGTCAGGCGTTTCCATCCTAGGGACTTAGTCCTCCTTCAGGTCTTCCAGAATACAGCCGAACCGGGAGCAGGAGCGCTTGGGCCCAATTGGGAAGGACCATATCGAGTCGTCCGATCTACTAAACTAGGATCCTATCATCTAGAAGACCTCGAGGGCCGACAGCTCCCTCATCCATGGAACGCCGACCACCTAAAGATCTACTATCAATAGTAAATTGGCCTTCAAGACCTCTAATAAAATGTATGCCTCCGAGCGACCAGCCTTTAAGGCTTGCAATAAAAATCTTGATTATACTTCTACATGTTTACTAAATTGCCTCATTGATACGGGCACGAATGTAATGGTCCGATCCCTTAAAAAAGGGGTCAGAACCTAATCCCATAAAGGTTCGACAAGGCATTCCCTCGAAGTCAGGGAGAAAGCCTAACGATGACCCAACTCTCCGATGGAAAGATCGGTTCATCATCCGACTGATGGGTGGAATGGAAGGTCCTCGCCGATCGTGAGACGAGTCGAATCCCCTAAGGGATCGAAGTCGGCTATAACTTAAGCTAAGGAGGCTCGGAGAGCCAACTAAATGACAGTGGAAGGAGCTAACGCTTAAAGAGGTCAGCTCAGTCATACCTCAGAATAAATCAATGCGATAACAAATTAACTTAGCTGAACAGCAATCATCATAAAAAACGTTCCTCGTTCATTTATCCTCCTCGGAGGGACACCCAAAAAAATACATTAGCTGTTTTTTTATTAAAAAAAAAGGGGGAGAAGATAAATCTTCACGCGGGCGAAGGTGTCTGGGAGTCGGGGGCTTGATCCGAGTGGGCAACTTCGGCAGGAGCATCTTCAGGATCTTCAGGCAGAAGAGGATCGAGATAGAGGTCTGGGTATAAACCCAAGACTGCTTCGATACAAGCATCGAAACTGCGATCGTAAAATTTGGCAGCCTCGATGTCTCTCTCCTTGGAAGTCTTGAAGTCATCGATTGCAGCAGCAACGGCCGCTATCAGTGAGACTTCGTCCTCAACCCGCTGAGCCTCCACATCCTGAGCGATTGCTTGACTCCGCTCTTCAGTCGCCTCGGCTATAGCCCGTTTCAAGGCTTCACCCAGCTGAGTGGTCTCCTTAGCCAGCGAATCTACGTGAACTCTAGTACGGGCCAGCTCAGCAGTCACTGCATCACTGCGAGCTTTGAAGTTGTCCGTCGTCTCTTACAGTTGCAACTCCCTGGCCTCCAGATCAATCACAACCCCCTGCAGCCTAATTTCTCTGACCCTCTTGTTTAAAAGCTGTCGACTCAACTCGCCCTGCTCGAACCTCAAAAAGGCAAACTCATCTCATAAGGCCACCATTTCGACCTTAAGAGCCTCGAGCTCGATCTCCCTCCTCTCATGCTCCCACGCTCTCTCCCGAGTCGAAAGCAATTTCGAAACAGACTGAACAGGAAATGAGTATTAGTATAAAAAAAAGGTAAGAAAAATGCAAAGAGGGGGGATCCTTTCGAGAACCTACCGTGTAAAACACGAAAGCCATATCATTCAAAGAAGAGCTGTCCGACTTGTCGAGGAGGCGAGCTATGTCTTCCTCGGGTGCATGCTTGGCGGCCCACGATGCCAGACAAGCCAGATGGTAGCCTGGCTCAAATCTCCCTCCGCTTGTCCCCACCTGGGCCAAGGCTACAACCTCCTCAACCCCAATCCTGCTACCAGCTGAGGTTTGGTCCTCCGCGCGGAAGTCGTCCCCAACCTCAGGAGGAGAAAGCATATCGTCGGCAATCCTAATGACCTCCTCCTATTCTGAAGAAGAAGGCACAGCAATGCAGGGCTAGGGGACTACAGGAGGAGCCTCCGCGGTGAGGGGAACGGCAGTGGGAGGGAGAGAAGTCACGACTGTCGGGGCACCGGCTATGGTCATATCGGCAAGCACTAGGGAAGGAGCTACCGCAAGAACCATGGTCATATCAAAAGCACCGCAAGCGGAGCTGCTGCTAGGACCATGATCGCGCTGGGAAGCACCGAAGTCGGTGCTGCCTCTGAGGCCTGCGAAGGGGCAAGCACCGCAAGCGTCGTATCGACGAGCCTCGGAACTGGAGCTGCAACGGCCGGTGCGACAGCAGGTTCCCCCTCACGAGGGAGAACCTGCTTCTTTCGAGCGATCTTCAACCGAGGTGCATCTCTCAACATCTCCATCGCCGTCAGAGCAGCCTTCCACTTTCGAGCACCAGACGCCTCAGCCATGCCTGTAAGAGGAAAAACAATATCAGTGACTAAGTAAGTGAAATCAGGCTCATCAGAGGGATTGAGACGACTTACTGAAGGACGTTGGCAGGGGCTGTGATTTGCAGAGTCCGGAACAGTGAAGGTTGGCCGCTGTGATCAAGTCTGTCCAGGAGCGAAGCCCCTCCGATCGAGCCCTGGCTTACGCGATGCGGTTCTTCTGAGCCAGGTCGAAGAGTGGCAATCCCTTTTGAAAACCCACGAAGGGAAACGGAGAACTTCATTTCGATTAAAATAAATGAAAGCAAATACTAAGGCACAAAAACTGGTTAAAATCTGACCTGGTTTTGTAAATTGGGTCGGAACCCGTGTCGACAAAGTTCTGAGCTCCCCTGCTAGTGCCTCCCACTGGCCTGCCGTCCAAAACCATTTATTTTTCCAATCCTTATTGGAGGATGGAAGGTTCAACACCAGCCCTGACCCCTTGCTGCCTCGGGTTGTAAAGTAGTATCATGGCTCGTTATTATCGTGCTTGACCAGGTATAAACTCATCAGCTCCTCCGAGGTCAGCTCTAGGTTCCTGACTTGTCGCCAAATGATGAATGCGGAGATCAACACCCTCCAGGCGTTGGGTGTAAATTACCCCGAGGCTAACCCGAGGTAAGCCGCAATCTTCCGAATGAAAGGGTGGAGGGGGAGCCGAAGCCCGCACTGCAACGCACAGAGGAAGATTGAGACTTCCTCCTCAGCAGGGGCATCAGCAGCGTCCAGAGGCCCGGGGGCCCTTATCTGAACGGAGTTCAGAATTTAAAAGTCCAAACAGATCAAATCCATCGGAGACTCTAACAAAATGGAGCCTCCTGGGACTACTTTCGAGGCAACCCTACTAGCGGGCATTTCAGTGGCCTCGGCGATGGTGACTTGGCGGGCTCGGGAGGCCTTCTTTTTACTAGGCGGCTGAGTCTGGGCACCCGTCCCTTTTGTCTCCGAGGTGGGGGTATAATGGTACAGCTTCGAAGGGGCCTTCGGAAGCCCCTTTTCCATCTTCAGAACTCCCTGGCTCAGAGTCCTCGTGGAACTCCCTCTCAGACTCGAGATCAGAATACATTGTGAGAAGGAAGTTAAGGATCAACAGAAAAAACTCACCGGACAGCTACCAGAAATCGCCTTCTCCTGAAAAAGAGTGATCGGTCGGAATCGCCCACCGAGAAATCCAAGTCGATCGGAATCGCCTTCACCGAAAATTGCCTTCTCCGGTATCAACTCAAATTTCCAATACAGATAGCGAGAATGACTCCGAAGGTGATTTATATAAGCTAAGAGGAATCTCCGCATTAATGACAAACCATAATGGCCGCAGCCAAATCGTCGCGAGCCAATTCCCATGTACACGTGGATCTGCCTTGTTGGGTAGGCTCCCACTCGACGATACATTTCTGGCATCGAACAACACGCCTCGATATACGAAACGACATCCAAGCAGAGGAAGCCATCACATACGCTTTTCCTCGGACTAATGTGGTAACCTCTCATAGGCTGAAAATGATCCAGAATCGTAACCGTCGCCACGCGTCCGCCCAAAAATATCCCGCATGTACGAGATCTCGAGACGTGACGTTTCGAAACTGAAAACCATTAATGCTCGATATGAGTAAGAAATCTTTTACATGATTACTCTCCATGCTTACAAGTAAACTCAAAAAGTAGGGGGCTTCTGTTATGGGAAGATCCGATCCCATATGAGATCCGAGAGCAAGATGCCAAACTGAGCCGATTGAGTTCATAAATGCCAGAAACCATGCCCGTCCGACTCAACGTAAGCCTCTCTGGAAAAGAACGAGTGGTGTGAAAGCACCTTCACTACAGGAGGGCGGGCCGGAAGGGCGAATCGGAACGGTTCTTACAATCTGACTAACGTTGAAAGCTGCATACTTAATGTCTCACGCGTGTGAGGTCCGCCAATCAACGCTCACTACAATAGCTCCGACACGGCGAGGCTGATCTGATACTCCGCCCTGAGGTCTGAGGCAAGAAAGTCTTGAAGAACAGGTAATCTCCCACTTCGGCTCAAACCTATAAGATCGGATCGGACCTGGAGACAGGCTTGGATCGAGAGACCGTCCTTGTTCGATCAAATAATCGCAAGGGTAGACGACAGCTAGACGAGTCGAGCCGAGCGTATACTTGAGGACACATGTTCTGTCTGCCAAACGTGAAAACTGCCACAATCAAACGTGGCTGATAACTTCGCTCGCAGATACGCATTACACGCCTAATACGCTGTGTGATCAGCAGATTGCGGGCGGTATCTTCATGATCCAAGAATCCCCTTGATCGTGCCGAGATTGTCGAATTCAGACCGTTCTATAATTAAGTATAAATAGATCACAACGTCATGACAACAGGTACGCGATAGCAAATACTCTTTCTTCTACTCTTCACTTAAGACCCTGATTCCCTTGGCCTGACTTAGGCATCGAAGGATCCCCCGGCTTAGCCAGGGTTACCTTTGTCCTTTTTACTTTGCTCAGGTTCAAGACGAGGAGTGTCAACGCGTAAAAGACATGGAGGGAGTGCCGACCAGATTTGAACCTCAACATTTGGCATTTAATCCCCAGTGCTTTCTACAGTAGGGTCCACTTGAGCTTTGGATCTACCTCATTCTTTGTATCAAGTCTTAAAATAATGTCTCCAAATGGATGGATGTTATGGATACAACACATATGATGGTGAGGCCCACAAAATTTGATTACATCATTTCAGTAACTAATTTGGTACTATGTCAACACGTAATCCGCACCTGACCTAATAGAAATTGCACACCATGTGACCGTTAATTTATTTTTATTCCCGATGGGGAACGGTTAGAGCTGTACATGAGTTGTACCGCGTCGAGCTTGGCACAGCATGACTCAGCTTGGCCAGGAGCTAATCCAAGCTTAAACTCGGCTTGGCTCGACCAGTAGCTAACCCGAGCTCGAATTCAGCTTGGCTTGGCTCGGTCCTTGAGCCTGTTTGGCCAGCTCGGCTCTTTTCAATCAGCAGCTCAGGCCAGTTCAAGCCAAGTCAAAGCTTGTGCAACATTTTCTCATATATGAAATAGATCTTTAATTTCTCACAGAATGTAAAACAGTAATAACTTTTTACAAATGTTTCATCAAACACTCGGCGAGCAAAATCAAAATCAAGATATGAAGACAATTTTATAATGTAAAGTATTTTTTTTAGTGATTTGTTTTGTATCCATTCTTTCCTCGCCAGCTGATCCCACGGAGAATTTACGTACCCTGAAACAATAATTCGTTGAATCATTTCATCAATTACTTGGCGATCAACATTAATATCAAAATAATCGAGTCACCAAGCTGATTTGATATGAGTCGAGTCGAGTTTGGACAAGCTCGAACTTGACTCAAAATTCTTTCGAGCTCTAAAAACCAACGCAACTCAGTTGGAATCCAATTTCGAGCCGAGGTGAGTCGAGCTTTTCCGAGTTGGGTGGAGCAAGCTAACCCGGCTAACTCGGCTCGTATACGGCTCCAGAATGGTGACGCCGGGAAATGATCTCCTAGCATACAATTCGAAAGTATTGTAATTAACATAATTTTGAGTTGTGCAGGACCCATTTCTAATGTGTATGTTGAATCAACAAAGTTCATCTTCTACGGTTCCTAATATTCACCGTACATATACCAAGAATCATCTCGATTGGAAACTTAGGTGGGACACATAGCAAGAAGAAATGTTCAGTGATGCCTAAAAGGTGTCTCCATTCAGGTGGTGTGACCCACTTGAATTTTGGAATGGCGCCAGTTTAGGTGTGTCCCTTTATATTGGTGAGACACACGTTCACTCCCCAAGTGCAGGGTTGCGATGTAGTAATAACTCGGTAAAACCGAGGTCGAATCCCAAGGGACTGAAACCTGTACGTACTCTAAAACTAAGTAGAATTAGAACTAGATTAAGATGAATTCTAAATCAAATCAATTTAAGGAATAATGATGAAAGTATTAATATAAAATTTATAGAAATCAGAGGAAAGAAAACTAGGGATTCAAATGATCCACTTGTAGAGCTCAGGGAGATCTTATGCCAATTTCAAGAATCATAAAATTTAACTGAACTTACTTTGATTTAATTTTAAAGAAATTAAAGGTATATGAATTAGAATGGATTCCATCACCAAACCATGCCCAGGAGACTATGGCAAACAACAGAATTAAACTAATTACCAACCAATCAACATGTTATGAAAGTTAGGAAGGGTACCGTCATCCGACCATGCCCAGGAGACGATGGTGAACAACAGGGCTTCCTGACGTCATAAACATCAAAAGGAAAAGGAGATATTCAAAGTCATCGCAGACCCACTGTAATTTCAGTCACAACAGACCATTAAAGACTAAAAATATTCCCATAATTAAACTATAATCAATGTCAATTCAGTCTAAATAAAAAGGCATAAGCAGAAAGAGTCCCTCATCACACTACAAGCTTCACCTCTTAGCCCTAGCTAAGAGGTTTAGCCTGTCATGGCTGGACTAAATCTCAGAATAAAAGAAAAAAAATAAATAAATAAATAAAAACTCTCCCTGTCTCTCTCTCTCAGCCGTCCCCTGTCCAAAACCAAAACTTCCTCTTTTTATAACAACAAAACGTTGATCGGTTGGGGCTTCCGCACAAAAGACCATGCGTAGACAGCTGGAGAGTCCGTGTAAACTTCATTCGGACGCTTTACGCAACACCAGATTTGGAAATCCCCTTATGCAACAACTGTTTACGCGTCCACAAAATAGCACCGAAACTTCTGCTTCCCGTGCTTGCTTTCTAAAAGGATAACGTCCCTTGGGATGTTTTGGGAAGGTCTACATGATGGATGGTCCAGATCAGCCGTATGATCGTCATCGAAATCACACCACAGCCCGCAAAAGTCAGTGCTGCGTTGTCAAACAACCATTCACTCCAAAAGCTCAAGCTGTCAGAGTGTGGTGTATCAATGTATATCAAGGGACTGTATCACTCCAACGCCCCCCCGCACGCGCGGGGTGAGAACTCCGCACGAGAACATATTGACAAAGGTGGAGGGACACTCACACCATAAATAGGTCGGGCTTAATTTCCCAGTCCCTGGGCCGGACCTGATTTTCCTGACCCCACGTGGGAGAATAATATATTAGCGAGGCATATTTGTTGCTCTCGAGATTCGAATATAGGACCTTCCGCTCTGATACCATGTCAAACAACCATTCACTCCAAAAGCTCAAGCTGTCAGAGTGTGGTGTATCAATTTATATCAAGGGACTGTATCACTCCAACAGTTCGGACGTGAAACAGAGCTGTGGATCCTCTTTCGTTGCGGCGTTGGTGGGGCCCCTAATCATAAATATTTGAGAAATCCAGTCCGTCCATTAGCTGAAGGATGAAAAATCGGTTGGGAATAGACAATTTTTACTGTCTGATGATGCGGCCCACAGATTGTTGTACCCTACTGTCCATTCTCCGTTTAACGGCTAAAAACTTACGGCAGCTTGCATTGGGTCAAAGGGACACCTAGGCTAAGGGCGTGGCCTCCCTCTGGAGTGAATGGACGGTCCAGATCAACGTTTTGGGGAGCGAGTGGGGCCCACTACACGAAATCAGCGTCCGTAGAAGCAGACGCTGTTTACGCAGTCGTAGTCGGGTTAATGCCTGTTGACCGGATTCTCCGGTCCGGTGCGGCTCGTGTGTGCGTGCACTAAATGCACGCACACCCTCGTGTGGGGTCCACTGTGATGTTCGTGAGAAATCCATTCCGTCCATTCATTTCCTCAGCTCATTTAATGAGTTGAGACCAAAATTGAAGCAGATCCAGATGTCAGGTGGGCCCCACTTGAGGATTTAAAGGGATGATCTGTCCGTTGGGACCCTTCTAGAGCAATCCATTAGCTGATTTTTGACGTGTACGGTTAATTTATGGTCTTCAGGCCACATATGGAGTTTCGATCAGAACGGATGTTGGAAATCCCGTGATCTTACATTCTGTACCAATTTCGAGCCACTTGAACTTCAATTTCTCGATTTTCGCGAATCCCTGGCATATAATTCCGTCGATCTTGGTCCTCCGGAGTCTTTCCCTTGCCTTGGTGTTATCAGAGCATTAAATCCACGCTCTTAGCATCCTTTTCAGTCACATGATCATAAATTCACCCTGCAGCACAAATATGATAAAACGGGCCTTTAAACAGTATCATGCTCGTAAATCCAGGTAATAAATGGGGTCTAATATGCAATATTTGACCCTCAACAACACATGATGAATGGGTTGTTGGCATATACAGAACAATGTGGACCGCACATTTCATCTGTAAGTTTCCATGGTGGGCGTCCCCCTCTCCAATGTATCAGACTGCATTTTGGTATGGCCCACCTGAGTTATGTATCAGACTGAATTTTGGATTATAGGCCTAAAACGCCAGGTCACATCTAATAGCCGGGTCAGATGGAAATCACACATCACGTGGGCCATACCATTGTTGGGATATATGTGTTCATTCCACCCACTTTATAAACTGTCCATTGAAAGTCCTTAGAATCGAACTGAGAGGATTATAAACCCAATGTGATATTTTGTGGTTACCAATCCTCTGTAAGGACTACCAGATGAACGGTTCGGATCACCAATCCATAAAGCAGCATGACTTGAGTAGGCCACGAGATGTACTTCAATTGCAACGAACCAAGTGTCGCACTGCTATAATAATATATGGAAAGGATATGGATCTCGTGCTTGGACCGAAATGGCTCACCTAACACATAATACCATAGCTTTCTAATAATGGTTGTCGCGTGGATTAGTTCTTTGATACTCCGGCAGAGTGTGATTGTTGATACGCATGCATGCGGACATTGGACACAAGGCACGCTCATTTTTATTTTTATTTTTTGGAAAGTGAGATGGAGCCACTGGAATTCGTTCAACTGAAATATCTACAGGCTTTAGGGAGGGTCCGAACAAAAATAAAACGGACGACTCCTATCATGTAAACATAAAAGGACAAGACACAGAGGGGTAGCAGGCCGCCAACAGATACGTAAAAACAGCCTACGCACGAGGCACGCTCGTATCTCAAGCTAAAATCCCCGTAGTGTGGGATCCACATTAATAAGGAAATAAGCCAAAAATCTTGTTTGATTAGATGCTGCTGGCCTCTGATTGATGGACATTTTTGTTGGACCATCAACTACTTTGTTCGATACACCCATTTTGTGCAAGTGTGGGCAATGATTACTTGATCTAGACGGTTAATAATGCTGGATGAATGGAAACTTTTCAAATTGGAAGATCCTAACCCTCAAAATGTCCAATGCCACATAATAAAATATTAAATGACAAATAAATATTATGGAATATCTCATGATTGGACAATCTTCACAAAATGCCAAATGACACATAAAAAAATGTCTAGTGGCACATAATAAAATGTTAAATAGCATATATATGATAGAATTAAAAAACATGGATAGAAAGAGGGCTACCTAACAAGGTTACAAGACTCGGTAAGATGGTGACTCAGTTCAACTGGATCGATCCCGAGTCGAGTTGTGACTCAGCCAAGTCACCACAGATTTTCAATGCACCGGCCCGGATTTGATAGAGTGAGTCAACTTGGACTTGTCGCATTGGACTCCGGAGATTGGTCGATCCTCCTAATTAACCCTAACGCTCCTCGACAGCGCAATCCATATTGTTCAAATAGATGATGAACTTGGACCGCTAACAAGTTTAAACTATCCATTTGGTAGCCAACAATTGGATTAGCCAAGATTTATATACACACACACACTCACACCACTGTTAGATTTCACTATAATGGGTACCCGAACCCATGACCTGGTGTTGAAACTCTTGTGAGTCTACCACTGAGGCATGAATAAGGACCTTAGATTGGTCAAGATCGATTGATTAGTTAACTTTCAAAAGTTATACTACATTCAAAATGTGCCCTAGAATTCGATGGTATGGATAGCGGTCCATTGGTACCACATCTAAGGAAGATGAGTGAGCACAATTGGAAGGTTGAGATCACCATTTGAAAGGTGACAACTACTAAGACATTCAAACCGGTTTTTCCTCCTTTCCTCACTCATGCATTAGTGCACCCATGCAGCCCATGGGCACCTACACTTGCATGGTCATAAATGTATGACCACTACTCGTTTTCAGCCCATGGCACCGCTGCATTGTCATAAATGTTTTTTCAACTACTTAGTTTCATCCATGAGCCATATGGTTCTAATGATCATGGATCGTTTGGGGCTACATAAGTTGCGGATCAAGTTGATATTTGTGTTTTCCCTTCATCCAGGTCTCCGTGACCTTATCAATAAGTTAATCAGATGGTAACTACGATTTCGATATACCCTACTTTGGGCTCATCCCAAATAAACTTAAGATTTGGATATACCCTACTTTTGGGCTCATTCCAAAATGAGTTGACAAAATGAATGGGTGGCATGGATAAAACTCATACATCATGGTAAGGCCCACAGAGCTTTGACACCTGCTGGCCAGCTCATGTTGGGTAATTGTAACTAGCCAAAATCCTCCGGCACCCGTATAGCTTATGGGCCCTACACTGTTGCGGTTATAAACGTTTGTCCAAGGCACCAAACTACATTTGTAAAGATAAAATTGCAATAGATCTGTTTTTTTTTTTTTTTTTAAAACTCATTCTACTCTTTTCCATCGACAAGAGAAAATTTTACATCCTTTCAGGTGGGTCCCGACAAAAAGATTTTGGACCACACCTATCATATAAAATTGCAATAGATCTGTTGTCGGTTTGGTAAAGTAAAGGTATTTAAAAAATATATATATATATAATTTCCACTAATCAATCACCACACATAAACAATGATTTCGGACCACACCTATCATATAAAGTTGCAATAGATCTGTTGTCGGTTTGGTAAAATAAAGGTATTTATATATATATACAACCGATCTATTGCAACTATATATATATATATATATATATATATATATATATATATAATTTCCACTAATCAATCACCACACATAAACAATGATATATCAAGATATTAGCAAATATTTTATTTTTAAGATATTAGCAAATCATGATAAAAATGATGATGACAAAATAATATTATTTTTATTGCGCCAACGCATGGTTGGAAGATGACAAGAACCGCCTGGGCCTGACTATGTGTGTTCATATAGGGTGTGCCTGTGAGTAATCAGGCACCACATGGAATATGCATGAGATTCACACTGACCATCACGTTCACTGACTTTTATTCATGCGGGAAATTAAAAACTAGATTGGTTTGAAACTTAGGAAGGCTTTATTTTTTTTAACTTAGGAAGGCTATACCATAAGGAAGAGTTGGGCGGATGGGATGACTGCAGCTGGTTGTTTATGGGACCCACTATGGTTTTTATATGCCGTCCAATCGACAGAGGTTTTAGGCATGTTTACACACTTTCTTATAGTGAGGCCCACCTGAGTTTGGATGATTGTGATGTTCGGTATGGTGACTTACAAGATGGTGTACCTGATGGACAGGGTAGATCTCATCCACATAAAGTGGTCCATCCACATCGGCGAATGGTCAGGTATTGTATGACTATGCGTGGTCATGTAGGCATTTTTGGAAGGAAAATAAAAATAAATGAATCCTTTCATATTCCGGATCCTCCGTTAGCCATAAGTAGAGATTTTCCGCTTGTTGCAATGTGATTGGCTACATCATTACTGACATTACCATAAACTGGTAGTGATGATGTGGCCCAATCGCATTGGAACAAGCAAAATATCCCCACTTGTGACAAGTAGATGATCTGGATTCATCCTTTCAAACGAAAAATGCATGACTTTGCCTACGCATATAGTGGCATGCTTATCGCTTCCCTGGGGTAAACGACTTTATCTATATGAAATCCACATCGTCCATCAGAGTGGAATACTTATTTTTTGACATTCACCCTGAACATCACACTGATCTAAAACTCAAGTGAGGCTCACCATAGAAAGCAATGCAATACGATGCCTAACCTATAAATTCAGGTGGTGTGGCCCATCAGAATTTCACAGCCTGATCTTTTGTTCATTGATCCTGGTAATTCGCATCAGATGAATAGATTGGGTGGCATATATAAATTATGGTGGGACTCACATTCAACTAATGGTGGGTCCCATCCCAACTCTTCCCCGTGGTGTAGCTTACCTGAGTGAAAGTGAGGCCGTCTGAGTGCTTAGGTTAGCTTATATTGATCTTATATTGTTTCAGCTCATGTTGTCATGGACTAATTATTTTTATGGTATTTATTAAATATTCTAAATAAAATAGAATTACTTGACAATGTAGCATGTGTGCATGTTGAAATAATGCAATGGGTGCACGAAGGAAATGAGAGATTGCTGGCTCTAAAACCAATATAAACTTACATGAACCCTTGGTTCATAATTTCACATAAATAATAAACTTTCTAAAAATGGTAAAATACATCTAAATTGACTCAAAATCCCTCTAATAACTTAAAAAGGAGTTTAATCTATAGCATGTTCTATTAAAAATAAAATTAAAAACCTAAAAATAGTAAAATCGTAATTTATTAAAAATTGTTTGTTTTGACTTTGCAAAATTGTTCGAAAACCAGTGGCTTTTGGAAATTTGGTTGACAGCTTTCTAACATCCTATATGCATGATTGTAAAGTAATAGTTGTCGAAAGCCATAATGTGCATTATGTGTTGATTGAGTGTCTTCAATCTATTGCCAAAATAGAGTTTTCAATTCGATTAACAAGGTGTCGATTCGATCGTAATGTTCCTAGAAAATCATGTTTGCTTGCTGGACGTTGTCAATTCGGTCGATAAAAGTGTCGATTCGATTGATGGTCTGTCAAGTCCTGTCGATTTGATCGACAGTTTCTTCAACAATGCGCGCAAGTTCTGCGTAAGTGCGAGTTTTATTTCTAATCACGTATGAAAGTATATAAAAGGCTTTGTATATGCGATTAAGGTAAATACATGAAAGCTTAACATAGAGAGTTTTGAAATGATTTAGGGTTTTCAAATTTGTAAGTTGTTCCATCTCTTATAATTCTTCTGATATAGTTGGTTGTTCGTCGTTTTCTACCATAGTTTTTTCCCGCAAGGAATGTTCACATAAAAATTTATGTATTCTCTATGTTTGCTTGTTCTTTTTCACTTTTTATTATGTTTGATTCTGTCTGAGGTTGCTTCCACACCCATTAAGGGATTTCAATGCCCAACAAGTAGTATCAAAGAGTACTTTGGGTTATCAAATTGAATTTGAAAACATGGCATCGTGAGGATTGAATGTAAAGTTTGAGATAGAGAAGTTCACAAGTAAAAATAACTTTAAACTATGGCGGTTGAAGATGAAAGTCCTCCTAGTTCAGAAAGGGTTCAACATGCACTCCTTGAGAAAGCAAAACATCCAAAATTTACAAATCAAATAGATTATGACAAACTTGATTAGAAGGCGATTAGCACAATTCAATTGTGCTTGGCCGATGAAGTTCTGTACAATGTTATTGATGAGATGATAACCACGGAATTATGGGCGAAGTTGGAGAACATCTAAATGAAAAAATCACTCTACAATCATTTGTATTTGAAGAGATGATTTTATACTCTAAAGATGCCGGAAGAGTTGGATCTCTCTAAGCACTTTAAAGTCTTCAATAAACTAGTTTACAAACTAATAAGTATGGAGGTGAAGATTAATAAAGAAAATAAATTAAGCCCTAATTTTTTAATATCTCTCCCGAAGTCCTACGAGCATCTAATGGATGTTCTATGTTATGGTAGGGATACATTAGACATCAATGCCATTATCTCAGCCTTTTAGTCGAAGGAGTAGAGAAGGAATAAAGGATGCATATGCACTTCTACGAATGCATTGTTTGCTCGAGGAAGACAGTCTAAGCGAGAAAAGAAAAAGTCTTTTATATATATCAAAGTCGAAGGGTAAAGGCAAGTTAAAATATTATAATTATAGCAGGATGGGACATATGAAGGACTATCAAAATTCTCACTACCAAAAATTCGAGCAAAGGGCACGGACTTTGAAAGTTTTTGGCTACGGATTAAATCTGTAGCAATTATTCTACAGATTTAATCCGTAGCTAAAACCTAATTGATCTTTAGCTAAAACGTACCTCTTGACAATAACCTTGATGATGCTTAAGGGGCTCCATGGGGCCCATTAGAATATATGTGTTTGATCTAAACCGCCTATCAATTTTGATATATAATTTCAGTGGATGAGCCCAAAAATTGTGTAGATTAAAGGTTAAAGTGAATCACACCATAAGAAATAATAAAAATTAAATTTCTATTGTTAATATGTTATGTGGTCTTCTTACAGCTTCGATTTGACTCATTTTTTGCATCAACACTTAAAATAATATTTTAAAATTAATGGACGGAGTGGATAAATAAAATATATCACGGTGGGTTGCTGAAAGTGCTTTAAAATAATATCCTTGCATTGCCAATCCCAAGCCCGGGTAAAGGAGAAGAGAGAAGGGCTTTAGAATGAGATCGTTAATTATGGAAGAGATCCTGAAAGTGCAGTGAGTATCTCTAGTTTTATGGTTCTACTTGTAACATTTCTGTATTGATTGCTCATGCATGATGGTTATGCATGCGCATTCTTTCAGGTGGATGTTGCATGTGGGAGGATTGGAGCTGGACTTTCGCATTTACATTGGAAATAGAATTACTGGATATCACGAATAAAAAATCTTCAAAAGAAATGTAATTTTCTCATATCTCTTATTCCCCATGAAATCAACGGGCCGGCGGATGGCCTTGCTCGCTTAGGAGCAACCAAATAGAATTTCTTTACAGCGAACACGATGGCCGCTCTCCCTAGGTTGATTAGGGGCCTTTGTTTTCTCCACAAAGTGAGGATTGGAGCACTAAGGGAATCATAATCTCCTTTCCTTTTCATGTTATTTCATTGTATAGCCACATGATAGGCAATTCAGGCATCCTTTTTGTTAGCCCGTGTGCGCCCGAATGAGGGTTCCTCTGTATCTTTGGTGTTGTTATGAATGGAATCTCAGGTTCTTAAAAAATAAAAATAAAAAAAGATTGGAGCTGCATATTTCACATTCAAGCATATGTTGTTGTCATACATGCAGATTAATTCTTCTATGTTTAGGTGCATGGCGATTGGATCTAAAATTTTGAGATTTTCATTCAATTATTTCATGGCTTTCGGTAAGATATTCTTTATTTGTTAATTTATTTAATTTGAATCGAAGAAGGATTGATTATTCAATACAAACTCAATTTTTTCTTAGAAAATCTGCTTTTTGGATGAAATTTTTTCTTCTTTATTCTCTTCACACGAATAGAACATGACAGTGGGACTCACTCTCTGGAATAGGTATGTGGGATTCAATATCTTTACTGGATGTTCTTCTCAAGTTCTTATTTATTTATTTATTTATTTTCTTACTAATAAATGTTTGAACTTGTAAAACAGATCTAATAACAACAATGGGCCATTCATGCTACCCAACGAGATAACTGTTGTGTGCTTTGGTGTGGAAGGCACATACTTTCCGAGTCTCCACTTGTAAGCTTCAAATGTTTCATTTTTTTTTCCCAAGTTCTATGAATCCATTTTGTCTTTTTGTACATGACTAAAAAGGAGAATTGCCTGGCTAAAATTGGATGATTAATAAATCTTTCTTCTGATTTTGGGAACAGTTGCACTTGGTGGTTTAAATGCTTCAAGGTAAGTGAACCTTTTTGCATCCTACTCAAAGATCTTGAATTTCCATCAAAGCACCTTTCTTAGAATTCAGATATGCTATATGATGCTTGATTGAAAGAAATGGAATTTTCTTGTTTGGCCCAGCACCGATTTTAGGCCCGCAGGTCAGTCCCGAGCCTGGATTTCCATCCCGACAAGTAAACATGTCAGGCAGAGTGTATGGTAATGTATTTAATTCAGGCTCGACCCAAGCCAAGTCCAGGCCCATTTGTGGCGGTTGTCATTCAAGGTTTGTTATTATTTACACTCTTAAGGTGGCTGTGATTGATGATTTTACTTAATGTACAGGTTCTGGAGTTGGGAATGAATTTTCTTTCTGCAGATGATATGAGCATGATACTTTCGGTGCAACTCCATAAAAGATTAGGATTTGGCATGTGGGCAAAGCTGCACATAACAGCCATGCACATCGAAGGAAAGGTAAAGAGATTATGAAATCTCTACTGTTGAAGTAATCAGTTATAAGATCCGGCTTTTCACCACCATTTAACCACACCAGAATTTGAAATGGAGGCATGCAAAGATGGATTTCTTGAAATGGTACGAAGTATCATGAGAAGTATGAATGTCATCTTTATAATTACATCTAAAAAAGGAAGTTGAACTGTCCAAAATTATGGACATCTTTGGAATTACTGAGACGTATGAATGTCATCTTTGGAATTACTTAGAAATTGCGTACACATAATTCAAATAGAACTGTCCAAAATTATGGTCCACAGTTTAGATGTATTATGATACAGTAGTTTTACACATCAACCCAAACCAGCCCCTACAGATTCGAAAATACCCAAGTTTACATGTGATCGAATATGTGACAGCAATTGAGTTGTCAGTTTTTTTTTTTTCTATTGTATCTTTGCAATTTGTTGTGCACAAGCTAGTCTCTCTGTGTAGGTCTTGGTGGGTGTGAAGTTTCTTGGACAGTGGCCTTTCCTTGGGCGGCTGCGTGTTTGCTTTGTTGAGGCACCTTACTTTCAGATGACAGTGAAACCTATAATCAACCATGGACTTGATGTTGCAGAACTTCCAGGGATTGCAGGATGGCTGGTAAGCTTATGTTAGAGTTCCATATGAAAATGATGATGCATCTTGTTTATTTTTTGAAGGTAGACAACCCCTTTTCCCAATGCTTGTTTTGGCAGGATAAGATTCTCGGTGTTGCATTTGAACAGACACTGGTTGAGGTTTGCTTTGCTATTATGGTTGTTGGTCCTCCATTTGTTAAGTTTGTGATATACACCTTGAAGCTCTTAGAAATCGAGACCCGTTATAGTACACAAGGATTATAGGATTCAATGCATGCAAGCTTATTTTTGGATGACCAAGACTGTGTATCTGATGGGCCCCACCATGGATGGGGTTGCCCCAGAAATTTCCCTGCTGAGAAGATCCTAATCATTCGACATTGGTCTATTTTCCATTTAATATGGACACCATTGCCTTGATCAGGGTTAGAACCTTCCAATCTGGGAGGTTTTTTGGGATTCCACCCTCCAAAATGTGACCCATCAGATCAACTGTCTAGACCACCAAACCAGGGAACCCACATGTACGAACTTCTACATCTCTGAAAACTATACACTAGTTGAGGGTCTAAACCTTGTGATACTCTTCAGTATGCATTGTCGTGTTGACTTGTGCATATGGTAAAGAAGACTATTCCATGTGAAAGCTAAGGATTTATCTACTTGTGAAAAACAAGTTAGGTTGTTCAGTTCAGCAATGATGATGTGGAAGCTGGAATCCTGATGACAAAACTCTCACAATTAAGATTTCAGTAATTCTTGGCAGCCAATTCCAAATTAAAGCACTCCCTTGCAGCCTAATATGCTGGTTGTCGATGTGGAGAAATTTAATTCGTCCCCAACAGGTAAACTATGAAGAAGAATCTTCTATATCAGGTTATAAATTCCCTTCTACTTGCAGTCCATAGATTGTTGTTATAGTGTAAAAGCATATCCATCTCAGTAACTCTAGCCATCATGATTCAAATTGCTGCATATTTCATACCGTCGGCCAGTCTGTTCAGTTCCGAGGTCCTATCATTCATTTCCCTTCATGGATGACGAGATATGCTAGTTTGTGACTGAGGAACTCCATATAGTATTAAGTTGGTATTTCATCAGAATTCGAGCGCTTTCTTATTGGCACCTTATGGCAATCTAAATAGTTCATCAAGACATCAATGCAAAGCACCTTGGTGAGGCAATGAACTTGTGAACAGTATCTTCTATCTTCGAGGGTGTGTTTGGTCATACCAAATATAATGATATTTCATGATTAACCAGTATAAGTTGGATCAAAATATCATGAAATTTCCCGATATTTGGTGCAACCAAATGCACCCTAAGCTAGTACATACCAAACTGAAGTAGGTGAAAGTTGCTTTAAAAGTCGAATCAACCCATCCAATTTTGGAGCCGATGATTAGAGCGACTCATGATGGTCTTCCACTGTGTATAGAAAAAGGATTCTCCAAAGTGGTGGTGGAGTCAAATTCTGAGTTGGTGATTAAGGTATTCAATGAGGGTGCTAACATTGGATGGAGATGGAAAGGCTGGAAAATTCAGTGGAGTTCAAGCACATCTTCAGGGAGGGAAACGCAACAGCGGACTCTCTAGCACGGGAGGGAAGCTTGTCCCAATCTCCGTTATTAACCTCCAGCAAAGCTGCGCTACCTCATCAGGTGAGAGGTCTCCTTTTTCTGGACAAGGTTGGTCTAGGAACGATCAGGGAGAGAAAAACATAAGTTTTTTTCTTTTTTGAGATTTGAGGTTTTTTGCTTTTTCCGTTGTTTTGCTTTAGGCCCAATCGTCCCGGTTCTCTTACAATAGGTCTTTGGTAGGTCCTTTTTTCCTACGAAGTCCCGAATGTATTTCTCCTCAAGTATGAAATATAAATCTCATTTATAAAATTTTTTAAAAAAAAAAAAAAAAAAAAAAACCCATCCAATTTACAACATCATATCCAAACTATGGTACACACAGCGTGGAAGAAGGTCGAATCAACTCATCCAATTTACAACGTCATATCTTAACTGAAGCAGGTGAAAGTTGCTTTAAAAGTGTGGAACAAAGTCGAGTTTGGGAATATATTTGAGTAGATTAAGATAGTGGAGCGTACAATGGTTGATTTGGAGACTCGGATCAGGATTTCTCTGGTCCGTTCGATCAGTTCTTTAGTTTGGAATAGGAGCTCAATTCTAACTTAGGAAAACTTTCCTCCTTGGAGCTTATGCAGAAAATTTTCTGAAAGCAGAAATCGAGGGTCAATTGGTTAGTGGAGGGAGATAAAAATACAAGGTTTTTTCATGCCACTGTGATGGAAAAACTGAGGCGTGCAACTATCCGTCAGGTGGCCCTGGAGGGAAGGCAAACTGCGGATAATTAGGCTAATATAAAAGCTACGGCAATGGCACATTTTCAGAAGATTTTCTCAACTGAGCCATGCCACATTGACCACAACCTTCTTCAATGCATTCCTCATAAGGTTATGCAGGAGCAAAATGAGATGTTAATGGCTACCCCTTCCATGTTGGAAATTCAAGCTGCGGTTCAGTCCATTCCAAGTGATAGTGCAGCAGGGCCAAATGGTTTCACAGCGAGCTTTTTCCAATCTTGTTGGGAGGTTGTTTCGCAAGATATTCAGAGGCTTGTCTCTTTCTTTTTCCAAGGAGGAAAGCTTCTAAGGTCAGTTACGTCCTCAATTATCTGTCTTATCCCTAAATCTTCTTCCCCTAAGCAGTTTTCAAATTATCGGCCTATTAGCTTGTGCAACGTTCTGTATAAAATCATCTCAAAGGTTATTACAACAAGGCTAAGTCAGATTCTTCCGTCCATTATTTTAGCAGAGCGGGGGCCTTTGTGCAAGGTAGGTTGATTGTTAAGCATATTGCCTTAGCATAAGAAGTGTTCAGGGAGTTAAAAAGGCTAGTGAGAGGGGGGGGGGGACATTGTTCTCAAGTTAGATATGGATAAAACATACGACAGGGTTAGTTGGGATTTTCTAATCCAAGTTTTATCTCGCTTTGGGTTTAACAATACTTGGATTGAGATGGTCGAAAAGTGCTGGGCGAACAGTTGGTTTTCATTTCTTATAAATGGCGAAATGGCAGGTTTTTTTAAATCCTCAATGGACATGAGGCAGGGGGACCCCATCTCTCCAAGTCTATTCATTATCTCAGCTGAGGTGCTTAGTAGGGGGATTAAAAGCTTGGTATCTCATCCCAATAGCCTTCCGTTTACGCTCGGTCGAGGGTGCCCACTCATTTCTCATTTTTTATATGCAGACGACACTTTACTTTTCACGAACAGGAGCAAACGTTCTCTCCGTCAGCTCAAGTTATTTCTAGACGCTTACCAAGCTTCATAAGGCTAATGGATAAATCAACAAAAATGTGCCTTTTATTGCTCCAAAAAGTTGTCACATCTTCGGCTCAGATCAATTGAAGGAATATTTCTCGGTTTTAGGAAATCACAGTCCGCTCTCAAGTACCTGGGGGTTCCTATAATGGAAGGGAGGATCAAAGCAAGCGAGTTTAATCCTTTAGTGGATAAAGTTGTGGGGCGTATCAATGGGTGGAAGGCTCGCATCTTATCTCAGGCGGGGCACGTGGTCCTCATCAAGAACATCCTTTCTTCTATTCCGGTTCATTTTATGGCGGCGGTCCATATTCATGCTCAGGTGTTGCAGTCAATTGAAAAGCACATGGTCAATTTCTTTTGGGGCTGGTCTAAGGGGAATTTGAAGTGCCACTGGAAGTCTTGGAAGTTGCTATCTATGCCCAAAGAAGAGGGAGGCATTGGTTTCAGAAAACTTTCTGACACTATGATGGTGCTCCGTCTGAAAATGGCTTGGTCGATTAAATTTGGGAAGGAGGAGAATATCTGGAAAGTGTTCATGACGGCGAAGTATCTTCGTGATGTGTCGGCAGGTGGGCCCAATACGACAAGTCGGCTATCTTCTCCCCTATGGAAACGGATTAGGGACCTCATTCCTTCTGTTGATGCACATGTGTAATGGCAAGTTGGTGCAGGGAATTGTAGCTTCTGGACAATGAATTGGACGGGTCTGGGACCACTCCACCTGCTGGCTGAAGCAGAAGTACCCGCCGGCTTGCAGGATACAAAAGTTTGTCAGGTGATTGGCCCGTTAGGTCCTTTTCCCCCCTCAACAGTGCTTCTTCTTCTTCCTCAAACCGTCATTGATCACATTTTTCAGGCAAGATTTTGTATCTCTAACGTCGCTAATTCGCCATTTTGGCTGTTATCTCCATCGAGGGAATTTTCTATAAAATCGGCCTGGTCGTTGTCCAGGGTGTCAAATCCTAGGCGTAGTTGATCTCGATGGGTATGACATTCGAAACTTCCCCCTAAAATCTCTATCCTTATCTAGAAGGTGATTCACAATGCATTTCTGGTGGATAGTGAAATGCAATCTCGAGGAGTTCAGCTCGCGTCGAAGTGTGTTTGCTGCAACAACCATTCTTGTGATACTGAATCTCCTCTTCCCTTCTTCGTAAATAGCAAGTTGGCACGGAATGTTTTGCTGGCAATTGGTAGCTGGATTGGTATCAACGTTATGCCATCAATTTCGATCGAAGCGCGGTTAACTCAATGGTGGGCAACAGTTAATGCCATGCATCGAAAGTCAGTTAATTTCATGTTGCTCCCCTGCTTAATAATCTGGGAAATGTGGAAAGATCGAAATGCGGTTGTTTTTGATGGCCGATCGGTGTCCCCTAATAGGGTGGCTGCCAAAATCAGATGGTGGGATGCCTTGCTAAACGTGACTCCCTCACGGTGGACTCATAACCTAGCCTCGTCAAGTGTCAATTCTAACGGCAAACCAGAGGTAGTAAGATGGAAAAGGCCAATGCCGGGTTGGGTCAAAATTAACGTTGACGGTTCCGCCAGGGAAAATCCTGGGATTTCTAGTGGAGGTGGAATATGTAGAGGGGAGAAGGGCAAGTTCATTTTTGCCTTTACAGATGGTTATGGTTTTGGGACGAACATGATTGCTGAGCTACGAGCGGTGCACGATGGCCTTCTCAACAGTATTCATAGGGGCTTTGAGCAGATCATTATGGAGTCTGATTCGAGGCTAGTAGTTGACCTCATCAATGGGTTAGCGCAGCCAGGTTGGAAATGGAAGGCTTGGCTATTTAGAATCTCTCAGTTGAGGTGGCGGAGTACAGTTATTGTGGTGCACATCCATAGGGAAGGGAACTATCTGGCAGATTCATTAGGTCGTTTGGGCAGTGCTTCTCAATCTTATGTTTCTTTCGAGAATCATTTGGAACTTCCGCAACAGGTTCGAGGTAACATTTTTCTTGATAAAGTGGGTTTGGGTGAGATCAAAATGGCATCAACCACTTAGCCTTTTTGTAATTATTTAGCCTGATTTCAGGATGGGGCTCCTGTTTTTTGAGTTGGAGTTCCTTTTTTGTATAGGTTTTTGAACTAATAGGTTGACACGATAGGTGTGGTCCATTTTCTTTTTGTTCGGACCCTCCCGAATCCTGTACATGTTTTAGTTGAATGCAATTCAGGTAAGCAATGTTTTCAAAAAAAAAAAACTAGTACATACCATGGTAGATGCTTTAAAGCATGACAATAAGCATAAGCTCATGGACTTGGGAACTCTCAAGAAGATACTTTTGGTAGCTGTACCCACCAACAGTCCCCAACTATCTACCAAAAATAAGATAGATGCATAAGCTGTTTCTCTGCCATGCAACCTGAGTGTGACAACAAAAAAATTATTGGCATTGCCATAAACATCGAACGTGGATTTTCATCAAAGGTGAAATGCTGCACGAATCCGAAATTCAGAGACAAAGCTGCAATTCTAAATGCGTGTGATGTCATCACAATCGAAAGAGTTTGCCATTTGCAGTTAATGAGAGGAATATTGTGTGATTTTTCCTATATGAATTTTTACTGAATCTCGAGTCCTTTTTCAAGCGTGTGTGCCATGTAATATAGCAGTTTTTTCTCTTTCAATTAGTAACTGAGAATTCTGATTATTTAGAATTTTATGGTGGATGAAATTTTCAGGAAGTCGGTTCTCCATGGATGAGAAACATCCCTTTGCTTATGCCAAAGTGGAAATTATTGAAGCAGTGGACATGAAACCATCTGACTTAAATGGTTCGTTCCACACTAAACTACGCATTAACCAAATCTTTCATTCTATTTCAGGGAGAATCTTATCTTAATAGACCCATCTTGCAGGATTGGCTGATCCGTATGTGAAAGGTCAATTTGGTCGTCATAGGTTTCGGACAAAGACTCAAAGGAAAACATTGGCACCCAGATGGCTTGAGGAATTCAAAGTCCCAATGTGTACTGGGGGTGATTAATGCAGGGGCATTTTCATACTGTGTAAGAGTTTGATTTGTGATCTTCTTTTTTGATAAGTTTAAGATCTAGAGTCCAGTGTTTTCACTCAAAATGTTTTTAACATTAGTTTGAGGCATTAGGCTTCAGTTTCTTGCGTATTGCTTTTAAGTTTACTATTTACACTGCAGTCCTTTTTTCTTCCTTGCATCTTTGCTACCCATACTTGTGCAGGTGCATGTTCTGAGCATCCAATTAACTGAATGAAATTACTTATATTTTGCAGAGATTGTTCTGTAAGCATCAACAATCTTAGGGGTGGGCAGAGGCACGACAAGTGGATGCCTCTAAGAAACATTAAAATGGGAAAGCTGAATCTAGCAGTTACTGTACTTGATCGCGGAGAGGTGCATCTATTTTATTACTTTTACTTAAAAGATACTGTTAGTATTTGACCTGAACTTGAACAGAATTTAAACAGGAGAGAGAGCGTCTCAGTGACAAAGAAGCATCAAACAAGAAAGAAAATACAAAGTCAATGGCAAGTGAAGCTGCTCATCAGGACAGCAATGGAAGTGTAGCTTTTGAACAGGCGCCAAAAATGGCAGATGAATTTGAACCCATCAACGTTAGTGGGCAACAAAAGACTAGAGTATGGGTCTACACCCCAGGAACTGATGTTTCCCAAACTTGGGAGACCACAAAAAGGGAATGCAGGTGTCCTAAAATCCAAATCTGTAGAGAGGAAAATGCTTCCAAGGATGGCCCTAGATCAAGAGCAACTAAATCCTGCTACAATGATAGTAGCAATGACGAAAATCTAGAAGGAAATGGATTACGTTCCCCTGGGACAATCCGACAAAGTCTGCAGAAGATCAGTTCAATATTTCAAAGAAGTCCTAGAAATCAAAATCCCAACAACATGGAAGGCTATTCCAACACCATGTATTAACATCCGAGCAATCTGAGACATGACCTTCAAGAACACGGCAGACCCCAAAATGTCACAAGCAGTCGCCTTCCGATCAAACTCCGACCTCTCAGTCTACTACCGGTGTGGATTCCATGGTTACCAAGACACTCTCTATGCTCACTTTCTTTTGATTGAATAAAGAATTATAATTGATTCATTATTGACTGAATGAATGATTGTAATTGAATGAATGAATGATTATGCAAGTGGTAATTGAATGAATGAATGATTATAATTTTTTAATGAAGATAATAGCTACGGCTATTAACCGTAGCTATTAATCTACCAACCGTAGCTATTATTTAATTTGGCATATTGCTATGGATTCAACACTACCTTTAGCTACCAATACTATCCGTAGCTGCAAGTACTTGTGCCTACAGAAATAGTTGTTACGGATTATATCTATAGTTATTTTAATCTATAGCTACGGATTTAGGTTTTGGACTATTGGCACTGCATCTACGACGACGGTCGTGCTATGGACGAAAACTGTAGCCATAAATCTATGGCTACGGATTAAATCCGTAGCATGTTTCTAATTTTCTGCTGGTGTCTAAAACCTGAAATGAGTAGAAATTAGATGATTCACCGATTGAAGTCAATTCAGCAGAATCACATGAAGGAAAGAGTGGTTGTGACGTGTTATCAATGTCCAATGTTAGTCATGGAGCATCGTACCATATGTGTCCTCATCGAAGTTGGTTCACCACATGATGAATATAATGGTGGCCTAGTTCTTATAGGTAATGAGTATGCCCGTAAGATAGTAGGAATTAATTTAGTTTGCATCAGGATGTTTAATGACGTGAAGCTTACTCTCACTGATGTGACGCATGTTCTATATTTAAAGAAGAATCTAATATCTTTGGAAGCTCTTGATACACTTGATTGCAACTCGTTGAGTATAAAGGTGTCCTGAAGATTCTTAAATGAGCACTCACTGTTATTAAAGCATAAAGGAGTGGAAATCTTTACAGGTTGATCGAAAATACTGTATCGGGTGGAGTTATAGTATCTGTAACGGATTTTACATTGGCATATTTGTGGCATGCGCGCCTAGGTCACATGAGCGAGCCTGGTATGAAGGTATTACTCGATCAATGTTTAATTCCTCATCTTAAAAATTTTTATTTAGATATATATGAGCATTGCATATATGGGGAAACAATCAATATTATAATTTAAAATTGAGAATGAACTAAGTGAATCAAACACATAAATCATGTTGGGGGCCAGAAAGTTTTTTCGGTCCCTACCAACATCAACCTCAATACTAGAGGGGCTACCAAATCTGAGTTCGTCTGCTACTAACTTGGAATTGTATGGAGAAGTAGGGAGGGACATGACAAGTTCGATCACCATTTTCCTTATAGAATAACTACTCCATATCCATAGGGCTCTCTAGACTCCTTACAGAGCTTCCTCGAATCCACGAGGGATAAAAATGAAAATAATTTATTATAAATTGATTGATGATATAAATAAATAAATAAATAAATAAATAAATTACAATCCTTTAAATACTAAGCTGAAACCTAGGATGGAGTTTTAGACTCAAACTCCAACTAAAATACCCTAAAAATATGACTTACTATAAAGAGTAAACTCACTATTTATATATGGCCACCATTCTTACTAGACGTGAAGGTTTCAACCAAAAAATAGCAAGTATCCAATTTGGCCTAACCATGATTTTTTTTAAATTTTTCTAAGCCCTTTGTATATTAGGCATGACTCTAATAGCTCAAAAGATCAAAAGTTATACTTGAACTAAAACTTACTATTTATAATAAAAATGAAAATAAAAGGGACTTTTGATGGTTGATTTGATGGAATCTCACAAATCCGGCATGAGAAACCCGGCATGGTGGGTTGGTTGGCTAAAGTAGCTTCCCCTCAAAATCATATATGATATGTCGAAAGACTCAACCCACTTTGTGAGATACAACTATTTAAAAGTTCTGATGGTCCGGATCATTTCAGCCTCCGATGGGACCTTCTTGGTCCATCTTTGCCATGAAAGTGTCTGCCACCGGCTCTACATCATATTGTTGCTGATTGGTAAATGGAAACGTTGATGTGGGCCCAACCAATGACATGATCAAGGTGTGACTTTTGTAGCGTAGATGCATGTTTTTCCTCGTCTCTTCCAGGCTAACCTAAAAAGAATTATGCTCCTTTCTTCTCTTCTTCTTATGACATGATCAAGGTGTGAAATTTATTCATGTTGTCCATCCATTTTTTCAGATCATTTTAGGACATCAGCCAAAAAAAGAGGCAGATCAAATCCTCAAATGGACCACACCACACTAAATGGAGCGGAATGTATGCTTACCGTTGAAAATTTTATAGGCCCACAAAAGTTTTGGATCAAGATGAGATTTGTGTTTTTCCTTCATCCAGCTTTTTTGTGTGACAGTACCAACAGGTTGGATGGTAAATAAACATACCTAGGAAGATTTTAAGGGTGGACGTTCAATCAACACCGTTTCTATGGTGTCATTCATCTGAGATTTTAATTTTCTTCATTTTTGGGCACATGCCCTGAAATGTCCTACCAAAATGGATGGACAGAGTAGATAAGACACAAACATCATTGCGGGGTCACAGGACCAGCTAGTTGGCTGGTGTTGGGGTCACTAGGCAAACCGCATCGTCCACGTGGCAATGGAACAGGTTGGTACGCTCTCACAGGGAAAGGGCTTGGGCCCAAAAAATGGCCTGAGAACTGGGCTTGGCAGGCCTCGGCCAGTGATGAATAGCGACCCAATCATCACATGCCGCCGTAACATAAAAGAATGGGCGGTGTAAAGACCGTAGTGAGTAGTTTGTACAATCCAAGCCATTAATACGATGGTACTCGTTCACAGATAGACCATTGGGCCGGAAGCGGATCGGCTAGTTTACCACACACCAAGGATGTGGCTGGTGTGTTAATGTCACCAAGTTCTGTGGGTCCATCATGATGTATGAGTTATATTCAAACCGTTCATTCACTTATTGACCTCGTCTTAAGACTTAAATAAAATAAATAAGATAGATTCAAAAATAAAGTAGACCACACTGTAAAAAGAAGTAGAGGATTGATTGAAACCCTTTTGGGAGTCGCATAAATTTTGGATCTATATGATATTTGTTTTTTCTCTTCGTCCTGTTTGGTGTGACCTTCTGAATGGATTAAACGTTAGGGCGGGCAATACTAATGTTTTAACAATGAGAATCATTGTCCCACTTCTATTTGTAGTGTAGTCTACTTGATCCTTGGAAATTACTCATTTTTGGGATAAATATCTAAAATGATCTCTCCTAATAAATGAACGGTGTAGATATAATAAATACATTATTGTGAGGCCCATGTAACTTTGATCTCCATTGAACCGTTAGTACAACTCGACGTCAGCGCTAGTCTTCCCACGACACGTACCCACGCTAGCTAGTTTGCTGGTGTGTGGTACACGAGCCAATCCACTTCGGCCCATCGCACCCTCAATCATAGGTTACAAAAATCAGGCCCATATATATATATATATATATATATATATATATATATATATATATATATATATAGGTACTATGCGCTCGACCTCAGGATAAGCTTATCGTGGGGTGGAGATGTGTGGGCCCCACCGTGATGCATGTCGACCATCAACACCGTGCATTTGATGGGTCCCCTTTAAATTATGAGATATCCCAAAAATCAGCCATATATAGAACTCACGTGGGCCATACCATCTAAAATCATGTGAAGACATCATTAAAACATATAAAAGTACTTGGTGGGGTCCACCTGAGTTTTGAATGCTACTGAAACTTGGTATGACCCCTAATAATAGTGGGACACACATAATGGATGGTCTGGATTTGAAAAACACATCTCTTTGGGACCCAAAAAATGATTATGAATGTTTTAATGGTGTACGGCCCCTCTCCACTTCTGTATGTCGTGTGGCCCATAAAAGTCATGGATTGACTTGATTTTTGAGACTCAAGTCCATGATAGAATGTTTCATCTGACTGATGAGGGTAGATTTTCAAAACGCATCACGGTGGGCCCACACAGCTCGACCTTATGAGACAGACCCGTGAGGTCGAGCGCATAGTACCTTTTCCATATATATATATATATATATATATATATATATATATATATATATATATATATATATATATATATATATATATATATATATATATATATATATCGTGGATGGTACCACCAATCGTAGATGAGTCAGCCTGTCTTTGTACCCAATGTTCTTCAAAGCGGGTCTAACCTATTCAAAAACTCAGGGAGACGTATGAATTTCAACATTCCTCAGTAGTAGCACAAGAACCTCAGTCATTCCAATGGAATATTTTATCTATTCAGTCATCCAATCGAATGTTTTAGCCATCCATTAGAGACTTGAATATTATAGTTTGTACGGCCTACCATGCAATATATATAATAACAACATGATACGAAATTTCCAATAGTTTATAAAAATCAGGTGCAGATGAATTATATTTTACATGAGGAAAAGGTGGGACTTCCCAAAACGGTCTTTAAATACCTGAGATTTTCCAACCATAACTCACACCAGTCCTACCACTAACCAACCATATCTAATGGATTTCCCTCTCCAATTCCAAGCCATTGCTGCCCCTTCTTTCATTAGTTCTCCTCTACAACTTATGGTTAGCTAAACCCAAGAGCAAGGGAAAGAAGGCCCCAGAGCCAGCCGGTGGCTTGCCCATAATTGGCCACCTCCATCAGCTAGGCGGCCGCGACCCACTCACCCGAACCCTTGTTTCCATGGCCGATAAGCACGGCCCAGTGTTCATGCTGCGGCTTGGTACGCAACGAACCCTCATTGTGAGTGATTGGGAAATAGCTAAGGAGTGCTTTACTACCAATGACAAGGTTCTTGCTACCCGACCCAAGAGCGTGTCGGGCGACAACATGAGCTATAACTATGCCATGTTCGGGTTCGCCCCTCATGGGGCCTACTGGCGTGAGATGCGAAAGATAGCCATACTTGAGCTCCTTTGCAACCGGCGGCTCGAGTCACTCAAGCATGTCCGAGTCACAGAGATCGACGAATGCATGAAGGAGTTGTATTGACTTTGGGCGAAGAACGAACAACGACCCGTTCAGATCGAGATGAAACAAAAGTTGTTCAATGTGCTGATAATGATGATCGTCGGGAAGCGATTCTTCGGGGGCCATTGTGGTGTTCATGATGAGTCCGAGTCAATCAAAATCAGGCGACTGATGGAGCGATCGTCTTATCTAAGCGGGGTGTTTGTTGTATCCGACGCACTTCCATTCCTTATGTGGATGGATTTGCAAGGCCATGAGAGTGCCATGAGGGGAATCGCCGAGGAACTTGACACTCTCATCTCAAGTTGGCTGAAGGAGCATCGTCAAAAGAGGGTATAAGGAGAGACAGACGGCGAGCAGGATTTTATGGATGTAATGGTGTCGATCATGGAGAACGCCCACATCTCTAGCTACGATCCCGATACCATTATCAAGGCAACTTCACAGGTATATCCATATATTAGATATTCGAGTGCGAATTTAAGCATATATCTAAGTTATTATCAGTATAAAATAAAAAGATTTTCCTAATACTAGCATGTTGAAAAAATAACAATCTAAAATACTGAGAATAGAGGAAAAAGATAATGAGACAATCAGATATATCGGATTAAGTCTCGACTTAAATAGTTAATTTTTCAAGGTAGATTTGCTGTCCTTTTTCTAATAGTTCCAGCAAGTGTAAACGAAAAAAATTTACAAATTATCTTTAAAATATAATGAACTCTCAATCTGAACTTCAACATAAAAATTTGCACGTTTAAGTGTTGAACAGGTCTTTAGTTTCACCGATATTCCTTTAAAATGTTCTAAAAATTTCATAGTAAGAGGTTAGATTCGAGATTATTGCACAATGGATGATTTATCTAGAAAATGGAGAGTATATATTTTCTGAATTATAGTATTCAGGATTTATAAGAATCAAATGGTCATGAAGTTCTTCTTATACATATACCAATGTGCCTCTTTAAGACATTCACATCCATTCATAACAAATAACATTCTTTCATAAAAGGACATGATTCTTTTGTCCTATGGTAGTTATTTTTGTACCCTTTTAGATAGAAAAATGTCATCCAACAGTTTAAAACTGTTGTCATATGAGCAATACATAACATAGGTGCTACATGTACAATCACGTCACAGTCACTCTCAATCAACACTAAGGTTAATAATACTTCAAGGTAGTCAAGTTGCACCATGGTCCAAAAAGTTTGAACCATATGCTAAAAAGACTAATACTCTTTTGGCTGTCAAGTTACATCATGGCCTAAAAAGTTTGAAACACGTACTAAAAAGACTAAGGCATTTTTGGAAAGTGCTAAGTGCACCTAATAAAGCACCCTACAACCCACGTTGCGGGTGGACGGAGGGTGCGAAGTAAAAATCCATTCTCTTACTAACTAGCTATACACACTATTTATGGAAAGTTTAAATAATTAATATCTTTATTTGTACTAAAAATAACTTTTATTTTTAAAATTTATTTTTATTATAAAAACACAACATAACACATGTTTCACCACATATGATTCTCAAGTTAAATGATTTCAATGACAATGTGTAGATTCTCATTGAAGCTGGGACGGATACGACTGTCGTCGCCCTCTCATGGGCCGTCTCCTTATTGATGAACAACCCATATATTTTGAAGAAAGCCCAAGATGAATTAGACATCGATATCGGTAAGGACAAAAATGCAGACGAATCAGATATCAAGAACCTGACCTGCCTCCAAGCAATCGTCAAAGAGAGTCTACGGTTGTACCCACCAGCACCGCTTGCAATACCACACATGGCCATGAAAGACTGCCAAATAGGCGGCTACCACGTTCCAAAAGGCACACATGTGATGCTGAACCTTTGGAGGCCACATCGAGACCCATCCGTATGGTCGGATCCGTCCGAATTTTGACCTGAGAGATTTCTGACCACTCATGTGGGAGCTGATGTTAAGGGCCAAAATTTTGAGTTGATCCCTTTTGGGTCAGGTCAACGATCGTGCCTTGGAATGTTGCTTTCCCTACCGGTCTTGCACTTAACATTAGCCCGCCTACTTCATGGCTTTGATTTGTCGACCCCATCAGGTGGGCCTATCGACATGACTGAAAGATTACACATTACCCTTAACAAAGCAAGCCCTTTGGAAGTGGTCTTTACCCCACGACTCCCTTCAAAGCTCTATGAGTAGTAGAGTGCGGAAAAGATCATTTTTAAGCATGTTTGAACTTGTTATGAGACAGTTTCCTTAATTTCTTTGACCTTTTTGTACTGTTTCTTACAATAATGATATTTTTCTGTTCTCAATAGACTGTTTTTTGATGGACAGATTACAACTTTTAATAGGTGGTGTGAGTACTGCTCGTATTAATGCACTGGACTACGTCACAACACAATACTCAAGAGTATTTAGGCTAGTGTAACATTGGGATAAATAATATCTCGAGAAGTCCTTGTGTTGCACCCCTCTTTCTCAGCTTCTTTAAAATATATAATAACTATGGTGGGAACTTTGGGCCCACATGATAATGGGCCCTAAATGGGCCTAAATAGGACTGATATTGGGCTGGGTTTGGGCTTGGCCAGGTTACGCCTTAACCCAACTTAACACTGTTGACAGAAGGCCCAAGCCTACCCTAAGGCCAGGATGGACCTAGCAATACAGGCTCAAGCCAAAGCCCAGAGATTGGTTAGGCTCATGTCTAACCGGACCCAGCCAAAAATTGGTTGGGCTCTCTCATTTCTTATTTGAATGTCTTTTTACTTTATTAATCAAGTGTACCATACTTGCACAAAGAAACTATGATAGGCTACTCGTGGAGTAATTAGCTTATCTTAAGTAATTTAGGAGGTGTTTGGATCTTAAGTTACTTAAAATAAGCTCCTTGTGAGCTTATCTTAGCTTCTACTTATTAAGTTGATAAGTATATTTGGTAAACAACCTATTTATCAGTTTCTCTTGTCTTTCATCTCTCCTAATGCCTCTTTTCACCACATTTGAAAAGTATAAAAGCTAAAAAAATTAGCTAAAGTGATTAAGTAATTCTACGTAAAAAAGTTGTACAATTAATTATAAATCAAACTAAATTATCTAAAATAAGTTGCTTATCTATTACTATAAGGTTTTTTTTTTTAAGCAATTTATTTGTGTTGGGGACCTTGCACAATACCTTAGGATCTAGCCCTCCAAAACAAACCAGAATTATAGGATAATAAAAGCAATGAAGTAAATCAAAGCATCAATCACACAACATCAGGAATTTTTACGTGAAAAATCCTCAAAGAGGTAAAAATCATAGGACCTCGTCCAGATCAATAATCCACTATAAAGCAAAACGTTACAACCGATCACAAGCACACACTGCTTGGTTCAAACCTTCATCACTCACGCAGGAGCGGATAAACAGTAAGAGAAACAAAGAAAACAGAGAGATCTCACTAATCACGAGGACGTAGAAGCGCTGAGATATGGTAGATCACCTTTACGAGCATAGCCTCCCTTCCACAAGCTTCCTCTCTCTCTTTCTCTCTCTCTCTCACCATTTTGCAAATCCTTGCAAAGCTTTAGGAAACCCTAGAATACCTTAGAATGCACCCCAATTCCGGATACACCCCTTTATAAAAGAATAGAAAGAGGTAGAACCCAAATAGAAAAAAAAATCCGCAGAATCTGCGTTTCCGCAATCGCATCTGCGGAACTTTTCGATGATATCGAAGGTCTCTCGATAACAGCGTCGATATCATCTGAAGGTCTCTCAATGGTAACGAGACGGGACCAAAACTGTCTAGCAACCAGGGGTAAAAATTTCAACAATTATCGATGTCATCGAAGATCTATCGATAACAACCTCGATATCATCTGAAAGTCTCTCGATGATATCGACAGGATAAAAAAACAATCCAGCGACCAGGATGAAAAAATCCTGCAATTATCGATGATATCGAAAACCATTCGATTTCATCGATTTCACTAATGAGGAGAAAATCCCCATCAAATCTCTCCCTTTTCGACTCAGGAGGAATCCACCTTCTTCAAGCCAGCTCAATTTTTACAAATCTCAAACTTACCCTTGAGCAAAGTCTTGGTCATCATGTCTGACCCATTATCGTCTGTGTAGACCTTCTCAAGCTGTAACACCTTCTGTTCCAAAGTATCCCTGATTCTGTGATACTGAACCTCTATGTGCTTCGACTTGAAATGCTGACTTGGATTCTTGCTCAAGTGTATAGCACTTTAACTATCGCAATAGAACACGTGTTGCTCCTGCTTCAGGCTAAGTTCTTATAGGAACCTCTTCATCCAAAGTATCTCTTTACATGCCTTAGTTACTGCAATATACTCGGCCTCTATCGTCGACAATGCTACGACCTTCTGTAGCTTGCTCTGTCAAGAAACCGCTCCCCCTTCAAGCGTGAACATAAACCCCGATATAAACTTCCTTAAGTCTATGTCACATATCTTATCTGCATCTGTGTAGCCCTTTAACACAAGTTTTCCGTCACCATAGCATAGGCTCAACCTGGATGAGCCTCTTAGATACCGCAGTATCCACTTCACTATTGTTCAATGGTCTTTGTCAGGATTGGCAAGATACCGGCTGACAATACCAACCACATATGCTATGTTTGGGTGTGTACACACCATAACATACATCAAACTTCCTACAGCTGACGCGTAGGGTATCTTTTGCATCTCATCCACCTCTGCCTTCGTCTTGGGACACTGTCTGTCGCTCAACCTAAAGTGACCATCTAGTGGAGTATTGACCGGCTTCGCTGCATTCATATTGAATCACTGTATGACTTTCTCAATATACTGCTCTTGTGATAACCAAAGCTTTCTGCTACTTCTGTCATGGATTATCTTCATTCCTAGGATCTGTTTAGCCAGGCCCAAGTCTTTCATCGCAAAAGACTTTTCCAACTCCTGTTTCAACCTGTCGATCTTCTTAATGTCTTTTCCCATGATGAGCATGTCATCAATGTATAATAGCAGAACTAAGAAATCACCATCTGAGAACTTGGGCGTGAATACACAGTGGTCCGACTCCATTCTGTTATACCCATGTTGTAACATGAACGAATCGAACTTCTTTTACCATTTTCGTGGAGCTTGTTTCAGCCCATACGAGCTCTTCCTCAGCCTACACACCATATGTTCCTTGCCCTTGACTTCGAACCCTTCTGGTTAGTGTATGTAAATCTCTTCTTTCAGGTCACCATGGAGAAAGGCAGTTTTAACATCTAACTGCTCTATCTCGAGATCCATGCTAGCCGCCAACCCAAGCAACACCCGTATGGATGTCATCTTCACTACTAGTGAGAATATCTTCTCGAAGTTTATGCATTTCCTCTGACCAAACCCTTTTACCACAAGTCTGGCCTTGAACCTCGTCTGTGAATTTTTCTGCTCAACTTTTTTTCTGAACACTCACTTGTTGCTCACCATGTCATAGGTGTGGTTCTTATGCGAGGATTTCATCTCCTCTTGTATAGCTTTCAACCACTCGTCCTTATGCTCGTCGGCTAGGGCCTCAGAATAATCTTCTGCCTCTCCCCCATCAGTCAGCATAATGTACTCGTGTGGCGAGTACCTCTTGGACGGCTATCTGTCCCTAGATGATCTCCTCACCTGTGACTCAACAGGTGGATCAAGTGGGGGCTACTCCACCGGTCCATCTTCTGTAGGAACTCTCACGTTCTCTGCACCTTATTGTACTCTCCCGTTATCAGGCACCACGGGAGGAATAACTAGATCCATGTCCTCTAGCTCACCTGAACTAGGCTGGTTCTTTTCTAGCTTACTAATGTCTTCTATGCACTGATCTTCAAAGAATACCATATCTCTGCTCCTGACGAGCTTCCTCTCGGTCGGATCCCACAATCTGTAACCGAACTTTTCATCACCGTACCCCAAGAACACACACTGTCTGATCTTCATATCGAGCTTGGACCTCTCGTCCTTTGATACGTGAACGGATGTCCTGCATCCAAACACCCTGAGATGACTGTACAATGGATCTTGTCCAGTCCACACCCTCTCGGGCACTTCTCCATTTAACGGGGTTGATGAAGACCTGTTTATCAAATACACCGTCGTGTGCATTGCTTCTCCCCAGAACTTTTTGAGCAATTTTGCATGGGATAACATGCATCTAATTCTCTCAACAATTGTGTGATTTATTCGCTCTGCTACACCATTATGCTGGGGGGTCTTGGGAACCGTCTATTCATGCCGTATACCTAGGGACTTACAATACTCATGAAAGTCGTCAATGTATTCACCACCATTATCAGTGCGGATGCACTTCAATGATCTACCTATCTCTCTCTCAACCATAGCATGAAACAATTTAAACACACCAAAGACCTAGTCCTTGGATTTCAATGCATAAACTCAAACCCTCCTAGATGCATCATCTATAAAAGTAACAAAATACAATGCCCCACCCAAGGTTTTTGTCCTCATAGAACCACAAACATTAGAATAAACTAAATCTAATGCATGCACTTTATTAACATGAGAAGCGGTTTTAATGAATGAAACTTTATGTTATTTTCCTGATAAACAATCAAGACAGGCTTTGAGAGACATACCTATCACGTCTGGAAGGAGCCGCTTCCTCGCTAATAGCTGAAGCCTTTTTTCACTCGTGTGACCTATACGCCTGTGCCACATGTCAATAGCTGAATCTTTCGCTGCGTTCAACCCATCCTTGCACACACTAAGACATGACTTGTAAAGGGTGCAACACTTCTTTTCTCTGGTTGCGATCAACGAACCCTTGATGAGCTTCCAGTGCCCACCAGCAAATCGGCTTTCATAATCATCATTATCCAACCTTCCCGTCGACATCAAGTTGAGACAAAGGTTTGGAATATTCCTCACATCCCTGAGAACCAATGTGCAGCCCACATCAATTTTCACACAAATATCACTAACCCCTGCGATCTTCGATACGTCAAAATTTTCTATATTCACAGTCTCATAGTCACCTGACTTGTAGCTTGTGAAGAAGTCCCTGCGTGGAGTCACATGAAAAGAAGCTCATGAGTCAATCACCCAATTGGTGTCCTGACTCGTAGCCATGAGACAAATATCGTAATCTGCTGAAAGAATAATAACGATGTCGCCATCTGTAGTGACCGCAGTAGAATCTGATTCATCTTCCTTTTTCTTTCATTTTCCTTTCTTGTCGTTCTTAGCCTTACGACATTCATGCTTGTAGTGGCCCTTCTTGCCACAGTTCCAGCATTCGACATCTTTTTTGTTACTCGACTTGCATCTTAATTTATCTCGGGCCTTCCCACCCTTCCTATTCTTTTCTCTCCCTCATTCTTATGTCACAAGAGCCTCTTGATGAGTAGACCCCTGAGACTTCCTCCTTGTCTCCTCATTGAAGAGAAAACTAGTCACCTATTTCATAGATATCTTTCCGTCTGGCGCGGAGTTACTTAGAAACACCACCAATGTCTCCCAACTGTCAGGCAAGGAACTAAGTAATAGTAAAGCCTACAATTCATCATCCAGGACCATCTTCATATAGGAGAGTTGGTTCACTATATTGTTGACCTCATTCATGTGCTCGGCCACAGAACCACCATCCTTGAACTTGAGATTCACAAGTCGCCTTATCAGAAAAATTTTATTACCAGCTGTCTTCCTCTTATACAGCCCTTCTAGTTTCAGCCATAGGCTAGCAGCTGAGGTTTCCGTAGACATATGGTGGAACACAGAATCATCTAGCCATTGTCTAATAAACCTCACCGTCTTCTGGTCCAACTTCTTCCAATCATCATCAGTCATATTCTTGGATTTTGCTGATATGCCTAAAATTAGAGAATATAAGTCCTTACAATAAAGCAAGTCCTCCATCTTAGCCTTCCATATGGTCCAGTTAGAACCATTGAGGCTGATCATCCTTAATGAGCCACCTTCCATAATTGCAAACCGATCCTACCCGTTCAATGAACTTAAGCTCTGATACCACTGTTGGGGGCCTTGCACAATACCTTAAGATCTAACCCTCCAGAACGAACCAGAATTATGGGATAATAAAAGTAATGACATAAATCAAAGCATCAATCACATAACACCAGGAATTTTTACGTGAAAAATCCTCAAAAAGGTAAAAACCACGGGACCTCATCCAGATCAACAATCCACTATAAAGCAGAACGTTACGACTAATCACAAGCACACACTGCTTGGATCAAACCTTCATCACTCGCGCAGGAGCGGATAAACAGTAAGAGAAACAAATAAAATGGAGAGATCTCACTGATCACAAGGACGTGGAAGCGCTGAGATATGGTAGATCACCTCTATGAGCATAGCCTCCCTTCCACAAGCTTCTTCTCTCTCTTTCTCTCTTTCTCACCCTTTTGTAAACCCTTGCAAAGCTTTAGGAAACCCTAGAATACCCTAGAATGCACCCTAATCCCAGATACACCCCTTTATAAAAAATAGAAAACGGTAGAACCCAAATAGGAAACAAAATCTACAAAATCTGTGTTTCCACAATAGCATCTGTGGAACTTTTTGATGATATCGAAGGTCTCTCAATAACAGCGTTGATATCATCTGAAGGTCTCTCGATGGTATCGAGACAGGACTAAAACTGTCCAGCAACCAGGGATGAAAATTCCAACAATTATCGATGCCATCGAAGGTCTATCGATAACAACCTCGATATCATCTGAAAGTCTCTCGATGATATCGACAAGACAAAAAAATAGTCCAGCGACCAGGATGAAAAAAATCCTACAATTATCGATGATATCGAAACCCATTCGATTTCATCGATTCCACCAACGAGGAGAAAATCCCCATCAATTTGATGGTATCCAAAGGGACCCCTAACAATTAGGGTTTTACAAGAAGAGGATAATAAATAAAACCTCTTAATTTTAACACAATGGGCCTGTGATATGATGCCTAAGTTAATAGTTCTTGGTTGAAGAAAAGCCTTGATGCCCATGAAGAGTTTGACAAATGATACACGAGCATTGATAATCTCAAATTAAAATGTTCAAACATCAAGACGTGTTTTAGACCATTCATGTAACAATCATTATACTGAATCATGGCTTTGAATCAACCATTGAAATTCAACAAACAGATTTTCATAAAGAAAAAAATAAAATTAATGAATTAATATCATTTTAGGCTTATAAACCATTAGGTAGTCTAAATTAAGTAACAAATGTACTACATCTCCAAAAGCATGTGTTCATGTATCATTCCTCATATCCTATGAGGGTATCAAATGAGCCATTTGATAGACTCTTGTAAAGCTCCCATGGTAAACAATTCAGTATTCAGTTTGTATAAGTGGGGCCATGGCTTACTTTTATGGCCCACCTAATGCTTATTTAATATAAGAATTAACTCAAATGTTATTGAGATAGGTTTAATCTAATGATCCATCTTAAATAAAAGTCTTTGTATATTCTTCAATGATTTTATTAAAAGCCCTTATATATTATTTAAAGATTTTATAAAATTTATCTTTTAAAGTTATTTTTAATGTGATTACTTTATTATATATTTAAAACACTTTATAAATGTTAACATATATCTTAAATTTGAACGTGCATGACCGGCCGTGGGAGCGGCTCGACTAGTCGTAGCCCGCTCGACTCAAAGTCCAGCGACCGGTCGAGCATAAATTTTTGGGGTCCCAGGTGCTCGACCGGCCATGGGCCATGCTCGACCGGTCGTGGGTGGTGCTCGACCGGTCGTGTAGTCCGCTCTACTGGTTGTGGTTACGCAGATTCGTTCCGCGATTTTGTACGGATTGCGGATTTTGAGTCCTTTCGCAACTGAGATGCGGAAGGGAAGTTGCCTAAATTATAAGTAGGGGTTCCTAGGGCTTTTCTAGGGAATGAAAAATAATTCTAAGGCTTTCTAGGGAAATTAAAGGGTGTAGTAAGGGTGAGATTCGAGGTTGTTCGAATCGGGTGAGTCCTCTCTCTTTGTAATTTCTATTTTCATAGTGGAGATCTGTCGCTTTGTGCCGTGATTTTTTCCCGCAAGGGTTTTCCATGTTAAATTTGTGTGTTCTCTTGTATGTGCTTGGTGTCATTGAATTGTTATCCTATATCTAAATCTGTGTGATTCCGTAGGTCAAAATTTCCAGCAAGTGGTATCAGAGCTATCGTTAAGGCACAAATCTGAATCTGAGGGATTAGTAATAATGGCGAGCACTAGGTATGAGATTGAGAAGTACTCAGGGAAAAATAATTTTAAGTTATGAAAAATCAAGATGATAAGTTCCTTAATCAAGCAAGGCAAAGCTGGTGCTCTTAAGGAGTGGAAGTCTACTATGACTAATGACGAGTGGAATGCTCTTGATAAGAAGGTTTTATCAGCGATCCGTCTATGTCTCACGGATGAGGTTCTCTACAACGTCATGAGGGAGAAAATTACGGCTGAGTTATGGGCGAAGTTAGAGGATGTTTATGCAAAAAAATCCTCTAAAAATCGTCTGCACTTGAAACGGTAGTGGTATAACTTCAAGATGACAGAGGGTGGAGATCTAGAGGCTCACATCAGTAACTTTAATAAATTAGTTTACAAATTGCTGGATATAGATAAAGTAATGAAAGATGAAGAACAAGCATGTATGTTGCTAAATTCTCTTCCGACGTCGTATTAGTCATTCAAGGATACTATATGCGGCATGAATAAAACCCTGAGTATTGACACCATTATCTCAGTCGTTCAAGAGAAGGCTATAAGACAACTAAACAACGACATGGGGACATCTTCTAATGCACTGTTTACAGTGGGTAGAAATTCTGGACAAGATACAGGTTCTTCAAGTTCTAAATCCAAATCCAAGGGCAAGGTCAAAGGAAAGGCAAAGTGCTGAAACTGTGGGAATGAAGGACATGTGAAGAAGGATTGTGAAAATTCTAAATCGAAGAGAAAAGATTCTGAGGCTTCATGCAGGGAGGCCAACGCTGCCACGTCAAATGGATGTGATGGTGATGTTTTATCCGTGTCTTTGTTCAAACGACCATACGATGATCGTAAGGACGAGTGGATGCTAGACATAGGGGCAGCTTTTCACATAACTCCTAGCTATAAGGAGTGCGATAGTGGACAGGTATTTATGGGCAATGACATTGCGTATAATGTTGTAGCTATTGGTTCGGTACGCATCAGGATATTTGATGGGGTAGAGCGTACCTTGATAGATGTGAGGCACGTTCCTGATTTGAAGCGAAATCTGATTTCTCTTGGTGTGCTTGAAGCAAAAGGATGCAAGTACACAGGTATTGATGATGCTGTTAAAGTATCTAAGGGGGCACGGATAATGATGAAAGCGTAATGACTAGGTAACTTATACAGGTTGATCGGGAGCACTTCAAAAGGTGGAGCTGTAGTGGATGTAACGGATTCCACCTTTACACATGTGTGGCATGTTGGGCATGGCCACATGAGTGGGTAAGGCAGGAATGCTGAGACGTGAAGACAGAGATACTGAGCAGGTGGAGCAGCCACCTATGAGAAGAATCACACGGCATGATCGCAGGATATCGACGAGGTACATGGACGACTCCAATATCGCAGGAGATTCATCTTCTATTCAGATGGCTCTAGGCGAGCCTGGTGCTGAGAAGTAAGAGGTGACTATGACCGATGTAATGGATTCGTTGTACCAGACTGACATATGGGAGCGGGTGGAGCTTCCAGTGGGCTGGAAAGCGGTTGGATGCAGGTGGATCTTCAGGAGGATGCAACATAGATATAGGGCAAGGTTGGTAGCGAAGGGTTATGCTCAGAGAAAATGGATCGACTTCTCAGAGATATTCGCGTCAACGGTATAGCAGGAGTCTATTAGATCCGTGATTGGCGCTGGTTGGCCAATGTGATCTTGAGCTGAAAAAATGGATGTGGAGTTTGAACTTTTGTAAGGGAAAGTGAAGAGCAGATATACATGAAGCAAACAGAGCGATTCGAAGTTAAAAGGGCTGAGAAAAGACTTTGCGAGAGGTCGTGGTTCGACTTGTCGCTTAGGCAGTGGTTTGATTCCTTTATGAATGAAGGATCGGGGTGTTGCAAAGATGGTTCTTGGCATTGAGACTGAATGAGGAGTAGGCTTTGGTAATCACAAGAGGAATACCTTATGTGTAGGTATTGATCAAGGATGTGATGGGCCAGGTAAAGTCAAAGAGTGTTCCCTACGCGTCTCTCCTCAAGTTTTCATCGGGATACGTCCGAAAATGGATGAGGAAAAGTAGGATATCTCATGAGCCTTATTCGAATGCGGTTAGCAGTGCATGTCATGGTCTGGATTAGATCGGTTATTTCACAAGCTATTAGTATTGTGAGCAAGTACCCCGGCAAGCAATATTGGGTAGCGGTGAGATGGTAAGAAGAATACGTCTTTCTTTTTGAGAAGACAGGAGCAAAGGTAGTTGAGCTTGTAGATTTTGATTCGGCAGACATGCTCACCTAAATCGTTCCTACAGGGAAGTTCAAGTTAGGTGTAACTTCTTTAGGCTTGGTAATGGTGTAAAAGAAAGACGGAGTGTGCACAAGAAGCTATGATGTGATACAGAAATAAGAGAAGAGGTTAAGAAGCTACACAGTTCAAGATTGAAGACATGGTGGAGATTGTTAACATGTCTTAAATTTGAACATGCATGACCAGTCATGGGTTAGGTTCGACCAGTCGTGGGAGCAGCTCGACTAGCCCTAGCCCACTCGACTCAAAGTCCAGCGAGCATAAAATTTTAGGGTCCGAGGTGCTTGACTGGTCATGGGCCATGCTTGATCGGTCATGGGTGGTGCTCGACCAGTCGTACAGTTCGCTCGACCGATCGTAGTTACGCAGATTTGTTCCTTGATTTTATGCAGATTGCGGATTTTGAGTCCTTTCGCAACTGGGATGCGGAAGGAAAGTTGCTTAAACTATAAGTAGGGGTTCCTAGGCTTTTTTAGGGGATGAAAAATAATTATAAGGCTTTCTAAAGGGGTTCTAGGAAAATTAAAGGGTGTAACAAGGATGAGATTCGATGTTGTTTGAATCGAGTAAGTCCTTTCTCTTTGTAATTTCTATTTTCATAGTGGAGATCTGTCGCTTTGTGCCGTGATTTTTTTCCGCAAGGGTTTTCCACGTTAAATTTGTGTGTTTTCTTGTATGTGCTTAGTGCTATTGAATTACTATCCTAGATCTAGATCTGTGTGATTCCGCAGGTCAAAATCACTAACAATTAAGTATCCAAACACGACAATGATTTCTACGAAAATGGTAACACTTTTGAGATATGGGTGTGATGGCTACATATCAGTGGCCCCAACCCATGATTCAGATTCTGCAGTAACGGCTCTAGATAGATGTTGGTGTTTGGGCCCACCATGATTTATATATTCTATTGGTAGTGTCTATCTCTACAATCAACTCATTTTAAGTAATGATCTAAAAAATAAGAAAGAGACTCTGGTGGATCAGCTTTAACAATGTTGAATGATTTTGGGTCATAAAAGTTTTGAATTTGCGTTTCCCTTCGTCCAGGTCTGTGTGACTTAGGATGGCAAATAAATAATACAGTGGGCCGTGAGACTTTTTAACGGTGGTCGTTCAATGACAGCTGTTCCTTGTGGTGTGGTCCACCTGAAATTTGGGTCTGCGTTAAAATGGGAAACGGATTGGCTACTCCCCTGCCACCAGCCTGGTGGCTGGTGGTCGGTGGGCCCCACCATGATGTATGTGTTTCATCCATGCCGTTCATCCAGTTTTACGGATCATTTTATGGCTTGATCCCAATAATGAGAGGGATATAAATCTCAGGTGGAAAACACCACAAGAAAACAATAGTGATTGGATATCCACCGTTAAAATCCTCCTGAAGGCCCACTGTACTGTTCACTTGACATCTAATATGTTGATTAGGTCATATAGACCCAGATGAAGGGAAGAAACAAAGATGAGCTTGATCCAAAATTTTTATGCCCCCAAAAAGTTTTTAATGGTCGACGTTCATTCAACACTGTTTCCTGTAATGAGGTCCACTTGAGATTGGGATATACGTCACTTTTGGTGCCATACCATAAAATGATCTAGAAAAATAGATGGACCGCATGGATGAAACACATACATCATGGTGGGGCCCATAGAGCACCGACCACCAGCCATCGGCAGGGGAGTAGCCGATCATTTTCCTTAAAATGAGCTGGCAAAATGGATGGACCGCATGGATGAAACACATACATTGGCCTACAGCACCGACCTTGGTACTAGAGGGGTCTCTACCGAATCGCAGTGCCAGGAAAATCAGCTCATTCTGCAAACGGTGTAGAGAAACCACGCTCTTCTTGTAGGTCCTTCAGTCATTCGTTCCCGCGAGCGGAGGCAAGAAAAAACTAACGTGCGCCGGGGGTGGAGAGAAATATGCGAAATGCAAGGTCTCCATCATCAGCAGCAGCAGCTCGCAGCGCTCCTGTCCGTCGCCCTCCCCAAAGACGATTCCTCGTCTTCCTCCGAAGACGACGATTCCTCCCGACTCACCGCCCTCAACTCACTCCACCGAGCGATTCTCTATCCTCCTAACTCGCTCCTCGTCTCTCACTCATCCTCCTTCCTCTCCCAGGGTTTCTCTCAGCTCCTCACCGACAAGTACGATCCTCTCTCTCTCTCTCTCTATTGATTTCAGATTCTATAGGAATTTCTGCGTATGTAAGCGTTTGGATGAAAAACCGAATCGAATCGTGATATTTAATTCCATAGAGAGGAAATTACCTAAATTCGAGATTTGCCTTCACCTTTTGTTGTAACGAGGAAGTTTTTCGTGATTTGGACTTACTTTCCTTTTCAAATTCAACTTGAAAGTACCGTATTTTGCGATTTGGTCGGTGACCATTGGTATGAGTCCGCTTTATTGGAGTGATTTCATGATTTGATTTTAGTAGTGCATCCAAACACGGACTTAAATTTCAGTTTCGACTCCTTTTTTTTTTTTTTTTGTAAAATACTCTGGTGTTGTCCCCTCTATTAAAGTCATGAATTACAATTGAAGACCATGGTGTCTTAATTTGGGGTTTGTTTGGTTGCACCAAATATCATGATTCATGAAATTTCCATCTTATTTGGTGCAAAATATCATGAAATTTCATGTTCGTTGGTAAAACATAACGCACCCTAAAAGGCAACACAAAAATAAAATAAATTCCTTGTTTTTGGATAAAGGCGGGCGGTACCACTACCACAAAATACTTTATTCATAATCATAATCATAACATCTAAGACTTATCCCAAACCCACTAAATACTTTATTGATTTAGAAAAAAAAAATATTTAGATCAAGGAAGAGGGGCATGTAAGAACCTTACCTCCGAGAGAAACTAAACAATGCCAAAACGACAAAAATGGCATAAAATGGAACATTGTGAAAATGAGTGTTAGGAGTCAAGCAAGGTGTTCCGTATCCATTACGATATGACCGTAAAGGCCGATACGTATCGGTAACGGCTATGATTGTCTTGCGATACGAGGGTGAAACGGGTTAGTTGGTTTTTTTGGACCATATCGGCAATGTATAACGATTAGTAGCCTCGTAACAATTGAAAATTGACCAATTTTTTTTAATTATTTAAATTCACTTTTCTCCTTATTTTTTCACTTTTCTCATTCTCAAAAACTTTCCTAGATCATTCTGGAGTAAATTTTGACCACTCTTACTATTACAAACCCGAAAGGGAAAGCAAATAAATCAATAATAAAATAAAGAGATTGCAGGAAAAGACCCAACAATCCTCTAGCCAAATGCCAAAGATCACGAATGCAAGACTGTGAGCAAGCTCAACCCCCCCACCCAAAGCTACTGTAGAGAATAAGAAAATTCATAAAGAGAATATTAATCAGCTTTTCTTATTCCATGGGCTGTAACCCCTATTTATAATCAAACCTTACAATCCGTAATAAAAGCTATAGAATCTAAATAACTAAGCATTCTAATTTTATTTTTATTATTATTATTTTTTAAGCCTAAAATAAGAAGATACTTAGATAAGAAAAAATCAAAAATTATTCTCCTGCTTAATATAAAGATATGAAATAAAGAGTAAATTTCCTAATTGAGATATTTGAAAGAAAAGAAAATTAGAGATGAGCTAAAAAAGAAAAGCGAGCATTTTCTTGTGCACATGTGTGGAGTGTCGCGTGAGATGCGGGCCTTTTCTTCAAATCTTGATCAATCAGCACATGTGGCCATTTAGTCACGTCACTTATTATAGCTTTTAGGATTAAAATAGTAGATTGAGGAGATTTGGGCGAATAGAAGATCTGAGTGCCTTTTTTAAAAATAAAAAATGGTATTCATGCCTTTTTTCCAATCTCTAATTTTAATGCTTGATTTTGATGTATAACCATTAAAGATACATAACCATGTTCATAAATTCACCAAACAACCCGATATACCACTCTCACAAAAGAGTGGACCATTACACTTTCAAAGTAAAAAAAATGAATACATATTTGGAGTATTGACCATTACACTATCATAAATATGTTCAAAGTAAAAAAATGAATACATATTTGGAGTATTTACATTATTTTGGATTTTCTAGAAGTTTTCGGGAAAACAAAAGGTCAACCATTATGGGGTCATAATGGTCATTACGCCCTGTATCGGCCGTTAAGGTCGATACACATATCGATAAAGGTGGTGACTGTTATGTCCACTATTATTGATACAAAATACCTTGGGGTGAAGTCTTTCAATGTATGTGGACATCAAACGGTAATTACTACCAATAGGAGTGTCCGCGATGAACCAAACCATGCTAAAATAAATCACGCAAAGAAAGCAGATAAACAAACCACCACCAAGGTTTATACTGAAAACCCTTCAATGTGAAGAAAAAAACCATAGGCAACTTTGAGAGACATCCACTGTGAGAGATAGGACAATGCTATGTTCTTCTCAAGTTTTTGCCCAAAACTTGAGGTCTTACATGAATAGGGAAGCAAAAGTTACCTCTTTGATGGTTCAACAAAAACCCAAATCTTTCTCAATGATTTTCCAAGCTTGGATGCAGAAGAAATTGAGCCTCATGGAAGAACAAGCTGCAACAAATTCCCAATTGTGGCGAGAAGAAGAAAAACAACCCAAAAAATGACTATTGTAGTTGTCCTTATGTGCCAAAGTGAAAAAAAAAAAAAAAACCGTTGCTCCTTTCTCTCTCTTTTCCTATTTGGATTGGTGGTCCCTAATGTGGAAAAGAAAGCATTTACTGTAGACGTGACATTTTCCACCGATTTCAGCAATAAATAACCTGTGGAAAACTGTTTTCTTATACACGGTTTTTCTCAAAAAATGGTGTTTTCTTTTTCTCCAAAAAACTTAATGATCCTCTGAGAGACTGATTTCATTTTTTGACCACTGACCATTAACATATCCATGGAAATCACGGACAAACAACCCCTTTAGGGTTTTTTTTTTTTTTTTTTCTACAGGTTTCCTTATTCACTTTTTCTTTTCAACGCTGATGTTTTCCTTTCAAATCTACTTTTGTCTTCAACTAATCCAAACAGGCCCTTAAGAAAGATCCCACTTTTTTACTCTATCTTTTATTCTCTCTCATTTCTTTTTTTTTTTTTAAGTTAAAGAATTATATTAAAAAAGCCTGGAGACAAAAGAATACAAAAAGAGGAAAACTAGAAAAATGAACCCTACAAACTCAAAACAGAGCAATACACCCTTTAACCAGGATGCAGTCCCTTAAACTTACAAACACAAAGACTTAAGCCATAGGCCATCATTTCCTCGAATGCATTCATTCCTAATTTTATCCTTGTCTTGCCACTCAACCCTAAATCCCATCAAATTAAAACCATAGATTGTGTCTTAGCACTTGATCACCGAATCTCAACCCTAAAAAAGTCTAGACAGTCATAAAGCAACCAAGTCCTACTCCTATTCAATAGAAAGAAAAACCCAAAGATTATCTCACATTTTCTTCAAGATAGGGAGTTTAAAAACCCAAACATATATATATATATATATATATATATATATATATATATATATATATATAGTAACTCTCAAGCCCAACCGGTTGGACCACAAGTTACAGTCCATCCAGCTGATAACTTCTAACCAGTTAAGAGCAGTAACATCCAACCCCCCAAAAGGGTTGGCCCAGCCATGATAATCGCCTAGTTCAAAAATCAGACCCATTTACTCATTGGGTGGACCACAACATATAAAACAATTTCTAGCCATTGATAAATAGAAAATTACAAGTGTGGTTCATTTGAAAAGTGGATGTGGCTGATTTTTGCTGAATGTGATCCTCATTATAGGGCCTACCTTCTAGACAGGTTGGATATTGTACACGTAGGTTTGAAGTAATTTGTTGGGTGGACTGTAATTTATAATCAATAGGTTATATATATATATATATATCGTGCTATAAGGTCGACCTCATGGAAACTTCCCATGAGGTTGAGCTGTGTGGGCCCCACTGTGATGTGTGTCGAACATCAACACCATGCATTTGATGGGTCCCATTTAGGTTATGGGATATCCCAAAAATCAGCCATATACGGAACTCAGGTGGGTCATACCATCTAAAACCATGTGAAGACATGCCTAAAACATATAAAAGCACTTGGTGGAGCCCACCTGAAATTTGGATGCGGCTGAAACTTGGTCTAACCCCTCATCCAAGTGGGACACACAATGGATGGGCTGGATTCGTGAACCACATCTCGGTGGGCCAACAAATGATTATGAATGTTTTAATGTGAGGGTAACCCCTCTCAACTGTTGTATGTAGTGTGGCCCACCCAAGTCATGGATTGACTTGATTTTTAAGCCCGTGGCCCACCATGGAATGGTGCATCTCACTGATCGGGTAGATGTTCGACATGCATCACGATGGGGCCTATATAGGTTGACCTCATGGGAAGTTCCCATGAGGTCAACCTCATAGTACCATTTCCCATATATATATATATATATATATATAACAAAAGTCACTAAATGGGAAATCAGCAACTTGTGCAGACCTTTTCTTTTTGGTCCATTTTGGGGGTTGTTCTGCATAACATAGTTTGAGTCGCTTGACAGCCTTCAATCGCTCCTTGCATGTAGACAACCCCCACCCTTTCTCAAGGAGAAAAAGACAATAGACCTGTATCCCACTTTTTTCTTGAGGAGAATAATAAAAGACCCACCCACCAAAGCAAAGTGAAAAAAAAAAACACCGCTGTTACTGGAGACATAGGCAACGTTGTTTGTTGGGTGGAGATACATAAAAGCCAAATGGCAGTTGTAAAAGAAAGGTAAGAATTGAGTTTATTAGATCTTAGCAACTCCTAAAGACATACATGTTTTTATCATCCCATTATTCCTTTTGTCTCTCTGATTATATTAAAGCAGTGTATAAGAATTCCTGATTGTCTACGATTTTTTGCAGGTCTTACTCAGTGAGGCGGTTAGCTGCAATTGCATATGGTTCTCTGTGTTCTGTAGTGTGTTCAAGCCCATTGGCATCAAATGGGCGGCAAAACCATGTTATAACAGGGGGTTTGGCTGATCGATTCATTGCTTGGGCTTTGCCCTTCCTTAGAGATGTTAGTGCTGGAAATGGGATGGTTGAATTGGCATTGGAAGGCCTCCGTGAATTTCTTAATGTTGGAGATGCTAGCGGAATTGAACGATATGTTTTGCCTATTCTCAAAGCCTGTCAGGAACTTCTTGAGGATGAGAGAACCTCCTTGAACCTGCTCCATCAACTTCTGGGTCTCTTGACTTTAATCTCTTTGAAGTTTGGTCGGTGCTTTCAGCCCCATTTCGTCGACATTGTAGACCTCCTTCTCGGATGGGCATTAGTACCAGACCTTTCAGAATCAGATAGACGCATAATAATGGATAGTTTCTTGCAGTTCCAGAAGCATTGGTTGAGTAACTTGCAGTTTTCACTGGGATTGCTGTCAAAATTTTTAGGCAACATGGAAGTTCTACTTCAGGACAGCAGTTTGGGGACCCTGAAACAGTTCCGGAGATTGCTGGCTCTGCTGTCTTGTTTCTCTACAGTTTTGCAGGTCACTGCTTCTGGTATGCTAGAAATGAATCTACTAGAGCAAATCCGAGAACCCCTTACCAGGATGCTTCCTCAGTTGTTGTCATGCCTCTCTATGGTTGGCAAGAAATTTGGGTGGTCAAAATGGGTAAGAGAATGCTGGGGGTGCTTAGTTCTATTGGCTGAAATATTGTGTGAAAAGCTCGCCACTTTTTATCCAGAGGCTTTTGATATCTTGTTTCAATGCTTGAGAGAGGACAATGCTGTTCCCACTGGAGGACTTGGCAAGGTTCCTTCCTCCCAGGTGCACGGGGTGCTAAAAACAAACCTGCAATTGCTATCTCTTCAAAAGCTCGGTCTCCTCCCATCATCTGTTCAGAAGCTACTGCTGTTCAATTCGCCATTATCCCAGCTGCGTTTGCATCCAAATCACCTTGTGACGGGAACGGTAGCTGCCACTTACCTTTTTTTGCTTCAACATGGGTGTGATGGAGTTGTTGGACAGGCCATTTCATCTTTGATTGCAGAGTTGGGCTTACTGAAAGGTATGCTTGAGAAGAAATGGAATAATGGGAATGTTCAGCTGTCTAACATAACCGATAATTCCAATGGGAAGTTGTCGAATAGCCAAGGGTATTCGGACATTGAGTTGGTTGCTTTGGTTAAATTCGATTTGAAAATCTTGCTAAGTTGTGTTGGCTCAAGTACTGGTGGGAGTATGCTCGACCAGATGGACATCACTGCTTCTCGCCATGAGGGGTCAGCGAAGCTTGCATCTTTTATTTTTGAAAAGTTGAATCCTTTTGAGTTCCCCATTCAAGGTTGTGTGGAGTTGCAAGTCCATGTCGTGAGGACATTGCGTAAGCTCAGTGAAGTTGAATACTTGAGTAAATCTGCTATAAGTAAAAATTCTCAGAAGATGGCCTCAGCTGATATTGATTTCAATAATGGGCATTATTTTGTTATTATTGAGTATTTGAGGAAGTATAGTACATATATCGTTAGAGCTCTCAATGCTTCTTCTCCCCTCACAGTTAAACTAGAAGCCCTAGAATGGATCTGTAGCTTTTGTGGGTCCATCATAACTATGAATAAGGAGTTGAATATGACCAATTATTTTTGTGAGGTGTGTGAATATGTCAGTATCAACAATACTTTGCTTTTCTCAGTATTGGATGCAGCATCGGATAGAGAGTTGAAGGTGAGGTCTCATGTCGCAACCGTCTTGGAATTACTTCTGCTTGCAGGGCTTATTCATCCTGGAAAATTTTACTCTGTAACAGAAGCTATCCTTGAAAGACTTGGGGATCCGGACAGTGCTATAAAAAATGCATTTGTGAGGTTACTTTCGATTGCCTTGCCCATTACAATTTATGAATGTGGTGCTTTTGAGGATGAAGTTGGTAGTCCTTGTAGGCATGGTGGTATTGGGTCATCAGTCAATAGACCATGCTTGCACTGGAAGCAAGTGTTTGCACTAAAGCAGCTGCCCCGGCAACTTCACTCGCAGCAGCTTGTGTCCATTTTGACTTACATTTCACAAAGGTGGAAGGTTCCTCTTTCTTCATGGATCCAACGGCTTGTTTTTAGCTGTCATGCTGCTAAGGACTTTGTTTCCAGTCAGCTAGAAGAAACAGGAAGCCTTAGTGCCAATGGTCTATGGATGGATTTAAAAGTAGATGGGAATGTGCTGGATAAGGTTTGCTCGGTAAACAATCTGGCTGCTGCTTGGTGGGCCATACAGGAAGCAGCCCGTCACTGTATTTCAGTTCGCCTTCGGACCAACCTTGGTGGACCCACCCAGACGTTTGCAGCTTTAGAACGGATGCTTTTAGATGTGGCACATGTGCTTCAGCTAGACTCCGAACAAAATGAAGGCAACTTGAATATCAGCTCTTCCAGTGCTCACCTGTTGCCAATGCGGTTACTGTTGGATTTTGTTGAAGCTTTGAAGAAAAATGTCTATAATGCTTATGACGGGTCTTCTGTTTTACCATGTGCACCCCGCCAGAGTTCCTTGTTCTTTCGTGCGAACAAGAAGGTCTGTGAAGAGTGGTTTTCACGCATGTGCGAGCCAATGATGAATGCTGGATTGGCACTGCAGTGTCATGCTGCTACTGTTAACTACTGCATGCTACGTTTGCAAGACTTTCGAAATCTAGTTGTGTCATCTTTGAAGGATAAATCCCGCACACAAGTAGCTGACAATCTCCATAACCTTAAAACCCGATTCGCGGGAGATGTCTTGCGGATCCTAAGGCATATGGCCTTGGCCTTGTGTAGGAGCCATGAACCAGAGGCTTTGATTGGTCTTCAAAAATGGGTGGCGATGACATTTTCACCATTGTTTGTGGAGGAATCCCAGCTCATCCCTGGCCATACTGGAAGCGTGGGACCTTTCTCATGGATCTTTGGACTTGTCTATCAGGCCCGGGGCCAGTATGAAAAGGCTGCGGCCCACTTTTATCACCTGCTCCAGACTGAGGAAGCACTCAGTTCTATGGGTTCTGATGGCATACAGTTTGCTATAGCACGTATCATTGAGAGTTATACTGCAGTATCTGATTGGAAGTCTTTGGAAACATGGCTTCTAGAACTACAGGCACTCCGGGCTAAGCATGCTGGGAAAAGCTATTCCGGTGCTCTGACAACAGCTGGGAACGAAATGAATGCAATCCTTGCTTTAGCGCGCTTTGACGAGGGCGATACTCAAGCAGCATGGGGCTATCTTGATTTGACTCCTAAAAGCAGCAATGAACTTGCACTCAATCCTAAACTCGCTTTGCAGAGAAGCGAGCAGATGCTTTTGCAGGCAATGCTTGGAAGGGATGGGAAGCTAGATAAGGTATCTGAGGAAATGGGAAAGGCCAAGTTGATGCTGGAGGAGGCTCTGTCTGTCATTCCCCTGGATGGGTTGACTGAGACCGCAGCTTATGCCACCCAGCTTCATTGCATTTTTGCTTTAGAAGAAGGTTGCAGGACTAATATACAAGGTGACACAAAACAAAATCCATCTCTTTTAAGTTCATTATGCCAAGTTGTGGAATCGCCATTTAATACAGTTCATCAAGACTGCAGTTCGTGGTTAAAGGTTTTGCGGGTCTATCGCACTATGATGCCAAACTCACCTGTAACCCTTCAACTCACTCAGAAACTGATTGGGTTGGCTCGCAAGCAGAAAAATTTCATGATGGCCGATCGTTTGAACCAGCACCTCAAAAATCATCTCTTGGCTGAAGGGGAGTATAATTTGCTTACTAAAAATTTGCAGTATGAGAGCATCCTACTTATGTATGCAGAGGATAAGCAAGAAGATGCTCTGATGAATCTGTGGTCATTGGTTAAAACTTATATGTTGTCTCCAACAATGATAGTTTCAGGCACTGATAAGACACTGAAGGCCAAGGCATGCTTGAAACTCGCAACTTGGTTGAGACGAGGGTATTCGAGTAGGAATTTGCAGGATGTTCTTCAGAAGATGCATTCCGATTTCACAGAGGTCAAGAAATCTGGTGCTTCATCCCTCGACGGCGATGATAGCTTAACCTCCAACATGAACTCTGGTCTGATACTTGAGGAAGTTGTGGGTATGGCCACAAAACTTTCTTCTATTCTCTGTCCCATGATGGGCAAGTCATGGCTTTCTTATGCCTCTTGGTGTTATAGTCAAGCCCAAGTTTCCCTTTCTATTCCTGATACTGCCCTCCACTCTTGCACTTTGTCTCCTGTTCTTCTTCCCGAACTTCCGTCAGACAGGTTTCGGCTGACGGAAGAAGAGATATCGAGAGTGGAAGCAATCATATTGAAGCTTTTCAGTAACAGTCGAGATTTGGAGGATGCAAATGATGCTGGTGAAGAACATATTATTTGGCCTGGGTCTGCCGAGCATTTGAAAAATGAGGCTTCTGTGAAGGCTTTGGTGCAGAGTGCAGTATACTTGATTGAAGCAGCAGCTGGGGCGCCTGCAGTGGAAAGCTCCAATGGTGAATTCCCATCTGCTGTACTAACTTCTCAGTTGCAGATGTCTTTCCTCCATGCAAATGCTGGCATAGAGAAAGCTGACATCTTAGCTTCAATTAGCGAGCTGGTTGATGTTTGGTGGTCGTTAAGGCGGAGAAGGCTCTCGCTCTTTGGACATGCTGCTCATGGATATTTGCAATTCCTTTCTCATTTGTCCTCCAGACTTCAGGGGAGTCAGGGGGCAAGCTCTCATCTTGATTTCACAAAGCAAAAGGCTGGAAACTGCACTCTCAGGGCAACGTTGTATGTGCTACATATTCTTCTGAACTATGGAGTAGAATTAAGAGATACACTTGAACCAGGTCTTGCCAAAGTTCCTCTGCTGCCATGGCAGGTGGGAAATGGGATACAGTTTGGGGAAGTACTTCAATTTTAAGAACAGAAGTTGAGAGGCTGGATCGAGTATACATCATGTGCCTTTAGTAAATGATATCACTCGTATAACTTGGAAGATTGGCAGATGCAACAATTGATCTGGACTGGCCGGCCAACTGACAGGCCACCTCATGGATGGGCCAATGGTCTATTTTTGCAGGGTTTTCTGTTTCTAACCATTCAATTTCAATCACTATAATTTTTTCTGGACCATAGTCATAAACTCTTCTCGACCATTAAAAAATGGGTCATTGGTCTACAGTTATGAGATTTCAATTGCCTTTATGATTTGGCTATAGCTCATCCAGGAAGTGGTCCATTAATTGGATAGTCCGAGCTCTCACCAAAGTGCATCAAACAATGGTTTTGGGGGAGGGGGTTGTACCATTTACTAAACGGTACTTGACGCACACTATATCCTAAACCATTGTTTAATAATATGTTCACTCTCTTCTTTTTTTTCCCTATCCTGTAGGAAATTACACCCCAGTTATTTGCTCGGTTAAGTTCTCATCCCGAGCAAGTGGTCCGGAAACAATTGGAAGGCTTGTTGATGATGCTGGCCAAGCTATCTCCCTGGTCTATTGTGTACCCTACACTTGTTGATGTAAATGCTTATGAAGGGGAGCCTTCAGAGGAGCTTCAACACATAATTGGCTGTTTGGTAATGTGACTTGTTTTCAAGAGATCTTTTATAGTAATTTTCTTAACATTGGTTATGTAATTTGCTTATCATTGGTCCCATTAATGTTTCAAGAGATCTTTTATAGTGTTTTTGTTACAAGAATTGGGTTAATAACTTATCTTGTCATCATCGTCATTGTTATCATCGTCGTCGTCATCATCATCAAAGCTTTATCCAACTAATTGGGGTCAGGTACATGAATTGTGTTCTGCCATTCCACTCCGTCAAGGACCATATCCTTAGTTACTATTGGTCATTAAATCTGTTCTCACGACCTCCTCTTGCACTTTTAGAGCCTTCAACTTGAATCAACTCACACCTTCCAACCGGTGCATTCTTGATCTCCATTGCACATGGCCAAACCATCTAAATCTACTTCCCACATCTTTTACCTACTGGTGCTACTCCTAAGTTCCCTCGAATGCATTCATTTCTAATTCTATCCTTCCTTGCTTTGCTACTCATCCATCTCAACATATTTATTTCAGCTACACTAATCCTATGAATATATAGTTCCCTAACTACCCAACATTCTGTCCATACAGCATAGCTGGTCTCCCCTTTAGTTTGATTGGTATGTGGAGATCACGTAAACTCCAGAAGCACATCCCCAGTTCATCCACCAATCTCTAATTCTATCGGTAACATCCTTCAATCTTTCTGCTCTCGTGAATTATTGATTCAAGATATAGAAAATGGTCATCTTGGGGTACTTGTTGGTCAGCAATCTTAACTAAATCCCCGTTTCCACTCCTATTATTACTAAAATTGCATTCCATATACTCTATTTTACTCTGACTGATTTTGAAACCTTTAAATTCTAAAGCATCCCTCTATAGTTCTAGCTTTGCATTTCCACCCTCCGTCATCTTCTCAATCAAAACTACGTCATCTACAAACAACATACATCATCTGACCTCTTTCTGTAAATTCTTCATTAACTCATCTACATAACTGTTATCTTGTTATCTAGTTCTAAAATTGTTTTTGTATGACAAAGTATCAATGTTCTCTCTTCTAAAGAATTTTTGTTATTGACCTTTTTCAATTAATATCGCATCACACTCATACTTGCCATTGAATTAACATTGGATCAATATTTTGTACATTCAACTTGATGCTGGAGGACGAGTTAAGCTTGTTACCCTTCATCTTAGCTGATCAGGAATCTTGCAATCTTCACTGGTCAAGGTCCAAATCCTCAGTCCATAATCAAACTATCTTTTACTTGCTTTAGCAGTGGCTATTACAATCTGGAGTTCTCTTTCAACCTTTATTGTTGGTTAACTCGTTGATAATTTTGTCGGAAATGGTTTATTATAACTAAGACTTAACCCGAGTAAATTTATTCCCTCATTGATTATTCCTTTCATAGAGCTCTACTCTACACGTGCGCGCACACACATGTGACCACTTTGGATGGCCACATGTGCATGTGGAACATCTGAGGGGTGCATCTGGTGGGTGCCACTCTGTAGATGACTTGACCAAAAAAGAGGCCTACCAAACTCATCAATTGGACGATTTTCCAAGTATCAGTATTGCTATAAGTTTCGTTGGTCGAGGATATGGAAGCAATATCAATATCATCGATAATATGTCGATAACTAGAAATGCAGGGAAATATTGGAGAAATATGGGGAAAACGGTGGAATTTTTTTAGTGAAACCTCAGGAGATGTTAAAATACACATATTTGCATATTTAGGAATAAAAAATTGCAAAAAGAATGCATAAATAATAAGTTTCCATTTATTTTTATTTTTATTTTTATTTTTTTTTTTGGGGGGGGGAGCTTAAAAGCATGTGTTGTTGTAAGAAATTAGTCCAACCATCCCATCAATCCCATCTATGAAAACATTCATCAGTATTTTAGAATATCGACAATACATAATATTTCACTGAGAAATTGTCAACAACTGGAAATGAAACAAAAGAATGTGGTCTCAATATCGCTCATGTTGCACTGATAATAATATCGCCGACAATTTGATCACTGAATACAATCATGCGCTCACATAAAAATAAAAAAAATAATAATAAAAAAAAAAATTGAAATGGAATTTTTTTAATAAACGGATTTTGGCAATATCAATACGTTGGTGATATTATAGAAATATTGCCTGATACATTGACAATACAAGAGACACCCGGAATTTACATATTCGAAAATATTGGTTATACATTGGAGATATCGATACAATCGACACCTGAAATTTACGTAGTTGAAAATATTGGCGATACATTGGTGATATCGATAAATTGGCAATACTTAGTGATACATCACTGATACTTGGAATTTTCGATACTACTGGTGTTATTGATACCACTACTAGTGTTATCGGTATTGCTAAGCTGCAGATAGAGATAATATCAGTGATATTTCAATAATATTGGGGATACACTGAACAATGGGTGCACCACGCAGGTACAAAAGCTAGATTTTAAAAGATTATTGTCAATGATCCACATTCAATGTGAATGTATGGCCCCACCTGGTACGTGGCTTGGGTGTCCCACACAAGTGCTGAGTTGGCACGTGCATTTTTTGGGAAGAATGGCTACGTGTAGACGTGAATGGAGAGGTTAAACATGCTTGGAGAGGTAGATGCGGGGAGAAGAGATTTCATTTTACGTATCTCAGAATCTTCTTGATTGCATTAAAGTGACATTGGTCCACACATGCATCTGTAATTTGGTAGACTGAATTTACAAAAAACTTGATTTCCATCATCATTAAAGGCGGTCTTTGCATAGTTGTCATTCACTATCAAATTTTATTTTATTTTTTTAATCTCTTGATCTTTGGTAATTAGGGTTGTATATTGATAGAGAACTATAACATGCATGCAACATGCGTAGTGTAGTTTACACAACATTTCTATTTACTTATTTATTTATTTTTGTTAAGTGCAGGGCAAGCTTTATCCGAGATTAATTCAAGATGTTCAACTTGTGATAAATGAACTAGGTGTAGTGACTGTTCTATGGGAAGAACAGTGGTTGAGCACGCTTCAAGATCTCCATACAGGTAGTGAGGTTCATCAACTTTAGTAGTCGGTGCTTTTGTTATTGTTTTACTAGCTCATGCAGTTTGTGGTTTTATAACATGCTTGTTACACTTGCTTGACGCATGTTATGTTTGTTAGAAAACTTCCACAAATTAATGAATGATTAGGAAGCTACCATTAGCCTCTCTCTTTTTCTTTTTATTTATGTATTTTTGTGAAAGGTAACAGTACCAGGGATTGAACCTTGGATCACTCACACACTACACAGTCTCTACCAGCTCATCTAACAAGCGGGATTCAAAAAGCTACCTTTAGCCTTGGAATGTCATTAAATGAAATATCATTGGTTTCTCCTGGTTTTGGTGAATAACATATCAATTCCTGTCTTGGAATCTCCAGTGAAGTTTTTCATTCACATATTATCGTTTTTCATATGTTGTTTTCATCCATTCACTTGACCTTCTTACATGGACCACATGGACCTCTCTGCCCACACTCGGCCAACATGGCACATGAGTGACATCTGACCAGTGCATCAGATGGGCCCCACAATGTAGTCCAGTCCACTCATCAGGGGACCAGGCAAGTATGAAAGTAACATAATTTTTAAAAAAGAAATTGCTAGGGCTCTGCATTCGACGTCCACGTGTCCCACCTGATTAGTCGACTGAAGTGAACAAGTGCTTTTGGCCAGATCATTGACCCACTGGGGCTCACCTGATGCATGACTCAGATGTCCTACACATTTGTAGGGGTTTTGTGGAGAGGTGTGCATGGGCTTCACAATGCTCTTGGGTGAATGGTACTTGTGAAACTGTCATTTGCCACTGGTTGGAAACTCCTTTTTGTAGGTTATCCAATTTAACTATATATGTTTTCCCTAAACATTCTCAAACACTGCTAATAAACTGAGCTTTTTTGGAATTCAGATGTCATAAGGCGGATCAATATGCTGAAAGAGGAAGCTGCACGTATTGCAGAGAATGCCACTCTTAGTCACAGTGAAAAGAACAAAATAAATGCTGCAAAATACTCTGCTATGATGGCTCCTATTATTGTGGCATTGGAGCGCCGTCTGTCTTCCACTTCCCGAAAGCCAGAAACTGCCCACGAGATGTGGTTCCACGAGGAGTACGGGGAGCAACTGAAATCAGCCATCTCAACCTTCAAGACTCCTCCTGCATCTGCATCAGCACTTGGAGATGTATGGCGACCATTCGGTGCTATTGCGGCTTCATTAGCAGCCCATCAGAGGAAGTCATCAATTTCTTTGAGTGATGTGGCCCCACAACTGGCGCAGCTCTCATCCTCTGATGTTCCAATGCCCGGACTCGAGAAGCAAATCTCAATGCTGGATTCCGCTGGTGGTCCCACCACTGATCTTCAAGGCATAGTCACAATTTCTTCTTTCTGTGACCAAGTGACTATTTTATCAACCAAGACAAAACCCAAGAAACTTGTTATACTAGGATCAGATGGTCAAAAGTACACCTATCTTCTTAAGGGGCGAGAGGATCTGCGTCTCGATGCTAGAATCATGCAGCTGTTGCAAGCTATTAACAGTTTTCTTTATGCGTGTACTGATACTCGTAGCCGTTCCCTTGCCATTCGTTACTACTCTGTGACACCAATTAGTGGGCGGGCCGGTCTCATCCGTTGGGTAGATAATGTCATAAGCATATATAGCATCTTCAAGTCTTGGCAGAACAGAGTCCAGCTAGCACAGCTCTCTGCAATGGGTGCTGGCAATGTGAATAATGCTACTGTTCCACCAGTTCCACGGCCGAGTGATATGTTCTATGGGAAGATCATACCTGCATTAAAAGAGAAGGGCATACGTAGAGTAATCTCACGAAGAGACTGGCCTCATGATGTCAAAAGAAAGGTTCTTTTGGAGCTTATGAAAGAGACTCCAAAGCATCTTCTTCATCAGGAAATTTGGTGTTCTAGTGAAGGATTCAGAGCTTTCAGTTCAAAGTTGAAGAGGTGCATTTTATTTTTTTCCATTTCCTGGCCTGAGAAATATCTATGAAGTAGCTGCAAAATATATGATTTCATTTTACATTTTTTACTTGCAGGTTTTCTGGTAGTGTAGCGGCCATGAGCATGGTGGGCCACATTCTGGGTCTAGGTGATAGACATTTGGATAATATTCTCATCGATTTCCATAGTGGTGATGTTGTCCATATAGACTACAACGTTTGCTTTGATAAAGGGCAAAGATTGAAAATTCCCGAGATTGTGCCCTTCCGCCTTACCCAGACGATCGAAACAGCATTAGGATTGACAGGAATTGAAGGTATGTACAGGGCAAACTGTGAGGCTGTTCTTGGCGTTCTCCGGAAGAATAAAGATATAATCTTAATGCTGTTGGAAGTATTTGTTTGGGACCCACTCGTAGAGTGGACACGGGGAGATGGCCATGATGAAGCAGTGATTGGCGGTGAAGAAAGAAAGGGCATGGAGTTGGCGGTTAGCTTGAGTTTATTTGCCTCTCGAGTGCAAGAAATCCGCGTTCCTTTACAGGTACTTATTTCTTGAATATTTTAGCTCATGGTGTGCATTTGATTTTATTTTAGCTCATGGTGTGCATTTGATTTATGACTATCCCTGTTACCAAGGCCATTGCAGCCAAAATGAATTTCAAACTTTGATTAATTTACTCCTAAGATCTGATCAGCTAGCTATGTAATTTCTTCAATGTTTCTAGCAATCTAATTTATATTGTTTCTATATAGATGTAGTTGTCTTCATGATTTACTGTTATTCTTCTTAAATGTGGCTGTATGTGATTTAAATTTTGGTTTGGTTTCAAAATTCGCTAGGAGAAATATGCTAAATGCTGCCCCAGCCCTTCAGAAGAATGGGTTCTGAGAAATGAATTTTTCAATGTTCTTGCTTGCATAGATTTAGTTGATAATATTCCTCTTTGGAAACCTTTTCTAGTAAAGTATATTTTTATGGTCCTTGGGTTTATTGGTACAATTTTCCTCTCGGAAATGGTAAAGAAGAGGAATGCTAATATCACATGCGCCCCAGGGAAAATGCACCATGTGTAAGTGGGCCATGTCATGGATGAGCCATCGCCCAAAATCTCAACAATCAGATCGTAACCACTAGGTTGGGGGAATTTTGGGGTCGAAAGGGATAGCTAAAAATTGCAACAGTCACATTCACTGGACAAATGTCCTCATTCAAGCAGTTGAGATCATGCAACTGCTTTGGTTTTTTTGGGATTTTGCCCATCCATGGTAAAGCCTTTTGGATTAGCAGTCTGGATATTGTCCATTTGTGCGATGTCCCCATGGAGTGCATGTTGCATTTGTATTTCTTGGGTAAATAATATGTGAAAAGGGTCAGAAGAGAGAAATAGTCAATTACTTTATGACTTGCAGTGTGTTGGTTTGTGTGGAATTTTGGCTGACTTGATTTGATACTACATTCTTTTTTTATATATATATAACCAGGAACATCATGATCTTTTGCTGTCTACCATACCGGCTGCTGACTCTGCACTAGAGGTATAAAGTAATACCACTGCCTGTTTTATTTTTTTGGTATGCCAAATTGCTATCGTTGTATCTGTCAACTGAAATTTGAACTATGGACTTGTAACAGAGGTTTTCAGATGTGTTAAACCAATATGAGGTCGTCTCTGCTCTGTTTTATCGCGCCGATCAGGAGAGATCAAACCTCCTCCTTCATGAGACATCTGCAAAGTCAATTGTGGCTGAAGTAACCTGTAATTCAGAAAAAACCCGTACCTCTTTTGAAGTACAAGCTCGTGAGTTTGCTCAAGCAAAAGCCGCTGCAGCTGAGAAAGCCCAAGAAGCAGTCATTTGGATGGAGCAACATGGAAGAGTCCTTGACGCATTACGGAGCGGCTCGATTCCAGAAGTCCAAGCATGTGTGGAACTCAGTAGTATGGAAGAGGCTTTATCTCTTACATCTGCAGTTGTGGTGGCAGGTGTCCCACTGACAATTGTTCCAGAGCCCACACAAGCACAATGCCATGATCTGGATAGGGAAGTTTCTCAGCTCATTACTGAGTTGGATGATGGGCTTTCTTGTGCAATAACTGCACTCCAGGCATATGCCTTAGCATTACAAAGAGTCCTTCCATTAAATTACATTACGACTAGTCCGGTGCATGGTTGGGCCCAGGTTCTGCAACTATCAGTTACTAACCTTTCCTCCGATACTCTCGATCTTGCCGGCAGACAGGCTGCTGACCTTATTGCAAAGGCCCAAGGGAACGGTCTTGATTCCATTAGGCAAAGGTATGAAGACCTGTGTGTTAACGTGAAGAAGTATGTAACAAAAATAGAGAAAGTTGAAGAAGAGTGTTCTGAACTGGTGAGCTCTATTGGAACAGATACGGAAGCAAAATCCAAGGACCGCTTGCTATCTGCTTTCACAAAATATATGCAATCTGCAGGATATTCAAGGAAAGAAGATGACAGGGTAAAGGATCTTAAAGGAGATGTTGAAGAGAAGAAGGCAAAGGTGTTGTCGGTTTTATACATTGCTGCGGGTGCACTGTATGATGAGGTTAAAGGCAAGGTGCTTGACATCTCGAGTAAATCCTCTTGCCAAATTGGCTCGATACCTGGAGAAGATAGTCTAAACCCTAATATAGGAATTACTTTCGGCGAATTTGAAGAGCAGATAGAGAAGTGTGCCCTTGTTTCAGGGTTTGTACACGAACTTCAGCAGTTAATTGGTGTGGATTTAGCACATGTGGTTACAGATATGGACACAGTAAAATACCCTTCCCTAGGAAATTGGGCTTCTATTTTTCAAGCCAGTATACTTTCCTGTAGGATTTTGGTTGGGCAGATGATGGAAGTTGTTCTCCCGGAGATGATAAGATCAGTTGTTTCATACAACTCAGAGGTAATGGATGCCTTCGGGTCTCTTTCGCAAATCCGCGGTTCCATTGATACAGCTCTGGAACAGCTTGTAGAGGTCGAATTAGAAAGAGCATCTCTTGCAGAACTTGAGCAAAACTACTTTGCTGATGTTGGGCTCATCACAGAGCGGCAATTGGCTTTTGAAGAAGCTGCTTTGAAGGGTAGGGATCATCTGTCATGGGAAGAGGCCGAAGAGCTTGCGACACAAGAAGAAGCTTGTAGAGCACAGTTGGAGCAGCTCCATCAAACATGGAACCAGAAAGACATGCGCAATTCTTCTCTGGCAAAGAGGGAAGCTAATATTAGAAATTCACTGACTTCTGCTGAACGGCAGTTTTCATCTTTAATAAGCATTGAACAAAGTGATGATTTGCGGGTCATGAGAAGCAAGGCCCTTCTTGCCACATTGGCAAAACCCTTCTCCGAGTTGGACTCCATTGATCAAATATTATCTTCTTTTGTTACCAATGATTCCTATGCCTCATCTTCATTTAGTTTAGCGGATATGATGACATCTGGATATTCGCTATCGGAATCAATCTGGAAATTTGCAAGCTTATTGGACAACCATTCCTTCTTTATTTGGAAAATCGGTATCGTGGACTCCTTCCTCGATTCATGCATACATGACATATCTTCTTCTGTTGATCATAACTTGGGTTTTGATCAGCTCTACAATATCCTGAAGAAGAAGCTTGAAGTTCAGCTTCAAGAACGTGTGAGTCAGTACTTACATGAACGTGTTGCTCCAGTTCTCCTGTTGCGGTTGGAGAAAGAAAATGAGAATTTGAAACAACTAACAGAAGCAACAAAAGATTTCATCTCAGATGAAGTGAAAAGAGATGTTGGAGCCGTGAAGAAAGTGCAGCGGGCACTCGAAGAATACTGTGATGCCCACGAGACTGCTAGGGCTGCAAGGTCAGCAGTTTCTCTTATGAAAAGGCAAGTGAGTGAGCTCACTGAGACACTTCGCAAGACAAGCTTAGAGATTGTTCAGATGGAATGGCTGCATGACCTTTCCTTGCCATACCTACGTAAAAACCAGGCCATATCTCTGAATTACCTCGGTGATGATAAGTTATCTCCCACAATCCTCAACCTTAACAGATCCAAATTGTTGGAAAGTATACAGTCCGCCATGTCTACGATAGCTAAATCAGTGGAGTGCCTCCAAGCCTGTGAAAGGACTTCTGTGACGGCAGAAGGGCAGCTTGAAAGAGCCATGGGATGGGCTTGTGCAGGCCCAAGTACCAGCAATTCATTGGTCAAGAACTCTGGAATACCACCTGAATTCCATGATCATCTAATGAGACGTAGACAGTTACTATGGGCTACTCGAGAACAGGCATCGGATATTATCAAGATTTGCACGTCTGTGATGGAGTTTGAAGCATCTAGAGATGGTCTTTTCAGGATGCCAGGGGAATTATCTTCTGGTAGGACTCCTGGCGATGGCAGAACATGGCAGCAAACTTATTTGAGTGCTCTAACGAGATTAGATGTTACTTACCATTCTTTTACACGTGAGTTTACAATCTTACTTCATTGATTGCCCTTTTTTCAAATTCAATATATATGCTGATCTCCTAAGAACTGGTCCATAAATAACTTCCAAGAGAACTCATCCTCTGTGATGTGTGCTCAACATCCAAACCGTCCATCAAATGTGTCACTTCATGAAACCCCCAGGGCCCAGAAATCAGCCTGATCTAAACTCAGGTGAGCCACGGCAAGGGGAACAAAGTGGGAGGGGACACCCACCCTTGATCTTCACTGGGGCCCACCTGAGTTGCAAAACAGCCTGTTACATGACCCTTTATCCAAGCCAGATGAAGGGTTTGTATGGCCAAATTGCAAATATGCAACGAGGGGGATGAGTTTTCTCATGAGAACCGTTAGCTAGCTGGGAGAAAATTTTCCCGTGCGTGTGAGATTTTGCTTTTCATTTTTATTTTATTTTTTTCAAAGGGTTTGTGATTTGTGTTCTTGTTTCTTGTAATTAGGTGCTGAACAAGACTGGAAGCTGGCACAAACTAGCATGGAAGCTGCTGCTAATGGCTTGTTTTCTGCAACCAATGAACTACATATCGCCTCTGTAAAAGCAAAATCAGCTTCAGGTCAAACCTTGTACTTTCTAGTTAAACATACACTGCAGGCGATCTTCCACCTTTTGAGGATTCTAATGTGCGTGCATATCATATGAATGCATACTTGCCACTCTCCATTTGCATGCGTATATGGTGGTATGGAAGCATATGACATGCTACTCTGCATCTGTTGCAGGTGATCTACAAGGCACACTCGCAGCCATGCAGGATTGTGCCTATGAAGCCAGTGTGGCATTGTCAGCATTTGGTCGTGTCACCAGGGGGCACACTGCCCTGACTTCTGAATGTGGATCCATGCTTGAAGAGGTATGAAGATGTGGGCTGTAGAAGATTTGGAAGTTCCACTTCCTTCTGGGAGATACCATCTTATTTGAAGTGTACTAAGTACTTCATATGTTATTGCAAGCACAATGTGAAATTAGTAGAAAAGACAAACATTCTAAGCTTCAGATACACGTTGTGGTTATATAGGTTAACCTGAGCTATCTTGTTAGTTTTGGATACGGGTATCCAGTCCAAAGTTCTGGACCCACTTCGACCCCCAAAACTCACATTATGAGACACAGTTGTATATTCAATGCATTTTAAATATTAAAATATTCCTACCATAAATTTTTATAGTCTAATACAATATTTATTTTTAATATTTGATTATATTGGTAATATGAAATGTTAGTGCATGGCTGAGCCATGTCCACGGCATATCCCAATACCTCATTCTATCATGCCATATCCCAACAGAGCAACCTTGAAGGACTTGAAAGATGTGGACAGTATAGTACATTTTGTGTGTGGGGGGCTATTCCAGACTCCTTCAGCATATTTAATACGCTTGCATGGGCATGCGTATGTGGGCATGAATACAGCTATCTACTTGTTTCAAATGACATCCACTTCAGTTGCCAGATATGAACATGGAGTTAATTTTTTTGGTCAAAGATCCAATAGTCTTGCGAGAAATAGAGCTATCAAGTAGAGATCTTATTGTTCTTCTATTGACCTGTCCTGCTTTCCATTGTCACTTCTTAGGAGTTACTAATATTAATTTACAGCCTAAGTTCAATTGAAGTCAGTTAAAAGACCTAAAATGGGAACATATCCCTGTTCAATTTGTAGAGGGTTAGTTGGAGAATGGCTACTCTATCAGACAACTGAATTAACAGGCTCACATGACAAAATAATCTAGAAACTGTGGCAGACAAGTGAACTGATTGAGCTACTTTTATAGGGTGTCTTCATTTACTTGTTCTATTTTCATTATTTAAGGAACTAAGTTCTTACACCTCATATTCGCTGCATATCCCTGTTACAAAATACTTTCTTTTGGTTTTGATTATTGTTGATTTTGAAATACTTTTCTGTAGGTTCTGGCAATAACCAAGGGCCTACATGATGTTTACAGTTTGGGAAAAGAAGCTGCATCAGTGCATGCTGCTCTTATGGAAGATCTTTCAAAGGTTCCCATCATTTTATTTGTTTTACCTGAAGGCATATTTAATTTATTTCAATACAAATCAGGTGGTTACAAACTCAGTGATTCAGCTTGCAAGACCGCTGAGTTGACTCATCTCAGGGATATGTGAGTCAATTCTTTCAAAGTTGCAACTGTAAATGCTAAACCTGTTTCTTTTTTTCATTTTCGGCAGGCAAGCATGATCCTCCCACTCGAATCAATGCTATCAAAAGATGTAGCTGCTATGGCGGATGCAATTTCAAGGGAATTAGAGAACCAGAGGGAAATCTCTCCCATACATGGACAAGCCCTATACAAGTCTTATTGTTTAAAGCTTAGGGAGGCTTGTCAATCTTTAAGACCCTTGGTGCCGTCGCTTACATACTCTGTGAAGGAACTCCATGCCTTGTTGACCAGGCTTGCACGAACTGCAAGTATCCATGCCGGGAATCTCCACAAAGTAATTTCATCTTTAGTGTCAAGTTCTTGTGTTTTGATGCTTGCCTCTTGCCTCACATACTAGTTAATTTTTATCAGTACAAATTCAGTTTTATAACCTATTGTCTTTTGGGAGAGTTTGTGATGATATCTCTAATTGTTGTGTTGGATATAAAATGCTATCATGCTCCTTAAAAGACATGGCCCTGTAATTCCACCCTGAACAAATTAACTGTTTTTAAACAACGACAGAAGTTTCATGATTTACAGAAATTTTGTAGTTTTCTGTTCGGATGCGTAATTGATATAAATGGCAATAACACACATCAATAAGGTGGAAATGACCAATATGGCTAGTAGGGTGCAACTCAAGCAGGTTGGGTTGAGTGTCAAACTGAGCCACACCCAACGTCAAGAGGACCTAACACGCCATCCAACCCAACCCAAGGTTCCCAACACGAATCCTTCTATACTTGACCCAGCCTGACCTGAGCTGACCTGAACCCCCAACCGAACCCAAATACATGTGATTATTCTCAGCCCAACCTACCTGACCCAAATTTGCTCACCCAAACCCAACCCAATTTCAAATCAGGTTGGCATTTTCTACCCAAAACCTGATCCAAGGACCTTGAAAATCCGACCCAAACTGACCCAAACTTGGGTTGGGTCAATAGAACCCAAACCTAACTTGAGCCCCAAAGGCTAGCCCCACTCCATTCACAACAATGGACTAGCAACCCCCAAGTCACTTACAATTATTTCAAGTCCAACTTGAAACACAAATTGCAAGTTAGGGGTTTGGCCTCATCTAAAATAGTGACACACCCACTTTTGTCATTCCATCATTATTGAAATGATTCGTTGCAAATAAATTCAATCGAGCGCCCAAACGTGCCCTAAAGTATTTAAGTTTTTGTCGGGACATCTTGAGTATCTTGAAAACCTGGCATCTCAGCAGTTTGAAGTGAGATGTTGATGTGGGTCCTTACACTTGCCCGGGTGGTAGACTCTCAGGAGTTTCAACTCCCGGTCAAGGGTTCGAGTACCCATAGGTGGTGAAATTCCACCAACGTGAGTATGTGGGGTGTGTACGCGTGTGTAAAAAAAAAGTGAGATGTTGATGTCTCGGTACATGCCTGTATTTAGTACAGTTTGTCCCTTTCATTTTTTTTCCTGGACTGTCTTGGAATATTTGTTTTGTCATTTTAATTGGGTATTTTTTCATGATTTTATCTTATTCTTATTCTTTGTCGCACTAATAATCCAACGATAGTCGAGCAGAGTGTGTTTAACATTGTCCTTCACAGGCGCTTGAAGGCCTTGGAGATAGCCAGGTGGTAAGGTCTCAGGAAATTGCTTTATCAAGGTCAGAACTTGCAGATGAAGTGGCTTTGTTCGACAAGGAGAACACTCTCTTCTCAGGAGGCAATGGAGGCGGGGTTGAGTTTACAGGTGTGGATGGAATTTCTTCCCAAGAAGAAAGGTGGATTTCTCCTCCTGATAGCATCTACAGTAGCAGCACGCAATCTAGTGTTACCTCAATAGGAGCAACTACTCCAGATGACTCAGGCAGTCAAGCGAATTTGATGGAACGGGTTTTCCATGGTGGTAATGCTGGAGAGTCTGTAGAAGATCCAAAGTCAATTCTGTCCTCCATTGCTGACCTCCAAGAAAGCTCATTTGCTGAGAAGTCAGAAGATCAGTGCACGAAAGATGAAGATGGTGGTAATATTTCTGACAATGTGGCAACGCATGACCCAAGCGAACGTTTTCGAGCTTTGACATTGTCAAATGAAGCCGCAGCCACCAATCCTGGTCCTTCGAATGATGAGAAGAAGGCAATCTCTGAGGAGGTGAATTCTTCAGATGGCAAAAGTGAAGCTTTTACGTCAAACCAAGCCAAGGTGCAAGGTGCGGATGAGTGTGCTGATTCTGCAACTCGAGTCTCTAGGGGTAAGATACAGATCCAGTTCACTAACTTCTCCCACGGTAATCTTATTCATCTCATCTTTGTTTGCTGTATGTTTGGCCATGGTTTCTGTGGCCTACTTGACTTGCTTGTGCGAATTTGTTGTTGAGACGAACACTGGACCTTCCTATTTTGTCTCAACTGTGATTGTGGTGGAAGAAGTGAGAGAGTGATAACCCAAAGCATAATCCAGGTCCCATTTTCTGTGCCTCCCAAAATACCGTGCGGGATAGTTCAAAAACCTGAAAACTCCACTGTCTGGCTGAGTCAGGTCGACCTGAAGACTCCGGTTTTTACTTAACTTAATATTTAATAATTAAATTGGTATTAATAAATGTTTAAGATAATTAAATATAGGTCTAATATTTGAAATAGTTAAACTTAGTAGTTGCCCACCAGTTGATGCGGTGTCCCTGGTGTGCATGTTTTCCTCTTTGGCATAGGTCGCAGGTTCAGATCCTGCTCTATACATTTTTTTTGGAAACAAACGCTCCCAACAAATGACTCAGTTCAAGTTATCACGTCATCGATTGGACACCACAAGTCAAGTCCAAGTCACACTAGAGTTTTAGTTTCTTGTCAAGTCGGCTTTAAACCTTGTCAAGTTGACTCGGCTGAGTTCAAGTCGAGTCACCGAGCTTTCAAACCATGCCGTGTTGACATGTTGGGTTGTAATGCCTTGTGAAACAGGATGCTTCAGTATACCCTAATATGCTTACTCAAACCAAGTTGCATAATGGGGAAGAAAACTCGGATTGGGCAGTGTGAACAATGAAACCCAAAATGGCCATGTCCTTAGCTTCCCCTTTTCCAGTCTGAAGCAACAGTTTCATTCGTTTCTAATGTGAAATGTTAACCTGTGGAAAAGCATTCCGAATGCAATGTCACCTATTGTGAAATGAAAAAAAAGGACTTGTAGAATTTTTGGTAATTTGGACTGTGATTGTACTTTGTTAACTGTTGCCAATTGACAGGTAAGAACGCTTATGCTTTATCTGTGTTGAGGCGTATAGAGATGAAACTAGATGGCCAGGACATCGAGGAGAACAGGTACTTGTGATTCCGATGATACTAGAAGATTTTCATCGAGTTTGAATTGTTGTGATTGATCCCCTCCTGCATTACAAATTATTTTTTTCCACTTGGAACTCTTTGCAGGCAAATGAATATATCAGAGCAAGTGGACCATCTTCTTAAGCAGGCCACAAGCATAGACAATCTTTGTAACATGTACGAGGGATGGACGCCTTGGATTTGATGGGCGTATTCGGTTTGAGACGCTGATTATGTATATATATTTTGTAGCAATTGCTCCCATATTAGAATGGGATTCGAGGCTGTAAAATGTGAGAGATCAAATCATTTGTTGTACTTGTAATTACCGCTGCGTGATTCAGGCGCATGCTGTGTAAATCTTGGATATGTTGGGGCCCACATCAACCCCCCCTCCGTTTTTTTTATCGTTTTTATTACAATAGGATATGTTGGGCCCCGCATCTGATCACCCATGTTGGATTTCGCAATGATCATCCCCAACACTTTTAAGAGGAATTATTAGATATATGCGGCCTGCATTGTGTGTAAACATGTTTTTGCTTTTGGAAAGTAGAAATGGTGCTTCGGTTATCCATACCGTTGGTCTATTGTGTCCCACCTTGGATGGACAACCCCTCAGAAATACCTCCTAATTTGCTGCCTACAGATAGTAGGCTGAGAACAAGAAATGCTACAATGGTCCACATTCAACTTAGAAAGGTCTTAAAATATTGATAGGAGGGATCTTCCAAAGAGGAAGGTATTTGGCGGCCAGCTCAGCCAGGTCTATTTCTAACAGTAGCATCTGGCCCAATTAAATTACACCATGTCAGGTCAGGTCACCATGGTCTTGCACTCTGGGAGGATCGCCATGTAATGTCCCTTTACTAAAGACGTGGATTGTGTAGTGACCCTCCGATCATGTACATTGAAGGCGACCCAATGTGGCCGTATTTGATTGGGCCACTTGTTACTGTCATAGATGTGCAGGTCAAGTGCATAGTCAACCTAAACATGCTTTGTGCCACTCCATGGTTCTACACGACACATGGCCCAATCAAATCTTGCCACAGTAAATTCCCATGTAGTCAATTATATACTGGATTGAGCACGCTCATCTCTTACGTGACCCAATTAGATTCCGCCATGTTCCAACACTTCTAAGCTACGTGCGTTATACTGTGTAGACCAACGGCACCAATGGCTACGGTTAAAATCCGTAGCCATAGGTCTACAGAATGCCTGATTTTTCGTACGAAAACAGTGTGTCCGTACAGAATGGTTTTGTCCTGCACCCGATCAATTGTCCCTTGCTCTTGATACTCCTCACAGTATTAGATCAATATCAACGGTGGACGCTTCTCGCCGGAAATTGTTGTGGGCGTCACACGCTTTCAATCGCCTCTCGTGTGTCCCGACCCCTGAAGGACACAAAAGTGTTGCGTTGGAGGTGTATACAACCCATGCATGCATCAACGTTGAATATGGCAAACGTGTGTTCCATCCATATTGTTCAAATAGTGGGCCCCATTGGATAACGCATGAACAAAAGATTAGGCTACCGTTTGATCAGTTTCATAAATTGACGGTGAGCAAGAAATTTGGTCCACCGACTTCGGTATGCAGATATCTTATGATCCGTTGGTTAGAATAATTCAGTCATGGATCTTTATCTGTAGAACTTGGACGGTATAGGATGATCATACGTGGGCCACGTGTACATCGGGCACATGCATGAGTATGATCCGCCAAACTCTGAGGAGGTACCGTACCAATTCCCTCCATGGGACGCGGATTTTCTGCGAAAGCACTCAAGCAACACGTCTGCTTTTTTGTCTTTGACCCAATAATGGCAGCCTTGGAAAGAGGGAGGACCAGATACAGCGGCTATGTGTAGTTTATGATACATCCATATTTCCCCACCAACATATCACATATGTATTAAAAAATCCTATCCGTAGAAAAGGTAGATCACTCCATTTTATTCAATATTTCTATAAATCATATCGATAAATTAATTTTGTAGGCCACACTAGTATACAAAGTCATACAATCAGTTTTCTAATAATATTTACTTCGTATCCGGTTCTATATGTGAATCGATGATTTTCATCTAAGATGATTAACATGGCATGGTCCAGATTTTTGACGGATAGGATTTTTTTTTTATGTATATCAAATGTTGGCACAAAAACATGGATGCATCATAACTCATGATCCAGCTGCTGTAAGCCTGTATCCGATCATTTCTCGCATCGCAGATTCAAGCCAACAGGATCATTTAAATTCATAAAATACCCTTTTATTTCAGACAGATACTCTATGGATTATGGCCATCTACGTACAGACACACTGCTTCCATAGATGCTACCCATAATTCCACAAATCTGAGCTGTTCAAATACTGAGCCCACCGTATATTGGTCATAACCCTAAAATCACTGTATCTATCAACAAGATGACCGAGAAAAATCCTATAAAGAAAAAAGGAAAGAATAGAAACCCCTAACTCAAATGATTTCGTCAATCAATATAATATTCCAAGCATCTAAAGTATATCCCTGTATTTGGACGGTTTGGATTGTCACAAACATATGCTCTGTGTGCATTTCAGGTATGCATGTGTACGAATTTCCATTAGTATTCCCATTTCTTTATGCGGCCTCTGTTTCCAAGCAAAGCACACGGACTGGCCACCACAACCGTGTGCTCGGTGAACCCCACTTCCAAAACCGCCAAATCAGGCGTCTTTTCTAAAACCCCTGGTCTCTGTACACTCTCCTTCACCTTATTTAAATACACACTCTCGCCTTAGAAAATCACAATATCTTATCAAAAGCCCCTTCTTTCTTACTTACCATACAACCATTTGCATTTCTGTGGAGTGACGATGTCTAGCATGCTGGCCGAATTAGCAAGGTTACGTGAAAAGGGTCGAGCCATTTTCACAGAGGGTTCGAGCCACCAGGTCGAGCCCAAAAAGCTGCTTGGAGCGAAGGACTCTTCCATTACAACCGTTGGATCAAAACCGCGGCCGGTGATCCTCTACTCGGAGGCTACACTCTCTATGTTCATGGAATGCTTCAGCCCGTAGATGGACACACAAAAGCTTCTGTGAAATTTTAACTCATGTATATGTATAGACCATGTAACCTCTTTTCTTCTATGGTTAGCTATGAAAGTGTAATGCTTTAAAAATAATAATAATAATAACATTTTTATGGTATTACATGAAAATGGATTTGTATTAGATTCCACCCAATTTTCATTTATCACTTAGACCCATTTGGATACCACCAAATAAATTACTTTTTCTCCTTACAGATGATAAGTAAGCTTGGTTTATAATTAGTTATAAGTAACTTTTTTACTTAAAAGTATTTAATCACTTTAGTTAATTTTTTTAACTTTTTTATTTTTATAATTTGCTGAAGTGAGAGAGTGGAGTGACAAAAGAGAGGAGAAGCCGATAGGCGATAAGTACGTTGTTAAACACAGTGATCTTCTTAATAAGAAGAAACTAAGATAAGCTACTCTGTGGAATAAATAGCTTATCTTAAACAGCTTACCATTCAAATGGCCCATTAGTGTTCTGAAATTTGGACATTTTTCAAAATTAACAATTTGTAAAACTCATTCAATTTAAATTTTAGGCATGCAGTTCTAATATACAGTGCTAAATTCAAGCAATTGGGGAGGTGCCGAATACATATACGGGGCGGTCCTCTAATGGTTTATCTTTAGCTTTTTTCAGTTAATCCGAAAGGGGATTTATTTGATTTTATTTTTTTTAAGGAATGGTAAAGCAGTGATTGGTGTTGTGTAGGGAGTAGAGGTTGCACGCTAAGGCTGAAATGCCACACCTACTTCAAGAGGTAGGCCCCACCATGTATAGCAGCACCCCTTTTTTTATCGGTCCAGATGCTCCTAACGATTTCAAAAGTGGACTTAAATGTAGGCCATTGATAGTGTAGGTTCGAATGTTTATAGTATCGTTGAGCAACTCATACATTTCACACGGCCTACCACTTTAACGGTTCTGATCATTCATACGCATACCCCAACTAGCTATCCATGATGAACCGACTTAGTAGCCGTTGGACTACCAGAACGGGCCACGGGCCGTTAATGGCCAGGGCTGGGCCGGGCCGGTGACTGTAGCTGCATTTTTTTCTGACCATCTATTTGCCTGAGGAGAGATGAAAGAGGAGATGAGATGCATCGTCCCACCGTGAAAATAACCTGGCCGAAAATCTAGCCGTCCACTCATCATGTGGACCACAAGTGTATGGTGAATATGGCTGGGCCGCTGGTTTATTCTGACCATCCTTTTTTTCATACACGTGGACCCAGTACCGATCACTAGACCAGCTTTATTTCAGGCTAGAGTGTTTTCACCGTGGGATTCACCTGAAGACCGTCCATTAATGGGTCCGATAATTCAAACCGTTGACATCATGGGCCCCACAGTGGATGGTGATATCAGATGATGAAGCTCCCAGATTGGAATGCATTGGGATTTTTACCGCCTAATCCTCGATCCACGTGGATTTGGATGGTGCATGTTGTTTTTATGCTGTAACCCATCTTATATATAATCCTCCATCCAGAGTTTGCCACGTGGAGTATTTGATGCCTTGGCTGTCTATTGCACTTGATACGCAGCCATTAGTAAGTTAGTTTTTTCCTACTTCATGCCTCCACTTTTAAGCCATGTACCTTATTAATCCCTTCCACGAATTGAATGGAGTTAACCATGAAGTGAAGCAAATTCACCGTGAATTAAAGGCCCGCTTGATTTTCCAGTGGAATAGCAAATATCTGGAAAAAGAATAATAATTATTTCCCTCCGTAGTTACCGCACTTTTTTCCGTAATTGATTTGATGGTGACTTTTTGGAGGTTAAAATGGTAAATATTATAAAACATATGTGGGTCCCACCATGATGCATATCATATATCCACACCGTTCATCCATTATGTCAGATAAATTTATTGTATAAGCCAAAAAACGAGGTATATTCAATGCTCAAGTGGACCACGTAATAGAAATATGTGAATTAAATACTTACCGTTAAAAACTTCATGTGACCATTGTTTCTTTTGGTACGGCCAATTGAGTGTTGGATCTAATTCATTTTTCTTCTAATATCTCAAAATGTTGTGATAAAATGAATGGACAGAGTAGATATATCATATACATCAAAATGGGGTCCTAAAATGCCCACTACTACTTTTGAATCAGTTTTCAAGAAGTGAAACCATCGTGAATATTTAAACAGGTGAAACGGTAATCATCACCCATTTCTTGGGTATTTATCATTTTCAGATAAAACGATGAAAATCAAATAAGCCCTAAAGGAAATTGACTGCGAATTGAAAGAAATTCACCACGAAATGAATAAAATTTATCATAAAGTGAATAAAATTGACCGTGAAGTGAATGAAATCGACCGCAAAGTATATGAAATTGACCGCAGAGTGAATGAAATGAATGAAATTCACTATAAAGTAATTAAAATTGACTGCGAAGTGAATACAATTGACGGCAAAGTGAATGAAATTGACCCCAAAGTGAATGAAATTAACAAATTCTTATATGACTAACTATTTTATTCTTCTAATTTTTTTTAAGTACTTTTCGTATTAGACATAACTCTTAAAAGCTCAAAGATGATGACTTATAATTAAGTTAAAACTTACTATAAATAATAAAAATAAAAATAAAATAAATTTATGACTACCAATTTAATAAAATTTTAAAAAATAACAAGATTGTTAGACTAAAATAACTCCTTCTACCTCAAAATTACATATGATATACAAGTAACTCACTATGGTTTGAAAAATATGCTTGGTAAATTAATAGAGAAAAAAATAATAAAAATAAAGAAAAATATTTTTATACAATTATATATAGATATTTATATTTATATAAACATGTATCGGAGAAAAATGTGGTGGAAAAAATATTCTTTTGAACTCCCGCCCACTGGGCAGAGCACTGGACAGAGCATGCACTGCCGCCCACTGGACAGAGCACCGCCGCCTATGAAGCATGACGCAGATTGGCTGGTGTACAGCTGTATTGACGTCAGCAAGTGTGGGTCATGATATGTATTATATCCAAACTGTCCACCCATTTGGTGAGCTCGTATTAAAGCTTAGACTAAAAACAAGACAGATCTAACTATCAAGTGGACCACACTATAAAAAATAGTGGGTATTTAATGTCAACCATTGAAACCCTTTTTAAGGGTCATAGAAGTTTTGGATCAATACGAAATTTTTTTTTTCTCTCTATCCAGGTCTTTGTGACATTACGAATAGGTTGGATGGAAAATAAATGTTATGATGGGCTCTATGAGAATTTTAACGGTGAAAATTAATATTCCCGCAGCTATTTGTGGTGTGGTCCAGTTTACCTTTGGATATGAATCTTTTTTTGAACAATGCTCTAAAATGATCTCGAAATGTGGATGAACGTTGTAGATATAATAAATACATAACTGTGGGGCCCATGTAACTTTGATCTCTTTTGAACCGTTCCAAACTCGGAGTTCGATGAGCGTCAACGCTCGTCTCCGCACACCAGCCAATCCGCTTCCGTAAGGTATGGCGGGCGTATTTTGGTCGAGTGAAAAGTCGCCCGGCAAACCAGGGGCGTAGTTTGGTGCAGTAAATTTGGACGGGCGTGATAAGGTTGCTGGCTTAAACGTGGGGTGTATGGTAGGAAAAACTTCCTAATAAATTGTATGAAAACCACATATTAGCTCTCTAAACCGATAAAATGGCTTTTAATCATTTTCTATTAGTTACGACCGGAAAATTAGATTGATCTAAAAATTATAACCTCTGATTCATGGACACTTGTTTTTTTGAAATAGGACCGTTGAATATTTCATTTTTAACCGTCCAATAAATGACCAAAAATTGGATTGCTTGATGATACATCTAAACGGGCCCCACAATTTTGATAGTTTAATTAAAATATTTTTACTCCACATATGCAGTTCCTAACACTCTGCCAGATGACGCACGTTCTTATCCGCTCAGGGCACTGACCACAGTATTTAAAAACAATGATCCGCTCTTGGGTACACGCGCTTGACACCTGCGCAGTTATTTTCGCAAAGGGAACGCCACGTGGATGGATCTTTAATGAGATCCTCACCGTCCATTAGGTAAATTTCCTCATTTTATCCATTAATCACAAAATTTACTATAATATAATTTCAAGGTAGGCCAAAACAAGGAAACGGTTGGGATGGAATGCAACCATTGGTTTGTTTTTGGGACTACCGTGCTATATATATGCTATCCAATCCATTCATATGATATCAGTTACGAGGATGAAAATAATCATATGGAAATTACATATTCAAAACTCAGGTGGGCCACACCACATGAATTTATAGGTTTTTGGTATAATTGTTTTTGGGTGGTCCACCTGAACACGAATAATATTTTAACATGGCAAAAAAAAAGGATGTTTTACGCGATGGACGGCTTGGATTTCATGCAAGTTAAGTTGTTTCTCCCGTGTTAGTGAGACTAATCCAGGTAGTTACATAGCCCGACGTACCCAAGTATTTTCCAAATACAAAGCGCCCTGCACCCTCGGTATCCTTTTGACTGATTTTCCCATGCAAGCGGTTTCACAAAACCGCTTAAAGATGAGGCGGTTGTAAAACCGGTGGTTTTCTCTTCCCTATATGTAAGAGTCTGAATATTCCCAGAACTATTAAGTGTTAACAAAGAGAGTAAAAAAGCAGAAGAAGAGGGCTTTGATTCAAATATTTGAGGGTATAATGTCTGTTTTGGTAGATATATGGATGGATGAGCTTGCAAAGCTACGTGAGAGGAGCCAAAGCACATCGAGTCGACGTTCTCAAGCCGAGCCGAGCCTCGTTCTCAAGCAAGAACCTCTTCAAAGGCCATCATCGGCTAAGAGCCGAAATCTCCCAGCGGAGCCGCGTCAAGGGACATTCTCGGAGACCACCATATGTATGCTCATGGATCGATTTGCGCCTTGTTGAAGAGCACAGAAGTTGAGTGCTCCCGCATATATCGTATTTCCTGTAGGGCCCACTTGATGTATAATGAAAATTTTGTTTTGGATCGTTTATCTCCACCGTCAGGAAATGGTAGAAGGCATTTTGATACTCTGGCAGAGTATAACGCTTGATATACAGGCACTTAAAAATTGTACACGTGGCATAGATTATCTTGAACTACACTGACAAAATGGTGGCACCTACAGCGTCCCAAGATTAGATTGATTGAACATTCCTGACCTTTGATTCGTGGATACTTGATGTTCTTTATGTTAGGCCGTCCACGATGGTGATCCCTTCATTTGGATGGTCTAGATTCATAGATGAATGCCACGTGAAAGAAACCCAGGCATGAGTCTGGCCCAAAAAAAATAAAAAATAGGCCATTTTAATATGGGCCGATGTCTTATTGGGCCTTTGGGCATATCCGATACAAAATGCTCCTGTCCAAACAGGCCACTCCCATCGTGTGAGGGACATCCCATCTGTGGTGGGCCCCACCAAATGATTTCAAGACTAAAAGAACAGGGATGTCAGGATAATGATCATGTGTGGCGGACACGCCTATCCGGCCCTACACATATAAGGCCCGGAAAATTGTGGACCGGGGCCTTTTTTTGAACTGCTTGGGTGGGCCTTACTAAATAAACGTTCCCAATCCATCCATTGATCAAGCGTTCCATACATCCACAAAGAAAATAGACGGTTAGGAAAATGAAACCAAGGATCTGAATGCAGATTGCATGAGCTGCCAAACCGAGTATTAATACAGCATGCATGTACGTCCACATAGAGGGAGGCTGCGAGCCTGGGCGTCTATAGATAACTAAAGCCCAAGCCCGGCCCAAAAATGATTTGAGTCAGACATGTGAGGCCCAAGATCAGCCCACAAAGCAACATAAGAGGCCCAGTTCTAGTTCAAAGCGAGGCCAGGTGGGCCCCACCTAGTCCATCCTCCATTCACAATACAGGCACCAACACGGCACATTTGTGAGTCTTCGATCAAGTGGGCCATATTGTTTAGATCATGTGGCTTATAAATCATGTTGTATCACTAAAGTGGGAAAGTGTAAAACTGATGGATGGCTAGAAAGAGTTTTCACTGTTGGTTTGTTCTGTATTTTGTGCACCTGAGAAGTGGAACGATCTTGTTTCAAAGGTCTTCCCAATGGTCCACCTGATGGAAAGCTTGGATATCGCACGTGTAATATGTGCTTGTGCATGGATGACTAAACTCCCATCTCTTTTAATTCTAGTGGGGTCCACCCAATTACTTGGAACTAACCTTCGGGCCAGATCATCCACTATGCAGACCCCACCTGTAGGTTGGCAACGAGTGGGGATGGCCCATCGGAGTTCGGATCTCGGGCTAGTAGTGAACGGATTCGGTCCTGTAATAGAAACCCATGAGTCAGGTATGAGCATGATGTAATTATGGTTCGTTCTAACATGCTAGCATGCGTCTTAGACGCTGATGTAATTAGTAACTTAATTTTTTTTAAATAATAAGAGTCTATATCTATAATAGGGTGATTCAACAGGTGCCATTGTCACCATTAGTTTTTATTACATGGCCCAGATGAGCTCTAAACCAAGTTGATATTTGGGCCCTAGTCCTAAAATGACAAGAAAAAAAAGATGAATGGCATGAATTATACACATACATCAATGTGGGCCCCATAAGTTGAGCCATGCTCACTCGCATACTTACTCACCTAAGAATGAGGGCATTTTGGTCTGGATAATTTTCTAAAGCATGTTATAAGGCCACCCTCGGAATATTTGGAATGTGAAACCTCTTTGGAGAATTTTGTCACACAACTATGTTAATACAGTCAAAATCCCAAAGGTTGGAGACAGCTGATGTCAGTGGATCACTTGGGCTAAAATCAAATTCCAATTATTGATCGGTGGGTAGGACCTGGCCTGGCCCAGGATATGAGGCCGACGGCCCAATAATACAAGGGCCAATCACAGCCACCCAAGCCCGGCCCACCTGTAAATTGATCTAATCCTTTGTTTCCAATGTGAATTTCAATGGCCCATCCATGATTTTTACACTGGATGGACTTGTTCGATCTAGAGTCCAGTCATGACCCGCTCAACTTAGGGAGTGCGATGTACACAAGTGAATCAGATTCGTCCAAATCTTAAAACCATGAATCCATCCGTTGATCAATTGGGCCACACGTGCACAAAGAAATCTGCGGTACCTGATTAAGGATTGGAATGGCAATTTTGTAGTATCAAATATTGGGCCGGGTCCAGTACACAATCCGCTTCCAGATGTCACACGTGTGAGCAAAGACGTGCGTGTGGCTTTCGCTGTTAAAACCCTGAATTGAGCTGGAAAAACGGACTATCGGCGTGGATAAGACGCATACATCCACGGTGGGCCCCACAGAGTTAACTCAGTACGCAACCCACTTCCATGGTTGGTCCAGATGCCACACGTGTGAGCAAAGATGTGCGTGTGGCGTCCGCTACTAAAACCCCAGATGGAAAATTGGATGAACGGCGTGGATAAGACACGTACATCCACGCTGGGCCCCACAGTCTACACAGTACGTAATCCGCTTACATGGGTGCTCCGGATGTCACACGTGTGAGCAAAGGCGTGCGTGTGGTGTTCGCTGCTAGAACCCTAAACCCCATGAAGATATTCATTAAAAGAGGGTAAGAAAGGGAAACAAAAACACCCACACAACCGTTTTCTCATGCAATCGTCACACCACACCCCATCCCATTCTTCTCCCCTCCCAATCCCATGGAAGAAAACCCCCACAAATCTCGACCGTCCATCTCTCCCCTTCTCCAAACCATCACCATCATCTTCACCATCCACCTCCCATCTCAGGCTCATCAACGGACGGGATGGCCCCGCGGAAAATGAACCCCTCCCCATCTTAATCCGCAGAGCGGGGAGGGCATCCCGCTACTCGTGGGATGGGACCCACCTCCGATTGGTCCCTTTTGATTGCGGAGGTGGAGAGTCTCCTGATGATCGGTCGGTGCTGTTTGTTGATGAGATTCGACGGTTATCTCGAATCTCGAGATCGGCGATCCGGAAGCTGTTCGTCCCGCAGCAGGTGCAGCGGAACTACATGGATTATCTGAAGTGGAAGCTCTTGCATAGGGTTTTCAGTTCGACGCTCCAGGTCCTCGCCACCCAGGTGAATTACGGTTCTGCTCCCACACCTTGCACTCTGTTCTCTATTTAGCAGTGTAAATTACTAGATTTTCTCGTTGAGTGGTAAAAATGCAATCTGGAGCTGTGTATGGTTCTGCTCCCAGGCCTTGAACTCTGTTCTCTAGTTAGCAGTGTAAATTACTAGATTTTCACGTCGACTTGTAAAAATGCAATCTGGAGCTGTGTTATATGGCTCTGCTCCCACTCCTTGCACTCCGTTCTATATTTAGCAGTGTGAATTACTAGATTTTCTCTTTGAGTGGTAAAAATGTAATATGGAGCTGTGTATGGTTCTGCTCCCACGCCTTGCACTCCGTTCTCTATTAATAGATTTTCTTGTTGAGTGGTAAAAATGCAATCTGGAGCTGTGTACGGTGGATCGTACATGTGGTGGATGTTTGTAATGGGCCCCATAGTGGACACCTGAAATTGCATTGATTGGTCAGCTGCAACTGTCTGATTGTTGGCTGTTGGATGGGCAGTTCAAAACAAGTACGGTGAAACGTATGTGTAGACACTCCAGCTGACAATGGGATGACCAATCAGGCCAGATGAGGGAGGGCTACTTCTCACAAGGAATCCAAACCTTCCAATCCAATTCAAATTGCCCAAGATAAACCATCCAATCTAAACCACCCAATTTAGCATCTCTGACCAAAATAAAAGGGTCTGCAGAAACCTTCGTGTGTCCTCCCGCAAAAGCAAGGGCAGAAATGGGGTCCACTTTTGCCACAACCTCACTATGAGGTTATTTTCTCTTTTCCCATTTCCCTTATCATTCAAACTACCTCTCTCATAGCTATTTCTTTGTAAAAACTCCAAAATACCAATTTCTACACACCCACCCATGAAGTTTCTGAAAACTACAAGGCATGCCACTCCAACCACTCAATGAGAGAGCGTCATGTGTCCCCAAGTATTCAAGAGCTAATAGAAATGGAACATGTGCATATTTTACTCCCATCAATCTCAAAATAACTAAATTGTCATTTTAGTCAACTATAAAAAGCCCTCTTCTCCCACAATTCTACCCAAGTCTTGATTTTGGCGAGAAGCCTTCTCCTCTCCCACTCATTTATGTTATTTTAATAGGTTTCTGACATTCTCATTTTTTCTACACCATAACTGACCTCTCTCCTTTTACTCCACTCATAATCACACCATAGCCCATGCATACCCATGTGATATGGACCTAGAGTAAGTTAAGGATCAAAGAGCTTCAACCATCTTCTCTCGTTGAGGAGTGTTGAGGTTCTTCTTTCTCCACACTCATCTCTAACCAAGGTCTACCACTGATTCTACGGAAGATCTTCACAAAGTATAGTTGGAGGTTTAAAAGCTCTAATCATCTTCTCGCAAAGATGAGTGTCGAAGTTCTTTCTTCTTCACTCATATCTCTAGGCAATTTTATTTTGTATTCTTCTCTTTTATTAAATGCACCACTACCAATGTGTTCCATAATGGTAACAGTGGCCGTAATGATCACCACTGTTACCGTTATGATATGGGCCCTGTTACAACTCCCCCTTTTGAAAAACAAAAAAATTTGTTTCTAAACCATTATAGGCCCATTGCAGGCTGTTACAAATTGTTATTAGTCTATCGTTGCGGCTATTTTTTTATGTTTTTTGTATCGGCCGGTTTGGATTACCATGACCACTCCATTTTCCTTCTCATATACCTCTTGTTTTGCATATTTTATTTGCTTTGAGTTACTCTGCAGCTTGAATTCTTGTAACTCTAAATCCCATAAACTAGAGACTGTATACATGTCTGGATGGATAAGGTGCCTCACACCTTGCTTCATAATTGAGGCCCTTACTTGAAATCTGCGGATGTAAACCACATGGAGCTAACTGATCAAGACCATCCATCTGGACCCTTGGGTAATTTTGGTTCCATGGTCTCTAGCCTGTTGTCAATTCTGAGACTTTTAGCTATGGTGACTCCTCTCCTTCTTTACCTTTTTTGCTGGAACTTGTCCGTAGGCTTTCTGATCTGTTCATAGTCCGTCAGTCAAATGGGTGAGATCGTCTGATGGGTGTAGTTCTTTGGTTATGCCACATGGATAGTGGGGCCCACAATTGGGATGGTCTGGAGTGATGAGTTTTGTTTGAAGTATTATGTAGTGCTTGGCCCAAATTAGTGGGCATTTTTGTTCGAATGATCTTCTTTATAGGTGGGACCTACCTTTTGGTGATCAATAGTGTTTGTCTAGCAGACCCCACTATGGATGGTGATGGACAAAAGATGCCCTCCAGTGAACAATAGTAGCCTTTCAATCAGTAAACTTACTTGTAGCATTAGCATGTGGACCATTTGCTTTATTTGATTTCCAGCCATCCATTTCCAAGGTAGGCATTGGTTGCTCGGTTTCTCCACTATTTTTTGCAACATCACCCATCCACAGTGGGGCAGACCACATGAGGATCAGGATCCATTTTTGGTGTCTTTACCTGTACAAAATTCTAGCACGGACTAAAATGCCACTGGCTCTGATTGAACATTGCATAGTTTCTCCTCACTTTAGTAATTTGGAAAAAGAAGAAGAAGAAGAAGAAGAAGAAAAATCCTTAAATCATTTAGTTTTAGTAGCTGCAAAGAATCATGGTTGCATTAAGATTCTTATGGGAATGCTTGATTGATTGATTTTCAGGCAATGTTTCGAGCCATAGGGATTGGGTCCTCTATGTCCCTTCCATCGGCTGCTGCATTGAATTGGGTGCTGAAAGATGGGCTTGGACGGCTTAGCCGATGCATATACACCGCTAGCCTTGGATCTGCATTCGATGCCAACTTGAAGGTATGAGTATTGTTACTTGTTCTAGAATTCAATCTTTTGGTGGCATCAGAATTAGGTTTAGTGATTGATCTTGCTATGTGTTGTTTTTGTCTCATATGCAGAGGGTAAGGTTCTCAACATCAATCTTATTCAGCTTGAGCATTGGAGTTGAGTTGCTGACTCCAATGTTTCCCCAGTATTTTTTGCTTCTTGCAACTATAGCAAACATTGCGAAATCAATTAGTCTGGCTGCCTACCTAGCAACCGGTGTAAGGTTTCAACCTTTTGTATACTTTTGATTCACTAATATACAGGCCTGTTATACTTGCATCAAATTGATAGTAACAACATAAGGGCCTGTTTACAACACCCCTGAACTTTAGGCTGACCAACATGTTCACTGGTTTGAATGAGTATGCCATTGTAATGGGTCTGACCCATTGTTGTGGCATTTCATTTTGATGCAGTTTTTGCTGACGGGAGCATTTAATACATTCTGCCAAAATGCCTCCTGCGCTGCAAAAAGCAGCTAGGTTGGGCCCCCATTCAAACTCAAATCCCATTGTAGGGTACATCTACAGGTCCCAAATGGAGCCCTCTAATGTCAGTTTGATGTTTGTAGTTGTCACAGGAATGTGTGTTTTAATATGCTTATGTTGCCTCAAACAAGAAATGAAGGTTTTTTTTTTTTTTTTTTTGTTACCATACTTTTATCTGCAAGACCTTCATATTGCCACTGTCTTGGCAGTCTGCCATACATCGGAGTTTTGCCATAGCAGATAATCTTGGTGAAGTTTCGGCAAAAGCTCAGGTACCATATAACATTTGCCTTCAGAATGTGTTGGCCATGTTTTCCCCCCACTTTTTAGACTGAAACTTCTATGTCTGTTTCAGATTCAAACCGTTTGTTTTGATAACTTGGGTCTGATGCTTGCTGCTATCTTAAATATTTTGTGCAAGAATAGCCAAAGGTTTCTTCTCCACCCATATTATCTTATTTAATTCTTCTGGTTGAAATAGTGAATATTTATGGAAATGGCATTCTTTTAATGTCCTTATGTTTACAATAAATAAGCTTAAAATAATCTAGTAAAGTCAAGCTTGAATTTTATACTTGCAATTATACATGCAAGTACAACAGAACATGATATGTACATTGAATAAATAACTTCTGCATCCCTAAGGGGCCATTTCGATCCTTGCATTCTCAATCCAAGGGATTGCTTTGAATTCAGTGTTTGGCCTTGGGGAATTGCCCAATACACACACCCCCCAACCCTTTTTCCAATCACGGATTGTTCTTTTCTTTTTTCAAGTATTCCTCTTTCTTTTTTTAATATATAAAACTAACAAACAGATTACAAATTCCCAATCTTCAAAAAAAAAAAAAAAACATATTACAAATTCCAGCACCTATGACTCCCACTCTAGAATGCAAGCAAACAACTTGAAGAGTGACAAATCAAGATTTGACTACTCCCTGTGTTAATATACCGCCAGGATCAACAAATTCCACCATCCAAAGGGCCCCTAATTGCATGCAAAGGATCTTTTGAGCTCAAGCTCACTTATTCCCTTGTGAAACTACGATGTACAGTTGTGACATTTCATGAATCAACCGATTTTTTGCTTTCTTAGGGAGGGAAATATGCTTCTCGATTTACATTTATAGCAGCTTTTGTTTGACTTATAATGCATTGAGAACTATGTTGACATTTTTTTACCTAATGATCAATTCTACAAGGTTACAAGCCACTCTTCCATTGGTTGTATATCCAATTTTCTCCACAATCGACCTGTTTGCTATCTACCAAGGGCTCAAACACGTACATCTACAAACATTAACAAAGGTTGGTGATCTCCAATAATTTTTCTTGCATTGCTCAATCAAAATTTTGAAACTCTATGATGCTTATAGGTCATACAATAGGTTTATTTCAATAGTATAACAGATTCATTCACATTTTTCCTTGCTGTAAACTCCATGTTTCATCCCCTTATATTTTGGATCTTGATATCCAGGATAGGCTAGAGATCATAATAGATAAATGGATTCATTTCGGATTTGTCCCTTCACCTGCAGACGTGAGCAATGAGGAAGGTGTTTTCATGAGCAGTAGAGGTGAGGCTCTAAATGGTTTAGTTTAGCTTCTTTCAAACTATATTTTGGTTGCTCCATCTCTATACATGCTTCTCAAAAATTGAGAGAACATCAATGCTGGAGCTTACGGATGATTGGTGAGGTTTGGATCAGGCAGTGAGTCATGGCCCATCAGAATCGGGTGCGTTGATCCCAAGAATATATCACCCAAGTCCTCGATGTTGACTATGCAATCCTTGAGAGGCGAGGATTTCTACTTCATCTGCATGGAGACCTCGTACGTGGGATTGACAAGAAAGCAGCAAGTTAGTAACACCAGAACTCAACTCTTTCCACTAGAATATTTTTTGGGAGGAAAGCCACTCGATACTCTGGCAAAGTATGACAACATTACCCGTGCTCATGGCACTCTACACATGGATATGGTTACACAACCTCAAACCAAATAGTTCAAATGGTGGCTTCGCTGTTTGCTAATCAAAACTGAACTAAACGGATTGTATGGTTTGATTGGAGACCATCAAATTGGTGATTAAAATTAGCAGTCGACTATCTGAATTCAACATGCAAATCTCCATTCATTGGACATTATGATCATGCACTCAATTTGATATTGTGGGGCCTATAATTTGGACCTCCAAAGTGAGGTACATCTATGCAAGCCCTTGTATAGTGGTGTCATCATGTGTATGGACCATTCTACTCTGCCAGAGTATCAAATAAGTTTGGATTGTATGGTTTGATTGGAGACCATCAAATTGGTGATTAAAATTAGCAGTCGACTATCCGAAATCAACATGCAAATCTCCATTCATTGGACATTATGATCATGCACTCAATTTGATATTGTGGGGCCCATAATTTGGACCTCCAAAGTGAGGTACATCTATGCAAGCCCTTGTATAGTGGTGTTGTCATGTGTATGGACCATTCTATACTCTGCCAGAGTATCAAATAAATCTTTTATTAGGAGGTACTTTGATTTGTAAGTGGAACTCATCTGATATATGCTGTGCATAAATTTCAGCAAGGGATTCTCCTTTGTCTACGGGAAAGAGCAGGCAGTACAGATATAGTTGCGGGATTGTTGCAGGTAAAGGAAAAAACATGCAATTAGAAGATACTAATCATATTGTTTGCTGCCCAAAATGCTGCTGGGTTCCACCCAAATGTACATACTCTTTGCCAATGACTTTATTTGACCCGCCTGATGCTGCTTGGACCAATCCAAATGTGCACATACAGACATCATTTGCTATTAGAAGTTAAAACTGTTTTATGATTGGCCTGGCATCTTTTTATGAGATCAAATTACTTGACTTTGACTCTGTTGCAGTCAAGAAATATACAAATCAAGCAAGTAGCCAAAGTTCCAACAAACTCCGCATGCATGGCATGTTGTGGATCCCATCATATATGGGAGATGCCCCAAAAAATCACCCTTGTTTAATGATCCTAACAATCCAATTTGACTCTGTTAGCAGCTGTTATTGCTCATTTGAAAACCACCAAGTGGATGGCTAGGATCATTTAATATTGGAAGAGTGGACCATGTATGAGCGCTTGATGGGCTGCACCCATCAATCTGTTTAGATTACCAAAAGGTGGCCTTACCTTTGCTGCTGTTGTGTCAAAACAGAAAAGGCTCTTTCGATTGAACATTGTACAATACCTTCTTTGGTATAGCTATCTGGTTTGCACTTACGTCGCATTTTGGTTTTCAGCTGATGAAAACTAGTGACTTATGGTGTGCTAACTACTAATTCACCAATCAGATCATAATTCTTGGGTGGGGACATGAATTTCAACAGTCCTTTTATGAAACCCATGATGGTAGTTTGATTTATTCTCCTCATTTGACTTTTGGAGAAAGAAAGCCATTGAATCTCCATTTCTAGCCCTCTCATTTCTACATTCCATGTCATGAGGAATTATCTTTTAACCTTCATCATAATCGACATGCTACTATTACAGGCATGCCAAGTCCAGAAGGCACTTCAACTGAGTAGGCACAACCAGAAATGCAACTTAGAAGATATCAGAGCTGACGAGTCTATTTTCAAGGAATGGTTTGAGGTGGTGGAAGATAGCAGGAGATACGCACAAGGGGAGATCAATCCATTGATGGAAGCAATCTGTAGAACAGGGTGGGCTGTCAAGAACATCTTGCTGAATACACATGAGCAGATACGATATAGCTTTGTAGGTGACTAGACAGGACATGAAAAAGCACAATTACAGCGATTGCAGCAATGCCATCAAGTGTAAAGGTAATTGCATCCTTCTATACCTTCTAATTTCATCATCACATGCAGGTTGGTTGGCGGGTGGTGAGTTTTGTTCCTTACCTCTTCGTAATTGTTTATTTTCTCTCTTGCAGGAAGCAGGAGCAAAGGAAAAGGAAAAAGAGAAGAAAAACAACCAGGGCACAAACCCGGACCACACATGCACACACACACCATCGTCTCTACCAGTTCAACATATTGCCATTTTTCTTAATGTTGTATTATTTTGTATGTTTTACAGATGAACAGGAAAAAGTAGAAAGAACAAAAGAAACGTTCTTTAGGGTGGTTGCATGCACCCCATATTTCTATTCGATTTCTTTGGGAAATGATTAGGTGGAATTGATTCAGGTGAAACTCCTTTGCATCCTAACTTGGAGCCACTGGGGAAGATTTTCCATAATCTCTACAAAATTTTGAGAATTGTGTGAAATTGGGATGAGAAATGATCAGATGCAATCAATGGTACCACAACTTGGACCATACTGTCTTTCCCCACCAGCAATCCACTTGTGTAGGACCTTGGTTCCATGTAAACAGTCGGCCCCACTATATGTACATTACCCTTCTTAGAAGTCAGGCAGATCTGCTTGCTAGTTATGCTGGACTTATATGTTGAGTCAGACTGTCAGTTGCCCATTGATTCAAGTGGACCATTGGTTTAGTGGAACAGCCTGATTTTGTCCCAGGTGAACTTAATGGTGGGGCCTACTGTTGTCATGTTACTGATGTTAGACACAAATGGCATGTTGGCAGGACAGATAGTACAATTCCACAAGTGTCTTGCCTGGATGTGATTAGTTCTCAGTTGGGAGTTGTATGATATAATGGCATTAAGTTTGGATATATGAGAGTTTGGGAAAAAGTTAGCTTGATGTTAAAGAGAATATACAATGAGCCTATCAAACTTGTAATGGTCAGTATTGCCCATGTCCCAACTTGGGACATAAAGATGATCCAGTCTACAAATACGGTGGGCCCTAGATTTCATTATCAACTTCTGGACATATGCCCAGGCATTGATACCCAATCAAATGAATCCCTTAAGAAAAGAAATGCAGCCATCCATCCAACTCAATCCGCACCACCTCCAGAGAAGCATGACCCTGAGGGGTACCCTTGAAAGTGCCTCATGGGTAGGGCTGTCAATGGCCTGGGCTGGTTCATCAGACTTTCCGGCCTGGCCTTCTCGTGGCAGTAATACTAGGCAGGCTAGGCCTAAAATGGAACACAATGAACGTCCCATTGTTTCACAAACGGCTTAGGCACTTCTAATGCTTTTTTTCTTTTTTTTATCCATGGGGACCTTGTGGCCCCTACTGCGGATTGGCAAATGGGCCATGGGTGCAGGTACCACGTGTTTAGCTTGGATTCACAGACAGCGCTCGGACTGAGGTTTTATTTTGTATGTGAGCTGAGACAGACACTAGCCTGCCCAAGCCTAGCCTGTTGATAGACCTACTTGAAGGGACCTGTGTTGGGTCAAGCCTACCTGACCCAGTAATAAATGGGTTTGTGTCCGACTTGGACCTGGGTTGGTCCAGATGCAAAACACTGCCTGATTATGAAAATGGATCAGGTTTGGAACCAATTCATCCCCCACCATAAACCTGACTTTTAAATGAGCCAAATTTGGCTGGCCCAAAAATAAACCAGAACTGGGCTTTAAAATGCAATAAGTTAACTAAGATAATTAAATTGTAGAAAACAACCTAAAGAACAGTCTATATTAAACATGAAATTAGAAATTAGACCCTAGCTGAAAATGACTCTTTTGATAAATGGACCGATTGTGGGTGTATTCTTATTAACCTAGGCCTGACATGGTCCCATCTTGACTTGGAACTATCATGGACCCAACACGGATCCTCTTAACTTAGACCTGAACCATATGCCAGTAGGTTGGATCTGGGGCTGCATCCTCGCTCCAAATATCGAACATGGTATGGTCCATATAGTTTAAACAGTTGGATGAATCCTCCGAGTCAACTCGGACTTGGCCATACCCAATCGGGTTCAACACGAGTCGCATAGATGATTCATCCCCCAAGTCGGACAAGTCAGGCCAACGCAGTCCTGACTCGTCTATGAGTCGATTTGATTCAACTAGTTAATTCTCCCACTACTCCAAACACTGCCTGTTCAAAACCAAAGCCACGCTACCTAAAATTCAACAAAATTTCCATTTACAAGTAATTCAAGTGCTGCCTGAAATTCGTATGCCTCCGAATATCAGTATTACGCAGAACAATCTCCATAAAACTTAATTTGGACGGTGATTATGCAGTGGAGCCTACCAAGAAGGTCGATTAGAGCTGAAGCCACGCACCATCCGGACACCATCAAACCACGAGAATCAATCAATTTTTTGAAGAGAGAAAACCCTAATCCTCAAAAGCTGCTTGAATGCATTATCCTCACCCTACTATACACCGCAATTGAAGGATTATAAGCTACTCATTCCTCAATGCAAATTTCCGTATGGTTACCAGCAATACAATGGCAACCTAAAAAACTTTCCCTTGCTTTTTTTCCACTCTATTTGTATATATACACTGGAATTCCTAAACAATACAATCACAACACCCCATTTACAGCCATTTCTCTCTGGCAAAATCAGTGAGAGGAGCTCGCCTCCGTGCTATACACTGAGTACTCGCTCTGACAGACCGCTCTATCTTCTTCCCACTTCAAAATCTCCCTTGCATACCGGAGCGCTCCATCAACGGATTTCGCATCCAACCCATTCGTCATCGAAACGTATAGTTTGCGTCCGGTGAGAGCATAAAAGAGCCTCTTGAACTTTACTGCAATGTAGTGGAAGGCCTGGTGGCCAGGCGAGACCCCATCTTTGTTGTTGCTGCTGCTGGAGCGGTGGCGACTGGTCACTGGATTGAAGTCATCAAACCATTCGCAGACGGAGAGCGGAACCTGCTCCACCTTCTGCTCGAGCAGATCAACCTTGTTGAGTACCACGAGGAAGTCCATGTGTTCAAAGGTTGGATGGGTGACGATGCTCTCGAAGAGTTTCTTGCTGACCAACATCCTGTTCTGAGGCTGCCCATTTCCATCATCACAAAACTGATCATAATCACTCATGGCCACACAGAAGATGACAATTCGGACGTCTTCAAACATCTCAAGCCACTTGCAGTTTTCCCCAAGGCCTCTTGCATGTACCCGGATGAGTTCATATCTGCAAGCATGACCATAAATGATGATGAAAGTAGCAGTTAGTAACTAACTAAACCATGTTAGCAATGATTTTATCCCACCCCCAAGAATTGTCAGATGGGAATGCATGGTGTCCGAACTAAGTGGTTACAGGTGCAGCCAGTAGATGGGTGATCCACAATCTGATGGCTACATAGTTTGTGGGCAATGACCCCAACAATCTTCCAGATTGGGGGATCCTATTGATCCAACCTTTGCCTTTTCCCATAGCATTGCTGTTTCTTTCACTGTTTCCCCCTTCTCTTCCTAACCATCCACTCTTATTAGGTCACTCAGAGAGATTTTAGGGCATCCCCAATCAGATTGACAGTCCAGATCAGTGTTTTGCAGTATTGATAATATTGGCAGATATTATCGGTATTGCAGCTCAGCAATATGAAACGCTGGAGTATCAAAAATCCATAGAATTGCTAAATGTATGGTGCGATGTCGCAAATATAGCAAGATATCGCTACTGTTTCTTTAGCTATACTGTTAGGAACTGGTACTGTGTTAAGGGGAAAAAAAAAAAACCAAAAAAATCGATTTTTCCTATTTTTCCTTCTTTCTTCCATCTTCTAAATACCTTTGGGGTGGATTTCAGTCCAGCCTGTTGAATATTTTGGGAGAAAAAGAGAAAAGTTTTTGAATCGGAATCAAGATCAAAGCAGATTTGGGGCCAGTTTCATTTCGACGAGTATTTTGATCCTTTTTTTTTTTAATCATGTCGAAATAGTACCAAAAGGTTAGAAATGCTTGATTCTTCATGTTTTGCATGGAAAATCAAGGATTTGAACCTTTGATTTCGAGATTTAAAGTTAGAAATGCTTGATTCTTCATTTCGAGATATGGGGGACATTAGGGAAAAATAAAAATATGCAATTTCTCCCAAATTGGTTGCAATCTTACTGTCCAGACACGAAATCAAGCATGTATGAGGCCTGATCTATTGATTCATGTAGTTTAGGAGATTTAAATATAAAAAAAAATTAAAAATTAAAAATTAAAAAATTAAATCAATTAAAAAATAAATGTTTTTCTAAATTCCACTTCTATCAGTGGTTAGTTGGGCCTATAATTTCAGAGCATGTAGGAGTATTTAATGAAATCATCATTACATACACTATTATATTGCAATTTTGAGCTAAGTGGTCTGATTTAGGGAAAACTGAAATTTTTTTGAAATTTTCACAATTTCTCACAAATTGGTTGCAATCTAATTGTTTAAACAAAAAATCAAACATATGAGCCTGATCTACTGATTCATGTAGTTTTAGAGGTTTTTCATATAAAAAATATTTTTAATTAAAAAATTATAATAATAAATAATTTTTTTCTAAAATTTCTTTTTCCAAAATAATTATTCTTTTTCCAAAAATAAATGTTTCAGAGCATTTAAGAGTGTTTGAAATTTTTTTAAATATAATTAATAATTTAATTTAATAAATGTTAAAAATAATGGATGTCTACTTACATTTATAAATTATATGAATAGGCTATAAATTATATGAATAGGCTTTAAATATACTTGCATCAGTCTAATCAAACAACGCATAGCTTAGGACTCTATACAACGGAAACCGATTATATGCACTTGCTTTTTGTGATGTTATTCTTTAAGCGTGTGTATTAATGTCTTTTTTAACAATCTCTAAAATTTTATTGAAAAATTCGAACAATTTCCCAATATTTCCCAAAAATGGCAATAAATTCTGTGATACGACTGATATATCCCATGCGATAACCCATATGTATCCATATCCCAAGGGTGCAATGCGATGTGTGATACCGATATGATAAAACACTGGTCTAGATCACCTAACCACAGACGCCACTTGTGCAGGCCTACACAGTGGGTGGCAACAAGCTAAGTTCAAAAATCCTTGATCGACTTGGAACTCAACCAAGCTTTGGACTCAATTTATCCATGATCCATGTCCCATGTCCTGACCCACAATCTATAAATGATCCGATCCTTGTTTACTAGCCCACTCACTTTGCTAACTCAAATACAAGAGTCAAGAGGTTCCTTTCCGACCAAGTTGGAGGCTTTAAACATCAGTACCAATAGTTACTAACAAGCAACGATTGATGTTTTCATAATCAACATCACCCCTGATGAGGAAGTAGTACAATCATATTTGAGGGCAGTTAGCCTGCTGATCCACAACGAATTGTGTTTCCCGTTATCAGGAACCATGCCAAGAGGGAAACAAAAGGGTCTAGGTTTCAAATCTACAAGAGGACAACTTTTTCAATACCGCCCTGACTTTTTCAAGTTGTTGCAAGCTTTGGTTTCATCAAGTCAATGTACCAAGTGCCCACAAGCACCATCCTGGCACCTGTGTTCGACATATTGCGTAGGTGATGCATCAGGTGAACCATAATGTGTAGGTGACCAAACCCAAAATCCAGGCCAGTCAACTCATCAAATGGGCCATGCCTGTACAAACAAAATGAATGTTTTAAAATCTTGCCAACAGTCCAAATTCAATGCACGAATGTAGCTCTCTTTGTCAGTGGACCAGCCTGACCTTTGAGACAGATCATGTACCCAGTGGATGTATGTTTCAGGCGTATCATACACAAGCCAGGTTAGCACGTCCAACAGTGTAGGCACTTGTGGGCTGTGGGGATTTAGCAGACTGCTCAACACCAAAAGCTGAGAGAGGATTTAAACATATCAAGTAGGAAGTGCGTTCATGCGTGCGTGCGTCGTGTCAGAATTAAAATACCAAGTTCTAAAATGCAAATGCTTAACCTATTCGGACTATCCGCAAACCACAATAACATCCCCTAAATATATGGGAGCAAATGGCATGAAGGGGTTCAGGTTTTTGTGCAGAATTAATGTGCAATAAATGGTGGATCTGGACAATTTCATTCAGAATACCAACCTCAGCAATGGGTCATGCTGATCTGCAGCATCAACAGTGCTATCATATGCTGACTGGGGAAACAAGAAGTCAGTGTATGCAAGTCCATTGGATGAAGTAAACCCTTCGGCATAAAGGATGTCTTCATCGGAAGGTTCATACTCCATTCTTGAAATATCTACAACCTGCAGAAGTTGGCCATGAGTAAGTTTAGTGACTAAATGGTGACTCAAGGCAACATGAGAGAATCTTACAGCTAACTACCGCATGCACCCACTGTAAGAGAACTTTGAGCTCTGCTAAACCCACGCACATAAACTCACAGTTAAACATGCCAAACTGGTGCCTCAGGGGAATTTGAGCTATGCATCAGGTGCACTACTATATAGATGAGCAGCCCAGAGATCGAGTCAGTCAATCGTCAGGTGGACCGCATACATGTCAAAAACAATGGATGGTTGGAAAATATTGCCAACTGTCCATATATTGCCAACTGTCCATATTCAACAGATCTTGGCACATGACAGGAGTAGACCAAACCTCATTTGGAATCATGGGGGGAGGTTTGTTGGGCTACCTAAACTCAGTAATTTAAAGATTTCCAAGTATCTGGGTTGCTAAAAAATAACGATGAATGACAGGCTGAGCTCTCAGTCTTTGCTCTGGCAATTGTTTCCACCAAATGCTCTGAACATTTCTTTGGGTGTTGTGAAAGTTCGTAGACGTGGAATAGAAACATAGGAATGGTCAGGATGAAACTCAAGAAGCATCAAAAGTCGGACTATTTGTTTGGTATAACATCACACTGCTATTGGTCAACAGTGCTATAGCTAGCACCTTTTCTTACTCTCCTTTTTTTTTCCGAAAACTTGCTATTCTAACTTTCGGACCAGTTATTGCAAATTTGGAATTAACGAAAAGCAACACTGTATTCTTCTCAGATATTTGACAGCCCCATGCAAACCTTTGCACAATGGTCCGGCAAGTGAACAGGGCATCCGAGCAGTGCATGAGGTGACCCTGACCATATGCAAAAAATCAGAATGGTCTATCCATCAGGGAGCCAAACCCATACAAAAAGAATGGACAGTTTAAAAAAACTAGCACATTCAACATACACGATGGGTCAACATGATGAGTGACCAGGTGAGAGTGATTTTATGCACTGTTCAGATGTCCCACACACTTCCAAGGTTGGCACTTTTGCTGCATGGAATGGTGAACATGGAGAAGGGCGCATGTAGGGTTGCGGACCTCATCAAAATCTCAATTAGAGGTGCATGTGGAGCTTGCAGACCTCGTACATCTCAATATACTCTATGGACGCAACCACCCAACTCCTTTATGCAGATGCAACCTAAAGAGGGCCCAAAATTTTAAATTTACCTGCTCTAAGAAATAACTGGCAACACTGGGCAGGGTTTTTAGTTCACGTCTTCGACTATATGTGGCCTGAATAGCAGCATCCTTCCACAGCTCCTCGACTATTGGTGCATACTCACGAGTTGCAGCTGGGAATATAGCCTCCAAGTTGCCAGACACCATAACTTTGAGAAGCCAATCGGAGAATGTTTTCAACCTTGGACCAATGGAATATATGGTTTGATCACTGGCACTGTCAGCATGGCCTGTAATTACCAGATTTTCCTTTCAGACTCATTAATACAGCATAAAATAGCCTAAAAATTTATGTTTGCAATATAAAAGGGCTTGTGTGCTGTTAGGAGTCTCAAAAACAAAAAAACAAAAAAAAAAACAAAAAAAAAAAAAAAAGTACAAGAATAGCAAGGGCACAAAATCATCAATTAAATATTTGATTCAAATAAGACTCGTAACCACCCTATATTGAAATTTTGAAACCATGAAAGGAAAATAAAATTAAAGAAGTCAATATCCAGATTAGCAGCACACCAATCTCCTCTTGTTTGATTACTGAAATTCTAGTACTCCATGATAGAAATCCAGATTCCTGAGAATGACTACCACAAAAAAACTGGAGAAAAAATGATAAGAATAAAATTACAGTTGCGAACAATTGGATCAGAAAAATAATAATAATTGAAGCAGAAAATTTAGAATTATAAAATAAAAACCACACCAAAACCAATCTGTCCAAATTTACATCTGAAGTTGCTTTCCATTAGATCCATCAATTCCAAATAACAAAAGTCATCTTACCAAATTGAGAATTGTATTAAAATTCAGGCGCTCAAGTGGTACAGTGCCATCATAAGCTTGCGGTGGTTCTGGGAAGATGTGGGGTCCACGTGATGTATTAAGACCATCCAACCTGTGCATTATATGTGTCACCTCATATGACTTCCAGGTGCCAAAAATCAGCTGATCCAACACTCAAGTGGGCCACAACACACAGAACAATATGAAAGAGGATGCCCACCTTTGATTTACACAGGAGCCCACCTGAACTTTAGAGTAGCCTTATTTTCAGCCTGACACTTCATCCAGACCATATGAAGGATCTGCACAGCCTGGGTTTCATATATACACACCGTGGGCCCTCCATTAAAATCTCCCAACTTGTTCCCTGTGGTGTGGCCCACCTGATTCACAGATCAGTCTGATTGGGGGGGGGGGGGGGGGTAAACATTAGCTGGTGCTGGTGTTATATGAATCATACAATGCATGGTATCAATCATACGGTTCATATGTTTCCGCAATGAAAGTAATGGGGAAGAGCAGGTAGTATGTAAAACTTTTAACTTTTTGTTAATGAGAGGGCCGTAACATTGGGGTTACGATTCTTGTATTTTGGTTTTTGTTGTTTCCTGTTTTGGGCTTGTAGTTAGCGCTACCTCAGAGCCTCTTTTTCTTTCAGTGAAAGTTTCCGTTGGTGCTGGTGTTATATGAATCATACAATGCATGGTATCAATCATACGGTTCATATGTTTCCGCAATGAAAGTAATGGGGAAGAGCAGGTAGTATGTAAAACTTTTAACTTTTTGTTAATGAGAGGGCCGTAACATTGGGGTTACGATTCTTGTATTTTGGTTTTTGTTGTTTCCTGTTTTGGGCTTGTAGTTAGCGCTACCTCAGAGCCTCTTTTTCTTTCAGTGAAAGTTTCCGTTGCCTTTCAAAAAAAAGGGGTACAAGTCACATCGTATCTTATGGGTGTACGATTTGAATCGTACACCCAAATCGCAAACCCTAAATACTTGCACGATAATCGTAGGCTGCGTAAATGGGCCCAAAATTTGCTTTAAAAAATAAAATAAAATAAAGATTTTCTATTCAATTTTTTCTTCTAGCTTTGTACCGCTTGCTTATAAAACATGAAAAAGACACTCCCCTATTGAAAATATCCTCATTTTTTCTTTTGAGACAGAGGATAGAGACAAGTTGGGGATATAGATATTCAAGAACCCAAAACAACGAAATCAATATATCTTTTATGGAATCGAATGCCATTTTTTCTAGCATGATTCTACACTCAAAAAAGGTACAAATGAACAAATTTATTAAAGGACTCTTGTAAGTTTTTTAAGGAAAATTTTTTTTTTAAAAGACAACAAAAGAAAACAAAAGAAAAAGACAAGAATCCTTTTACTATCATGATCCGTATACCATATACATTTTCTCAATTGATAATATCATAATATGCGTTAGTTTTTTGGTACATGTTAATGGAAAGTGGATGATTGATGAGTTTTTAATCTTCTCAGAATTTACTTATATATTTTCATATGTTTTTTTTTTAAGAATTCAGAAAAAACAAATTACGATTTGCAATTCAATCCCTATTACAATTCGCAATACAATAACGATTTTGACAACATTGGCTGTTGCATATGATGGACTGGTTCGACTTTATCCATGCATCATGTGAGCCTTACATCTGCCCAGTACCACCATAGCTTACTGTGGTACAGCCGTACAGGTACACCACTGGAGTGCACCCCTCAAAATTTAAAAATGATTCTACTTAAAACTCATCAATGTCAACACCATAAAAACTCATATAAGCTCAGCTAGCCACTCATTTTTTCATATGAGGATGCCAACATTTCAGTCATTCCCAATCTCTGGTTCCTCTCAAACTGTCAAGTTCATTGGAGCCTGGTAAACTGATATACATCAACAGATTGATCATGCTACATTCTTAGGTCTTCTCAGTCTGCTATTTCTTCAATCGTTTGAATGTGCAAGACTCATGAGTAGGTGGAATCATAACTAAGAATCTAAGTAATAACTTCGATACTCACTTACTCATAGCACAAATATGAAGAAGTGGCCTTCGAATCCTAAGTGGTCTATGTACTCTTCCTTAGCAATGTGGTCTGTGTAGCCTTCCTTAGCAAGACTGCCTGTCACCTTGCTCTCATGTAAAAGGTACAGAATCCAAACTTCCTCAATTTCAAAATGTTTATGTTGTAGAATAAACCTCAACAAAAACATGATCTTAAAGGAATTCTTGACGATATTCGAATCCTTCTAAAATTTCCCACCTTGCAAGTATTTGTGACCAACCGTTAGAAAGTGCAAGCTTCGTTCATATTTTTAATATCTGCAAAACACCAATCAGTTTTTCAATTGCATTCTACCATTTCTTTGAATGATGTCAAGGAAGATGTGATGTGCTTTATTAGAGAATTTAGGACTTGGGTGCCTCCTTTATCACTCTCATCCCCAAAAAGGAGGAAGAAAAGGATATGTCTAGTTTTGAGCCCATTAGCTTAATAGGATCCATGTATAAGAATTTGACTGAAGTTTTGGAATCGAGATTGAGTGTTGGAATACATCGTATCCTTCTCCCAAGGAGCTTTTCCGAAGGGAATGCAAATTTTAGACGGCGGTCTCATTGCCCACAAATGCATCGATCAAAGGTTGAAAGATCACAAATCCGGGTTGATTTGCACAGTTGATCTAGGAAAGGCTTTTGACAATGCAAATTGGGACTTTAGAGAGTACATAATGCACAGAATGGATCTCAATGTTAGGTGGAGGCGGTGGATGCGAGTGTATCTCGTCCAATGTTTCACCAACCGTTCTTCAGAAAGCTACTCAGTGGGTTCCAAAGGCATCCCCTTTTCCCTCGCCTTTTTGTCATTATTGTGGACACCTTAAGGGATGTTTGTCTGCTTACATTGCAAATGGTGAAGTATTTACATAGGGATCCATTTACATATTTAAGCAGTTCACCATGTAAGATGTTTACCAAGTTTGTGATTTTGCACCAATTTACATAACTCAGTTTCCCATGTTTGCTTGTGTTGGAAACAGGTGTGAAAATGTGAATACGGCCCAACCGGTGACTTGTCAATATGGCTCAATGCATGAGAAATGGCCACATTTTAGTTGTAGGATCCTTCTAACTAGCTACCGCTCCTACAGATCACACTTCAGACTCTCGCACCCACTCCCACTTCCCACCCATTTACACTTGTTTACATTTTGAACCAGATGCTTCCCCGCTCCCACACCCGAATTTGTGTTGCTTCACGTTGTTATGGACAGATGTCTTAAATATGTCTGTTGGTCTGTCGATGATATCGACAGGGTGTCGATGACATCGATGGCAGTCGTCGATGACATCGAAGGTTGCTCGATGCCATCGATAATTCACGGAATTTTTCACCCCTAGTTGTTGGACAGTTTTTTGGTCCTGTCGATATCATCAAGAGACCTTCAGATGATATCGACGCTGTTATCGAGAGACCTTCGATATCATCAAAGAGTTCCGCAGATGCAATTGCAAAAATGCAGATTTTACGGATTTTGTTTCCTATTTTGATTCTACTCCTTTCTATTCTTATATAAAGGGGTGTATGCGGGATTAGGATGCATGCTAAGACTTTCTAAAGGAGTTCCAAGGGTTCCTAAAAGGATTTTAGGGTTTCTAAAGGGTGTAGCAAGGGTGAGATTTGAGGTTGTTCGAATCAGGTAAGTTCTCTCTCTTTGTAATTTCTATTTTCATAGTGGAGATCTGTCGCTTTGTGCCATGGTTTTTTCCCGAAAGGGTTTTCCACGTTAAATCTGTGTGTTCTCTTGTATGTTCTTAGTGCCATTGAATTGTTATCCTAGATCTAGATCTATGTGATTCTGCAGGTCAAAATCCCCAACAAGTGGTATCAAAGCTATCATTGGGACATAAATCTGAATCTGAGAGATTAGTAATAATGGCGAGCACCAAGTATGAGATTGAGAAGTACTAGGGAAAAAATAATTTTGAGTTATGAAAAATCAAGATAATAAGTTCCTTAATCAAGAAAGGCGAAGATGGTGCACTTGAGGAGCGGAAGTCTACTATGACTGATGATGATTGGAATACTCTTGATAAGAAGGTTTTATCATCAATCCGTTTATGTCTCACGGATGAGGTTCTCTACAACGTCATGAGGGAGAAAACTGCGGCTAAGTTATGGACGAAGTTAGAGAATGTCTATGCGAAAAAATCCTCTGAAAATCGCCTGCACTTGAAGCGGCAGTGGTATAACTTCAAGATGGCAGAGGGTGGAGATCTGGAGGCTCACATCAGCAACTTTAATAAATTAGTTTGCAAATTGCTGGATATGGAGAAAGTAATGAAAGATGAAGAACAAGCATGTATGTTGCTAAATTCTCTTCCGACGTCGTATGAGTCATTCAAGGACACTATGTGCAGCATGAATAAAACCCTGAGTGTCGACACCGTTATCTCAAGCCTTCAAGGGAAGGCTATGAGACAACTAAACAGCGACATGGGGACATCTTCTGATGCACTGTTTACAGTGGGTACGAATTCTGGACAATGTACAGGTTCTTTAGGTTCTAGATCCAAATCCAAGGGCAGGGGCAAAGGAAAGGTAAAGTGCTGAAACTGTGGGAAGGAAGGACATGTGAAAAAGGACTATGAAAATCCTAAATCAAAGAGGAAAGATTCTGAGGCTTCATGCAGGGAGGCCAACGCTGCCACGTCAGATGGATGTGATGGTAATGTTTTATCTATGTATTCACTCAGACGGCCATACGATGATCGTAAGGACGAGTGAATGTTAGACACGGGCATCTTTTCACATGACTCCTCATCGGAGTTGGTTCACTAGCTACAGGGAGTGCGATGGTAGACAGGTATTTATGGGCAATGACATTGCCTGTAATGTTGTGGCTGTTGGTTCGGTGTGCATCAGAATGTTTGATAGGGTAGAGCGAACCTTGACAGATGTGAGGCACATTCCTGATTTGAAGCAGAATCTGATTTCTTTTGGTGTACTCGAGGCAAAATGATGCAAGTACACAGGTATTGATGATGCTCTTAAGGTATCTAAGGGGGCACGATTAATCACGAAAGCGCAACGACTCGGTAACTTGTACAGGTTGATCGGGAGCACTTTAAAAGGTGGAGCTGCAGTGGATGTAGCAGATTTCACCTTTGCACGTGTGTGGCATGTTAGGCATGACTATATGAGCAGGCAGGGCAGGAAGGCTGATACGTGCAAACAGGGATACAGAGCAGGTGGAGCAATCACCTATGAGAAGAATCGCACGGCATGATCGCAGGATATAGATGAGATACATGACAACTCCAATATCATAGGGGATTCATCTTCTATTCAGATGACTCTAGGTAAGCCTGGTGCTGAGAAGTGAAAGGTGACTATGGGCGATGTGATGGATTCATTGTACCAGACCAACATATGAGAGCGGGTGGAGCTTCCAGTGGGCCAGAAAATGATCGGATGCAGGTGGATCTTCAGGAGGATACAGCATAGATACAAGGCGAGGTTGGTAGCGAAGGGTTATGCTCAGAGCGAAGGTATCGACTTCTCAAAGATATTCGCGCTGACGGTATACCAGGTGTCTATTAGATCCATAATTGGCACTGGTTGGCCAATGTGATCTTGAGTTGGAAAGATGGATATGGAGTCTGTACTTCTGTAAGAAAATGTGAAGAACAGATCTACATGAAGCAACTAGAGTGGTTCGAGGTTAAAGGGGCTGAGAAAAGACTTTGCAGGAGGTCGTGGTTTGACCTGTCGCCTAGGCAGTGATTTGATTCATTCATGGTGAGTCAGGAATTGATGACATATAGATCGCCAATTATTACATGTCTGAAATCAATGAACTGAAGACTCGGTTAAGTGGGACATTCAGGATGAATGATCAGAGGGCTGCAAAGATGGTTCTCGACGTTGAGACTGAATAAGTAGGCTTTGCTTATCTCAGGCAGCATACCTTGGGTAAGTATTGATCAAGGACATGATAGACCAAGTAAAGCCGGAGAGCGTTCCCTATGCGTCTCTCCTCAAGTTTTCCTCAGGACATGTCCCAAAACAGATAAGGAAAAGCAGGATATCTCATAAGCCTTATTCGAATGCAGTTGACAGTGTATGTCATGGTCTGGATTAGACGGGTTATTTCACAAGCTATCAATGTTGTGAGCAAGTACCCCGGCAAGCAATATTAGGTAGCGGTGAGATGGTAAGAAGACTACGTCTTTCCTTTTGAGAAGACAGGAGCAAAGGTGGTTGAGCTTGTGGATTTTTTATCCGGCAAACATGCTCACCTAGATCGTTCCTACAGAGAAGTTTAAGTTCTATGTAACTTCTCTGGGCTTGGCAATGGCGTAAAAGAAAGACGAAGTGTGCAAGAGAAGCTATGAGATTATGTAGAGATAAGAGCAAATGACAAGAAGCTACACGGATGAAGATTGAAGACCTGGTAGAGATTGTTATAGACAAATATCTTAAATCTGTCTATTGGTCTGTCGATGACATCGATGGCAGTCGTCGATGACATCGAAGGTTACTCGATGCCATCGATAATTCACGGAATTTTTCACCCCTGGTTGCTGAACAATTTTTTGGTCCTGTCGATATCATCGAGAAACCTTCAGATGATATAGATGCTGTTATTGAGAGACCTTCGATATCATCGAAGAGTTCCGTAGATGAGATTGCGAAAAAGCAGATTTTGCGGATTTTGTTTTCTATTTTGATTCTACCTCTTTCTATTATTATATAAAGGGGTATATGCCGGATTGGGATGCATGCTAAGGCTTTCTAAAGGAGTTCCAAGGGTTCTTAAAAGGATTTTAGGATTTCTAAAGGGTGTAGCAAGGTTGAGATTCGAGGTTGTTCGAATCGGGTAAGTCCTCTCTTTGTAATTTCTATTTTCATAGTGAAGATCTGTCGCTTTGTGCCGTGATTTTTTCCCGAAAGGGTTTTCCACGTTAAATCTGTGTTCTCTTGTATGTGCTTGGTGCCATTGAATTGCTATCCTAGATCTAGACCTGTGTGATTACACAGGTCAAAATCCCCAACACACGCTTCGTGTAACTATACATGATGGACCCACAACCGACCACATCAACACACGTGGGAGGTCGCATATGTCCAAATCATTGTAGATGGGCCCCATCACATTAATAGGCATGCCAAATCACTTTGACAAAATGATCATTACCATCGAGAAATAGACAATCCACATCGAGTATACTAACAAAGTCAAAGCATTGACATGGACTATCCATCATTTGAGGCCCACCTTTACTTGTTTATCCCTCTCAAATCACTTTGATTAGATGATCTTTACCATTGGATTAGTGGTTTGGAAAATGGGCAATCCATACTAAGAGGTTTAAGCATCAATGTGGACCATCCATCATGTGAGCCCCAACTTTGATTGCCCATTCATCTCAAATCACATTGATAAAATGATCATAACCATCAAATTAGTGGTTTGAGGAAATGGATGGCCCGTATTGAGTGTACTAGAGAGGTCTAATCATCCATGTGGATCATCCATCAAGTGGGACCCACCTTTGATTTCCCAATCCTCTCGAATCACTTTCACTGGATGATCCTAACCATCAAATTTGTGATTGGGGAAATTGACAATCCATATTGAGTGTGCTAGGGAGGTCTAATCATTGTTGTGGATTGTCTGTCATGTGTAGCACACCCTTGATTGCCCATCCCTCTCAAATCGCTCTATTTAGATGAGCCTAACCATTGGATTAGTTAGGGAAATGGACATTCCATATTGAATAGATTAGAAAGGTCTGATCATCAATGTGGACCATCCATCATATGGGGCCCACCTTTGATTGCCCATCCCTCTCAAATTACTTTAATTGGATGATCATAACAATCGGATTAGTGGTTTGGAGAAATAAACAGTCCATATTAACTACACTAAAGAGGTACTAATCATTGATGTGGACCGTCCATCATGTGGTGCCCACCTTTGATTGCATGTCCCTCTCTGCTTCCGTAATATCAGTGGGTCTGCTAATGTTGTCCTTAGCCAGGTTCATATGTATTTAAGGGATTGGGTGCCATAGTTGTGGGAGTGGGCTTTTTACCTAGTTATTGGCTTCCTGTTTTTATTTCCTTTCCTGCAGTTTTTCTTTGTTAAGTTTTTAGGCTATTGTTCTTCTTTTTGTTTTCTATTTTTTCTAATTTCCTTTCTTCTTCTTCTTTTCTATTGGCCCTAATAAAATTTCATCATCTTTGAAATAAATAAATAAACTCACTTCGATCAGATTTCCTTTCCTTTCATGTTTTCTGTTTTCAATTTTGGTTCTTTTTTTTTTTTTTTTGGGGGGGGGGGGGGGGGGGGATTATACAAAGAATTGCCTAACTAATATGGAGTTCACATTCCGGTACCTTTTTCAAAAAGGTTTTCAAAAAGCTACCCCATTAATCAATATTACTATCATTCCACACTACCACCCGTTACGGCCCACTGGGTGGGCGTGCGAGCATATCAGTCAGCTGCTTGGTTGGGCACTACTGTGATATTTATATAAAATTCATCTCGACCACCAGGTGCCTCACCTCAAGTTAAGCCAATGGCCCAAAAATCACCCCCATCCGTGATTCACGTGGACCGCATGATTAGAAACAATGCACAGGGCAACATTCACCCTCCAAAATGTATCCTTTGGTATGGGCCACCTAACCTAAATCACAGATGGGCCTAACTTTTGGGCCCCTAGTAATGCAAGGGCATTTCCACACCAGGCTCGAGTGGGGTGGCCTGTATGAAGCGAGGGCATGCTAGGGGTGGGCGGCCCGTGTGAGGTTAGTGGCTCATGTGAGGCAAGACACATGTGAAGTGGGGCCCACGACGGGGGTTTGACCAAGTGCTTCTCTGAGGCCCGAGATAAAGGTATTGATCATCCATACTCTATTAGTTCGAGCTTTTAAAGCAAAGTGGTTAGTTGTCCTACATCACTTGGCCTAAATTCTTGTTTGGCATCAAATGGTTGGAATGGATTTCATATAATCATCATGGTAGGCTCTGTGAAAATCAAGGGTAGGCGTCTCCCCCCAACTATTTTCTTTGGTGTGGCCCACTTGAACCACAAGTCTACCTAATTTTTTTTAGCTTTGGGCCCAATTTAGGATCACGCATCTAATGGTTGGAGTAGATCTTACATAAACAACATGGTGGGCCCTGCCAAAAATCAAATCTTATTGTCCCTCCTCAAGCATAAACAGAGAGTATTCGGAGGAAAGAAAAAGGGGAAAAAAAAAAAAAGGAATTACACGGGATGTTGCTCTTGATTTTTGACAGGCCCAACCATAATGTTTATGTAAAATCCACTCCGACCATTAGACATCCACCCTTGATTCTTACAAAGTCCATCCAAATAATTATATGAAATCCACTCCAATCATTATATCCCACACAAACATGTAAGCATGTGTCCCACAAATCATACCCATCCATGATTCACGTGGGCCAGACATATGGAAACAGTTTGAAGGGCAAGCATTGCCCTGTACATTGTTTCCAATCACGTGGTCTACCCGAATCACATATTGAGATGGATTTTGGGCTCTGAACCTAACATGGTAGGACTCACCTGGTAGTCAAAGTGGGTTTTACATAAACATCATGGTGGGGTCCACCGAGCGACCCACCCATTTGCTCTCACAATTGCTGTCACGGAAGGTAGTGGAACGATAATTATATCTATTAATGAGGTAGCTTGATGAAAACCTTTTTGACAAGGTATTAGAATGTAAATTCCATATTAATTAGGAAATTACTTGTGAAATGCCCTTCTCTTTTTTTTGTTGTTGTTGGCCCTAATAAAATTTTGTCATCTCTGAAAAAAATCACTTTGATCAGATGATAAATTAGTGGTTTGGGAAATGGACCAACTTGAGGTAGTAAAATCAAGGGTGGCAATTTACATATGTAAATACCTCCTCATGGGAGGATGACTTGGCCATTCACCTTTAGGTTTGTAGAAATAGTATGGTTGTTTCGCATCCTCGATCCACTAACCACACTGATTTTTTTTTGTGAAGCTAATAGTGAGTTCTTGCTTCATTGTGTTGCATCTGTTGGTGCTTCAAGGCATCTTTGGGCCTAGAGGTAAACCTCTCAAAGATTGAAATGATTGACATCAGTGCGGGCCAATGACCTTGCTCTCTTCCTTTGACCTATCCAGGGCTGCCACTTTGTGTGGAGTCCCTGTCCAAGTGTGTCTATGGAACCTAGTAATAATCAGAATGGAAAGGAGATTGGATTCATGGAGGAGCTCTCTCTCTCTCTCTCTCTCTCTCTCTCTCTCTCTCTCTAAGGCGGCATGACCACCATGGCAATGAATTTCGTCTCTCTTTTGGTGACTTGCAAGTGTGATCGCTAGAATCGAAAAATTCAATGGGACTTTTTATGGTAAGGAACAGAATCTAAACATAAATTCCACCTAAATTGGGAGGTGCAAACCCACTTCACAAGGAAGAGTGGGTATATGATCTACAAAAGTGATCAATGAGGCTTCATTGGTGAGTGGATTGGCCGCTTCTCTACTGAACAATCATCACTCTGGAGGAGAGTTGTGGTGGAAAATACAGACGTTGCAAGGACAGTGAGGTATTTTGCTATCCGCTAGATACAGATGTTCCAACAGCTATCAGCTAGATACAGATGTTCCAACTGTTGGAAGGACATCGTAGCGATGAAATCACTGTGATCCAAGGGATGGCTGTGCATGTCAAGGAGAGGATGGCTACCAGATTGGGGAGGGTTGTTGAAGCGGGGGACTTCCCACTGAAAAGCTCTTTTTGTTGCCTCTTCACTAATGCGATTAGTAAAGAAGCCAAAGTCAGGTTATGTTGAGGTTGTGGGTACTCAGGCTGTTTGGATCCCTGTTTTTAGAAGGCACCTAACTGAAATTGAGAAAAAGCTCTCGAATCTCATTCATTTTCTATCATGGGTGAAAATTGATCTCCCAAGGGAGGACATCCTGGTTTGGGATCCCTCATGCCAATTCTCGGTTAGAAATATGTATAAAAAACTATTGAATGATGATGCTCCAAAAGCTCCTACCAGATGGTTATGGAAATCAAAAGCCCCTTGTAGAGCCATGCTTTGCATGGTTAGCGGATCAAGAGCTCTCGAATCTCATTCATTTTCTATCATGGGTGAAAATTGATCTCTCAAGGGAGGACAACCTGGTTTGGGATCCCTCATGCCAATTCTCAGTTAGATATATGTATAAAAAACTATTGAATGATGATGCTCCAAAAGCTCCTACCAGATGGTTATGGAAATCAAAAGCCCCTTGTAGAGCCATGCTTTGCATGGTTAGCGGATGAAGATGATGCATGTGCCTGAGGGACACTGAAGATACCAACCACCTCTTTAACGTAGCAATGCATGGATAAAAGAGAAGATATTACCATCTTCTTCTCAAAAATAGCCCTTGAATCCACAAGGAGAGAAATCTCTAAAAACGAGAGATAAAATTAATATTATTGATGAAAATGCTAATTTCAATGTATTTGACGTGCTTATATGAGCTAAAGAAGCCCTAGATTCCAAATTTGACTTCAAATAGTGAAATAGTAAAAAATACTAGAAGTAATACAGTTTAATCATCTACTAAAAGTCATAGACAATCGTTAGATGACTAAAACAAAGACTTTGGAGCACAACCAGACTCTTAAAACCCCAAAATAGCAAAAAAGGAACTTACTAAAGATAGTAAGTTTTAACTTAAAATTCTAATTTGACCCCTAAAATTATCAAATTTTGCGAAGCCATTTGGGGGGTAATGAACCTCGGGTTATTGGCCAAGCCGTCAAGCTCGTCTATGGCTATCAAACAATATATCATACACACCAAACAAATAACCGCATGCAAAGTTATAGCCGTCAGAAGTTACAATGCGTGCTAGACCCTTGGTCGAACTTTCTAGCCCAATTTCTTTCAATCCTAGCTATCCATGTAATTGTCCTTGACTTTGTCCTACACTCTTCATCCATTGTTCTTTTGGGGTTGGTACCTCCAATGGTTCAAGGTATAGCTGCACAAAGCGTGACGCAAAGCAGCAATAAATTTGGGTGCCAGAGAGGGAAAAGGTCTGTTTCAAAATGCAAACAAGTATAAATAAGTAGGAAGTAGGAGCAGGAGTGAGAGTCTGAAGTGCGATTCCAAGCAAGAGCAGCACCTAATTAGAAGGATCCTGCAACTACTTCAAGGTCGCATGGGTGATGCCGCAATCAATTCAGCAATTTGTCACAGATTAAGGATGTGTCCCTTAGATTGGAAGCACAAATTATTAGGGATCTTTGTTTTGCGGCTATCCTTGGGGGTATTTGGAAAGAAAGGAGCAACCGCACTTTCAATGTATGAATGTGTCAATCTCAACCACTAAATGTCTTGCTTGCTAATAGTTGGAGGCCTCAGGTTCCTTTCCTTCCAATGCGGGTGTATCTTCTCTCCGATGGTCACAGATTACCGTATTGTCCGAGATGTGTGACGGCCTTCGGACATTGTTTTTTACTAATATTTTAGTTGCCATTCAAATAAAAGAAAAACCTCTACCAAGCAGACTAGGTTACAAACTGAGCTGGCATAGAATTCATCTAAAGAATAGAATGCTTAATACAACTGATAGCTAAAAATAAATATATGAACATATAATAAGAAAAAATCATATTGCCAAATCATACTAGCAAGAAAAATACAGTCATACAACAGAAAAAAAAAAAAAAAGGGAATAGTTAGCAGTGTGTTTTCAAAATATACAGAAACAATGAGTTTGAAAATCATGGTAACACTAAATAAATAAGTGAAATAGTGTTCCTCTAAAAGGGAACAAAATAGTGAATATTTCGAAATTCATACACAGTTGAACTTAGTGTCTTCATAGTTCACACTTCCTCACCAAAATTCTATATGGTCCAAATTTAAGAATATATTGCATAACCAATTATTTGTGCACTGTCTACAGCTTCTTGTTGACAGATCCTAATATAAAATTGGAAAAAAAAAAAAAATAGACATCATCCATAGGCACAAGCAACATACAAGAGCGAACTCAAATTTGAGGATCATACCTACGGAAGCAGATTCATCAAGCTCTTGTCTTTTCCTCATTTCTGCCAGACTCTCTTCTTCAAAACGTTCACGCCCCTCAAGTAGTAGACCAAGATAGCTATACAGATTGCTCTGGATCATAAACTTGATGTTTTCACGCTCATCCTCAGAGAACGGGACAGGTTGATACAAAAACTTGGCCTGAAATAAAAATTTAACTTACTCAACCCAGTTTTGCTTCAGCTTTTGGCTAAAGAAGACTTTTTCTTTATTTTTGACACTTCTGCAAGACTATACAAAACATAATTCAAACGTCAAGCTTCACAGATGTAAGGCAACATTCTTGTTGGCAATCCACTGTGTCCTTCATTTTCAAAATATTCAGATCTCAAGAGCTCAAATGCATTGGAGCCCCCTGGCCAAATGGAGTTAACTCAGTACACCTCACAGTCATAAGTGACTTTATCAACTAGACAGGTTATGACGCATCTCATTTAACAACTAGCTCAAAACCATTAGAGAAAAAAGTATATTAGAGAATTATCAGAAAAACATATGGTTTTAAGATTCGGACGAGTCCGATGCAACCTGCTCGAGTCAACTCGGATTCGGTACTACCCAATCCAGTTCAGTACTACAATATCATCTATAAGAAAACAATATTCATACTATGAATGTTGTATGGAAGAAAGCACTTTTTCCATAAATAACAAACATTTGGGTGTTTGCAGTTCCCACTTCCCACGATGAGCTAAGAACAGGCATCCTGTGCTACTACTTAAACTACTATTTGAGGCAGAAAAAGAGGGAGGATGCTGATGCAGGTTCTGTTTAGTCCAACACACTCAAACACAGAGAGAGCATTAAGGGCCCATCTGGATGCCTCCGAAGTGTGTTTGAGGCCTAAACACCATTTTGATCCAAACAGCAGATAATGTTATGCATTTGGATGCACTTTGGAAATCCCCGTCTCATCTCCTGCTCAACAAAAAAAAATAGACACTGAAACATCAACTCAGCAAAAACCAATCCAATTGGTTTTTGACGAGTCGATTGAAAAAGCAGGCTTGAAACCCCTTTTGAGGAAGTGCATCCAAATGGGCCCTAAGTGTGCTACACCTTCCAACCACGATTTCAATCATACACTGCAATGCTACCTAAGATATGATAGTTCAGGTACTAAAAAAAAAAAAAAAAAGAGGGAGAGCCATAGTAACAGAAAACAGAAGAAACAGTTAGTTTTGACTCCCCATTACCTGTTTGAATAGAGTAGATGTCCCGGATCCATGATATCCAACTAAAAGAAGCTTCTGAAGAATACGGTGCTCAAGGAAATCAGGTCTGACCAGATTATTCCCTTCTTCTGAAAGGTTCCCAGGCTTGGAAGGTGTTGGCAATGACAAAACGGAGCAAATGAGCTTTATTCCAGTCTGCCATAAAAAAAAAAAAAAAATTTAAAAAAAAACAAATATACATAAATTACTGTTAAAATCTGAAAAAACAAAGAATTGACAGAGGATGTAAAAGAACAAAGAAAAAACACCTTTTCCCATATATTCCCTTTTAGATTCTTCTGTCCCTCCTCTTGATATGACCCATCAGCATTCAACCAAAAGTGAGGATTTCCCGCACATTGGACTCCAACAATCTGCAATGTAAACAGAAATTTGTAACTCTTGACTGTCTATTCAATCAACAGGAACGTTATTTCCAACCTTACAGGGACAATTTTGACCACTATGGGTTTCTACAATTAGTGTTCTTACAAACACCTAAAGACAAAATTACCCATGCAGGGGTAGGAATTTCTATTTCCTTTAATAGCAACAAAATAAATAATTTAAAAAATAATAATAATTGGAATGTGTCCAGCAACAGAAACCTTAAGCATCCGATGCTCGGCTTTCGTAATCTCCCGATTGTTTATAAAAATCTGTGTGTTCCCATTACTAGCATTCATCATGAGACTGCCCCCGACATTCAGACTCGGACTGATAAACATGCAAGGCTTCTGTCCCTCCTGTTAAATTTTCACAACAGTCATTCTGTCAAGCTCGCACACCAATACACACATTATAAACAGATGAGTCACATGATCCTTGACCCAAGGATATACAAAATATCCTCACAGATTCCCAGCTTATACAGGTGGGGCCAATGTTCTCCAGACCGTTGGTCTGATGGAAGGTCATAGCCATCTATGCTTTGGTGCCATTTCCTTGTTTCTTAACAGTCATTTTCAGGCCACCGATCACATGGGTAGGATTGTTTAATCCAGGATAAGTTTGTGGCATTTCACATCCACACTGAGCCCATCATATCGAATCTTGATCGATGGAGTGTGGGTCCCACTTGCACAAACACAGGGGGGGCTGAGTATCACATTGTTCCTCTTAGAAGCAGTCAAATACACAAATGCAAAATCCCATTCACCTTTCCCCAAAGACCGGATACTTTATCGTACCAGTATCTACCAGGCTTCAGCTTACTTGGCGGGTTTGGACACGCCTGCAATAAAACCATCTCTTCCTGAGAGAGCTGCTTCCCATTCACGTAAACATCCTCGGCTTGCAGCTGATTCGCTCCACACGACCTCTCTGCCTTCATTGCCTGTTGAACTTCCAACGTGCTGAGTAACCGTTTCAACATTCGGGAGCCTTTGCCCAAGTTCTCCCGCTTTGACTCATCGATTGGGTGCCCAATGCAGGTTACACATTTCCTTCCTTCAGGCATTGACCCCATCGCTCTAAGCACGCAATTACTACAATACTTTGCATTACAAACAATGCAAGCCTCTTTCTCCATAAATCGATTCCCTTTAAAGCACCGATAGCACGACCCTTTCCTTATCTTCGAGTCAGGTTCTTTCCTTTCATGGGAAGTTTCGGTCCCGACTGGACAGGATTCCTGTTCGATCCTGTCGCTGGATTCAGCGTCACGGAAGGTCACGAGCGCCGTTCTTTTCACATGGGTCAGAGGCTCATTGCCGCAGTCCTCTTCCTTCCTAGACGAACTCTCAGAGGAGAGGAATGGTGAGCTTAACACTGACTCAGTCGAGACCCAGTCTGGCTGGTTCATATCATTAGAGAAATCTTCACTCTCCTTGCAATCATTAGAAAATGGTACTGCATCTGAGCTTTCAATTTCGCCCAATAACTCTTGTGACTGATCATGACCATCTGAAAGGCCTAGCATGCCTGAGGTTCCAACATCGCCAGACAATTCATGCGACTGATCATGCCCATTTGGAAACCCTAATGTGCCCAATCTTACAATTTCCCCAGATAACTCGAGCGAATGATTGTGCCCATCCGAAGCCAACCCTCCTGATCCATCGCCTGCAGGCGATGATTCGTCGGAGCCACCATGCCCATCCGAAAACCCAAGAGCTCCCGAGCTACCAATTCCAGGGGATGACTCATGGGACCCACCATGGCCATCAGAGGACCCCAACGCGCCCGAGCTATCAAGGCCGCTGTGGCCATCCATAACCGTCCGGTTGAACGCGATCACAGACGTCGGAGAGACGATCACATCAGAAGAACCCGAGACTGCATCTTTCGACGACCTCTTCAGTGGATCGGGAGAGGGGAGTGGCTGGACGACAGGCACCGACAGACCGTCGGAAAGAGAAGCAGCTGAGACCACCGAAGCGGTGGGTATGCGGTTAATATCGATCGGAACGGCCCGCGGGAGATCGTAAGCGACCGGTGGGCCGTGGTACTCTAGCGCGAAAGAGTACTCGGGGTTGTCAATGTCAGGAATCGGAGCTCCAGCAGGGAGCATTCGCCTGAGAAGCTCCGCCATCTCCTTGCAGAAACCCTAACCCTAACTCGAAAACCCTAGGAAGAAGAAGTTGAGTGCATGGAAGAATGGTAGGGAAGAGTAGCACCGAAAGAGAAAGCGAGTGAGAGACGGTGTTTTTTTCTTCTCCTTGGAAGCTACTCCATGTCTGTTGGTGTTGAAGTAATACTAACCCTAGCTTTCAAGTTATTTACTAAAATGGTACAGAGATTCTTCCTCCACTTGAATGAAAATGCAGGGCAGAGTTTTAACAAAGAAGAAAAAAATGAAATTGCCAGAAAATCAGGAAAAAAATGGAATTTTTTTTGAATTTTTCAAAAAATGATTTTTCTTCCTTACCAGAGAGAAGGAGAGAAGACGCGTTGTTTGGAAAATCGGTTGGTGTGTGGCGTTTGGAGAGAGATTTCAAGAAGTGGAAAAGGCCGGCAGAGAAACGCGAAGAGAATGCTTTTTGTTGGAAGTGGGCGGCTCTGGTTCGTCTACCGATGGACAAGCTTTGGTGCATTGCACTGGAGATGTTACGCGTCTCTAGCTTTTGTTGATCTGAACCGTCCATCTCGTCCTTTAGTTTGTCGAGTGACCTCGAATAGGATCTGAACCGTTCATTTAGTTGATTGAATGGTGATTGGACCTGTATCGAAAATCACACCGTTTGGATGATCGTGACCCTTCTATGGATGGTGTATAGATGGACACCAAAAGATCAACGATTGGAATGGCTCCAATTCAATCTGTCAGAGAGCATGTGAGATGAATCATTCGAATCATCATAAGCATGTGCGGGCATGGGCAGACACTGGATCTTTTCCTGCCTTTTATTCGATGGCCCATTTTTCTCGTACACTTGTCGAACTATAACCATGGGCGGACGTGGATTGGCTAGTGACCCATTGGTCGGTGCTCTGTAGCCCTACTATGGTGTATGTGTTTCATCCATGCGGTCCATTCCATTTTCTCAGATCATTTTATAGCATCATCTCAAAAAAGAGGTAGATCCATATCTTAAGTGGACCACATCATAAGAAACTGTGTAGATTGAACGCTTATCATTAAAAGCTTATTAGGCTACAAAAGTTTTGGATCAAGCTGATATTTGTTTTTTACCTTCATCCAGGTCTATGTGATATAATCAGCAGGTTGGATGTAAATAAACATTGCAGTTGGGCCTAGGAGTTTTTAAATGATGGACATTCAATTACTATTGCTTTCCAGTGGTGTGGTCCACCTGAGATTTATATTTAGCTATTTTTTTTGGATCAAGTCATAAATGATCCGGAAAATTGGATGGACGGCGTGGATAAAACACATACATCGTGGTGGGGCCCACTGAGGACTGACCAGTGGCTAGTAGCAGCGTCATAGCCAAACCGCGTTCTGGTGGGTGTGTTGATATCTAGTTTCCGTACGTACCGAAGACCGGGTGAGTTGTGATTAACCAATCGTCAGTTCATCCAGACGTACAGGAAAGCCCAGCTGTGGTGGAATCTATTTTTGTTTTGTTTCGAGACAAACGCGAAAGCTACTCGCTCGAGTAGGATTAGGATCATATATCTTGTTACACGTGCGGGATCCTGGCCTTTCATTAGCCGATTTGTGCGTTTGAAGGTGGATCTGAGGCAGCTCTTTCGTTCGTCCATTTTCTTTGTACATGTTGACGTGATTCCTGGGTCAGGACGATCCATCCATTCTCCAAGCGTGCACGCGTCGACACGTGGGACCTTCTATACTCGCGCGAGTAAACAAGAGCTGACGTGCGGCACGGGTAGACAAGTGGGACCTCCGTTTTTTTTCTTTTTTGTTTTGTTGCCTTTCTTTCCTGGGGCTTGTCGGGAAGGAAAGAGAGCGCCTAACGAGTCTCCTGCCGCGACTGTAGCTTAATCGGGTTTCAGGCCCGATTCGCGGCACCCGTTGGACCGCTCCTTCGGTCGTAGATGGAATGGCTATGATCGTCCTATCATGATGAGTCTCTGTGTGTGTGGTCCGATCCGATTAGTAAAGGTCATGGACGGTTCAGTTTGACGCTTGTGTCAGCATATTGGATCATAAAAAAGTGGGCCACCACACGGATGAGTGATAAGAGATCATGCCCGAAAAAAATGTAGGCCATCCATTCCGTTATCCGTTTTTGTATGGTCGAGAATCTTTTAGAGAAATTTCTAATTGAATGGAAAAATGGAGCCTGATAGCTGCAATTCCTTAGCAATGGCCCACCCATGAGATGGTCCATTAATTCGATGGTTGAGATTAGTCGGCAAAGTGTTTCCATCTCAAGAGTTGTAAGTGTGGCACGTATGCAAGATCCAAGCCAATCGTTGAGTGGGTTTCCAGACCGATAAATCAGTTCGATCGACTCATCAGGTGGGCCAGACTCATGCGTGAAAAATGGATGGTTAGAAAGAAAATCACCAATGACATTTTATTTAACGTGCACGTGCTATCAATTTGATGAGTGGACTGGACTGGCCTGGCCTGGCCTGGCATTGAAGCGGATTGGCTCGGGTTACACACACCACCGACCTGGCTGGTGTGGATACATGTCATGAGCGTTGACAGTCCTAGATCTACCTCCACACTGTTTATACATTTGGCAGCCCCACGATCGTCTATGTATTGTATCTACATCATCTATACATTTGGCGAGTTCACTTTAGAGCCTGAACTTAAAATAATTCATATCGAAGGTTTAAACAGACCACACTACAGATAACAACTCATCTTTAAAACATTTATGGGGCCATATTAATATTTATTTTTCATCCAACCTGTTCATGAGGTTACAAAGACTCCTAAAATGATTTCAATTGTAACCTTGTAATTCGTAGCTGCTTTTGCAATGTGATTCACTTCAACTTTAAATATGTCTTATTCGTCAGTCGAAACCTACATCTAGCTCACCAAATGCAAAGATGGGTTGGGCATAACATATGCCTCATTACCGAGGGAATCAGATTGGCTGGCGCAGCACATACCACAGACTGGCCAGTGTAGGCATGTGTTCTGCTATACAACTGTCCCAAGGAGACCAAAGTAACATGGATATTTATTATATATACACTACTAATATATTTTCTAAAATCGTTTTATATCATAAGCTCAAAAACATGTTATATCCAAAGTTCAAGTAGACTAAACCGTAAATAGAAGTAGGCATAAAGGCTCTTATCAGTAAAATATTTGTTGATGCAGTTTCCAACTCACTCCCTTTCTGGTACCTGAACACCTGCACAGGGAAAAGGACAGAAGAGACCCTAATTTATGCAGGGGACCCTCCAATGCAAAAGTCGGGCCTGGAATTTGGGTCTAGTAGTTTGATAAGGACTTAGAAGTGAAAATGTGTATATACCTTTCACCTTTGAGCGTATCTAATTTATAGGAGATATTTGATCCCGTGGTTCTGGGATTCTTTCCTCATTCATAAGAGATTAGTTGTTATCCAAAACAATCTCGAGATCTTAGATCTTTTAGATTTATATGAACGGAGATTATCTTCCGAAGATCTCGAAAGGCACATCTTCAATATCGAGTCAAGTTCTTTACTCAGTTCTAGGTCAAGCGTGACGCTTAGCCCTGGATATTACTTCCCCATCGTCGATTGCTTTCGTAGTGTTGGCTCGTCCAAGTGGCTTATGCTGACCGTACGTGCATCGACTATATTATGGTCAACTAATAATGGTCGACCCTCAAGATATAGCTGATCTGTAATTGACCTAATTGTTGACCAAAGATTACCCTGTGACTAGCTTAAAAGTTAGGTCGAACTAGGGTTGAGTAATGGTATGATTGGTTCAGATTCGATCCTTAGCCGACCTATGGGTACGACTAACTTCATGCGGCCGCTAGGGCTCCGAGTGTTCTTAAGGTTGTGTTAGTCTTCTTGGAGGCTTCAGCTCTTGGCTCGGGACATATGAGCTTCAATCAAGCTTAGCACCTAGTGAGTCTAAGCCATGTCAGTAGAATTCATTCATTCCATAAGTCAACTTATTAACTTGTTCTATTTTTTTCTCAATAATATTCATGGGGCTAATTATATTATTTATTTTCCATCCACTTTATTCGTAAGGGTATACAATCCAGTTGACAAGGAAAAATAAATATCATATTGATTCAAAACTTATGCAACTCAATAGGGTTTTAACGGTAGACGTTCAACCCCCCACTATTTTTTGCAGTGGGGTTGAGTCAATTTTTAAATTTAATTTTTTTAAAAAATTAAAAATTAAAGATTTCTCAAGCTTCAGGACTAGCTCACCAATTTGTTATACGAATTTGATATAACACATACTCATGATGCGACCCATAGAACTTAACGATGTAAACGTACACATCGGTGGTGCGTGCTACAGCAGCCAATCCGCTTCCGGCATTGAGACCCACGTATATGTGCCTTGAATTTCATCGGGAGCGGTTGCGTGTGCCATGTGTGAGGATTTATACAATGGTCGTTTAGCATAGTAGCTTGTGGTTTATTGATATGCGACCATTGATTCCGTGATCCAAACCATTGATATCAAGGGGCCCACCATCAATGGTCCATGAACCAAAATTTATTACAGATATTAAAATCCCAACCGCACAGTAGGTGGCCCAAGGAATAGACAGCGAGGCTGAAAGCTCTATGAGTAGGATCTCCCAATGCAGGGAACTTTCGGTGCAAAGACCACAAAGCTTGAGGCCCACCGTATCAATGGCTTGGATCACTGGACCATGGGCTCCACCTCTGCAAATTGAATCATGCAATGTTCAAAGCACGTGGTGTGTTTATCCGGCTGGAAAGGAAATAGAAGCCCCTTGATTGCGGGCTGTAGTGCAGAGTGCAGACAAGGAACGTGCGGGTACAAGATAATCATCCATCACACGCCCAATGATTGTGTCCGTGGACATGACTTGGATGTGATCTTGATCGTTCATCTGGCAAGCCTGTCATCATCGTGTCATCCCATGACAGTTGTAATCAGACAATTGTCCAAACCATACTTTTAAACTGTCTATGCGAAGACCTTTGATTGAATGATCAGGATCGTCTGATGAGCGCTGCTCCCAGATTAGAGCATCTCTAGGGTGGGGCTCACCAAATGAACGGTGCAAACTAAATAAATTGGATACAAACCTATTAGAACGCATCATCAATGTGTTAAAAGATCACGCGGCCTGAAAAATCGTGGCCATCAATACGAGGATTTTCAGCCCTTGGACACCCTTCCATTTGTAATCCTTGAGAATGTGGCCGATCAATGGATAGGATCAAAATCGTGGCCATCAATACGAGGATTTTCAGCCCTTGGACTCCCTTCCAATTGTAATCCTTGAGAATGTGGCCGATCAATGGATAGGATCATCTGAAGAGTTTGATTTTGAATACACCCATCTATGAAAGGCCCGAAACCATACACGTGCATTAAGTGTGCAAGCAGTGAGTGCATGATGGACAACACAGGTAAAATCGGTTGCGTTAAAGCGGGAATGAACATGATTTATGGATATTCCTTTAATATTACTTAAAATTTTAAGAAAGAATATAAATAAGTTCTTGTAAGTTCAAATTTTCTTAATAAATAAATTCTTTTAAGCAGCAATAGTGAACTTTAGAAGAAGTATCATGATCAAACGTCTAGGCCAAACCACCTTAACTTTATAATTACTTTAAAATAATTTTTGTATTGAAATAAGAGTCATGATCAAACTAAAACTTAGGCCGTGTTTGTTGACGCTAAATTTTTGCACTTAATGCTGAATGGGGAAATTTTTACGTGTTTAGTGGTGTTTGTCAATGCATTGTTAACACAGAATACGGAGAGCACTAAATGGTTTTTGGCTGAATTCTTTCTGTGATAGGAGTCTGGTTTAATGGTGAATGTGGAATGCACACCGTGATTTTTCATAAAATAAAAATTTATTGCTTCCAAAAGTATCTATTTTTAAGTTATTATCGAAATTTTTTATTCTCATTTGTTTGCGCATGCAATACAAAATCAACCTTTAACCTGTGAAAGTTCTTTATGCCCCACCATGATTTTTGTGTTTGATCCATACCGTCCATCAAATTTTTCAGATAATTTAAGATCTGATCCAGTAAAAGAAGCAGGTCCAATGATTAATTGGACCATAAGGTGGGGATTGAACGTCCACCATTAAAAACTTCTTGAGAGCTGGAGAAGTTACATATCAAGCTGATATTTGTGTTTTCACTTCATCCAAGTCTACGTGACCTAATGAATAGGTTGGATGGTAAATAAAATAAAATCACAGTGGGCCATGTAACTTTGATCTCTTTGAACCGTTCGTGCAAGGGATGCGAATTGCATAATACCCCCACCCGTCTCTAGCTCCAAATGGGCAGTTCTGTAAGCGGGCCCACCGTGATGTATCTGTACATCCAAACCCTCTATCCCTTTTCTCATATTATTTTAAGGCATCAAAACAAAAATGAAGCAGATCCAACGATCAAATGGACCACATCATGGATGACTCTTGCATTTAATGCAACTAGTGCATTTTAATGCAACCAAGATTATTATTTGGTGTGGTCCACTTGAGCATTGAATTTGCCTCATTTTTGTGTTCATGCCTTAAAATAATATGAGAAAAGAGATTTACGGTTTGGATGTACAGATACAAGATACATTACAGTGGGTCCACCCATAGAACTGCTCATTCGGAGCAAGGGATGGGCGAGGGTAGTACATAGTCCATGTCCTTGTTAAACACGGCACGAACGCGGATTCCCAGCTAAAGCGCTGGTAACTCAAATAGGGCCCATTGTGATGTTTGTGAGAAATCCTACTCGTCCATTAGTTTTGTGAGTTCATTTAAATATATGATACCAAAAATGAACCGTCTCTAAATCTCAAGTGGGTCATGCTAAAGGAAAACGTGGTTAGGAAAATTCATACCATTGAAACTTACCTGGGTTCGATAGTGATGTTTACATGTCATCCATACCGTTAATAACTTCATTCCTACTGGGATGAATTTAAATCACAAATATTAGCATTTTCAAAACTTCTATGGCCTATGGATATTTCAACCTTGGAATTTTAATTATCAAGTTTTCAACCCAGTTGAGCTTCGAAAACGGTTAAATTTTGGCATCATGTCTTAAAATAAACTCAAAAATAGAGGGACGGGTAGGATTTCTCACAAACATCACAGTGGGGCTCGCCTAGGTTCCAGCGCAGGAACTTGGTGCGAAAGTCTTTCGCAGGAAATCTGCGCCAGTGGCTACTCCCACTGCCACCGGAATGGTTGTGGTTGGTGCTCTGTGGGCCCTACCATAAAATTGGGTGATACATGGAAACGGATTAGCTACGCTCCTGCCATGAGCCCCGTGGCTGGTGGTCGGTGCTATGTGGGCCCATGGTGTATTTGTTTCATCCATTCCGTTCATCCACTTTTAAATATCATTTTAGAGTTTTATTCTAAAACTGAGATGGATATAAATCTAAGGTACAACACACTACATGAAACAATAGTGATTGGATATCCACTATTAATATCATCCTAAAGTCTACTGTACTGTTTATTTGACATCCAATCTATTGATTAGGTCATAAAGGAGGGTGAAAAACAATGATCATCTTGATCCAAAACTTTTATGGCTCCAAAAAGTTTTTTAATGGTCTACACTCATTCACCACTGTTTCCTGTAATGTGGCCCATTTAAAATTGAGATATACCTAATTTTTGGTCTCATATGTTAAAATGATTTGTAAATATAGATGGACGGCATGGAAGAAATACATACATCATGGTGGGGCCCACAGACCACCGACCATCAACCACTGGCTGGTGGCAGGGGGAGTAGCCAATCCGTTTTTGTGGTACACATATTAGAAGCAGAGGATTTTACAAACACAACATTGTGGACTCTATTTCCACTGGTATAGCTCACTTGAGTCACTGATCTGCCTGAATGGCTAGCCTTAGACTAACATGGGGTGATGAACTTGGTGGTTCGAATGGATTTCACATACACATGACTGTAAAGCCTGCCCTAACCGAACTTGGCAGGGATGCTTTCTTTATATACACATATATATTGGAAATTATAAAGCGCAAACGTTTTTCATCAAAATGTGGTGAAAGGTTGTTCTGGGTTCCATATGATCTGTTGATGACATCCACTTCGACCATTATGCATATGTTATCTCATTTGACCTCTAAAAATCTAGCCAATCCTTGTGGGCCAACAACGTGTAAGAAGAGTTGAAGTGGACGCCCCCATCCTGGTATCAAAATAGCCTGATTTTTTAGGTCTCCCATCACCCGGGATAGGTATTTCATATTGATGGATTGGATGGCATATACGCAACATGGTTAGTCTCGTATGAGAATCCGCGACGCAGATTAGCTACTGATGCCTTTAGCAGCTATCACGCTGCTGAAGTGATGTCACCAAGTTCTGTGGGCCCAATTTTATGACCACTGCCACTGGAGTGGTTGTGGTGAATGCTCTGAGTTGTACGAACGGTTTAAAGGAGATCAAAGTTGACTGGAAATCTGCATCAGGTGTAAAATATTTCCAACCATGAGATAGGGGCAAATGTGTCAAATTAACATATTTCAAACATTTCAGATGTTTGTTAATAAACAGATTGTTTCAAATTCAGTACTTAATTTTCAGACTTTAGCCATAATTATCAAACAAGTTTTTTGACTTCAGATTTCAGATTCAGGCTTCAAATTTTCGATTCAGCTTCAGATTTCAGATTCAGACTTTAGACTTCAGATTTAACAAACAGGGCCTTACTCTAAATAGTAAAAATGAAAATAAGATTAATTTAATGAAAATAAAATAGATTTTCAACTGAATTAGATGAAATCTTGCAAATTCAGTATGGGCAAATCAGCGTAATTGGATTAGTTGGTTAAAGTAGCTTTTTCTAACCTAAATCATACATAGTACCTTGAATAACTCACTCCAATTTGCAACATAAGCTTATTATAAGGCTTCGATGGTCCCAATCACCTCCACCTCCAATCTAACCTTTAGAGGTTCATCCTATACATGAAAGTGTCCACAACCCACTTTACATCATAATCTATTAAAAGCAAACCACCTCAATGAGGCAACCTTTTCGACGTGTCGGATGGACTCCTAGTGTTGCCCAATGAGGGTAAGTAGGATGTCGTAGGAAAAGCTTTGGACCCCACCATGATGTGTGTATTTCATCCATATAGCCATTTCATCTTTCTAACTGATTTTACATCATGAGCCAAAATGAGGCAAATCCAAATCCCGAGTGGACCACTCATAAGAGACTGATTATTTAATGCTAAGCATTAAAATTATCTCGAGGCTTATAAAAGTTTTGGATCAAGCTTGCAGTGGGCCTTAGGAAGCTTTTAATGGTCGGTATTTTATCACCATTGTTTCTTGTGCTAGGTCCAACTGAGATTTGGATATGCCTTGTTACTGGGCTTATGCTGTAAAATGAGGGGATGGGCAGTACCGATAAAACACAGCAACAGGGTGGACCATAAAGCTTTTCCAGCATCACACGGTACGGTCGTCGGTGCTGTGTGCTACGCTAAGCAATCCGAGTCTGGGTCGGGATCCGACGTCGTTACCGATTAGCACGTTGGACCGTAACAAATGGTCCAGCTAGATGTAGCAGACCCATGAAATTTAATAGTTGAAATTGAAAGAGCAAAATGCGGGCCATGCTTCAGTCATCCGCAATCCTGGCGGATCTGTTTGTCGGTCCCACTGCGAATGTGGTTGGGTACGTGAATTTCACACAGCAGCTGTTCTAGGGAGCCCAGCCCACACAGCGAGAGGTTCTTTGGAACCCACTGTGAAGTTTATGTGGAATCCATCCGTCCATCATTTGATCTGGATCATGTTAGAAGGTTAGGCCAAAAATCAGGCCAATTTAAAACTCCAGTGGACCACACCACAGGGAGCGGTGGAATGGGATGCTGGGCAAACCTGATATTTATATAACATCCAACCCATTCATCATGTTCGTACACGATAAAGAAGAGAAAACACAAATACCGGCTTGAGTGAAAACATCTGCTGCCCCACTAAGGTTTCAACGATAGGCTCTTCATTCTACTTTTCTTTGGTGTGGACAACTTGAATTTTCGATAGGCCCGTTTTTGGTCAATTGTCCTAACATTAGCTGACACAAATGATGGACAGAATGGATGAAACACTCTCATCATGGTGGGCCGCATAGAGCTTTTAGCTGCACGGGCTCCCTACAACATGGATGGATCATCTCCAAGATTCTCCCGGTGATCCTAGCCACAGATCTGTCATCTGTGGACCCTTTTTACTCAACCTAGACTGTCGATGGTGAGATCCACCGCGAATGCAGCATAACCCAAAAATCCTAATCAGACAATATCAACATTTTGATTGGGACTGGGACGCGGATTGCATACTGACCCTCGAGGATGGTGGTGGTTCGTGGGCCCCACTATGATGTATATCTTTTATCCACGCCGTCCATCCATTTTTCAGCTCATTTTAAGGCATGCCCAAAAATGATGCAGATCCAAATCTCAGGTGGACCACACCACAGGAGACAGCGGTGTGATTGAATGTCCACCGTTAAAAACTTCTCAAGGGCCACAAAAGTTTTGGATGAAGCTTATATTCGTGATTTCCTTCATCCAAGTCCATGTGACCTAATCAGCAGGTTAGATGCGGAGTAAACATTACATTAGGCCGTAGGAAGTTTTTGATAGTGGGCATTCAGTCGCCGTTATTTTCTTGTGGTGTGGTCCACTCAGATTTGGATTTACCTCATTTTTGGGTTCAACGCCTAAAATGAGCTCATAAATGAATGGACGGTGTGGATAAAACACATACCATGGCGAGGGCTACGGAGCACCTACCAGGTCAGTATTCAATCCAATGGACGGTCGGTATTCAATCCTCCTCTGTTGGATTTCAGCCATTTAGTCTGGAGTTTGCAGCACTGACCGTCTTCTGCGTCCATGTGATGACTTTAGATTGAACGAACGGCTAGGATGGTCACATCGAATTCAACTTCAGTCCACGCGCCATTCGCAGCGGGCCCCACAGTTTGACCAAAGCATTCCGGAGTGCACCGGGCGTTCTGCACTCTCCCTCCTTGGAGAGGGTCAAACGGTCAAATGCTGACTAGTTCTTGGTACGGACTTCCGAGGCGAGGTTGACTGAATCGCCCCCACCGAGTGAGGACTCGGTCCACGTCATCCACACGCGGCTTGATGATCTGGCAATAGGGTCAACAACGGGCTTACTAATAAATCTCGCGAATTTCAGGGGGGATTTTTTAATTTTGAGTTTTTTCTCACCACATATAGAGAGACGATGTTTACGTATTTATATTCCAGTACCTAATTAAATGATAGCAGATTAGGTCCTGCCCGGCTTGAGAGAGGCTAGGATTCTGTGGGGCCACCATGATGTGTGGATTTTTCTCCACACCGGTTTATCCATTTTTCCATATCATTATAGGTTATGAGCTCAAAATTGAGTTAGATTCGAGGTTCAATTGTTCCGTACCAAAGAAAGCAGAGGTATTAATGACACCCACCATTGAAACCTTTTGAGAGTACATCATGATATTTATTTTTCATCCAACTTGTCCATTAGGTTATATATAGCCCTAGATAAATGAAAATACAAATAACAACTTGATTTAAAACTTCTGTAATCCTAAATTTTCAATAGTTGTGGTTTAATATTCCGTGTGATCCTCTTGCGCTTTGGATCTACTTCATTTGAGCTAATAACCTAAAACGACATGAAAAAAATAAATAAATGAATGAATAAACCGATGAACAACATGGATAAAACGCATATATTATGGTGGCCCCTCAGAGCCCCAGCGTAGCTCGAGCTTGGAATTGCCAGGGTAGTACACAGTGCATCCTAATTAAATAGTATTTTCATTAAACTACCTAATTAACAAAGGTACTTCATACGGTACATTCCAACAGTTTCCTCTAACTTGAGTTACGTTAGGTGGTATTGTTGCAGTGTTCTTATGGGATGGCTTCCTCAAGGCGGGCTCTCCTTCACCTGCATGGACAACAATGTCAAGGGAACCCTGGCTAGAGCCGGGGAACCTCCGATGCTTAAGTCAGTTATCTGGTCAATAGCCAAGAGCTTGTCTCGGTTAGTATTGCGTACCTTCTTCTGTCCCAAGCTTAGAGATTTATACAGTTTGCCAACTCTTATTTTCAGAGGATTCTTCTCCTGGGATTGCTCAGGATCCCGAGAATCTCGGGATCCGCTACCCGTATCCCTGGATTTCCGTAGAGTAGCATCTGTCCTCGTTCCACCATTCTTCGTCTCGGCTAGATCGCGACCGACTCTGGGGGAGTCTTGGCCAGGTCGTGATCGACCCTGCGGGAGTCTCGGCCGACACAGGAGGACGGGTTCCCGGCCCTTCCACGGACGGAATAATCTCGGTTTCTATCGGTTATTCCTCGCTTCGTGACCGACAGAACCAACTCCTTGAGTCGGTCTTATTCTATCGGCTGAGCGGCTTTAACACGCTCGACCTTTAGTGGGCTTATGCAGGCGAGGTCATCACTCTGACAGAGCGACTTTAATCGTCCTTGCTTACGCCTCCCGGTCTATCCTCTGTTTTGTCGGTGTTGTCTCGAATTCTTCAGGCAGTGTCAGCAAAGCCGACCTACTCTTATCCGAGTCTCCGAGCTCAACACATTTTTCCCCAACAGTGAGCCCCCCTTACTCCTTCTGTCGTCTATGGCATCAAGGAATACGACTTTTTCGGTCGGTTCGTATTAGCATCCGAGACAATGATGAGGCATTTAACGCTCTTTGAGTCGTCTCTAGCGCGCGACGTTGCGTCTCCCAAGGTCGCACGTGCGACCAGCCGTCAATTCGTTTTGTCCGCGTATAAAAAGCGGACGCGTGGCCACGATTTCACCGCAGTCAGTCAGCGGTTGCCACGCGTCGAACGGGGGAGCTGAGGCGAACGTCGATTCGCTTTTGTCATAATTGCCCTACCACGTGGCGCGGCTATAAAAGGCCCGGGTGGGAGGACGGTGCGAACTTTATTTTTCGCCCTTCTTCCTCCCGTCTGTGTCTGATCCCGAGTGCGTTTTCACTTTTTCTTCTTCTCCTCCTCCGCTGTCGCCTCTTTCTCCGTCAATCTTTCCTTGCAGTCGTCATCGATTTCTTTGGTGAGTCCTTTCCTCCTTCTTTTATCAGCTTTAATGGCCGCACACGGCTCTCAAAGCCCTCAGGAGGAAATGTCTGTAGATGAGGGTGTGTCCCAACACCTTTGGGATGTTACGGAACCACCTTCACTGTTGACGGAGTTTGCCGTCGGTGCCGACATCGCATTCCGGCTTGTCAGAGAATCCGGCGACTCATCGGCTGGGTGTCCTGCCCAGACCGGTCCATCCAGCGGTGGGACGTCTCTGGTGACTCGTCCAGGGAGGCCTAACCCTTGAGTGGATCAGATGGAGGATGAAGATGGAGAGGATGACTTAATCACGGGCGAAGGAACGACCGTTCCATACCCTGTGAACCAAACTGCGGAAGCTTATGGGTCGTCTTCTAAAGGGGAAGAAGACGAGCCCAGCGGTCTCGTCACCTCCATTCTAAATGAATCTGACTTAAACCGGATCAGGGCCGGATACCATGTCCCTGACTCGGTCGTCCTTCATCTCCCTCGTTCGGGTGATTTGCCCGACCATCCCTCTGCAGGGATGGTCGTAATTTTTCAAGTCGCGATGCAGTGTGGCTTGCGTTTGCCACTCCAGCCCATTGCCCGTGACTTTCTCTCCCGAGTCAAAATAGCTCCCGGTCAAATTGTTCTAAATGCGTGGAGGAATTTGTTCGGGTGCGCCGTGCTCTGGTCCGAATTAGAGCAACCTTCCCTCACGGTCGACGAGTTCCTCTATCTGTACCAAGTCCGACCAAACCCTAACTTCCCTGGCCTCTACTTTCTGAGCGCGTGGAGAGGCAAAGGGGGGTCTCTAATAACCGACCCACCTACTTCGAACAAGTTTTGGAAGGAAAGGTGGTTCTGGGCGTGCGGTCGGTGGGAGTCGGCCGACACGTGGCGGTACGAGCCTCAAGTATCCCGCACGTTCCGTAGAGCGGGTGACTCGGCGCCTCGGCTCAATGGTCTTTCCTTTTCTTACTCTTCGTTTTTATATCCTCTTCCGCTGATTCCGACTCCACAATGTTTTATAGATATTTTGAAGAGGAGAGGGAAGCTCGAGTCCGGGGCTCTGACTCGGATAAGAGAGCTGAGGAAGCTAAGCGCGGCAGAACGATCTTGGAAGTAGCTTCTGCAACCTGAGCGCCTCCACCTCGCAGGCTTAGACTCGTTCGTCTCAGGTAGTTCGTCCTCCTCATCTTTATCCTTTTGGTTTCCTGTTTGCTCCCTCATTCTTTTTACTCGTCCTTGCAGACCTCCCCGAAGCTCGCCCTATTCTGAGGCCCGTGCCTGAGAGCATGGCCGAGCCTCGCCCCGCCTTGAAACCACTTTCCAAAGTGAAGGCCCCCCGAGATCGGCTCAGTTGTCCGGGTCTCGGCCCTCGAAGCAGCAGAAGACCACGGGCAAGGGGAAGGGAACGGTCGCTCCACCTGCTGCTGCACCTACTGCTCCCCAAGTGGTCGTCCTTTCCGACCCTGATGAGAGGGTCGAGGAAGCGGAGCCAACTCCTCCAGTGGCTTAGGTGACACCCGAGTCGGGACCTGTTGCTGAGGAGGTCTCAGGGCCGAGGGAGGCCCCGTGCGAAGAATTCCCGAGAAGGGAGATGACTCAACAGGAGTCCCCCTTCACGAAGATCATTGCGGGGATGATTCCTTGGGCGCTTGTCCACGGGAGCGAGAGAGACTTCGCCAGTTATTACAACGCTCTGACGGCCCAGACCCTTAGGCATGCAGCGAGGTTGCTTTTTGAGGTAAACTTTTCTCTAATCTTGTGTCGCCCCTGGCTAAGTTTTACAGCACAGCTCACTGTCTCTTTATTGCAGCTAGCTCCTTGCCTCGTCAAAGCAAGCTCGGAGCTGACCGCCTCCCAGAAGCTCGCATCCGAGGCGGAGACTGCGAAGAGGGTCGCGGCCGAGGCTGAGGGCCGTAGAGAGATCTCTGAGACCTGGATTGGCATCATGACCGACGATCTCTCTATCGCTCGGAAGCTGGCCGCGGACGCCCGTGCAGCTCTCGAAGGAGTCAAGGCCGACAATGCTCGTCTGACTTCGATCCTTTAGGAGGCCGAGGAGAGGGAGAGGCGTCTTCTTCAAGTTCACGGCGAGTGTGAGGGTGCTCTTGCTCGCGCGAAGGCCGAGGTGGCCGGCCTCGTTCAGGAAGCTCAAGAAGAAACGCGCCGAGCAAAAGAGGAGCGAGATCGAGCCGTGGACGCCTTTCTCGAATCTACCGAGTTTGAAGAGGAGAGGGACCATCTTTATCAAGGTGGTTACAAGGCCTGCGTCTTGGAGATGAGGGCGGCCTTCCCTGACCTTAATCTCTCCGCCTTCGAAGTCGACAGTCCGACCGCCGAGGCTGCTGAGGGCGAAGCCATTGAAGGAGATGCCGCCGCTGACCAGGCCAGTCCTTCGGGTGCCGCATAGGAGTTCAATCCCGACTGAATGGGACACTCGGATAATGTACTTTTCTTTTTGTGATTTTTTTTTTGTTACTGACCCGACATTGGGTACTTGTATCAAATAGAACTTTTATTGAGTTGACTTTAATTACAGCGCTTTTTATTCTATCTTACGGATAATAAGTCTTGAGATGCTCGGCGTTCCAAGGATGAGGCAACATCTGCCCATTTAGGTCTTCCAGCCGGTAGGTTCCCGGTCGGATGGTGTCTGAGACGACGTAGGGGCCTTCCCAATTTGACCCTAATGTACCCAACCCAATTTCCTTAGTATTTGGGAAGGTCTTTCGGAGGACCATATCCCCGGCTCGGAATCATCGGACTTTAATTCGACGATTGTAAAATCGAGACACCTGTCTCTGTCGGGCCATCATCCTCAATCGAGCACTTTCTCTTCTTTCTTCCAACGAATCAAGTGCGAACGAGAGGAGTTCACCATTCTCTCGTCCACTATATAAGTTGACTCGGGCTGAACCAATACCGATCTCAACCGGTGCGACTGCTTCCGCACCGTAAAATAGAGAAAAGGGGGTTTCTCCCGTGGCGGTCCGTGCTGTGGTCCGATAGGCCCACAGTATATTAGGAAGTTCTTCGTCCCACGCTCCCTTTCGTCCGGAGATGCTGCTTTATGATTTTGTTGACCGCCTCGACCTGTCCGTTCATCTGAGGGTGATGAGGCGAGGTGTACACGTTTCGGATCCCGAAGTTACTGCACATCTCTCGAAATTATTTGTTATCGAACTGCCTCCCATTGTCGGTAACTATTGTCCGAGATATCCCGAACCGACATATGATATTCTTCCAAACGAAACTCGTGATCCTTTGCTCGGTAATTTTTGCCAATGGTTCTGATTCAGCCCACTTCGTGAAGTAGTCCACCATAACCACGACAAATTTAGTCTGACCCTTCCCCAATGGAAAAGGCCCGATTATGTCGATCCACCACTGCACAAAGGGCCATGGTCCCAACATCGGAGTCGGCTCCTCGGGGGGTTGTCTCGGAATTACAGCGAACCGCTGACACTTGTCGCATCTCTGGACGAATCATTTGGAGTCATGCTGTATGGTCGGCCAGTAATATCCCTGCCGCAACACTTTATTAGCGAGCGAGCGTCCTCTTGAATGGTTTCCACATATCCCTTCGTGTATCTCCCGTAAGATATAGTTGGCTTCTTGGGAGTCGACGCACCTTAATAAAGGAGCATGGAAGCCTTTTTTATACAGAATCTCATTCAATATGGTGTAGCGCGAGGCTCGAACTTTTAACCACCGTGCCTCGGCACGATCTTTTGGCAGTTCACCATCGTTGAGGTAGCAGACGAGTGAGTCAAACCAAGTAGTCGCTGGATTGATGGGAAATTGGGCCGAGACTGTCGGCTCATTTATGCTTGGTTTAAGGACATATTCAATCGGAACCGACCAAGGTATGTCTTTCTCATCCGCTGAGGCAAGCTTTGCTAACAGGTCGGCTTTGGCATTGTCTGTTCTGGGTATTCGAATTACTTCACATTTCTGGAATCCGCCGATCAAATCTTTAGCCTTTTTCATGTACGCCTTTAGGTGCTCTTTCCGAGTTTGATAAACACCGAAAACTTGGTTAACAACCAATTGTGAGTCGCTGAAAACGTTCAAATGGGTCACGCCCAAACTCGCGGCGAGTCTAAGGCCTAATAATAAGGCTTCGTATTCTACTGTATTGTTGGATGCTTGAAAGCCGAGTCGCAAGACATATTGCATACAAGTTTGGTCGGGAGTTTCTAACACTACCCCTGCCCCGCTTGCCTTCGAGTTGGATGATCCGTCGACAAATAGTTTCCAGGGTGTCAGCCCGAGAGAGGAAGAAGCCTCAGGTACATTAATTCCCTTTGATTCAGGCATATTGTTGGGATTAGGAACCACTTCAACAAGGAAGTCGGCGACGGCCTGTCCTTTTAAGGCTACCCTGGGCCTGTAATGTATGTCAAATTCGCTTAATTTGACTGCCCACTTTGTAAGTCGGCCGAAAGCTTCCGGCTTTTGGAGAATCTGACGGAGTGGTAAGTCGGTCATAACGACAATGGTGTGGGCCTGAAAGTATGGCCGAAGGCGTCATGATGAAATCACAAGAGTGAACGCTACTTTTTCAAGCTGAGGATACCTCGTTTCTGCTGGTAGCAAGGCTTTGCTGACGTAGTAGACTGGCAGCTGCTTCCCTTGACTCTCTCGTATTAAAGCCGAGCTTACCGCGGCCTCAGACACGACCAAATATAACAACAACGCCTCACCAGGCTCGGGCTTACATAGCAGCGGTGGGGATCCGAGGTAAACCTTCAGATCTTGAAATGCTCTCTCACATTCGTCCGTCCACTCCATCGTCTGTCGTCCCTTCAATTGTTTGAAGAATGGGAGACACTTGTCTGTGGCTCGGAAAAGAAAACGATTGAGCGCGGCTACTCTTCCTGTCAACCTTTGAACATCTTTGATTGTTTTAGGAGATTTCATTTCGAGTAAGGATTTGATTTTCTCGGGATTCGCTTCGATTCCTCGCTGACTAACGAGGAAACCGAGGAATTTTTCCGAGCTCACGCCAAACGCGCACTTGCTGGGATTCAGCTTCATTTTATATTTACGCAGAGTGAAGAACATTTCTTCCAAGTCCTTCTCATGGTCGGTTGTTCGTTTACTTTTGACGAGCATATCGTCAATATAAACTTCCATCGTTCGGCCTATTTGCCGAGCGAACATTTTATTCACTAACCGCTGATACGTTGCTCCGGCATTCTTTAATCCAAACAGCATCACTCGGTAACAGTAAAGGCCTTTGTCGGTGACAAAGGCGGTTTTTGATTTATCATTCTCGTGCATTACAATTTGATTATAGCCTGAATAGGCATCCATAAAACTTCGCAGTTCATGACCGGCTGTCACGCCCCAAACTCGGAAACCGGGCTCACAAAATTCCCGATCGCCGAATCCGGCGCCGACAGCGTCCGTAGAACCCCATTCTCGGCTCCTAGCTCCCATTCGCCAGGTTCCGATCCTGAGATGCTACGAGGAGGATTTTAAATATCAGTTTGATTCGTAATAAGCATAACCAAAGGCATAACCCACAAACAACAACCAAGCACTCCATTACATTTCCACTATGATCAAAAATTTTTACAAGTACAATGAGCATAAAGGGAAATACAATGGTAAATAACAGAAAACTCCAAAATGATCAGCGACGCGCTCCTGCCTCAACGCTGCTGCAGTCCAACGTCACCTGCACGCAACGGTCGTGCATAAGCTTACAGAAAGCTTAGAGGGTGGTGAAAGTGTGTGCGCAAGGTAGTAATATGAATGCAATGTCAGAGTAATGCGGAATATGCAGATGGAACCAAAACGTCATGAGCCGTACCAAGGCTATGCAATGCAAGACATGAATGGTATCGGCCATCCCAAGGCCATGCAATGTGCAATGCAACTCAAGCATACAGATCCTCATCAATGTCCACATATCAGTACAGCTCAGAGTATGGAATATCACCGGGGTCTAGTACACTCTAAACCAGATTGCCGCCACATCGCGCTCAATAAGGTAAGTGGAAGAGACCTCACTATCCGTCTGCCAATATCGGGCGCGACTCGTCGATAGCGGACCCATTCCTCGAGCTGGTCAAACTCAGCCTAGCATTGCCCCCTACACTCGGGCGGGTAAGGCCGTACCCCCTTCCAACCGACCATGACACAGTGGAGAGCGTAACCGTCTGGTAATCGGCACTCAACGCTCATCTACCCACTCGGTCTAGACGTTGGAGCAACCTCTTGGTACCATAAGGGTTTAGGGACTTTCACCCAAGGATATCTATAGTACCCCATGTAAAACAAGATTTCCGGTATCCAATCCTGCCAACCACGATGCGTCTGTGGAGGCTACGGCCCTGATGTCGCTAGGGCGTGCAATAACCATGTCACACAAATGCGGAATGCATGAATCACGCTATCCAGTCATGCAACCAATCCTGCGCATACCGTGCGCTCATGTAGGGCAACACCGCCTAACCGGGAGCCCATAAACAACCTGCCCGAAGGCAAATGCTATGATCAGTCATTACTCATATCAAGCATACATATGATGCGTATGATCATGGGCCATGAAACTATACTAAACATGTTATAATAAAAGGAATTATCTTACGATGCAGATGGATCTGGACGGCCTATACACAATAAGTACGGCCCAATAATGGGCCCTAAGGAGAGTCGTAATGTGGACATTCAACCAACATTACACTCGCAATGTGGACGTCAAACCAACATTTCTCCCAAGGCACGATCGTTGTGAACATCGTACTTAGTCTATAATGGATTTACACATTGCAATGGACCGTAAGTTGTCCCCATTGGATCTTACATATATATCAAATGGGCCATATCCTATGGGCTTTTATTCATCAGATGGGCCACATAAATGGGCCACACCAATGGGTCTCATGTGCGTTACAATGGGTCAAAACCCGTGGGCCTTATATTGCATCAATTAGACCTAGTCACATGAGTTTAATATATAACTAATGGGCCACACTAATTGGGTCCCACATGTGGATCAAGTGGGCCTCAACCCATAGGCCTAACATGAGTTCAATGGCCTAAACCCCTAGGCCTTAGTCAATTAATATGGGTCTAACTCATGGATTTCAAATAAATTCAGTGGGCCTAAACCCATGAACCCTTTTTATAATCAAATGGGCCTAACCCATAGGCCTTTACAAATCAAGTGGGCCTATCCCATAGGCCTTTACCAATCAAATGGGTTTAATCCCATGGGCCTTACAATATATCAAATGTCTTACTTCCATGGGCTTTAAAATTTCAACAAAAAGGTCCAATTACATGGACCTTGAAGTACATCAAATGGGCCTAGTCCCATGGACTTGCAACACACCAAATGGGCCTAAGTTTTTAGGCCTTAAATGAATCCAATGGGCCTAGCCCATAAGCATTTCATAAACCAAATGGGTCTAGCCTATAGCCCCTTTGAAACTCAAATGGGCCTAACCCATAGGCCTTATATGCCATAGCGGATGGGAAGTCCGGATGCATCACATACATCAAGGGTGGGGCCCACATGAGGGCCTACCATCATATTTACTACAACAGGAATAGTATGTAAATACATATAATACATATAGTATATATATAAGTACGTATATATATGTATACATGCACACACCCATACACGTATACACACCCACACAGCACGCACACACACACCGTACGCCGCTGTGGCGTGCATAAAACACATGCATCAAGAAGGCTCCACCGTCCAGCGGACGGTGAAAGCAGAATGGCAACAAGGTGGGCGCCACCGTCCACTGGACGGTGGACTTCAATACACACATCACTGTGGGTCCCATGTGGGACTCACTCTGAAGTATTTATTTGACATCTGACCCGTTCATAAGGTCACTCATCCTGGATGAAGGGAAAACACAAAATCTCAGCTTGATCCAACACTTCTGTGGACCCCAGGAAGGGTTTCAATGGTGGTTATTCATTCACACTGTTTCTTACGGTGTGGGCCACATGAGTTTTGGACCAACCTAAAATTCGAAGGGGGCCCACCTGAGATGGGGACCCACCCAATGGACGGCTTGGAGAGCATACATACATCAAGGTGGGGCCCACGGCTGGGGCCGTGGGTCCCTCTCTGGACGTCACGCCCGCTGCACGCACAGGCAGCGCCTGCTGCCTTCAAAGGTGGCAGCGCTGCTGCCCTTTTTGTTTTTTTTTTTTTTTTTTTTTTGTGGTAAAAAAAAAACACCGGTGGGACCCACTGATGAGAGATCCGCTCCGCCCACTTTATCATAGGCCCCAAACAGGCCACACAAAACTCATCTCTGGCACTGATTTGGAGTGTAGAAACCGCAAAATGGGTATTAGCAGGCTTGGAAGTCTAAAAGTATCCTTGTCTCTGGTACGGCCCGCCTGCTCATTGGATTGAGATCATTCCTTGGTTCAACGCCTAAAATATCCCAGGAAAAGTGGTGGATGGCGTGGATTTAACATAAACAATCGGGTGGGGCCTATGCAAGTGGGCCACCAAAAAGGCTCTTCTTTTTTTTTGGTCTTGTGTTTTGGTTGAGACGTCCAGCGTCTCTGACGCTGGACAGTTTTTTTTTTTTTTTTTTTTCTTCTTTTCTCCTCTTTTTTTTTTGTAGTGGGCCTTGATGAAGTGGGCCACCACAAATAGGTGTACAACACATATGGTGGGCCCCACTTGAATAGATCAAAAGTACATAATGCCAAGGTGGGATCCATTCAAGTGGGCCACACAATCCTTTTGCCCAAAAAAAAAAATAAAATAAAATAGAATAAAATAAAATAAAATAAATAAAAGAGAGAGAGAGTCATGGAGAGTGGGACACGGCTTGTGATGGAGGGACCCCGTCATTATGGGCCTTCCCTTGCAATGATACATACAACAATGGATCCCTTGCACATGGGACCGTTAAAAATGTAAATCAACGGTGGAGATCCATTCTCCACCGATATGGACGGTCTAGATGACCTTTCTAAATGAAAATAAGCATCATGATGGGGTCCATGGAGAATGGCCCCATCATGGAACGATCATGATGATCCAAGTGGTCCATCGGCCACAAATAAGGGTCCCAAGTGAGATCCACACCATTGATCGGTGGGCCTCACTTGGTCCACCATAAAAATAAGAAAATCTATCCTATAGAAGCACCCACCGTCCGATCTTCTCGCTCCTAGGGGTTCCTTGGCACCTTGTCTTCAACTTCAATGGCCAAGATGAAGAATGGAGGGTTGAGATGGGAGATCTTTGGGGTAGGAAGGTGGGCCACTTAGAGCTTAGGAAGGTTGGAGATTTCCATACGTATGGGCTCTTGGAGTTGCTTGAAAATCTTGAAATGAGAAAGAGAGAAAGAGAGAGTGATGTAAAGGGAGAGAGAGAGAGTGATGGATGGATGGGTGAGTGATGGTTGTGTAAGAAAAGTATGGGTTAGGAAGACTTTTGTGGCTTTTGTGTAAGAGAGGTATGGGATGTGGAGACTTTTGTGGTTGCTTGGGAAAAGGGATGGAGGTGATGTGTACTTGACATGTGATGGGTTGATGGGTGATTGATTGATGGGATTGATGTGATTGATGTGACACATCGTTGAGATTCCCTTGGTTTTCGCAACGCGCGGCGTTTTCTCGCACCGAACGTTGGCCCATAACTCTTGATCAGGATATCGCCTTGGCGCACGAGTCGCGGTATCGGAACCGCAACGACGGCGCGGTCGCTATGGTATAGGTCTCGAGTTGAGTCGACTCGGGTTGTCGGCACATGAATCCGGGTCGCGCGTCGATATCCATTAAGGGTCGAAAGTTGCCGAAATTCGACCGGTAAGACCGCGGAAGTGTACGGAAAGGTACGGACCAAGATACGGGTCTTACAGCTCTCCCCTCCTTATAAAAATTTCGTCCTCGAAATTTACACAAGCGTCGCAACTAAGCATAACTCGCGAGGAATAAGAAACATAACGTCATCATATAGAATCAGGGACAGCGTACAAAATACAATACATGATCATCAACCATCAAAGAGATGAGGATATCGCTCTCGAATCTCAGCCTCACGCTCCCAAGAAGCCTCCTCTACAGAATGGTGACCCCACTGCACCTTCACCAACGGAATGACCTTGGTTCTGAGGACCTGCTCCTTCCGATCAAGGATACGGATTGGCTGCTCAATGTAAGAAGCATCCTCACGAACCTCCAACGGCTGCCAATCAATGACGGGAACTATGTCTGACCCACACTTCCTCAACATGGAGACGTGAAAAACGTTGTGGACGCCAGACAACTGTGATGGTAAGGCAAGCCGATAGGCCACGGCGCCAACGCGCCCAGTGATCTCAAAAGGTCCTATGAATCTCGGGGCAAGCTTACCCTTCGCTTCAAATCGAACTAAGGCCTTCATGGGCGAGACCTTGAGATACACATGGTCCCCTACATCAAACTCCAAGGGACGACGCCGACGATCAGCAGAACTCTTCTGTCGGCTCTGAGCTGTGCGCATCCTCTGCCTGATGATGTCGATAGCGTCTGAAGTCTCCTGCACCAGCTCGGGACCTAGGAGACGGCGCTCTCCAACCTCGGTCCAACAACTCGGTGATCTACATGGTCTGCCATATAGTGCCTCAAAAGGAGTCATGCCGATGGTCGCCTGATAGCTGTTATTGTACGCAAACTCAGCCAATCGCAGATGCTCATCCCAGCTACCCCCGAAGTCAATCGCGCAGGCCCGAAGCATGTCCTCAAGTATCTGATTGACCCTCTCGGTCTGGCCATCGGTCTGCGGATGGTACGCGGTGCTGAGCTGCAAATCAGTCCCCATCGCTCGCTGGAAGCTCCCCCAAAACTGAGACGTGAACCTCGAGTCTCGGTCAGAAACGATCGAGACTGGAACACCATGCAGTCTCACAATCTCCTCAATGAATAGTCTCGCAAGCCGGTCCATAGACCAAGTCGCACGCATCGCAAGGAAATGTGCCGACTTCGTCAGACGATCCACAACAACCCAAATGGAGTCATGACGGCGCTGAGTCCTCGGCAAACCCATGATGAAATCAGTCGACACGTGCTCCCACTTCCACATCGGGATGCTCAACGGCTGCAATAACCCAGGAGGTCTCTGATGATCGGCCTTGACACGCTGGCACGTGTCACACTCGGCCACAAAACTGGCGATCTGGCGCTTCATTCCCGCCCAAAAATACTGTCGCCTCATGTCACGGTACATCTTCGTCGAGCCCGGGTGGATAGAAAATCGCGATCGATGTGCCTCGGTCATAAGATCTCTGCGTAACTCTGGGATATCCGGGACACATAATCGGCCTCTGAAGCGAAGTCCACCGTCTGTACCGATCTGCCAATCTGCCTGACCCTCAGATGCCGCCTCAGCCATATAACTCTGCAACGACTCATCAGCCTGCTGAGCCTCGATCACCCTAGCGACAAGAGAGGGTTGAATCGACAAGCTCGATAACTGTACAATGGAAGACTGCAGGCCGAACTCAAAGTCATATGCAGCAATATCCTCAAGCATCCGCCACTCCTGAATCATCATGTGCGCCACTAGGCCTCGTGGCTGACGGCTGAGGGCATCTGCCACCACGTTCGCCTTGCCCGGGTGGTACTGAATGTCGAAATCATAGTCCTTCAGGAGCTCCATCCAGCGCCTCTGTCTCATATTCAACTCAGACTGTGAGAAGAGGTACTTCAAGCTCTTATGATCAGAGAAGAGCTCGAACCTAATCCCGTAAAGGTAGTGCCTCCACACCTTCAGTGCGAAGACAACGGCAGCCAGCTCCAGATCATGTGTAGGGTAGTTCAGCTCATGGACCTTGAGCTGACGAGACGCGAAGGCCACTGGTCTCCCGTGCTGCATCAGGACAGCACCTAAACCGATGTGCGAGGCATCAGTGAATACAATGAAGCCGTCACTCCCAGATGGAAGAGTGAGGACAGGAGCGGACGTCAGACGGTCCTTCAACTCCGTAAATGCTCGCTCGCAGGCGTCACTCCAAATAAACTCTGCGCCCTTCCGAGTCAACCTGGTCAGCGGGGCTGCAATACGAGAAAAACCCTCGATGAAACGCCGGTAGTAGCCCTCCAAACCAAGGAAACTACGGATCTCTGTCGCAGTCGTGGGCTGGCTCCACTGACGCACTGCCTCGACCTTCGAGGGGTCCACTGCGACGCCCTCCCTCGTCACCACGTGACCGAGGAACTTCACCTCCTCCTGCCAAAACTCGCACTTCTCCAGCTTCGCATAAAGCTGGTGTGCGCGGAGGGTCTGTAAAGTAATCTCCAAGTGCTGCTCATGCTCCTCACGGGTCCTCGAATAGATCAGAATGTCGTCGATGAAGACTACAACAAACTGATCTAGATATGGGCGAAAAACCTCGTTCATCAACTGCATGAAGACCGCGGGTGCATTGGTCAGTCCAAAGGACATGACCTGAAACTCAAAATGACCGTAACGCGTCCTGAATGCTGTCTTCGGAATGTCCTCATCTCGGACCCGAATCTGATGATAACCGGAACGCAGGTCAATCTTCGAAAAGAACTGTGCACCCTGCAGCTGGTCGAACAAATCATCAATCCTAGGGAGCGGGTACTTGTTCTTGATCGTGACTTTGTTGAGCTCGCGATAGTCAACGCAGAGCCTCAACGAACCATCCTTCTTCTTCACGAAGAGTACCGGTGCTCCCCACGGAGAACTGCTCGGACGGATAAAGCCCAGCTCACGCAACTCGTCCAACTGCTTCTGCAGTTCCCGTAACTCCAACGGTGCCATACGATACGGGGCCTTTGAAATAGGCGCGGTACCAGGCACGAGATCGATCTGGAACTCGATGAGTCGACGAGGCGGTAATCCCGGAATCTCCCGAAACACATCGGGAAAATCGCAAACTATCGACAAATGGTCGATGCCAACGGCGACATGCTCCTCTATGGCGCACGACATCATACAAGACAACTGCTCTCCTCTAGCCTCTGCAACGAACTGGAACTGTGGCACGCCGGGTATACAGAACGTGACGGTCCTCGCGGCGCAGTCCAAAATGGCATAATACTCAGCGAGCCAATCCATGCCCAAGATAACGTCGAACTCGGACATCGGCAAAACAAACAAATCAGCAGGCAGGAAGGTATCCCCAACTAGAACGGGACAAGACGAACAGAATCGTCCCAACGCTGCAGTCCTCCCCAAGGGAGTCGATACTGATAGACTCTCACCAGCAGACTCTAACGGTAAGCCAGCCGATCGACAGAAGCTCTCGGCCACAAAAGAATGCGATGCACCGGAATCAAACAATACACGTGCAATGCATGCAGAAACTGGTAATATACCCTCAACGACTCCTCCGGATGACTGTGGATCCTGCTGAGCCGCATAAAACCTAGCCTGAGCTGGCTGGGGAGGTGCCTGTCCTCTCTGAACGTGCTGCTGCTGCTGCTGGGGTCGCTGAGGTGGTCGGAACTGCTGCCTCTGCTGCTGCGGCCTCTGAGGCTGATGCTGATGCTGATGCTGCTGCTGAGGTGGCCTCGGTGGTAGAGGCTGCTGTCGCTGCTGCTGTGGGGGTCTCTGCTGCTGTGGTGGAGGTCTCTGCTGCTGTGGACCTCTCTGCTGCTGCTGGGGACTGGGACACTCCCATGAACGGTGTCCCGTCGCACCGCACCTGAAGCAAGTGCCGGTGAACTGTCAATGAGGTGGTGGTGGAGGTGCTGATGGTGCTGATGGTGTACGGAAAGCTGGGCGACCAGTGCACCTCTGCTGCTGTGGTCGACCCTGCTGGGAATGACTGGAAGAAGCCTGCCTCTTCCGGTCTCCCCTCTGACCACGATCAGACTGAGAACCGGCCCACTCAGTCTCGTATATCTGAGCCTTCCGCACTACTGCCTGGAAGGTAGGAAGCTCATGCCCAATAACGCGACCTCGAAGGCCGTAACGTAAGCCGTGCTCGAAACGGCGGGCCTTCCGCCCCTCATCATCAACCATGTACGGCGCAAATCTCGATAGTGCCATGAAACGGGCCGCGTACTGTGCCACGGTCATATCTCCCTGCACCAGAGTCTCGAACTCTAAGGCTCGCTGACGACGGATGTGGTCAGGGAAGTACTGCTCCTCAAATCGGTCCACAAAGTCCTCCCATGTCCAGACATAATCAGGTCCAGCGACACGGGCGACAGAGGTCCACCAATGCTCGGCCTCACCGTGGAAGAGAAATACTGCTAACCGGACGCGCTGCTCGGTCGTGCACAACATGGTATCGAATATCTTCTCCACATCGGAGCGCCATCTCTCGGCTGCAGTCGGATCCGGCTCGCCCTGGAAACGAGGGGGATCATGCCGTCTAAACTCACGGAGTACGGCGCTCGCGCGTTCCTGCTCCGCCTGAGCTGGTGAAACAGCTGGGCGTCTACCCTGTCCCTGTAGTGCAGCTGTCACCGCCTGCAACATCTGCTGTAACTGAGAGGCACTCACAGTCACAGTCGGCTCCTCATCGGTCTCCGGTGGAGGAATGTCATCCTCATGGGAAGAAGCAGGAATCTCTGAGGGTGGAATGGGAGACGCAGGTGGTAGAGCTGGAGTCTCCGATGGTGAGGTAGAATCCTCAGGTGGTGGTGCGGGAGTCGATCGAGTAACAGGCGCCATACCCTACAGGAAAGAGCGAAAACGCCTATCATCTTCCAGAACTCTCGAATGTACGCATGTTAATGGTCTGATTCGGAAGGTCGTGAAGTTATCCGAACTTCAGAACTTAGCCATTCTTCACTCATAGCAAACATGTAATGTTATTCTCGGTTATTCCCAAGTTATGCTCTGATACCAACTTCTGTCACGCCCCAAACTCAGAAACCGGGCTCACAAAATTTCCGATCGTCGAATCCGGCGCCGACAGCCTCCGTAGAACCCCATTCTCGGCTCCTAGCTCCCATTCGCCAGGTTCCGATCCTGGGATGCTACGAGGAGGATTTTAAATATCAGTTTGATTCGTAATAAGCATAACCAAAGGCATAACCCACAAACAACAACCAAGCACTCCATTACATTTCCACTATGATCAAAAATTTTTACAAGTACAATGAGCATAAAGGGAAATACAATGGTAAATAACAGAAAACTCCAAAATGATCAGCGACGCGCTCCTGCCTCAACGCTGCTGCAGTCCAACGTCACCTGCACGCAACGGTCGTGCATAAGCTTACAGAAAGCTTAGAGGGTGGTGAAAGTGTGTGCGCAAGGTAGTAATATGAATGCAATGTCAGAGTAATGCGGAATATGCAGATGGAACCAAAACGTCATGAGCCGTACCAAGGCTATGCAATGCAAGACATGAATGGTATCGGCCATCCCAAGGCCATGCAATGTGCAATGCAACTCAAGCATACAGATCCTCATCAATGTCCACATATCAGTACAGCTCAGAGTATGGAATATCACCGGGGTCTAATACACTCTAAACCAGATTGCCGCCACATTGCGCGCAATAAGGTAAGTGGAAGAGACCTCACTATCCGTCTGCCAATATCGGGCGCGACTCGTCGATAGCGGACCCATTCCTCGAGCTGGTCAAACTCAGCCTAGCATTGCCCCCTACACTCGGGCGGGTAAGGCCGTACCCCCTTCCAACCGACCACGACACAGTGGAGAGCGTAACCGTCTGGTAATCGGCACTCAACGCTCATCTACCCACTCGGTCTAGACGTTGGAGCAACCTCTTGGTACCATAAGGGTTTAGGGACTTTCACCCAGGGATATCTATAGTACCCCATGTAAAACAAGATTTCCGGTATCCAATCCTGCCAACCACGATGCGTCTGTGGAGGCTACGGCCCTGATGTCGCTAGGGCGTGCAATAACCATGTCACACAAATGCGGAATGCATGAATCACGCTATCCAGTCATGCAACCAATCCTGCGCATACCGTGCGCTCATGTAGGGCAACACCGCCTAACCGGGAGCCCATAAACAACCTGCCCGAAGGCAAATGCTATGATCAGTCATTACTCATATCAAGCATACATATGATGCGTATGATCATGGGCCATGAAACTATACTAAACATGTTATAATAAAAGGAATTATCTTACGATGCAGATGGATCTGGACGGCCTATACACAATAAGTACGGCCCAATAATGGGCCCTAAGGAGAGTCGTAATGTGGACATTCAACCAACATTACACTCGCAATGTGGACGTCAAACCAACATTTCTCCCAAGGCACGATCGTTGTGAACATCGTACTTAGTCTATAATGGATTTACACATTGCAATGGACCGTAGGTTGTCCCCATTGGATCTTACATATATATCAAATGGGCCATATCCTATGGGCTTTTATTCATCAGATGGGCCACATAAATGGGCCACACCAATGGGTCTCATGTGCGTTACAATGGGTCAAAACCCGTGGGCCTTATATTGCATCAATTAGACCTAGTCACATGAGTTTAATATATAACCAATGGGCCACACTAATTGGGTCCCACATGTGGATCAAGTGGGCCTCAACCCATAGGCCTAACATGAGTTCAATGGCCTAAACCCCTAGGCCTTAGTCAATTAATATGGGTCTAACTCATGGATTTCAAATAAATTCAGTGGGCCTAAACCCATGAACCCTTTTTATAATCAAATGGGCCTAACCCATAGGCCTTTACAAATCAAGTGGGCCTATCCCATAGGCCTTTACCAATCAAATGGGTTTAATCCCATGGGCCTTACAATATATCAAATGTCTTACTTCCATGGGCTTTAAAATTTCAACAAAAAGGTCCAATTACATGGACCTTGAAGTACATCAAATGGGCCTAGTCCCATGGACTTGCAACACACCAAATGAGCCTAAGTTTTTAGGCCTTAAATGAATCCAATGGGCCTAGCCCATAAGCATTTCATAAACCAAATGGGTCTAGCCTATAGCCCCTTTGAAACTCAAATGGGCCTAACCCATAGGCCTTATATGCCATAGCGGATGGGAAGTCCGGATGCATCACATACATCAAGGGTGGGGCCCACATGAGGGCCTACCATCATATTTACTACAACAGGAATAGTATGTAAATACATATAATACATATAGTATATATATAAGTACGTATATATATGTATACATGCACACACCCATACACGTATACACACCCACACAGCACGCACACACACACCGTACGCCGCTGTGGCGTGCATAAAACACATGCATCAAGAAGGCTCCACCGTCCAGCGGACGGTGAAAGCAGAATGGCAACAAGGTGGGCGCCACCGTCCACTGGACGGTGGACTTCAATACACACATCACTGTGGGTCCCATGTGGGACTCACTCTGAAGTATTTATTTGACATCTGACCCGTTCATAAGGTCACTCATCCTGGATGAAGGGAAAACACAAAATCTCAGCTTGATCCAACACTTCTGTGGACCCCAGGAAGGGTTTCAATGGTGGTTATTCATTCACACTGTTTCTTACGGTGTGGGCCACATGAGTTTTGGACCAACCTAAAATTCGAAGGGGGCCCACCTGAGATGGGGACCCACCCAATGGACGGCTTGGAGAGCATACATACATCAAGGTGGGGCCCACGGCTGGGGCCGTGGGTCCCTCTCTGGACGTCACGCCCGCTGCACGCACAGGCAGCGCCTGCTGCCTTCAAAGGTGGCAGCGCTGCTGCCCTTTTTGTTTTTTTTTTTTTTTTTTTTTGTGGTAAAAAAAAAACACCGGTGGGACCCACTGATGAGAGATCCGCTCCGCCCACTTTATCATAGGCCCCAAACAGGCCACACAAAACTCATCTCTGGCACTGATTTGGAGTGTAGAAACCGCAAAATGGGTATTAGCAGGCTTGGAAGTCTAAAAGTATCCTTGTCTCTGGTACGGCCCGCCTGCTCATTGGATTGAGATCATTCCTTGGTTCAACGCCTAAAATATCCCAGGAAAAGTGGTGGATGGCGTGGATTTAACATAAACAATCGGGTGGGGCCTATGCAAGTGGGCCACCAAAAAGGCTCTTCTTTTTTTTTGGTCTTGTGTTTTGGTTGAGACGTCCAGCGTCTCTGACGCTGGACAGTTTTTTTTTTTTTTTTTTTTCTTCTTTTCTCCTCTTTTTTTTTTGTAGTGGGCCTTGATGAAGTGGGCCACCACAAATAGGTGTACAACACATATGGTGGGCCCCACTTGAATAGATCAAAAGTACATAATGCCAAGGTGGGATCCATTCAAGTGGGCCACACAATCCTTTTGCCCAAAAAAAAAAATAAAATAAAATAGAATAAAATAAAATAAAATAAATAAAAGAGAGAGAGAGTCATGGAGAGTGGGACACGGCTTGTGATGGAGGGACCCCGTCATTATGGGCCTTCCCTTGCAATGATACATACAACAATGGATCCCTTGCACATGGGACCGTTAAAAATGTAAATCAACGGTGGAGATCCATTCTCCACCGATATGGACGGTCTAGATGACCTTTCTAAATGAAAATAAGCATCATGATGGGGTCCATGGAGAATGGCCCCATCATGGAACGATCATGATGATCCAAGTGGTCCATCGGCCACAAATAAGGGTCCCAAGTGAGATCCACACCATTGATCGGTGGGCCTCACTTGGTCCACCATAAAAATAAGAAAATCTATCCTATAGAAGCACCCACCGTCCGATCTTCTCGCTCCTAGGGGTTCCTTGGCACCTTGTCTTCAACTTCAATGGCCAAGATGAAGAATGGAGGGTTGAGATGGGAGATCTTTGGGGTAGGAAGGTGGGCCACTTAGAGCTTAGGAAGGTTGGAGATTTCCATACGTATGGGCTCTTGGAGTTGCTTGAAAATCTTGAAATGAGAAAGAGAGAAAGAGAGAGTGATGTAAAGGGAGAGAGAGAGAGTGATGGATGGATGGGTGAGTGATGGTTGTGTAAGAAAAGTATGGGTTAGGAAGACTTTTGTGGCTTTTGTGTAAGAGAGGTATGGGATGTGGAGACTTTTGTGGTTGCTTGGGAAAAGGGATGGAGGTGATGTGTACTTGACATGTGATGGGTTGATGGGTGATTGATTGATGGGATTGATGTGATTGATGTGACACATCGTTGAGATTCCCTTGGTTTTCGCAACGCGCGGCGTTTTCTCGCACCGAACGTTGGCCCATAACTCTTGATCAGGATATCGCCTTGGCGCACGAGTCGCGGTATCGGAACCGCAACGACGGCGCGGTCGCTATGGTATAGGTCTCGAGTTGAGTCGACTCGGGTTGTCGGCACATGAATCCGGGTCGCGCGTCGATATCCATTAAGGGTCGAAAGTTGCCGGAATTCGACCGGTAAGACCGCGGAAGTGTACGGAAAGGTACGGACCAAGATACGGGTCTTACACCGGCGGTACTATCAACCAGCTGATCAATTCGAGGAAGAGGGAAGCTATCTTTGGGACAGGCTTTGTTTAGATCCGTATAGTCTATACAGACTCGTCACTTCCCATTGGCTTTCTTTACGAGTACGACATTGGCTATCCATTCTGGATAGTATATCTCTTCGATGAATTTGGCTTTAAGAAGCTTGCTGACTTCCTCTCCAATGATAGCGTACCTTTCTGGGCCGAGAGGACGACGCTTCTGTCGGATGGGTCTGTAGGTTGGGTCGATGTTGAGTCGGTGTGTTATGACCGAGGAATCGATCCAGGCATGTCTTCATGACTCCAGGCGAAGATATCGGCATACCGTCGTAGCAAGGTGATCATCCGTTCTTTAAGAGGCGGGCTCAAAGATGAGCCGATTCAGACTACTTTTGAAACGTTCGTCTCGGTTAATGGCACCGAGACGAGTTCTTCCATCGGTTCCCCCCGCTCGTGAGATCCGATACAGGGGTCCAGCGACTCAATCGTCAAAACCTCAGTCGGGGGCTTTACTGCGGTGGCATAGCATTTTTGAGAATCTTGCTGATCTCCTTTTACTATCCCTACTCCGACTCGGTCGGAAATTTCATGGAAAGGTGGTAGGTAGACACCACGGTTTGAAGGAGGCTTAGAGACGGTCGGCCGAGTATGGCGTTATACACCGACGGTTGGTCCATGACCAGGAAGTCGACCATCACGGTCTTTTGACGGGGCGCAGTTCCGGTGGTGAGCGGCAGTGAGACGATTCCTTCTGGAAGTACATGTCCACTCAAGAATCCGATGAGCGGGGTTCGTACAGGCCGTAGTACCGACCGACCTATGCCCATTTTGTCGAATGCTTGGGCGAACAGGACGTCCGCTGATGATCCTGTATTCACTAGTATCAGGAATACTTTTCTATTCGCGATGGTGAGGGTGACTATGAACGCATCATCGTGAGGATGATGAATGTCTCGAGCATCTTCTTCAGTGAACGAGATACAATATTTCTCTCGTTTCTTCTCCTTGGGAGGCCGAGATAGCAGGAGAACTTCGGACTCGAGGCGGTCGAGGCTTCTAGCATGGTTTCTTCGGGTGTTATTTGAGTTCCCGCCGCCTTGATGACCCCCGACGATCGTTCAGATTTCTTCTTGGGGCCGCTCTTCACTTGGTCCTGCTGCGACGCCGGTACCTACTGTATGTTCTCTTAGCCGGCCCTTTTTAATCAGCCGCTCAATCTCGTCCTTCAAGTGATAACAGTCACTCGTGTTGTGACCATGGTTACGATGGTAGTGGCAATATTTGTTCTTGTTTCGACGATCCGGATTCCCTCGCATTTTCTGAGGCCAGTTGACGAAGCCCTCGGTCTTGATCTCCATTAGTACTTGTTCAGGAGATTTGTTTAGGGGGGTGTATGTAGAGAATCTTCTGTCTGGTCGCTTTCCTAGCCTGCTGTCATCTCGCCCCCGGTCGTCTTTTTACTTTTTTCCTCCGGCCGAGTCGGCTTCTTTTTTGGCCGACTCTTTTGCCAATGGTTTCGTGTTCTTGATCTTTTCTCTTAGGAGTCGCGTTTCTTCCGCATCGGCATATTTGTCCGACCGAACCATAAACTCCCCCAGAGTATGGGACGGGTTTTTATCCAGTGACGCCAAAAAAGGCTTGTCCCTAACCCCCTGCATGAGAGCGTTGAGAGCTGTCTCCTCAAAATGCTTTCGAACTTGCAGGGACTCGAAGTTGAAGCGTTTAATGTAGTCTTTCAGTAGTTCTTCTTCCCTTTGAACTATGTTATTCAGATGCGCGGGAGGCTTCAGTTTCTTTTTTTCGCCGATGAAATTGCTAAGGAAGGCGTCATTGAGTTCGGCGAACGACTTTATCGACTTGGGTTTCAATTGCTTAAACCAAAGTCGGGCTACGTCAGTCAAGGTCAGAGAAAACGCTCGGCACATAACAGCGTCCGAGGCGTCGTGCAATTCCATGTAAGTCCTGAAGCATTCAAGATGCTCTGTTAGATCAGTCTTTTCAGAAAAAGGAGTTATCTAGGGTAAGCGGAACCTTTCCGGCAACCGTGCCCGCATTACCTCGTCCACAAACGGAGAAGCTTTTTCTTCGTATTTGGTCGGATCTGAGTTCCGACCGTGCTTTATATCTGCCATCTCCTTTTTCATCTTCTCTCGGACCTCGTTCTTGAAGTCCTGTATATCAGCCTTCAAGGGTTCGGCGCTCTCTGTCGATTCTTCAGCGTCTACAGGTAGCCGAGTTCGCCTCCTCTGATCTATTATATGCCTCAAATCAGAGGGAGGCAAAATGGCTGTTGCTGAACGAGCAGGCGCTGGGTGACTTAGTTCTCGAGGTTGACTCGGTCGTCTGGGCGACTGTGGCGGGGCAGGCTGCGCTACAGATGCTGGTGGATGAACTTGTGCCGACTCCTGGCGCTGCATCTGCTGGTTGAACAGTTGTTCCAGCATGTGTTTCATGGCAGCCATCTCGGAATGCATTTCTTGAACCTCGCGATCCAGGTGTGCGTTCCCTTGATTGGGCTGGCTTGTAGTCGCAGGCGGTGCTGCCGGGAGAGCTCCCTGAGCTATGCTAGCAGTGGCCTCCCCAGCTTCATCTGGGTCCGTCCTTCTTATTCTTGCCATTCGAATAGTTGGAGAAAACGGCTTTTTGTCCGATTCCCACAGACGGCGCCAACTGTTGCAGTGTTCTTATGGGATGGCTTCCTCAAGGCGGGCCCTCCTTCACCTGCACTGACAACAATGTCAAGGGAACCCTGGCTAGAGCCGGGGAACCTCCGATGCTTAAGTCAGTTATCTGGTCAATAGCCAAGAGCTTGTCTCGGTTAGTATTGCGTACCTTCTTCTGTCCCAAGCTTAGAGATTTATACAGTTTGCCAACCCTTATCCTCAGAGGATTCTTCTCCTGGGATTGCTCAGGATCCCGAGAATCTCGGGATCCGCTACCCGTATCCCTGGATTTTCGTAGAGCAGCATCTGTCCTCGTTCTACCATTCTTCGTCTCGGCTAGATCGCGACCGACTCTGGGGGAGTCTCGGCCAGGTCGTGATCGACCCTGGGAGAGTCTCGGCCGACACAGGAGGACGGGTTCCCGGCCCTTCCACGGACGGAATAATCTCGGTTTCTATCGGTCATTCCTCGCTCCGTGACCGACAAAACCAACTCCTTGAGTCGGTCTTATTCTATCGGCTGAGCGGCTTTAACACGCTCGGCCTTTAGTGGGCTTATGCAGGCGAGGTCATCACTCTGACAGAGCGACTTTAATCGTCCTTGCTTACGCCTCCCGGCCTATCATCCGTTTTATAGGTGTTGTCTCGGATTCTTCAGGCAGTGTCAGCAAAGCCGACCTACTCTTATCCGAGTCTCCGAGCTCAACACATTTTTCCCCAACAGGTATTATTTTATAAATGATACCCCTTTATATAAAAACCCCTACATTAAAATACCATGCATAAGCTATCAACTAATACAAGACGGCTGCCTATCCGCCTATCATAGAAATCGGACACCTCAAAAACCATGCCTCGCAACCAACTTGCAATACGAGAATGGTATGGGATTATCCGCCTTTTACGACTATATAAGTATGACTTTTCAAAGCATCCTATCATCGTATATGCTTCACTTTTTTCTTTTTTTTTTTTTAATTTTAACACACCCCCACGCACTCATGCCATAGTCAGATTTCACCATCGATGGATGCTCGAACCCTTGACCGAGTGTTGAAACTCCTAAGAGTGTATCACCGGAGCAAGAGTAAGGATCCACTTGATGCGTGATTTTGATGACATACATATTAGAAGCCAGATTCTCCCAAATCATGCCTTTGTACCCTATATACAATGTGAAAAATATTTGGATTGTCCATTTTTTCTACAATTAGATAAGTAAGATTTTTGGGCCATCCCATCATTTTGTAGGATTTGCATGATGTGTGGCTTGAATAGTGGTATTTTATATACTGATCAGCATTCTCTAACTTGAAATGAGTTAGGTAGATTTTTCATAAATTATATATAAAAAAAAACCATGTATAATAAAACTCCTACATTAAAATACTCTGCATGAGCTATCTTGTCCAACACGGCCTCCATCATGGAAGTCAGACACCCAAAAATCAACCCAACATGAAATGTGAATTTGGAAGTTTTGGGGGTTGTCTAGTTTTTTACGATTGGATAAGTATGATTTTTAGGGCATCCGATTATCATATATGGCGGCCCACTTGATGGGTGGCGTGGATGGCATGCAGACAAGAAGGTGGGTCATGTGCAATAATAGAAAAACCGATATTATAGAATGTTGATAGTGTCTACCTTGATTATGATTTTTAAAGACATCAAGTAAATTTGATTTTATTTTATCTTTTGTATATTATTATCAAGTGAGCCACACTATAATGATGAGATGCCCTAAAAATTAAATTTATTCAATCACTAAGTGAGCTACGCCATAAAAACATAATAGACCGCAACTATATCATCTACAAATTGAAGAAATGGCCCAACACGAGGGTCACATGTGGTTAGAAATAGGTGACTTTGAGGCGTCCCACTTTCATGGAGGGGCTACCTTGATGGATTGGTTAGCATACCACTCTATGGTGGTATTTTCCTTGTTGAGGAAGTTCTTGATTTTCTATTGACCTTTATTTTTGTCATTTACAAAAAAAAAAGAAGGCAACCCAACAAATGACCAAGAAAATTCATCAGAAGATGATATGACGCAACATCACAACTAAAATAGTGTTAGCAAGTATGACTCAAGAAGAGCAAAACACCCTATCTCATCAAACGGTGTAAAGAGTTCTCATCTCTTGTTTTTATTAATGTGGATCCTACGTCTGGTAAAGATCATTACATTCCACACATCGTCAAAACAACCTTTTCCTCAACGATCTATAGCCATAATTTTCATGTTACTTATAAAGAGAAATAAGATCTGATGTAGAGTGGCCGTGGATAGTTTCATGGTTAAGATAGATCAGAAAAGGCTCAGTCGATGACAAAAGTGATGTAGACCATCATATCTTAAATGGGGGTGTATCTCGTAATCTAGAATGAGTTATCAGATGTAAAATATATGATTTTGGGGTAGAACGAGCTACTTTAGCCACCCAACCTGCTATGTCAGGTTGCTTAAGCTGGATTTGCAAAATACCATCAGATTGACAGTCGTTTTCCTATTTTAATTCTATTTTTACTATAAATAGTAAGTTTAGTTTGATTATAACTCTTCAGGCTTTAGGAAATGCAACGTGAAAAGTGCTTAGAATAATGAGGAGAGCAGCATGATGAAGCCAAATAGTTTGGCCGAAAACTTGCGCATTAGTGGAAATCCAGAGAAGCTCCATGGGGAAGACAGTGATCGACCTCATCATGTTCATCCCTACATCATGATCCAACCAAACTACTTCGGTAACTCTCTTTTTAAAAGTATGTCTTGAGAGAGATTTTCTTAATCCTTTTAAAGAGAATGATTAGGTTACGTGAGATAGAGAGATTACTACTTAAAGAATCCTGACCATCCGACATGCATGAAGAGTCCTTATCTGGCCAAGACTCTTTCCCACCAGTTTTAATAAATGAAGACATCTTGTATTTGGAGATTGATATCTAAGAGTCCTTATGCATTGGTATTTTGATTACTTGCCTCCAAGTATAGAGGTTTGTAAGTAGTATCCTGTGATGTATGTGAGCATATCTCTACAACCTCTTCCTCTGAAATACTAATTCATTGAATTAACACTTGGGTCATGGCCCAATTAATACACTTGATTGGTGTCTATCCAATATTCATTCAGGGTAACGATAAATGCATGCCTAGATCAACATCTGTATATACCAGTAGAGTTATAATAATGTTGAATTTTCGATTTTCTTTTTGCGACATGAAATTAATCAGCCCATGCATGTTGGTAAATCTAGTTGGTACGCCACACGATTGTTGATATGGCTATAATTTCAGTTAAACTACATCTCCAACATCAAATGACCACTCCAAACACTGGTTATCAACTTGTATTTTCATGCAATTTTGAGCGGCCATTAAATTATTATTTTTTAGCAGCTTCAAGATGTGATCCCATGTCAGCAATTCTTGTTCCACATGATATAGCAAAGTACAGTTCGATAGATGGTGGAGCTTGGCCGTACACTACTTCATGTGGTATCATTTTGGTAGATTTGTGGTATGCTATATTGTAACTCCATTCAAACCATGGTATCTATCATGCCCACTGATTTGGTTGGGTGGTGGTAAAACATCTCAAGTATGTTTCCAAGCAATGGTTCATGTCATGCCCCAAATTCAAAAATTGGGCTCACAAAAATTTCGATTGCTAAATCCGGTGTCGAAAGCCTTCGTAGTACCTCATTTTTGGCTCCCAACGTCCATATGCTAGATTCGATCCTGGAATCCTACAAGGAGGATTTTCTAAAGTACATTCGTCTCATAAGAAGCATAACCACATGTTTACCCAAATCATAAAGGCAACATTATCATCACGTATCCATTGATATAAACATTTGAATACAATGCTGAAAAGGAAATATATGTGTCAAAATCAAAGCTCCAGGAGTCTGCTGCATGCTCCATGCTCAACGCTGCTGTAACCTAACATCACCTGCACACATCTATCGTGCATAAGCTTATAGAAAGCTTAGCGAATGGTGAAAGTGTATGATTAAGGTAAGTGCCAAGCACGCAAGTATCAGAGCAAGTAGAAATACTGATAATTCCATAAGACATACAATATCAGAGTAAGCGGAAACATACTGGTAAATCCATGAATGCTATCAAGGCCATGTGATGCAAAAATGTAATAAACTAATATCATATACTGAGGATGTAAAGCAATATGCAAATCCTACTAAGTCCACGAATACTGTCAACCGTATCTAGGCCATATAAACGCAGAAACATTATAACCCAAAATTTTAAATGCCACAGATGCAATGCAATATGCAGTAAAAATGAAATGACCAAATTGGAGTGAAGTCGGGATGATAATACGTAGTATCGCATGCTATGGGGTCCATCATAAGGGAATTCTATCCAAACCAGTCTCATACTTAGATTTGGATAATCAAACACAATGTGGTAAACTCCTGATTTTCGGTTAGTCGCACGCCCTAATCAAAATTCTAGCCATTGTGAAGGTACACATAATAAATAGTTGAGCACCACCAACCCAAGTGGACAGTGAATAAATGAGTAAAATGTTGAGTATGCAACTTTTGCTCCAAAAATCAGTACTGTACATCGCTGGGATCATCACCGGGGTTTAGTACACTCCAAGCTAGCTACCACCTCGGCCGGCCGCGTAGCCCAGCGAGTGAAAAAGACCTCAATACCCGCCTACCAGCAGTATACCAATGCCTACCCGGCTAGTCGATAACGGGCCCATTTAGGAGCTGGTCAAACTTAACTTAGCTTACAGCCCCCTTCCTCCAGCGGATAAGGCGACACCCTCTTCTAACCGACCACAACACAGTGGGAGATACAGCCTACTAGTATTCGCAACTCAAGTGCTCATGTAATCCACTCGGTCTAAACGTTGGAGCGTCTCTTGGCCACGGAGGTTTAGAGACTTTCACCCATAAACATCCAAAGTACTCAGATGCTCGAATCAAACATTCTGGTGTCACATCTAGCCATTCACGACATGCCTGTGGAAGCTGCGGCCCTGATGTCGATAGGGCGTACAATAATCACAACACACAATGTAAGATGCATGAGTCATACAATGCATATGGGCATGTATCATGATGTTATGTTGTCACATACTCATAATCAATATCGATAACTGGCACCAATAATCGGCCTTGACAATCGGAATTGGCCTCGACAATCGAAATCGATAATCAGCCTAACAAAATGGCCTAAGGGAATGTCACAATGTAGACATTTAACCATCATTGCTCCCAAGGAGTGACCTACATAGAGCCAAACGTATATTGAGCCCGTGGCCTCACACAAAGGTCTCATACATAACATAATGCCTTACATACCACTCGAAGGGCCTCACACAAGGGCCTCAGACATCACATGGGCCGAAAATACATCTCAATGGGCCTCATCATATGGGCCATAAATACATTACATCAGGCCTTGCCTATGGGCCTTGAATACATCACAATGGGCCACAACCATCGATCTCTCATACATCACATCGGGCCTTGCTATCTGGGTCGGAAATACATCATAATGGGCCACAACCCATGGGCCTTAATACACCACGAGTGGGCCCTACACATGGGCCTAATATACTTCACAGGTGGGCCACTTGACGGTGGGCCACTAGACGCTGTAGATCAGGCAATAAAAAAATAAAAAATAAAAATAAATTATACTAATATATATTTATTATTATATATATATGTAGGGCCCACCTGTGATGTATATTAGGCCCATACATCAAGTGGCCCATCGTCCAAGCGATGGATGGTGTGGATGCCACACGTGTAATGAGTCCATGAGATAGATGGCATATATAAAACACACACATCAGTTGGATCCCACAGACCTTGCTGACGTCACAGCAATGGGACCCACAGAGCTTGGTGGCGTCAATACACCAGTTGTATAACCGGTATGAGGTACCCAACCAACCCATTTTCAAGGTGGGGTCTATCTCGTGGACGACATGGATCAAGTGGGACACACTCCTTCAAAAAAAATAGAGAGAGACAGAGAGGGATCGGAATAGCGGAGGGACCCCGCCACTATGGGTCCCACATTGATACAAATCATACATCAAGATGGGTCCCACCATATGTGGGCCCTAAATCAAAAGAAAAAGTAATATGAACACCCACGGTTAGATCTCATCTTCTTTCTTCGGCCTATAGGTTTTGGAGCTCTAAGGGAATAATTACAACGGTTGAGATGGACTTTGGATGGTGGAGATGAGAGGTAGGAAGGTGGGCCACACTAGCTTCCCCCATGGATGTCCATCTCTCTCATGGTTGCTTGAGAGATGGAGTTTGAAATGAGAGAGAGATGGAGAGAGAGAGAGAGAGAGAGAGAGAGAGAGAGAGAGAGAGAGAGAGAGGTGATGTAAGAGGGTGATGGGTGAGTGAATGATAGGTGTGTACTTGACATGTAAGGGATGTGTAAGAGAGAGAGAGAGAGTTGACTTTGGGGATGGGTGTTGTACTTGACATGTGAGGTGATTGATGAGATATTTCTCTTGGGTTTGTAACGCGTGACATTTTTCTTGAACTGAATGCCCACATCTCTTGGTATGGGTATCGCCTCGGCGCGTAATACGCAGCACCGGAGCTGCGGCGACGGTACGGTCGTAAGAGTATAAGTTTCGAGTCGAGCCGACTCTGATATATGGGACACGACTCAGGATCGCGCGCAAACGCCGATAACAAATCGCAGATTTCCAGAATTCGACCGGAAGGACCGTGGAAGCCTACGGAACGGTACGGGCTAGGATACGCATAATTAGGGTGATAGGTTACACTCATGAGTAACTAAAAACCCTATAAGCATAATGTCGGGAAGCTACAGAAGCATATAGAGATAAATCAAGCAAAATACTTCATTTTAAAATTATGTTAAAAAACAAGCAAATTGAATTTTACGGGAAAAAATCTTTACAGAAAAAACCACGACACAAAATAACAATAATACACTATGAAAGCAGAATTTTACAAGAGATTGAGATTACTAATTTGAACAAGCCTCAAATCTACTCATTAAGTCTTATACCCTTGAAACCCTTAAAGATGAATTTATAAAACCTAGAATACATCACCATATTTTCATGTCCTGATTATACTAGACACACACACACACACACACACACACACACACACACACACACACACACACACACACACACATATATATATATATATATATATATATATATATATATATATATTCCCATATAGTATCACAATCCAAATAGGAATCAAATCCCACACTTGCACAATTCTGCGCATGCACTCGATGGCATCGAGCATTTGTATATGGCATCGAATACCTTCGATAATATCAAGTAAAGCACCAAAACATTCCAATAATAAAACATGAATTTTTCAGATTTTTCCGATGACATCGAGCATTTGCTGATGGCGTCAGTAAACCTTGTGGTTTATAGATTTATGACATCAACAACATAGAAAACTCCTTCAAGAAGCCACTAGTAAAGATCACAACGAGGTCACATACAATGGAGGACTGTGACTAAAAAGACATTATCAATGAAGGCATGTACAACATGCATAGTTGTGTAGGAATATGATAAAAGGAATAAAATGTGAATATTTACTCAAATGATCAACCACCATGAAAGTATTGTTTTATCGTTAGAATGGGATAGCGCATCAATGAAATTTTGTCCAAATTCTTTAAGGAATTGGTAAAGGTTATAATAGTCCCAGCACATTAATGAAATTCACGGAGATTCTGTCCAAATTCTTGAAGGAATTGGTAAAGGTTATAATAGTCCCAACGCATCAATGAAATTCATGGAGATTCTATCCAAATTCTTAAAGGAATTGGTAAAGGTTGTAATAGTCCCGTTGAAGTAAGGGATTCGGATTTGTTATGCCCACATATTTGATTGTTAAACCCAAGTATGGTTGGATAGGTCGAGCTAGAACTGATTACAATTAGATACATCAAGTTGGATCTTGGGTGTGGCTTGATGAATTTTAAGCAAGTTGGTTCAAGCCACAAGTTAATGGGTCATGGATCGGGTTCAGCCCAGAAATCTTGGCCCAGATCAACCCGAGACATTGACGCCCCTCTCCTCATACTTCAAAAAGAGGAGAAAATTACATGTGCCCTAATGGCACACGTGCAAATCCGTCCATTGGGTGAAAAAAATTTCTGATGGGTCCACTCTTTAGGCTTCCTTGAGTGATACATTTATAGTTGTCCATCCAACCATTTTTTTCAGCCTGTGTTATAATATTTGGATTATACTTGTTATTGCTTAGATTCAGTTGAACCCACAACCCCACCCGTGGATCATAAGCACCTGTACTTAATGGAAGAACAATAGACAATGAGGGCGTTGGTTGTGGCCAGGGACCCTTTGATGCCTAAGTAAGGTAGATGAACTTGAAGTAGGTATGGTTGGACTCAGGATTGTTTTGTGTGTTCCTTTCTTCTAGAGCGGGATGATATATTTATAAGACTTCTACATATCTGGGTGGATTCGCTGAATATGCTAGAGGAGCCCCATATTGGAGTCAAAATCTATTTTCGAGAATATCTCCGATTTTATCTTGATCGGCGGAATTTTCGACCCTAACCTCGTTGGACGTATCCTATTTTTATATGTCATAAGATTCACTCTAGATCTTTCTGTTCCGATGTCGAGGTCAAAGTCGGCATCCGAGGTTGAGGTTATTATCTGAGGCTGATAAGAGAAAATTACGTGTCCCATCATGGCACGAGTGTAGATCCATCTATTAGGTGAAAAAAATTTGATGGGTCCTCTCTTTAGGCTTCCTTGAATGATACATTTATTGTTGTCCATCCACCCATTTTTTTTGGCCAATTTTATAATATCTGGATTATAGCCCTATGCCGAGTTAAACCGATATAAACCATCGATGACTAGACATTAAGTACCAAATGTGGGCCATTTCAGCCCAAAGTTAGCTTATGTTTAGGGCTAGCAAGAGGTGGGCTCGAGGTTGGCTCCAGCCCAGATTTTGAACAAGTTTGATGGGCCTATTTAAAATGTAGACTACTGCCTGGCCAGGCTTGGCCCATTTCCAAGGGCTGATCTAAGGTCTTTGGGACCATCTTGAGTATGTGACCAAGCAATGTACCACCAGATTGGTCCCGACATGACCCATCCGATCATTAAGTACGGTGGGCATATGACCAGGAATTGCAAAAGAGATTTTTTTTTTTTTTTCTAACGGCCGCCAACATCAACGTCTTTACAATATTATTGTGCTACCATGAAACCCTTAAATCCTTCTACATAAGAACCTATCATAAGAATGAGAGAAAAAGCAAAGAAAAGCCCTACAGGAAAGCAAACCATTAATGGCCTAGAACTTTCACTTGGTTCATCCAGTTTTTATGGTCCATGATGAAAAGTTTCACATCCATGAGAGGAACTTTTTCACATCCAATCAATCCCATACAAATTGAATGGTCTTGATCAAAGAAGGTCCAATGATCAATAAGAATAATCCATTCAACGGTCCAATGTGGATAAGATATGATTCAAAGGAACCATCTTGATTGATCATTTCATCCATGGCTTGCACATCGAAAGTTATTAAAAGTCATACTTTAAAATTATACACACACACACACGGAAACGCTCACCTGCAAACTAGTTCATACGTACCACGTACGAACTTTTTTGAGAACCCATCATACGTGATGTGAATCTAAAATCTGAACCGTTCATGTGAAGCATCACCTCGTGAAACCTCTCGGGCCTAAGTTTTACTTTAATCTAAAACTTTGATGGGCCATAAAAAATGAAACAGTTTCTTCCCTTGATTTGCATTTCTCTTTGCTATGGCCCACCAGAATCTTAGATCATGGTGAAAATTTGCTTCCTAAGGTTTCATGGGATTCCGCATCTTATGGACCGTTCGGATTCGACTCCCATGACACGTGTGCAAAGGTGCGCACATGCGTAGGGGAGCATGCCTCTCTCTCTCTCTCTCTCTCTCTCTCTCTCTCTCTCTCTCTATATATATATATATATATATATATATATATATATATATATATATATATATATATATATATATATATATATATATATATATATATTCGGTTTGGACCGGTTCTGGGGTGAAATCGGAACTGAACTGTTCCTAACGGTTCTGAAAAATTTGGAACCGGAACCGGGCCGTTGGCACCATAGAACTGAACCGGAATCGAACCGTTAAAACCGGTTCGGTTCCGGATCGGTTCCACGGTTCTGGGCTTTTTATAATCCAGCCCAATTACATGTTTAATTTTATTATCTAGCCCATGTCGATTCATGTTGTGGTCCATTTAATGAATGGTTTAGATATTGTATAAGGTGTGAAAAAATACATTTATGAAAATAATTAAATGGTGCATTATAAACCATAAATCATGAGTCAAATATAGAAACAATCAAAGGATTCTTGGTTCGGTTCCAGGTTCGGTTCCACGATTTGGTTCTACGGATCGGATCCACGGTTCGGTTCTACGGATCGATTCACGGTTCGGTTCGGTTCTACATACCCCCAAACCAAGAATTGAACCGATGTTAACGGTTCTTTGATTTTTGGAACCGGAACCGGAACCGGTGCACTCTAGAACCGGACCGTTTGGTTGGTTCCGGTCCGATTCCATGGTTCTACCGGTTAAATGTGCACCCCTAATATATAAGCTCCTTGTGGACTCAACAATATTGATATATCGTTATGATTGAAAGAGAGGCCAATGTTTAAAGATTAGCATCTTTCTATCACCATTAATTTTAGATGGTCGCCCATGATTATTGAGACAGGCCTTGTGGACAATTCAAACCATTTATATGACAAACATTATGGATAGAAAAATGGAAAATGCCCCCATCAATGAGAAATATTAATGGGTTTTAATCAAAAAGGGCACAATGGTCGTTGCAGAAAAATAATTTGTAAAGACTAACAACTCCATAAAGACCTATTATGCCTCTTGTAAAAAGTCTACAATGGTCCGTAACAGTTTATTATGGGGTCAACATATGTGCTTCATATTCATTTTTCAATTAAAAAACGGGAAGCCTAATAGCTTATGTAATAGCAGCTACACCCGATACCTGATATCGTAAAAGTAACGGTGGTGGTTCGTAATTTAATTTACTTATTTTTTATAACTAAGATATTACTAAAAATCTTAAAAATGCAAACTGATGAGTCACTTGAGTTTTGTAATAGCCTGATTTTTAGGTTGTTCACTCATCCTTGTGGTATGGACCTTGTGAATGGATTGAATGTTATTTAAAAATATAACGGGGCCTCAAGCAAATATGAAAGGTTTTAGTGGTGGGTGATCCATCCATATCTTGGATCCGCTGATTTTTTTAGGTATTGGGTGAACTTGAAAGGGCACACCTTCTGGTTGTAGTGGACATGGGGCCCTACATCATGGTTGGGGTTGCACATGAAGTGTGGTTTAAGCTTCATGGAAGTGTTTAGAACTCGCCACGGGAGCCTTGAAAGGGTATTACATACTTATAGACGTGGGAGAGGTAAATAAGAATGTGAAATGCCTTAAAAACTCTTATTTTTTGTAGCAATACGAGGGGCATGGCATATATGACACGCATGTAGCAAAGACGGATGGAAGAGAGAAGGGAGAGATTTGGAGGGGAGAGGAAAAGAGAGAGAGTACGAGGGGATAATGTGAGAGCCACGTGCAAAGATAGAGAGAAAGGAAACACGGATAGGTAAAGGGGAGTTGCTGGAAACCTATCCCAATGCTTTCTTTATGCCCTACTCTAATTTGAGATTTGTATAATATTTTGAGATGATATTCTGACATAAGCCGATACAATAAATATATAGAGTATATTATTGATGAATTTCTGAATCAACACTTACCCAATTTAAGTAGGTCCACGTCTCATTTATTAAACCATTAGGAAACTAGGTTGCAGTTGAATCTCACCTTTTAAAACCAATAAACAATTGGATCTAATCCGTCCGGGTCACCTCTAAGTGATGGGTAATAAATTTTTAGACTCAATAATATTTTTTAGAAGTATTTAATATTATTTATTATTCTACTAAGATAAATGAGGTTTACTAAGCCACCCATATATAAGAGATCCTATTTCCACATCATGCATGTGTCAAAATGAGATGTGTGGAATCTAATCTATCAATTATGTGGGGCCCAATCATGCAAATGCTCTTATTTTTCTCAAGCCCAACTTAAATGTAAATAAAAAATAAAATAAAATAAAATAAAATAAAAATTGATAGGTTGCAATTGCATCCATGTCTAGATCTTCAAGAGCTCCACCGGTCGCCTCACAAAGCCTTTGGCATATAGTCATTTTAATTGCAAGTTCTTGTACACGCTGCACATATAGGATTAAAGTCAGTACAAACTACATACATTAATAAAATAAGTGAAAGGAAGCAAGTTCAATTTAAGCTGTTCATGGTGCCTTGATCATGAAATCTAAACGTTTTTTTACTAAGCACCTAAAATTTTTAATGATAATTTTATCCTCTCCTAACTTAAAATTTTAAAACTAATTGCGAAAACGAAAAAGTCCTAAAAGATCGTGGTCCGTCCACTTGGAAAGAGGCCGACCTACATCTAGGTCAGTGCTCGCCACGGGCCCCCACGGTGACGTGGATCTTGAACGCGAATCCCATATCGACATGTGTACCTCAAGGCCCACTTTCCATCCTCATCACCAATCCAAACAATCATCAAACTCTCTCATTCCTTCTCTTTCCATTCCTAAGTTTTGAGGCCCAGCAAAATCACTTGTTGTCATAGCACGCGGAATTTCCCATTAACTACTTACCCAACGTGGCTGTGTCACATTCAACGGGCCCAAGAACGACGTAGAAGGAAGCACCTTTAGATAATGCCTTGCAGTTGCAACGAGTGGGACCAGGCCGTGTGGACCCGAGTTGCAAGTCATGCCGGGCCCGTGTATTTATTGGGCTTGGAGTTCAGTCCTGGACAAGGCCTACCAGGACTGACCCAACAGATGGATATTGATGAAATCCCTATTTCCTACTTGAATGTTCTTAATCTATCCGTGTGAATATTGATTAGGCCATCCTTGTGGGTCCCAAGGCTAGCCCATGAGCCAGTAAGAAGGGCCAAGCCCATTGGCCCACCGACACCAATTTTCAACTGCAATAGGGTCAGACCATTGATGGGTTCTTCTGGCCATTGGTGAAGCCCAGCCCATAACCAGCCCTGATGATTCGACCTCTTGAGATGTCTGGGGCCCACTTGTGATTTATATGTGGGATCCTGACCTTGAATCTGGTGAGTCTCCTCATGAGCACTGTACATCCCAGGAATAATCCTTAAAAAGAAATTAGGTGGAACACACCACAGGGAGCAATGTACAATCATGACCAAAACTATATATATTGGCTTTTTGTGGACCGCCTAAAACTTTGAATGGCTTGAGTTTCGGTCTGTCCCTTCATGTTGATGGGATACACCTGATTACTGGTTTGGATGACATATAGACGACATGGTGGACCCCACATTCTATCCGGAAGTTTCTATGGTGGGTGTCCCATCACCATTGTCGCCTCTGCTCTCTGTGGTGTGGCCCACCTGAGTCATGGATCAGACTTAGATTTTGGGTCTGGCCCTAACATTTGGAATCACATCTAATGGACGATTGGATGACACCCACGCATCATGGTTGTACTTTCGGTAATTCTCCATTCATTCCAGTGTTCCTATCATCCAAGGGTTACAAGCCAAATGTTTTCAACTGATGGTTGTACTTATCCAATCATTGATATTTTTGTCCAATCACCAATCCAGGCTGTATCCCACCAGATCAACGGTCCTGATCACCATGAAATTTTTGCCAAGTGTAGCATTTGGATACTCAAAACCTTCTCATTAATCCCATGCAGAAGACGTCCAAACATGCCCAGTTTCCATACAAACAGTTTCTGCTCCGATAGTTCTCCACATTCTAAAGCGGTGGTGACTCATCCTCCCCATGCGTGACACTCGAGTCCAGCTATCCAGACCATCCAAATTATGGGTGGAGCATATCTCTAAGTCCACGTTGATGCAACAATCCTGACCGTCTAATCGATGGCCATCAAATGGATGGTCATAGCTAAAATAATGAGCGGTCCAAATTCCAATGTCAAAACGAGATGGTTAAGATAATCTTCTCAGAGCCTAATTTCTGAGTTATATGTTCCTCCAAAATAAGGTCAGCAATGTGTCCGGTCTAGATTTCCATACAAGCATGCCACGTGTACAGTTAAAGATTCACCACCGTTCTTAAAACAACCATTGAAAATCATACGAACCTATCCTTCCCATGCAGAAACAACAACAAAAATGCTCTGGTAGAGTGAGATGGTTAATACGCAGCCACTAAGAATTTCTGCTCACAAACAAGCAATGCATACCAAACTATCTAAATTGTGGGCCCCAGTTTAGATGTACGGTGAACCAAAACTATCAACGGTCTACATTCAACACACAAAATTAAATTAATCACAGTTGAGGACCAATCAATCGATCTGATTTTTGTATGAGTACTACTCATTTCCAGCGTGTCCAACAATTTAAACGGTTAATTTAAGTTTAAAATGCCACTTCTAAAATTCCTGAGCACGTGTATCAAACATAACACTCTACAGAGTATCTAAAAACACAGCACTTTCCAATTCAATTTTGTATATTCTCAACAAATACAAACGGACACAAACACTCTAAATGAAATTTCCGAAGAATGCATTTTATACAAAACGCACTCTCTACAAAATAGCATTTTTTTAGAAGTATTATCCATATTATTTAGGATTCATCACAGCCGTTCATTCCTTGTATACAACAACACTATTCACAACCCCACCCCCCAACATGGTGGGTCACGAATCGTCATCTGACACGTGTCAAGTAGAATAGAATGGATACAATGACACGTGGAGTTGTCTCATTTAAACAAGTGGCCACAAACTCCTCCCCCCACACTCTCACAGATCAGGGTCTCTTTTCGCTCATCCGGCCGGAAGAGGAGAAACTCCGACCATCCGATTCCGACGCAACGTACGGCTCCATCTGCTGCTGCTGCGCCATCTGCATATCAGCTGCGTACTCCGACACCTTCCAGACCTTCACCGATTTATCGAGACTGCCACTGTAGACGATCCACCGTCGATCGTCAGCCATCGAATCTCGATCCTCCTCAACGGCCAAGCACTTCACCGGCCCGGTATGACCATTCAGCACAGAAAGGCAGGTGTGGGTTCCACCATCCCTCTTCCAGACGCAGATAGTCTTATCAGCAGATCCACTGAAAACGAGATTCCCAGCCGCAGCAAGACAAAGAACGGCGAGTTTGTGTCCACGTAGGACACCACCATGAGTGAGATGTTTCCCACCACGCTCCCAGAAATTCACAAGCCCATCCGATGACCCGCAGTAGACGATCGAGGCCGTTGGATTGACAACCACCACCGTCACAGCACATTCCTGTTTTAGCAGTGTCTGATTCAACGTATGCTTCGTCACTTTTCCCGCCATTTCCCTCTTCCACACCTTCACCATTCCGTCTGCCGATCCAGTAAAAACGAACCCATCGAATCCCGCCACCACTGAATTTACAGCATCATCATGAGCGCTGATCGACTCAAGACATTTCGAATCGGCGATTCGCCACACCTTAAGAGTCTTATCCCAAGATCCAGAATACAGAATTCCATGCTCTTCATCCAAGCTCAAGCACGAAACAGCATCGAAATGCTTGATCCATATCGAATTACGGCGGTGCCGCACCTTCACGTAGTTATTCGGGTTCATCGAGCTTTTGATGAAGTCCTTTAGTTTGGGAAGCGTACCGGCTCGTTTATGAACGCTTGGATTCTTCGGTGATACTTTCCAGACTCGAACCTTCCCGTCTTGATGACCGGTGAAGATCTTCTCCCCTGATATCACTATCGCTTTCACGAGTCCGCTATTCGCTTTAAATCCCGAGAATTCTTTCATGTTCTTCCATACGCGAATGTTCTTGCTATCGGATCCGGTGTAGAGAAGTTCTCCGGATGCGGCAAGTGAGTAGATATGCCCTTCTTCGCGAACTAGCGATCCGATCAGGCCGTTGGTTGGGAAATTGTCTTCAGAGAAAGGATTGGTTGGAGAGCCTGCACGTGTAGACCATGGAGATTTAGAGTAGGGTGAGGTTTGATTCCAAGGCGACATGTTGTAAGGCGAGCTCTCACCGCTCAATGGATTTCGATCGGAGTAGTAGCCAGGAGAAGCTGCGGATGCGCTGCTGTTTCGAGAGGAGAAATCATCCTCGGTGTTGGAGGAGGAGATGTTGGGGTCTGAGTGTAAGTATTTCGGACGGGAGAGGCTGTTCGTTTCGGCGAACATAGTCATGGCAGAGGTGGAACCATGAAAGGCAGGGGTGGAGTGGGAATTTTGGAAAGATGGGGAAAGATGGGTGAGTTGATATACGAGAGGATGGAGTTGTAACGTGGGTGGAGATAACTAAAGGGTGGAGGGATGCGTGGGGTGTGTATATATTTTTTGGGAGGGGGATGGGGGAGGGTGACACGTGTAAGGATTGACGGTTATGATAGAGGAGGGAATTGCGGTTGGCGACAAAGTAGGTGTTTTGGGTTTTGTTGGTTTGAAGCGTTCGAATGTGTTGGTGGGCCTTTGTTGGAGGGATTTGAACGGCGGAGAGGAAGTTTCTGGAGGGGTGAGGTGGAGTGGGAATTTTGCTTTTTCAAGCGAGGTTTGACTTTTCAAAGGAGGGAGATATTTTTAGGCATGGTCGTTTGACTTCTGATAAATGGCGTTAATGCCCTTGGAGGGTAATTGTGGAATAATATTAATTTCTTAAATTAAATTTATTAAAACTACATGGAAGAGTTAGCTTGATTAAGTCACTCGACTCTTCTCGGAAAAGCCAGATGCAACTCAGTTTAACCTCCATCTGAGCTGAGTTGAGTTGATTCATGGAACCTCTAAAAATTTAGAGTCAAGTTTGAGCTTGTCCAGGCTCAAATCAACTTAGATCAAACCTGACTTGGATTGAATTAGTCCGTTAACTTTATTATTTTGATATAGATCTTGCTCACCAAGGTTCGATGAAATCACTCAACGAAGTGTTTGCTAGTGGGTGAGGAAAGTATGAATATGAAACAAATACTTTTATATCTTGATTTTAATGTTGCATGTTAAGTATGTGATGAAATATTTGTAAATTACTGCTACTGTTTTATATATTATCGCATGGACTAGATTTTGGCTCAAAGTGGCCTAAGTTGTTGATTGAATCGAGCCAAGTTGGCCCATCAGGCTCAATGACTAAGTTGAGCCGAGCTCAAGATGGAGTTAGTCATTGGCCGAGGTGGATAAAATTGTGCCAAGCTTGACTCGGTTCAACTCGTGGATGGCTTTAGTCATTGAGCCGAATTCAAGATAGGGTTAGTCATTGGCCGAGGTGGATAGAATTGTGCCAAGCTTGACTCAGTTCAACTCGTGGATGTCTTTAGTTTAAGGTGTCTAAAATATATAGCTACGGTTATAATTTGTAGCTATAGGTTATGAATGCAAAGGCATTTTCAATTGCAAATAGCGTCCATGAAGACTGGTTTACTTTGAAAAAGTAAAGTTTGGAGTGCTTTGAAAAGACACTGGGTAAAAGGCGGTGCTTACAGTGGTCAATTTCTCTTTATCAATCTTCTTTGGTTTTCATTACAGGTGTACTTTTAATTTTTATTATTTCTTGTATGTGGCCCGCTTAAGCTCTAGATCTGCCTCATTTTCAGGGTCATACAAGCTAGCAAGATGGATAAGGATTAGACTCCTCTATCAGGTTGGTCAAATCCCTAAGTGGGCGAAGGTGGGATATTAAATTAACTAGTGGTTCTATAAATAAAAGTGTGTAAATTTTGGTGGGCCATTCTACTTTATTAAGATGCTTTTATATGCTAGGGATTCAGTACTTTGTTATAGACGGGTTATTGGTATAAAAAAAACCTTATCCTCTTAGGTTAAATGGCCGAGACTTGAGAAGACAGTACTTGATAGTCGAGCCCGACTCGCTCAGGCCAGGTTATACGTCTATGGTTCGATGTTGTCCCGGGTACTTGATAGTCGAGCCCGACTAGCTGAGGCAACTTACAGGTCTATGTTTCGATGTTGTCCTAATGTTGGTTTTTCAGAATCAAGTGTTCGGTTAATATCGAATTGAGCAATGAGAGCTTAGCGATGGTGGCAGGATTCTCTACTTGAGGTCGGGTGGTCAAGCTGTTTATAGAAGTCGTGTTCGGTGTCTGACCCTGGCTACAGTCCCGGGTTTGCTATTCTCTTATACTGGTTGCCTTGGGTCAGTCCATTTTTACCCATGACAATCACTATCAATCTTTGGTTGGTAAATGGATGATCAAGATGATTCGTTCGCAGAAGTTCCGCAATTGGACGGTTCGAATTGAAGATCGTCCTCGATTAAAGAGATCAGAAGAACAATCCACGGTACAGCCAATGGGATTGTACTGACCTCATGTGGGTGGACCCCAGTTTCTCACGTTTATTAAGGCCCACATGCGTGCCTGCACACCATTGCATGTGTGGATATGGAAAAATACGTGCTAGATCCGAGCGGTTCATCAGATGGGCCACCGTGTATTGCAATTTTGGGGGCAAGGGTCAGGGCAGTTGTTCTTGGGATGGGCCACATTGCATAAAACAAAAGGATGTATGACACAAGTTTATTGTGGCCGTTCATCTGTTCTACACACCGTTGGCCACATGATAAGCAATTTTCCCTGATTCAAGCCGGGTAAGCTAGAAAGTGTGGACTGTCTGATGGACTGCTCAAATATTACACACGTGTGACATATTAGCATGTGCTATGGTGTGCATATGAACGGGGAAGTGTTATGTATATGGTGTTGAAAGAATTCTTTTAAGAATGTTTGGATGAAAGTAAACGGATGAAAATAGGAGTAAACGAAGGTAAGTGGTATTTGAGGTGTGATTGGATGGAAATAAAGGCATATAAACAAAATAAAATGAAATTCTCCCTGTAATAAGAGATTGGGAAGTAATTGAGAGAGAAATGCCACAACAATATTAGTGCATGGTGAGTGTACAAAAATAAGAGTAAAATACCCTTTTGAACTTCCCTAAAGAGTTGAAGGTGTAACCAAAGGGGCCGCTATACACATATTTACCATATATGTGTTACACTAATTGATACTTCAAAATAAAGTAAACACCGAATATATCACTTAAATCACATTAAAAGAATAATTCAAATAGTTCAAAGGATAACCATATAAATTAATGGTAAAAAAATATAGGCAGTTTCATGATCTACTTAAGATTTAAAATTTCATTATTTTTAGATAAAATATATATTTCAATAGACTTATTATAATTCTTTCATTAAACATGTATACTAAGTTGTGATGTCTCATATATTCACATGAGTATATTGAAAAATTCTAATACATTCCATTTCATCTAATTTATTTCAAGCAAAATAAAATATTTTAATTTCAAATACTTTTTATTTACTCATCCAAATACAACTCGGTGGGTAAGTACCTGACAGTGGGCCCATCCAGATGTATATGTTGTTTATCCATCCCATCCGTAACGTTTTTCAGATCATTTTAGGTATAGTCCTTAAAATGAATTAGATATAAGTCTCAACTGGACCACACCATAGCAAATAGTGGTCATTGAACCCCTGCCATTAAAAAAATCCCTAGGGCCTGCCATAATATTATTTACCATTAAACCCTTTTATAATGTCATACAGACATGGATGAAGGGAAAACACAAATATAAAACACAAATATAAGCTTGATCCAAAACTTTTGTAGATATCAAGAAGTTTTCAATTGTAAGAATTCAATCCCTAACGTGTGATTCACTTGAGAGTTGGATCAGCTTCAGTTTTGTGACCAAGCCATAAAATGAGCTGAAAAAACTGATGGACGGCATGGATATACAGAAAATACATAAAGGTGGGCCCCACGGTCTGTGCCTCCTGTTACCCGGGCCTCTCGTAATCCGCGCTCAATCAGGCGACAGACATTCGTACCAGCCGTTCTACCGAATTTTAGGCCGAATCGAATTCACGTTCTAAACGCTTGCTGTTTGCGTGTACACGAATATTAAAATAATCGAAACCGTCCATCTGTTGATTCATAAGGTTGATGAGAGTCCTCGTAGAATTCAAACTGATGAGCCGTCGTTTCGAAGAATTAAATCGTATAAATATTGTGCCTCAACTGTTGCAAGGAAGATCTAAGCTCAAGTGAACCACACCAAACGATGCAGCTGTGCTAAAGACACCCACCACTGAAACCACCGTATCGTTTATTTTCCATCCAACGTGTGTGTATGTTCATAAACACCTGGATGAAGTGAAAAAATAAATATAATCTTGTTCCAAAACTTCTGTGGTCCGTATGAATTTTTAAACAGCAGAAATAATACCTATCGTGTGCCTCATTTGAGATTTGGATATTTTTAATTTTTGAGATAGTAATCTAAAATGATATGAAAAAATAGATGGACGGTGTGGATAAAATTAATATATTACATTGGCCCCTCATCAGCCCTCGTAGCCCCCGCTGTCCCGAGCCCCGAACAGTCGCGGGTAGCACCGAATCCTGACGCTGTCAGAGCGCAATCCGCGTCCGCAGGACCGCAAGGTATCTGTACACCTTTCGCTTACTTGCCACGTGTCACGTGCTGGTTACGATCTTTCCGCGCGCGTACGTCAGCGTGATAGAAGAAAGTTATTTGAAGCTCTATTGTACACGTGTCTACTTGAATTAGAAGAAAGGTATCTAGTGGGCCCCACTATGGATGACCCAAAGAAGGACAGCCACACCAACTGAAGAATCCCAGCCATCCAATTAACAGAGGATGCTGACTGGATTGAGGATTATAGAACTCCTTGACAGCATGCGACTGGGGCGTAAGGTAACTACCACTGTTCAAGCTGCGTGCGGCCCACTCGTGATGTGGACATGGAATCCAAACCGTCAATCTGGCAAGACCCTTCATTCCTACCGTACAGGCCAAGAATCATCCGCATAAGCGACTAAGGTGGAACATACCACAGGGAGCAATGTAAAATCACACGTAAAATATTCATGTGGTGTGGCCCATCCGAGTTCTAGAATAGCCTTTCATTTAAGATCTAGAGTCTTCCTAATGGGATTCACCTGATTAATGGATTGGATGGCTGAAGAACAACACGGCACCGCACGTTCCATGTGGACGTTTCTGTAATGGACGGTTTCGATACACATCACGGTCAGCCTGTCACAGCTCAGACCTATGTTAGTTCCCAGAGCACCGAACGTACGTGATCATTCCCGTATATGTACCTTTTGCTCGTGCCTGCAATCGGATGGCTATGATTGGTTCCAACAAAGTACATCCCATCACTTGGATGGTCCATATTCATCATCCGTGCGACCACGTGTACAGGGTTGTTGAAGCAGACCAGATGATGGGTGGCGTCTAGCAGCACCCTGGGGATCGGACTCCAGTGTCCTAGGTTCGCGTGCCACAATATACTTAAACGTGGCCGACTAAGACCCGTACACGTGGCATGCATAAACTTCAATCCTGACCATCGAAATGTATCTCCATGTTCGACGTGGCATGGATCACAGTTCCCATTGGTCGGATGATCTGATTGTCCAAACAACGGGCACCAAACGGACGGTTGAGCTCATTCCATCTGTGTAGTTTTGGGCTATTCTCCATCCACGTGGTGGATGATGCTTGGATGGTACAAGCAAACGTGAATGTATGCCACGTACGGTGACATCTAGCCCCAGCTCCTGTACGTTTGAACCGTTGAGTGGACGACCATGAATTTAGTATGTTATCCTCATGTCACGAGCTCTATCATCCCTACCAACCAACATGAAATCAATTGTAATAAATCTTATAGAGTGGATATAAAGAGAAATGATACAGTGCTCTCGGCAACCGGACACTAAAATGGTATAATCCATTCATCTAGACCGTTGATTAGGTTCAGCGTGAGAATTAATGACCATTGGATAAATATCCTTTTATATGGACGGTAAAGATCAAACAGGTCCAATCAAAAAATTGGTCCATCTGTTTGTTAAGGCCCCTAATGGATTGCTTATGATCAGAAAGAATCGGTTTAGGGAATCAAAACCATCCCAGCCATGGGTTGGGAAATGGATGACTATAGTTTTTTAGAAAAGGCTAATTAAGGTTGGATTGGATCATCAGATAAGTGAAATTTTTAAATGGTAATGCATGAAACATATTCGGAACTTAATGGACAGTCCAGATTGATCGATTGGACTTCATACTATAAAATTTAATCGATTGGACAGTCAAGGTACAATAGATAACGTTTAAAACACGACGCACACTATAATGTGCGTTTTGCACCCCACAAAGCATGGGTGTTGATGACGTTATCGAGCAGGTGCCTGCCTTGACATTGAATTGCACCCACCTTTTATGAGATGCAAAACGCACACCTGATGTCCTCTTAAGTTCACATTCTCATTCTACCACGTACAGACAAGTGGCATGACAGTAGGTATAGCCAATTAATTGTCATCCATCCAAGAAATCTGGCCCGTCCGATTTTGTTCCCCGTTGCATGGCCCATCCGATTCAAGAATTGTCCTAATGGATTGGTTGGATAACGTGCATGCATCATGTGGGCCCCCATTTTCTCAGCAACACTGAAGCACCTCATGCATACATGTCCTAAATCTATCTACAAGTGTATGAACTGTACATACATTTGTACGGAGACATCGTTTACAACTCCTTAAACTCAAGGTGCTATGTGCCATGAGAGAGATTAGTTATCATTCGTAGAACTGTACACAAGTCTGAGCCTGGTCAGTTCACTCAACTCCGAAAAGCTCAACTCTCCTCAGCTTCACATTGGATTCAGAACAAATTGAGTTGGTTTTTGAAGCTCAAAAAAATTTTGAGCCGAGCTCAAACTTGCCTGTGTTCGTTCGGCTGGGCTTTGATCAAACTTCAACTCAAATCGATTTGTATTTAATCCACTCGGTGACTTGGTTATTTTGATATTAATATTGCTCACCAAGTGTTTGATAAAATGACTCAATGAAGTGTAATTTCGAGTGCATACATTCTCCATCGGATCAGTTGGTGAGGAAGAAGGAATGGATACGAAACAAATTACCATGTTTCAGGTGTATACATTCTCCTCATATCTTGATTTTGATGTTGCTCGCTAAGTGTTTGATGAAATACATGTAAAGTGTTGTTACTATTTTGCATTCTATAAGAAAGCACTCTATGTGTTTGAAAAAACATTACAAATGCTTGAACTCCGCTCGAACAGGCTTGAGTTGTTGATCGAACCAAGCTGAGTTGGTAAGTCGAGGACCGAGCCAAGTTTGAGCTAGGGTTAATTACTAGTTGAGCTGCTAAGCTCGACTCGGTTCAACTTGTGTACAACTCTAGGTATCACATAAATCAAGGACACTCTAATAGTGTAAGGAGTCAAACATTAGAAGGGGTGAGTTGTTTAGCAAGTATATAGAGTCCCATGGACTTAAAGTGTTAAAATTGTATATGATTTATATGATAAGCGTTGAGGGTCAAATATTGCACATTATCCCTCATTTATATATTGGTTTTATGAACATAATAATGTTTAATATTCTATTTTACTCATATTTGTATTGCAAAGTGAATTTAAGAGATTTAATGGAAAAGGCTGCTAAAAGCATATATTTGATGCTCGAGAATCATCAGAGCAAGGGATGAATCTTAGGAGACCAAGATTGAATAATTCACATGTCAAAAATCTAAAAAAATCAAGTGAGGAATGAAGAGAATCAAAGATTTGAAGTAAAGAAAAGAAATCCTGAAATCATCCTAAAAAAACATATTTTGAAACTCTAGGTCATTTTGTGAAATTTAGTAGGGTAAAGTCTATTTTGAAAAATTGCGTATAGTGAAGTCTATTTTAGCAAGCTGTGTAAATTTGAGGCGGTTTCTAGAGTTTTCCAACTAGATACGAAAGTTGGAGTTCCATAATTATAAATAGGACTCCCTAAGATGTTCCTAAGCATCTTCTAGGGTTTAAGGAGTGGAGTAAAATGGTAGAAAAGTCGTCGCCAAGAGTTTTTCTTCTTCTTCCTTAATTATTTTCATGTTTTTCTTAAGAGACTTTGGTCCAATCATGTATATGGTTAGCTAAACCTCTTAATTAGCTAGGGCTAAGAGGTGAAGCTTGTAACGTGATAAGATGTTTGTCTTACTTTGATTCATGTTTATGTTAAACCTTCTTTGATTTTAATTTGATATTTAATGAATACTTTCAGTTTTTAATAATTTATTGTGACTCAAATTACAGTAGATCTGTAATAGCTCTGAGCATATTCTTTTCCTGATTTTGAGATTTTATGATTGGTAAATCTTGTTGTTGGTCATCATTCTATGAGCATGGTTTGGTGATGGAATCCCTTCCAATTATCACAATTCTCCTCTATTGAGAATTAGGTCAAGGAAAGTTCAAATTTGATCTTAATTGGTATATCTTCCAATTTGATAGGATATGACTTCAATTCTAATTATGGTACTTCAATCAAGTAAGAGAGCTTCATGATCACTACAAGTGAATTTTTAGCACTCTAGTTTACTTTTGATATTTGATAAATCCTTCACAATTATTCTATTTTATTATATATTTAGATTTAGATTTAGATTTTTTTTCTTGTTTTAGTTCTTTTCAGAATACGTACAAGTTTAGTCCATGTGGATTCGACCTCATTCTCATGAGTTATTACTACATCACGACCCTACACTTGGGGTTGTGAATAGTAGGTGGGTGCCCATTTCTTTTTGTAATAGCTCATCCGACTGTAAGTTCCATCCATGGTTCAATAAAATCTCTCCTCTTAAAAAATAAATAAATAAAGCCTTATCCTACCCTTATCTCAATTAATTGGTGTCCACTAATGATTATTGCATACCAAAAGTTAATAATTAGTACCAAAATTTTCATGCAACTCACTTAAACACAACAAATGTGTGATTAGGGATTGGTGTTGGGTCCCATTTACATGGTTAATTCCTATTTTGAGTCCTTGGATGATCCTAATCCTTATCTTAGTGGACCATTTACCATGGAGAATCATGTAAGGGTGGTAATTGGCTCTGGCTCAGCCCTAGAGTCCTAAGCTCTAATCCTAACTCTGTTAGGCCTAATGTGGCCCTAACACTTGGACTGGGGGGCCAAGTCAAGCCAAGTCTAGGCTAATGAGTTACATGTATGCTATGTGTATAATTGGTGAGTAGATCAAAGCTTTTCAATGGCACACCTTTATCCACTAAAAATAATCATCAAGCAAGCATAAGTGCCTAATTATCAACCATTTTTAAAAACTCAAATACATACATCAATATAGCGATCATCATTAAAAGTGGGGTTCACAACTTAAATAATTTATGAGTGCATGTTTATTATCCATCATATTATTGTATATAATTAGTAGTCAATAGTACTAATATCTGTGTACTATATAGTATACATACAAAATAAATAAATAAATAATTAATTAATTATCATTGGCCTTAGCATAGCCCAACTCAATTAATAAGCCCAGATTTCAACCCCAAGCCCTGCTCTCACGCCAAGTTTAGCGGCCCAAGCCCTAATCCTTTAAGGCCTAAAGCAGATTGGTTGGTGTACCACACACCAGCTATACAGCTAGTATGTAAATACGTGTCGTGCAAAGATGAGCCCAGATGCACCTCAAGCTCCAAGTTGTACAATCAATTCAATGAAGATCAAAGTTACCTGGGCCCCACAATGATGTATTTATTATATCCACACCGTTCATCCATTTTTCGAGATCATTTTAAAGCACTAGACAAAAAATGAATCATATACAAAGCTCAAATGGATCACACCAAAAAGAGCTGCAAGGATAATGATTTTCACCGTTAAAATTTTTGTAAGGCCCACTATAACATTTATTTTCCATCCAATCTGTTAACAAGGTCACAAATACATGGATGAAGAGAAAAAACAAATTTCATATTGATTCGAAACTTCTGTGACCCCCAAAAGGGTTTCATTGGTAGATGGTCAATCCCCCACTTCTTTTTGCCATGTGGTCCACTTGATATTTAAATCTGTCTAATTTTTCGGCTCAAGCCTTAAGACAAGCTCTCCAAATGGATGGACCATTTGGATATAATACAAACCTCGTAATGGGACTCACAGAACTTGCTGAGGTCAATACACCAGGTGTTTGGTACACCAACCAATCCGCTTCCTTTAAGGCCAATCCACTCTGACTGATTGGATAGCAAGGCCCCATTCCCACCTTCATAATCCCAAATGGAAGATGGAATGATATATTATTATAGAATATAGATCCTTTGCTTGCCACATGCAAGGTGTTTCTGTTTTGTTGAAATGTCATTCGTCCAAATCATCGTTGCTGCACTAAATGCAGTCAGTGATCAATGATGTGGCCCAATCACAATACAACCCGTATGATATCCCGCTTGTGACAAAAAGAGGATCCAGACTCATTGTTAAATGTTTCATCGGTATTCTCTAATAGGTTAAAATGTTGTGGTTAAGGTGGTATAATCTTTTCTTGACTTGATTCCTTAAGGGCTTAAAATATTCAGCAGACATGATTAATTAGATGAATAAGTTGTCTAGCCCTAGGTTATTCTCACTAAACTAGAGCCACGTGGGTGGAACTTTCACATGATCTACCCCCATCTATTAGATACTCTTCTAACATTCACCATCGAACCCAAGAAATCATGATGATCCAACACTCAACACTGCGTAGGGTCACACATAGGAAACAATGGGGATAAAACGCCTCTTCATTGGTTTTGAATAGTGCCAATCATGGTGTTTTTTTATGCCATCTAATCCATTCATCTCATAAGCTTCATTATAAAAATGAAAAATTACCAAAATAATCATAGCATTCCAAGATCCATTTAAGCAATACCACGTGGATTTAAAGGTTTTAGATATAATTTTATATAGTAGCTCACATGAGCTTAAATTAGGCAGAATTTTGAGATCGAGGCCAAAGAATGGGTAGTGAACTTGATGGATGGAGTGGATTTAACACTCGTAGAGTAAGTAAAACCCCTAGGAATATGTCCACAAAAATTCTCAACGTAAAATCTGGGGTGAATTCTTAAAAATATTTCTGCTGTGGGGCACATGGATAAGATCTAGATTGTTCTTAGTGGGCCCTATCATGGATTTACACACCAAACATCCCAGTCCATAGTCGCAAGTTAGAAGATTTTTGCTCAGTGAATAATGGCCATTCGTTGGACTTTTTGTACTTCCCAACTTCAAGTGCAGAGAATTACCTGACAGGTGTCATTTTTTGGTTAGATATCATCCATGATGTGGACCAACTAGTGAATGATCCAGATCTGACAAATGTCTCACGAATAAATAACCTTTCCAAGTTTCATAGAAAGATACAATAGGAAAAGTTCAAAACCAGCCAGCTGGACCTCACGACGGTGACAACCCGGCAACTGTGCATGTGCCATGCATGGGTGCGGACGTGGAGTGGAACCTGTAAATCATACCCATCTGTCAACCACAACCATCCAATTAGTGCCCATCGAATGGACAGAAAAAAGGTCAATGGTCCACATTTAATGTGAGAAACAGATGATAAGGTTGTCCAACCAGCATGATTTTTTGGATACCTACAACAGGCCCCACATTTTGAATGGTCCAAAATTAGCATGCATTTACGTTGGATTGGCTGTTGCACCTGACTCTCGCTACAATACATCCGGATGTGATACGCCCGGGCTACAACGGTTGGATATGGGGTTGTGTTCAGTGATCCAAACCGTTGTTCTGATGAGATATACAGGTGAAGATCATGCCTCAAAATTCTTTAAGATCGAAAAACTCCGAATTTTTTATCAGTGGCCCATAAAATAATACTTAAAGAAGCAGCTCATATTAATGAAAAATAATTAAATGATCCGAACCATTAAAATACTCCATTCTTATAATTCCATTATTGGGCATCTCCCATCCACGGTGAGGCCTATCACGTGGACGGTTTGGATCACTGAACATGTCACAGAACCAGCGGCTATATATGGTCCTGAGGCATATCGTATAAGATTGCATTGGATGTATTCTAGCAAACACAACTTAGTGAGGTCCTGCTGGCACGTAGGCAGATATAGTTCTCGGCAATACTCGATCTATATATCTTTTAGAAGATATTCAGATTCAAACTGTTTTCTCACTATATTATTTTACAAAATCTAGTTCAAATGTAAAAAATTAAAAAAAAATTATTATCAATTATTACATAATTTTAAAATTAAGACTTTAAAGTAAAATTATTATGTAGTTATGAATTTACCAAATAATGCATCTTCGAACCCAATGCAAAGTACTTTTTAAGCAAAACAATATTATACCTTTCATTGTATATTTCTTTGTAGGTCATGTATGATTCTCTAAAGTAAATGTAAATGTGTCACAAATGGATAATAATTATTTCTTTACCGCTGATTTAACTCTACTGTTTTCAATGCTAAAATAACCGATGTTGTCAAACATATGTGGGGCCCACCATAATGTATGTGAATTATTCACACTGTCCATCTGTCATTCCAACTGAATTTAGAGCATAAGTCAAAATGAGGCACATTCAAAGTTCAAGTAGACTATACTACAAAAAAAAGAAGACCAAAGAAAAAATAATTAAACACTCAACATTAAAAACTTCTTGAGCCACCATTTACTTTGGTGTGGGCCACTTGAATGTTGGACATACCTTATTTTTCAGCTCATGAGTTCATATGTCATGTACATTATGGTGGGGCCTACAAATTTGAGCCAATCCTTTTGAACCATTTTTCGGAGCAGAAATACCTGTCTATTTTCAAACGTGGTGAAATTGTAATAATTGGTTATTTAAGGGGCATTTATAATGATTTTAAAAATTAAAAAAAAAAACCTCCATAGAAATTAATCATTTGAAAAAGTATAGAGCTCAGGTGATATTTGTATTTTATCTAACCAGTCCAATAAATATAATTCACTATAATGTTCATAAATAAAAAAATAGTATGAATGATCTAAACGTAAAGTGAGCCCCACCATAAAATAATAATAATAATAATATATGCCCCTTGAAAATATTAAAATTTATGTGCAGCTTATCTAATGATTCTAGTACAATGTTTTAATTAGTATGGTTATCATATTTGTAGATGACCTTGCATGTTTGACAAGTTAGATCTCATACACATGCCACGTGGGCCCCAAAAACAATACATGAGAGTACTTCATACTTTTCCTCTCAAAATGCTATATCTAAGTATTTTGAATTTTTTTTCACACACTCACAAACACACACCCCTACACACGCTCCATGATCTCAATGTTGAAATAGAGTTTGTTTATTTAAGTATTTTAATTCATAGAGCAATTCTTTAATAAATATAGGCTTAGCAAGGAATTACTCATTAAGAATTTTCTTGAAATTTGAATGTAAAGTATTGAGAAATGCTCATAGCAGTACTATAAGGGCTTTTTTTTTTTTTTTTTTTTTTAACACAAGCACACACACCCCCACATACTCACGCGGGTGGAATTTCACCACCTATGGGTACTCAAACCCTTGACTAGGAGTTGAAACTCCTAAGAGTCTACCACCCGAGCGAGAGTAAGGACCTGCAGTACTATAAGTTATAGAGCTCTGAGTTGCATTTGAATGCTTATGCAATCCAATTCCATTAGTACTCTAGACTCTTAACTATGCACTCCGCTGACTTCATGGACTATCATGCAAATGTAAGCTCATCTAAAAATCTTAGCTATCTTATGCATAGCAATTAATATTGATAGTCAAAGCTGTTTATACAAAAACAGGTCCAATCAACATTTGATCCATTGTATTTCTTAGGGCTTGTCATGAATTGCTTATGATTCCAAAAGATTACATCTATCAGGCAATCCTAAAAATCTCATACATATTACTTAGAAAAAGATATAACTCAAAAAATAAAGCCAAATCAAGCATAGATTAAATGACCTTATTAATATCATTTTTGCAATGTAGCCTATGAAATGAGTCATGGGCTTAATAAACAACTTAAATCGATCTATTAAACTGTTAAATGATCCATTGCAACTAGGAGCACTATAATTTAGGAGCTGTTTGATTTTCCATTTCCAAGTGTAAATACTTGTAAATGGAAAATGATTGTTTACATTGGTAATTACAATAGTAATTCCCATATGATGTTTTTGAACTCCAAACCCGAGGCGAAAGGATAAAAAGTGTGGGGGTCCCTGTGATTTATGTGACTTATCTATGTCATCCATCTCTTCAGCCCGCTTATTTTAGTGCATGTGATTAAAAATAGGCAAATCCATAGCTCATGTGAACCACACCGAGGGAAATAGTGGCAATTAAACATGTACCATTGAATTCAAGTCCTTAACATAGTGGTAGACTCTGAGGAGTTTCAACACGAGGTCTTGGGTTTGATGCCCATAGGTGGTGAAATCCTACTACTGCCTGCGTGGGTTTGTGTGTCAGGTGCAGGTGTAAATAAAAATAAGTTAGCTGGGCGACTTAAAAAAGTTTTGGATCTAAGCAGATATTTGTGTTGTCCATCTATCCGTGTCAGTGTGACCTCATAAATAATTTAGTTGGAGAGAAAAAAAAAAAATAGCACACCTGGATGAAACAATTTCAACTATATATGGACGTCCTTGGTATTACTGTTTCTCGTGCCATGGTGCATTTGATGTTCAAATCTATGTCATTTATTACCTCATGTCTTAAAATTCTTTTGTGAAACAGATAAACAGCATAGATAAATCACATATATTATGGTGGGCTCCATAAATTTAAGTCAATCTTTTTAATATTGAATTTCGACATAAAATACTCACTGGCTAGCAAAGCAATGAAATATTTCTCTAAAATTACAAATTGAATTATTTTAATTTCTAAATAACTATTTCTTAAAATACTAATAATATCACTATAGAATTGTAAAAAGTTAAAATATTTGGAGATTTTAAAAATCCCGAGATAATATTTAAATATCGTCAAAATCTCAGCGATATTTGTGATCGTGCAGGCACAGGGCCCGCACAGGAAGTGCTGGTCGCTGTGAAATGATAGTGGCGTTCGCTTGTGGAAAAGAGAACAGCACTGACTCCCAAGCATTTGTTTGACTGAATGGAAGAATATGATACCATACGACCACAGAGAACTTCTACATTCGTAGAGTAATCTCTAAACATGATGTAGAGTAGGTCATGGATAATTTCATGGCCAAAATGGATCAGAAAGGGCACGGTTACAGAAGTGATCTGGACCATCTGATCTTAGATCGTGCGTATCTCACGATCCAGAATGAGTTATCCGACGTAAAATATATAATTTTGGGATAGAACGAGCTACTTTAGCCAACCAACCCCGCTACGCCGGGTTGCGCAGCCCGGATTTGCGAGAAACCACCTGATCGATGGTCATTTTCTCGTTTTAATTTTATTTTTACTATAAATAGTAAGTTTTAGTTTGAGTATAACTTTTCATCCGTTGGGCTTTAGGAGTTGTGCCCAACATGAAAAGTGCTTAGGATAATTAGGAGAACGGTTTGGTGAAGCCAAATAAGACACTTACTATTTTTTGCCGAAAACCTTGCGCACTAGTAGACATCATAACCGTCTATAAATAGTAAGTTTATTATTTATAGTAAGTTGCGAATTCTAGGAATTTTAGTTGTAATTTGAGTCTGATTTCTTTCTTATTGCTTGGTTCCCTTATTTAAAGGGTTGTGAATTCGATTTTGAAAATTCATCAATTAATTTCGAATTTATTAGAATTTATTTCTATCTTCCTGCTTTCTTTCCTCGTGAATTCGAGAAGTCTCTGTGAGGAGTCCAGAGAAGCTCCGTGGATTCGGAGTAGTTATCCTTGAGGAAGACGGTGATCGACTTCATCACGTTCATCCCTGCGTCAAAACATTACACGTGACAAGTCATTATATCAATAAGAGCCCTTCCATTCACTGGCCCTAATGTGGACGGTGACGTAGGACAGCCGCGAATAGTTTCATGGCGAAGATGAATCAGAAGAGGCCTGGCTTAAGTAATCTGTACTGTCAGATCCTTAAATCAGATATATTTTACCATGAATGAGTTATTTGGTGTATTATACATGATTTTGAGTAGAATAAGCTACTTTAGCCAACCAGATGCAGGACGAATTTACAAAATACTATCATTTTATTTTATATTTTACTATTTACAGTAAGTTTCAACTTGAATATAAATTTTTATCAGTTAGGATTTAAGAATTGCGCCCAACATAAAAATCCTTAAAAGAATTGGGAGAAGGTTATGATTAAGCTAAGACATTTATTATTTTTGACCCAAAACCACCCACAATATTAAATATTAGGATCATCTATGACTAAAATTTATTATCTATGATAAGTCTCAAATTCTAAGAGTTTTTTTAGTTATATTATGATCCTGATGCTTATCCAATGACTTAATATCCTTATTTTTGTGAATTTATTTATTTTATTCATTTATCAAATTACAAAATTTATTTCTATTATCTATGATAAGTCTCAAATTCTAAGAGTGTAATTTTCAACAGATGGCCCATCCATGACAGGAGCGACCGAATAAACGTTTAGGATTCATCCATGACCCTCGACCATGCCACGTGTACCGTAATGCAGAGAGATGGCCATGCTTTATTCCGATTCTTCGGCTTTACTGTATGATTGATTTGCTTGTGAAGTGTATGAAGTGCCACGTGGCTGGTGATGTAGCCGTCTGTTCGTTAACTCCTAGAGAGTCCATCTCAACCATGAGATCGCAAACGGAGACCGGATATTATACGAGATAGCTTTTCTTAGCCAACGCGCGTGTACAAGGCAGCTAGCTGATGTAGACGTCAGAGATTTAACAAAGTTGCATGCTGGTATGAGATCTAATCCGTTCATTAAAGAGGTACCGTTATGTAGATACACTTTGCCACGTGGCTGGCGAGTGGGCCACAGTTTATGATAGAAATATGTGGCTGAGAAAAAGAAGCTGAAGCATTTTTCCTATCCAGCTTCTTCTAAAATTGTGGCCGAATTGCTGAACGGACTAGATTTATTTTCAAGAACATCTACACAGTCAAACAAAGATGATGGACGGCTTGGATGTTGCACTTGTATGCCACAGTCAAACTCGCCTTATGTATGGCTAGGACATAAGCTGCCTTGGACATGCGTGTGGGCTTAGCAAGCCCTGTTTGAGTCTACTATATCCTATCTGCACAAGGCTACAAAAGGGTCTTCCTATGCCATGACGTAGGACCCACATTCACTGCTGGTCGTTGAAAAATTAAAAGATGTTTGTGTTTTTAGGGAAACCCATTTAAAAATAAAAAATATTAAGAAATGAAAATTTGTTTTTTATCATTAGTTTTTAAAAATATCATTGGAAAAGTTTTTCATCATTTTTAAATATATTATTTGAAAAAAAATTATAAAATTGCAATTAGATATGGTTTTATGAATCAAAGAATATCTCAGTGTTGACTCGACTGAGTTAAGGGATTTTGACCGTGCCGGCATCTTTAATATATGTTGTACGGTAGAATTCCTGAAAGAGGTTCAACCATTCAAATATTTGATCATCCGACATATGTAGAGATGGATGATTTTATGGGGCTCACTGTGATGCATATATTTTATCCTTGCCATCTATTCATTTTAAAATATCATTTTAAGGAATAAGTCCAAAAAATGAGGCATATCAAAGGCCCATGTGAATCACACCATGGAAAGTAATGAAATTGAAAACCTTTTAGGGGCCATAAAATTTTTAGTATAACACATTTTGTAGCCCGTAATATTAAATTAAATCCTAAATCCAATGGACGAATTGAATTCAACACATAAATCACGACAGAACCCATGACCCTTATAACATGACAACATTAACTCTTATCCCATTACAACCACGAACTTCACATGTCATATGACAATTCTACCCCATATAACATAATAATCATGACCCATATAACACAACAACCATGACTCATGACAACTATGACTCATATCAACCACGAAGCATATAACATGACAACCATGACCCATACCCATATATATAACATGTTAAAGGTCATGGTTATAATGTAGTAAGAGTTATGGTTGTTGGGTTGATGTAATTAATAACTTGATTATTTTAAAATAATAGGAGTTGAGGCCTACAATGGTCAATTTCGTCTACCTTATTGGCCAACTTGCCGTGGGCCCAAAAAGTCTTAACTTTGGCAATGTCCACTTCTAACAAACATCACAATGAACCTTAAAAGTTTCAACGGTGTGTGTCATTGTCACCATTATTTTCTATTATGTGACCCATGTGAGCTCTTGATCAGATTGATATTTGAACTATATTCCTAAAATGACACGATAAAAAGGATGGGCAGCATGAATTATACATATACATCAATGTGAGCCCCACGAGTTAGGCTTTGCCCACGCCCAAAAAGGCTTCTGTCTACATCACTTTCTTAGCATTAAATATAGCGTAATTTTTTATTCACTCAAAAAATGTATAACTATTGAATCATAAAGCATTTTGGTCTGTAAACAAATATCTGAAGGTCACTCTCTAAATATTTGGAAGCTGAACCTCTTTCGGAAATTTGACCATACAATGATGCCAGTACAATCAAAATCCCTTAAGTTAAAACAGGTCAGGTGAGTCCCTAGGGTTAAATTTGCAATTTTATAAAGGAGAAGAAGAAGGTGCGGAAGGATTTTGGTTTTATAAGAAGAAAGGTTTTTTCTTTTTTCAATTTTTGTTATTATCTATAGCTTTTTTTTATTGGATTGAGATTCATACAAAAAAAAAAAAAGAATTTTTTTCCTTTTTTCTCGATAGTCTTATTTTCTTTTTAAGATTCGAAATCCAATTTAAATTAGATTTTTTTTTCTTTTTCTTTTCATTTAACGATAATAATGGAGATGAAAGGGATTACTGTTATAATGATTTTTTTCTTTCGATTTTATTTCTCTTTTTTTTAGTTATTTTATTATTTTGGATATTTATTCTATTTTTATTAATTTATTTTATAATTAAAAAAAAATAAAATTTCAACCACCCACTAGGCCAACTCACCGAGTCTCAGGCCAACTTGGACCCAATGATCATCTGAGGCACAAAACGAGTCCAGGTTGGCAAACCATAGATTCTATTACTATGATTAGGGTTGTGGCACATGCAAGTCTAGGTTGGTAAACTATAGATTTTATTACCTTAGTTATATGTATGGCATGTGCAACACACACATGTATATATAAAGAAATTTATAGAGAAAGGTGTGAACTACACACAAATACGAAAGATGAGCTGCAAGTTATATAGGGAGAGAAAGGTGGTGGCAGCTAGATGCAAACAAGGATGTGTTTATGATTACAAATGTCTAACTTATGATAAGGGTTGATATATTATTGTATTATTAACTCCACTCTAATCAATGTCCTATTGATATGCTTTTATTAATTTGAAACAAAATATATTTAAAACTATGGTTTGATAGGCTCATTATTATAATCCTTAGAGAAAAAGTATATATTTAAAACTATGGTTTGACAAGCTCATGGAACTGTGCAGTTTTACTATATAGATTTACTGTTTGCTACAGTAAAAGTCAATAGTAAAAAATGTTACAGTAGATTTTGGCGTGCTGCTATAGTAGACTTTTTGAAATTTTGCATGACGTGTCTTTGGTTTTGGCAGAGATATTTTGGAGACTTTGGCTAGACCATGGCTTCTGTCGGTACTTGCATTTGGCTTGTATTTGGCTTGCATTTGACTTTTGGCTGAATTTTAGCAAAGACTTTTCTAGAAGAACACTTCTTGGTCATCAGGAAGAGAGTCTTGCAATGTAACCTGAGATGGAGGATTATGCTGAAGATGTTGATAAACATTTTGCATAGAAGTGATAGAAGTAGGTTTTTTAAAAGAAAAAGATTTTTCCTTTTCTTTAAAAACTTCTTTTGGAGATTCTTGGTGTAAAATATTTTCAAGTGTTTTGGTTAAATATTTGGCTTTTTCGTTTGGATCTGGAACTTGGTTTATGAGTTCAAGGATTAATTGTTCACTGGAGGTAATCACCAGTACATTTGATTTGGAGGTAGAAGAATGATCAGATTCTTCATCTTCAAAGGAAAATTTGCATTTACATTTTGGATTTTCTTTCGAAAATTCAAAAGAAGAAGGAGATTGTTCTACAGCAATCTCACGAACTCTTCTTTTAGGAGTGTTTTTGAAGCAGCGATTTGCATAATGGTCAGGGAGGCCACATTTATTACACTTGGCAGAAGAAGAAGCTTTCTTCTTTGAATAGCAAGGTTTTGGTTTAGAAAAGGTTTTTTGAGAAGTATATCAGGTTCTTCTTTTTATAAATTTTTGTGAAGTGTTTTGTTTTGGATAAGATTTGGGATATTTTCTTTTAGAAGGAGAAACAATTAGATCATATCCAAATTGGTAGCAAAACTTGCCCAAATCTTTTCTACCATTGGATTGTTCTACCATTGGATCGGTCTTGTAAACAGCTCTAAAAGAACTACAGAAAAGAACAGAAAAGAAGAACTCACTTGCTTGCTAATCAAGCACTCTCTGGAACTAAACTTGAATTCGCTAATCGAACTCTGATTAAAACAAAAGAAATGATCTCTTTATATAGAGATTTTACAATCGCTATTACAAAACTGTACAAGAAAAATAGTGGGTAAAATTCGTGGGCAAATAGTACCCAGTTTTGGAACTATGCAGTTTTACTATACAGATTTACTGTTTGCTACAGTAAAAGTCAATAGTAAAAAATGTTATACTAGATTTTGGCGTGCTACTACAGTAGATTTGCTACAGTAGACTTTTTGAAATTTTGCATGACGTGTCTTTGGCTTTGGCAAAGATATTTTGGAGACTTTAGCTAGACCGTGGCTTCTGTCGGTGCTTGCATTTGGCTTTGGCTGAATTTTGGCAAAGACTCTTCTAGAAGAACACTTCTTGGTCATCAGGAAAAGAGTCTGGATCAGGAGCGGCCGTAGACGATCCTTCAGATTCAACGTATGTAGTGTTGGATAAAATGTTGAATTAAATAGACTATAAAAATCGAGAACCAAAAAAGGAAAATAAATTTAGAGAAAGAAAAACTTATTGAATTGAGTCGAGGCGTGACTGAGTCACTCGGCTTGAAATCGAATTTGCTCCCCTTGGACAGCGTCCCAAGTGCAACAGGTTTCCAGAACAATCGACCTCCAGGATACAACGACTATGACCCGGTCCCAGCGGTGCACTCACTGTACACGGGCTCGAACCACTTGCAGTTTAATCCAAAAGTGCTGAGTTGACTCAGCAATGAACTCAGTAACAATGGTAAAACCGTATCAGAGAGAGTTTTATAAGGCAGGAAATTTCGTGTATTGAAACTGGAATCGGAAGTCTTTATATAGACTCCGAAATGGTGCATAAGCACCCTTTACAAAAGGTTAGGTCCGTTGGGTTTAAACCCAACAGGGGCGACCAACCGGAAGAGAAGCATCTCTCTGGTTTAAAAACGAAAAGGCGCAAGTGCGAGTACACTCTCGTACATACAGTCCTGCGAGTACCCATACACAAACACCCACGCGAGTACACTTACACCGCACCCGCACCCGCACCCGCGCCCAGCCCAGCCCGTCCCGTCCCGTCGCGTCGCGCACACGGACGCAGACGCGGACTCGGCTCGGCTCGGCTCGGCACGGCACGGCTCGGCTCGGCGCGCGCGCGCGCGTGTGTGGTTAATGGCATAGATTAGAGCTATTGGCATAGCCCCCCACAGGACCAAATTCACATGCCCCCTGAAAGGGGCTCAAGCCCTAGGCAAAATGCCTATCATATAAACAAGAGAATTTCTTTTGTCAAATCCGATGTGGGACAAAACCAACACCTCAAAAATACCAAAATTTAAATGTGGAGGGAAAACACCGAAATTTAAAAATTCAAATTTTTAATATTATTTTAAAACAAATACAACAATCCCCCACATGTTTTAAAATAAAATGTTTTCGGATTAAAACGAAATAGTTGTGCAATGGTGCCGGTGTCACCATAGACTTGAACCGACATTAGAGTAAATAAGACAGGTCTACAGAAAGCAGGTGACACCATAGTCTTGAACCTGAATCCTTTTAATGTAGATCGCAAGTACATGTCACTCACACAACTCTTCCTCTGCAAGTGATTCTGTGGTTTGGTGCGTTTCGGCTATACACCATTACCTGGATTTCATGAGTGCTCTAGAGAATTCGCCTAGATTCTCATAGGAAGCGGCCTCCACCTCCACACTCATATAGGTGAATTCCATCAAGTGTATGCAGCAACTGTATACACTACCAAATATATGGCTATGGATCCATTAAGAGTTCTAAAAACTCATCCTTCTGCGTTGCTGCTCACACTGTACACCATAGAAGGGGCTCATATAACTCAGTGCAATCGTTTACCTCGTATCTTGTTGTTTACCCATTGAACCTATCTCATGGGATCTCCACTTGTATAGGTTGGGTTACCGACACTGGCAGCTCATATATTAGGCTCAGCCCCATTCCCTTCGATGTATCATTGACTAACTTTTTGGATAGTCCTTTAGTCAGAGGATCTGCTAGATTCTTTTCTGACCTCACAAAGTCAATAGATATGACTCCATCACGTAACATATGTTTCACTATGTTGTGTCTGAGTCTAATATGCCTGTTTTTTCCATTATATATTTTACTTTTTGCTTTCGCTATAGCTGCTTGACAGTCACAATGAATAGATACGGCCGATACAGGCTTTGGCCACAATGGTATATCAGCTAAGAGATTTCTAAGCCATTCAGCTTCTGATCCAGCCTTTTCTAAGGCAATAAACTCGGATTCCATAGTCGACCGAGCAATACATGTCTGCTTGGTGGACTTCCAAGAGACTGCTCCTCCACCCAAAGTGAAGACATATCCACTAGTGGATTTTGTCTCATCTGAATCACTGATCCAGTTAGCATCAATATATCCTTCTAATACAGTAGGATAACCATTATAATGTAAACCATATGTCATATTACCTTTTAGGTATCGCAAAATTCTAGACAATGCATTCCAATGTTCTTTTTCACGGTTATGTGTATATCTACTTAGCCTTCCTACTGCAAAAGCTATGTCAGGTCTAGTGCAGTTTGTTAGATACATGAGGCTACCAATTATTCTGTAATATTCCAATTGAGACACACTAATTTCTGTATTCTTCATGAGAGTCACACTATAATTATAAGGAGTACTGACAGGTAAACAGTTAAAATGGTTAAACTTTCTCAATATTTTCTCAATGTAATGAGATTGTGATAATATAATAACACCATTTTTCCTGGTTACTTCAATACCCAAGATTACACTTGCCTCTCCTAAATCTTTCATGTCAAACTTAGATGACAAGAATTTCTTAGTTGCATTAACTAATTTAATATTAGTTCCAAAAATAAGCACGTCATCAACATAAAGACATATGATAACATAATCATTTCCAGAAATTTTACTATATACATATCTATCTACATCATTTATATGATAACCATTTGATTTTAAAACACCATCAAATTTTTCATGCCATTGTTTAGGAGCCTGTTTTAAACCATATAGTGATTTAATTAGTCTACATACTTTATTTTCTTTACCTAATATCTTATAACCCTCAGGTTGCTCCATATATATTTCTTCTTCTGAGTCTCCATTTAGGAAAGCCGTCTTAACATTCATCTGGTGTACCACTAGTTTATATATGGAGGCTATCGCTATTAAGACTCTAATAGTTGTAATCCTAGTTACAGGGGAATATGTATCAAAATAATCTATTCCTTCCTTTTGTTTAAAGCCTTTCGCTACCAACCTAGCCTTAAACTTATCGATAGTTCCATCTGATTTTAGTTTCTTTCTAAACACCCATTTGCAGCCTATTGGTTTGTTACCAGGTGGTAGGTCTACAAGTTCCCAAGTATTATTAGATATAATAGATTCTAACTCATCATTTATTGCTTCCTTCCAAAAGGTTGCATCTGGAGAGTTAATAGCTTCTATATAAGTTGTAGGATCATCTTCTACTAAGAATGTGAAAAAACCATCTCCTAGGTTAGTTTCTCTTCTAATTCTAATACTTTTTCTTGGTTGTATCTCTTCTACTACTTTCTCGTAAACATTTTTACTAGTAGACGCAATATCTGATTCATTAACTTTTTCTATTCCTATAGATTTAGATTTCATAGGGAATACGTTCTCAAAGAACTCTGCATCCCTAGCTTCTATAATTGTATTAGGATTTAGAATATTATCCTTAGTTTTTAAAACTAGAAACCTATAGGCCGCACTGTTTTGTGCATACCCTATAAATACACAATCGGTCGTTTTAGGACCTAATTTTCTTTTTTTAGTTTCACGCAATCCTACTTTAACAAGACACCCCCACACTTTAATATATTTATAACTAGGAATATGATTCTTCCAAAGTTCATATGGTGTTTGTTCAGAAGATTTAGATGGAATCCTGTTTAGGATATAACAAGCAGACAGAATTGCTTCTCCCCACATATTTGAGGGTAAGCCTGAACTATTTAACATGGCATTCATCATTTCTTTTAGAGTTCTGTTCTTACGTTCTGCTATTCCATTTTGTTTTGGTGTATAAGGAGCTGTAGTTTCGTAAATTATTTCATTCTTTTCACATAATTCTCTAAATTGAGAAGATTCATATTCACCTCCTCTATCTGTTTTAAGTCTTTTAATTTTTATATTTAATTGATTTTCAACTTCAATTTTGTATTTAGAAAAAGCATCTAAAGCTTCATCTTTGTTCCTTAATAGATATACTCTAGTGAACCTAGAGTAGTCATCTACAAAAGTTATATAATATCTTTTTCCTCCTCTAGACATGTGATTTCTAAAATCACCTAAATCACTATGTATCAACTCTAATAGAACAGATGATCTTTCTATTTGTTTAAAGGGTTTTCTAATAAATTTTGATTCTACACATGTTTCACATTTTTCAAACTCTTCATTAGATATATTAGGTAATAAACCTAATCTTTTCATTTTCTTTAAAGATGCCACATTCACATGACTTAATCTATTATGCCATAGATAAAAAGGTTCAACGATATAAACAAAACTAGATGTTTTCTTATTATCATTGGATACATTTACAATAAATAAACCATCGCTACAGTACCCCTTACCAACAAAGGTTCCATTTTTAGTCATTACAAGCTTATCTGAATCAAATACTAATTTGACACCAGCCTTATTGAGGAGCGAACCAGAGACCAAGTTTCTTCTAATGTCAGGCACATGTAGGACATCATTTAACATTAGAGTCTTTCCAGAAGTGAGTTTCAGAAGTACTTTCCCTTTCCCTACAACTGGAGACGTTCTAGCATTTTCCATGAACACCTGTTCATCATCTCCTGATACTTGGTAGGAGGTAAACATGCTACGATCCTTACACACGTGTCTAGTTGCACCAGTATCTAGCACCCACTCCAAATTGTTTACAAGGAAGACTTCTGACACCACAGCCACTACTATGTCAGACTCATTGCCTGTTTCTGTAAGATTAGCTTACGGCTTATCTTTATTTTTCTTAAGCCTGCAGGTTTTAACATGATGCCCAGGCTTTCCACAGTTGTAGCAGTTTCCCTTTTTCTTGAATTGATTGTTTGCATTCTTCTTTTTGAGCCTGCATTCATTTGCATAATGTCCAGGTTTGCCACAGTTATGACAGTTGCCCTTTTTCTTATTATTTGTCTGACTTGATTCCACAAGATTCGCTTTTGAATCTATCTCATTTTTATTTCCTTTTTGGTCCCTGATTCTATTGGCCTCCTCTATTCGTATGTGTACGATAGTGGTTTCCAAAGAAACACCGTTCTTCTTATGTTTCATTCTATTTTTATATTCTTTCCAGGAGGGCGGTAACTTTTCTATTAACGCTCCTGACAGAAACACCTCATCCAACTTAATTCCTTCTGTCGATAGTTCATGAATTAGACTTTGAAAGTCGTGAATCTGATTTGTGACAGATTTATCGTCTGTCATTTCATAGTGAAGGAAATTAGCAATTGCATGTTTCTTAGCGCCTGCATATTCTAATATGTATTTCTTTTCTAAAGCAATCCATATATCTTTAGCAGAGGCGTAAGAAGCATACACATCATATAATTCGTTGGATAAAAAGTTTAGAATATAATTTTTGCAATTATTTTCATCTGTTACTTCATTTTGATTTGCTGGATCTATAGTAAATGATTCAGATAAAATGTATGAAACTTTTAGGGTGGTAAGAGCGAACATCAATTTCTGTTTCTACCGTTTAAAGGATTGTCCAGCGAACGGTTCGATTTTGGCTAACTCAGTAGAAGCATTTACTGTTACTGTAGCCATAGTCTATGTAATTCAACACAAAATTCGATTTCAAGATTGTTGGATAAAATGTTGAATTAAATAGACTATAAAAATTGAGAACCAAAAAAGGAAAATAAATTTAGAGAAAGAAAAACTTATTGAATTGAGTCGAGGCATGACTAAGTCACTCGGCTTGAAATCGAATTTGCTCCCCTTGGACAGCGTCCCAAGTGCAATAGGTTTCCAGAGCAATCGACCTCTAGGATACAACGACTATGACCCGGTCCCAGCGGTGCACTCACTGTACACGGGCTCGAACCACTTGCAGTTTAATCCGAAAGTGCTGAGTTGACTCAGCAATGAACTCAGTAACAATGGTAAAACCGTATCAGAGAGAGTTTTATAAGGCAGGGAATTTTCGTATATTGAAACTGGAATCGGAAGTCTTTATATAGACTCCAAAATGGTGCATAAGCACCCTTTACAAAAGGTTAGGTCCGTTGGGTTTAAACCCAACAGGGGCGACCAACCGGAAAGGAAGCATCTCTCTGGTTTAAAAATGAAAAAGAGTAAGTGCGAATACACTCTTGCACATACAGTCCTGCGAGTACCCATACACACACACCCACGCGAGTACACTTACACCGCACCCGCACCCGCGCCCAGCCCAGCCCGTCCCGTCCCATCCCGTCGCGTCGCGCACGCGGACACGGACTCGGTTCGGCTCGGCTCGGCTCGGCACAGCACGGCTCGGCTCGGCACGCGCGCACGTGTGTGGTTAATGGCATAAATTAGAGCTATTGGCATAGCCCCCCCCACAGGACCAAATTCACATGCCCCCTGAAAGGGGCTCAAGCCCTAGGCAAAAGGCCTATCATATAAACAAGAGAATTTCTTTTGTCAAATCCGATGTGGGACAAAACCAACACTTCAAAAATACCAAAATTTAAATGTGGAGGGAAAACACCGAAATTTGAAAATTCAAATTTTTAATATTATTTTAAAACAAATACAACATGTAGAACCGTGGCGGCTTGACACTTGATCTTGGAGGGCAATAAAAGCATACTTGAGCTCTGCTAATTCTTGCTTGAATTTGATAGTTTCATCTATTTTTGGAGAAGTGATGACTTCTTTGAAGGATTTTGATAATTCTTTTTTGGATTCAGCTTGCTTCATTGTTGCTTCGAGAACAATAGAGCAATCAAATTTGTTCCACCATTTGATGTAGGTATATTGAAAAAGAACTTTGGCATTTTGGTATTTAGAGAGTAAAACCTCATACTTCCATCGAAGGATCCACGGAAGTCCATATTTGGTAAAATATTGCATAAGAAAATATCCAGAATATTCTGAATTTTGTATTTTTTCTAATTTGGAGTAGTGAGAGAGCAATTCATTTGACAAGATTGATGATTGGCCACCAAATATAGCCCACAATTGCGTATAAAATCAAGAGGGGATATTTTTGGTATATGGTCTAGAAAAATTCAAAAATCATGAGTGGCCATTTTCAGAATTTTGGAAAAAGAGAGTATATTTTCATGCTATCATATAATCCCAGTAGGAAAAAGGATGGGATTTTCCATCAGGACTTTTGACATTTTGAAATTGAGATAGGGATGTACCTCATTCATTTTGAGGAATGATATTCAAGATTTTTATTTTGGAGAAGGAAATTTCTGTTTGGTTTTGGTTAGTGCGGTGTTCAGAGAGCGCACTATTAGTTTGGACCAGAATGGCTTCATAAAATTTTCTAGAGAGATTTGGATGTTTTGGATGGAAATGATTATAAGGAAGAAAGAGTTTTTGGAGCAAAAGGGCTTCTGATAATTTGGCGAGTTCAGGGTCTAGGGTTAAAACCCTATGTTTTCCTTTGAGTTGGTATTCTTCCATGTTTGGTTGAAACTTTGACAGCTTTGGTGGGTGTTACAACAATTTTGATTGATTTAGAGGATTTGGATGCTTCTTTTCGAGAGTTTGGAGCTTTGGATTTTGGAGAAGGGGAAAGAAAGTATTTGAGATTTCTATCTCCATTTTTTATTTTCCTTTGTTTTTGTTCTTTGGCATGTTTGGATTCTTTGTTTGGTTTTCCCTGTAAGAATTCGTGATAGAGAAAATCAGGCAAAATTTTTTTGTTTCCTTGGATGAACTCGATATTAAAATAAAAAATTGATAATATAGCTTTCCATCGTGCAAAAATCTGTTTTGAAGCTAAGTTTTTTACATCTTTCTTTAAAACTTCTTTGGCGGCTTGACAATCTATACGTAAAATAAATTTTTGATTTAAAATATCACTTTGAAATTTTTAGATACAAGAAACCATGGACAAAATTTCTTTTTTAATTGTAAAATAATTTTGTTAAGTAGGGTTCCAAGTTCCTGATGTGAAACGAATGAGTTGTTCTTGATTTTTGGAATATTTTGTAAAAGAATACCTCCATAACCTATATCAGAGGCATCGATTTGGATGATTTTTTGAAAATTAGGATTGGATAGGTTAAGATAAGGAAGCTGGCGTACTTTGGCTTTAATATTTTGGAAGGCTTTGGTATGATCTTTAGACCAAAGGGATTTTGGATTTTTGGTTAAAAGATTTTGTAAAAGATCTCTTTTTTTGGCTAATCTTTATAAAATTTGAAAATGTAGTTTAGACATCCGAGAAATCTTTGGAGTTATTTTTTGTCAGTAATTTTGTCAGGGAACTTGTCTGCAAAATCTATGACTCTTTGGATGAGTTTTATTATATTTTGGTAAATTTTGGAACCTAGAAATTGGATTTCAGGTTGAAAGAGCTTGATCTTTCTTAAGGAAAGGACAAGGCCATTTCTTTCAATAACTGATTTAAAATTTTCTAAATGTTTCCAATGTTGGTTTATATTTAGGGAATATATGAGGATATCATCTATATATGTGAGAATGAAATCTTTAAAAGGATGAAAGATATCATTCATAATTTTTTGAAATTCAGAAGGAGCATTTTTTAAGCCAAACGGCATTACGGATCATTCAAAATGTCCGAAGGGAACTGTAAAGGCCGTTTTATATTGGTCTTTTGGATGAATTTGAATTTACCAGAATCCAGATTTAAGATCAAATTTAGAAAATAGATTAGCTTTATGTAATCTATTTAGTAAATATTTCTTATTTGGAATTGGATATCGAATAGTTTTTAAAACTTGGTTGAGGGGCTTATAATTTATTACAAGCCGAGGAACTCCTCTTTCAAGTTCAGTAGCCTTTTCGACATAAAAGGCTGCACAACTCCATTGAAATTTGGAAGGATGAATTAGTCCTTTTTGAAAAAGAGATTTGATTTCTTCATCACAAAGATGAAGAAGTCTGGTGTCCATTTGGGATGGACGAGCTTTTGTAGGAATTTGACTTTCATTAAAGTCCTCTACATACGATAAAGTGACTAAATGAGTTTTTCGATGCCAAAAGGCATTTGGAATTTCAGACAGAGTTTTTCAAGAGTTTTTTGAAATTTGGTTAACTGTTGTTGAAAATTTGGTTGTTGAAGTTGTTTTTGAATTTGGAGATGAGAAATTTCTTTTCTCAAGAAAGTAATTTGGGTTTCTTTATAAGAAACACAATTTACGATTTCAAAGAGTAAACCAGTTTGGGGAGGTTTTATGAACTCAAAAAAGATATTGGTGGAATTAATTTTGGTTTGGATACCTTTACTTGTGATAGTGAAGGGTTGAATTTTTAATATAAATGGAGTGCCAAGAATGGCATCATGTTATAAGTTTTTGACAACTATGAAAGAGAGGGGTATATACTCTCCATTTTTACAAACATGAACATTTAGAAGTTTATCTTCAATGTGAGATCTTGACTATTAGCAGTATAAATAGTGCTATTAGTCTTTTCACAAAGATGAGTAGGAATCAATCCTTCGCGTAGACAATTTAAATCTGCTCCTGAATCAATTAGGGCTATGACTTCTTTTTGGAAATTTGGAGTTGCAAGAATTATGAGAGTAAACCATTTTTGAAACTGATATAGGGTTAGAGCATTAACATTTTCAGGAGTTAAATACTCATCAATTTGATCATTAACATCAGGATCATGATTGATTAATTGTAAGAGTTCTACTTCTTTTTTAAGAGTAGAAACTTCCTTTTTAAGAAGATTTACTTCTTTATAAAGATCTTGCAATGTAACCTGAGATAGAGGATTATGCTGAAGACGTTGATAAACCTCTTGCATATAAATGATAAAAGTAGGTTTTTTAAAAAGAAAAAGATTTTTCCTTTTCTTTAAAAACTTCTTTTAGAGATTCTTGGTGTAAAATATTTTCAAGTGCTTTGGTTAAGCTTTTCGTTTGGATCTGGAACTTGGTTTATGAGTTCAAGGATTAATTGTTCACTGGCGGTAATCACCAGTACATTTGATTTGGAGGTAGAAGAATGATTAGATTCTTCGTCTTCAGAGGAAAATTTGCATTTACATTTTGGATTGCCACGCCCCAAACCAGGAAATCGGATTCATAGGAATCCCGATTGCCGAATCCAGTGCCGACAGCCTCCGTTGTACCCTATTCTCGGCTTCTAGCATTCATATGACAGATTCCGATCCTAGGATCCTACAAGGAGGATTTATTTTTTTTTGATGTACATTTAACTAGTAATATGCATAACCACAAGATTACCCAATTCACAACGGCAGCATCGTCATCACATATCCACTAATATAATCATTTGAATACAATACTGAAAGGGAAATACATAAATAGAGAATCAAGCTCCAGAAGACCACCGCACGCTCCAAGCTCAACACTGCTGCAGCCTAACATCACCTGTACGCATCTATCGTGCATAAGCTTATAGAAAGCTTAGAGGGTGGTGTAAGTGTGTGCACAAGATAAGTGACAAGTATTCAATACAATGTCATCATCATACAATACCAAAAAACTAGTAATCTATAAACCATACAATGTCTAAATAAGCAGAAACACTGACAAGAGCAGGAATTATTAGAGTAAGCAGAAATACTGACAAGATATAACTCACATGATAACAAAGTAAGCGAAAGTATGGACAAGTCTATGAGTCAATCAATATCAGAATACGCGATATAGAATAGCTATGCGATAAGGAGTCATAAAGAGCCAAATATCAAATGTTGAGGATGCAATGCAATATACAAGTCCTGTTAAATCTATTTAGGCCATATAAGTGCAGAAATAATAACCCAAGATGCCATATGCCTGCGGATGTAATGTAATATGCGATGCGAATGAAATAACCATGCTGGAGTGTGAAGTCGGGATGATAGTACGTATTATCGCAGGCTATGGGGTCCACCACAAGGGACTTCTATCCAAACCAGTCCTATACCTAAATTTAGATAGTCAGACTCATCGTGGTAACTCCTGATCTCAGGTTAGTCACGCGCCCAACCGAAATTCTTGCCATAACGAAGGTACACAATAATTAGTTGCTCACCACCAGCCCGAGTGGATAGTGAATGAATGAATGAGCATGCAACTCCTACTCAATAAGTTCACATATCAGTACGATTTCTCTCTAAGAAATCACTGGGGTCTATTACATTACATACCAGATTATCATCCCATCGTGCGCAACAAGGTGAGTGGAAGAGACCTCACTATTCGCCTGCCAATATCGGGCCCGGCTCGTCACTAGCGGACTCATTCCTTGAGCTGGTCAGACTCAGTCTAGCATTGCCCCCTCCTCTCTGGCAGGTAAAGCCGCACCCCCTTCCAACCGACCACAATACAGTGGAGAGCGTAGCCATCTGGTAATCGGCACTTGGCGCTCATCTACCCACTCGGTCTAAACGTTGGAGCAACCTCTGGAACCAAGAGGATTTAGAAACTTTCACTCAAGAATATCTATAACATCCCATGTAGAACAGATTTTTAGTGTCCCATCTGGCCATCCACGATATGCCTGTGGAGACTACGACTCTGATGTCGCTAAGGCATACAGTAATCACAACACATAATGCAAGATGCATGAGTCATACAATCCAGTCATGCATCAATCCTGCGCAAACCGTGCGCTCATGTAAGACAATATCCGTCTATCAGGGAGTCTCATAACAACCAGCACTATGACATATGCAATGGTCAATCATATCTCATAACAGGCATGCAGATGATGCGTATAGGCATGGATCATGATACTATGCAGTCACATACTCATAATCGGTATCAATAACCGGCATCAACAATCGACCTCGACAATGTGAACATCTAACCAACATTGTCCCAAGGAGTGACCCTCACAGATCCAAACATATAATGGGCCCACAGCCTCACACAAGAGCCTAATATACAACACAATGGGCCTTACTCAAGGGTTACATGTACATAACAGGTGGGCCCTGCTCATGGGCCTGACATACATCATCACAATGGACTCATTTGCCTGATTCTCAAATGAATCACAATGGGCCTCATCACCTAGGCCTCAATATACATCACATTGGGCCTTAGATACGGGATGAATACATATCATGTCGAGCCTTAAATACGAGTCGCATGTTCATCACATTGGGCCTTGACAATCAGAATCGACAATTGGCCATGACAATTCAAAATCGGTAATCGGCCTCAATCGATGATCGGCAATCGGCCACGACAAATCAAAATAGGTAATCGGCCTTGATCAATAATCAACCTCGATCGATAATCGACAATCGGCCTTGATCCATAATCAGCCTCAATCGATAATCGGCAATCGGCCATCAGAATCGATAATCAGCCACGTCAATCATCAATCGGCCATGAGAATCGGCCCCAATAATCAGAATCGAAATCGAAATCGGCCTCGATGATTAGCCTCGACAATCGGTAATCGGTCAATCGACCATGACAAGCAGAATCGGCAATCGGTCACGTCAATCGACAATCGACCACGATCGGTAATCGGTCACGATAATCGGCCTCGACAATCGGTAATCGGTCAATCGGCCATATCAATCGATAATTGGCCAGGATCGGTAATCGGTCACGATAATCGACCTCGACAATGGATAATCGGTCAATCGGTCACGTCAATCGACAATTAGCCACGATCAGTAATCGGTCACGATAATCGGAATCAGCAATCGGTCACGTCAATCGGAATCGATTGGTAATCAGAGTTTGCAATTCGATCATGTCGATCGGAATCGACAATCAGCCACGACAATTGGAATCAGCAATCGGTCATGTCAATCTGAATTAATCGGTAATTAGAGTCGGCAAATCGATCATGTCGATCTGAATCGGCAATCGGTCATGACAATCGAAATCGAACTCGACAAATTGAAATCGGTGAGAATGGGCCTAACAAGGCCTGAGGAAAGGTCGCAATGTGGACATCCAACCATCATTGTCCATCAATGTGGACATTTAACCAACATTGCTCCCAGGGAGTGGCCCACATAGGGCCGAACATACGGTGGGCCCACGGCCTCACACAAGGACCTTATATACATCATCATGGGCCTTACCAAAGATCACGAACACATCGCAGTGGACAGCATGATATGGGCCTAATACACATCACAATGGGCTACATCAATTGGCCGCACTAATGAGCCTCATAGGTGGGTCACAAATACATCAATGTGGACCTCACAGATGAGCCATAAGTATATCAAAGTGGGCCTGATGGATGGGCAACAAAATACATCAAAGTGGACCTCGAATACACCTCAATGGGCCATGGTAAAAAGGGTCATAAATACACAAAGGTGGGCCCTGCACATGGGCCCAATATACATAACTAGTGGCCCTGCACATGGGTCTTATATGCATCAAACAGGCCACGCCAGTGGGCTGCATAAATGGACAGCATAAATATACAATTCATTAATCACGGCGGTCCGCACAAAAAGACGGTCGTGGATGTAAAATAGATGAGTGGCATGGAATACACCACATAAATCAAGTGGACCCCATGGAACTTGCTCGCATCAATACCTCAACTATCAAGCTAGTGTGAGGTACTCTAGTCAATCTGCATCCACCATCCATGAATTGGACGGTGTGGATGTAATATATTAAATCAAGATGGGCCCCACACACTGCCATGGTGGGGCAACGTCCAATGAATGGACAGGGTGGAGAAACGCATACATCATGGTGGAATCTCACTGTCCTTGCACTGGACGGTGAGGATACAAAACTTACATCATGGTGTGGTCCACGGATGACGTGGATAAAGCACTTACATCAGGTGGGAACCACGCCTATATGGCGTGGATGAAACACTTACATCAAGTGGGACCCACACCATGCATGGATGGGGTGGATTAAAACCCATATATCATGGTGCGCGGCACTCCAGTAGATGGACGGCCTAATGAAAAAAATGAGGGTGGGCTCCACACAGCACCGTCCATTCTAGGACCGTGCGGTTACAGAATACATATAACAAGGTGGGCCCCACCCCACACGTGCAGGGGTGGGCTACGTCCTCCAAATGGATGGACGGTGTGTTGTAACACATATCACGGTGGTCTGCACCGTCCATGTAAGGACGGTGTAGATATTGAACAAATACATCAAGGTGGCCACGTTCGGCCGTAAAGACATCAAGGTGGCCCCTGGACAGATGGACATCGTGGATACCACACATGCCTCAAACATGGGGCCCATAGAAACTTGCTGGCGTACCATACAATGGGACCCACAGATCTTGCTGGCGACCTGCAGTTGCTAGCTGCTGCTAGTTCACCATCCATCGGATGAACGGTCCGGATACAGAAGATGGAAAGTGTTGATAAAACACATATATTATGGGGTGGCCCACAGGGCATGCTGACGTCCTCAGCAGCCATAGGTGTCCAGCCGCCTAACAGATGGATGGTGAAGATTTGGTGGGTCCACACGCATGGACACCTCATACCATCAAGGCGGGCCACATTGTTGATGACTAGCGTGGATAAAATAAATACATCCTGGTGTGGTCCCACCGTATCCTAATGGACGGTGAAGATGGTGGGACCCACATCGTTTGCTGACGCTATGCATAGCAGCTGGGACTTCCACATACAGCAGCCGTATGGCTGAGTCACCCACCCAATCCGCTCCATGCAAGTGGGTCCCACGTGGGGCCACATAACGTTTATCTACCATTCAAGTCGTTGATAAGGTCACACAAACCCTGAATGAAAAGGAAAAACCATTCTCCTAATAATCCAAAGCTTCTGTGACCGCATAAAGAGTTTCAACGGCAGACGCACAATCCTCACTGTTTCCTGCCGCGTGGGCCATCCGAGTCCCATACGCTGCTGATTTTTGGATGGGGCCCACTTTCCTAAGGGGCCTACCACATACACGGTGTGGATTTTCCAACACACTTCACGATGGGGCCCACGGCTAGGACGTAGGTCTCTGCCCGTTCACACTAGAGCGCAGGACGCCCTGCGCGTCCCGTCAGCGGCAGCGTTGCTGCTTCTTTTGTTTTTATATATATATATATATATATATATATATATATATATATATATATATATATATATATATATATATAAGTGTTTTGATGTTGTTTTTCACAGGTGTGGTCCGTATTAGAAGAATTCATCCCACCTATTGGATTTTACAGTTTATAACAGATCCATTAAGCTCAATATTGAGCATGTTTCGGTATATAAAAATATCAGAGTAGATTTCAACAGTAAAAAATACTGTTTTCAAAGAAATGGCCTGCCAAATAATCAGGCTGGCTCCATTTTTTGAAATAACGCCTAAAATGAGCTGAGGAATGGAATGAATGGAGTGGATAAGATTCATATATCAAGGTCGGGCCTGTATAAGTGACCCACCCAAAAAGCTTAAATCAAGGTGTTTCTTTTGTTCTTTTTTTTTTTAACAGATAACGTCCAGAGACACGCTTCCCACTGTCTGTTCACACTTCACTCATTGGAGGGACGGCGTGAACACTTTAATCAAGGTGGGTCCCACATGAATGTAGCCCACCTGATTTGAATCACCCTGGTATGTGTGTTTTCCCATCATTCGGACCCTCCAAGAGGGGTAGCAAAGTGGGTTGGTCCCATGTTTAGACAACCATGGGGTTCTATTTGATGGACGGTTGGACATCACATAACCCATTGAGTGGGCCATAAAATAAAGAAAGGAGAGAGAGAGAGAGAGAAAGAGAGAAAGAAGCATCCACCTCAAGATCTCTTCTTCCTCCTTCCGCCAATGCGATTTAGAACTCGAATGGATGGACATCAACGGTTGAGATCGGACTTGGACGGTGAAAATGGAAGGTAAGAAGGTGGGCCACATTAGTTTCTCTTCCATGGAAGCCATGGATGGTTACTTGGAGAGAATGAGGGAGAGGGAGATGAGAGGTAGAGTGATGTATGGAGAGGGATGGGTGTGATGGGTGAGAGTGATGTATGTACTTGACTAGGTATGGGTTATGTTGACTTGGGTGAGAGAAGGGTATGGGTTGTGATGGGAGGTGTACTTGACCTTCACTGGTGGATGAGATTGATTGATGTGACATTTCATAGAGATTTCCTCGATACTCGCAACGCGGGACGTTCTCTTCAAACTGAACGCGGGCCCACATCTCCTGGCCTGGGTACCGCCTCGGCGCGCGAGACGCGGCATCGGAACCGCAGCGACGCCACGATCGCACTAGTGCAAGTCTCAGGTCGAGCTGACTCTAATATATGAGACACGACTCGTGATCACGCGCAAACGCAGATAACTGGTCGTGGGTCATCGAAATTCGACCGGAAGGATCGCGGGAGTTGACGGAACAGTACGGACTAGGATACGGGTCTTACATGTATTTTCTTTGGAAGATTCAGAAGAATGAGATTGTTCTACAGCAATCTCACGAACTCTTCTTTTAGGAGTATTTTTGAAGCAGCGATTTGCATAATGGCCAGAGAGTCCACATTTATAACATTTGGCAGAAGAAGAAGCTTTCTTCTTTGAATAGAGAGGTTTTGGTTTAGAAAAGGTTTTTTGAGAAGTATATCGGGTTCTTCTTTTTATAAATTTTTGTGAAGTGTTTTGTTTTGGATAAGATTTGGGATATTTTCTTTTAGAAGGAGAAACAATTGGATCATATCCAAATTGGTAGCAAAAATTGCCCAAATCTTTTCTACCATTGAATTGTTCTCTTTTTAATTGTTTTTAGAGCTTCATTTCGGTACAAATACTTGAACCAACTTGGCAAATGACTTGAATTAATTCGCCAAAAGTATAACAGTTATAGTTAAGGACACCAAAATTTGAATCTTTTAATTTAGCTTTAACCTTTTCAGTAAAAAGAGGAGGAAGGCCAAGAATAAATTTTTCTTTCCAAATTACATCATTACAAGAAGTAATCTTGTAAAGTTTGGAAAGGAAAACATCTTTATACCAACGAAAATCTGTAAGGGTACGACATCTGAGATTCATTTCATTAACCGTTCTTTATTTTTCTCAGAAATGTCATCAATCGATCTTACAAAATGTTGGATGATGTTAACTAGAAGAACAGTGACTTGGTCACCAAAATCTCTTCCTTGATCGTCGAAGATAGGATTTCCTCTGAAATCTAATTTGATAGCAGTGAGTATTTCATCACGCTGGTTTTGAAAAAGATAATCAGACCACCACCCATATAGCCAACCAGAAAATCCTTGTGTTATGGCGCTAGCTATACTGGCAATAGAATGCTGGTTTACCAAACAAGCACTTTGGTATATAAGCATTTGATTGCAGAGTTGCAAAATCTGATACTCTGTCATGCCATCAAGATTCCATTCATAAAGATGATTTCCATCAAAATGAAGGCGCGAAGAGGTTTGTTGGTCTTCAATTTGAAGATCAACAGGAGTAAGTCTTTGGTAATAATGCTTGGTTGGTTTAACTATGCTTTGGATTTGAGGGAGTGGTTTTTGGTTAAGAAATTGGTCTTTTACTTTTTCAATTTCAGAATCGGGTTCAGTTGAATCAGATTCAGAGAGCTGAAGATTTTGAAAAAATTTTTCTATATCTAAATCTTCTTCTTTGGATAGAACATTAACAGAAGGATTTTTTTGCTTTGTTAAGTTCTTTTGCTAATTCTGCAATAAATTCTGAGTTATCCTTGTTTGGATTTGGGAATACAGCTATAGCAGGTTCTTTTGGTAAAAAGAAAGCAGAAGTCTTTCTTTGATCATTAGAAGAAGAAGGCGCTGAAGAAAATAATGTTTTTTGTTGAGTAATTGTTCTCCAAGAGTATGGAGAAAAGTATTTGTATAATTATTTTGTTCAACTAGGTGAGCAAGGTCTTTTGGAGTTACTGGTCGTTCTGCATTCATTTTTTCAAAAAGTTTTATTAGTGAAGCAGTAGTACCAGAAACCTGAAGAAGTTGGTATCAGAGCCAAGCTTTTAAGCAGTTAATTTTGAGTTTAATTTTGGGTTTTTAGATTGTTTTATTGAATCTGCCTATCTATCTTTTTTGATATATTTCGTGTCTTTTTCTGAAATTACTTTAATTTCTATTTTAGATTTACAAGTTTAAATTTAAAAGAGGTTCGAGGCTCCCTTGTCGTAATATCCTTTTTTGCCATTAGCCGTTGGTGCGTCAGGCCTTTGTGGGGACTCATATTATTGATAAGCCACTCTTTTTAAATTTAAATTTGTAAATACGAATTCAGGAAGAAAATCCATTTCAGAAAAATCCGCCAAATATACCAAATTAGACAGATCTGACAGTTCTGCTTCTGTTAGCCAAAATTCTCTTAAACCTTCCAAAAGTTTAAAATCTAAAATAACCAGATGGTTTTCTACCCAAAGTAATTTTGACTCTAAATCTGCGAAGTCTACCAAAACAATAGAATCAACTAACATTGGCAAATCTGCCTTCGTTGAGACGATGTCTATCAAAAATTTAAAAGAAGTTCGATATTCTGATATCGAACAATCTCTCCAAAATTGAACTTTACCAAAAGTTGCAACAAATGAGATATATGTAGAAGGTTCTTTCCAAAATGATGAATCACTAGAAAGTGATTTTGTCATCAAAACGGTTGAACAAACTATACCTATATCTCACCAAAATGAAGATCTTGTGCTCCTTTCTGTGCGAGAAATTCTCAAAAATTCTTCCAAATATAACTACATTCATCTAGGGTTTGTACAAGTTGCAGTAAAACTTTTAACTCGTTATGGGTTAAATATCTCTTGTTTAGTTACCCTACGTGATCGTAGATTCATAAACTTCAAAGAATCTTTAGTCGGAATGATTGAAGCAAGTCTTTCAGAAGGCCCTGCCTTTTTTGTATGTATTCCAAATTATACCGTTTCCTTAACAGATAAAAGTTTGTCTCGATTCCTGCGATTAGGACTCTATACCCAAGGATTCCATATGTTAGATGGTAGCGAGAATATTGTTGTAACATATCGAATTTATTATAAATTAATGAAAACATATGCACTCGGAACTGCCTATGAAGATAGGGTTAAAGGCTTAACAACTCTATTTATGGCAAGATTTCCAAAAACATCAATTGTCAAAATGGTATTTCCAAAATATCTCTACATAAATTAAAAAAGACCTTAAAGAAAAATGGTATTACCATATGAACCAAAATAAACAAACCATTTCCTTTTTTACGTGGTTTAAAACCTATAAAGAAAGTCAGCCAAATAGTCCTAAAGAAATTCTCATGCTTCAGAATCTCACAAGAAAATGGAAATCTCAAGTAGGAACTCACATAAGTCAAACCTTTCCTCCATTCCAACCTCTCAAGGTTTCTGGTACTACCGCTTCACCAATAAAACTTTCTGAAAAAATGAATGCAGAACGACCAGTAACTCCAAAAGACCTTGCTCACCTAATTGAACAAAATAATTATACAAATACTTTTCTCCATACTCTTAGAGAACAAATTACTCAACAAAAAACATTCTTTTCTTCAGCGCCTTCTTCTTCTAATGATCAAAGAAAGACTTCTGCTTTCTTTTTACCAAAAGAATCTGCTAAAGCTGCATTCCCAAATCCAAACAACGATCACTCAGAATTTATTGCAGAATTAGCAAAAGAACTCAACAAAACAAAAACTCCTTCTGTTAATGTTCTATTCAAAGAAGAAGATTTAGATATAGAAAAAAGTTTCCAAAATCTTCAGCTCTTTGAATCTGATTCAACTAAACCCGATTCTGACTCAGATTCTGAAATTGAAAAAGTAAAAGACCAATTTCTTAACCAAAAATCACTCCCTCAAATCCAAAGCATAGTTAAACCAACCAAGCATTATTACCAAAGACCTACTCCTGTTGATCTTCAAATTGAAGACTAACAAACTTTTTCGTGCTTTCATTTTGATGAAAATCATCTTTATGAATGGAATCTTGATGGCACGACAGAGTATTAGATTTTGCAACTCTACAATCAAATGCTTATATACCAAAGTGCTTGTTTGGTAAACCAACATTCTATTGCCAGTATAGCTAGTGCCAAAACACAAGGCTTTTCTGATCAGCTATATGGGTGGTGGTCTGGTTTGACAGGCTCATTATTATAATCCTTAGAGAAAAAGTCTAGATTAAAAAGTAAATTATCATATATATATATATATATAAAGAAGCTAATCTATCATATAGCATAGATACTAATATTATATAGTCAGCTAAACATCAAGATACTAGTAATTAAAGTGTATTATATATCATGAGAGGCAACGCCTTCGGATGGTCACGTAGCCTCGTTGTCATATAACACAAGTATGCAAAATTCCAATATTACTAACAATCTCATGTCAAAATGATAAAGAATGCATCACCCTACTTAGAAAGTAGAGGCCGCAACTCCTTTAATAGGGAGTGTGATTCCTTATCCCTTAAGATATCTGATATGTGGTACAACTAAAACTAGCCTGGGTAGCTAACCAAGTTGGCCTAATCCACACATAAACCCTAAACCTTAAATCTTTTGGCCACACTTGAAATGGGCTGAATTTCTTTTAGCCCATTCTCCAAATCCATATATTTTATGATCTCCCTTCTATGGTGAAGCCCACTAAATGGACCGTCCAAATGTGTACATGAAGCTGATCACATGTGGATGCATCTTGTATGGTACCGTGTGAGTGGTAGATGCTAGCCATGATGTGTTGTACACTCATCACGGTCAAATGCATGGGTCCAAGTAGCACTGACAATTGGTCAGGCTGACCCGGTAGGCTTTGTGCTGGGCTTTGGACTGAATTATTAGTCCTTTGGGCTATCTGGCCACACACACACACACACACACACACACACACACACACACACACATATATATATATATATATATATATATATATACTGCTAACGTCTCTGAAAACTCATCATACGTGATGTGACTCTAAAATCCCACGTGAAGCAGAACCTTATGAAACTTCCAGGATTTAATATTTACCTTGATCCAAAACTTTGATAGGCATGAGAAGTGAAAATAGTTACTTCCTTGATTTGCGTCTCTTTCATGTGACTCACTAGAATTTTAGGTCGAGGTGAAATTTTTTTTCTTAAAGTCATCACATGGAGAGTACAGATTATACACAAATGACACATGTATAAAGGTACGTACGTACGTATGTAGGTGCGCATGATTCATATTTATCCATCATAACCGGATGGGTTTGGGCCATGTTTTACTTTGTGAGGTTGGCTTGGACAGTCAGCTTGGGAACGTATTAGGTGAGACCCCGGATCCACCGAGGTGGGTGGGACCCTGACTTTGGGCCCACTGTGATGTATATGACTACATCCAAGCCGTCCATCCGTATTGAGAGCTGATTTTAGTGGATGATCCAACCAAATGAAACATTAAAATACCATCAGTGGTAAGGTGAGTGCTCCGAATTAGGAGGGAAAAATAGATGGTTAAAATTTCTCAATTATGCTCAATCTGATATTAGGTCACCAAGTTAGACGGTTGAGATTTCATTCATCCGTGACACTCTCAATTATGCTCAATCGATATTAGGAAACCAAGTTAGACGGTTAAGATTTCATACATCCGTGGCACTATGGAAAACGTGCGGTAAGTAAGCTCTATGAGTCTCACTGCCTTTTTTGTCAAACATCCATTCCGTCCATCAGTTGAGTTACTGGTTTTTGACCGCATATAAGAAAATCAAGCTCATCCTCTACTTAAAGTGGGTCATATCTTCGAAACAATGTAAATCACAACTAAAATGCTTACAAATACAATATGGCCACACGAGTTTTTTGAATGACCTAGATCCTGGAGCTGGAAATCATACTTGTTGCAATTTGATTGGGCCACACCAATACACACTGCATTTTTATGCAGCAGTGCTGACAATGTTAGTAACAAAGTAGACCACTCATATGTAAGAAAATAAAATTTTTCTATTCATGACAAACAAAAAATTCAAATTAGATCTATGCATGAGATGACTCAACTTGGCAAACTGGACTCATCTAACTTGTTCAGACTCAACTCGATCTGAATCGAGTAGACTTCATCTAAACTGAACTCAAACCGAGTCGAGTTCAGGCCACCTAGTACCTTGATTCGACCCGAAATCCAACTTGGTAATGACTTGACTCAATCCAAAACTCGACTCATACATATATAAAAAAATTAAATTAGATATGATGTTTTAGATTTGAGATGCATACTAGCTGATGATGAGGCTAAATTCTATCAACTGCACCTAGGTTTTGAGTTGTGATTTCAATATGTGGATACTTGTTGCACCCGATCTGACTCGGTGCCAACTTGACCTGACTCAATACCTCTAACCGGGTTGGACTCAATCCGGATTAGTCCATGCTAGACCCGAACTCAGATTGGGTCATGCATGCTGGACTTGGTACCGAGCCGGGTCAAGTATAGGTCAAGTCTATTTCAATTTCGGATCAAGTTGGGTCAGCTCCGACTTGACTCGATGCCCCGCTCTAATCTGGATTCATAATGAGATGCCTCGGTTGATCGATGGACTCGATGTCACAGAAATATCACAAACACACCAGTGGCCTATGGACCTTGCATGGTGGAGATTTGTTCATATTGTAGAGATTCGAGTCTCTCTCCTGATCTGCAGAACCAACAGTCAAAAGTTAAGTATGAATTTTAATAATGAAGTTGCTAAAATGGAGAGAGAAATATAATAAAAATTAATTGGATCACATAGAATTATTTAATTTTTGACATTGAAATACAAAAACATACTTAAATAAGTCTGGTTTATTAATCACATATTGGTATATTATAAAAAATACTTTGAATAATCAGCCCGGACTGGACTTGGCCAGGCTAATAGGCTATCATGCTAATCTCTAGTTCAGCTCTATGTATAACCAGGCATGAATTTAGACCGGGGCCAGTCCTCGAGCTTGATATATCAGCCCAAGCTCATCCTAATGTGCCTCGGGCCTGAAAGTCTGAAAGGCTAGTCTAACCTATTGACATCCTTATCTTCAATAATACTATAATTAATAATTATTTTTAAAGATTTTTCATAAACATGAATTACCATGAAGTTTATTTTGTATTTTGATATTTCAAAAAAAAATAAAATTTATGAATTATATTTTAGAGGTTTTATATGATATTTATAAAATAATTGCATTTTCAAATCCAATATTTCCATTGCTATTTGAACATGGTAAAATGTCTACAAGGTAGTTGATGTACTCTTTTTGTTTTTCTGTTTTTTATTTTATTTTATTTATTTTATTTTTTTATTTTTAAATCATGATGTATTAGGTGGGCCTTGGGCCTCATAGATTGTATATCTACAGTCTTCATATGTTTTTCCCCAATCATCTTAGGATATTAGCCCAAAAATAAAGCAGATTTAAATCTCATATGGACCACGGGAAATAGGTAACAGTGGTGATTTGATTGAATTCCCATTAATATAAACATCCTTGAACCCACCTTAATGCTATGAATGTTTACTTTCCATCCAACCCCTTGATAAGGATACATGGACCTATATGAATAAAAAAATAAATATTCGATGAATTCAAAACTTTTGTGGCCTCTAATAAGTTTTTAATTATCAATCACCACTGTTTCACCTAGTGTAGTTCACTGGAGACTTGGATCTACTTTATTTTTGAGTTCATGTGTGGTTTGAGTGGATTCTCAGTGGATCCCTAGCTGTGGGGCCCACTACGAATGTAAGTGCCTTGCATCCACATTATCTATTCATTTTAATAGCTTATTTTAAGGCATTATCTAATATTAAAAAAATCAAGCATATCCAAATCTTAGGTGGACCCAACTTTGGAAACAGTTGAGATTGAATCCCCACCATTAAAAACTTCACGGGACTGCATAAATTTTTATCTGTCATCCAACCCATTGATAAGGCCACAAGGACATGGGTGAATAGACCACACAAATCTCAGCTAGAACCAGAACTTTTGTAGCTCATGAGAAGTTTTTTATGTGTCAATTACTATTGTTTCTGATATTATGGTCCACTTGAGTGTTGGATCTACTTCATTTTAAAGATCGGGTCCCAAATTGAATTTTTAAAACATATGAACAGCATGGATATAATGCACATACATGACCGTGGGCACCACAGTCAGGAATCCCATCCACCTTAGTGGATTCCTAATCAAGGTGGGCCCATGGTGAAGGATGCAACTAGAGCTGGGTACAAGACAACTTGACTCGCCTGCCATGACTCATTTGATTTGTTCAGACCCAACTTGATCCGAACCGAATGGGTGAGTCGGTCCGAACCGAGTAGGATTTGCCTAATCCAAATTCAAAAAAAGTCAAGTTCTAGTTACCCATTAACTTGATCCAAAACTCAATCCGGTTAGACTCGACTCGATTCAAAACCAACTCGACTTGGATTTGGGTGTGTGTGTATATGTGTGCGTGTGTGTGTGTATATATATATATATCTATATCTATATATATATATATATATATATATTATTTTTAAATTTTTTTTTTAAGCATCTCTAAACCTATTTGCCGCACCTGACAACTCAATCCCAAACTTTTTTTTTTTCTCTCTCCCTCTATCATCTTTCTCCTCTTCCAAGCCCGGCAATCACCCACCACAATCACCACCCTATTCCTCCTTTCTCTCTCCTTTCCACTTCATCCTTCCCTCCTCTTTCAAACCGACAGCAACCCATCACCATCACTACTCTCCCCTTTCTCTCTCTCTCTCTCAACTCCACTCATCTCATATCTCAATTCGAATCAGTGCCAAATCCAACCAACTCGGTACTTTTGAGCAGGTTGGATTTAGTCCAGTTTAGATCGGGCTAGATCCCGACTCGGATTAGTTCAGGTATGCTTGACCCGGCACCTGAGCCAAGTCAAGTTCGGACCGGGACTATTTCAAAACTAGATCAATTTGAGTCACCCCTAATTCTGTCAGAGTCAATTCAATGGCCAGCTCTAACTGCAGCTTATCCATTCCACATCCAAAGGGCCCCGAAATCAGAGGAGTCACATGATGCTCTGGTTGCGCATGACCCTTGATATGCAGGCGCTCAGACATTCCACGCGTGGTATATATCAACTGAAATGAAGCCGAGTAGATCATGCATCCCAGTTTAACCAAGTCACAATCCCAACATCAGATTAGCAGGACAACCCTAACATCTAATCCGTGAACACTTGTTTGTGAAAACAAGACCGTACAATCATTTTCATTTCTAACCATCCAATAAATGTACGCCAATCAGATAATTAAATAAACCAAATAAGCTTATTTTTTCGGTTCACCATACGTCTACACTGGACATGATTTAGACGGTGTAATTTTACTATTTGTATGCCACGTGTCCATTTTCTAGGTCATATTAAGCGCCTGCGATTCATCTATCACACTCTGCCAGTGTATCAAAGCTTCTCTCATAAGCTCATTACAGAAGAACAAAAGCAACAGGTTCCGTGATTTCTCTTGCCGCCATTTCTTCGCTAACATTCGTTTACCCCAAATGTCGAAATTCCAATCCACAGCCAAACGCGAATCCTGAACAATCACAATCCTGACAAATCACGAAGTCCTGCAATGTTTTTTGGCAACGCCATCCGATCGAAGCTAGCATCTCTGCTGCATCCATGGCTGGAACAAGAACCAGACATGGACCTCGAATTAGGGTTCCTTCACTCGAATATCCGCGCCAGGAACCTTATCTTCGATCCCTCCGCTCTCAACCGTCTGATCAACGGCTCGTCCCGCCTGTCGGTCAAACGCGTCGCCGTTGCGAATCTCAGCTTTCGGATCTCCCTGTGGGAGTTTCCTGCTCTTAGTATCGAAATCAGTGGCGTTGATGTAATTTTAGCCGTGAGGTGAGGTTCTTTGTTGTTTTGATTGTAATTCGGAGCAGAAGGATTCGAATTTTTGTTTTTTTTTTTGGTTTTTTTTTTTTGTTGTTGTGGATTTGATGGAGATTTTGATGGTTTGAAGGGAATTGGAGGGCGAGGGATGCTCGCAAGGGTCGCGGGATTCAGTGGACTTGCGGGAGAAGGAGATGAAGGCGATGCTTGCTTTGATTGATCCGGAGGTATTTTTGAATTTGATTGAGAAGGAAGCAGTTCTTCGTATGCTGGAATTTGGATTCGGTCTGACTTGGTTGGTGTGGTAGCTGAGTTGGGTGAGTCTGACTCAGCTGGCTTGGTTGTTGAGTCAGACAAGTTGGTGGTTGCTCGGATGATACTTTAGAAAAGATGACTGGTATCCCAATGTAGCACATTATGTGAGATCGGGGCTGTTCATAAGGTGGACCTATCATGCATGTGCTTTAGCTTGAATCAGGTGGGTCAGACTAATATGAAAAGAATGGATTCGATGAAAATGATTGATCAATGGTTCAGATTTGATGTACACATGTGGCCTGCATGATGAGCATTTCTCTTGGACCATGGCACATATTTTGTAGGACCACCTTTTGAATGGTCTAGTATTGCACACGTGTACCACATTGGGACTTTTGGCAATGTTATGAGCATAGGATTCTAAATTATACTCTTGCGAGTAGCCAAAGTAGGGCTTAGCGTAAAATGCCTGGACACAGGATACAGGGTTCAAGAAGCATTGGAGAATCCTAACCATTTGCTTGTTAGGCCATCAGTGGATCACCAATGGTGTGAAAAGCACCTCCATTGGAGAATCTTAGCCATCTGATTGTTGGCTTTTAGAACAATAGTAAAAATCCATTAGAGAATCTTAGCCATCTGATTGTTGGCTTTCAGAACAATAGTAAAAAATAAAATAAGTCAATGGTCGATATGCAATGGGGAGAAGTCCTCCCATCATATGATTGGGATCGTTCATTGGAGGAGATATTTGATTCCTTGTCATCCATGGCGGGTCTACCAGATGAGTGATGGGATTGTTCATTGGAGGAGATATTTGATTCCTTGTCATCCATGGCGGGTCCACCAGATGAGTGAACTAAAACACTACTATTCGAACACGAGACCTTCCGCTCTGATACCACTTTGATGCATGACAATTAGCCACTTGCTCTAAAAGCTCGACAGAGCACGGTGAACAATTCCTTTATCTCATAGCCTAGGCCCCACATCGCATGGGTTATGACCTCAGTCGAACCCCCCTCATGGGCCTCACATCACATGGATACCACCTCACACGAGCCGCCCACCCCTAGTGTCCCCGCATCCCACAGGCTACCCACTCGAGCCCGGTGTGAAAATGTCCCTTCATTAGGCTTCCTTGGAGAGTTGCGGGAGTAAACAAAGGTGTCGCTGCACACATGTTCGTCGTACACGTTATCTGCTGATGATACTCTGAAACAATCCAACTATCGACTACATTATTATAATCACCCCAATAGAATGATCCAAACTGTCCAAAGGTTGGTTGTCCAAATGGACGGTTAAAAAACGTTGGTAAGTTGCTTGTTTGTGATCTTTACGTTTGTCGCCCACTTAGGCTCGAGATTTCCTCATTTTTTGCTAAAGTATATATGTCAATGGGCTTATTACAATCACCAGACAAATATCACATATTTATAATAATTCAGGATATTAAAGCTAATTTGGGATATCACTTATGTTTCTGTGAATGCATTGAAAAATTCCAATGCATTCCAATTTTTCCCATTTACTCCCATCCAAACAAAATATTTGGAGTTCAAATGTATTTCGTTTACTCCCATCCGAACACAACTGAGAAAGTCATTTACTCCAAATTCATTTACCTCCAATTCCATTTCCCATTTATCTCCATTTACAAATTCCCAAACGAGCCCTAAACAACGACCCGATGAAAGGTAAGACATCAATTTGACTCCGAAGGTGGAAGGGAATAAGATTTGACTCAGTTGAGTTGAGGATGTGTCTGTCAAGCTAGCTTGGACATGTCAGACCATGTCTTAGCCAATTCATTAATGGTGCACCCCGGTTATCGAGTCAATGAGATCTCAATACCCAAACTGCAAAAAATTAAAAAAGCATACCCACAAGAACAAGGGAGTCGAATGAGAGAGAACTTTATTAATATTAACCTTCTTTCCTTTAAAAAACTTCAAGAAAACTCACACTTAGAAAAATATTAGAATCAGCAACTCCTACCCCACCGTCTTCTTTTATAAACTCTAAATGAATCTTTAATTAAAGTTCTCCCAACTAAGGGATTAATTTCGGTTCAATCATAATTTATTTCAAACCATTCTAATGTACCTAAGATGGTAAAAGCCCAATAATAGTAAAAGCAAACAAAGAAAGTAATCCTAATTACATATCTAAATTATCCCCATATCTTCAATCACATTAATAACATCATCTTCGTATCTTCTGCATATTTTTCAAAAATAGTAAATTGCAACCCTTGATTTAAGCTCCTAAATCTATAAAAAACCAGTAAAAAGATCAGCACATGTTGGGCCCTATGGTGGGCTGTGGGCCTACATTATTGTTGGACCCTACGATGGAACTAAGTGGGGCCATGGGTCTGCATCGATTAATTTTTTCCTTTGATGGGGGAAATTATGTTTTTGAATATTAAGAAATGATAACATGATTTGCTGGTTTGGATTATACATCAATACTTGGGGTTGGGTCTCAGTTTGATCTTGAGCTTATCACTGGCACCACCAGACACACCAAGAGAAAGAAATTTTTGTATGAGTATGGTGGGCTGGAAAACTCAATGACTTCTTAAATCATGAATTCATGTGCAAGTCCATTTGTCAACCTCTAGCCAAGTGGACTCACATGAGCAAGGAGCAGAGTTTCCAAAATTTGTCACTTTGGTTTTCAAGGTTGTTTTTAAGCTCAAAGTTGTTAGTGTTGCCTTTTGAAATGGATAATCTTTATTGCGCAAGTGAAATGGTTTGTATCATAAGTTTTTTGTTCTCATGCACATACAGTCACACATTTGACACTTTTGCTTCATATTACTCCAGCTTGACTATTTAGAGAATATATATATGTTTTTTTTTTTCCATGAATTTCAGGGCACTTCTTTGCATGAAACCATTGACAAAATTTTGGCCATCACTCCAAGAAATCAGACCATGACTTCTGCAATGAACATTCTACTTGAGCGTTGCCACTTACAAGTACATGATATTCACTTCCAGTTGAAATTGCATGGCGCAGATGATTCACTTGCATGTTTCTTGAGGGCAAAGGAACTTAATGTAGAATCTCCATTTCTTGACTGCAGTTGTTTGCTCAGAGGACTTGTTGGTGCTGTTTTTGTTCCTCAAGAAGTGAGCTCTTTTGTTCTCAATGGCAGTGGTTTGGAGATTGGCCTGAAGAGGAAAGACCGAGTCAGCTGTATTGCTCCTTCAATGGATCTTTTTTACCGCATTCAATTTAAGAATCTTCAACTCACAGACGTTGAGGTTCATGCTCCACAAGTAAATTTGTTCTTTTCTCCGGTTGATCTTTCTATCCTACTTCAGGTGTTAGATATTCTGTCTTCCAAAGAAGTCAAGCGTGCTAGAAGCGGGAGGGAACTATGGGATATAGTTGTATGGAGAATTGGATATTTGACACCAAATACTAGGTCCTTATGGAAATTAGTTATGATTGCTGTGGTATGGCTGCGTCATGTCCGTGCTTACGAGTCGTTGCTGTTACTAATTGGATACTCTTCTGAAAATCAATTCAAACTAAATGTGGCTAGGATGGCTCAAGACAGAGCATTTTTTACTTCTGTTAAACATCAGCGGAAAGTGGTTTCCAATCTAGAGAAGGAATTGCCCATTGAGGCTATTGAACAGGCCCGGAGGATAGCTCGTTACAGAGCAGCGTTGCATTTTCGGCATGGTAATTTGAAATCAGTAGCTGATTGTAACATCACATTCTTGCCGAGATTCTTTGCATTGCTTTCATTTCTTTGGAAAGTTATTTGCTGCATATTTCGTTCAATGATGCATTTGCTCTTCTTGAAGAGTGTTTTGTACCGCCCTCTTGAAGGTGATAGACCATCGCTTCTATCAAGTGACACCGATCCCGATTCTCAGCATTTCAGTCTTAGCCTTGGAGAATTTTCTGTTAGTCTTTCCCCAGTAAGCACAGTTCATGATCCCATTAAAGGAAAATTGGGGTCTGATATTCGCCTCTCCGACTTGAGTTTAGTTTCATTTTGTCTTGCACTCAAGACTGTATGCTTGACTTACGTAGCAGACCACATTGCACGATCTTTATCCTTGGCATGTGGGGATTTCAGAATTGTCTCGTCTTTGTCAAGAGTTCTACTCATGCGTGGCAATTCAAAAATTGAGACGCATCACTCTTTCAGCAGACTTAGACATGAGGCTGATAACGAAATGAAGGCAATTCTATGGAGTGAGCCTTCCCCTCAGTTTTGCCTGTCAGAAAAAATTATAGATTCTATGAATTTTACCTCTAGTGCCCACATCTTACTTCTGGAAAATTATTTAGGAGGAATGTGGTCAGATTGGATAAGGAATGGCAAGAAATTTGAAGGAAATAAGATCCAATATTTGGAACATCCCTTCCTTCTCGGTGAAATTAAAAGCTTCCTCATGGATCCTTATCTTAATGGACCGGACTATGGGCTCTGTAAATGCAGTTTGACTGTGGGGAAGTTGAACTTTGATTTGGAATATATGTCAATAATGTCTTTTGCTCTGCTACTTAGGCAGACACAAGATGCTTGTAATTGGACCGCCAGCAATGGGAGGACTGAGGTTCATTCTCATACTTCCATCATTATTGAGCACCAAACTGAAGTTAGATTGGAAGATCGGTTTGGGTCCTATGCCAGTGGAATGAAGATGGCAATGCATAAAATGATTCCAGAGAAAAACTTACAAATTGGAGTAGCCATCGCTGGTCCTAAGATTCGGATGTCCATGCAAGAACAAAGATTGCAGAGTGACAGGGGACAAGATGTCATCATTACTCAAGGCCGTAAAAGTTGTTACTTTACAGTCGATCTGGAGAATATTGAAGTTGTTGTCTGGCCAACTTCAAAATCCGTTTTAGCAGCATTGACTGGGGAACCAAGATTTGATGAAGCAGCAGCTGAGTACATTTGGTTGACAGAGCTGCGGTTGGTAGATATTCCAAAAGCAGAATCCAATGAAACTTATAGCTCCCAAGGCCGGGTTGCACTTGATGCTTATGTCAAACTTAATGGCCTAAATGCTTTCTTAGAGGATGTAGTAGAAAATCAGCGGTCCCAAGTTATTGGACCCATATCAGTAACAATGCAGTCCTCATCATGCAGGTAGCAATCACTCTCTCTCTCTCTCTCTCTCTTTCTTTTAATATTTATTTATTTATTTATTATAAATGTTTCTCTTTGTTGACCTTCCATATTAGCAAATTGATGCCAAGAATGAATCCCGTTCTTGCCTTCCAAACAGAGAAAAAAACAAAAGTAAAAGGGGATGAATTGTTCTTCAAACCTTCTTGGAATTCCTTTGTATTAGTAGAATTTCCTTCACATTTCCATGTGCTTTTATTCAAATGTAAATCATGTTGCCATTTAAGATGTCAGGGAGATTTTCCACCAGTGCAAAATGTTCTCTTTTAGTATCAATTTCCTATCGGCATGAGCAGAAACTTGTTTTACTCTGTGTTGCACGACAATTTCAAACCAATAATTTTACATCAGGTACATCCTCTGTGGGAAAACACTCCAGGGTGTTCCAGCATGCGACTATTTTCGCTTGGTTGGGTGGCATATAAGCATGCTTGTGTCTTGGAAGTAGTTCATTTTGGGAGTTCTTTATTGATGTTTGGACTTCGTGCTGAAAAAAAATGCACATGAAGTTTTCATTATCCACTTCTTTGAAGAATATGCTCATGCATGCACATTTCGATCAACATGTGCCAATACGTACACGCATTTTTGGTCCATGTATTCACAAATCACATGTGTGAAGATTTGTATATCTGCTGAATTTTTGTGTGATAGGGGCTGGTGACAATCTGGAGTCTGGGTACTAGCACTTTTAAAAGAAAGATTAAAGTAGAGCACCACTAAAAGGGAACCTCTCGACCCTTTAATTGTATTTCTTTCATTTATCTTCTTTTACATTTAATAAATGATATTTTTCAAAACTTCATTTCTCATTGCAGTTTTGATCAAATATTATGATTTTGTTTCCTCTTTGGGTGAGGAAGACTTTTGCCTTTTCATTAGTGGGGAAGATCCCTTGGGTTCTCATCATCCTCCAAACCATATTCCAATCACTTGAGGTTGGCACATGAATCCTCTTGGCATGTCATATTGGCCAGATTCATGTTGGTAGTTATGGCATAAGTTGGATGCTTGGCTGCCAACTTGATGCAACCCTTCTTTATCCGGACTGCAGAATGGCAGTGAGAGCATAAAACTACCACAGGCGCAATGTAATGGACTATAACATAGGTTGATTGCAATCAATGAGAAGGACTTTCTATATGTCTGTATGTTGGCTTTGGAAAGAGGCGTTCCATGCCGTCACAGTACAGTTCAAATTGTTAGAGATGCCTGTGGCCTCTACAATGAAAAAAGAAGAAGGAAAAAAGCATTTTTCTTATAGTTCATAAGTACAGGCAGCAGGGTTCTCTTCTGTGAGGTTTATGCTCTACACAGTACACACTTATTGATGCCTGTGATTGTGAAGATTTCACTTTTAGTATGACTTTTTAGGTTAACTTAAATGGTTGCTGGTGCTGCCGATGTGTTCATTGTGGTGGTGCTGGTATATCTTTGAGAAACTTGAGAAAAAAAAGTTGTTGAGATCTTTACACAATACATACTTTTCTATTTCTGGGTATGTCATTCTTTTGGATAGATGTTGATGTTCATTAAAATCACGGCATGATAAAACAATTTCCACTTTCTCCTGCAGGGATTATCATCATTCCTTTACAACAACAGTAAATGCTTTATCAATGAATTTGAGTGGAATAGCTGAAGGGCTGAACATCACATCTTACGTGGATCAATTATGCGCTTCTTGTCAGGTGATTGTCCAAGTATAATCTTCCTTAATATTGGATCCAAAACTCCCATTATTGGGGCTCACTAGTCACTTGACATTCCAGTTTAGGGTTTGTTTGGGCATTCTTTTCTGTAGCGTTTGGATGCTAGCCATCCTGCTTTTATAATATTTGTAGGTTTGTTTCTTTTGTTTTATGATTATTTCATTTTCTCATCTCTACTATATGTAACAGGAGTAGCCAGGGGCAAAATTTTCCATGTAATTAGTTCTTGGAGGGTACTTTGGATTTTTAAGGTTGTCGAAAGGTATTTGAAACAAAGATAAGAGTATTTAGGTAATTTGGTGGTGTATGCATATTTAGCAACCAACAATTCATATTTCATTGATGGTATAGATTCTACCCACTCCACCATGGATAGGGCATGTTGTCATTTTAAAATGTCGGGTAGTCTGCAGGGAGCTTGAATTCCATGTAGCCCGTGCCACACTGAAACGAGGTTTGCTGGAATACATCCTGACATTTTGCTTTAAGATATGTCATGACTTTCGGTTCTAGGGTCATCTTCCAATGATCCAAACTGTTTATATGATGGGTCTCACCTTAGATGGGGTACACACAAAAAAATAAAAATAAAAAATCTTTGCTTGTATTGTTTTATCCCTATGATCATTTGACTCTTTTCCTTGGAATTTGGATGCTCTGCATAACCTTTAAGTAATCAGAGGGTTGAAATACTTCAATATGGAGTCGTCTTTTTTTGCTAGCGGGCATATGGTTCCTTTGGGAAGAAGGGAATAACTGATGTTTTAAGAACCGTAGTGGGCTTCTAGGGAGGGTGTTTAATAGGGCGAAATTGAATGGGGTGGGTTTTAGCCTTAAAAGTTCTTGGCGAGAGTTTTTTCTTTCCTTCTTGGTCTGATTTGTAATTCTTTAGGCATTGGTCTTCACTAATAAAATCTTCATCTTTCAAAAAAAAGAAGAAGAAGGAGAAGAAGAAGAAGAAGAAAAGAAAGAAGAAAAGAAAAAGTAAACTTCATGTGGTCAAAACCTACCTACAACTAGGACCATCATATAAATGGTCCTGGTCATTAAAATGGACCCAGATCCAATGTCCGATGTTCCAACATATCCTATGAGGTGACATACTCTACTAGAGTACCAAATAATTCCCCTTTTACCCCCCAACCCCCTCCACATCTAGCAAACTGCTTCCTCTCTCCATGTGCAACACTCTCCACATCTAGCAAACCGCTTCCTCTCTCCATGTGTGCTTCCTCTCTCCATGTGTGTTGCACATGCCATACCCATTAGTTGAAAAAGAACAATTTCCTATTTTTACATTTTTTTTTTATATAAAATTTTTTAAACATCATTCCTATTTTACATTGTTATTCATTAGACTTTCATAATAAGAAAGTTCACCATGCATATTGTTTTTTCAAGGGACCACACAACATAGTTATTGTTGAAATTTCTTTGTGATAACTAACACGTCCTATTAAAGAAAGAACGGCAGAATTAACAAGTCCATACTAACCTAAGCCAGTGGAAATAGCTCTCCAAGATGCGTCAGGGATCTTGAATCTCATTCCTTGTCCGGTGGGACTTATATCCTCATTTCTCTATGGAGATGGCGAAACATGTCCAAGGAGCTAGTAATAGTCTGAATCTCCTTAAATGGGTTAGCAAGTCTACAAGGGGCTGCCCTATCTACTTACGTGGTGGGTCATGTTGAGCAAATTACCTTCTACAATCAAGGGAGCAGATAAAGTTCTTTGCAAGATTCAAGTCCCCCAGCATAATCCCTTCAAGAGAGTGAAAAAATCCCTCTCACATTGCAACGATGTCTGTGAAAAGTGTTCTCTTTCTCATTCCAAAAATGGCACAAATATGTGTAGGGGCCACTATATCTACATATTGAGGATGCTGCCCTTCTTCAAACAAAAGAAATCCAATCGTAGGAAATCATTAAGGCCTTGTTTGGCACTGTGGATTCAGAATACCTGAATTGGAAATCCCCTGGATTTGGAATTCTCCGGTTGTGTTGGCACTTTGGATTCATAATCTCCTGTAATTCAAAAATAGCTATGCACTTAAATTATGCACTATATTTATAGGAGTTATAAATTTAATTACTAAATTGACTCTAATCCCCTAATTAGTGTAAATATGGGATGTTTGACACAATGATTGTAATAAGCCCATTGAAATATTTACTTTGGCTAAAATGATGAAATTCCAGCCTCGGACGGGCCACAAACATAGGATCACAACTGAGCGACTAACCAATATTGTTTAACTGTTGATTTACATGGCCAATGTTTGGACTGCTCAGATAATTCTATTCATGTAATTTTAGTGATGCACTTGATAATCTGATTGTTTTTGGGATATCATCAATGGGCCCTGTGCACAATAGATATGTAGCCTAGTGACATGCATGTCACACATGCAACTCTCCTGCCTTTCAAAATGAGCACAAACAAAAAAGAAAAAAAAAAGAGGATTGGTAATCCAAGCAAAAGGAAGGGATTGCAAAACTCACCGAAGGTGAGGATTTGAAATCCCTTGGATTTGGAATATCCTCTAATCCACCTTGCCAAACGACCAATAGATTCGAAATACCCTCAAATCCCCCCAAATCCGTGCTGCCAAATGGCCCCTAACTTTAGTGCCTTGTAACTTTGGATTGCTAGAGCCCAATGAATGATAAACTTCTAATTCTTCCACCTCGCGTCAAAGCTGTTGTTGCAGATCTTGTATTTATTTATTTATTTTTTTTGTTGTCGTTTAGCATGTGGCTAGAAGGTCCTTTTCCCAATATATAGAATTAGGGATGTCAGTGGGCTGGGCTAACCCAGGGCCTGTCCAAACCCAGTTTGCAAAAACAGAATCTAGGCCCAGGTCTGGTCCGGGCCAAAATAGACAGGCCCGAGTCTGTCCTATGCTAGAAAGGGGAGGTCCAACCTTGAGCCTAGTTAGGGCCCAACTGAAAATTCTTCTGAAAAAAATTTCTGGTGCTTCAATCAATGGCCTGAAAATGGGTGTTTAGGAAGATTGTAACCCTTTGAGTAGTAGCAATTTTAACCTTTTGTTGGCTATTCAGATCGGTGAGCGTGGATAGAAGTATATGGCGTGGGTTTGTAGATTGTACAAGAGGTAGGACATGCGTTCATAGACTATACAGGTTTGTTGGGGGCTTACAAGGTAGTAGAGGGTTAGCTTTAGGATTTTCATTTCATTTATTACATTACAAATCTACCTCTGATTTTTATTAGATTAACTATGTTATGGGCGGGGCTGGACTCAGGTTGGGCCTATGGGCTTTAAAAGACAGCCTTGGCCGGGCCCTATTTATAAACAGGCTGGATTTTAGGCCTGGCCCTTAGGCCTGATTGCTAAACTCAAGTGCAGTCCATAATGGGTCAGGCCCGTGAGCGCATTGCCCCAGCTAGGCCCATTGACAGATCTATGTAGAGAGTCATTCTTCTGTTCTGTTCAAAGAATGTTTTGGTTCAGGGCTGCTGAGGAATAACTAAAATCTGTAAACATGACATGAGATCCATATATTTACCATCAAAGTTGTGCTGCTATGCTCTATACCTTACTTCATAGATCCCGATCATTAAACTCATGGTGTTTGTCCACATTAAACCCATCTCTAAAATTGAATGATGAGTGAGTTTCTAACCGTTCTGGAGTCATGCAGTAACCATTCCCCAGTTGTTAAGTTTTGGCTTCTGATGAGACTGACCTTAAGGATACAACTTCGTTGCCAATTTGCCCAGTGCTTTCAAATTGTCACTGCAGCTCATGGAGCTTGTAGGGATGTTATTGTTCATATTCTTCTGATCTCAAATTACAGATGGAAGTTGAAGTGTTGTACGCCATAGGCTCCCAGTGCTAATGCTTTGGTGATAGTTAATGGGTTTCAATGGCTAATTTCCTATAAAGAAAATGAAGGCAATCCAGTGTTTTGGGGTGAGAGAGAAGCTATAACTGTTTGTTATTTATAACTTCACTTACTAAGTGGAAGTTTTTGTTTGTTACTTGCTTTTTTTTCCCCCCCATATCTTCTTGAATGTTAAATAATACCTTTTTTTTTTTAAATTTTTTTAATGAATCAGCCCCTTCTGATCTGCGAACATTAAAGGTGATGTGTGACCTTTTGAATTGCTAACAGATGTTAAATTTATGATGATGTTTTTAAAATTTTAATACACCCCATTCCTTAGTACTGACAGCCCATTAACTTTTTTATTTTTCCCCATTGACATCATTGAGTTCTTGAAATTTGTAATGCAACTGTTATCTTGTAAACAATGTTAGTAGCATTTAAGTCAACTAGTCTAGAACGTTGATGTTTTTGTACAGCCATCTTTTTTCTCTGTTTTCGTGGTGGCATTCTCACCAATTCAGTTTGAATTACAAAATTTATAGACGCTTCTTTAGATTCTGTTGACATTTCTGTGGGATTAAATATCATTATGAAGTCTTTAATGCCTGTTTTGGACATATTCACTTCATGCTATGGAATCTGGGCCTACTTGTTACCATTGCTTTATTTTGATATGGCATATATTTGTCACAGTGGCATGTTGATTCTTCTCTTCATGTTTGTTACTTGAGATCCTCGAATATCTTTATCAGATTGCTAGATGTAATTGATTGAACCTTTAGCAAATGATCAGATGCTTTTAGCTCTGTTTCTTGATACAGTTTATGATGGCTGGAAATGTCTTTTTTATTTCAGGTGCTTGAAAGTGTACTCTCTGCAGTATCACATTCTTCTCTCAGTCTCAACTCTACTGATGATGCGTGTCTTCAAGAACTTCACAGAAAAAATATGGCATCAGCTAAAAGGGACATCAATAGGAATTTGCCAGCATATGAAGAAAAATGTAAATCTTTGATGCTCAAGGGCACAAAATTTATAATGGATGTTACTCTGGAGTTGAAGATACTGGATATCATTATGGATAGTTCTAGAGAAAACCACATCAGTGAGAATCATTGGAAATCTAATGCTGCTTCTAGTAGTGCTGCACACCATGGGATTAATCCCACAAAATATGAGAAAAGCATGCCTGGTATGCCCCCTGTACCGGAATTTGGCATTGGGATGTCTGTCCAGAGCTCATGTATCCAGATTTCATCTGAAGAAGGGCTTCTGAAGGTGCTTTTTGACATATCTGGAATTCGATCTGTTATTTTCAGAGGTCGAAGTCAGGCAGGAAAATGTACTGATGAGTCGGAAGTAAGAAAATTGCTTCATCAGTCTGTTAATTGCTTATACGAATTTTATCTTTCTAGTTGTACATTTAGTATATGTGCTGGTCCATGTGGAGGTGCTTTCTCTTCTGAAGGAATCAAGAATACAGTTGATGGCTCTGCTCCTTGTAGCTCACAACCTTCATATGCAGTGGAGGCCATGGAGGGTCCTGATTTGACGATTTTGGGTGAAGAATCAGACATCCAATCATGTGTTCCTAATCAAGAATTGGGACATGATCATTTGCTTACTACAGGTCTACTACAGTCAACTTCAACTAGTTGGTTGCTCATAAGCATTGGACTTGATGAGATTTTTATGGTAGAACCCTCTATCAAGGATGTAATAATTGGAGCACATCAACCCAATAAGCTTCAGCTTTCACTATCTATTGGTGGAGAATTTCACATCATCTCTTGTGAAATCCAGGTACTAATAATGGTTCAGAAATTAATGTATCATTTCGGAACATTCTTGTTGCTGTATTGTTCTTTCTTTTTCAGACATGTTACTCAGATTTCCTTTTGACCATTAACTAATCACACTTTCATGATTCCTACATCTTCTGTCACATGAGCTGGATGTTTCATTCTGTTGTAAGCATTTTACATCACTTCATGATCTCCCTCTTCTAAGCATTTGTTTTTAACACTTTAAGTCTTTACAATGCTACTAGTGCATTAGAAGACATGCATTTGTTGGAATCACATAAACTGGTGTCACTGGCTCTGTAGCTCTTTCTTTGAATACTTTGGTCTTAAATCTTAATGAGAACTAACCGTGGTGCTATTGCACAGGGTGGTCTTTTTTTCCTTGAAACGACAGCATTGGCCACATTTATCCACTGTTTAAGAGCACATCTTCTTTGTATTACAGACCTCTCCCACATTTCATCCGGAAGAGAATCTGAAACAGTTGAAACTCTTATGGTTCATGGTGAGAGTTTGGCTAGAGCAAGTGATCATCTTAGCAAAGACTATGTCAATGATGCAGGATCCTCAGTTTTACCCTCTAAAACATGCAATATATCTGATGAAAGCAAATGGAAATTTCCTGAGAATATTATGATAAGACTCTCTAGGCTTTCCCTTGTACTTGCTACTGCAGATGGATCTGGTACATACCTCTCGCTCACTAAACTCTGAAAAATTCTTGCAGTGCATTTATTTTGTATATTGTTTTCCTGTAGGTGGAACTTGGGAACTTATGTTAGAAGCTGACTTCCATTTAAAATTTGAACTGATGAATTTGAGAAGAAAGTTCTTATTCAATCTGTCCCGTTTGACAATCCTCTCTCAGAACCTACAAAAGAGTACATCGGAACAAACAGCAATGGACATTCCGGCTCCCCGTTTTCGCTCTTACATATCTAATGATTCATCATCTTGTGCTGGATATGGACAGCCTACTCAACCCTCCCAACTTAGAGAAAGCAAACTTCCTGCAGAGGATGATGCATATTCTACAAGGCCTTCAGTTTCCCAGAATGAATTTTTAGAGGGTGGTGTATCTGGATTCAATCTTTTGAGTCATGGAAGTCATATCTTGAAACACATTGTTGCTTCCATTATGGTTGAGAAGGCAATTCCAGGAGGTGATCTGGGTCATGCACGAATGAAGAACGATTGGGTTGGCAGTGGTTCCGTTTCAGGTTTTGATCTGACAATCACACTATCACAGATAGAGGCGAGTGGTTTTTCAGGAACTTTTTTTTTTTTTTTTTTTTTTTTGTTTTTTGTTTTTTGTTTTTTGTTTCTGCTAGTGTAACAATCATACTATCAGAAATAGAGGCAAGTGGTTTTCCAGGAACACTTTTTTTGTTTGTGTGTAACAATCATACCATCAGAAATAGAGGTTAGTGGTAGAACTCTTTTTGTGTGTGCGCGCGCGTGTGGGTGGGGGTAGGGGTGCGCACATGTGCGTGGGGGTGTGTGTGCACGCATTTGTGCATGTGTGTGTGTTGGGTGTGAGTGAGTTGTGGGTGTGCGCATTTTTGTGCACGTGTGGTTGTGCGCACGCGCGCCTACGTGTGCGTTCTCGCATGCGTGTGTGGGCGTGCGTACTCCTTTCTTTCCCCTTTTATGTGTGTGAATGCGATATGTATAGCATACTTTTTGACCTTTTTCCTTTTTTCCCTTTCGTGTATGTGCGCTCGTGTGTGTGCTCTTTTTTTGTATGTCTGTTAATGTGATACAGATAACATAGTTTCATTGTACTGCTCTTTGGCCTTTTTCCTTAAAAAAAAAAAAAAAACTTTTGTGATAACTAACAATAGTTTATTGGAAGAGAAAAAGATACATGAAGGTAGAGCAAATGAATTCCGAAAACACTGATTCAACATCATTAGTCCTCCCTTGCAGTTGAGCTATCAGATTCAGGCCAGATGGTCCCTGATTATTTAATGGGGGCTTATCAGGTCAGCAACTTCAGCTTTGCAGTCCTGGGAAAAATTTATGATCCAAGATTTTAAGTGTTGGACTTGGACCAGAAAAATGTATTGTGTTGCTATAGAAAGATAAGTGTAGTATGGGCCTCCAGCCTTTGCTTGCTTTCCTGAAAAAGAAAAAATAGTAACCTACCTTACTTTCCTGAATTCTGAAATTACTGGAACTCCTCAAAAGATGTTTGTATGCATTGGCAAGATGTTCTTTGTCAATAAAGACGTTGTATGTTGATGTCTTTAAGATGTATATGTTTTCTTACCTCATTTGACTTGAGGCATATCTCATTTTCTTTTATCAGTGCAGATGATCTTGGCTCTTGTTACACCCTTATCTGGGGTTTCCAGCAGGAAGACTGGTACTGAGATGAAAATAAAGTTTGGATCCAGAAACCAAGGGCATGAAAGTAGTTCAGAAAATACATTTTTAGATGGTATTACCTTTATGAAATGTATTCATTTCGATCTTGTGTACCTGAGATATACTGAGCTGAAGAAATGTTCATGACTTTAACAGGAGCTGTTGTTGCAATCAAAGATATTCACCAACACATGTATTTTGCGGTTGAGGCTGTAGAAAACAAGTACCGTTTAGTTGGTGTCATCCATTATTCTCTTGCCGGACAAAGAGCCCTTTTTAGAGTATGTGTATCTCTATGCTTTCATTTCATTCAACACATGCTTCAGAGTCAAATATCAGTTTTTTTTTTTTTTTTTTGAAAGGTAACACTACCAGGGTTTGAACCTTGGATCACTCACACACACTACACTCTCCACCAGCTCATCTAACGAGTCAAATACCAGTTATTACCAGATTGATAGATAGGAGTTTGATAAAATGTTGTCAACTCCTAGGAGATGTTCATTCATTATATGTATGCAAAATCCAGAATCAGTGGATCACTTATTCAATCATTGCCATTTTGCTTGTGGGTTGTGGGGGAGATTTTTTATTTCTTTTCAAGTGTCGTGGGTAATGCCGGGATCTATTGAGATGCTTCGTATGTCTGTGCATGGTGGTGGTGTTGGGAAGGAAGGTGGTGTGGTGTTCTAGTGTTGTTAGCAGTCCTTTGGGCCATCTGGGGGGGAGGAAATAGGAGATGTTTTCAAAATAAATGCGGGACTGTCTCAGAGGTGTATGGGAGGGCTAAGCTAGACGTAATGGGATGGGCTTCTTGTTCTAAGACCTTAGGCATTGGTTCCTTGGCTTCCTTGCGTGGGTTGTAGTTGGTTTCTGTGTTTGGGTTGTCGCTTTTCGACTTTTTGGCGATTCTTGAATAAAATTCTGTAATTTAAAAAAAAAAAAAGAATAAAAAAGAAAAAGAAAAAAGAAAAAAATGAAGATGTTATTCCCAGCAAACATAACACATTTGTGCTTTTCACTTCTAAAAATTGACTACCTTACTCGTGGGTTGGTTCCTAGTCCCGAGTTCCATATAGTGGGAATAACTTCTCATATTCTCGGTTATGGAAACAGACTTCTCTGGTAGCAGCTAACAAGTAAAAGAAGTTTTGGTCGGAAGGATTGATTTTGATAACATTTATTTCAAAAGCTTGCAAGAAATTTCTTCTCTGTGCTTTTTTTTTTTTTGGTTAGCTTGTTAGTACACCCACTGTCAGTTCACACTTCACTGTTAGCCACCCCCACTAGGGATTCTTTTCTGTGCTTAATTTGCAAAGAATTGGATTTTTTCTGCATCAGTATTTTTTTGGTGACTAGTTGGTCAGGCAGGAATTTCATTTCAGTTATTAGTTTTATAGGCACATATCTGAAAGTCATCATTTTCTCAATTCATTTGACAGACATAATTCACCCATAATGATTTAGGCTATCTCTTTTGCAGCATTTGGCTTTCATATGATCCATAAGTGCCTCCTGTCAAGTTCATGAACTGAAATGTGCTCCTCTGTTGGGTGCAAGTTAGAGGCCAATGAATTCCTTTGTATACCCATTTTATATATAGCTGTTTCCAACTAACTCGTACCAGATAAATTCCATTTGAGTGAAGAATTATATATGCTCGGCCTGACAATAGCAGTGTTTTTGGGCCTTGACTGAGGAATTACATACTGCTTCAGTGGTCCCAACTGTTTGATCTGGTAGCATCCACTGTGAACAGATGAATTGGAAGGTCCTAATCCTTCGATGAGTGGGCTGCAAATAGACGGTTAAGGGAAAAAAAAATCAGTGGTTCACATGCAATGGAAAAATGACTTTAGATTGGAAGGTTATGATCTTCAACCTAGGAGACATTTGGGGAATAGTCCATGCCAGGTGTGCCATCAATCTATGGATTGGATCACCAAAAGATAGGCCCCAATTTCTACATATTCAATGCCTGAGGACCCTGTTTATCCTTGGTGCGAGGATCATATAGTTCATCTTGGTCTTGTCACATGTGCTGTACCCTTGTTCCTCAGTACTTGCTGGTTCAGGCTATTATCTATTGCTATCCTTCAAATAGGCTTTTGTAGTGCTGAACATTGAAAGCTGTAGTTGGTGGCTTCTTTCATGTGAATTATGGAGAAATGTACCATGCATGCTCTACCAAGTAGCATTGTGCCTTCCAGTCCATAGACTGGTTAAAGAGGTTGATGTCAGGTGGGCAGCCAGACTTCTGCCAAGCAAATCATGGAAGCTGACCCCAAATAACTGGGAGAAGGCTATTCACATGTACCAGAGTAGAAATGTACTGTGCTATTTTCTTTTCCTGTCTAATTTTACCATTTATTTGTTTGCACTTTTTTTTTCCCTGTAAGTCTTCATGGCTGCAACTCCAATATTTTTCTGAACCACCCTTGTGTTTAGGTGAGGTACCACAATCAATGGAGATGGAATTCATCTGTTTCATGGTTTTCCTTGATTTCATTGCATGCAAAGAATGATGCAGGCGAGCCACTACGTTTAAACTTCCGTCCAGGATCAGGTTTTGTTGATATCTCTAGCACTGATGACAGGGGGTGGGCTCTTTGGAGAACATTATCTTATAAGCCTGAAAGTTATGAGGGTGATAATGACCTGGAATCTTACAATCAATTGGCTAGAAAAGCCTTTTACCTTGTGAACCAGAAGAGCGATTGTGGTGTGGCCTTTGTTGATGGGCTTCCAGAGTTTGTTAAGAAGTCAGGACATCCATTTAAGGTGAAACTGTTCTCTGGTTCTTCTCCCATGCAGGAAGTCAGGCGGTTGGATGTTCCTAACACCGACACTGATGAAACTTGTGGAACAAATGCAGGAGATGACTTATCTAATGTGGATAATAAGTTTAACAAATTTCCAAATGTAAATATTACCATTGATAAAGTTAGTTTAACCATCCTACACGAAGTTTCAGAATTGAATGACAAATTTCCTCTTCTCCGCGGTTGCATGGACAAATTTCAATTCAGTCTACAACTTTTATCTTCTAAAACAAGGCTTATAACCACATTCACTGCTGCGATTTATTACCTTGATGCGAGGAGAGATCTTTGGTTAGTTTTCCAACATAAAAAATCATGTCCCGCTTTCCATTATTTAATTATTTTGCTTTCTGATTCTAGCAGAGGTACAAAGCTGGTCTTCCTGATATTTGGATTTCTTTTTTCTCTTTCTTTCACACTGCAGGAAGGAAATCATTTCCCCTGTTGAAGTGTGTGTGTTTTACCGCTCAAGATCTGACTCTCATGGCTTGGAAACAGTCCGGCAAGGAGTGCCCGTGAATTTCTATTTTGGGATGAATCAGGTCAGGAGCTCAATACATTGAAATTGTTTTACTGTCCTTTTCTGTGTGAAATTGTTTTACTGTCCTTTTCTGCGTTTATTCATTTTCTCAAACAAGGTTGCTTACATGGAATTCTCAGAGTACATTTTATGTCATATTGGCAGGTGGATATGTCCCTAACCGAGCTTTCATTGGATGTGCTTCTCTTTTCAGCTGGAAGAATGAATTTGGCTGGTCCTTATGCAGTTAGAAATTCGATGATTTTCCCCGATTGCTGCAAGGTTTGTTGTCCTCCTATGCTGGCGGCTCATGTCAAGCAAATATATATAATTTGCACATGTATTGATGAATGTTTTTGTCTCAGTAAGCAATATCCTAATTACTTGAGGAATATATTTTGTGTTGCTGGCATTTTGTGCAATAGAAGGATCTCCTGGACTAGAGCACCAGCTCAATGTTGCTGTGTTCAGTTTATATTCTCTTGATAAATTATTACGCAATGAGTAAATTCAGTGAGTCACCAAACATCTATGGACCTTGAATACATGGCTGTAGGACTGTAGCTTATATACTTCCATATTGAGCTAGCTCTACTGAAATGCTTTTCTAAAATCTAATGAGAAGTTGGATGGATGACTTCATTTATATCTGCCACAATGACCTTGTAGCACCTAATTTCTTTGTGAAGCTTGTTGATTTATAGGATTATGAAACCAAGCCTCTGTACATTTTAACGGGTAGTTTTAAGGAGCAGAGAAACCCAATCTATCAAATCAATGAGCCTGAGGATGTTACCTGGTGGTTTGCATGGCCTACATGGATGACAACAAATTTAACTCTAGGAAAATGCCTTTTCAGAGCTTTTCTATTTTCATAAAGTTGCAGTTTGGTAGTAGCTTTTCAGTTCATGATGGTGCTTGGGCAGTTATTTCTGTGTTCTAAAACCCGGACTGGACCTTGATCTGTTTTCATGATTGTTTTGGTCCAATTCCTGGTCTAATTGGTCAGATCCGCTCTGGTCCATTTTGGCCTGGAAATTTGCTTAATCTCTAAAGTTAAGGAGATAGAATAAATTAACAAGTAAGCTGCTGTTAGTGGAGCAGTAAGTGTTTGATTTTCTAGTAGAGATGGGTTAAGTATTAACTGGTGTAGTTGCATTTTTTGGACAAAACAGTCATCCCCTTAATTAGGCCAAGGCTTATAGCTACCCAGCCATTTTGGTGGCTGGTTGTTGTTCAAATTGGTTTGGTCTGGATTCAAGTCACTTGTATTTCTTGCCACATGACCCTTGGTATCTTAGCTGGTCGTGATATGAGGTTTTTATCCTTTTTAATTTTTATTTTTTCTGGATACCTGGCTTTTATTGAAGACCCAAATAGCTGGGATGAGGCTTTGATGCTGATGACGATGAACTTGGCTTTTATTGAAAAGAAGAAAAAAAATTACAACATTGGATAGCTAGTCTAAAATCTCAAAGAAGCCCCTTGACACTTCTTGCCAATGCATTGGTGGTTTTGGCATTTCCCTGCTTGGTACAGGGGAAAAGGAATCAGGAATGGATATACATGCGATCCTGAATTTGTAAAATCTAGTTGGAATGTTGGATGAACTCAGGATTTAAGCCAGAAGACAACCCCCAGCTTATAGCAGTAGCTGAATTGCCTTCTATCATCACATGGTAATGGAGTGACTGCTTGATTTCAACCATCTGAGTCGCCAATGCTTGGATCTCCTTTTTTTTTTTTTTTTTTTTTGAGGAATTGATTAGATTTTATCCCTCAAGAAAAGAAAATAAGAAGAAGTCAAGCCTCCAATTGTCTCCTTGTCTCCTCTGTCACCACACATCAAACCTCCAATTCCTACCAGTTCTAGGTTCCCGCCTGAGCACCATCAAAGCTCAATTTCAACGTTCTAGGCTCAGGAGGCTTCATGCCCTGGTAAACTCTTTGCACACCAGGGCTCAAGAGATTATACCGCTTTTTGCTTGTCCCACCAGACCCTTGATGCTGCTTACTTTATTCTTAAAAGTCCTGTTATTTCACTATGTGCAGAATCCGTGGATCGACCAAAGCACTGTCAAAAGACAGAGATCCCAGAGAATGCTTCCCTTTTGTTGCCTCGCCCATATGTGCAGCTTCCATTAACTTTGCCAAAGAAATTGGCATGGCCCAGTTAATCTTGAGGAGTCATTGGCTATTCCAAACTCCTTTCACAAAGGGATAGTGTAAAACAAAGTACTGTATCTGCATCTTTGAGGCACATAATACAACCTTTAATTCTTTGACTATTCTGCTAACGATCCACCGTTTAAGACTTTACCCTTGTGGCCGTGGCTAGTCTAGATCCTAGCAGTAGAATTGACTTGTCTTTGGTATCCTACATTGAGAAAATGTTCTACATTTTTTTCCATCTGCATTTTCTGTTATCTGGTGTGCCTATGGTGATGAATATGCTTTTCAATCAGCCCAGCATAGCTGCCAACGAATCTGTTTCCTCACCTCTTAGGTTCCTACAGAAATGGGGACACCACACTGTCTGGTTTCCTTGAATAGTGAAGCACTAATTTACCATTTCCTCCTTACTAGTCATGACTGTGTAAAGTCTCCCAAAAGTTTGGTGCAGGTGCAGAAGCTTCTCTTTGCACAAGTATCATACCAAAAGTGAAAATTTGGAACATTGCACAACCATAATCTCATTCATTGCTCAGAGATGGGATTGACTTTTTGGACCAGTCCTGAACCTGTGTACCTATTCAAAGGCAAGGATATCTATCCTCCATTCATAATGTATTTGCTAGAAATAACCTTTTACACACATTATCTTTGTCTTTGTCGCGCCTCCTTATCTATTTCCGATCAAAGCCATACTCGTTGCTTTTAAACCCTTACCCTTGGACTTGACCCCACTCCTGTCCATAAAAATTCTTCCAGCCTTTTCACGAATCTCATCAAATGTTGAAATAGTGATGTGAAATAAAGGGTAGTCATGGTGTTTCCTTGATAAGTTCAACTTCAAACAGTTATACAACAAAATGCAGAAGGGAATTCAATCCTGAAAGCTTTTTAACAGAAGCGCATAGATTGACAGTGTTCAATATGAGACATATTGTGACTAGTATTGCTTATAGACTGAGATGTGCAGAAGCATCTCAGGCTCTCAGCCTCTGAGCCAGACAACATGTGCTCGTGGATGGACATTTAAATCCACTAAACATATGCTCCTTTGCAGTGTGGTCATGTAATGCTTTGATAGTTTTATTATGTTTCTTTGCCTTGTCATACTAGCAATGTTGGGTCAAACATAGTTCTGTGAAGTACTTTTAGAGTAACCATGTTCATTTCAACATATTAAGTTCATTCTTTTTCTGTACGAGATTGTCACAATTTTCCAGTTGTATCATGTTTTCCAAAAGACATACTCAATGGTCTAGCTGTTGGCCCTATTTCTTTCTAGTGATGGGAACACCTTACCATGCAGATATTCTTCTTTTCCCATTCTTTGTGAGACTTATTTATTGAAGGTATATTTTCTTCACTTTGACAGGTTGAAAATCGTTCTGGTTTAAGTCTTCTTTGCCGTTTTGATGACCATCATGATGTAATTATCGCTGGAAGGCAATCTTCTTCCGTTTTCTCAAGGTACCTCTCTGCGGGTGCATTTTTCGGTAGATACCTGCACATTCTATTAATGTTTCTAAGATTGTGAAGTTTCAAACAATTTCTTCATTCATATTTTAGACTTTCTTTATATCGAAAATGATTTACCTCAGATCTTCTGTCATGATATTTATTTTTGGTGGGGATGTATGGGGAAGAGACGCATCATGACACTTATTTATAAGATTAAAGGAGATGCACAAAGCTGATCCACATGAGGTGCTGTTTAATAGGAATTAGGTAATAGGACTGTAAGTTGGGTGTGTATTCAATTGGTGTGATAGGGCCTCGATTGATGCATGCTACTGGAAAATTCTACATTCATTGTGTCCAGTTAATCTCTCATCATCAGTAATCGTTGTAGGCCAGATTAGCCTTTTGGTCCTTCTGCATCAATAATTTTATTGTTAGCTTAAAAAAAGGATATGCACAAAGTTGCACCAACTATAGGGGGATCACACTTATAAGCCAGACTCCGAATCTCTAGTCTTTGGGAGAGTGGTGGAACAAATATTAAGGAAATGAGGATATCAGAAAATTAGTTTGGCTTCTTGCAAGGAAGATACAATAATTGAAGCTATTTTTCTACTTACACAGTTGATGGATCAGGATAGAGATAAGAGAAATAATCTATGCACATCGTCTTTATAGATTTGTAGAAAGTATAAGACAGAGTACATAGGGAGGTTATGCGGTGGATGACAGGAGGAAAGGGGTCCAAGGAGGATATATTGATATCGTTAAAGGCATGTATAAGGGTGCTGCTATAAGAATGAGAACGGTGTATGGTGAGATGGATAAGTTTCTAGTAGCAGTGGGTTCATCAAGGTCGGCATTAAGCCCTTAAATGGACTGCTAGTGTCCAGGCTGAGGTCTCTTGGTGTATGTTGCTTCCAGATTACATGTTGTTGGTGACAAGGTTAGAGAGTGGTCAAATGCTAAATTATAGGTTTTGAGGAAGGCTATAGAGTGTAGAGGCCTAATAATTAGTGGAGCTAGGACAAAGTATTTAGAATGTAACTTTATAAGAACAATTAAAGTGACATCACTTAAAAACTTTTGGCTAAGAAATTTATCAATGCAATATGTTTCCTTACCTTGGCTCTAGTATTCATAAGGATGGGAAAATCGATGAGGATGTTTCTAATAGAACTAGAGCTAGGAGGGTGAAGTAGAGATGTGCCTTTGGCCCTTTGGGGTGCTGGGTGATTGCTACATCCTTATTGAACGTAACATAAAATTATATAAGACGGCTACTTGACTGGCTATGTTATATTTTATACTGTTTGACAGTCAGCTGCATGAGTGGAGACTGACTGTTATGGAGATGAGAATGTTGAGATAGATGTGTGGGGAGGCCTTGTTGAGATGGATGTTATACCAATGAACAAAAAAGAAACAACTTGAGCAATGAGTTCATAAATCGAATAGAAGCCTTAGACAAGGGAATTCTTAATCTGGATGTGCTCGAAAAAAGGACCAGATTGTGCAGGAGGATGAGAGGAACATGTAAAAGACTTGGACTGAGGTGATGAGAAGGGATATGAAGGCTTGTTAGGATTGATTGGTGAAACAGGATTAGCAAAGCCGATCCCAAATTGTTGGGACAAGGCTATTGGATGATGATGGTGAGGACTAGAAAGATATTCGTATTCCTTTCCTGACAATCTATCATTGTTGAAGGCATCAATTAGTAATGCATGTCCATGTTACATGTTATATTTATGCCCCGGTCTCTATCAAATATGTTTTTCTTGTCCATTTGGGAACGATCTTTCCAATATGGCTACAGGTCCATATGCCTCCATGACTCTGTAATGCTCACATTGGACAACATATTTGGGAAGGATCTCCTTGGCTTTGGAGGTTTTTTGGGTTGTCTGGAACATCCTTTTTGAAAATGTGTATACATAAATGTTTCACCAACTAATGGATGGAAAAGAACCTATATGCACATTTCAATTGCATATACAGCAATATCCACATGAATTCTGAGTTGGTTGATGTGCTATGCTACGTATGTTCTGGGTAAAATATAATGTTAAATGCTACCTGAATTGATCTAGATTCTGATAGGTGTCATGTTTATTGATCTCAAATTTTTACATTAGGCAGGGAGTTTTATCAGATCGACTTCCAGAAAATGCAAGCTCAGTATCAGTCCAGCTCACTGCTTCTGGAACTTTTTCAACTTCTCCAATTCATATATCCCTTTTAGATGCTAAAGTGTTTGCTTGGAGGACACGTGTAGTATCCCTACAAGGTATGTTTCCTATTCTTTTGTTGTCCATGATACCACAGGATAGCTCTTAGTTACTGTCTTACTAAATTATTCATGAGAGAAGCTGTTGAACAATGTGTGCCATATGACTTTGTAGCATCTAAGTACGCTTCATGTTACATTTGGTGACATACACACTTATTACATGGCAATATATATTTATGTTATTTAGCATGCCCATCTATATGTCATCTCAGTAAATTATATACTTCCAATCAAAATTGTATTCCAAATGTCTTTGCTTAATTTTCATTTCCTAGCTCTTGTTTCATTGCAGGGATTTTCTTCACCTCTTTTCCCCTTCCGTCTCCTTGCCTCCAGTATTTCTGAAAAAAGAAGAGATGATGTATTAAGGCATTGTTTTGTTCATCGCTGTTTCATGAGGGCTGTCATTGGGCTAGGTTTGGGCTTGGCCCCATATACATGACCCCAAGTCCAGACATGAGCCCAGTTAAATTCAGTAGGTCCGAGAGCAATCAAACTTAAAAGATCTGTGCGCCACCAAACTTAGTAGGTCCAACCCATGCCCTATTAAATTTAATAGGGGTCATCCCACACAAGCCCTAATAGACATAGTAAGCCCATGTCCATTTCACAATAACAGGAAGGAATGATTAGGATTTTTTCATTATAATTTTATTTATGTTAGGTTTGGTGTTCTAACTATAGGATTGCCATGCCGGCTCAGCCCTTGCCCAAGCCCGGTCAACCTAGTCATACCCATAAGGGATTGTTGGGCCTCAATCACAAGGCCTGAGCTACGCCCCGGGCCTGATAGTCAAGGCTGAGCCAGTCTCTTGCTGGGCCAGTGCCAAAAGCTGACAGGCTGGCCTGGCCTGTTTCCAGCCCTTGGGGTTTCATGCATTTCACTCGCTTTTCTGGAGTTTCATGGTTTGGCTAGTAACCAAGATGACATATGCCAGTCCAGTAAATCCCTTGTCCAAAAATGGCGAGTTGATCCGAGCTTTGTAAGGAGTTCTTTTGAGTCGTTGAGATTTTTATGCAAATTCAATTTCTTTCTGGGCCTAACTTCCATTTCTCCAATCCTTGAACAGATTCAAGAACTTTCCCTGGACCATTCATTGTAGTGGACGTTTCAAAAACAGCTGAGGTATGGATGGAAATTGGTTCTTTGACAATGGACTTAACTGGCATGTAAAACTTTTTCCAGTGTGATAACCTTTATTGTAATTTGGCTTTCTGGATCATTTGCAGGATGGAGTGTCCCTCGTAGTTTCTCCATTGTTAAGGATACACAATGCAAGTGGATTCTCCATGGAAATACGTTTTCAGCGTCCACAAGAAACAGAATCTGAATCTGCTTCCATTTTGCTGCAAAGCGGGGATACGATTGACGACTCTATGGCAGTATTTGATGCTTTAAAATTGTCTGGAGGCTTAAAAAAGGCGTTGATGTCTTTAAGTCTTGGTAAATATTGTCTGCTCTGATTGTTTCTTGTTATTTTAACTCTGGCGTAAAAGTTCAATTATAGTAAACCTTGACCTTCAGCTATCTTGTTTGTAGAAGTTTTTCTGCTTCACAAAAATGGTTTCTTTCTGTCAAATTTTTCTTTTTTCACCTTATGCTGTTATTGATACTGACTTAAATGCTTCTGGACATGAACTAAACTTCATGTTTTCTACTTGTGACTGTTATTGTTGAGTTGGTCTCAATTTATATATCCTTAAAAGAAATGTTTGTTTTGTCGGTCTCTTGCAAAGGAAGGAGTCCATAGCTCACCTCCTTGTATAGGGAACTCATATTGATTACCTTGGTTGACCTTTTGTATCCCTTCTTTTCATCATCATCATCATCATCTAAGCCTTCTCCTGATTGGGGTCGGCTACACGAATCCTATTATGCCATTCCACTCTATCATGGACATATCCCTAATTAAACCGTAAGTCATCAAATCTTTTCTTACTAACTCCACCCTTTTGGGCCTTTCCTTTCCTTTTAGAGCCTTCAATGCCTTTCTCACTCATTCCTTTTCGTTCTCTAATATAATCTTTACTCATGATTTATTAAAAAAAGGAAGAATAGAAAAGAAAAAAGGAAAGAAAGGAAGAGAAAAAGTAAAGTAAGAAAAAGAAATGTTTGGAACTAAACTGTCAGGTCCTTTTTTCCTATAAGGTGTCATTCAACATAATGCCTTGCAGGTATTTCGTTCTCTTCATTTTTGTACCCAGAGGTAAAGGAAAGGTCCTTCTCTTTTGGGCTGGTTATGGGGGAGGAGGGATTTGAACCCCTAATACCATGGTTCATAGCCATGTGCTCTAATCCTTTGAGCTATAGGCCCCACTCTGTCTCCTTGGACCTGTTCCCAGGAGTACCTTAGAAGGAACCTTTCCTCAAGCATGGGTTAAGAAGATGCTTCTCTCTTTACCAGCACTTCTTTCTCCCTCTCACTCTCTTCTTTGGTGTAGGAGCTTGGCTACCTGAATTTTGCCCTACCTAGATGACTTTGCCCTCCATCTTCATCTTGAGGGAGCTCTTATTCTTTACTTTTACATGGTCCTTCACCCTCAACATGGCATGCTTTTGGCCTGTTGTGCTTGTGTTGTCATCATCATCATCATTGTCATCTAAGCCTCATCCCAACTAATTGGGGTCGGCAATATGACTCCCTTTGTTCTTGTGCATATAGGATAGAATTGGGGGAGGTCTTGACTATTTGTGGGTGTGCTTTTAGTTTCAACTGTCCAAAACAAGTCTGAAATTTTAGGTTTGCTGTTTTAGGGAATAACAAAAGAATCTCATCTTGGTCAAAATAGAGTTTTGATTAAATGTTTGTTGGGTTAAGGGCATGTTTCTGAAAGCTATTTCTCCAAGCTAGAAAATTTTCTACTCATGCCTTATCATTTGTTTGTACTTTTGTGGTCAAAACAGAAGAAAGTTCAATTTGCTAAAATCCCATACAAATTCACGTAATAAATCTCACAATCAAAATGGTTTTTGAGTGCCTAGGATGGACACTTATGGAGTTTATGCTACTTTCATTAATAAAAGTAGGTTACCCCAAAGCATTCATTACCATTGTTAGTTGAAGAAACTCAGGAACTTAACAAGAGGGAGAACATGAAGTAGTGCTAAAAAAGAAAAAGAAAGAAAGAAAAACAAGAGAAGGGAGAGTGATCGAGAGGGAGGCTCAAGGGCTTCATATGCTGGAAAAGGAAGGAGGTGATGTCGGCTCCGATCAATGACGAGGGGTTAAGGGAAGATGAATCTTAGGGTGCTTGGACGGAAGTTTGCAAAAAGAAATCAATGTTTAAGAAAAACCCTTCAATGGTGTGAAATCCACTTTTTGAATTTCCGACGCTGTTTGTCAAAGGATTTTCGAAGGTTGACTCCCGATTAACTTCGAGTAGAGAGCTGGAAAAGTTCGAGTTCAAGTTTTCTAGTTTTCGAGTTTGACTTCGAGTTGAGTTCAAGTTCGAGGTTGGAAGTTTCGAGTTAAAGTTGTACTTGTACATAACATTTAATAACACAATAAAAGTGAAAATAAAAAATAATATATAAACTGAAAACTAAAAATATTCTAATTACAACAATATTAGAAAAGTTTTTTTATTATCGTTATTTACTAATTACTACTGGAGAGGAGATTCGTTTGCTTAGCTCGAGCTGCTATCCAATTTTTCATATATGCACTCGTTCACTTCTCCCGAATAAGAATGTGGAAAAAGCTTTTTATCGTGCTTTTGTATAGTTTGAATTAGATTTTTCAAACTTTCTTTGTGAGCAAATTTATACGTAGTTCCTGACACCCTGTAAAATGCACCAAGACTGGGGAGAAACTCGGATGCTTTGTTACTCTTCTTCTTTTTATTCGTGCAGCTTGAACCTACTTCGACATTATGTTGTCTTGGAGGACATCGTTGCTGTGTAGAAGCTTCTTCCATGCTATATTTTAAAGCGAGTTGGAATTGTTTTTCTTCCAATGCTAACAATCTAGCTTCCTCCTCTGCCTTAGACAATTTGGATGCGGGAGTGGAAGATTTTCTATTCGAATCAATAAGGGCTTGAAAAAGAAGTTGGACTTCCTTTGGGCCTTTAGGATATGGTTTTGCATCTCCACCCCGACATGATAAGTGTAACCTGAGCCGATTAGTTTTATTAACAAACTTGATCACATACAAATGACACAAATTCTTCAATTTTTCAGATTTTGGAGAGTGGACTAAGGAACCATAGTTCCAAATGTCGGTCACTTAAAGACATATCTATACTTTGTGTTGGAGAAATTAGTATTTTAGCAATAACGAAATATGAAAAACAAATTAAAAAATGAAATATGAGATATAAACGCAATTAAGCAATAATGAAATATGAGTTATAAAAGCAATAATGAAATATGAATTATAATATAAACAAAAGCATGATATGAAAATAAAATAAAAGTTATTGATGCATTGCACTTATAACATCCATTAACATAACATAAAAGCAGTGTTCGAGTTGCCGACGAAATGTCGATATTATTGCCGATTATATTGGTGTCGCTAGCCCAGCGACATCGAAACCCCATTTTTTCGTTTCTCTTCGGATTATCAGCGAAATATTGGCGAAATATCGGAGATATCGGCGAAAATCTTGGATTATCGCCGACCAAAAATCCAATAAATAGGCAATAAAACCCCTCTTTCAAAAAATCGAAAAAAATATCGGAACGGGGAAGATCTCTTACTTGTTGATTGGAAATCGAAGCTCTGAAGATTGCCTTGATCAGCAATGGAAGAACGCTGATCGACAACGCCGGATTTACAGGTAAGAAAATCCTCCTTTATTCGGCAACAATCCTCCTCCAAAAACCCCCTTTCTTCGGCCGCATTTTCTCTTCGACAAGATTTTAGGTTTTGCTTTTTAAAAAAAAAAAAGAAAAGAAAAGAAAAAAGAAAGGAAGATATGTAGCGTGAGTCGCGCGTGATGCGGTTTCGCTAATGACGCTGCCAGGTGGTTGGTCGTGATGTTATGTGGGCCCACCATGATCTATGTGTTTTATCAACACCGTCCATTCATTTTTGCATGTCGTTTTAATTAATTTTCTTATAAATGAGATTGACTAGAATCTCAGGTGGACCACACCATGGGAAAATAGTAATGATTGAACGTCTATAATTAAAAACAGGTCCACTGTAACGTTTATTTGACATCTAACCCGTGGATTAGCTCACAAGGCATGTAGATTAGTTCATACGGACCTGGATGAAGGAAAAAAACAAATATCAGCTTGATCCAAAACTGTTGTAGCTCCAGGAAGTTTTTAATGGTAAGAGTTCAATCAACGCTGTGTGGTCCATTTGAGATTTTGATCCACTTCATTTTTGGATTCTTACCATAAAATTGTCTCTAAAATGAATTAGACGGCATGGATGATACACATACATCATGTTTGAAGTCTACAGAGCACCGACCACGCTAGTCCTAGGGAGGATCCAATCCGTTCGAGGCAGCGGATTGCGTACGTGAGTAAGTCGTACGGGTTGGATCTCAGTAAACTCGGTGAGGTCCACCGTGATTTATTTATTTTATTGACTCCGACCATACATTTTAATAGATAATTGTAGGCCTTTAGGAAAACAAATGGGGCATATCCAATGTTCAAATGGACCACACCACAAAAAATAGTTGAATTGAATGTTTACCATTGAAAAATACTTGGAGGGCCACGGAAGTTTTGGATCAAGCTTATATTTGTGTTTTCCCTTCATCCATGTCTGTATGATCTTATGAACAGGTTGGATGAAAAATAAACATTACTATGGGGCCTATAAAGGTTTCAACTGTGGAAATCATTATCCCCACTATTTCCAGTGGTATGATCTACTTAATCTTTGGATATGAATCAATTTTGGGCTGAACCCCTTAAATTTGATGGAAAAACAGATGGACGGCGTGGATATACCACATACATTCAATGTGGGCCCAAATGAGTGGTCAATTATGTTTAAATGGTGGTCACTGAATCTCCACTATTTTCTCTCGTGCGGCAGCCCCGAGTTTTGGATCCATATGATTTTTTATCTGATGTCCTAAAACGATCTAAAAAACGGATGGATGGGGTGGATTTTTTAAAAACATTATGATGGGCCCCACGTAACATCTTAGGGCAGGAAGGAAATAACCGTCGGGACGCAGATTAGTTGTTAAGTAGGGAGACTCGCTGCCGAGGTGACGTCACCTAGTTTTGTAGGCCCCACCATGATATATGTGTTGTATCCTCACCATCTATTTGTTTTTCTAGACCATTTTAGGGTATGAGACCAAAAATGAGGTATATCCCAATCTCAAGTGGACCACATTACAAGGAAACAGTGTTGGGTCCTTGCTCTTACTCTGGTGGTAGACTCTCGGGAGGTTCAACACCTGGTCGAGGGTTTGAGTAAACATAGGCGGTGAAATCCCACTACGGCGTGAGTGTGTGCGTGTGTTAAAAAAAAAAAAAAAAGAAGAAAAAAAAAGAAAAAAGGAAACAGTGTTGAATGAACGTAGACCATTAAAAACTTTTTGAGCCCATAAAAGTATTGGATCAAGCTAATATTTGATTTTTCCCCTCATCTAGGTCTATATGACCTAATCATATAGATTGAATGTCAAATAAATAGTACATGGGGCTTAGTAGGATTTTAATGGTGGATATCCAATCATTATTGTTTTCATGTGGTGTGGGCCATTAGAGATTTGGATCTGACTCATTCTTTATTCCGCAAACTAAAATGATATCTTGAAATGATTGGACGGTGTGGATATGAAGCATAAACCATGGTGGGGCCACATAACCGCTCAACGTCACTTTAGTAGCAAGTTTCGCTACTCGACCCGTCATAGCTAATCCGTGTCCCTACGGACATGGGTTTGCACGTGTCGTGTAATTGCGTATGAGTAATTTATGTGGGGTCCACTGTGATTTACATATTTTATCCACTCCGTCCATCCATTTTATCAGATAAATTGAGGGCTTTAGCCCAAAAACTAAGTATATCCAAATCTCAAGTGGACCTCACCACGGGAAACAGTGTGAATTGAAATTATACCGTCTAAAATTCCATGAGGCCAAAGAAGTTCTGGATCAATCTGTTATTTGTGTTTTTCCTTCATCCATGTCTTTGTGATCTTTTGAATGGGTTGGATGACAAATAAACTTCACTGTAGGCCCTACCAAGGTTTCAACTGTGGAAATCATTATTACCACTGTTTCATATGGTGTGGTCCACTTGAGCTTTGGACATGCTTCAAATTTCGAAACAACCATTAAAATGAGCTGAAAAAATGGATGGACAACGTGGATAACCCACGCACATTCATGGTAGGCCCAACATGTTGGGCAACAGTAGTACTCTCAACTGCCACGGGATCCGGACAATGATTACGAGTTACCTCGGCATTCTATGTGAGGTTGAAATATGGCCAGAAATGTGTATTTTTTTTAAAATTCATTTACTTTTGCATGTCTTCATTATTATAAGCTTACATTTGTATTATATAAACTCATTTTGGTTACTATTTGAGTCATTTCTTACGAAAACGCATGCCTTTTGGCCCCCATTAAATGAAAATTTCTTATTTAATGCATTCTTTTTGTAAATTTTTTATTCCTGAATATGTAAATATGTGTATTTAGGCATGTCCTGAAGTTTCACTGAAAAATTTCACCATTTTCTCCATGTTTCCCCCTCTTTCCCTGCATTTCCGGTTATCGGCGATATTATCGGCGATAACGATATTATATCTTTATCTCCGGCCAACGAAACTTCTAGCAATATCGACAACTCAAACACTGCATAAAAGTACACATTACATCATTTTCAAGTTTTAAGAAATTAATAATAAATTTTAATCTAACCTCATTCACGATGCTATTGTTGCATGTGCAGCCTTGTTTTGAGACTCGTTCTCCTCATCTTCCTCATTAATATCAAAACTATTACCTTTCCAAATCAGATGCAACCAATCTTATGTACAAATTAATGCTTCAACTATTTTAGTGCAAAAGAGCTTCGATGCTTGCTCACGACCTTACTCCCTGTACTAAATATAGATTCTGATGCCACCGTTGAAATAAGAATTGACAATATGTCCCATGCCATCGCCAATAGTGTAAGGTATTTTCCTTCACTAACTCTCAACTTTCACCACTCCAAAATATCGAAGTCTGAATCATGCCACCTCACGATTGACTCTTTGCAATAGAAGTCTAACTCTGATTCTTTCATTTCATTGTTTGTATCTTCTTGTGTTAAGAAAGACATGTATTCATTGTCGAGCATATGGTCATCGCTTGTAGAAACACCAACTTCTTTATCACTTGGTGTGGTTGCGTGCGTAGTGTACAATTCTTCGATTGCGTCACGAACCTTGGGGGTTTTGGTTATCGCCCTTTGATCAAAATAAATGTTCACAAAAATGAACTTAATTTTTAATGAAATGCATCCCTTTCTTTGATTAGACGCTGTCCACAAATTAAAAGTTAAACTCACTCTTGATACTGATGCTAAGACTGCTTTCAGTTTCATTCTTTTGCTTGTGCACATCTTCAAGCACTCCCTCTTCGCAGTAAAGCGGTATGCATTCTTAACCTGAGGATTAAAGAATTTACTGTATCCCATGAAAACTTCGCTCTCCATCATTCTAAATGGTTTTTCATCAACGATCACAAGTTTTGCATACCACTCTTTCAACTTCTCTTTTGCAAACTTATGAGTGAAAAGTTTACCTTGAGACGCATCTCCTTCAGACTTGCTAAATGATAGTAACTGTTGGCCTGGAAGTGAGATTCTTGGTTTCTTTGGACAACTTTGCCTATGTTTGTTTAAATGAGTAGTTGACCCTCTGGATTTTTACTATATAGTGCTTTGCAGTGCATACATCTAATTTTCAACACATCATTAACTAGAACCTCTTCAAAATCATCCCACACAGATGAGTTTTTTTTATTCCATTTAATTGTAGTTGCAGCTGAAGACCCCTCTCCCTCAACAATAAGAGGAGATGTGGCCAACACACTGGCACCGGAGGTAGTTGGGAGTTGGGACTTCGTCACTAGTCATTTATAAATATAAAGATAAGAAACTAACTTTTATGCACTTATTAACACAAGTGGTGTGTATATAAATGTCCTCTAATTTTTTTTGATTTTTCTAAGTTTTTAAATCAGTCACCTATTCAATGTTAAATATATAGTAATGCTTTCATTTTTAAATTCAAATAACACGCCAAAATTTTGGCAGCATATCCCCTTATCTCTCCATAATATATTAATCTTGTATTTGATTCCCACGTCAACTATCCACACACAAGCATGGGCATTTAAATTAGAATAAATAGAAACATTCTTATTTATTCAATATTGAACTGTCCAAAAAGGGACAATTTTAGAATTTCTATATATCCAAAAGCACACTGCATCTATGTCTGGCAACGTAGAAATCTTCAAATGGGCAACTGATTATCCTATACTACAAAAATAAAACATTAAAAAAATTAATCTTACTGATTAAACAATAAGAAATTAACAGTGACAATAACATTAATTAAATTAACAATAACAATAACAATAACGTCAATATTAATGTTAAATTAATTTAATGTTATATTAATATTAACAACCTAACATTGGCATTGACAATAACAAAAAAAATAGCATTAACATTAACATTACTTTAATGTGGGGAATATTTAAAATCACATAATTGTAAATGATAACTAATAATAACATTAAGTATTTACAATCTAAATTCTAATATTAACATATGTGAATTAGAATAACTTATCAATCTAATATTAATTTAATAATATTATTATATTATAAAATATTTATTATACAATATATATAATTTATGATATATTTATTGTATAATATATATAATTTATATTATATTTATACAATATGCATCATCCATCCACCACCCATCCAATTATCCATCACATCCATGATCCATCCATCCACCCATGATTCAACCAATCATCTATCTATCCCTCCCAAGTCTCATCCATCCATTCAACCATCCAACCAATCATACATCCATCCCTCCCTCCCTCCCATCTATTCATCCGTCCAAGCATCTAACCAATCATCCATTTATCCATCTCCATAGAGGTTTAGGATTTTTTTATTTAATACGTAATATATAATTAATTAATTATGTATATTATAATATATAAATATAATATAGGGTTTATTGTTTAGGGTTTTTTAATTTAATAAATAATAAATAATATATTTTTAATTATATAATTTATATATATTTATAATATATAAATAATATAATTCAATAACCGACAACTGGGTTTGATTGCTTACTGCACTGGATGGGTGGGCAGGGCAATAAGGGACGAGCAGGGCAGGGCGACGTGCAAGTGCCGAGCAAAGATGGACGACAGCAAGAACGGTCAAATTGGCGGCAAGGCAAACAAAAACGGGCGGGTAGGGCGAGTAGAGAGGGGCGAGTAGGTCATCGACCAACGAGGGACAGGGACGGGCAGGGCAGGGGCGACAAGTGAGCACCGAGCAGGGGCGATAGGCAAGCAAAGATGGATGGTCGGACTGGTTGTGTGTGAGAGAGAGAGAGAGAGAGAGAGAGAGAGAGAGAGAGAGAGAGGGTTCGAGCTTGAGCGGCTGGCGGGCTTGGATGTGAAAGAAAGGGGTAAGGTTTAGGGTTTAAAATTTTGGGTTTTATATTACTTGAATTGAGTTAAGTCTAGTCAAACCGAGTTAGAGCTGAGTTCGAGTTATTTACCGATCTGAGTTGAGTCGAGCTCAGGCCAGCTCGAACTCGATTCAAAATATTTTCGAGCTCAGAAATTCAGCTCGACTTGGCTTGAACTCAGTTTCGAATCGAGCTTTTTCGAGTTAAGTCGAGTGAGTTAACCGAGCTAACTCGGTTCATGTACAACTCTAATCGGTCGACTATCTCTTTATCCATTGTCCTTTTGCTTCAAATATTTTGGATGGTTTCTTCAATATGTTTGGAATTGCATGGGTTGTTCCAAGTCAGATTAATCAGTTCTTCTTAGCATGGCATGGAGGAGTTATGGAGCATATGGTTGGGATGAAACAATTGTTGTTTTAGAAATCGAATGGGTCGTCTCTTGGAAGTATTCAATAGGGTGAAATTGAATGTAGTGAAATGGGTGCAAGCAACTAATGTATTAGTAGTTGATCAATTTCCTGCTAGGTGGTCAGAGTTGTAATGGGTTTTTCAGTGTTATTATTATTATTATTTTTACACACGCACACACACCCCACACACTCACGCTGGTGGAATTTCACCACCTATAGGTACTCGAACCCTTGACCGGGAGTTGAAACTCCTTAGAGTCTACCACCCGGGCAAGAGTAAGGACCCGGGTTTTTCGGTGTTATTATTATTATTATTAGTATTAGTATTATTATTATTTTGTATTCTTTGGCTTTAGCCTTTTTCTATAAAATGATTATCACTTCAAGAAAATAAAAAATAAAAATAAAAGTAGGTTACCCTTATTTCCCTCTAGGTTGATGATGTGGCGGGGCTGTTTGACTTGGGTTCTTCTCTCTATGCTTTTTGGGTTCCAGGAGTGGTTCTTGTGCAAAATAATACATGCCCATAGTGTGATCACATTGAGCTTTGGCATGCAGATCTTCATTATGTTACCCGAGTGTAAGCATGGGTATCCAGTATGGAAAAGATTTGGTACGATCGATCCGCTAAATTGAAATTATCAACATGCATGCAGTGCAAGGATTAATTACAACTCATTCAAAATTTTGCTTACAATATCACAAGTTGGTTTTGTAGTCCAATTTGCATAATTCACTTAAAATTTCTGCATAAATGAAGGTCTAGGGGTTTAAGACCCCATATATTCTAAGATCATGTCTTCAGGGAAAGGTGGATCACATCTCCTACCTTACTCTTATTTCAGTGTCTGGTTTTGCTACTCCTTAACTTTTTTGAATGATCAGCATAGTGAAGTTTCCTGTTCATATAGGATTTGATTTTGGTTTTGGTTTTGCTGCCACTGACCATCTTTTCAATCAAATTTTATGATTTTATATGAGGTCAACTTGTATCGACGTACATTTTATCTCTGAAATCTGTGCATGTTGAGACTTGAAGAGTGTTTGTTTGATTTGCTAATAAAAATATTTAGGGGCTGTTTGATTTTTCATTTCCCAGGTAAATACAGGGAAAGAAGTAATTATTTCTTACGCCACCTATTTGAAATCTGTTGGGAATTACATTTCGAAAAGTGATCCATACAGTACCTGTTATTACTGATTTAAATATGTAGGCCCCACCATGATATGTGTGAGTTATCCACACCATCCATCCTTTTAAGAAATACATTTTAAGGCATGAAACCAAAAAAGAGGAAAAATCAAAAGCTCAAGTGGACCACACCTTAGGGAACAATGATCATTAAGACGTCAACGGTTGAAAGCTGTTTTCTCCCTAGGGCCCACATTGATGTTTATTTGTCATCCAACCTGTTCATAAGGTTACACAGTCATAGATAAAGGGGAAACAAAAATATCAGTTTGATCCAAAACTTTTGGGGTCCTCAAGAAGCTTTCAATGGTAGGAGTTCAATTCCCATTTTTTCCTGTGTTGTGGTCCATTTGATCTTTGGATCTTCCTCATTTTTTTTTCTCATGCCCTAAAACGAGTTGGCTAAAGGGATGGATGGTGTGGATAAGACACACACATCATGGTGAGCCCCACAATTTAACAATTTTCTCCTTGGGTGATGTGAGGAGTGCTATAAATGAAAGGTGGCGGTCAACATCACCTTGAAAATCTAACCGGAAATACACATGTAAATAATTATTACCCATTTACCTTGAATTACTCATGTCATTAGAAAATCAAACAGGCCCTTATTTCCAGTGTAGACCAGTATCTGTAAGTCTGCCCTTGTGATCCCTTGATTAGGTTTATTTTCAGACCCACGATTGGTGTGGAGTATTGTTTACTGTTTTAGGCATGCTGTCCATCATCATATCCTTGTCCCAGCTATTTGCTGGCAGATTTATGAATACTGTTTCATCAACATTTGTAAGTCATTATCCTCAGTAATGTAACCTTCTTCCTCTCTTCTTACCACGTCATCTATTGATAAACATATGATAATTAGTAAATCATTTTTCTTGTTTTCAGATGAACTGTTGTTTCCTATGAGTGTTCTTACGAGTACAATTAACTTTCTTGCAGGAAATTTTCTTTTATCTTTTAGACCTGAAATAACAGAATGCTTTGAAAAATATGAAAAACCAGTATCAGTAGATTGGTCAGAAGACCTGAAAGGTGCAAAAGCTGTTCATCTCTCTGGAATATTTGATAAGTTGAATTACAGATTCAAGAAGGCTTTTGGTGTCGAATCAGTGAAATCTTCCTTCAGTAGTGTACATTGTTCCCTCAGTGTTGAAGGTCTACGCGTCTCCAATATACATTTCCTTGTTCAGACCATTACAAGAGATGTGCCGGTTACACTGCCTCGAAATTTTAGAGATACATCTGGGACACAGATTTCAACAGTCGCATTACAAGAGCAAAAAGAAATATTTCTGTTTCCCACAGTTCAAGTCTCCAATCTTTTGCAGTCAGAGATACATGTGCTTTTAACTGAGAGTCACCCAGGTATATAAACAGATGTTTGTTAATGAGGATCCACAATATAACATCCTTGGCTCATCTTTTGTCTTTCTTGCAGATCTGTGCACAACTAGTGATTGCAACCACACTGGAAAACAGGCAACTATCCCATCTGGATCAAGCGCTTACCTATTTGCAAATCCTTCTATAATATACTTCACAGTCACTTTAACTGCATTTAATTCGAAGTGCAAACCTGTGAACAGTGGTGACTGGGTCAAGAAACTACATAAACAGAAAACCAATGCCCTTTATTTGGATATAGAACTGAATTTTGTGGGGGGCAAGTACTTTGCCTGCTTGAGGCTGTCACGTGGAGAAAGGGGCATTTTGGAGGTACCATGCATTTTCTTAGCTTTGTCATTACATAATTTAAAATTTGATGGCAAGCATATACATTAAGTTATATTCGTAGTCACTTTGTATAGTTTTCATTATGCTTTTTCTTGAATGGATATATTAACCGCCCAACTTGGTCGATTATTTTTAAGTATTAACGTCATGGTTATTAACTGGTGTGTTACATATGCAGGCGACCATTTTTACAACGTATACGTTGCAGAATGGCACTGATCTTTCCCTCTTTTGCTATGCTTCTAATCAAAAGCCTCTATCTAGGTAGTCCGATTGGTTTTTCTTTTCAATACATACAGAATCTGCTGTTTTCATCTTGTTGATAGCCTAAAATGTTATGCAGGGAAGATATTGACAAATATGGTTTAAATCTTCCTCCCGAGCTTGGTTCTCTTTTGCCTCCGAGATCAACTAGATCATGGCTCTTGAAGTAAGTGTCAATTGTTTGGTGACTGGATGACTCATCTGTGTCATATTATATGATTGCAATGCATGTGGACATGCATTTTTTTTTTCTCTGTATTTTCATATACACCCAAAAAAAAGAGTATTTCCATACATAATCAGCTGGTTGTGAAGTAAATACTTACACAATACAATGCATGTGTGCCTCTTATATTTCTTTTTTCACTAGATCAAACAAGATACATATTAAATGGATGGAAGACAAAGCATCTGAAGCATTGATGGACTTAGATGCTGTGTCGGGCTTTACAGAACTATGTCTGGAAGTTCAGGATGATTCAGGTGTCAAACATATTGCAAAGCTGGGTGTGTCGCTGAAGCCATGTTTGCCTAAAGCAGTCGTCCCATCACTAGTAGTATCTATGGTCCCAAGATACATTATTTCCAATGACTCAGAAGATGGTATTGTTGTCCGTCAATGTTATTTGGAGGTCTGTTCTTACGACCATTACTTGTTTGATACCTGTCTTCAGATATGCTTTCTCTACATATTATCTTCTTACAGGTTTCCTAAGCCCAAATGGTGTAAAGCCCTGTCGTCCACATGCAAGCAGGCATGCTGATGTGGCACATGTTTATAAGATCTGAGTTTTCCATCAGATGGGGCACCATATTTAGATATTCTGGCCAAAGAATTGGGCTGTTCCTCAGTATAAGACAAATGGATGGCTGGAAAATTGTTTTTGCCATCCATATATTTTTTATTTTGTAACCCACATGGGTCAACAGCCTGAGTTTTGATACAGAAGATCTAATAAATATGGCCACCTGATGGAAAGCTTGGATCTTGAAAATGTGTGCCATATTGGTATTATCCTTGTGTGTGAATGGGCTCCGCATGTTTGTGGCTTAGGAAACCTCATTTTCCTATATGTCTCCCCTCTGACTGTATGTGTGTGGATTTGAAAAAGGATGATTCGCATGGAATTGTTGCTATCGATAGTCAACAGAAAGCAGCATTACCCATTCGGAGTGATACACACAAGAGGAGGGAAATCAGCTTATTTGACTCTATGCTTAAGCACCACAGGAATTGGAATGAGGATTCTTTGGTCTTTATCCAGTTTTCCTTGAAAGATGTTGGATGGAGTTGGTCTGGACCAATATGTGTTGCTTCCCTTGGACGCTTTTTCCTGAAGCTTAAGAGGTCTGCAGCCTCCCATGGCGATGAATCAGGTCCAATAAATACGCCTGAAATCAAGTTGACACAATATGCAGCTGTCCATACTGTAGAAGAAGATTCTTCTCTAGTTTTGCACTTCCATATGCCGCCGAAGTTTAGTTTACCCTATCGAATTGAGAATTACTTATGTGATGCATCTATCACTTACTATCAAAAGGTTGTTTCATCAATCAGCCCTTGGTACTGCAAATCTGAAGGATGTTAATGCCAGTTTTCATATTTACATGGTTACATCTTTGTTGTTGGAAAATTTCCAGGACTCGGTGGAATCAGAGATTCTTGAATTTGGGAATTCAGTAGAATATGCTTGGGATGACTTGAATTTGCCCCATAAATTGGTTGTCCAAATAAATGGTATGTCTGCTTGCTGACCATTTTGTTTCATTTATTTTTGTCTAATTTGGTACACTGTTTAATCCTGCTTATTTGCCTTCAATGTGCATGCATGTACATCATTAACATCCAGAGGTTTAAACTGGTAGCTGGACTTTCTATTAGGGCCTGTTTGGCCGGGCGAATCCGATGGGATTAGGCGGGATGGGATGGATTTTAAGGTAATGACGGAGGTGTCAGTGGATTGGTTTAAGATCCATGGGATTGCTATATCCTGTACAAGTTCACTGTGTCTGTTTGGCACGCCCAGCATATCTCAGGATTTTACCTTCCAATCCGTTCAACCAGGATGGGATCAATTTTAAGGTAATAATAGTGATGTTAGTGGCTTGTTTTAAGATCCATGGGATTGCTTATATCCCAGGATAGGTTCACCGGGTCTGTTTGGCTCGTCACGCATATCCCGGGATATGGTGATCCAATCCCTCCTAATACTGTGGGATAGGTCTGGCCAAACAGGCCCTTAATGATTGGCATTCACCGTGTAATTCCAGCTCATTTGTAGATCATTTCTAGACAAATCTTCTTCATGCAATTCCATTTTTTGTCTTCCAATGCATCCATTTGAACTGAAAGGTGCATTCTTGCTATTGCAGCCTTGCAGTATTGTCATGCTTCTCCTGGCAATCTTGTCCTAAATGTTTAACATGAGAAATGCTTGTTCATAACAGTAACAGCTCTGACGGTTATAGCTTCCTCTGCATTCATTCTGTTTAGTGAGTTCATTCTGTTTAGTAATGTCAACATCATCTGCAATCTTCTCGAAAAAAGACCTAACTGACATTGACCACATTTTCCCTCTTTGCACCATTGCGAGAGTGTTTGGGCAAGACATCTCTTTTGGCAATGAAATGGAAATGGATCATCAAGCTTTTGTTGGAATTGTCACGATGTCTGGGTCACAGCCATGATCCCTCGAAGTGGCTCTCTCACCTCTTTGTCGGATCTAGAAGCCAGTTTCTTATGATTTGCCTTGTTTTCGTCCGTTTGGTACGACCTCCTCAATTGACGCCTTTCTTGATAACTGTTGCATTGAAATGATACTCATAGCTGTTCGTTTCCTCTAAAAAAATGGGCCAATTCTTGATTGGGGGTTGGCAGCAGTGTCGGAGCTAAACCGTAGGCTGGTTGGGTGGCGGGTAAATGGGTACGTCCTACAGTTGCTGATGGTGTATAGGGTGATAGATGGGCTGAGCATACATGATCTTTGGATGAGTAGGTGTGGACTACAACTGATGGGCTGGATATTATGTGGAAGGGGTACTGATTGATACAGGCAGGGGGGAACACTGAACCTTACCAACTATAAATAAACAAAAAGAAGTAGACTTTTCCATATGCAGGAAAAACCATGGGGAATCAGTGTCATTTTTTCTTCTCTTTTGGTTCTCTATTAATTTCTGCTGAAAATATGACAAGACATGAACCTCAATTAGATGTAGTTTCATGAAATTGGCGACATTTTGATTGTGATATCAGTTCCATACAATTGTCACCTATTCAGACAGGAAAAAAATGTTAGCTTATCAGGTATTCTTTGTGATACGACAAAACATATAGAGAGTGATGCAAGACCATCCGGTCATCCAGAAGGTCCAAGATTGGCCATAGATGCTGGCAGATTGATGATCAGCCCAAACCAAGGGTCCAATTGGTTTGTGGGGCCCACTTTTAAAAAAATGAAACCCCAAACAGTACCGTACAAACTTTTCCCATTATTACTCTGCATATTTATTGTTGTTAACAGGAAGTTGACAAAGAGAAAGGAATAGGGCTACAAAACAATCACAAAGGGAAACAAGTAGTAAAAGCATATCTGCAAAATGGGGACGATTTCACTGCTGCTGAAGAGGAAAAAGGGGAATGGACGACAATCCCCAGCAGGAGAGGAAAACAGCAAGAGAATGGGAAGAGGAAGTCCAGTCGACTTCCGGAATACCCTACACTGTTTGTGGAAAGCTTACCGGCAGAATGGATGCCGATAAATTTTGAAAGTGTTCAGACAGGCTGGAAAAGTAGTAGAGGTGGTAATCCCTTGTGAACGAAATACCTCTAATATAAGGGGATTTGCGTTCGTGAGAATGAGTATGGAGGTGGAAGTGAATAGGGTAGTATCGATGCTGAATGGGGAAAGGTTCGGTGGGTTTGCACTGACTGTCCAAAGAGCCCGGTTTGTGCCAGAGATTAAAAAACAGAGAATGGGAAGCTAGGAAGAAAGATTTGAAGAAGGATCAAAGGGGTAGAACAGAGGGCAGCAAACAATTCTTCATATGGTCAGAAAAGCTGGAACAATGGGAGAACATTCAAGGATGTGGTAACAAATACACAGAAGGTAGGAAAATCGAAGGATTCGTCGAGAGGGGAGTCCGATAAGGAAATAGAGGTGAAATGGGTCTGGAGAGTAGAATCAGAAATTGGGCAGGAAGTGCACATTGATAAAAGGGTTTTGGAAGAATCTTTGAAAACATTCGAAAGTAGCCTTGTTTTCTTGGTTTGCCAAGGATTCTCCGATGAAGACATGACAGTGGATAACTTGAAATTGTATTGAGATTGAAGAGGAAGATATTATGGTTAAAAGATTAACAGAGGATGCAATGCTGATCTCTCGTACTGACAATCAGATTGCTGTATCAGTAAATCAAGAATGCAGAAGCTCTTTGGATAGCTCAGTGATAAGGAGCGATGGTTTCAAATCTGGGCCATTCCTCTCGAGTTGTGGAATAATGAAGTGTTTCGGAAAATCGGAGAGTGCTTAGGGTCAGTAACAGAGATCGACAAGCGAACAGACAACAGCGAGGAACTTCGATTTCCAAGAATTCGAATTAGGAAGAAGAAGCTTGCATCAACCCTGGAAACAATAACTCCAAGAATCAGCAGAGATAGGATTATGGTCAGAGTGGTAGCTGAGAGAGAAGTAAAGGTGATTGAAGCAGAATCGGATGTGCCGAATGCGTTCATGGCAGAAAAATGCAATGACAATGATGGAGCATACAGCAGATAATCCTGCGGATCACCAGATGATGGATCAAGGTGTGTTGGAGCCCCATTCATCAAGATGGGCACATTGCAGGTATTGTTGATGGTATCACAAGATTCACAACATGTGTTGGGGAGGAGAAATCTTGACTATTTTGGAAGGCATTAAATGCGGGGAGACAGCTGGCGAAAAGCAAACCATAGCACTTCCGTCACGTGGCAAGGTCTCCGATGACCTTAATAAAAATATTAATGAGGGGAGGGCAGTGTTCAAATTGTCGGCATCACTATAAGTTTCACTGGCTAGAGATAAAGATGTAATATCATTATCGCCGATAATATCGTCGATATCTGGAAATGTGGGGAAAAAGGAAGAAACATATAAAAAACAGTAAAAATTTTCAGTGAAACTTTAGGACATGCCTGAATACACGTGAGTTTTTGTTTAACCGGAGCATAAAGGCATCTGTTATTGTAAAAAAGCAGTCCAATAGTAACCAAATTGATTTTATATAATACGAATGCAGGTAACATACAATAATTAGGACATGTAAAAGTAAAGGAACCCATCAATCCATCCACCCACCCATCCCATCCATCGAACCAATCCATCCAACCATACAATCCAACCATCCATCCTATCCATCCATCCAACCATCCAATCCATCCATCCAACCACCCATCCATCCAACCAACCATGCCACCCATCCATCCGACCATCCGATCGATCCATCCAGCCATCCTATCCATCCGTCCATCCATCCATGCATATATACATGATAGATGATACTTTATTATTTTTTACATTTAATATATTTGTATTTGAAAATTTGAAAATAAAAACAAAATCTGAAAATTTAAAAAAGAAAATCATTTAATCCCCTTTTTTTCTTTAAATGGGCCCCAATGGGCACCAATTAGGTCAGCCCATGGCCCCATTCTCATCACTAATTATCATAAATTAAAATGGCACAATGGCCCCATTTAAAGGAAGAAAAAAAAAGGATTAAATATTTTTTTAACAATAAACATATTGTTTTTTTAATTATAAAATATTGAAAATTTCTGAAAAATTTAAGCAATGGCTAGATCAGCCTGTAAATTTAAAAAGAAAAGGAAGCTCAGCTAGCTGTAACTATGGCTTCTCCCAGATGCAAGAGGGAACTGAAGTGGTTACAATGCTCAGTTAATTACAATATGCCCTAGGAGTTATGGATGCTCAGTCAGGGAGGATGGGTAGTAGGTTGATCTTATGAAGATAATTTCTTAGAATGTGAGGGGCATGGGCTGTCCTGTCCCCAAAAGTGAGCCTAAAGCCAAGCAATTCGCACAAAGTACAAAGTGTAGATATTGGCGATTCAAGAAACTAAACTCTCTGCAATGGACCAAAGGGTGGTAAATGAAGTGTGGCGAGGACAAGTGAAAGAATGCGTAGTTAAAGATGTAGAGGGTTCAACGGGAGGCATTTTGATCATCTGGAACTCGGTGAGATGGTTTATGGTAGATAACTGGACTGGTGAGTTCTCTTTAAGTTTGATTTTACGTGAAAGATCTTTCGATTTCTCTTGGGTCTTTTCGGCGGTGTACGGTCCGAATGTTCCGGCAATGAGGGATAGTATGAGGTCTCCAATGGTGCATTGGAGGCGATTTTAATGTCATAAGATTCCCTTATGAAAAATCTTCAGGGGAGAAATCTACTTGAAGCATGCAGGCTTTATTGAATTGGATCTGTCGGAATGGTTTAGTCGATATGCAAGTGGGAGGGGTCAAATTTACCTGGTCTAATGGCCAAAACAATCGTTTTCAATAAAAGCTCGATTGATTCTTGGTTTCGAATGAATGGATTGATCACTATCCTTTGTCTTCTCAACAGGGCCTGCTTAAGCCTATCTCTGATCACTGTCCGTTAATATTAGAAGTAGAACTGGAAAGTTGGGGTCCTAGACCATTCAAGTTCGAGCTGGCTTGGCTCAAAGTGGAAGGCTTCAAGGAGTTGGTGATTAGTTGGTGGGAATCCTTTCACGTCTCATGTTAATTGGGTTTTGTATTGTTTCAAAAACTACATCTCCTCAAAAATAAAATTGGTCAGTGGAACGAGGAGTTCTTTCGAAAGAGGGAATCAAGGATGAATTGTTTATTAGAGGAAATCCAAGCCTTGGACCTCAAAGAGAAAGGTAGGCTTTTATTTGATATTGAGAGAGATTGAAGGGAGTCCATTTGTAGAGAGTACATGATGAGGATATCCAACCATTTAAAGTGTACCAGAGGAGGAGATCAGCCCAGCCTTCACTTTGGCTCGATGACTTGTACATGGGCCCAAGTGGGCTGTACTAAGGCCTTTAAGATCCCACATGCATGATTGTGCATTTTCGAAGACCCTACATTAGGGTTGCTTCGTTGGAAGATATAGACCATTAGATCGTGATGATATGATGATCAGACCATTAGATCGCATGGACAGCTTGATCGGACCATTGATCGTGGGCCACCATCGTCACTAGACATCATCGGATTTTATTTACTTTAGGATTTTTTTAAATATTAGATTAGGTGTTTTTCCAATTTATTTCATATTCGAGACATTTATTTGATGTTTGGGACATAGTGGGAACAAAAAAGAATTGAAAGGGTATTTTCGTATTTGTTAGTCGAAAGCCTATTTAGGCTTGAATGTCCAGCCATTAGGGTTTTTTTATGCATGATGTTTTGAGAAAAGAAGAAAACAAGAATTCTTTCTCTTCCCATGTGCGATGTGTGGAAATCTCTTGTGAAAAGAGATGATTTTGGTGTGCATCCAAGGGTGTAAAGCCCATTGTCTTCTTCTTCTCCCTCATTCTTTACAATCAAGGTATCTTCTTCACTTTTTTCTTTCTCCATCTCTCTCAACCCCTCTTTATTTCTCTCCATCTCCTGTTTTTCCTTTTGCTTTCACCCAAAACCCATTCCCATCCCATCCAAAACCCACTTAAGCCTAACCACATTCAAAGCCATATGACCATACGGATCAACCCAAGACCATACGTCCGTACGGGTTTGTCGAACGGCCATCTGTATGGCCAACCCCTCCTTCCTCTCTTTCCCTCTTGATTCCTATTCCTTTTCCCCTTTAAAACCCCTATCCCTAAGCCTACAACCTTAAACCAATCTATAGCCCTCAAAACTCTATTTTCCTACAAGCCTTAATTCCCAGATCCCCAAATTTCCTAACCCTAATTCCTAAATCTGTAAATTTTCTACCCTAGAAGTGCACCATATCTGCCCATTGATTTAGAACCTTGCCTATGCTAATGTAGGGGGTTCCAATCCCCCATTGGGCCTTGAGTTTTCATGCTTACATGATTCATGCTTGTGTGAGATTGTGAATTTAACATAAAACTGAATTTTATTGCCACTTCGGTACTCTTTTAGTAATGGCAGGTTAGCATGTTATCATATTTGATTCACTCTGATTAATCTATTAATAATCTCCCACATCCAAATATTTAGATCAAAAGCCATGCATCAGTACAACAATTTTCTAAAGGAAGAAGAAATAAAAGTGGAAACAATGATCAAAAGTGACTTGGCTAAAGGAGGGGGATAATAATACCAAGTTCTTCCACGATTATGTGAGTGCTAGAGCTCGTGTGAATAGAATTGAGTCAGTAATGGAGGATGGGATCCAATTTGAAGGTAAAGCCTAGGTTTGTGGAGCAATAGTGTCTTATTATAATAAATTGTTGTCAAATCCAAGTGTGCGAAGACGAAAACTAGATCAACTCGATTTTGCAGCTTTGTCCGACAGTGAGGCAACCTCGTCGGAAAAGAAGATATCGGAGGAGGAAATCATATCATTCATAAAAACTTTGGTAGGGATAAGGCTCTGGGCCTAGATGGATTTCCACTAGCTTTCTTTCAAATATTCTAGGAAACTCTAAGGTTTGTTTTGGTGGCATTTTGCGGGGAATTTAGCATCAACGGTAAGCTAGCCACAGAGTTGGGTGCAACATTTATAATACTTATTCTGAAGAAGGAATGAGTGGAAAGCATCAAAAGACTTTCAACCGATAAGTCTCATTAGCTCCCCCTATAAGATCCTTGCAAAGATATTGGCTTTGAGATTCAGAGTTGTGTTGGATGGCTTGATATCTAAAGAGCAAGGGGCATTTGTGGAAGGTAGACAAATTTTGGAAAGTTCTATGATAGCCAATGAAATTATTAATTCGTGTCACAAGGAAGGTATTAGTAGTGTAGTGGGCAAGCTAGATTTGGAGAAGGCTTATGATCATGTGAACTAGGCATTTCTAGACTACTTATTGGGTTGGACAGGTTGTGGAATGAAATGGAAGAGCTGGATTATGGAATGCGTAAGCTCAGCTAAATTCTCTACCCTAATTATTGGCTCACCCCAAGCTTTCTGTAAATAATCTAGGGGGCTAAGGCAAGGAGATCCACTTTCCCCATTCCTTTTTGTGGTGGTGGCTGAAGCTCTTAGCAGGATGCTATCTAAAGGGGTTCACGAAGGTTTATATCGCAGTCATGGTTCTAAAAATCGATATTGTATCGGACGATATTGGCATATCGTGTCCATATTAGCTCGATACAATATGCGATATGGGGTTATATTGGCCGTATTGGAATCGATTGGACTGTATTGGTCTGTATCGGCCTATAGCCCGTATCGGTGCCTATACAGGCCAATGCGCCCATAAAACCCCAAATTTAATTTTTTTTTTAAAAAATCACTCATGTATCCTCTTCTTTTTTTCATTTAAACCATGGAAGAATCTTAAAAACTCATTTTAGGCTAGATCTAGACTTATTTTGGGTTCAAAACAAATGATTTGAATGGGATTCGACAAATCGAAGCGAAGTGGACCATTATGGGAAAGATCGGAAGGAAGGGTAAACCTTCACTTTCTTTTTTATATTTTCATTTTCTTTTTGTTGTATTTCCAATGTAATGGGCCATTGTTCACCAAATCATGTTTAATTTATGTTCAATTAGGGTCCATTTAGTTGAGCTTCAACTAGTCAAATCGACAGACAACATTCTCATCAAAGAATAGTCCAATACACCATTGAATACATGGTCAAAACACACAAAAAAAGACGATAGATTCATGAATATCTCATTTTCCCCTATTTTTTCTGATATTTTTTCATATATTTTTGCTTCAAAAAAAATTCTGACCGATGTAGGCCAATATGGCCCTGATTCCGATACATGATGCCGTATCGTATCACTTTTCCGCAGGGCCGATACCATCATTCAAAACCATGATCGCGATTTCAAGGTTGATAGAAGGGACTTTCAGGTATCACATCTTCAGTTCACGGACGATACGATACTATTTTGCGATGCGGATGCCATTCAAGTTGATAATCTCCGGAAGGCCATTTTCTGTTTTGAAATAGTATCAGTTCTTTCGGTAAACCTTCAAAAATTTGAATTATTGGGTATTGGATTGCTGAAAGAGGAAGTGGAAGTCGCTGCTCAAGTGTTTGGGTGCAAGGTGGGATCCTTCTCATCCACTTACCTTGGTCTCCCATTATGCATTAGAAAGCTAAGCAAGTCACTATGGCATCGAATTATAGAGCGATTCAAGAAAAGGTTATCGTCTTAGAAGAGTAGAGTCCTATCCTTGGGTGGTAGAATTCTTCTCATTATAATGTTCCTATCTAACCTCCCGTTGTATTTCATGTCCTTGTTTAAGTACCCGAAAGGAATAGTTTCGAAGTTGGAAAAACTTCGTAGGGATTTTTCGTGGCAAGGCAGGGGATCCAAGAAGAAATATCATCTAATGAAATGGGAGGACGTTTGTAAGCCCGCCGGGGGGAATTCTTCGGTTGCTTCCTGTTTTGATTCCTTGAGGGGAGCTTGCTCCCTTTCGTGTAGAAGAGAACTCCATGAGGAAGAGTTTGATGACCTATTGACATTGCTTCAGCAGCGTTCAGGAGTGTCACTTCTAGGTAGGTCTGACTCATTATATTTGCTTCATTCGAAATCCAGCAAGTTCTCAGTCAAACCATTTTATCTATGTCTATAAGGTCATATCCAAAGTGGTTAAGGCGCATGCTTTCCCTATTTGGTGGTATGGAGCCCCATCAAAGGTGGCAGCATTTGCTTGGCTCGTGGGTTGGAATAAAGTACTAACTGTTGATAATCTGCAGAGTAGGGGTTTTATCATTGTCAATGCATGCTATTTATGCTAGAGAGATTAGGAATCAGTAAATCATTTATTTATTCAGTGTCCTTTCTCGAGAGACATGGAATAGTGTGCTGTGTCATTTTGGTGTTAGCTGGGTATTGCCGGAAACACTTGCTGACTTTTTTGTCCAATGGCACGATGGAGGGCTGGTCTTGGATGCGAGGAGAAGATGAAGACTCTTCTTTTTGGCTGGTCTATGGACTATATGGCTCAAAAGAAACAATAGATGCTTCCAGGATAAAAGTGGTTCTTCATGGGGTGTTTTTTCTAAAGCTATGGCTTATGTAACTGAATGGGGAGGGGTGTTGCCTGAGTAATTTTATTTTGTTTCTTTTGTTTTCTTGTTAGTCCTTTTTTGTCCCGTTTTGTAGCTTTTTCTGTTTTGTTGGGCTTTGCACCTCTTTAATAAAGTTGTCATCCATCAAAAAAGAAAAGAAAAAAAAAAAGAAAGGAAGTTGACATGAAGCTACATTTCATTATCTTGAGTTCTGTGTATATTATCCTAGTTGTTCACCGGATTTTGCTGTGTGAGACAAAATATAGTGTATATTTAGTTGAAGAATATTTTATTCCATGATAATTATGTCATGATTCCTTCATCCTCAGAAGGCAACTGTTTAGTTCTCTGACTTTTGTCGTGTCATTTTATCACCAAGGTGATTTAGAGAGAGATTGGCTATGACAGTTACCTTAAACAGGAGACACATGGATCAACCAATGGATGCCCAGCGTAACACTTACTTGGGTCCGCCCATGATTAGCCATTATCCTCAACGTTTTGCTTGTTAACTGCAATGTGTGCTTGTGAATCAACCATGCAACTATGTGCATTTTAGCAATTAGGGTTGTTGTTAGATACACTGCATATCTGATGGACAGAATTACACTGAAAATTTCATCTATCACTGTTGATTCCTACAAAGAGACAATAAACAAGTTATCATACTTACCTTTCGATACACTGGATATTGGTTGATGGTTAGATTGACATTTGATGCCCACAACAGCTCGATCACAATACTCGAATGGTATTGTTTTGTCTGATAGTGTCCACTTGCGATAACCCGTTTGAAACTAAGATGCCTTTGATTGGTGTTTATTTGTATGGAAAAGATTGCAAAAACTTAGTTTCCAAAACCATCTAGGCACATATATAGTTATAAATGGTAGGTTCTAGTTGAATTCGCTGTATTCTGTGGGGAGAATTTCTACACCAATCACTTGCCTCTCTCCTGTAAAATAGACAAATAAAATAGTTCCTCCATGTTCCACATGTAAACTCTTCCATAAGTATGCGCACATGGATTGTGTTTCCCAATCGGGTGTCCTGGTTGTGACTCGTCTCTATATGTGTGCCATCCCAGACTGTTTATCATCGAGGGTCCTAGCAATTTTATTTTTTATTTTTTGAAGAGTCACTTAATATATTAAAGGAAAAGGAGAAAACAAGGCAGATAGCCTGCGCCGCCGAGGAGGCTACGCAGACTATTAAGAAACTAAGAACTGCAGATTATAACCCTTTAGTTTATCTACGTTAACTGCCCATTCTACAATTAACAATCTAGCTCTCTCCGCGACATAATCAGCTGGATTGGAGTTATTAAAGCACATTATTCCATCCTTGCAGTTATTAATCACACATTCCCACGATCTGGCAGTCCATGATGTAGATCTCGCTCTAAATGGCCCTTGAATGTGTATATATCTGTGTGTGTGTGCACCCCCCACACAGAGTTACTGTTGCACCCAAACACTGTATAGATGCCCCATGACACTTTCTCACGGGCTCGCTACTATAATTGGAGCAATTTAGTCTCACCTAGCATAATCGGATGATGATTTTTATTTTTATTTTCAGGTCTCATGTTTGATAGCCAATGTTGGCATAATGCTTAGATGATGATGATGATCTCATGTTTGATGGTTTTCTTACTGTCTGGGTGGAATTTTACTGATTCTTTTGTTTGTCTTTGTAGAGACACATTTATTGCGTGAAATAAACATAGATAAGGTGTGTGCATGGAAGCCTTTCATTAAAACAAGGCAAACTAGAGGGTTGGCATTGCATTTGTCCTTTGATAAGAAATCGGGAGATAAAAGAGGAATGAATTTTGATGAATCACATGGATTGGAAATGCTAAAGGTGGGATATGAGGTATACACAGATGGTTCGACACGAGTACTACGAATATGTGAATTTGCTGATAATCGCAAGGAAGTAAAAGTGATGCAGCCCTGTATGAAGATTCAGTTTAGAGTCTCATCTTTTGCAATTCACTTACTTGAGAAGGGAAAGCAGGTTAGTTTCTTCTTCTATATCACATGATGGTACCAATAAACCCCCCCAACCACCCCCCCCCCAAAAAAAAAAAAAAAAAAAAACAAAAAAAAAAACAAAAAAAAAAACAAAAAAAAAAAAAAAAAAAAAAAAAAGAGAAAGAAAAAGAAGAAGAAAAGATTATGACAATAACAAAGGCCTGTTCTAATGTAAGTTTACCTGATTTTGATGCCTCATCTCAGATTCCTACTAGTTGAATTGTTTACATTTTTATGTAGAACAACTTGTTTATACACACACACACACACACACACATATATATTGGGGTGTATCACTCGGTCTAAATGCACTATTCTGGAGATAGCCATTTAGATCTGTGGATTTTATTCATGAAATTTAGGATCCATGCTTTCAATTATTTCAGTTGGGATTGAACTTGCGTGGTTAATGTGGTCGTTCTGTGTTATTGGTTACATATTCTTTGGTGCTTATGAATGTAATCGGTGTTGACTGGATAATAGAATGTTGATGCAATATCTCTGGATTTTCGAGTGCTTTCACATCTCCCATGAACCACAATGTTTTGGTTGGGAGCTGTACTAGCTTGTGCAGGCAATTTTCAGTGATCTTCAAGCATTTAGCTATCATCTAGGCTTAGGAGTTTGAATATTGTATTTTGTGGGCTGTGTTTCTCAGCACCTTCTCTGAAAACAAGTGTTGTATCCTAGTGCTCAAAACATGGTTATCCCACTAGTTTTTGTGTTTTTCTGCACTTTATTATTAACACTGCATAGGATTTCATCAACATAGTTAAAGATTTGAAACTTCTACTCTTCTTTGATGCAGCCAAAGAGATTTTCAGATAGCAATAGGGTTCACCGTTCACGTCATCTCCATACTTTGGGTGAAATGTTATACCATAATGTACCATGCTTGTCAGATCATTGTTGTCAACTTTGTCAATTTACCTTTTTTTAAAAATCTTGAATTGGTGCAGTCTAACTGGTTTTCAGTTTGCTCTTGATCAGTTAGCCATTTTCTCATATTTTTTCTTCTTTATTATTATTTTTTCTTCTTTATTATTATTTTTTCAATGGTAACTGCAATTTTATTAAAAACAGAGAAAAGATTGGAACACAACAAAGGCACAACTAAGGGAGTCGGATGATAAAAATTCATCCTCTCCCAAACAAACCCGAAACTACAACCCATGGAGTGAGAAGGACCTCAGAACAACACCCTTCAAAAATTTTAAGACCTAACGGCCACACGATCACCCTGCCATTAAATCTCTGGAACAACTCTTTTGGGTGAATATCATTAATATTTGGATGCTGATATTTTGACTCATAACCAGGGAAAGTTAGCGAGATCAGATTTATTTTTTTTGCCCTTTTTCCTTATGGATGATTCTTTTTGTAGTTTTGTTTTTAACGACTCAACATGATTTTTTTTTCCACATCAAAACATGGGTTTAGGGGGGAAATGGCGACTTGAGAGGGTTTTTGGAGCATAGTTTTGTCCGAGATTTCTCCCTTAAGCAATGGAAAACTATAGTGCATTTTTTCCTCTAATGTTTGAGTTCTAAGTAAGGTATTCAATAATGGTGACAACGGTCATAACGGCCACTGTCATTACCATTACAATATGGGCTGGAACGGGTGTTATGGCCTAACAAAGACCCTAAACCCTTAAAAAAAAAATTGTATTAACCCTGTAATGGCTGTTATCGGTCTTTTTTCCATAACAACCGTTACAACCCCATAATGCATAACGGTTGCCACTGCTACGTAATGGCCATTATGTAACTGTTTTTTTACACCTTGGTTCTAAGAGTATAATGATGTGTCTAGGGGTGTACATGAGTCGAACCAAGTCGAGCTTGGCACAACTCGACTCCGCTCAGCCACTAGCTGACCTCAGCTCGAACTCAGCTCGGCTTGGTCCTCGAGCCTAACTGGCTAGCTCGGCTCAGTTCGGTGAGCAACTCGGCCCAGTTCATGCCTCTGCGGCATTTTCTCAAACACGTGGAATGCACCTTCAATTTCTCATGGAATCTAAAGCGGCATCATTGGTTTACATGTATTTCATCAAACACTCAATAGACAACATAAAAATCAAGATACAAAGGTATTTGTTTCATATCCATACCTTCCTCGCCACTAGTCAACACTTTGTTGAGTCATTTCATCAAACACTTGCTGAGCAACATCAATATCAAAATAACCGAGTCACCGAGCTGGTTCAATCCGAGTTCAATTCAAGTTGGGGTTCGATCGGAGTCGAGTCGAGCTCGGGCAAGCTCGAACTCGGCTCGAAATTTTTTCGAGCTAAAAAAATCAGCTCAACTCGGCTCGAACTCAGTTTTGAACTGAGTCGAATTGAGCTTTTTCGAGTCGAGTCGAGTCGAGCGAGCTAACCAAGCTAACTCAGTTTGTGTACACCCCTAGATGTGTCTTTTAACATCTCCTAAAGTTTGACTGAAAATTTCCACCATTTTCTTGAATTTCCCCAATGTTTCCCTTAGACTCGATACATTACGTGTTACACAAGACATTTCCCAATGATCCCACAATATTTTCGTATACCAAGGGCGTGCTATATAGTGCATTACCGATACTCTGAAATCTATTTCCCACTTGATTGAAAGATCCATCTCTAGTTATCCCTTTTGTTCAACAAAAGGCATGAATTCTGAAGCCCCCTCTTGCAAGAAGATGAGTTTGTCAATTGCTTCGTCTCAATCAATTTCTTTGAAAGAATGGCTCCCAAACCACTTCTCCCATGACATTATGGCATTGTGAAATACTAGCATCCTTCAATGTGCTGATCTTGTATAGTAAGAAACTCTTGGCACAAAGGTCTTTCATTGCACTAGAGGTCCCGAAATTAGATGCAAGAACCATCCCCAACATTGTAAATAACCTCCTTCACGAATCAACTTTCCCCCTTAAAGGCCACACTCCAAAACCTGGAGTTCTTTATTAGGAGAACTCCCAAGTGAAGTCACTCATGATTAATAACAAGAGAATTTGTTAGAAGGGATGAAAATATACAAGTATCCATTAAGACAATGGATGATAATCCCTGATAGAAATGGAGGAATGATGAACCTTCGATAAGGGAATCGACTGTACAATTCACCAAGGACCCGATTTTTTTATTTTTTAAAATTTTTAAAATTTTTTTTAGAAGTACCATTTGAGTGACCTGATGATAACTGGCATCCATAAAAAGGGAGCACATTCTTATAAGTATTGAAAATAAAAGGCAAGAATTTACAAGAATCAACTTCCACCATCAAGGAGCCACCCATTCAACTAAAAAAGATTTCCTGCCTCCTCCACCCTTCTACCATCCATTGCTAAGATAGTAGTTCTTCTTAAAAAAATTGCAATTCCATGTTGTTGGTCTCAAATTTGGCCACATGGAACACGTGTGGATTGTGGACATGTCAGAACCAATTGGATCCGATTTAAACTGTGACCACCGACTCCTGGTGTCGAGATAGAGCGAGGTCCGGTCCTAGGCTTGACCATTCGTCTATTCAGCCAACTGTTGTGCGCTTGTTACCCAGGCAATTAACGGAGGTTGGGCCTCTTCCTCCAATGAGCGCTTTTTTGCCTAAAAAATTCAAGGACTTTTAAAGGTGCAACAGTTGTATGGTTGAAATGGAAAGGATTAGAGAGAGATGGATGTGGGAAAAGGCATGTGACTTACCACTACAATGGGATCATCGGCCTGGTTGAAAGCAGTAGGGTGCTTCTGAGAGCAGCGTGCTGATGGGTAAGGTAAAGGCAATGTCGAAGATGACAACTAAGGTTGGCCCATCGTATGAGCGTAGGCAGATGGATTCCTAAGCCAAGTTATTCTTTTAGATTCGGCATGCAGGTGCAGATGGAAGGGAATTACAGCTATCTACGATTAAGAGTCGGCCTGGCGTATGTGTAGGGATGAACTGAGACTAGATTTACACCAAGGGTCTGCTGCTACTGAGCAGGATAGAACTAAACCTAGATATATAGCGTTGCACTGGATTTGTAATTGGGTTTTGGATTCGGAGAGGGTCTTTTCTTTGGATGTGCTTTTGCTATTTATAGCTTTTGGGGGTGACAGAAGAACAACCTCCAGTCCACGTGGCACCTTCACGTGCAACCAGCTGGGAAAAGAGCAGTTACATTTCATCGATCATGATCTTATCTTTGTTGTATGCTTATAACGTGCTTTAGGACCAACGTAGCTAGAACAATTACTTGCCTTTATCCAAAGAAAACCAAAATGCTGAAAGCACCCTAAAAAAAAGTGATCCAATTCTAGTATCCCTGATGCATGCTTCTCAAATATCTTCTGTGCCACATGGCTAAATTTGCACCATTTATCTGGTCTGTATGGATTTTGGTACAAACATAGGCAAAATTTCATATTATTATCACCTTTTCTTAAACCAGATTGCGTTCAATTTTGCCTCCACATAATTTCCTCCTCCCCTCATTTTTCTTTTCATTCATTCATTCTTTCTTTCTTTTCAGAAATCCAATTTTGAAGATTTCCACTCTTTCTTTGACTTCAACGGAGGGGACTCTTGTTTATTCCTAACCAATCCTCTGAAACACCTTAAAAGCACGGCTTTTGAAATTTGAATGTGTAACCTTGAAATCCTTTGCTGATTCATTTAATGGCTTCACACACCATGAGGTGGAGGGTTGAAGGATTTTTTATTTGAAAGGTATCATGGGCTAGAACCCATGACCTCAATGTTGAAACACACTCTATCTACCACTGAGCCATGGGTTGAAAGGTAACATGGAGGGTTTAAGGAGTTGTTTCCATCATCGTCAAAAACCTTGAATTCTTAAAAATTTGCTGGTTTAAAGTTCTACCCTTGCATTTGTGAAATGCAATTGTTGTTTGGAGCTCGAAAGTATGGAATTAGCCAAAATTCACTTATGAACAAGTTTTGCTTTCAAGTTTGCAAACTTAGCGAGTCTGAATAATGAGTTTGGCAAATTGACTCTCTGAACTGGTGAACCAATGCCATGAATTTAACAAACTCATGGCTATCCAAACTTCACAAACTATGTTCTCCCTAAGTCGCGATTGTAAACCTAATAGACCTTATAGCTGCTTGAGATGGTTATGTGAACCATTGGGAGTTAAAATATAGTTGCACAGTGTGAAGCAAAGCAGCAAGAACTTTGGGTGCCAGAGCAGGAAAGCTTTTGTTTCAAAATGTAAGCAAATAGAAAGGATGCTAGAGCAGGAGAGCGAGTTTCAAGTGTTATTTGAAGTGGGGCTATGGGAGTGGCACAGTGTTTGAAGTATCGGTATCACCACAAATTTCGCTAGCTGGGGATACGAAAACAATATTGATATTGCTGATAATATCCCTGATAACCAGAAATGCGAGAAATGGGAAAATGGTAGAAGTGAAACTTCAGGAAATGCTAAATATTTACATATTTAGAAATAAAAAATTTGCAAAAAGAATGTATACACAATAAGTTTCCATTTAATGGGGGCTTAAAAGCATGCGTTGTTATAAGAAACAGTCTAACCATCCCATTGATCCCATCTAACCATCCATCTAAACATCCATCAATATTGCAGAATATTAACAACTCGCAATATTTTGCCAAGAAATCATCAAAAATTGGAAAGAAAACAAAAGATTGTGGCCTTCGAGCATATTGCGATAACGATAATATTGAGATATTATCAATATTTGCAACGATAAATTGAAAACAACATACAATAATGTGCTCATAAAAAAATTGTGAAATAGATTTTTTTTTTAAAAAGAAACTTTTTGTGATACCTCTACATTGATGATATTATTGAAATATCGCTGATACACTTGTGATACAAGCGTCATTACACAGTCGAAAATATTGGCTATACATTGGCGATATCGATACATTGGCAATACAAGCAACTCCTGGAATTTACACAATTGAAAATATTGGCGATGTCGATACGTTGGTGATACTTAGCGATGCATTGCTAATGTCTGCAATTTTTAATACTACCGGTGTTATCGGTATCGCTACCAATGTTATCGGTATCGCCAAGCTAGAGATAATGATAATATCAGAAATAATTCAAACAAACTTAGTCGTGCAACTAAGAATTAAAATAAGATCTACTTAGTGTTTTTTTAATAGTTATTTTAAGGTAGTTTGCTTATTGTGGTCAGCTCCTTGGTAGGTTGGAAATAACATTTTTTGAAGAGTTTGCTTTTGGCCTATGTAGTAGAGCCTCTATTAGAAGTACATACATATTGCATGGAAGCCTTATAGAGAGAAGATTATGAGCATTCCGTTACCTACACTCCGTAAGAAATTCTATCATGCATATTGAAACTTCAACTTTAGTTTTTTTTTTTTTTTTTTAATGATAATAAATTGGCTTCTCTTGAGACTAGGATGGTGGGAGCATTTGGAGTCTATTTTTCCATATCCTTCCATTTGCTCCATTCCTAACAATAAAGCTTTTGTGCATTGCTTGAAGATTAATATTCTCTGCTATCTCCTCAACATTTCTATGGAATATAATATTCCACACGCCTCACTCTACCTGTATCTCCTTTCTACTTTCCTTTCTGTAAATGTGATTAAAAAGAAAGTGTCAAAGATTCATTCCCTTCCTCACCAAGGTATTCCGTATCCGTTATGATACGCCCGTAAAGGCCGATACGTATAGGTAACGGCCATGACTGCTACACAATATGGGGGTGAAACGGGGCAGTTGATTTTTTGGGACCGTATCGGCCGTTACGGTAGCTATAAATGCCGTTATAGGGCATAACGACTGTTACCCCCGTAATAGTCGAAAAACAACCACTTTTTTTCTATTTGAATTGATTTTTCTCTTCCTTTTTTTACTTTTCTCATTCCAAAAACTCTCCTAGATCAATTTACAATAGATTTCGACCACACTTACTATAGTTTTTAATATTAAAATCGTAGATTGAAGTGATTTGAGTGAATAGAATCTCCGATGGCCTTTTTTTTTTCAAAAAATTGAAAATGTAGTATTTATGCAAATTTTCTTATTTCTAGTTTTAATGCTTTATTGTGATGTGTAAACATTAGATACATATAATCATGTTCACAAATTCACTAGACAGCCCGATACAACACTCTCACTAAAGAGTGGACCGTTACACTACCATAAACATGTTTAAAAAAATAAAATGAATACATATTTGGAATATTTACATTATTCTTGGTTTTCTAAATATTTTTTCAGAATTTTTCAGGCAAAAGAAAATTTTCAACCATTACGGTGGTCGTAACAGCTGTTACGCCACCGTATCAGCTGTTACAGCCGATACCCGTATCGGTAATAGTGGTGACCGTTACGGCCATGGTTACTGATACGGAATACCTTGTTTCCCACACCATTCCTCATGCTTTCCTTGCAAGTAAACACTAGCTTTTGTGCGCGCGCGCGCGCGCGTGTGTATAAAAGCTAGCGTGCGTCTCCCAGATTGGCTATGTTCTAGACACCATGGATCTGCCCTAACCTCCTCTCTCCTCACCCGGCCTCCAACCCTTCTCTCTGTCCCCATATATATACCTAATTATCTTCCTCCAAAGCGCCTCATGCTGACAATCATATATAATTCACAAATTTATATTTTTTTTTGAAGGATATGTAACTCACAAGTTATTATTTTAGAAATTTGAACTGGCAGCTGTGAACTACGAGTTGCATGAGATTAGTTCATATTGAATGGATTAATGCGATATTTGCTTTTATTGGCTAGCTGTTCTGCTTTCTGATCTTACAATTTTTGTGTTGCATAAGCCGTCAATGTCTTGTTGAACAAATGTTACCGTATTGAACATTCTCTCACTGACATGCTTTTACTTCCTGAAGGATGTAGACAGAAGTGAGGCATCAATTTATTCCACAATCATGGTTGCAAGACTAGGGAACATTACTCTTGACTCAATCTTTACTGACCAGTATAAATTTAATCAGATCAGAGTTCAGGTACTACTTTAGATGCCCCGAAAGGATTTTGAAACTCTACATGTGTATGCTTGTCACAACTGAAATGGTCGAAGTTCCACTTGTTCTTCTACTGGATCCATCTTCAATATGCTTCTAATGGTGCCCAAATATCTATGCATTGCAGACGCTGTATGTGGATGAAAAATGGGAAGGGGCTCCATTTGCAGCAATGATTCGAAGAAACCGATTAGATTATAATGACATGAATGATTATGTTTTGTTTATTGTCTTCAATCTACGTTCAACTGTTTCAAATGTTAAAGAAGTTCAGTATTCGTCCATTGTTCTACAGGTACTCTCTATGGCATACGTAGCTTAAAGCTCCAAACCCTCTTAATGTTCTTTCTTAATGGTAGCTTCAAAATATCTGAGAATTGGATGGATTTTGTAAACCCTAAACACACTTATATTCACACACATTCTTTCTGTTTGAGTTAGTCATCTGCAAATATACTCACCAGTGAAACCAATTTATTGTTCACAGCCTATTGATCTGAACCTTGATGAGGAGACACTCATGAGGCTTGTTCCATTTTGGAGAACCTCCCTCAATAATTCAAATACACAGAGCCAACAATATTACTTTAAGCACTTTGAGATCCACCCAATCAAGGTCTGTTTTTTCCTTTCTTGCACTGTATACAAGTTTTTCCTGCCCACATTTTTTATATTTTGCATGTGTTTACTTTGGTTAAAAAATGTTAATGGCCACCTGACCTGTATACATGTATGTTTATAAAAGATTGTAGCAAGCTTTCTTCCGGGGACTCCATCCTCAAGTTACAGTTCAGCCCAAGAGACTCTGAGGTCCTTATTGCATAATGTTATAAAGGTCTCACACAAGCTTTAATAAAGTTTTCAAGATTTTCTTTTATTTGAGTGGTTCATAACTTCCGATTTATGAGCATGTGTGCCTGCTAGTCTCTTTGCAGGGTTCCTTACCTTGTTGCCTTTTCTATTTTGCTGTCCTTCATAGATCCCAACCGTAAAAAAAATGGTGGTAGAGCTTAATGGTGTCCTCCTCACTCATGCTTTAGTGACAACACGAGAATTGGTTATTAAATGTGCACAACATTACTCGTGGTAAGCTCATTATGTCATCTGTTCGTGTTCTTGCCTTGTTCGGTAATCCATTCATATCTGATTCAAACATTTTGCTTCATTGATAAAATGACTGCCTAGGTATGCCATGAGGGCTATCTACATTGCAAAAGGAAGTCCGCTGCTTCCGCCAGCTTTTGCTTCTATTTTTGATGACTCAGCTTCCTCCTCTCTCGATGTTTTCTTTGATCCATCAAGTGGCGTGGTTAATCTTCCAGGACTCACCTTGGGTATTAATTTTATTCCATTTGCTAGAAATTTCCTAGCTAATTCTTTGAGTGCTTTTATTTGGCTGATAACATGCAAGCAGTCATGCCAAAACAGGATACTTGTAAAATCAGAAGAAATTGGTTAAAAGTTCTGGTGTTCTAAAACCTAAGTTTGCTTGGAATTCTAATTTGAGGCTGACATAAGCGAGACTCAGATTCTGTTTTGGCTGTTGAAGTTCCCGCATTGGAGTGGGGATCTACAGTTTGTTCTCTATTGGGAGCATTTTATTATATTGAGAAATTCAAAGAGATGTGAGATTTCTGTCGGATACAAGTGCAAGATTGGGCCATTCATCCAGTAGGGATGGCTGAACGCCCAACAGTAGGCAAGTTGAATCATCAGGTGGGCCACTTAAGAATTTGGAAGGATGAAAAGAAATGACCAACAGCCTATATTCAAAATACATGGGTGGTGCACCTGAGGAGAAGACAAGGCTGATCTTTTGGGCCGGGTCATATTAATTGTCAGTCCCACCTATTGAATGTCTCAGTTCTTGCATGCATGGGCGGCGTTGGCATGTGTGGGTTACAAAGATCCTCTTCAAACCTCTTTGTGCAAATGCCTGTGGAGGGGCCTTTGTATTCCTGCATTTTTATTTTGCAGTTAATACACTTAGAAGCTTGATTATCCTCCTGCCTTACGCACTAATATGTGCTTTCAATGATGAGGACAGGTATGTTCAAGTTCGTCAGTAAGTGCATCAATACAAAAGGTTTTTCAGGGACCAAGCGCTATTTTGGCGACCTGGGAAAAACTGTAAGTTTTGTGTTGCTAAACTTGCAGCGGTAATCGGGTTGATGTGCTACTGAATGAAATTTGCAGAAATAATCAGTTGTGTAATTGTGCTGCAGATTAAGATAGCAGGGTCCAATGTACTCTTTGCTGCCATCACCGAGATATCAGACAGTATTGTGAGAGGAGCAGAGACAAGTGGTTTCAATGGCATGGTACTGATAGTCTAGTAAATACTGCTTGTTTGTGAGCTTGCTGATACTTCTATTCATCCATTTTGCTACTTGCTATAGGGGGTTGATTTGTATGCCCCAGGTTTTTGTCTAATACACCCAATTTTCCCTTTTCGTTTCTTGTGTTGGATTTTGTTGTTTCTTGGAGAAGGTAGGAAACTGCAAAGGGGAGAGGTGCATTGAAAAAGACTTCTTTCTTGTCTAGGTGTATTATACAAGACTTGGGGATGGAGTATCATCTCCCTTTCTGCAATATCCTTTTTAATCATCTTTAGCCACATCTAATGTTTTGATTGGTACTATTGTGTTCTTGAGGTGAATGGTTTCCACCAAGGAATACTGAAATTGGCTATGGAGCCAGCACTGTTGGGGACTGCTGTTATGGAGGGTGGACCGGATAGAAAGATTAAGCTTGATCGCAGTCCGGAGGTCGATGAGGTAATGTGTTCTAGTGTTGTCCGATATTAACTCCACTCTTGGCTACTCTTTGTTTCTCTACCAATTGAAGTAGTGAACAAATTCTCCAGATACAGATAAGTTTCTATAGCTATTATGCTGAAATGGATTTTTAAAAAAGAAAAAAAAAGGTGGGGGGGTGCGCTCCAGTGGTACTGGTACCACCATTGCTGAAGTTGTGTGACCCACATAATGCATGCATAAAATCAAGCCCATCCATTATTTGTGTTAGCACATGTAACCTCCAGGGCCTTAAAATAAGGCTGATCTGTGAATTAGGTGGGCCACATTTTGCAGGGAAAAAGTTGGGAAGGAGCATCCACCCTTTATTAGCTTGGAGGGCCCGACATTGTATATATGAACTTCATGCCATTCAGACCCCTTAATCTTGTCCGGATGAAGGGTCAGGGCGAAAATCATGCTGTTTCAGAATTCAGTTGGGCCCCTTTGTAAATCAAGGATGGACTGGTGGTCCCACTTCACATTGTTCCTTGTGTTGTGGTCCACTTGAGTCTTGGATCAGGCTGACTTTTGGCACATGTTATACGAGGTGAGTAGGTGACGCATGTGATGGACGGGTTGGATGGACTTCACACATCACGTAGGCCCAATATATGCCTGGTACCATCGTGAGCTTATAGTGGTACTGGTACCACTCGAGCCGCCTCATAAAAAGTAATCCAAAAATTGATCTTACCATGGTTTTTTTTTTATTGGTTATTGAATTCTAAATTTACTTGTTTGTATTTGGGTAAAATGCAGTTATATATTGAAGGGTACCTACAGGCTATGTTGGATGTGATGTATAAACAAGAATATCTCAGAGTAAGGGTGATCGATGACCAGGTAAGTCAAATTAAGGCATTTTCAACTCAAGTCTTTTTTAGCCCATCAAAAAAGACATACCTTCAAACTGGGAAATGAAGTCTAACACTTGTCTATTATCTTGATGTTCAAAAGTTGAATGGAGCTATCATGTTATTAGAGAACTTGATTTTCACATAGCTGCATCTTTCATATTAAAATCCACTTGGTTCTTTGCAAAACATCATCCTATATATTCCCCTTTGACATTGGTTGTTCTTGGGACATTTGGTCATGAAGAACCTCGTGTGGGATCCCTTTGAGTGCACTTGCCAATGCACTTGTGGTTCGCATGTGCCAACATGGCACACTCATGTGTGATCCAACTTGCTCATTCGGTGGGCCCCACTGTGCAGATGCCATTATATTAACAAAAATAAAATAAAATTGGCTGACTTGTTCATCTGATTGTCATGCATGCTAAAGAAATGGCTGATTTAAGAAATTGGTCATAGGTCCACAACAATGTTTTAAATAGCAGTAGCATGTTGTGTAGCGTTCAACCCTCTGTAGCGTGTAACGTAAATAGCATAGCGTGTAGTGTAAAGTACATGATACTTCTATTTTTAAATTTAAAAATAGAAAAAATATAATAAATAGCAAAGGAAAAAAAAAACAAATTATATAAAAATGCCTAAAAGATCATTTATTTTTTCAAGTATAAGCATGTTCAAACAAGTTATTAATAATCATTTATCAAAATCCAATTCACATACATAAACCAAATCAAATTATTATCACATCAATAACTTTTTAAGCAAACTATAATTAATAATGTCTAATTGAAATCACAAGTCACAATTACGGAAAGAAATTAAAATCCCATAGGTTGAGAATATCAAGTACAAAATACAAAATATAATTATCATTTATTTAAAAAAGGCATAACGTCCACTACAACACAACATGTGCTATGCTACGCTACATACGCTACGAGTGCTACCGCTACACTATGGGCGCTATTCAAAATCCACAGCCAACATGCCTGTGTGGTCCACCAAATGAGCAGACCATCCTAATTTGTTCATCGATAACATAACCCAGTTTGCTTGCTTTGGTGGGTTCTGTAGGAGCCTTGCTTTAGAAATATAAAAGGAAGAACGGAAGATTTGGGAATTTGGCCTCTAAGCACTCTCGAACACACAAAAGCAAATCCTCTCTTCTAGATTCGATTACAAAAGCCAAAACTCCCTTACAATGCTTCGTGCAAGGTACCTATAGATCTTCTACAACAATCCATAGCTAACTTTCAAGAAAATCCTAACGACCCAAAACTAACTCCAACGAACTTTATAACTCCCTAACTAGCAACTAACAACTAACTAATATAAGAAGGAAAACAGAGATACCCTCCAAACTCCAAAATTAACAAAAATACCCTCACTTGAACTCATTCATCTCACATGTGCCACACAGGGCCTGGCCATGGGTAGTGTGATCCAAGCTGTCCAAGTAGGCCATGGCACATGCCAACATTAGGGTGGCAATGGGTCGGGTGGCTTGGTCTGGGCCAATGATGAATGGCCCAGCCCAGTCACCAACAACTGTGCCATGTTGCACATCGCGTGAGATCCGGTTTGTGTTGCACGAGAATGTGAGATCTATATCATCCATCTTGAGGGTCCTGCAACGTAGATGCTTTTGCCCAAAAGTCAGCCGACTCAGCCCTGCTACTTAGAAGGTGGGCCCTGGTGTTAGAAATAAATGGACGACTAAGAAAAAATTGGTCAATTTTTTTCTTGCCTATCAACATTCTAATTTGGAGTCAGCTGATTTTTTTCCGCAGAGCATCCACACATGGGACTCACATGGGGTAGCAGGATCGTGCATCCACATTGGACCCACCTTTTTGTTGTTGCTTTTCCTTAATAGGGACAGCCTGGCCTTGTAGGGCCGAGGCTAGGGCCTTATGAACCTTATTGTGACTGAGGCACCCATATAAGAACCACCATTTTGTCATTGCTTTTCTTTACAGGGCCAGCCTTGGCCTGGCGTGGCCTGGCCCCAGTAGGGCCAGGGCAAGGGTCGTCTCAACCTGATTAAGGCCAGGGCCAATCCCAGCCCATTGCCACCCTTATACATTGGATGGGCCACAAACGTATTGAAGAAATTGACGGTTTAAGAAAGTTGTCATGAGTCCACATTGAACATGCATGTGTGGCCCACCAGATGAGCAGACCAGCATGCTCCATTCATCAGGTTGGCCATGCTTACTGAAGAAATGGGGCTTTCCATATTAAGAAAATGCAGCCTTTTAGGTTCTCCATATGGGTTCAAATCCCATGGTTCGATTTTCAACCTGTAGGACCTTGTTCCTATAAGGAATATGGTAACATCATGCTTCTTTAGTTTCACTGTCTTGCATGAGTACTGTTCTCTGACTCGCAGGGGTCTCCTGGGTCATGCCGAACTCTATAGACGACTTGTTCGGTTCTTGGCACGCAGAGTCAGGAGGTGTGCTCGGCAAAATGAAGTGGAGGATTATCCTCCTAGCTGTGATTTTGGCTATCTGGGCTGAACGCAACAACCGTTGCTTTAGGAATTCGTCCATTTCCGCCACGGAGTGTTCTCCAGGGTCTTAGTTCTCCTCTGAGATTGGACTCATAGTTGCTTTTTGGGGTTTGAGGGTCTCGCTGCTCTGGGGTAGCGTTTGTTTCTCTGATTTGCAGTTGTATGTTCTGTTTTGGTGGTTTCTATTCTTTGTTTTCTTTTGTTTTTTCCTTCTTTTGTTGTTTTGCTGTTTCTTTTTCAATAAAATTCTCATCTTTCAAAAAAAATAAAATAAAAATAAAGGAGATGTAGTCACAAGCCTCCTGCATATAAATATAGGGGAATGATAATCTACAACCCATTGCACATGACTTTCACCTGTAATGCAGCTTATGTCATGTACATGGAACATCTGAGCCGTGCATAAGGTGGGCCCCACCATGAACGTGACCTGCCACAAAAATCAGGCAAGTCCACCTATCAGGTGGGCCACATATTTACAGGTCTTATTTGAACTGTTCATTTTTTTTTCATATTATGTGCCTTCTGGATTAGCTGACCTCCTGATTTATGCACCAATATGATCTTCATTGTGTGGTGGACCTTATGCATGGTTCAGATGTTTCACATGTTAACCGGGTTGCATGAGGGTTTTTTGGGTTCATTCCTTATATATAAATGCGTATTTATTCTTAGCTATTGAAAGGACAATCAAATTTTCATAACATGTTGAAGCTAGTGCTCGATCTTGAGAAAACATCATTCAGAAATTGAAAATGTTAATGAACTGAGATTGACAGATCTACTTCCATCAACGTGGTCCCACCAAATTTCCATGAGATCTAGCACACATTTTTTAATTCATAGAAAAGGGGGGGGGGGGGGGGGGGGGCAGCCCTCGTCTTGTGGTGGTAAGTAGTAACTGTATTGGCTGACCATGGATGACAGGTACTCCTCAAAAACCTTCCCCCAAACAGCTCCCTGATAGACGAGATTGTGGAAAATGTGAAGAGCTTTCTTGTGAGCAAGGCACTATTGAAAGGAGATTCCTCACTGGCTTCACATCCTTTGCGCCATCTTCGAGGAGAAAGTGTAATCTCTCTCTCTCTCTCTCTCTCTCTCTCTCTCTCATCACTTTACTGCACTTATCCCCACTGAATGTAGGCCATTAAGAGTTTTTTACTGTCACGGTCATCCCATTTGTGGCTCACTGACTATGATCCTAGCCCATCAGTTTACCGCTCTTTTCTCCATTGACTGTAGACCATTGACAGTTTTTTACTGTCAGTTTGAAGGTCACTAGTCAGATGGCTATGATCATGCCATTTGTGTGATTTTGAGCTGTGGGCCATCCATGCAAGGACCCACTTGAAAGACAGTTCTCGTGGATATCTTGCATTGATTCATACCAGTTTTATGTTCAAAGAACTAAGGAATTAGCCTTGAATTTCAAGCTGTGAACCGACGCACAGTCCCACTCCTGCATGCTTCCACAGTTTTGCTTTAATTTCATTTTCATTACCCTTCTAAAACATTTCGCAGGAGTGGAAAATTGGGCCAACAGTGTTGACTTTATGTGAACACCTGTTTGTGAGCTTTGCTATTCGCAATCTTCGGAAGCAAGCAGGTAAATTAACAGCTGGGATTAAATGGAAGAGGAAATCGGAAGGCGAAGATGAGGGTAAGGAGATTGTCCTTGCATCCTCTAAGGAGAACCCATCAAAGCTTGACCTGAGATGGGGTGTTGGTAAATTTCTTTTGTCGGGTATGGTTGCATACATTGACGGTCGGCTCTGTCGTTGCATTCCCAATGCGATTGCGAGACGGATTGTGAGTGGGTTTTTGTTGAGTTTCCTGGATAAAGATGATGGCCAATGAGCTTCTGTGCTAACTTCCGTCATTGTAAGTAAACTCTGTTCATTTGCACAGGAAATACAACTTAAAAATCAAAGGTAAAGCTACGGGTGAGAAAATCCTGCCTGAATTGGGAATGTTACTACTACTGTCCCATTCACTTTTGCACCTGCTAAATGAATGGTCTAGATCTTGTCGTACATCACACTGTAAGGAAGGATCAGAGGGTGATTGTCGAGGAGGTTAAAATTCCTTGATTTTTAGAAAATTTCTCCCTTTTCTTTTAGTTCATTTGGATTTTCCCAAATTGAAATGTAAATGTTAAGTCCCACGTCCGATATGAATCAGAAACAAAACTTTCATATAAAGGTAAACATCTTCAATATAGCCATGATTTTAGAATACCAAAAAGGAGACTTGTAAAAGGCAATGCACAACGGCTGGCAAGCCCTTGGGCGCAAGAGCACTTTGCACCTTCCATTTTCCCATTTTATTCTCATTGTTTTGATTGTATTTTCCTATTTTATTTCATTGTCTCAATCACATTTTCCCATTCTTCTATTTTCTTATTTTATTTTTGGTTGTTTTGATTGCATTGCTTAGGCAACAGAAGTAGACAAACTTACAATTTCCAACCGTTTTTAGTTGCTAAGAGGTGTTTAGGGTCCTACCGACACTACAAGTTGAAAATTGATGATAGAGATTTGGGATTCATTATCCTAGAGATGTATTGCTAGTAACTCAATTGCAAGCCCTGGCTTGATCCGTAGCAGAAGCAAATGCTGTCTTTGAGAAAAGAAAAGCAACTTGAAGCTCATCTACTTCTCTGCAAACCCGACATGCAAGAGATGTGTGGTATCTCTTGTCCACACCAGATACCGGTATTTGCAAAGCACTACAAATAGATTCCATGATTTCTATAGGAGGAATAAAACACTCCCACCTCGAAATAGAATTCTTGCACCTTTAGAAATCATACTTGTTGATTAGAATCTTAAAGAAAAAAAATTCTATAGTAAATTGCACAATAAATGCTTCTTAGTCAAAAAGTTTTTAAAAATAAATCTAACAGGCATCTATAGTTTACTCTTTATTCTAACCCAACAAATTTACTCATTTTTAATCATCTTTTACCTTTTCTTTTTTGAAAATTAAAGTTGCCATTGATCATCCTGCATGCGTGGTCACGCGGTTGATCCCAACCCTTTCTTAAGTTGGCGTAGTTGCAACATAGCCCAATGATGTAATCTCATAGATGAAATTAGAAGGATTTTAACCTATTAAATATGAAACATTACTCATTTGTTGCTTGACAGTCTCATTATACCACCATTTGGATGGTTATCATCCTATAAGATGCAGTTCCTTGGCCGTGGTCCATCATTGGCAGTGTAACAGATAATCAGTTTGGATCATCAAAAATAGGGTTCATATATATGATTTATGTTGCTTTGAAAATAAAGAGCTTGCTATCACCAATCCTTTTAAACAACTGAGCTTCCTATTGCTCAAGTGTGTAGGTGATCGTATGAAGACACCGTAAAATATCCATCATTATATATTAGGGCATATATGAAAATGAATCGAGAAATAAATACAAGATATACATGGTTCATCACAATGTAAATACATTCACGAGGAAGCTCCAGCAAATAATTTCAGTAGCACAAACAAAGATTACAAGATATAAGAGATGCAATGTCCATGAACATACTGTAAACATATCCTCTCTTTCATACACACACAACCTTTGGAAAAAACAATCATCCCTCCTCTCTTCCAAGTAACCACGAGAACTTCTGAAAACACTACACATACACCACATATACCAAGTTTTCAACGTGTTCTGTGTCATATGTGTTAAACCATTTATGCATTACATAATTACTGTTAACTAAAAGTTGGGGTGCATGCAATGAACTCTCCACATAGGTTGGACCCACATGATGGACGTTGGATGTGAGGGGGACCAAATAGATTTGAGGGATAAATACTTAAGATGTTGCAAAACAAACATGCTTTTCCATTTATCATCTACAAGTTGGACGGATATATGTTTGGAAAAGACATACTTATCCTCTACAAGTTGAAAATTGATGATGTATTTAGGATTCATTATCCTAAGAGATAGATTGCTATTAACATAAGTACAAGCCCCAGCTCAATCTGTAGTGGGAGAAAAAACTGTCTTTGAGAAAAGCAACTTGAAGCCTCTTTCCTCATCATCTACATGTCATCATCTATATGTCTGCAAACCTGACATGGGTGAGATGCGTGGTGCCATTTTTTCCACACAAGATACCGGTATTTGAAAAGCACTACAAATAGATATCATGATTTCTATAAACTTGGCAATCACGTATAGGAGGAATAAAGCATTCTCCCTTGAAATGAGATTCTTGCACCTTTAGAAAATCAAGCTTGTGGATTAGAATCTTAAAGAAGAATTTTCTAAAGTAAATTGCAGAATAAATGCTTATGTTACTCAAAAAGTCTAAAAAGTAAATTCTAAGAAGCATCTTTAATTTACTCTTTATTCAACTCAACAAATTTACTCATTTTTAATCCTCTTTTACCTTTTTCTATTTTAGAAAATCAAATTCCAAGTAGCTATATAACAAAGGAAATAGTTTGGAGAGAGGCGTCCACCTTTAATTTTTACTGGATGGACCATAATAATAATATAAAATTCACTCCAACCATTAGATGCTACACCATAATTTATGCTCGGGGATAAAAAACAGGCTCACCCATGATTTAGGTATGCCACACTAAAAGAGACAATGGGAAGGGTGAGTGTTGCCCTTTACACTATTTCCAATCTTGTCATCCACCTAAATCACAAGTGGAGCTAAGTTTTGGGCCCGGGTCTAATGGGGTGACACACTTGGTCCATTTCACATAAACATCAAGGTGGGCCCACCTGAGCCACCAATCCATTTGTTCCCACAGCCATCTAGCAGCAGTCAGAAGGTTCTTTAATGATAACTACTTAAATTGATGAGGTAAAAAAGTAACAAAATGTAAATTCTATATTATTAGATAGTTGTTTTTGTAAAATTCTCTAAAAGAAGACAACCCTTTTACAGTAACAACCTGCTTTATGAGAAGTAGGATTTGGAAAGATTTAAGGCATTCTTTTTCAAAGAACAACAGGCTCACATGATCATTATCACCAGCAATGATCAGGTACTGCTCCCATTCCTATAAGCCTACCATACTACACCTTGATCACCCCTCCTTGTCATTCGAGTAAGACATCCGAGCCGTCCAAAGGGTTGGCCTAGTCATGTAATTAAAAATAAAAATAAAAATTAGGCCAATCCACCCATCAGCCTAGCCAATCCTGCATGTTGGATCAAATCATTGTCTGACCATAGATTTAGACATTCCGGCCACCTAATTTGCAGAACAGTGTGAAATTCAAATGATCATCATGATGAGGCAGACCTTTTGAACGGCACGGATGTACTAAACACACCACACATTGGCGGGAAAAAAGGTGCAGTATAGTAAGCTTACTGTGCTGGGGCAGTACAAGAACATTTCTCCCTTATAAAACTTGTACTAGATTGAAAGAGATGGAAATCTTTATCCACTAAGATGAATCTTTATAACATCTAAGAAAACCATTATAAAATTGTGGTGATTGGATGCGAATCGAAAGCAACGGATGTATTGAAATATAATAACATCTTTCATATGTGGAAGAGATAAGACGGATTAACTATACACTTTGTTTAATAAGTAGCATTGATAATTTTTTAAGCTAGTATGGAACCATGACAAGCATGGTGCACGTGCCAGGATAAACTATTAGTCAGGTCCATCCATCTATAGGCCCTGATAAGATGGTTTATGTTTCATAAAATCAGGTCTTTCAATGAGGTGGGCTCCAGTGGTATCAGGCAGATGTGGGGCCCACTGTGTATTTATGACATCCAACCTATCAATTAGATGTGTCTCACAAGGGTCTGAAAATCAGGTTGATCCAAAACTCTGGTGGGCCACAGCATGGGCGACAAGGTGGGAAGGGATGCCTACCGTTGATTTTTTGGGGAATGTTCACACCAGTTCACAACCAGTTGAGCAGGGCCAGATCTAATGTTTTAAATGATGGCACGTGGCAGAGATGTATTTGTGTTGAGAAACAGGTATTTGAAGCAAGAGTCCACAAAAAAAAAAAAAAAAAAAAAATCTCTATCAGGTATTAAATATTAGAGTCCAAAAAAAAAAATCTAAGTCCTTAAAGTACGGAGTTTAGCGACAGCAAATCTTTGCAAAAGAAAGGAGTCCAACTATGGAAGCTCTAGTAAAGCCTCTTATGAATGTTTTATAACCAAAATAGCAATAGGTTTACAAGATCTCTCTCATACACATGATTTGATATAATTAGCTACTCTTATATGGAGAATTAAGGAGATTTTTATAGCTGATCATTCAAGTGTCCCAGAAATTTTACATAGTCACCACCTCTCAAAAGCCTATAAAAATAACACTTAATGAAGAGTATGATGCACTAACCAAGTCATCACATAAAATCACTCTTACAGGGCAACATTATCTATCTTAATTTTAACCTTAGTTTATCCCCTTCTGTCCAATCTCACTATGGTAAATTCAGAATTTGACATAGCTTAGTTTGCTATTATCACATGCACTTAAGAGTAACATACATATTCATGACTTTCGTCATTAAATCCCCAATTAACTGAGTCTATACTTGAAAGATCTTATTGGTCATATCGTACTGGCCATTCACCTTGACTGTTTGTTCACACGAACAATCACAGATAATTATCTTTTATTTTCTCTACTTGTTTACTGTAGTTGATTGCATTGATCTTCATTATAAATAAATAAAATCGATGATTTGCCTTTATTTTAATTTTAATTATTCATTATTGTGTTACTGAGCAACTTGGAGACCACAATCACCATTGAAAGAAAAGTCTTTAGATGAAGGCAAAAATATCTCATTTGGAAGGACTAACTCTTCTCCTTCCAAATCGCTTGATTGTTACACAATAATGTTCGGATAGTTAGGTCAACCTTTATATGTCTGATCCTATGACTGATTTAACGCTTAAAGTTGTAAGTGTTTAATCAAGCTCGACTTAAGTACGACTCTGTTACGCTCGACACTATCCTAATCCTAAACGTTTGACGATTCATTAACAAGCATAGTCTTGTGTATGATTGAATTGTAATAGGGAAACATCCTGATTTTTGTCCTAACCCTTCATCCTGACATATGAAAGGCCTGGACAGCTTGAATTTAATATACACAAAATGATGCACCCCCACATACATCATGGTGGACATCTCCTCTCCACTTGTCCCCTTTGTTGTGGCCCACCTAAGTTTTTGTTTTAGCTGATTTTTAAGAGATAGGGTAATGTGAGGAGACACATTTGATAGATGGGTTGGATGCAATGAATACATTACGTGGGCTCTATTTTATACAGTATCATAGACGAGTAGCGATAGAGCATTAACTATTTTTCTTTTGGGTCTTTACTCTTTCTCGGGTGGTAGATTCTTAGGTAGAGGTGTACACGATTCGAACCAAGTCAAGCTTGGCACAGCTCGACTCGGCTCAGCCACTAGCTGAACCTAGCTCGAGCTCGGCTCGGCTCGGTCCTCGAGTCTGACTGGCCAGTTCAACTCAGTTCGGTTAGCAACTCGGGCTAGTTCGAGCCAAGATTGAGATGAGTTCGCCTGTGCAATGCTTTCATAAACACATGGAGTGCACCTTCAATTTTTCACTGTATGTAAAACAACAACAGTGGTTTTACAGGTATTTAATCAAACACTCAGTAGTCAAGATCAAAATCAAGACACAAGGGTATTTGTTTCATATCTATACCTTCCTCGCCACCAGCTGACACTTCGTTGAGTCATTTCATCAAACACTTGGTGAGCAACATCAATATCAAAATAACCGAGTTACCGAACTAGTTCGATTGGAGTTGGGGTTCAATTCGAGTCGAGTCGAGTCGAGTCGAGCAAGCTCGAACTCAGTTTGAAATTTTTTCGAGCTCAAAAAAACAGCTCAACTCAGCTCGAACTCCATTTTGAACAGAGTCGAATCGATCTTTTTCGAGTCGAGTCGAGCGAGCCAACTGAGCTAACTCGGTTCGTGTACAGCCCTACTCTCAGGAGTTTCAACATCGGGTCAAGGGTTCGAGTACCCATAGGTGGTGAAATTCCACTAAGGCGTGAGTGTGTGGGGTGTGTGTGCGTGCGTTAGAAAAAAAAAAAACTATTTTTCTTTTCTACCATTGCTTTAACCAGTTAGATATACAGCAACGGTCATCCATGTGAGGGCCCAGTAATTGAATGGACCTGATTGGACAGGCAGATTCAACTTGGACTAAAGAATGATGGCTCCACAATAATATTACTCCTCCCACCTAAGCAGATTTTGGGCAACTTCATGGGGGGGAAGAAGTCCATGCATTTCACAACATGACTTTCCATATTATAGATTATATAGCAAAACTCAGTGTATAAACGTTATATGTTAAGTTGGTACGCGTGCATGTCAATTGCCTCTGTCCAATTAATGGGCTGGCCGAATGACATATTTGGATTGAGACAAGCCGTTCAAATCGTCAATATGCAGTTCCAGATAAAGCATAACCCAAGAATTACACTGAGATGGTGATAGTAACTTGGAAAGCCATTCACTAATTTACATCCGTCCATCAATTAATTATTATTGATTGAATGGTTAGGATTGTTTGATTGGTGTGAACAAAGAGTGATATGCTCCATCCACATTGGGCCCCACCATTTGGATGGTTTGGATAGCTTTGTATGAGTGCTACATGTGAGCATGAACTAAAATTAGAGCCTAGCCCTGCTGTGTGTAGGTACTTAGCTGTTTTCATTTATCATTAGATCTGTGGGCCTAAGAGGTGGATTTCTACAAACTGTCTTCTCTAGCTTCTTCTAAGCCACTTAAATATTTGGTTTTCGCGTATTTGCGAGATATTCATAGCCATCTTATCAATAACCATATGCATATACATTGAATATTGATGAGCATACGTGTATGAGATCGCGGCCGTCAATTAAAATAACAGAGTGGGTCCCTATCCATGCTCAAAGCACACACTGAAGTCGTGTTGTACATGATAGTCTCCACTAATACCGTTAGTTTTGATATATCCCGTACTTTTTTTTATCAGTTATAGATGAATAAAGGCATTTGTAGGAAGAGATTTCATGGTGTATGTTGTTTGCAGATGAGACTAAAATAAAGTTATATGTAGTGCAATTTTATTAGTACAAGTGAGAATAAAAAATTAGTTAAAATTGCCGATAAAGAAGTTTTTCAAAATGATCACTTTTGATTAGGTTAATAATCCATGAAAGTAAAACTTTTGAAAAGAATGTAGACCATATAATTTAAACTAAGTAAAAAAAAAAAATCAAATTATTAGAATTTAAATGAGGATGCTGAGATGGATGAGTAATGAGTTACAAGCCTAGGAAGAATAAATTAATAATGAATTCAGTCAAAAAAATTTAAAAAAAAAAAAAAGAAAAAAAGAAAAAAGCATAGCACTACACCAAGATCTAATAAGATAGGGAAATTAGATTTGGCTGGTCATATGCGACAGACTAAGAACCTGTAGCTTAGAAAGAGTGGTAGAGTTAGAAGATTCTAAAAGGAAAATGGGAAGGCCCGAATGGTCTGTTTTCATGATGGGACAAACTTGTAATCTCTCTCTCTCTCTCTCTCTCTCTCTCTCTCTCTCTCTCTCTCTCTCTCTCTCTCTCTCTCTCTCTCTCTCTCTCTCTCTCTCTCTCTCTCTCTCTCTCTCTCTCTCTCTCTCTCTCTGAGTTGTACAAGTGGAGCGCACTATAGTGTTTATATGATATCTCACCCATCCTCCAAGGCCGCCGCATGTTATACAAAAATCATATTGATCCAACCATTAAATGGGCCCATGTGAATTTGGAGAGGAGTTTTTTTTTTTAAAAAAAAATAATAATAATAATTTTACAACTGTCCATTGTTTTATATAGTGTCACTTTCGGAGTTTTCCATTTTCATGGTGGTTAGACCTTACTAGACAAGTTGGATATTATACAAATACCACCGTAGCCTTACAATTAGTTGTAAACTCCAAGTGTGCTGCACCATCGACAAAAGTTAAAAAGAGTCGCCCTTCTCTGGAACCATTCTACACTCCTTTTCTTTACCTTTCACGTATTTGCCCATCTCTTTATGCAATGATTTTCTTCACCTTTCACATATTTGCCTCTCTCTTCATGAACGTTGCAAGTGCCATATCTTGCCTGTTTAGGTGCATTGAAAAATAGAACTTCAATACCCTGAATGGATAACACTAGGCACTTATAAATTACTTAAAAATTGCATACTTGGAATACAAGTAACTCAAATAAACCATCTAAGTTAGATATTCCATGAACCAAAAACTAGTGCTTATTAGATCATCTCATAGTAGTGGACGTCTATTGGACAGTTAAAAATAAATAAGAACCAATGATCTTATTTCAATAAAAAAGTATCCACTAATCCGAGGCTAGAATTGTACAACCAATCTGATTTTTGCATTATAATTTAGGCTATGATTTCCACAGTTTAGGTGCACCAGAAGTGCCTGTATATCAAAAGTCATGAGTAACCGCAGTACAAGTTCCTCACTAGTGAAAAACAGGAGTGGATTCTGTCAGGCCAGGTAATACTAAGTTCTGTCATGGCTTGACTGTAAGGCCACTTTGATGTATGTGTTGTATATCCATGCTATGCGATGTTTTTACAGCTCTTATTTTAGAGCATGAGTCAAAAAATGAAGCAGATTAAAATCATATGTGGACTATACCATGAGAAATAATGATGACTGGCTATTTTTTTAAAAAAGTTGTGGGCTATAAAACTTTTAGACCAAGCTAATATTTGTGTTTTCCCTTCACGGTACATGTAACCTTGTGAATAGGTTGGATGGCCAAATAAACATTAAATGCCATTTGGCACTATGATTTTGAGAGGTTTGAGGGGATTTCAAATCTCCTAATATGTTTGGCACAGTAAAGTAACCTAGAGTTCTGGATTTTAAATCTTAAGTGAAAGCTTGAATTATATTTAAAATCCTTACAAGAGTTGCATGTGTAACATGTGTGTCGTTAGGCTATTAATCTAGTGGGCACATGGTCCACCGATGATATCCCAAAACAATCAAATTATCAATTGCATCACTATAATTACATTAATATGATGATCTACACCGTTCAAACATTCTTCATATAAATCAATGGTTAAAAATCATTGGTTAGTTACTCAGATGTGATCTCATGCTTGTAGTCCATTCATGACTTGGAATTTCATCACTTTTAGACAAAGTATACATTTCAAAGGACTTACCACAACTACTATATCAAACATTACATACATACATTAATTAGAAATATTAAAATTGATTTAATAATTAAATTCATATCTTGTAAATATATTATGCATAGCTACTTTTGAATTAATAAAAATTTTGAATCTAGGGTGCCGAAAGCAACAGAAGAATTTAAAAAACAAGGGGTTTCAAATCCACACTCTCAAGCAAGCCCTCACGTGGATCTTAGGAAGTTTTTAATCAAAGGCGTTCAATTACCACTGTTTCCTGTGGTGCGGTCCACCTAACATTTGGACCTGCTTTATTTTTTGTGTTCATGCCCTAAAACAAGCAAGAAAAATTGTTAAACGAAATCAGTATACAACACATATATCAAGGTGGAGCCCACGATCACAACCAGACCAAACTTGCCTTATCCAACCTGACCGAATCCGTTCCCTAAAAATAAAATAAAATAAAATAAACAAAAAAAAAAAAACACAAGGAAGAATCAACGAAAAGAACATTTTCCTTGAAAAGGAAAGGAGAAGAAACGACAGTTGCAATAAATTCTACTGTTGTTTTCATTTCATTGCTAGTATTTCAATTTTTTATTTTGGGCCCATGTATTGAGAAACAAACCATGGGCTGGTGTAAATGGGCGGGCTCGGGCCTAAAAATCATAATTTTGCATAGGCCCGGCACGACGGCCTGGACCAAAACAGTTCGAGCCGAGACCTACAGCAGCCCGGCCCGTTGACACTCATAGGCCCCGTCTTACAAACATGAATCCCATTTTACCACCATACACATTCGGGCCCACATTCCCAATATGTAATATTTGTACAAGATCGAATCTTTCCATCAAGTGGAACTCAGTTCTTAGATCTTCTACCTAAAAATTCAGGCCGTTTATCTCCTACTTGGGCTACATTACACAATACAAACTGACGGTTGGATCTATTTTTCTAGCCATCTATTTGTTTTTGTATACAGACCCAACTGATGATTGGACTAGCATAATATTTAGGCTGGAAAGTCCAGATACAACGGCTCATCCTATGGAAAGCTCTGATTTCTCACACGTGTGTCATATGGGTGCATATACCTACTCCTGTGGATGGGCAGAGCGCCACACGCGTCTGGGGTTTAGCTTTCCTGGGAAGTACCAAACGCCATTGGTTTGGACAAACCTACCAAACAGGCAACAGCCCAAGGTTTTGGTATTGGGATAATAACCCTTTTTTGAGAACTTATAACCCACCACAACCTGTGCTCCTGTACCATCTTTTGCAAAAACATGAAACTTTTGAATAAAATCAGTACCATAGAAAATGTGGGCCTTACCATGATGATCATCTATGACAAAAATTAGGCTGTTTGGATTCTTAGGTGGGCCACATTATTTTGAATTAATGGAGAACCAACGGTGTAAGTCAAAAGACAGATGTAGCCAACCCACGAGCGGATCAACCTGATTTTCGAGAACAGTGATTTTTATTGTGGGCCCCACCGTTTCTCACCTATATGATATCTAGTTACATGTGGGGAGTGTGATCCTATAGAATTCAGTATACCATACACTCGACTCTATGTGGACCTCACCTCGATGCGTGTTCGTCATCCGGACTTTCGTCCTTTTCGGAAAATACAACTCTCACGATTCACGAAGTAGTCAGCTGCAAAATTCAGGTGGGCCACACCACCAGGACTAGTACAAAATCATTCATAAAATTTTTAAATCTAGTCTTGTGGCCCACCTGAGTATTGGAATTGCCTAATTTAACTGTTATCCGTTCATCTACGTGGACAACATATAATGAACGGATTGGATGGCATTTAGACAATAAGGTGAGACCAAACAAACCTACAGTAGGGGGTCTCCTCTCCTCCGTTCGCTGTCGTGTAGTCCACCTGAGTTAATGATCATGATGATTTTTGGGCCTAGGCCTAGAAATGGAGATGTCAACTGATGGAACGATTGGATTTCAGGACACAGCTTGGAGAGGCCCGCTACCTTTCAACGGCGCGCATGCACTTTCAATCCCCATCTGGCAGTGTACCATAACAGGTAACGTGAATTTCATGGAAACGGATTGGCTACTCCCCCTGCCACCAGCCAATGGCTGATGGTCGGTGCTCTGTGGGCCCCACCATGATGTATGTGTTTCATCCATGCCGTTCATATATTTTTCAAGATCATTTTATTGTATTAGAGAAAAACCGAGGTATATATAAATCTCAAGTGAACCACATTACAGGAAACATTGTTTAATGAACGCCGACCATTAAAAACGTCTTGGGACCATAAAAGTTTGGATCAAGATGACATTTGTTTTTTCCCTTCATCTGGGTCTGTATGACCTAATCAACATATTGGATTTCAAATAAACAGTACAGTGGGCCTTGGGAGGATTTTAATGGTGGATATCCAGTCAATATTGTTTTCCTGTGGTGTGGTCCTCTTGAGATTTATATTACTCTCATTTTTGGGATCAAGCCTTAAAATGATCTGGAAAAATGGATGAACAGAATGGATGAAACAAATACATCATGATGGGTCCAAAGCACCGACCATCAGTAGCCAATCCGTCTCTGAATTTCTTACAACACCGGTTACACGGAGCCCGTTAAGCTAAAAAAACTCTGTGGGGCCCACCATCCAATCTGCCACCCGCTGCGCCCACTCATATCAGGATGTAAGGATAAAAATCATGCAGATAAAATACTCAAGTGGGCCCCACGTGAAACAGTGGCCATTAAAACCTTGTTGGAGCCCACCGAAGTTTTTGATGAGGCTGATATTGCAGCTTTACGTTTATCCTTGAAAACATTAGCACATTAGACGCTCTCCTTTTATGCCTTTTTTTTTTATTTAGACGGTCAAAAACTTATATTATAAATGTAAGTTTTTATGGCATAGAAAGAAAATTTTAAAGAAAGATACTCTTAATTTTAAGATAAAGTAGCTAAAAGAATTAAGGATATTTTTATATCTATTGGTTTCTTCTTATTGGTAGAGGTTTAGAACTTCAATTCCCATAAATTCTTCCATATATACAAATTGGCTACTGCTCCTGCCACCAGCTACGTGGCTGGTGGTTGGTGCTCTGTAGGCTCTACCATGATATATAAGTTTCATTTATTTTTACAGATTATTTTAGGGCTTGATCTAAAAAATTAGAGGGATATAAATCTTGGGTGGACCACGTTACAAGAAAATAATAGTGATTGGATATCCACCATTAAAATTCACTTAAGGCCCGCTGTACCATTTATTTGACATCCAATCTATTGATTATATCATACATGCCTAGATGAAGGGAAAAAACAAAGATCAACTTAATCTATAACTTTTATGGCCCTCAAAAAACTTTTAATGGTCGACGCTCATTCAACACTGTTTCCTATAATGTTGTCCACTTTAGATTGGGATTTAACTCATTTTTGGTCTCATACCATAAAATGATCAGAAAAAATAGATAGATGGCATCGATGAAATACAAACATCATGATTGGGCCCACAGAGCACCGACCATCAGCCATTGGCGAGTAGCACGGGAAGTAGCCAATCCGTTTCCGATATAAACAACCTCAAGTCCTAAGGGCCCTTTTGGCTGGTTGGATTAGAAGGGACTAGATGGTGTTGGAAGGGATTGGAAGTTAAATCCCGGGATTGGTTGGGCGTGCCAAACAGAGTCGGTGATCTGATCTCAATCTCATGAATCTTAAAACAATCCACTGACAACACCATCATTACCTTCAAATCCTATCCAATCCACCTTAATCCATTCAAAATTGCCTAAGACGTGTTTAGTTAGAGGGATTGGAAGGGATGGAAAGTTTTAATCCCAAAATTGGCCGAGCATGCTAAACAGACTGGATATAGCAATCCCATGGATCTCAAGACAATCCACTGGCAACACCATCATTACTTAAAAATCCATGCTATCCACCTTAATACCATGTAATCCCTTCCAATCCACCCGGCCAAACTTGGAAGAGATTGGACGGTAGTGGAAGGGATTAGAAGTTAAATCCCGAGAATGATCGGGCTTGCCAAACAAAGTCGGTGATTTGATAGAAAAGTGTAATTTGATCCCAATCCCATGGATCTTCGGACAAACCATTGACAACATCATCATTACCTTTAAATCCCATCTAATTTACTTTAATTCATTTAAATTTTCTTAGGCCATGTTTGGTTGGTGGGATTGGAAGAGATGGAAAGGTTTAATTCCAAGATTGGCGGCCGTGCCAAACAGACTGGATATAGCAATAACGGTACGTAGCAATCCATGAATCTCAAGACAATCCCTGACAACACCATCTTACCTACAAATCCACGTCATCCACTATAATACCATCCCTTCCCATCTACGCGGCCAAACGGGCCCTAAGACGTGGAGAACCGTAGCCTACCGAGTAACTCAGTTACTCATATTAAGTAAACCCTGTGGGCCAACGGTGATGTATTGTCTATTCCATATCCAAAGCTAAAGTGTACTACACGACCATAAATAATGGTCATTGAATGGCCACTGTTAAAAACTTATTGAACGGCCATAACAGACAACTCTATGGGGCCTGCACTGCACAGATGTGTCTGCCAAATCCATTACGTATATCTGCTTTTAAAGGCCACTAGGATGAGAATATAAAAATAAAGCATATCCGAACGAGGGATTGAATGTGTGGGGTGATTGAAGTTTTGTACGAGATTTTATCTGAGTGGTGATAACCATATGAACGGTTTGGATGGCATATAAACATCATGGTTAGCTCCAGGAAATTTCAACTGTGGATGTTTCGGTTCCTACTGTTTCGTTTGTGGTGGCCCACCTGACTTTTGGATCTACCTGATATTTAGAATCCTGTCTTATTGTGGTCTTTAAAAATAGATAGATGGAGTGGATTTGTTACAGACATCTCTGTGGGCCCCACACAACCCGAGCATAGGTATATCTTTGTGCGGTAGGTTTTTGTCCCCACTTTTCCCGTGGTATGGTACACTCGAGCTTTGTATATGCTTCAATTTTGGTTTGGTAAAATGAATGAACGGCGTGGATAAGACACATACGTGGCGGTGGGCCTCGCAAAGTCTTCACACCACGGTAGGTATTTGTAGGCCCCACTCGGCTAAATGATGTGCGGTGTGGATTCACGGTCAGCCTCTACATGATGTACCATCCTCTGCCACGCGTGTGTGATGATCGAAACCAGGCATCCTGTGGGCTCTGCCAGTTTTGGGCCACTGGTAAAAAAGCCTGATTGATTGTAGTATCCTAACCGTCCAATAAATGGAGTTTCTCATTGCTGACTTTTGTTTCATAGTGTCCATTTGCATTCCATGGATTAAAGGATCGTTGTTGTTCAACTCAAAAAAGTGATTTTTTGAGCTATGTCCCACTCACTATCAAATGAATGGCTTGGATCAGATGCTTTTATGCCACATTTGCAGACGGATTGTGATAGGGTCGAGTCAAGACCTTGTACCGTACACGTTTTGAGTACTGAATTTCCACAGGCTGGGCCCATGGATTAGTCACAAAACCATGCACCAAACTGAAAGATCCTCACCGTAGAATCCTTTGTTTAGCCTTTTATAGTTTAATGCCAACGGTTTCGGCTTTTTCTTCTCAACCGTCTATTTCTTGGGACACCTACTTAGAGGATAAGGATTTTTTTTGTTTTTTTCTAATCAGTAGATTTTCCATGCATTTACCATCCAATCAGAGCCCATGATATCAATGATTTGGATGATAGAATCATGGCCCACTTCTACGCGCAATAGCCCGAAAGTATTGTACCAACTGTCTACTCCGCATTATCTACGGTTCTGGTACGTTGGCACTTGGCTGAGTCACGTGTTCGGCACGCGAAAGTTTTTAAGAAATCTGACGGAAAGATGTTGTCTTTGCATTGTCTGTCCTTCGTTGCGGTGGTGCATTGTATGATATCCTAGCTGAGCATGGTGTATCATACACATCCACGCACTAGCCTGCTTTTTTTTTTTTTTTTTTTTTTTTTTAATTTTATCGCCGCCCTGCACACTCACGCCATAGCGAGCTTTCACCACCTCTGGATGCTCGAACCCTTTACCGGGTGTTGAAACTCCCAAGAGTCTACCACCATGCAGTGGCCTGCTGTATGCATAAGATATTTGTGCATCGATCCAATCCTTTGGGATTGTGGGCCCACCTTGGTTGGTGCCAAGGCGGGACACCACCAAGAAGCTAATGATGATGTTGTTGGAGGATGGCTCAGAGCTCCACGGTATTGCAATATCTCCGGATAGGCCTTGACGATTTGTTTGGGTAGGTTGGAATATCCCGGGACGACGACGGTGGTTATCACATTTAGCTAGCAATGATGAAAACCCATCAGCTGTGGTGGATGAGATACAATGGAATGTGATGGAGACGCATCAACTACATTTATATTTTGTCTCCACATTCTATAAGGCCCACAATAATATATGTATTACATCCACACCATCTATCCATTTTATGAGATTATTTTTGAGCCCACAAATAAAGCATATCATAATCTCAAGTGAACCACACCATAAAAAGTAGTAAGATTTAACATCTATCATTGAAAACTTCTAGCAGGCCATAGAAGTTTAGAATCAATCTGATATTTGTTTTTTACCTTCACCTAGGTCTGTGTGACCTTATCAACATCCTAGATAACAAATAAACATCATGATGGCCTTAGGAAAGTTTCAACGATGGGATTCATTATCCTCGCTAATTTATTTGGTGTAGTCCACTTGATCTTTGTATCTATCTCATTTTTGAGTTTATGGCTTAATATAATCTCTTAAAATGGATGGACGGTATAGATATAATACACACATCATAGTGGGCCCCATGAAACTTAGTAACGCTACATATTGGTTTTTTCTTCTTCTTAAATCCATGCGGAGTTCACTCTGTTAGTTGTAAAATCCAGCGGTTTGTATAATAAGTGCACCCCACATGATCTATGGTTTGTATCCGATCATTTGGATGTGCATACCAACGGGGAACATGCTAATTGTGATTAATTGAAATACATGAGTGGTGTGCTATCATGTATGTATGTTATTTCGTATAAACATAGACTTTTATTATATGAAGACTCTAGGAAAATAATTATAATGGGTTAAACTACTCATATCCTAATTACTCATTAACATTAACCAAAATAGCTAAAGTATTTAAAACTTCCACTACTTATACATATGACAATTCATCTTTCTACAAATCCTATTAATGGTTGTTTGATCAATTCTTACAAATGAGTTCATCCCATTTTAATTAATAGTGATTATGCAATGCATAACGAACGCACATCAATAACTATTATGGATAAGATATCTTAACATGAGCTCATTATACATTAACTATTACTATCAAGGGCTTGTGTGTTTTAGTGTAAATGCAATAAATTATGGTAAAAGTGTAATAATGGAAAGTTCCACTGTTGGAAATATAGACGGGATTTCATCTTGAATTTTGAGCAAAATTCAAATTCATAAAAGTGAAATCATTATAGACCCCACCATAATGTATATATTATATCCATGCCGTCCATTCATTTTGTTAGATCATTTTAGGGCACTAGCCCAAAAATGAGAAAGATTCAAAGCTCAAGTGGACTACACTATATAAAATGATGGAGTCAATGGTGGGCATCACTATTCCCACTACTTCTTTTGTGTGGTCCACTTGAGCTTTGGATTTGCTCCTTTTTTAGGCTTATGTCATTAAAGGATATGGCAAAATGAATGGACAGAATGGATAAAACATATACTAAGGTGGGGCCCACATTATTTCGCCACAATGACATGATAATTATGTCACACAAATCAAGCAACCTCTAATCAAATTTCATTAGAGAAAATGTAAAAGTAATTATTACTTATTTACAATAAATTACCTATAATTACATTCAAGAGATGAACTCATTTTTAGCCTTATATGAAAGAGGGCCTGGTCTAAACTTTTACATCATCCAAACATGCCTCGAATAGAAGATGCTAACTGCACTTTTATTGTCTTCAATAAGAAAAATCGTCCAAACATAAAAAACCAATATGCAATTGGTGTGCCCTATTTTTTTAACCATTTTTGTAAGAATCAATTAGGAAAAGACACGTGTCATCGCACGATAAGTGTAGAGCATGTTGAAGATCTTTGAAGATATTTAAATTACGTGTTACAGAAATAATAATCGACAATGGTTGGATAATACATGTACGTCATTCGAAGATGAAATGTGGTTGAGCAGTGAAAGATAGAACGTGGTAGAGCAAGAAGCAGTTACCAGGATAGATGTCAAAGAAGAGTATGAAACAGTGGAGTGGTTTTGAAGCGGTTGTTGTAACCAATTGAACATAGGAAGAAGCATTCAATTGGTTATTTCAAGTAAATCTATAGATAACAAAAGAATTTAATGAAGTAAAGTGTCTCATACCACTCCAATCAAATAAATCAAATCTATTAAGTATCATTTATATTCCTTAACATAATATATCTTTTACATTCTTTAGTGTAACCAATAGCTTAATCCTACATTAGAAGTAGCTGTAATCCTTACTAGTAATCCAAAGTCTACACTCATATGCTCTAGATTTCTATCATAATATAAGCAGTTTTTTAAAAAAGATGCTTTACAGTTATTCCTTACAGTTGACTATAAGTGTTTCCTTTTTATTCAAGTTTTGTATCTAAAAGTCCTTTCGTACGGAAAGTAATGTATAACTTATTTTCAAATGACAAACTCTACTCTTTAATAATCCAATTATCTTAAACAACATTTTATGAGTAGCTAAATAGGCAATCACTCTTCTCAATTTTCAATCATATACGGTTAAGTTTGACGTATCTGTCTATCTTGGCATTTGGGGTCAAAGTCGTTCAGCTGGAATCGAACCGCATAGTTAGTTTTGGTAAGGCTGCACATATCATATGCGACCAAAAATTGATATCAAGAGGCAATAAAGCAACAACAATAACCAAACAACAATAACCAACGTTTGAGATTGTCTGCTCAACTATTATGATATTCATCTAACTAAAGTGATCCTCGCGGTTTAGTTGGTTATTGGCAATGGTGTATGCATCTGGATACCTACACGGATTTGACATGTAAATTGTATATATAAGTGAATAGTCAAGGACAATCTTACCCATGTAATTAATGGCAAGAAAATAGTGAAATTTGAGGTTTAAAAGGACAATAGAAGGGATATTGAATTTATGAAAAGGTATCCAGGTCATTGTCAAAATTTATATATTCTTATAAAATTGTTGTTCTTATTTTACCCAGCCAAGTTACTTTAAAGATTCCATTTGGATGGGCTAGCATGATTTTTAGGCTATAGGAGGTAAAAAATTTCAACTCATCAATTTAATATTTTACATTATCAATGATAATATCTTTTGAAAATCTTTATGAATCTTAGTTTAGCCTATCAATCAATGGATCAATAATGATCAATGAGAACGTCAACAATGATCAATGAGAACGTCAACAATGATCAATGGCTCAATAATGATCAATGAGAACGTTAATAATAATCAATGACTTTATATCGATCATTTGAACATGACCCCTATATCTAATGGCTAAAATTATAGCGATGACACTTTTCCCTTACATTACTAGGTAATTAGCAAAACAAATAAGCTATTAGGGCATGCTTGAAACGTGGGATCAAATGGTATCGAATTGCATTAGGTGGAATTAACACTATTATTACTAAATGATTATATGTTTGAAAATATTATGATATTTGATTGTCCAATTTCATATTTGAGATCAAATTATTCATGTGAAACCTATGTGAGTGGATTATGGAATTGTAATTAACAGACTAAATTTCAGATCTGATGTAAATCATTTTCATGTATATGTAATTCAATTGTCATGCATAAAAGACATAAATGGATTAATAACATGGATAAAACATATTGGATTCGGAATTCTACTATAATTCTTGTCATATTTTTTGTCGGATTGGTAATATGATATCTAAATTAATCTGATCTTTCTCATTATTTTCAAATGATGAATCTTTCTCATTATTTTCAAATGACGGATGGAATTTACAACGTACAAAATATAATTTCATACCACCTAATCCCACTTGCCAAACAGCCTTTTACGACACTTGCTGACAGATAAGACTTAGCTCTGACTCATTAGGGCTTACCGACTCATCTCATCAACTAGCTGACTCAATGCTACTCGGCGAGTCTCATAACGAGTCACTCGTTGAGTTAAATTGATGCTTGATAAAAATGCTTTGGATCACCAAACCCTGGCTCCAGGTGAAAAAACAAGAGCATGTAAGAACACTAATTCACGTTCCGAAGCACGACGACCGTAGAATTTCTCAACGTGAAATGGCAACCGTCTACGGTACCAGAGGGCTCTCTTCTACCATACAACATGCTGTATGTGATCACCTCTTCCATCAAATTGCTATTTATGGTGCACCACTTCAGTGCACGCGAGTAACACCGTACCGTTATCACACATCTCCCACAGTTTACGAATTCCAACTTCTGTGATAAGTTATTTGATACTCTGGCAGAATTTATGTTTGATACGCAGGCACTCAGAGATAATAAGCGTGGCATGCATTAACTCAAATTAAATTGAAATGGTCTAATACAATGTCCAAAATAAAACTGTTTGAATAATCTTAACCTCTGCTTCCCTAATACCTGTTTGTCCAAACAAGGCCATTGAATGTTTTCTTTTTAGCCGTCCAAAAAATGTCCACCAATCCAATCGTCAGAAAAAAATTTGTCACATAATCTATTTGGTTAATAACACATCTAAGTGCGATCCATAAATGGCCAGCTTAATTGGAAAAAATAGATATTCCACTATGTAGTTTCTAAGTGCCTGTGTATCATACATCACACTCTACCAGAGTATAAAGTTTTTTTTCGTTTACAAAAGCTCCTTCTCAAGCGCATTTTCCCATTCTTTTTTAATTGGTAATGATATTCCAGTCATCTCAACTCTCGCTACATAGAAAAAAACTTGCATATTCTGGATTTATACGCATGCACTGAGAAATTATACATCTCCCATAATTCAGATCAAATCAGGCCGTCCGTATTTATGTTCCACTTTTAAATGGTTCGTAAATCAAAAGTTAATGGTAGGATGATGTGCTAATTGGCAGATCGGGAACAATAAACGGTTAAAACTCAATGGGTAAATATCCAGGATTAGAATCGGTAGAACAATCTGATTTGCTTCAGATGGCCTATCTATATACAACTGGAAAAATGAAATGGACGGTTTGTTTTTATGTAAATTTGTACAATGTATACCATTCGTGAGTGCATGCATATGAACTGCAAAGCCCGCCTGAGTATAAAATAACTCGTCAGTCCCAAAGATGGCATTAACCTTCTGGTCATTTTAAACCACAAAACCGCTTTTCCTTCAAACCGAGTTCCAAAACCACCGTTTTCAATACGGTTTCGCAAAAACCGCTTAAAATCCGTCGATCACCACCTAACAAAACCGCTATAAAAACCCCACTCATCTCCCACCCTTCACTCAAATGGCTTTCCTGGTGTCTAGAAAGCCCGATACAGAAACCCGCGACCCGGAAGAGCAAAAGACCGAGACCCGGAACGCCGTTACGAGCGCTCTCTACCTAAAGCCCCGAACTGACACGTCCGCGGCCCAGGAGCAGCGCGTCGTCCTGGAGAAGGACGTGGTTCTGAGGCGCATCCGACACCGAAAGCGCGTGAACAACGTCCGAAACGCGATACAAACGCTCCTGGGCGGGCCACGTGAAGGGAACGGCTGGGCCGAAACGGAACGGGAGTGGCTCGACGACGCCTTCTCCGCTCCGTAGCCGTTCCGTCTCGCGCACGTGAGGGATCACCTGCGGCATCCTGCCGTACGGTCTGCCTGCGGGAGTGCACTGGCCACTCGCCGGCTTCTTGGTGTCAGATTCCGTTGTGTTGGTGAGTCAGCAGCTGTTTTATGTGGTTGGGAATTTCCGTACTCTGCCTGAGCATGGAGTATCATACGCGTGCAGTCACCGTTCTACGCGTGCCGCGGTACAAACCGTTCCTATGGTGGACCACATCGCAAAAGGTCAGATTGAAAGGATGATCTTAATCATCGGCCCAGGTCTCATATTTGTCTAGTCTATTTTATTATCAGGTCATGCTCATCCAAGTGGGGCCTGTGATTTGGACGGTTGGGATTGAGGCGCATGGTTGTTAGTGCGTACGTTATTCCATAGTCCGGCAGAGTAGCACGTATTCACTGGTTATGTGTCTTATGACAGTGGAAAGATCGGTGTAACACAGAGGCGAACGCAAAACTGTAGTCCGCGGGGCTGCTACCGTACGTGGGGCCATCTGCTGTGATCTGATCCGTTCATTTATGTATATCAATATAAGTTCGGCTGATTTAAATCTTTCTTCCATTTCTTGTCTTTTTAGTTAATAGACTGAAATGGCTATTAATGTTTAAACGAGAGTTTTGCTAAGCTCACGTGCGTCCCCGCACACATGTGCTAACTTGGAAAACGTGTTTAAGATCGAAGCCGTCCATTGGGTGGGTCCAGGTATGCAGATTTCCTTGCCCAAACTCAGGTTGGACCCACTTATCTGGTGGTCTACATCTCATTGAATGAATGTGTGGATAAGAAAATGATTTAAGTTTAAGCTGCGATTTACTTCTAGCTCTATGGACGTGATCAGACCATGGCATCTGCATGCTGGGATCCACCTGATAGACGGATTGGATCTCGTAATCGGATTGCGGACTGAGTTACTCAGTACGAGAAGCGTACTGAGTAAACTCTGTTGGGCCCACCGTGAATGTATGTGGTTTATCCACACCGTCCATCCGTTTTTCCAGATGATTTCAAGGGTTGAGCCCAAAATTGAAGAATATCCAAAGATCAAGTGGACCATATCACAGGAAATAGTGGAGGTATTGATTTTCACCGTTGAAACCTTTCTAAGGCCATGTTTATTTGTCATCCAACCTGTTTATAAGATCACACAGACATCGATGAAGGGAAAACACAAATATCAGCTTGATCTAAAACTTCTAAACTTCTGTTGCTCCTAAAACTTTTCAACCGTAAACGTTCAATTCACACTGTTTTCGGTGGTGTGGCCCACTTGAGCTTTGGATATGCTTCAATTTTTTGGATAAAGCCATAAAACTATCTGGTAAAATGGATGGACGGAGTGGATAAAATGCATGAATGACGGTGGGCCCCACAGAGTTTACTCCGTACGCAATCCGCTTCTCTTCGGTGAGGGATCGGAATCCTCTGCAACCGAACGCCCGAGCTCTTTGGGTCCCACCATATTGCATTAAAATCCACTCGGTCCATCATGTTCGCTCCTCGATTCCTAGGTACCGGGCCAAAAATCAGCTAGATCCACAACTCGTTTGGGCCACACCACAGGAAACAACACGGATGGGATGCGGACCATTGGCTCGTTTGTGGGGGCCACCATGCTGTGTATTGCAAAAAATCAACCTGATTCAAAGCCCAGGCGGGCCACAACGTTTGAACAAAAAAGATATTCTTGGCCCAATTCTACCGTATTCCCCACTGTTGTGGTCCATCAGAGTTTTTTTATAGGGATGATATTTCGTATCGACAGTGAAAATAAGGTTTATCACCTGATGGACGGAGTGGATTTCACGTATGCAATATGGTGGCCCTCCAAAAAAAAAAATGAGCGTTTTATGCCGGCGGTGAAACAAGGGCTGTGGACAAATCCGGTACCACGCGGAACATTGAGAGTTTGTGCCGACATTATCTGCAACCGTTAAAAGATGGTTGGTGGGAACAGGTCAGTCATTTTAACGATGATGGTTTTACTACGGTACGGTGGTGCATGTGTGGCCCACCTGATGTCTGGACCGGCCTGATCTTTTAACTAGATGATCTTCACGACGGGCCACCTTTTTCACGGCTATGAAGTGGTTCACTCGAGCATTACATCTACTTCATTTTTGTGCTCATATATCAGCGTGATCTAAGAAAAGAATCAGACACGTAATTAGGATTGTACACGAACTGAGGTAGCTGGCTCGAATGAACTACAAAAGACTCGATTCGACTTGGTTCGAAACCAAGTTCAATCTTAGGTGAGCTGATTTTTTAAGGATGAAAAAAATTTTGAACTGAGCTTAAGCTTGCGTAACCTTATCTTTACTTGGATCGAACTCAACCCGAATCAAACTTAAATCAAATTTGAGTTGAACTGCGGTAGCTGGCTCGACTCAACTAGAAAAACTCAATTCCACTCTATTTAAAACTAAGTTCAAGCCTAGTCCAGTTAATTTTCTAAGTTTGAAAAAAATTTCAAACTGAGTTTGAGCTTGACCAAGCTTGTCTTGACTTGGATTGAACCCCACCAAATCAATGACTTGATTACTTTGATATTGATGTTGCTTAACAAGTGTTTAATGAAATAACTCAATGAAGTGTTGGTTAGTGGCAAAAAAGTATGTATATGAAATAAATACCATTTTTCTTAATTTTGATGTTGACTACAAAGTGTTTGATGAAATGCCTGTAAAATGGCTACTGATTTATATATAGTGTGAATTTGAAAGTGCTGCGGTCCATGTGTTTGTGAAAATACTGCACAAGCGAACTCGGATTGATCTTGGCTTAAACTCGGCTCGAACTAGGCCAAGTTGCTGACCGAATTGAGTCGAGCTAACCAGTTAAGCTCTAGGATTGAGTTGAGCCGAGTTCAAGCAGGGGTCAACTAGTGGCCAAGCCGAGTTGAGCTAGGCACAACTCGACTCGGTTTAACTTGTGTGCACCTCTACACATAACGATGGACCTCACAAGAGCCCTATATGAATGGATTATTGTCCAGGTAAGGTCAGACAGAATCTACTTCCAATATTAAGACTCTGGGCATCAAATCCATATAGTAAAGCGTCTCTTAACTGAATGCTTGAATATTTCAAACCTTTGATTATTTGCAAAAGTTACCGGGACTACATTGATATTCAAGCGAAAGAGTCAACTAATCAAAAGGTTGAAATAATTCAATTTAAGTGCTTTTATATGTTATCCATCCACACTACAAAGTGAAACACAATGTTTACAAATGGTTTAGATCATTTAGGTTATTGAAAGATGATCCAGATTAAAAGGCTAAAGTCCCAACATATCTTATTGCAATATGTTCAAGATGTATCATGGCAAATCTTATATATAGTGGATATGACATTGCATGCGAAGAGGGTAGAAATGGTTGGCAAGACTTGGAAGAAAGGGGAGAAGTTGTGAGGTAACTGCCACAATGCATCCCAAGTCACTATATTTTTATATTGATACATAGGTGCTGAATATATGGCCATGTTTTAATAAACAAAACTGCTTAAAAAGATTGAGTTTGATTAGACTAAGAAGAGAAGGAAATTGATTAAAAAGGAATTGAAAAAGAAAAGAAAAGAATCCCATTGTTGATGTGATACCTGAAACTGTTTATTGGAACATATTCTTTTATTAGCCATCTGTATCTATAGAATCTTTGTGTGGCCTGTGATACCTGAAACTGTTTTAGGTCATCAATCATCTATTGGAAACTGTTTTAGGTCATCAATCATCTATTGGGTGGCCTGTTATACCTGAAACTGTTTTAGGTCATCAATCATCTATTGTGTGGCCTGTAATACCTGAAACTGTTTTAGGTCATCAATCATCTATTGTGTGGCCTGTGATATAGACACTGTGAACTATTGCAAATCGACTCAAGGCCAAAATTGACTACTGCTAAATGCTGGTTTGGTTATCAACTCACCCTGCCGGTCCTTAGTACAGACAAGATCTATATGGGTTTTATCCATACCGTCTATCCATTTTGCTATATCATTTTAAGGTATAAGCCAATGAATAAGGTAGATCTAAGGCTCAAGTGGACCACGTAATGGGGATTGAATGCCTACACTTGAAAACTTCTTGGGGGCATATAAATTTTGGATCAAGCTAATATTTGTGTTTTTCTTCATCCAGGTCAATGCGACCTTATCAACTGGTTGGATGGACCTGAGGGAACTTAGTCAGGTCCGACCTGACTGAATCTGCGCTTGTTATTTTCCATGTTCTTCGTTACATGGTGGGGCTTTCTAAATGAATGGTGTGGATCATGGTGAGTGGCAAAAGAAGGGATTGTCAAGCAGATATGCAATGCCCCATATGTACATGTAGTTGTTATCTAGGATGTGATCTAAACTGTTGATTTGGTGGCTTCATGTGGTTAGGCCAGTCTTATGATCATGTACTCTTGGTAATTGGACAATTCTAGTAATTTGATCGTTGAGAATTTCTCACATTGAATGCAAACCGTTGATCATCACTTAATCACAACTTTTCTCAAGCCAATGCTATTCATTGGTTGGGTTATAGTCTGACTGCTTGGATGAATGTATTTTACATCCATGTTATCTATCCGTTTTGGCAGCTCATGTTAGAGCATAAGCTTAAAAATGAAGTTGAACCAAAGCTCAAGTGGACCACACCAAAGGAAACAATAGAGGTAACAACACCTATATTCCAAACCTTCTTAAGCCCACTAAATTGTTTATTTGATTTCCAAATTGTTGATAAGGTCAAATGGGCTTCAAGGGAAAACATAAATATCAACTTGATTCAAAACTTTGTAACATGGTAGACGCTCAATCACTACTATTTATCATGGTGTGGTCCACTTGAGCTCTTGATCTACTTCCTTTTAAAGATAATCTCATAAAATGATCTAGCACAACATGATAAAACACAAGCATCATGTTAGGCCATCGTGCCCAAGACTACCTAGGTGGGTTGGTGGTGTTAGGTCACCGCTCAATTTACTTCGAAAGTGAGCATAGTCGGTTTTTATCGGAGATAGGACCACCATCCTACTTGGAGCTCTGTAGGGCCTAATATCATGTATGTGTTTTATCTATGTTGTCCAACTATTTTAAAAGATTACTTTAATGAATGAGCTAAAATAAGGAAGTAGCTCAAAGGCTCAAGTATACTACACCACATAAAGGAGCAGGAGAAAAGGAGGTAGCTCAAAGGCTCAAGGATACCACACTACAGAAATCAGTGGGAGATTGTAAGACTGTTGAAATGTTCTTGGGAGCCACCATAATTGAATCAAGCTTATATTTATGACTCCTGCTCAAAGATTGACAGGCATGCTCTGATTCTAATTAGCTTGTGCACATGAGGATTACGCTTCCATCTTATCCAAAGAAGCTAGCTTCTTAGGACCTGTTTGGCCGACCTATCCCATAGTATTAGGAGGGATATCCCAGAATATGCATGATGAGCCAAACGGACCCGATGAACTTGTCCTGAGATATAAGTAATCTCATGAATCTTAAAACAATCCATTGACATCACCATCGTTACCTTAAAATTGATCCCATCCCTTGGTTGAATGGATTGGAAGGTAAAATCCCAGGATATACTGCGCATGCCAAACAGACACAGTGAACTTGTACCGGGATATAGAGCAATGCCATGGATCTTAAATCAATCCACTAACACCACCATCATTACCTTAAAATCCATCCCAGCCCTCCTAATCCCATGGGATTCGCCCGCCAAACAGGCCCCTAGTCTCTTCCCTTTCTTCTGACTTAGGAATAGTGTGGCAAATAAAACATCGCCATAGTCTTGGTAAGTTTCCAATGCTAAGAATTCAATTCCCATTGCTTCATGTGTTCCAACTTGAGCCTCTTGTCAGCTTTCATTTTGGGCTCATGTCTTAAAATGATACATCAAAAGAGTTAGGCGACGTTTATATAACATACATATACATCACCGTAGTACTACAGAGGCCGGACCGTCCATCAATAGATAGGTCCGGTGGGGGAATTACCCAATCCGCGTAGCATTTCGCAAGGACGAACGGACCGGAATGCTCCACCAGCCTCTCCAACACCTGTTTTATGCATGTGTAGAACATCCAGTATGTGGGGCCCACAGTATTGTATATGTAAAAATCCACTCTGTCCAAAAGGTTACTTCAACGATGATAGAAACTGTGCCGAAAAATCAGAATGTTCCACAACTCAAATGGGCCACACCACAACAAACAATGTTGATGGGGTACCATCCATAACATGGTGTGTGGAGTCAAATGATGTCTTATCTTTCATCAAAGCTATCCATCAGGTGTAAATCACTAGGATTAAGTGAATATACAAATATCAGCCTGATCTAAAATTCAGGTGGGCCACAGGAACTTTAATGTTTTAAGAGTAATTTTACACCGTTTCAATTAATGTGGACCATATCGACTTTTTATTTAGCTGATATTTTTTATGTACAGTGATCATAAGGGTACTCACCTGATGGACGGAGTGGATTTTTCATATTAAAGATGAGTGGACCGCACCGCCTAAAACAGGTGTTGTAGATGATTCCTGTCTCCGGTTGCGTATGAAGCATGATACGCAGGCACATCCAAATGCTACACGTGGCATGCATTAACTTAAAAAGCAAACGGTCTAAATTATGAAACCCAGTGTAGCAATTTACAGTGCAAAACATCATATTGGATGAACAATCCTAACTTTTGATTCGTGGACACTTGTATTCTTTTTATGTTTAACCGTTGAATAAATGTTCATTAATCTGATAATCAGACGATCAAATAATTCTAGTTTTTGGTTCATGATACATCTAACTACTATGAATAATTTGGACGGTTGAATTTTATTTACTTGTATTCCACGTATGCAAGTTCTAAGTAATTTATATGTGCCTGCGTATCATTCATCACACTCCGCCAGAGTATCAAAGTTTTTCTCTCTCAACAGAGCTTCAAAAACGCTGCAAATGAAGAAGAGCGTTCAAACAGCAGAGCAGCAGCAGTAGAGAAAAGAAGAAGGAAAAATTCCAACAATACCCTCATCTAGCCATGGAATTTACAACCGAAGAAGGCAAAACACCCCATACCGAATGCTCGTCTCTTGTTCTGGTATTTATATGCATTTTCCTCTTTCCCATTTCTCCAAGCTAGGGTTTCTCTTCTTCTTCCCATCTGTAAATTTCCTGATAATTAGGGGTATTTCTGGTATCATGGCAGCCTTCTCTCTCGATAGGGAACGTGGGCCAGCTAGCGATAGATCTCTTGATATCGTCGATCGGAGCTGACAGGATCGGTTATCTGGATGATCCGTCTGTTCTTCCATGCGTCGGAAACGATGCCTACAGACCGGTCCCCGAAGGCAATCTTGCTTTGCCACTGGAAGGTATTTTCGTAATTCAATTAATTTCCGGGGCATTAAAAAAAATAAAATTCTCTCACCTTTCTGCGGCGCATAATTCACATTGCTTTTGTAATTTTAATGTTTGCATAGAAGACACATTTAGTATGCAATCTGAACCGTTCATCTGTTGATTCATGGGCCATGGTAGAACAACGGTCTTTTTGATCGGGTGATGTGAGCTGTAGAGTTTCAGTAGATTTGCATGCCGCCTATTTGTAATGGAAGGAGGAGATGGAAAGAGATGGAGATTCACGCAAGAGAAAAAGAAGATGATTTTATTTGCAGAGGCCGAAACACTTTTTCAAGATTCTTTGAACTCTCTTACACACTCGCAGAGATGAACTCTTCATTTTGTTACTTACATATGGACTCTATGGACACATTATTACATGTGGCAACCCCTAGTGGGGCCCAGATTTTGGTGGGGCCAAGCTCACGTGTGTATGAGGGAGAGAGGGCAATTGGGCAGTGTATGAGAGACAAGATACATGAACCCCCTGTGAGGTTGATTGGTACGATTCGGTTCTGTTGTTTAGTTGCATCGCTCGATCCTAGCTGTAGATAAATTTTGGTCATCACACATGCTGTTTGTAAAGAAGATAACTAGATAACCATATGGAAATATCCGGGGATAGATTTCTCCTACCGTGAATGCTATTCACAAAAGCATGGAACCCACCGAAAGGTTGTGGGGACTGGGAGGCTACTTGGCAGCAGTCAATGTATATATGAAAATGCAACCTAATTGTAGTAGCATTAAAATAGTATGTGTACGTTGAGTTATTAAAAAATGGTTACATAACAGGCATAGCGTAATGGTAAGGGTGGTACATATCTGATAGAGGGCTGTAGTGTCCAATTTGGAAAAAAAAAAAAAAAAACCCATGACAGGCCTGTAACAGTCATAGCAGCCAAGGTCGTCCAATTGCACAGGGGCAGTCCTTCCTTAGATAAATGGAAATGGCAAGTTGCTTTGCTGGCAGTTTTATGGTGCATATGTGGGTAAGGAATTAAAGTTGTTTTTGGGACTATAACCATTTCTGTGCTTCTGTTTTCTTCCTTTGGGCATTATAATGAAGTTCATCCTTTTTTTTTTTTCCCTTTAAAGAAAATTTCAACTGTTGCGGCCCATATTGTAACTGTCATATAGCCTGCTGTTATTCTGGCTGTTACTGTTACTGGATACTTGGTGTAGATATAGAAAATCGGCCCCAAGATTGTTAGGGAGTCGGTCAAAAAACAGCATGTGTAGATCTAGATAACCAGCCTCTCATATCATTAGAGATTATGAGGAAAATCAGCAATTATAATCCTCTGAAAATAACAACCAGTCCTATGAAAATTAGCAGCAAGAAGTCCAAAAAATCAGCATATGCCTTTGGACTCCATAATGTTTGAGAGGATATCGTGCCATCTTTAAGACTTACTGGGTACTAGTACTTTCCTGGTCATTGTGTCTATGTTGTTCCCATTCCAAAATCTTAATCTCCAAAATAGCTTTAAAAAAATTTAACACTTATTAGTACATTTCAAATACTAGATATTTAACATGTCTGGTTGGGACCATCTACCCTCCTTTTTTGTTGTTGGTGTCTATAATTGTCTGACCTATTATAGGATACCCAGTTGCTTGTATATGCTTCAGGGTATCAGTGTTGTATCCTTCTAATACCCAGTGATTGTAGTATTGATAATATCGGCCGAGACTATTGACATTGCACAACGCCTATACAGAACTGGGCTGTAATTGGGATATATCACATTCGCATTGCAATGCATCGATGATATATCTATACATAGCGATATTATGAAAATATCGGTGTTGTAAGGTCCCCGATATTGTTGATACATATCGATGATTGCGTTCAAGGTATTCAAAATCGGTCACCTATATGGCTGATACTATGTAATGGTAATATTGTTACGCAATAAGGCCCCAGAACAGGGCACCTCTATTTTTTGGGTCTGTAATGGCCGTTACGGGCCATAACAGCTGTTGTGGTCCTGTAACAACTGTTATGCACAACAACCCTAAAGAAAAAGGGGGGAGTAAAGGGAAAAAAAAAAAAAAAACAATTTTCTTTTCTTGTCTTTTCTTCTTCTTGGGCTGCTGTGGCTGCTACAGCTACGACCCTGCTGCAGTTGTGGCGGCAGCAGCAACTGCGGCTCTTCTTCTTCTTTCTTCCTGTGGTGCGACCCCCCCCCCCCTCTCTCTCTCTCTCTCTCTCTCCCCCCCCCCCTCCCCTTTCAGTTCCCTGTCTCTTTTTCTGTCTTTTCAATTTCCCTCTTTTTGGAAAAACAACAAATGGACTGCACTTATCTTCTTCTTCTTCTTCTGCTTTTTTTTTTTTTTTTTTTTTTTTTTTTTAAAATAAAAATAAAAAAATGCTCTGCAGCATACATAGCGCAGTGCACTTGCATTGTTTCGTTGCGTGGGGCCCACTTTGATTTGTGTAGTATATACATGTCGCCCATCAATTTTTCTGGTTCATTTTAGGGCACAATCCCTGAAATGAAGGGATCCAAATCTCAATTGGACCATGCTATTGGGATTGAATGCCCACCATTAAAATCTTCATAGGGCCTATGATAATGTTTATTTTCCATTTAACTTGTTGATAAGGTCACATAGACCTGGTTGAAGGGAGAACACAAATAATGGCTTGATTAAAAAAAAAGTCCTAAGAAATTTTTAGTGGTGGGAATTCAATCCCTACTGTGTTGTCCACCTAAGATTTGGATCTACTTCATTTTTTGGACCATGCCCTAAAATGAGTTGGCAAAAAGGATGGGCCACACAGATATACAACAAATGCACTGAGGTGGGCCCCACATTTAAGATGATACTTACTAGTGGTCCACCGGAGATTTATATCTACTTGAATTTTTGGACCATGCCTTAAAATGAGTTGGCAAAATAGATTGACAGCATGGATATACAAATACATTGAGGTTGCCCGCCTGGCCCACTAGTGGTCCACCTGAGATTTGGATCTGCCTCATTTTTAAAAAAAAAAATATTTTAACCATGCTCTTAAATGAGTTGCCAAAATGAATGGATGACATGAATATATGATACATAATTGAGTGGCCCCATGTATATGGCCCTAAAAATTTGTACATGAGGTATATATCAACTGAAAATTAACCAATTAAATTTTGGGACCATTATTGCTAAGTCATAATCTCAAAATTAAATTGTTTGAACAATTTTCACCATTAATTTGCAGACACTTGTTTTTTGAAATAGGATCATTTGATATTTTTCATTATTTACTATCCAATAAATGTCCACCGATCCATTAGTGGGATAAGTGGCAATACATTGCATTAATTTGATGCTAATTTGGGGCATTGAATGGTCCCCAAATCAACCCCGAATCGGCAACACTATTTACCCCAATTTAATTTTAATTTTTTCTTAAGATCTATGGGGGAAAATGATTTCAAATTGTTAGGTATATGAATTACATAATAAGCTACAAAAGTCCCTAAACTCTATATATTAAAATTAAATGTATGCGAGTTGTGAGGTATGTAATGCACCAATACTATAAATAATAGTAAAACCTTAAAATATGAGATGTTTTGGTATTACATTCATTATAGTAAATTTATATAGATATTATATAGTTAGAAAACTAAATATAGAAGGTTTGCAGTCAATTCCAAGTTGTCAAGTTCATAAATCCACCAGACAACTAGATATAGCATTCTCACCAAAGATTGGACCGTTACACTACCATAAACATGTTCAAAATCATAAACGAATGCATATTTGGAATATTCATAATTTTTTGGATTTTCTGAATATTTTTCTGGATTTTTTGGAGTAAAAAAATTGACTAATACAGGGGTGTATCGCCCATTACACCCCACTATATCGCCCATTACGCTGATTCAACGTATCCTTAATGGCGGGCATTGTTATGCCCATCGTTATCACTACGGAACACCTTGATTGTATTAGTTCCTTTTTAAAAAAATTGGAAAATTCACCAAAATTCCACGAAAAAAGTGATTTTTTTTTTTTTGGTTAGGATTATATTACTAAGGAGATTTTGATCAGCCCTTTTCATTTATTTGGAGAGAAAATGGGATTTGGGTGAAAAAATCGAGATCGAAAAGTATGTGGTACCAGAAACCCAATCAGCGAGTTTTTGCTATTTAAACTATTTTCTCTTGTTTACACTTGGTAAAATTTGGGTAATATAAAAAAAATAAAATCCTGTTTCACCTATTTAACTTGCACTTAGACTGGAAAAATCATGTGAGAGTGTTTGGAGGCTCATTTACGTATTGATGGGACTTTTTGGATTTTTTTTCTTTAATAAAAATATTGAATAAATAAGATTTTTTTTTTTTTTGAAAAAAAAAACTACATTGACTTGATGTTCTAGTAGAGGAGTGAAGATTGTAGATGATGAAAGGATTGTGAGAGAGAGAAGAGATGGAGAAGGGGAGAAGGAGAGGGAGAGAAAAGTTTTGAAAAATGCGTGAGTCGTGTGTATTAGGGCAACCAACCCCACACACACCTGTTTTATTATAATACTAAAGTTACAATAAGGTACATATAAACATGCACACAAAAACACAGTAAACATGCACACAAAAACATACATAAAGGAACATATAAAAGTACATCATCTACATCACCCCTAAAACTCTCTATAGTTATTTATCCTTTATATTTATTTATTTTATGAGTGTATGTTGATCTTAACATTAGCTACACATTTATTTATTGTAAAAATAAATTTAAATTTTTAAAAATTGTGGAATATATTTTTTAAATAAATGCATTGTACATTGTCGGATAGATTTGGCTTTTGAATGTATTGGTTGTGTTTTGATTCTATGATTTAAATTATATGAGCTAATTTTAAATATAGTTGCATCACTTCTGTCAGACAGTGCATGGTTTACTACCCTATATAAAGGAAACTTATCATGTGTACTTGTTTTTTTTGTGATCTTTTGAGGTTTAAGTGTGTGTTAATGTTTTTCATAACACCCCTTGAAGATTCATTAAAAAATTCGACCAATTGTCCAATGTTTCCCAAACATGGCGATACATCACGTGATACATTCGATATTTGCCATGTGGTACCTGATGTTTTTCCGTATCCCAAGGGTGCGATACCTATGCTGATACCTGGCACTGCATGGATACCTACAAAATATGGCCTAGGTGGGGTGTGTTTGTGTGTGTGCATGTGCGCGCCCGTGTGCGTGTGCGTGTGTGTTAGGTTCTCAATTTTCTGAACCCTCAAAATAAATTCCATTGTGTTAAAGTATTGGATATTTGGATGGGATACCCATGTCCATGTCCATGCCCCTAGATTTCAATAACTGGGGTTTTGTGTCCTGCTCCCCTTGTCCTTACAGTATTTGCATTTGGGAATCATAGCTAACATGTTTTTTTTTTTGTCTCTCTCTCTCTCCCTCCCTCTCTCCCTCTTTGACAGCTGTTAAAGGACACAATCTAGTTCTTAGTGTAACAAAGTTTCTCGTTTTGAGAGCTGTTAAAAAGACACAATCTAGTTCTTACTTTAACAAAGTGTCTCCCTTTGAGAGCTGTTAAAAAGACACAATCTAGTTCTTAGTTTAACAAAGTGCCTCCCTCTGAGAGCTGTTAAAAAGACAATCTAGTTCTTAGTTTAACAGTGTGTTCCTTTGAGAGCTGTTAAAAAGACACAATCTAGTTCTTAGTTTAACAAGTTGTGAGGGGAAATGGGAAGGGATTCTGGCATGGGAGTTGGCAAGCCTATTTTTGAGAATGTTAGCGTGAAAACGACAAAGAAACAAGAGTCCAAGCGCTGCGGATTTCAACACGGTTTTGTTCTGATGCTTATGAGGAACTTGGAGACAAATGTCTTTGGCCAATCGTTGTGCTTTGAGATCGATTTTGATTGTCTTGGCCTTTCTTTTTCTGTTGGTTCTTTGTTTCTGTTGTTTGTTGGTGATTTTTGCTGTCCAAGCTGGGTGGGGTGACTAGAGGGTCACTCATCACTTCTGTTCTCAGTGCCCTGTATGCTTTTTGGAGCTTAATGAATTTTGTCATCCTTTAAAAAAGAAGAAAATTGAATAGAAAAAGAAAAAATAATGTGTGTACCTTATGCTGACTTGGTCATTCCATCATGGCTAGAAAATGGCTGCTTAGACAGACCTATAACACTGAGCAGGTGGCTGTTGGTCATTGTCTGTGTGGATGCTTGGATGAGCATACTCTGGCATGAAGGGTTTCATTCATGCAGTGCCAAACTGGACTCTGGTCCTTATTCTCTGGGGTATGAAGTGTTGCTCATGTAGCCCATCATGCATGTAGCCCATCATGCATGTGTTAGTGTGTTATGCTCCAGCATGACACTGACCACTGAGCCACTGAATTTGCTCTCTGACCTTCAACGAAGTGCAACAATTATTCTGACACTTTGCATTGCCCTTCACTAAATACTGGCAAATAACTAGCTGTATAGCTTCTCCTGTGTTCGGAGAACTTCCAGTCTAGATGCATTATTTGATTTAATGGATTGCAAATGCTAGTGAGGTGGGATTTTTCTAAGCTGTTCTACGGCTTAGGATATAGGTCACAAAATCTTATTACATCTTGGAACCACTTTGTGAATTTTCAGTTTTATTGTGTAAGATATAGATCCAAAAGGTTTGTTTGATTATTACATCATTGGTGTTTTGTGAACGTACATTCAGAAGCCTAATATAATCTTCTTGTTGGGACATGTTACTTGCAGCTTATGATTCTCCTTCTCATGCGTTGACTCTTATCCAACAACGGTCTCCAATTATCAAGGTGTCCCCCAAATTGCCACATTTTTTCATGCCTTTCAGTGTTTTCTTCTGCTTTTGAAATTTAGTGTAGCAAGTGGATGGGGAAGATTAAATGATGTTAGATAATTCAAATTTCACTTGTATTAGGAAACAGTGTTTAAAACCTGGACTGGACCTTGATCCATTTTGTGTCCACTTCGGTCCAACAACTGCTTGAAGTTTGCTGTTAGCCTGTTTAGGTGTTTGGTTTTCAAAGTAGAAGTCTTGGGGTTCAGCTTTGACAGGTGTAGTTGCATTTATTTATTATTATTTATTATTTTTTTATAATAAAATTTATCCCCATAATTGACCATTGCTGAGGTGACCCAGCCTGTTTCCGTCTGACCGCTGGTCCAGTCCGGTTTCAAAAATGGTTAGGAATTAGGACACGATTTCACTGGTTTAAGCGGTTGGCTGAAGTTGTTAAAGTTGGAGTTAGCCAAGACATGTTCCGTCATCCTTTACTCTTACGCTTTTCCACATCAACAGACCAATGCTTAGATGCTCAGATAGATACGCAAAAATCAGTGCATATCCCCAAGTCCCTCCACCATCATGCCGGTGACAGAGAGGCCTGCAGAATTGGCGACTGCCTTGGGTAAGGAAGGTGGGCTGCCCATTCGTTATGTGGGCATTTCCCGTCCATTGCTAGATGGAGTTTGTTCATATCTATACCTATTATTATGGAATACCTTGCGTATAAAACATATTTTGAAATATTAACCTAAACTGGTCATCTATGATAACAGGGAATGATGGTGGAATTTGCCAAGAATTTGGCATGTTTTGCAGCTGCTGCTGGAAAGAAGCATGTTATTGTTCTGTCAAGTTTAGATTCTGGACGGAGGCAGAAAATTGATTTATCAAGGTATGCAAACAGTGATCTTGGCATAAATTAGTGCTGTAGAAGGAATTGTGGGGTCCTTGGGCATCGGGAGACAATGTGTCCTGATTTAGCCAGTTCATGTAATTGGTCCTGTGGCCCTGTGATCCTGATGACTTATCTGATGGGTCCTGCTTTGGATCGTTGGGTCCCATTCCTTCCCAATCATTTTGTCAGTGGCCTGCAAGTAGATGGTTAACAGCTGAAAAAATATGGCAAGGGTCCAAAAATGGCCAAAGTTTGGGTAGTTCTTCCTATTTGGGAGATTTGTGGGGCATGCCCCATCCACGGTGAGGCTTGTGAGATGCATGGTATGGATTCCTGAATCATGTGGCTCACTTGTGCAGACTGGGTTCATCAGGATGTGCAGACATCCTGATGCATTGGGGAACTGTGATTCTTCATTCTCTTGTATGGGTGGTACCTCCTCATTGTCAAATTCCTTCTGAGGCCTGTGTTTGTCATCTTGGTGATTTCCGCTGTCATTTCAGTAACATGCAGATATATTACCTTTCAAGTAGCGGCATGGATGGGACAGATGGTGATTGTGAAAAGCTCGGGTGGAAAAGATTGCCAGAATACGATCCTGCCCAAAGACGATGGAAGTATCTTGAGTCTTTGGCTGAAGGAAACTCCATGCAGGGAGACTTCTCTTTTGAAGATGAAGTGGTCGATGATGATTACTACCCAAGTTTGCCTTTTGCGGCATTGTTCTCTTGTTGCAAGGTGCTGCTTTTTTAACAAAGATGGCCCACCTGATTACTACCCAAGTTTACCATTAGGTCACATTTTTCTTTTCTTATCTAGGAAGTGGATTCAAGAATTGTGGGGTTCAGTGGTGTGTGTATGGCATGCAACCCGTCCACCAGCTGCAACCCATCAGGACAAGTAGATGAACCAAAAATCAGGCCAATCCAGTAATCAGGTGGGCCACAAGTGAATTTGGAGATTTTTGGGTGTCATTCATTGTTTTCTATGCAGTGGCCAACTTGATGATTGGATCGGCCTTATTTTTTGTCTGTCTAATGATCATGTTGGGTGCACCTGTTAGAAGGGTTAGAAGTCATACACACACCTAATGCTTGATGCCACTTTTTCCAAAAGAAGAAAAAGGAGGAAAAAATGGGTCATTTTACCTCCCAAAAAGCATGATTTGTGACTTAATGACAGTCAGCTAATTTGCATGAACATTCTCATGGTTGTAGGCGAAAGGTTTGAAAGTGACTTGCATATTATGCTACTGTTCGGAAGGAGACAACATACCTGATTCTTTTCAATTGGCTGAGGCAGCATGCAAACTTCTAGGGCTGAGCACGAAAGAATTTCGTGGTGAGTTTTTGTAGGCTTAAAAAACCTCTTCTTATCTGTTTTGTTCATAATTCATACAACCATCCACTACCTTTTTAAAAAAAAATATATATTGTTGTCGCTGGAATATGGCTATAGATACGATTAGTCGTGGAGGTACACCCACCCATGGACCTGCAAAGAAATAGGAAGATGTAGACAACAGGGGGTGCTGATAATGGGCTGTGGACCCTCCGATGCCTAGGCAGTAGACTTGGATCAAAGGCTTGAGTTTGATTATTTTTATTTTTATTTTTATTTTTATTTTTATAGCTTACCTCCTCTCGTTTAGAGTAGCTGTACTAATTGGGGCCTTAGGCCATTCCAAAACAGGCGTATCTTCATGGGATCCGCTTGATACACTGGGGTAAACTACCCCCGAAAATGTCATTGAGCCTGCCTCGGTCAGCGTGATCTTCGGCCGGGACCAGCCCAAATCCTTCTTTTTTAGATATGGGGTGAGATTCCCTCTGGATTTCTCGTTCTACCCTTGGGAGTGTTCGACTTGGTCAGCTCGGGATGTTGGGGAGCTCGGGGGCCCAAGCTCCTTGCCTTGTGGGTCATTTGCCTATGTTTGTAGATGTTCCTGGTGAGATGACTTTTCTCCCTATTGAGGCACGTCTTTGGACAACTCAGCTCGCGGGCTCATCTCTTCATTGGTGGAGCTGCTTATTCTGTCTCTGAGCTCTGTGCTCTAACTGCTTGAGCCAGAAACCTGTCTTGTTCCTCTGGTCGCATCGGCTTTGAGGCACTTTAATGCAGGGGCATTTTCACACCAGGCTAGAGTAGGGTGGCCTGTGGGATGCAGGGGCACACTTGGGGTTGGCGGCCAACAGAACCCATGGATTCAGGGCTCGTGTGAGGCGGAACCAATGGATTTGGATCCCACGAGGGGGCGAAGGCCATGGATTTGGGAAGCAAGGGGAAATCAAAGGATTGAGTGGTTGTTCGTACCTTCAACCTAGGGGCTCGCACGTGTGGGTTTTTGGCTAGGGTTTTAGGGTCCTCAATGGTTGATTTCGGTTGGGGTTGAAGTTGGATATTGAAAAATTAAAGAAGAAAATACCTGTTTTGGATAGAAAGGAAGAGAGAAGGAAGATGCTAAATGGAAGCCTTGCACTTCCATTGAATGAGAAATGGAATCACACCACACCTAAGCTCCAAAATCACATGGAGTATTCTTCAAATCGCATGGAGAAAAGAGAACAAAGTTTTATTTTTCAAAATAATGGCATTAGGGTTTCATACACTTTTCTCTTTTATAGTCTCAGAAAAGACCTTTTACAAAAAAGACGCTCTTAGATAAGATTCTAAACATAAAGACGCTTAATAACTTAAAAGTTGTTTCTAACTCCCTAATCTCAACATAAATATAAGGTATACCAAAAATAACAACCATATAAACAATTTAAACAACTAAACTATTTCGTGACCCATGGGGATTCACAATCAATATGTACGATGATGATCCAACAGTCCGATCATCGTGTTCACCCAATCCAACAGTCTGATCATCGTGTCCACCCAATCCAACGGTCCGATGTGTCCATCAAGCTCCTATATGCAGCCCACGTGCATCTTCCTAGTGTGGGGTCTTCAAAGATGCATGAACATGCAGGTGGGGTCTTCAATGTGACTAGAAATGTGAATTGGGCCAAGCGGGTCCCATGTAATCGTCATCTGGCCATAAGGAGATTGGTTCAGCCCTCCTCTGGTATGGTGCTCGGATGTCCTCATCACTATATCAATGGAAGGAAGTAATTTGTCTCAACAGAAATACATTCTAGATTTGCTCATGGAGATGGGCCTTCTTGGTACTAAGCTGGTTGATACGCTAATGAATTTGAATCATAAATTTGTTGGTGATCAAGGAGATGTATTTGAAGACCGAGCGAGGTACAAAAGACTAGTGGGTAAACTCATCTATTTAACCATTACTTAGCTAGACATATCGTATGTTGTGAGTGTGGTGAACTAGTTTATGAGCTCTCCAAGGGTACCTCGCATGGATGCAGTTATTCGAATTTTGCGGTATCTTAAAAAAAGTAACAAGTCAAGAAATTCTATACAAACGGAACAATTATCTTCAGGTCATAAGATACTTTAATGTAGATTGGGTAGGTTTTTTAGTAAATGGGTGATCTACTATTGGGTATTACACGTTTGTAGGGAGAAATATAGTTACATTGAAGAGTAAAAAATAGTGTTGCGGCCTAATCAAGTGCAGAAGCAAAATATAAAGCACTGACTTATACTACATGTGAGTTAATTTGGATCACGAAATTATTACAAGAACTCTTCAAAAGTTTTTTAAAAAAACAAAGAAATTATTACAGGAACCTATGCAGTTGTTTTATGATAATTAAGCAATATTCTATATTGCAAACAATCTAGTCTATCATGAGAGCTAAACATATTGAAGTTGACGGTCATTTATATGTGAGGTCTCTGGTGATGAACTCTTTGTGCCGTATATCTAGTCTCAAGATCAACTTGCCGATGTATTCACCAAGGCTCTTGGTCATATTCAGTCAACACACATTCTCTAAGCTTGGCATTGATAGCATCTATACTCCAGCTTGAGAGGGAGCGTTCATGGAAGTGGATATGGCGCACCTAGGCCCACCTAGTTCGTATTCTCTTATTATCTTTTGTTTGTGTTAATTAGGATATGTTGAGTATTTTTTCTTTCAGGATATAATTGTCATATTGGATTTGATTAGTGATAAAAATGGAGAGGTGGAGGTCCAACTCAATTATGGGCTTTTCTCTACTTTTATCTTCTCCCCATCTTCTTCTCTTCTTTCATGTGCTACAGTGACATGCTATGGTAACAATCAGATTGTTCTACAATATATGATAATTCTTATAATGTGATGGTACTACAATCATCATCCTCATACACACTCGCGCGCTCACATAAAGGGAAATGATCCCATAGTGTGGACACTATTGTAACTTATAGTGGTTTTGTGTTGTGTAGGCCCACCATGATGTGTGCATGACATCCACTCTATTCGTCATGTGCAGTCTGTCATGTTTACCTTGGAGCCCAAAAATCAGGCTGATACAAAATCCGCGTGGGCCACACCATAGGGAACAACATAATGTCGCACCTAGAACTTCTAAATTCATGTGATGTGGCCCACTAGAGTTTGGAATAGCCTGATTTTTTGGGGTGTCCCTTAATCCTTGTGGGGTGTGTCTGATCAGTGTTTGGAGTATCAGTATTATCGGGGATTTACCATGCTCAGATGGAATTACAAGTAGTCTCATTTTGGCCCCCCACTATTTACTGGTGACTTGCTCCTTTGGATGATCCTGACTGTTGATCTGGTGGATCCAGTCATGGATGGGATGCTTAACAACACTCCCCCTTTGCAAAGTACCAACCATCCAATGGTTGGCATGCAAATGGACCATGGAAAACATAAGATAGTGTGCCATATGCTATGCAAGAAGTCCATCGATTCAAAGGCTGGGATTGTTTGTTGATGGTGATTTTCGGTCCACCGTCCATCTGTGCTGGGGCTCACCAGATGAACAATCCGCGCCGTTGAAAATTGGGCCCCAGTGTACTGAATGCGGATGCCAGTTTCGGGCTGAGCATCATGTAATAATACATATGCCATGTGTATATTTTTACACTGCATCATCAGCATTCATAAACTTATCGGTGGATGGGTGGACGGTTGCTGGGTCCTGTGGTTGTGCCATTTGAGCGAATGAATCTAGTCACTGCATTCAAAGACTAAATAAGGTGAAAATAAATATTCCTAAATTGCTTAATAGAAATTGATACTCAAGATCTCTTAGCATGCATATATTACTATGAACTTTGGTTTCATTTCATACTTGAAGATGGGATGGTCATACTGAAAAATGATGTCTTGATTTTTTTCAGGCAGTGAAGACGATGGATGGCTTGTTCCATTTTCATGGAAGACCGTGTATGGCCCACCGCCTGATATGTCTCTCTTTTAGGGAAGAATAGATCCGTGACTAAAGGTAAAGACTAAAGATTGTTACTGACGGATGCAAGATATGTCTACACACATTTCTACTCCATTTTCTTTCAGTGATGAATCATTCAAAAGCATCTACATGATCAGTGACTCGAAAGTTAAAACAGCGGGAGCAGTGAAGGAGAAAAACAGAGAAAGAAAAGAAAGAAAGAACAAAGATGGTTATCCAACGCCGAGAATGGCAATGCATATCTCACATCAAAAGCTTTAAAAAAAAAAAAATCCTGATTTGAAATGCTTGATGGGGCTAGTGTTCTTGTTTGCTAATGAGTCCTCCCAAGAAATCATTCATATCCTTTTTTTTTTTTTTTTTTCTTTTTTCTGTAGTGTCCAAATATCTTTAATGTCAGGATTTTGAGATGACATGCATGTAGAGCTTTGATCATCGGAATTGGCGCTTGGATTAGTTTTTCCTTTTCTTTTTAATAAGTTTACATTGGGATCAACAATTTCTAGTTTTCCGAGTCCATTGATACTTTTTTGAGTGCTCAAACCAAGCTTTTCAATGGGACCTATCGGGATTTTTATTCGTTTATTTTGTTTTCTCAGGTTTAAGAATCCAAATTACTCCGTTGATTTGTTTCTTGATTGAGTTAGATCATTTCTTCCAAACAAGGTCTTAAATCCAGGTTGGATCTGGGGATCTTCCTCTAAACGGATTACTTCTGGATCCGACTCATTTAGACCCGTCTAGGAATGGGGTTGGCTCTGGATCTGCCTCATCATTTGCACCCATCTATAACTGGGTCAAAAATCCTGGCAGGTCCTTTCTCTAATTGGTTGGACTGGATCAACCAGAAAACCTGATCTGACTGGAATCCAAGCCTATCACACACAATTCCGCACTAGAAGTGACTGTTGGATTCAAGCACCCTTTAAAAATTAGGACTCATGAAGCTGACAACATGCTGTAATCGACTCTAGTTTGTAGGCTACCATTTTTTAAAATTTTAATGTGGCTACTGAGTTTTTGTTTGCTGTTTTGCCCTTGAAAACATCAGATCTTTTGAAGGGAAAAATGGGTCCCATTGCCATTTTTTGTTCACCCAAGATGGGTGGTAGATGACCAGTTCTAATTTCAATGGTACTTCTCCGAGCGAACCATCTTCCTGCCAACATGTGACAATGTGTGGGATGCCAATACCATGGTTAAAAGCCCTGAGTCGGGTGTGACTAGTGCTGTCCAACCGAATCGGTCCGTTTAAGTCCAAGTTGACTTGTATGAGTCTTAAAAAACCACGGCCGGTACCACAAATACATGGTTGACTCGGCTGTGAAAATGGGTCTCCTCGAAGATCAGGCTGTTACGATTGTTGGATGGGTGAAACCTATTGTTGGATGGGTGAAACCCAGGGGTGGGCATGGGACAACCTGATCCGGCTAACTCGACTAGTCCAACTCGGTCCGATTTGACTCGACCCGAACTGAATGGGCGAGTCAGTCCGAACTGAGTAAGCTTTGCCCAATCCGAACATAAACCGAGTCGAGTTTTGAGTTACCTAGTAACTCGATCCGAAACTCAATCCGGTTAGACTCAACTTGATTCGAAACTCGGCTCGACCTAACTCTCTAACCCTACCCTGACCCGGTCCCAACCTCTCTCTCTTCCTCATCTTCCTCTTCCAAGCTCGGCAACTACCCACTACTATCACCCTCCTCTCCCTCCCTCTCTCATCCTCCTCTTCCTCTTCCTCTTCCAAGCCCGGCAACCACCCACCACCATCACCCTCCTCTTCCTCTCTATCCTCTCCACTCCCTCCCTCCCTCACTCATCTCTCAATCCAACTTGGCGCCAACTTGACTGGACTCGGTACTTCTGACCAGATCGGATTCGATCCGGATCAGTTCAGGCCATGCCGAACTTGGATCGCGTTAGGCATGCTGGACTCGGTATCGAGTCAAATCGAGTTCAGGTCAGGCCTATTTCAAAACCGGATCGAGTCGAGTCAGCCCTAACTCGGTGAAACCTGTACGTTGAGTCAGAGGGCTGGTTGTGCATTGATTCCAACCGGGTGGCTACTTGATGCGATGACCACCTTGGTGGGGCCCACCACTTCCATTTCACGCGATATCTTTCAAAAGTGGCAATGTTGGCGGGGAAAGGATGGTATGGTACCAAAAGTTGTGGTAGCAATAGTAGGTAGGTGAACATAAAGGAAAAGGAAAAAAAGAAAAGAAAAGAGTACATGTTTTTAATAATTCATGACATTCTCAAAGTAGTTTCTTGCCGTGTGAGCCACCCCTTGGAATCGATCACCAAAACGATCTGAGAAAAAAACGTGTGCTCCTCAAGACTCCACGCCTTCTGATCTTTATTTCAATTTAACGTTGTAAAAGTAAATGGTGGGACCCATTAAAAAAAAAGAAAAAGAGATCTATTGTAGCCCATAGCACATAGAAGCCTTTTGGGACCCACCAGAATAGCGTATTGAGAAAGATGGGAGAGACTATTCGTGGCACGTGTGTGGGGTCTAATAACGAGGCAACAGTCCACGTGCTCCAACCCCACCTTTCACGGATTTATTGCGTGGTCAACCCAACACCACCTAGCTATGTGGTGTGAGGGGTCTGTGGGGTCCACCGTCATGTATGTGTTTCATCTACACTATCCATATGTTTTTCCAACTCATTTTAGGGCATGAGCCCAGAATTGAAGCATATCCAAAGCTCAAGTCGACCACACCACAGGAAACAGTGGAGATAATGACATCCACCGTTGAAACCTTTCTAGGACCCACAACGATGTTTATTTGTCATCCAACCTATTCTTCATAAGGTCATGCAGACCTGGATGAAGTAAAAACACAAAGATCAGCTTGATCTAAAACTTCTGTGGCCCTCAAAAAGTTTCCAATCCCCATTGTTTCCTCTGGTGTGGTCTACTTAAGCTTTGGATATGCTTCAATTCTGGAATCATCCCCTAAAATGAGCTGAAAAAATGGTTGGACGGCGTGGATAAGACACATACATCACGGTGGGTCCCACAGTCTTCACACCCGTTAGCTAGGCGTTGGGATCACCACCCAACCCATCGTCCACCTCTCAGCAGGTGAGGTGGGCCATGCATTCATTGAATGCAAACCAGATTTTGACTCGTGATGAACGGTGCAGAAGGTGGTCGATCCCCACCATGAAGATGACTATAAACAACAGTCAGTCTGATAAGCTGAATTTAAAAAGAAAGTGATCAGTGGTCCACATTCAAGGAACATGTGTGGTCTACTTGATTGATGATGAACGGACCAGCCTGACTTTTGTGCTCCCACATTTTCATGCTCGGGCTACCTTATGCACCCTTCTCGTTTCCCACACTTCCCAACCAAGCACGTGCAATGCTTGTAATGCGTAGAACTACCTAGATAAGGCTACATAGATCTTTCACATGCGCGGATGTGGCAAACGTGTAGAGTATCCAACCCGTTCATGTGGTGGGCCACGCATGTCAGTGCCTGGTCCAAGAGCGAGTTTAGTGTGGTCAGCTAAACCAAGTCTATGTTTAGCTGTCCGTTGGACGCCAGTAGAAGTGCTTGAATGGAGGCGGATTGTATGCGACCCTGCCGTACCAACGTGGCTACTGGTCAGTCCTCTGTGGGCCCCACCATGATGTATGTGTTTTATCCACGCTGTTCATCCATTTTTACAGATCAATTTAGGGCATGATCCTAAAAATGAGATAGATCCAAATCTCAGGTGGACCACACCATAGGAAAACAGTGGTGATTGAATGGCCACCAATAAAAAGTTACTAGGGCCCACTGTAATGTTTTTATTTTCCATCGAATCTGTTTATTAGGTCAATCAGACCTGGATGAAGGGTAAATACAAATATCAGCTTTGATCCAAAACTGTTGTGGCCCCAAGAAGTTTTTAATGGTAAGCGTTCCATCATCACTATTTCCTGTCGTGTGGTCCACATGAGATTTGAATCTCCCTAGTTATTGCGATCATGCATTAAAATGACCTGAAAAAACGGATGTACGGCATGGATAAAACACATACATCATGGTGGGGCCACAGATCACCTCCGATGGCTACCTGCTACTGACAGCGCCACTAGGCAGAACGCGTATGGCGTCATAGCCCCGCCCCACCCGAGTAGGAACGGGCAGGGCCTCAGAGTGGCCACCATGATGCATGGGTTTTATCCACATCGTCTGTCCATCCCCGAGTTATTTTAGGATATAGCTCAAAACTGAGATAGATCCAGGGCTCAAGTGTACCACATTATAGTAAGCAGGGGTGATAATGATAATTACCATTGAAACTTCTCGAGGCCCATTGTGATTTTTATTTGCCATCTAACCTATTTATAAAATTACATAGACATGACTGATGGAAAACAAAAAATATCAAAACGATCCGAAACTTATGTGGCCCAGGAGCTTTCAAAGGTATAAGTTTAATCCCCATTGTGTCATCCACCTGTATCTTTGCTATATCTCAAGAATGTATTATGTTATCAGAGATGTGATATCATTGCTGTGAGATGTCTTCAATTTGTACTTGTAACAGGATCGTTCAATCGACGGTCATGGTTGATCAATCAAGTGAACTTGATTTATACAGATTAGTTAAAGTGCCGTGTTGATCGATTGACAGAATTTGGAATATACTTGTAAACTCTCTAGATGGTTTTGAGCATATTCGATTGATCAAATATGGGAGCTCAATGGATTGATGCTTAAGATCGAAGGTGTGCAATTTTTCATAATTGCACTAATATTTTACTTTTTATGTTATGGTATATAAATGTAATTGTGGGATTAGGGTTTTCAATAATGGCTAAAATGTTTCTAGGGTTTAGAGATGAGAAAATAATGGTTTTCCAACATTGCATGTAGATTCATCTCTTATATTTTCACTTTCATAGTGAATCATTGTCACTTTGTGCCGTGGTTTTTTTTCATATAAAATCATGTAATCTTGTCCATGCTTTATTTGCGCTTGCTTTATTATTATGTGATTCGTATCAGAGCTATAAAATCATGACCTCCTAATAAGTAGTATCAGAGCTATATGTTGGAGATTCGATTTTGAATCTGAAACATGTCGATGAAGGGATCTAACGTGAAGTATGAAACTAAAAAGTTCGTCGAAAAGCAACTTTAGAAATACCGTATTAGGTGAAAGTGCAATGTTTATAGAGGAGTCTACGTCGGCATGTTTGTGGCATGTACATATAGGCCACATGGGCAAGCGTGATATGAAAGTACTTTATGATTGTTCCTTAATTTCGATATTTAAAAGTTTTGATTTTGAGATATGTCAGGATTGTATATATGGTAAATAATCACAATTATCTTTTAAATCAAGTAAACATGTTAGTAAGGGTATTCTGGACTATATGCATTCTAATGTATGAGGGTTGTCGCCCGTTGTTTTTAGAGGAGGGTCATTGTTTTCGTTTTATTCATAAATGACTACTTTAGAAAGGTTTAGGTGTATTTCATAAAGTATGAATTTGATATTTTGTTACTTTTAAGGTGTGAAAGGCGATAGTGAAAAAACAGTCAAGGTGTGAAAGGCGATAGTGGACAAACAATGTAAGTGAATTCACTTCTAAGGAATTTAACCAGTTTTATAAAGATGAGAGTATCGTACGTCATAACACAGTCAGGCATACACCAAAGCAGAATTATGTGGTGGAAAAAATGAATCAAACTCTCTCGAAAAGAGTTCGAAGTATGTTGAACAATGTTGGATTAGTCAAGGAGCTATGGACTGAGGTTGTTAACATGACCAGTTACTTAGTGAATCGGTATCCGTCTACGCCAATTAGTTGCAATATTTCAGAAGAAGTGTGAAGTGATTATGAAATTGATTACTCAAGACTACGAGTATTTGGTTTTGATGTGTACTCTTATATACTGTACATTGAAAGATATAAGATAAATCAAATGATAAAGAAATGTACTTTTATGAGCTATAATGATGGTATGAAGGGATACAACTGTATGATTGAGTCACACGAAAGATCATGATTGACCATGATGTCAGATTTGAGTGCAGTTGGTAATTCGATGTATGTTATGGTCTCTATGAGACTAGATATTGCAAATGTATTCAATGTTGTGAGCAGATACATGTCCACCTCAAAAAGTAACATTGGAAGGCAGTGAAATAGCTACTTCATTATTTATGAGGTACAGTGGACTACGTCTTAACATTTGAGAGATTAGAAGAAAAACTAGTAGGTTTTTGTGGATTCGGAATACACAAGAAATGTGGACAACAAAAGGCCACTTACTGTTACTTGTTTGTATTAGTAGGTGGAGTGATTAGTTGAATGTGTAAGCTTTAGTACGTGATTGCTCTTTTCACAATCGAATTTGAGTATATGATGGTAACAGAAGCTTTTAAAGGTGTTTGATTGCATGAAATGATGAACGAACTCGGGCTTTAACAAAAGAACGTGCTAGTTAATTGTGACAATGAAAGCGATATCAATTTAGCGAAGAATTCAGTTTACCATTTTAAAACTTAACATATTGATATTCATCATCATTTTATCTGGTGGTTGCTTGAGGAAGGCAGTGCCACTTTCGAGAAGATTCATATAAGCATGAATTCAGATGACATGTTTACAAAGGTGGTTCCCATAGAGAAGTTTCGATTTTGTTTGACTTCCCTATGTCTGACGAAAGGTTGATGAAAATGGTGTGCGCATGAAAAGCGATGGCGATGTTGAAGCTATGATGGAGACGATTAGAGATGGAGCCATGGTTCATAATGATTGAAGCTATTTTGAAAATCGTTGTAAAATGTCTTCAATTTGTACATGCAATAGAAGATTGATCGATTGACCACCCTGGTCGATCAATCGAGTGAACCCCAATTTATACAGATTGGTTGCTGGATAATTTTAGATAGTTTTGATCGATTGAATTGTCCGGTTGATTGATCGACATAATTCAAAATATTCTTGTAAATTCTTTGAACAGTTTTGATCATGTTTGATTAATTGAACATGAGAGCTTGATCGATCAATGCTTACGTCGACGACACACATAATTTTACATAATTGCACAATTAGTTTTCTATCCGTATATTATGCTATTTATATGAGTGTAATTGCTATATTAGGTATTCCAATCAAGGCTTAAATGTTTTTAAGGTTTGAAGAGTAGAAATGAGGGTTTTTGATTAGTCTCTTATATTTTTGTTTTCATAGTGAATCGTTGTCACTTTATGTTGTGGTTTTTTTTCGCAATAGTTTTCCACATAAAATTGTGTAGTTGTACATGCTTTATTTACATTTGTTTCATTATTATGTGATTCGTATCGGGATTTGCTTATGTAGTCTCCCAACAATCATATCAAGATGTAATTAGAGAAATAAATCGAATTCAAAACTCAAATGAATAACGCCATAGAAAATATTGGAGATAGAAAAATCTAACATAAAAATCTTATTAGGGTCCGCAAAATGTTGGATTAGGCTGGACTCACCTTATAATATGTTGGATGAGGCGCGACCTGGAGAAATTGGGGAGAGAGAAGAGAACATAGTTGAGAAGACGTGAGGGGGAGTCCATCCGGCCACTCCCCCGCTGGCAGGAGATACAGATCTAGGGCTAGATCTTACCGCGATTCAAACCTAGACCCTAAACGTCTCTTTGTGGGAAACCTACCATTCAGCTGCTCCACAGAAGATATCTACTCTATCTTCCAACGTTACAGACGAGTTGCAGAGGTGTATCTTCCCTTATTCTCCAGTACAAACAAACCGAGAGGCTATAATTTCGTTACGTTTTGTTACGAGGATGATGCTAGGGCTGCGAAGGGGGTCCTTGGTGGCCAGAGGATCAATGGCCGTATAGCCTTTATTAAGAATGCCAATCCGAGGTTATTTTCCAAGCATTCTGTCCATTCCGCCTCGCTTGCGGGATTGTCCCTCCCCCAACCCCCACCCCCATCCACCAATGCTCCTGGTGCTCCTCCACCCCCTGTACTCTGCCCTGCTACTCGTCGATGGGAGAATCGGCCATCCAGTCCGTTGTCTCTTCCCGATCTTCGGGTCACTGCGGACCCCTTGGGCGTTGCCAATCGATTGGCTGAGCTCCAACTTAGCCTTGTGGGCTCTACTGATAGTACCAAATGCTCCATTTTTCGCCTCATTAATGGAATTAGGAACTCCATATTCAAAGCCTCTTTCATTGATGTTACTCACCTCTCCCCGCTTCGATTTCTCATCTCTTTTAAGGTCAGAAGTGAGTTGATAGAATTTCTTGCAGATCGGCCCCTTTAGACCTAGATGGGCCTGATTGAGCTAATCCCATGGTCGTCGGAAGCCCAATTGGATGAGATGAAAACTTGGATTTGTTTATTCAGGATCTCCTCCCACGCTTGGTTCTACTCTGCTATTCATGATTTGGGGAGTTGTTTTGGGATGGTCACTGATATAGACTCAATCTCTAGATTTGGTATTTTTCAAATATTCGCTCGGGTAAAGGTACGTCACCTGCAGGAGCTCTTGAATCTCACCCCGGTTCAGCTCGTGGTAGATGGAAAGGTCTTCCACATTCGTGCGATTCTTGAGAATTAAGGGCAAAAGACTTCGACCACTGATGGAAACCCTGTTACACCCACAGGGCCCACCATCTCCCAAAATTCTTCTCTCACTCCCAGGGGTATTGATGGGGTTCCAAGAGAGGTTTTGAACATTCCCACAATAAGACAAGTCACAAGCAATGAGCTATAAGTCTATTGCCCTTTAACTGCTCGACGAAATGCCTCCAAGGCAGCCAGTACCTCTATTGATGCCCCAATAGCTTCTATCTTTGCTCCGGACAGCAACCCTTCTGATTTTAATGAGAATACTAGTTTGAAGCTTCAACTTCTTTCCATTTGCTGACCCCCATCGAGACAGATCGTCCTCTCCCACTTTGATGCTCGCAACTCCTCCTGCTCCACCTGAGGACCTCCCCTCCCCGCCTTCCCTCCTTGTTGCGGAATGTCTGCCCAGCCAGGTGCGCAACTCCCATATTTTTCCTCCTCTGTTTTCTCATTTTATTGCCTCTCAATCTACAGGTGGGCAGTGTATTAGATCAAGGGCTCCCCAGGAAAGCTCCAATCCCCCTATATCTTTTGTACAAATTTCCCCTAGCAGCTCATCTCCTCCCAGACAGGTCGTTTAGGAGTCTGATGCTCTCTCCCCACTTCCTAGGCCTGTCACTGATAAGAGCTCTATTCCACTTAAGGGTCTATCTGATTGCTGCATATTTGTCTATCGAAAACTTGATCTCACTGTCGATCTTTCTTCATATAAGATTTCTCACTCGGCTGCAGCCTCTACATCTGATTTCCAGTCTCCTCCTCCCCAAACACTTAATAGAATCAAGAACTTGGAATGTAGAGTTGGCGATTTAGGTAATGTGTCTGATGGATAACATCATAATCTGGAAAGCTCGAGGTGTGGCTAATGCGGCCACGATTCGTACTACTAAGAGAATAATCCGGGCATGGAAACCTTCCATTGTAGCTATCCTGGAACCTATGGCTAGAGATTCAAGGAGAGTGAGAATCGGCCTTAAGCTAGGATTCCATTCTTCCATCTCTAATTCCTCAGTTGGGGGAAAGATCTGGATATTCCACAGGAATGATATTCATATGTCGATTCTTGATATCACAAATCAGTTGATTACTATAGAAATCTTAGTGCCTTTCCATCCTATTCTCCCCAGGATCTCTTTTGTTTATGCTAAATGTTCGAGATTCAAAAGGAGATCTCTCTGGGACTCGCTGGAGATTATTGCCTCTTCTTTATCTGGTCCTTGGGCTGTTTATGGTGACTTTAACGCCGTTCTTGATTCTTCTAAGAGGATTGACTATAGACAGGTAGACCTAGACAGTACGAGGGAATTTCGTGAAGCCTCCGATAGAGCTGGCCTGATTGACGTTGGTTTCATCGCGAATCGTTTTACCTAGTGCAATAACCGTGCGAGCGGCTCTCGTGTCTGGGCTCGTTTGGATCGTCTTCTCTCTAACGTTTCTTGGATGAGTTTGTTCCCTGCCTTCACGGTTAAGCACCCTCCGAGGGTGAACTCCGACCACGCCCCGCTATTGTTTTCCGTCCCCCAGGCCGCCCCCTCAGCCCCCGGACCCTTCCGTTTTCAGCGTATGTGGCTGCTTGGCGAGTCCTTTTCAATGGTTGCGGAGGTTTGGATAGTTGAGCTCTCATCTCAGCCTATCCTTAATCTCATGTTGAAGTTGAGGCAGCTTAAGCTGCGCCTAACTGTGTGGAATAAGGAAACTTTGAAAATATTTTTTAAAAGGTTTCCTCTGCGAAGCAGAGGCTTGCTCAGCTTGAAGGCAGTGCTCAAATCGACCCTGATATTTCAGCCGCTGCCATCGCAAATACTAAGAGTGGGTTGTCAAAGGCTGAACTCCAGGAGGCGATTTTCTAGAAGCAAAAGTCCCGAGTGTCCTGGTCAAAGGAAGGTGATAAAAACACCAAGTTCTTCCATCTCTCGGCTGTTGAGAAGGTTCATAGAATGGGTATTTCGAAGATCACATTAAATGATGACAACTGTATTTCTGACCAGCCCTCCATTCAAAGGGAGGCGGTCAATTTCTTCCATTCCCTGCTCGCGGCTGACCCCGACCAACCCCCTGTGCATTCCATGCGGGACCTGATGAGGCTTATTCTACCCTTGGTGTCGTCTTAAGAAAATATGGCCCTGCTCTGCCCTCCGTCGATTGAAGAGGTTCAGTCCGCTATTCTCAAAATGCCTCTAAACGGCGCAACCGGGCCTGATGGGTTTTCTGCTACATTCTTTTTTGGTTGCTGGTCCATCATTAGTAAAGATGTTCACGTGGCTGTGGTGGAATTTTTTCATATTGCCGAGGTCCTTCTGCGTGACCTTGATCTGTTTAGTGCCTAAGAAGGTTGGGACCAGATCTTTTGCTGATTACAGGCCATCAGTTTGTGCAATGTAGTTTACAAGATTTTCGCCAATGTTATTGCTAATAGGCTCAATTCCCTCCTCCCCAAGTTAGTGTCCCAGGAGCAAAGGGCTTTCGTTAAAGGTCGGTACATTACTGAGAGCATTGCTTTGGGCCAACAGGTTTTCAGAGACTTGAATAAAAAAGTCCGGGGTGACAATATTGTGTTGAAGCTGGATCTTGAGAAAGCCTATATGCAACGACTCAAAAAATCCGTACAAAGACCCGAGTACCAACTCAGGTAGAAATCCCTCAGGACTAAATCCTTTAGAAACTATACGAGAATTAACTAAATGCTAACCTAGATTACCTGTGAAATTATTACTAATCACTTTAAATATGATCTACAAGACCCAAAACCTGTAGAATTGTTAACGCTGCATTACCCTAAAATCTAGAATCTAACTCTAAAACCAGTTGCTCTCGGGAGCACTTTGAAACTTCACATCGGTCTTGGACCGCACGTCGAAAGTCCGATAGCAATGAACTTAGACGGTTATGACCGCCCAGTTGGACTTGACTATCACCTCAAAAATCACGTCCAAACGATGTCCTGAGATTGTTTCCTTGAGTCCGGAGTGAAGAGTGTGAAAAAGTGAAAATATTTAAGAAATTAAATATAAATTTAAGTAATCTGAGTCGCGTCGCTTGCGCGCCATTTATAAGTATTCTGACCGTTGGTTTTTGACCCAAATTCACCCTCGGATCAAGGATGATGGCCCACACATGTCAAAGTACTCGTGGCCCTGATTGAGTTTCGGTGACCGCTGAATTGAAATTGGTCTGCCACGGTTGATCTGGAAATCTGATCGAATTGAAAACTTAACTTAATTAAGATCCAACATCTATGAGCTTAAGTCCGATTGCACTCAGTAACAGGACCTCCAGAAGTGCTCCGTTGGATTAGAACAAGGCCGATTTGGTTATAACCTAAGTATACCTCGGCCTTAGGGCCATTTCCGTCACTTTTAAGCTTATATAAAGACCTTAAAACCTCTCTCTCATACACCATATGAATTTTGAAACCCTAGCTAAGGAAGAGAAGAAAAAGAGAGAGAGTGAGAGAGAAGTGGGAGCTACTCCTGGGATTCGATTTTCGTTACTCCTTGTTCTTACACATTGATACCGAATCACTACTCTGGTGATTTCAGATACACTATTGGGTAAGAAAACTTAACCCTAATCAGTTATAGGGTTTCATCTAGTTAAAGTGATGTGATAGCTAACCTAGCTCGTGTTATAGGTTACTAATCTGCTGTTGACGAAGGCTTACAGTTTGAATCAGATTCGTTACGCTTCTACGACATAAGGTGCGGATTATAGACGTATAGGTTATGGTTTTCAAAGCTTTCAATGTCAGATAATGATTTATTACTGACGTGGATGCTATTTCACATGCTAAACGTGTTGTTTGTTTCACGTTACGAATACGTATGAAATATGTATACTGTAGTGTATTCTATGTATGTGTTGAAATACCTATAAATTTTGGATCTATAATTTTCATGATAAATCATTGTTAGTACATGCTTGTTATGTATGCAACAACTCCTTAATAAAAGGATTTGCTTAAATATGCAATATGCTGACATACGTGATGTATTTTGAATAGTGTAGTCTAAGTGTTTGTGTAAATACCTAAATGAGTTAGAAATAGATAAAGTATGATTTTTAAGGGTATTGAGATATGAATCTCAATCACCTTACTTGTGTGTATGATTTCCTCCATGTTATATTTAGCCTATTCTATTCATGCTAACCGTGTGTACGATTTCCTCCATGTACTGTATTCATGTTTAAGTATATTTCATACCATGCTCATATGAATGTGGAATTTGAATTAAATGTCTATTCTTGAAATTGTACGTGATTGGAGCCATATTATGGTCCAGGAATTCGGTAACAGGCTTGAGTTCGTGGCCGAGCTTTATTCGCCACGTAGGACGTGTTTGACGAACCCGAGCCATACTAGAGTTGTCGGCAGTGGTTTGGCCACACGGAGTGTTTACATATTTCATGTTGATCATCTCAACGTGCACTCGTGCTAGTCGAGCTCGTCAAGTAACTCGATTGACCCGATGTATGTTCACCATGTATGGACGTTCTTGTTTGAATCTAGGGTACCAGACTTACCAGTGTAATCCCGCTAACCTTGGTACCTCGATTCGCTAAGACTCATGAGCCGGGCATGGTGGTATGGGACATCGTGGTCGAGCTGTCGGCATTGTTGGGGTGACGAGCCTCCCCGTAGTGACCAGTGAGCAACCTAGACTCGTGAGCTGATTATAGTGGTATGAGACACTATATTCCAGTTGTCGGCCTACTCTGATTGGTGACGAGCCCTTTGTAGTGACCTCGAGTATATCCTGAAACTGCATTGGGACGACGAGCCTTGTTGTAGTCTATATGATATAACTAGACCTGTATTGATTGGTGACGAGCCCTTTACAACGATTTAGAACTATACTGTCGTATGAGATTGTCTAGGACTGACGACCCTAGAATGGATCATCGTTTGGGTAATAATACAAGGGAGGTACCTTAGCTTCCCAATACTGCTGTATGAAAATGACTAATAATAAATCGATAATCATGTTCATAACATCGCACTGCATGTGCCGACGATGAAGTGTACAGAGAGAAGAAAGCATGTCACGAACGTAAGATGGTGTCGCACGAGGGAGTATAGGCGAGGGCATGCATCATGAAAATATTCCATCCTTACATTAACAAGAGTATCTAGGAATGTTTGATATATTTACTTTATCATTACTGCTTGAATGAATTGATAACATGTTAATCTTTATTCTATGATTCCACTGAGTTGATCACTCACTCCCACATTCTGGGACGGTGTTCAGAATACCCACCAAACTCTGTCTTAGTTGCAGATGACGATGCGACTCAGGAGGCGGAGCCTGATTACTACGACGATCAGGACGAGTTCTCATATATGTAGTTCTCCGACGGTTTCGCTTAGGCCGTTCTGATTGACGGGGCTACAGGGTTTATCATTGTAGTTGGACTATTCTTTTAACAATTTATTTTTGAGCTATTACATGTATGTGATGACTTAGTGATGTATTCATACTCTGGCGATCGACAACGATCTTTTGGATTTATATTCGTTTATATACATTTTTCAGTCTTCCGCTTGCGTGATATAAACTGATCTGGAGTATGAATTACCGCTTTAGTGTAATCCCACTCATGTTTAATGCATTACCATGAACAACATTCCATCATCTCTATCTATATTGCATAAGTGATGCATTGGAACTTGGGAGCTGAGCTTCTGCTCGACCTTCGATTTTCAGGGCGTTACACTATGATAGGGTCAATTGGCCCTTCCTGAAAGAGATCCCGATGAAGTTCGGTTTTGAGATAGAATGGGTGCAGCTTTTCCAAGCTTGTTGGGAGAACAACTGGTTCTCGATCATAGTGAACGGATTAAGCTGCAGTTTTTTCAAGTCCTCTCGCGGTTTGCGTCAAGGGGATCCTATCTCCCCCAGTCTCTTTATCCTGGCATCTGAAGTGCTTAGCCGGGGTATATTCCATCTCATTTCCAATGGCCTTGTTCCCCTTATAAAGTGAAGAAGGGCTGCATTCAAATCTCCCTTCTACTCTATGCCGATGATACTATCCTATTTCTCAACGGCTTCAAGGCCTTCCTGCAATTCGTCAAATCTTTCCTTTTCAATTTTCAATTTGTATTTGGTCAGCGTATCAACCTAGATAAAAACGCCTTCTATTGCTCCTCTAAGCTTGCCCCTTCTATAATCAGATACATTGAGCAGATCCTTGGAATTGCCAAGGCTGCTTGTGGCCTCTCTTACCTTGGAGTTCCAAGTTTCAAAGGGGAGTCAAGAAGCTGCCTCTTCTCCCCTCTCCTTGATAAGTTGGTTGCCAAAATTAGTGGGTGGAAGTCTAGGGTCCTGTCTCAGGCTGATCGTCTCACTTTATTGTCTCACGTTCTTAGCGGGATGCTTGTACATACGCTTGCGACTTCTATGGTCTCGAAACAGGTTCTCCACGCCGCTGATAGGATGTTTGCTAATTTTTTCTGGGGCTCGTTTGATGGGAAGCTAAAGTTACATTGGTGTACTTGGAGCGCTATCACCAAGCCTAAATCGGAGGGGGGCTTGGGTGTCAGACGTTTGGAGGATGTTATGCGTTCCCTTCAGTTAAAGCTAACCCCAAGCAAAACAGGTCCCATAGCCTTTGAGGATCTTTCATGTTCTCCAAGTATTTGTAGGGGGCTCTAGGTGCGTCCTCCCATGCCAGTCCTCAGCTTGCTTCCCCTATTTGGAAATATATGCAACGCTAGTTCCAGTTTCTTGATGTCCACGCTAAGATTCTGATTGGCCGTGGTAATTGTAGTATGTGGCACTGTAACTGGACTGGCTTGGGTCCTCTGAGCTCGCTCCCCTCCCTTCCTATCTTAGGCTCGTCCACTAATTGCTCGGTTGCCGACTTTATAGGTCCCCATGGCCTGAAGCAAGATCTGTCTGTTCATATCCCAGTGTGGCTTTCTCAGTTTATAGCTCAGGGGGGCTTCTGCACTTCGGACAGGGAAGACGGTCTGTTGTGGCCTTATCATCCCTCGGGCAGCTTCTCGGTTAAATCTGTTTGGAATATCATCCAGCTTCGTAATCAGGCCCCTCCCTGGCCCAAATTCGTTTGACACTCTTCGATGCCCCCAAAGATCTCATTATGGGTTTGGAAGCTTTTGAAGAACGCGCTGCCTATTGATACCCTCATCCAAGAGAGGGGTGTTCTAATGGTTTCCATTTGTAACTGCTGCTCGACCAACACTCCCTCTGGCCCGGCTATTGAGTCCCCTTCCCACCTATTTTTAGAAGGAGCGTTGGCCACTTCTCTTTGGAAGAGTGTAGCGATTTTTTTCGGGATTCCTCTTTTTAATCATGCGTCTTTGATGGATAAGCTCCACTGGTGGTGGATCCGCCCTCTGCCTCGGCACCTTAACTCTTTGTATTTTCGAGTGGTCCCTGTTTTTATTCTATGGAAAATTTGAAAAGCTAGGAATTCAGCCAGATTTGACAACTGCTCCCTCTCAGATGTGAGTCTTCTCTAAGGTGAATGGTGGTTGACTACTATTTTCCCTGAATTTTACAGAGATTTCCTATCTTAGTCTCCTTCTCAGGCCTCTGGTATTCGCTGTCCCCTCTCCTCCTCCCACCTCGTCTCGATCGTGAGATGGTCCAGGCCGATGCAAGGCTCTCTCAAGCTCAACGTGGACGGTTCGGCCTTATCCAATCCTGGCCCGGCTAGTGGAGGCGGGATTTGTCGCAATCATCTTGAAAACCTGGTGTTCACTTTTACTGTCGGCTACGGTAATGCTTCCAACAATTCTCCAGAATTGCGGGCCATCCATGATGGGTTTTGGTTTTTCCTGGACTTGGGTTATCAAAACATCTTTCTCAAATCTGACTCCAGCTGTGCGATTGGCTGTGTACAAGGGAATCTTGAGTTTTCCTAGAAGTGGTCCTACTGGCGAACCAGAATCAAATCCCTTGCTACTAGGTGTTCGGTTTCTTTCTCTTATATCCCTCGGGAAGCTAACAGCCTGGCTGATAGTCTAGCAAAGATGGGGAGTCATCACCAGGTTCAATACTTTTTCTCTGAGATCTCTTCCCTCCCCCATCCCATTCGGAGTCAGATTCTTCCGGACAAAGCTGGGCTAGGGGCCATCCATACTCGCGCCGCTCCTTCCTGGGTCTAATTTCCTCCTGTGGGCCTTCCCCTTTTGGTTGGCGATCTTCTTTTGTCTTTGTTTGTATAGCTTACGATAGGCGGAGCAGAATTTTTTCTCTATCCTCCACCTGAATGGGCTCTCTGTAAGGTTTTATTTTGTTGAATGAAAATCCTTTATATATATGTGTGGTGTGTGTGTGTGTGTGTGGGGGGGGGGGGGGGGGGGGGGGGGGGGGGAAATGGTACAATGAGGTCCACCTCATGGGAAGTATGGGCCCTAATGTGGTGTGTTGAACATCAACACCAAGCATTTGATGGCTCCCCTTTAAGTTATGGGATATCCAAGAAATCAGTCTGTAACGCCCTGGAAAAATTCGTACTTGGACTCGAGTACTAACTCGACCAGAAATCGCATAGGATTAATTCCTTTGAAAAATAAGTGTAAGTTAGCTAGCGCAATGCTAGAGTAGCTGAAAAATAATCCCTGATCACTTTAAATACGTTTTACAAGACCTAAAGCGAGTAGAACCAAGGACGCTATAATACTCTAAAACCTCAGATCAAACTCTAAACCGGTTTGTTCTCAGGACCTCTTTGAAACTTTGTATTGGATTTAGATCGTGCGTCGAAAGTCCGATACCTACAATCTTAGACCGTTATAACTGCCTAGCTGGACTTGACAATCATTTCGAAAATCAAGTCCAACCGACATTCAAAGGCTATTTCATGGAGCCTGGAGTGAAGAGAGTGAGAATAGGGTTAGATTTGAAATTTGAAATTCAAATCTAGCACACGACTTGGCGCGTTATTATTAAGCGTTCTGACCGTCAGAATTCAGCCAAATTACACCCTTGGATCAGGAAAATTTTTTATTTCATATCATGAGACTTATAAACCTGATCTACGTGCGATGATCGCTGAACTGAAACTGAACCGCCACGTGCGATCTACGAACACTACTGGTCTGAAAATGTGATGTGAGCGACATCCGACATGCATGAGCTTAAGTCTGATCGCGTTCGGCCATGAGACCTCAAGAAATGTCTTTTTGGACCGAAACAGTCCCGATTTGGTTAGGCATCAAGTAAACATTGTTTCCAAGCCTATTTTGGGCATGTTTTAGGTTATAAAAGGGGCTTAAACCCTCATTTCTCTTATCCATCCGAATTTACTAGAAACCCTAGCTGGTGTGAGAGAAAAGGTGAGAGATTGTGAAAGAGAGTGGGAGAGAATTTTCTGCTGCTTGCACTACTTGTTGCACGTGCTTAAGGAACACGCCTCAATCACTTTCCTGACGATTTTGCCACATTTCTAGGTAAGAAAAGACCCCAAACACTTACTGATTTAAGGTTCCGTCGGTTCCTTATCATGGTAGCTTATACATCTTGTGAAATAGGTTGCCTGTTTGCTATAGACGAAGCGTATACGCTCCGTTCGAATCAATACACTCCTAGGATAAAAGGTGCGGATTCTAGACGCTTTGATTGACTGTTTTCAACGCTTTCAATGTCGTTTAATAGTAGATTATTGACGGCAACGCCGTTTGACATGTACAACATGCTGTCCGTTTCCTGTTTCGTAAGCAGACGAAAATTATGAGATTTAGGACATTTTAGTCATTTGTAGGAAGTACTGTTTTCATCCATATTTTGTTGATATGATTGACATGGCTTCTTGTCGCATTGGGATATTAGGAATGCGTGCATAATCAGTTTGGCGAAGAGATTTGCCTAAATGCGCACTTTGAGTCGACATACTATATGTAGACTTAAGTGTGTAGTCTAAGTGTTTGTATAAATGTTTATATTAATATGTATTGAATTAAATGGTGTTATGAATTAGTTTGAGATTGAATTCTCAAATAATATGCTGATTTAAATGATTTCCTACATGTTGACTATATGCATGATTTCATTATATGTATGAAATGCATGTGTTAGATGATCTACTTAAGTTGTATGTTATAACATGTGTTAACATGCTCACATTGTTGTATTTTATTTTCATTACTATGATTGCTGATGTGAATTCATAAATGTTTGGGACTATACCTAGTCCAGGCAGTCGGCAACCGAGTAAATTCGTGGTTGGCTTATCTTTGCCACGAACGACTCGTCGATGAACGCGAGTTGTGTTTTGGAGTTGGCGGCAGTGGTTAGGCCACACGAGGTATTTTATTTACTTCATGTCATTCGACTTGAGATGCGCTCGTGCTAGTCGAGCCCGTCAAGTAACCCGACTGGCAATTGTATGTTCACCTTGTATGAGTCATAACTGCTTGAACCTAGGATACTGAACTTACCACTGTAAACCCTATTAACCATGGTACCTTGATCCATAAAGACTCATGAGCCGGGTATGGTGGTATGGGACACCGTGGTCGAGCTATCGGCCTACGCTAGGGCCACAAACCTCCCCGTAGTGACCAGTGAGCAACCCAGACTCGTGAGCAGATTATGGTGGTATGAGACACTATATTCTTGTTGTCGGCCTACATTGATAAGGTGATGGGGGAGCGGTGCAACGAGTGCGAGCAACAGCCCTGACAGCCCTTTGTAGTGACCTCGAGCGTATTCTGAGTCTACGGGAGGCGACGACCCTTCCGTAGCGACAAGAGTACAAGTAGGCCTGTATTGATAAGGTGATGGGGGAGCGGTGCAACGAGTGCGAGCAACAGCCCTGGCAGCCCTTTCAGCGACCTACAAAATATACATCGTATGAGATTACTAGGAGTGACGACCCTAGATAGGATCTGTGTTGGGATTGATATAAGGGAAGTACCTTAGTTTTCCAATCCTGCTGTTTGAATGGACTAATAATAACTCGGTAATCATATCACCATCACATTGCATGTGCCTGAAAGATGTGGAGTACTGTGGTATGAAAGCATGCCGCGGGCGTAAGATGGTGCCGTATGAGGGATATTGTCGGTGAGGGCATCCATCATGTCACGTCATATTGCATTAACAACAGTATTAGGAATGTTTGATTTACTGCTTTACTATTATCGCATGATTGATTTGAGAACATGCTAATCTTTGCTCTATTATTCCACTGAGTTAGCTACTCTCCCACGTTGCGGGACAGTGTTTGCAACACCCACCAGACCCTGTCTTAGATGCAGGTGAGGCAGCGATTCAGGATGCAAAGCAGGATTATGATGAGGACCAGGACGAGTTCTCATATATGCAGTACCACGACGGCTTTGCTTAGATGGCCTGTATTGGCGGGACTTCTCAGTGGGACTATTTTTGACCTTTTGATTCTGTTTATTTACATGTATATGGGACTCAGAGATGTATTCATACTTTGGAGACAGTTGAGATCTATTTTGTTTTCCATACAGTGATATGTATGTCTTTTAGTCTTCCGCTTACTTTTATCACTGAATCTGGAGTATGAATTGCAGTTTTGGTATACTTTTACTCATGTGAATGCTTTAACTCAGACAACATTGAATCATAATCATTTTTGTTGCATAAGTGACGGTCTGGAACTCGGGAGTTGGGTTTATACACGACCCCCGATTTTCAGGGTGTTACACAGTCATACATCGAACTCAGGTGAGCCATACCATCTAAAACCATGTGAAGACATACCTAAAATATATAAAAGCACTTGGTGGGGCCCACATGAGTTTTGGATGTTTCTGAAACTTGGTCCAACCCTTCATCTAAGTGGGACACACACAATGGATAAGTTGGATTTATGAACAACATCTCGATGGGCCTAAAAAATGATTATGAATGTTTTAATAAGAGAGTAACTCCTCTCAACTGTTGTATGCGGTGTGGCCCACCCAAGTCACAGATTGACTTAATTTTTAAGCCAATGGCCCACCATGGAATAGTGCATTTGACTGATGGTGTTGATGTTTGACGCACATCACGGTGGAGCCCACACACTCGACCTCATGGAAAGTTCTCATGAGGTCAACCTCATGGTACCATTTCCATATATATATATATATATATATATATATATATATATATATATATATATATATATATATATATATATATATATATATAGTCTAATATGAGCAGTCCATGTGTAACACCCTGAATTTTTGTCAACCTAGAATTATACATCCTTAGGCAATGGGTCAACCATATCACTCTTAGAGCTCAATCCCAAAGTCTAAACATCGCTTTTCAACCCATTTCCTTCAAAAATCTCACATTTCACCACCTCATTCTTCAAATTTCTCCAAGTACTTTCGTATTAGACATAAATCCTATAGTTTAAATGAGGAAGAATAATATCGAAACTAAAACTTACCATAAATAGTAAATAAATGGATAAAATGGGTTTTGACCCTTAACCTTTTGAAATCTAACAAAATAAATGGATTAGTTGGATAGATTAGCGTCTCCTACCCCAAAATCATATGTTACACGTCACATAAACTCATTCCGGTTTATAACCGAAAATGCCTCAAATGGAGTTGGGGGCGTACCCACGCTAATCTAGGAGGACCCAGGGTGGGCCCTATACCTTTTTGGGACCCAGGGGATAGGAGAACCTCGCTCAGATGGCGAGACCTCGCCAGATGGCCCAGTGGTCGGCGAGGACTTCGCCGGTAAACAGGTTGGTTTCAGTCGGGCCTTCAGGTCGATGGTCTTTGGGGGTTAGGGTAACCCCCTGGTACATGGGCCGTCCCTTAAAAGCATCCCAATCACCTACTTCCTTCAGAAAGTGACCCTCCAATCTCTCCTTTCTCTCCCAAACGTCTGATTTTTGACAAAAACCACCCCTCCAAAATCTTTCTTCTTCCGTTTCCAAGCACCCTCACTCCACCCTTCAAATCTCATCTCAAACAAAAATCAATAAAGGCTACTTCCTTTAGAAATCTAACGAGAATTAACTAGCGCTGCACTAGATGACGTATGAAATTCTCATCAATCACTTTCAATACGATCTGCTAGAGCCAAAACGTATAGAATAGGTGACGTTACAATACCCTAAAACCTAAGATCAAACTCTAAACCCGATTGCTCACGGGAGCATTCGAAAACTTTATATCAGATCTGGACCGCACATCGGAAGTCTGATTATCCCAAACTTAGACAATCCTGACCGCCTAGTTGGACTTGACAATCACCTCGAAAATCAAGACCAAATGATGTTCCACGACAATTTCCTTGAGCCCAGAGTGAAGAGTGTGAGAAATGTTAGAAATTAAATATAATTTATGAAATCTGGCATGTGTCGCTTGCGCACCTTTTTCTAAACATTCTAACCGTCAGAATTTGATCAAATTTTACCATCGGATTAGGATAAGTAACCCTTACATGTCATAGTACTTGTAGCTCTGATCGAGTACCGGTAGCCGTTGAACTGAAACTAGTCCGCCACGGTCGATCTGGATTTTCGATCAGACTGAAAACTCTGCCTGACCTAGATCAAATGTCAGAGAGCTTAAGTCCGACCTCATTTGATAAGAGGACCTCAAGAAGTGCTCCATTGAGACGGAACAGTCCGTATTTGGACATAACATAAGTATACTTTAGCCTCAAGTCTATTTTCGTCGCTTTTGGACTTATAAAAAGGGCTTAAACCCTTACTCTCTCATTCCATACGAATTTTCTAAGCCCTAGGAGAGAGAAGAAAGAAAAGAGAGAGAAAGAGGGAGAGAGTGGGGGAGAAGATGGGATTTTTCTTCCATGGATTCTTCCATATTACTCCTTGTGCTTCAACGCCGCTTTTGCACCGCCATTCCGGTGCTTTCAGCTCTGCTCTTAGGTAAGAAATCATAACCCTAACCAGTTCTAGAGTTCCATATAACATAAGTGATGATGTAGCTAACCTATTTCGTGGTATAGGTTGCCGTTGAGCCGTTGACGAAGACTTATCGTCTGAATCAACTCTGTTTCACAATTTCTGGTTTAAGGTGCGGATTTTAGACACTTAGGTTATCATTTTTCAAAGCTTTTAGTGTCGTTTAATGGTAGATTGTTGACAAAGATGTTGTTTGACATGTAGAATATACTGTCTGTTTTTCATTTCGAATATGTACGAAGAATATGAGATTTAGGGTATTTTAGGTATTTGTAGGAAATACTGTATACGTATGTATTTTGCTGATATGATTGCCGTGAGTATTTGTCATGTACCTATGTTAGTTATGCGTGTATGATCTGTTTGGCGAAGAGATTCGCCCTGATACACATTTTGGCTAACATATGTTATGTAGGCTAATGTGTGTAGACTAAGTGTTTGTATAAATGTTTGTATAAGTATTGAGTAAATGAGGTTATAGATTAGCGTTGAGATAAGATTCTCAACTATTTTGATGATGTATATGATTTCCTCCACGTTTGTTATATTTGAATTGATTACTTTATATATATGAAATGCTTGTGTATGGTTAAATTGTTTTTGTTGTATCTTATAACATGTTGCTATCATGCTTGAATTACTTGTTATTTCAATTCTGTCTATCTCATATGATTACTGATTCAGATTACATGTGCTTGGGGCTATAATCTAGTCCAGGCAGTCGGTAACAGATTTGAATTCGTAGTTAGATTCTATTCGCCACGAAGGACGCGTTGACGAACCCGAGTTGTGCGTTGCTTGTCAGCAGTGGTTAGGCCACACGAAGTGCTTATGCACTTCATGTCGTACAACTCAACGGGCGCTCGTACTAGTCGAACTCGTCAAGTAACCCGACTGACCATTGTATGTTCACCTTGTATTGGTCATAACTGCTTGAACCTAGGGTACTGAACTTATCAGTGAAAATCCTGATAACCGTGATACCTTGATCCACTAAGACTCATGAGCCGGGCATGGTGATATGGGACACCGTGGTCGAGCTGTCGGCCTACGCTGGGGCCATAAACCTCCCCGTAGTGACCAGTGAGCAACCCAGACTCGTGAGCCGATTATGGTGATATGAGACACTATATTCGAGCTGTCGGCCTACACTGATAAGGTGATGGGGGAGCGGAGCAACGAGTGCGTGCAACTGCCCTGACAGCCCTTTGTAGTGACCTCGAGCGTACTTTGAGTCTACGTGAGGCGACGACTCTTCCGTAGCAAAAAGAGTACAAATTAGGCCTGTATTGATAAGGTGATGGAGGAGCGGAGCAACGAGTGCGTGCAACAGCCCTGACAACCCTTGCAGCGACCTAAAAATATATCATCGTATGAGATTACTAAGAGTGACGACCCTAGACAAGATCCTTGTTTGGAAATGATATAAGGGAGGTAGCCTAGTTTTCCAATCTTTCTATATGAAAAGGACTAATAACAACTCGGTAATCATATTCATATCGTACTGCATGTGCTTGGAAGATGTGGAGCACTGAGGGAAGAAAGCATGCTGCGGACGTAAGATGGTGTCGCATGAGGGAGTATGTTGGCGAGGGCATGCATCATGTCATTTCATCCTTGCATTAATTACAGTATTTAGGAATATTTGATTTGTTTGCTTTATCATTATCACTTGATTGATTTGATAACATGTTAACATTTGCAGTATGATTCCACTGAGTTGGCCACTCACTCCCACGTTACGGGACGGTGTTGTACACACCAACCAGTCCCTGTTTTAGTTTCAGATGATGACACTGCTTGTGAAGCGGAGCCGTACTTGTTTGATGATGAGGAGGATTTCTCCTATAGGCAGTTATCAGGCGGGTCTAGGTAGACCGTGTTTTGATCGACGGAATTATAGGGAGGTTAATTAGACGCCATGACACTTATCATTTTATATTTTTGGAGCACCCATGTATATTCTTTTTGATCATTTTTGGAGTATACATGTATATGTTTAACCTGGTAACATGTTCACACTCTAGAGACTTACAACAGTTCATATATTTTATATATCTATCACATTATTCCGCTTGCTAATTTAACTGTCTCTCGAGTATGATATGTTGTTTTGGCTTAATCTACTTCATGTTTTATGTATTATTACAGCCGACATTCATCCATCATTAAAAATCTTGCATAAGTGATGTTCTAGAACTCGAGAGTGGAGTTTATGCTCGACCCCCGATTTTCAAAATATTACACCATGTGATGCGGCTTCCCATGAAACCTGGGACTAATTTTCACCATGATATATATAACAGGTCTCTTAATGGATCTATGAGTTACATGAGTTTAAACCCAAACAGTACCACAGTTATTTAGAATTCTGAAAACAGCTAGCATCTCGGATAAATACTTCAGAGAATTCATTCCTGCCAGCAGCCTAACCTCGAGTGTGCCCATTATGATGGGTATATCATAAATAACTAAATGTCCACCTTTCTAAGTAGAGTAATAGCCGAAGACTGGACTCTATATATATATATATATATATATATATATATATATATATATATATATATATAGCCATCATGTTTCATGGCATGCATCTCCATTTTTGTGGGACACGGATCTGCTTTGTTTTTATACTCATGTCCTATCATGGATATTCTTTTAAAATTCAATGGTGATGACGAATCTACCTCGTTTTTAGACTCATGTCCCATTACGGATACTCTTTTAAAATTCTCAAACATGGTTTGGCCATTTTTTAAAGCTAGCATCAGCAACAAACGAAGACTAAGAGTAAGATCATCTGGTGGAGCTGGCCACCTAACTACGCACCCAATCCATTCTTCAGAAAATGGTGGGCCCCACATCCCCATAACCGATCTCGTACACGTTTTCCCTGCGTATACGGCCATCTGACATTTATCATTTTCATGATAAGAGAATCTAATCTATCTGCAGAAGTCATGAGATCCGTCTATATGTCGGTCTATCTGGACCTTTCAATGAATGGGTCAAGTAATGGAAGGACTGCTCAAATATGGTAGTCGTGAGATGTTTATATCATTCTAGACCTTTTGTTTTTCTAAGCCGTTCATTTGAGATTTCTCTGACCGTCCAAAATGTTGATGGATGGAATGGTTTTGGACTTCTAGTCCGTCCCAAATTTAGCCTATGCTCATCCAAGATGAGGCCCAGTGATTAGACGGTCTAGATCCATTTCAAGGTTCACAGTATGTGTTTTCTAATGTTGGTAAATTTTGCTTAATGGTACCAAACGGATAGTATAGTCCATGAAGCGTGTTTTTGAGATATGGTCAGTGTACAGAATCATACATCTTGGACGGTTTAGATTGATATTTATAAATGGGACGTGCACAGATACTGCTGCATGAGTATAGATTTTGGACCATCATTAAAACCGTTCATCGTTTCGTCAATCGTGGGACCACGTGGCAGTATGTCAAGATTCAACGACGAAAAACCTACCCTACCCCTTTCCGGACGCCGATTCCGTGGTTTTGAGACCTGGGGCCCACCTTGACGTATTTGTTTTATATCCGCTATGTCCATCCGTTTTGTTAGATCATTTTAAGTACATGATTATGAGAAGAAAAAAAAAAAAAAACAAATCTTATTGGACCACACAAAAGGAAACAACGGTGATTGAATGCCCACTATTGATATCTTTTTGTGCCACAAAAGTTTTGGATCAAGTTAATATTTGTGTTTTCCCTTAGCGGACTCTGGTCTGTGTCAACTAGGGGTACATGAACCAAGTTATTCCTGTTAGCTCGCTTAGCTCGACTCGTAAAAGATTGATTCCGCTCATTTAAAATTAAGTTTAAGTATAGTTGGGCTAATCTTTTAAACTTCAGGTTTGAACTTGTCTGTGCTTGACTTAACTTGTATTAAACAGCAACTCCTACCCGGGTGGTTGACTCTCAGGTCCTTGCTCTTACCTGGGTGGTAGACTCCTTGGAGTTTCAACACTGGGTCAAGGGTTTGAGTACCTATGGTGGTGAAATCCCATGGTGTGTGTGCGTTTATCGTGAGTGTGTCGGGGTGTGTGTGTGTAAAAAAAAAAAAAAAAACAAGAAACTCCAATCGAATGCGGGTCAAACTAATTCAGTGACTTAGTTACTTTGACATTGATGTTGCTTACCAAGTGTTCGATAAAATGACTCAATAAAGTATAGGCCAGTGGCAATAAAGAATATATATGAAATAAATATTTTTTTTTTTTTTTTGTTTATCTTAATGTTACTTATAAAGTATTTAATAAAATACTTGTAAAATTATTGTTTCTATTTTATATATAGTCAGAATTTAAAGGTATAGATAATATATTTGTGAAATCCCTGCATGGATAAACTCATCTCAATCTTAACTTAAACTCAACTCAAACTAACTCGAACTGTTAATCAAGAGTTGAGCTTGTCATTCAAGTTCAAGGGCTGAGCCGACTGAACAGAGCCGTGTGAAGCTTGACACGCTTTGACTTGTGTACACTTTTAGTGTGAACTTATCCACAGAAAAATAAATATCACATGTAAGCCCTGGAAACCTTTTATTTGCCATAATTCAAAACATTCAAGGCCCACTTAAATTTATTTAACATTCCAACTATTTATAAGGTTACACAAACTTAGATTGAGGGAGAAAACAAATATCACCTCGATCAAAAACTTTTGTGGCCTTTCAATGGTGGACGTTCAATCACCGATATTTCCTTTGATGTGGTCTATTTCAACTTTCGATTTCCTCCATCTTTGGACTCATGCCCTGATATGAGCTGAAAAAATGGATGGTCGGCATCGATAAAGAAACATACATAACGATGGGCCCTACGGCGGATAATACCTCCTAACTGGATGGTGTTGGGATCCCCACCATCCGCTTCCCGATGAAATGAATTATGTCAGGTTAACAGGCGGGCGCGTGGGTGCGAAGGCTCCCATACGCGTGTGAATTAAGAAATCTCCAACAGCTATTCTGGAATACATTACTTCGTATTACAATAGGACGTTCCATGATCCAAACCGTTTAAATGATGGGCCTCACTTGGATGCCATACATAAAAGAAAATCTCTTAAATCTGAAATTTTCAACTCTTTGATTATTCCCCACTTCTCATTTTAACATGTTCGAATTTTTATACCTTTAAAGATAAAAGAGTTGAAACATTTCAATCTGATTTTTTTTTTATTTGCAATCCACTGTATGGTCCACCGTATAAACGGTTTAGATTATTTGAAAACGACCATAATCCATCTGCTAAGGTCCCGATGTATCGTATGAAAGTACATCCGAATGCATTCTACCAAACCTCAACCTCTGCGTGTACACAAGTCAACAGCTGCGGGTCAACTATGCCACGCAATACGCATGGGCGTTTTGGTAAGGTTTTCTATTTTAGACGAAGACCGTATGCATCCGTGAGAAGCGCCCGCCCAAAAAGAGACGGGTCTTACCTAGTTCTTATCGAAATGACTGTTATACCCCTAATTCATGTGCTCGCGTACTCTCGACGCGACGTCATGAAATTACTGATGGGCAGTTATTTCATACTCTGGCAGAGTAGGAACCTCGATATGCAGGCACTCAGAAAATGTACACCTGACATGCATTAACTTAAATTAAACAGCGGAAGCTACTCTCTCTATGTCATATGGTCCCAAAATTACAAAATTAGTTTGATTGAACAATTCTAACCGCTGATTCGTGGATGCTTGTTTTTTGAAACTGGACCGTTTGATTTTTTTCATTTTAACCGTCCAACGCATGTCGAGCAATCTGATAGTCAGATAATCAATGAGTCTTAATTTTTATCCACGATAGATCTCAGATGGGATCCATAATCTGGACAGGCTAATTTAATATAATTATATTCCACGTAGGCAATTTCTAAGTAATTTTTAGCTGCCTGTGTATCATCCATCACACTCTGCCAGAGCAACAAAGCTTTTCACCTTCCTTTATCCATCTGTAAACAGCGTCACTCCGAAAGGAAAAGGTACTTTATTTTTTTGACCAAGGTAATTGTGCAGTGTTCGACTGGACAAGTTCTATCGTACACTTGATTTTTTATTTTATTTTTTGCATTGATGATCTCATTTTCGGTGATCCAGACCGTTGATTTTACTTTAACCGTGGTTGAAGGTCTAATAACCAAGAAATGTCCGATTTAAATCTCAATCCTTTGAACTGGAAGTTGTTAAACAGTCGGCTAAGAACTGAAATTCTAAAGATTAAATGAATGGGGCCTTCCGATCAGAGATTTTTTGGGAGAATAGTCCGTACGATGTTTCACCCGTCATATTAACGGTTTGGATCACTCGATATTTAACCTACTAATACAAACTAAAACCCAAGTGTACGGTAGGGATCGGACCAATAGAGATTTCTATATGGTACGGTACTTCCATTTGACCCGTATTCATGTCCTCCACGGTCGATGATTATGGGGGGCTTGACGAGTTAACCCCCCTTATAAACGAAAACTTCCAAAACGCCATCGGTTCATTTCAGCTCGGTGCATCGATCTTAACGCGGATTTCCTGCGAAAGCCTTTCGCAGAAAGTTCTTTCGCTGGGAACTCAGGTGGGGCCCACAGGGATGTTTTTCAGGAATCCTCTCCGTCAATCCGTTTTGTGAGATCATTTTAGGAGAGTAGAACAAAATTGAGAAGAATCCAAGACTCAACTGGGCCGTACTAAAGTAAAAGGTGTTTAGGGAAATTTCTACCGTTGAAACCTCCCTGGGTTCTTCAGTGATGTTAACATGCCATCCATACCGTTAATAACGTAATTCCTACTGGGATGAACTGAAAAAACAAATATTAGCATGATTCAAAATTTCTTTTGGCCCACTAATATTTCAACTGTGGACGTCCAATAATCCCGTTTTCGGCCCACTTGAGTATTGGAGACGGCTTATTTTTAGCTTGGTATCCTAAAATGCACTCAAAAAACGGATGCACAGGGAGGATTTCTCACGAGCATTACAGTGGGCCCCACCTGGGTTCCAGCACAGGAACTTCCTGCAAAAGGCTTTTGCATGAAATCCGCGTCCCCCGGTGGCTGGTGGTCGGTTCTCTGTGGTCCCTACCATGATGTATGTTTTTCAACCATGCTTAAAGATCATTTTAGGCTTGATCCGAAAAACGAGAGGGAAAACAATAGTAATTGGATATCTACCATTAAAATCCCCCTGAGGCCTACTGTACTGTTGATTTGACATTCAATCTGTTGATTAGGTCATACAGACCCAGATGAAGGGAATAAACAAGATTATCTTGATCCAAAACTTTTATGGCCCGAAAAGGTTTTTAATGGTCGACGCTCATTCAACACTCTTTCATGTAATGTGGTACAATTGAGATTGGGATATACCTCTTTTTTGGTATCATATTATAAAATGATCTGGAAAAATAGATAGACGGCATGGATGAAACACATACATCATGGTGGGGCCCACAGAGCACTGACCATCAGCCATTGGCTGGTGGAAGGCGGAGTAGCCAATCCGTTCCCCTCCATGCACCAATACCAGTAATGCTGGTACATGGCTTTTCTAGTGATTGAATGCATTCAATGGCTTGGAAGCGGTTGTGTGGGGCCCATCTGTTTTTAAAGACCATAATAGGACGTAAGTCTAAAAATCAGTCAGACCCATAACACAGGTGGGCCACCTCAAATGAAACACTAGTAACGGAAACGTAGACCGCAGGAACCTTCCTGGAGCTGCAAATGCATTCATATGCCATCCAAACAGTTCATAGAATTACTATCACTTGGATAAACTGTAGGCACAAACATTATCCTGATACAATACTTCTGTAACCCCCTGGTGTTCAGTCCCCACCGTTTAGTGTGGTATGGCCCACATCAGTTTTGGATCTGCCTTATTTTTACACTCTGTCCTAATATGGTCTTGCAAAATAAATGAGCAGAGTAGATTTGTTGTAGACATCCATGTCAGCCCCACACAGCTGCAGGTACACAGGAGTATCCTCGTGCCCAAGGTCGTAGGCAATCCGCGTCCCTAAAAAAACTAAATAATGTTTTTCACAAGATGCTGGACAAAGTCAAGGTCAATCTCATGAATGGTTAGGATTGAAAGAAAGATATTAGGCTATGAAGTCCAATCAAATGGTCTAGTGCACTATAGCTTCCAATTAGAGCTGGACATCATGCCGGGTTGGACTGATCTAGGGTTGACCCGAATCTATCTGGTTCTGAAGTAGGCGTGACTTGAACTCGACTTAACTCAGTACTAAGTCTAGCATGTCTGACCCAATCCAAGTTCGGGTCTAGCTTGGACTAATTTGAACCGAGTCTGACCCGATTATAATTACCAAGTCAGGTCAAGCCGAGTTGAGTGCAGTGAGTATCCATAGGCTGGAATCACAACTCAAAACTTAGATGCACTTGCCAGAATTTTAACCTCTCCATCAACTACACAGTATCTTAGATCTAAAACATCATATTTGAGGTTTTTTTTTTTTTAATGTTTTAAATATATATGTACGAGTCAAGTTTCAAATTGAGTTCAATCAGTATCGAGTTGGATTTCGGGTCAAGTCGAGTCGAATTATTGAGTCACTAAAATTCAACTCGATTCGAGTTCAGATTAGATGAAGTCAACTCGATTCGCATCGACTCACCCACTCGGTTCGGATCAAGTTTGGTCTAAATGATTCGAGTTTGTCAAGTCGAGTCTTTTTGTGCCCAGCTCTACTTCCAATGAATATGACTTTACAAGCATATTGTATATGTGTATTATATATCATTGGAAAGCTATAAACTATTAAAAATCATTACCAAATGTTAATTTAATTAGAATATTTAGTTCTTGAGTAAATTCTAGTTCAATAAAACTAATAAAGTCATTTGTTATGAAACTTAGTTCTTAAAGTTGGGGTATTAGTAAGTTTAGAAATGAGGAGACCTCTTCTATATAAAAGCCAACTAGCACAGAAAAATCATATGCAAAAGCTTTCCCTACTCTCTAATACTTTTGAATAAAGTAATTTTTTAGTTTTTTCTCTTTCTCCCCTCTCAACCATCTTCCTTTTCTTATTCTTTCTTCTCCATGGATGTGAAGAGCTTCTTTTGATAGCTTAGTATGTGTGAAAAGATGTAACTTGGGGAGGCAAATGCGTTTCAATCAATTAGTTACTAAAGAAGAGAGATCAAAATCCCACAAACAGAGGAATTGTGGATTTATGCAAATCGAGCAGCCTCATGAGGACGAAAGGGAAGAGTAATCTATGCATATCAAAGAGTGCCTCTTGAGAATAAACAGAAATAATGGACCTATATAGATGAAGTGTCTTTTAATGAAATTAATATCAAATTAATAAATCTACGGATTGATCAACCAATGAAATCACGATTGAACTAAAACATTTCAATTAAAATTGAAGAAAAATTGATGAGTGGCCCAATAGAAAAGGTTAATGGATCAACGAATATAGAAGTCTCCATGACCAAGAAAATTAGTACTTTCATGATCATCCCATTAAGCTATAAGCAAGTCATAACCCTTCTACCTTCTCCCTGATGACCAAAGTGCACAATTGATGGCCGTTAGTGATGACGACATCGTCATAGCTAATTGATGTTAATTAAGAGCAACCAATCATAAATGTATGGCTGCAAAGGAAGTGGAAGTCGATACTCTGGACACAAAGTATTGTAAAAATAGAAGGTAAGGTTTCACTTTCAGAAGTTTCATCACATGTACAAAATTTCAATCTAATATGTAGACTTTATTTATCAGTCGTTGTCGAAGACAAAGAAGACGTGTTATAGAGACTAGTGATCATAATATGTTACTATTGTTCTAAATGTGAGGATGGTGAAAATTGAAAGAAATTGAGCTATTTTTTTTTCTTTTTTTACCAAAGAGTCTAACACATTATTGCTCTCGATGACGAGTTAATTTTATCTTTAATCCAATCGCAAAAGTTATTAGCCCTTGCTAGGTTTTTCCCAATGAAGGCCATTTTAGGACTTAATTTTAACTTTAAAGTTAAAGTTTATATAGTAAGTTATGATTTTTTATAGTTTTTGGGTATTTAGAGTTTAGAAATTCCAATAATAGCTTAAAGTCTTTGTTTGAGTCATAAGAAAGAATTGAGATAATTTAAATGTCATTTATTATTTTTGAAAAGCATACTAAGAAAAGTTGCTATTTTGAAAAAGTTATGAATTTAGGTTTATGGCTCGTGGATGTAAGCTCGACTTTGTTTAATCTTTGTTCATTGCTTTCTCTCTCTCTCGTGTACACCTCTACCTATAGGTGATCATCTTGCAATAATCTTCGGGATGGCATTTATTTCCAAGACCTAGGCTACTCTCTACTTGCATCATATATGGATGCTTACACATGGCCCATGTAGTCCATTAATTTGGGTAATCACTAATAGTCATAGACCCCATGAGGTAGTTCTAATGTTATCCCTTGCATCATCATTGGATTTACAGACTGCTCATAGTATCTATTATTACTTTGGTTCTTCTTCAATTGAGGTTTTATTTAAGAAAGTTGCTTAAATTCACGTCAATCACTTTTATATGTGTTGGTCATTACAATGTCTTTATGTCATACAAATTACAAGTGATTGAAATGCTTTCACCTAAACTATCATTAGATGCTTTTTAAGTTGAATTGGTGTTATGCAGGTAATTAGGCACCCCAAGTTGTGGTACACACTTATGAAAGATGATTCATTATAGATATGGATTATATACAATAACATTCTATTTTATCATGTCGTGTCACTAATGAAAAAGTATTATATAATTATATAACACGAAGATACATGAACGACAATAAAAAATCATTATTTGTTACAGTTAAATCTTTGCTTTTTTTACTATATATAAATCCTATATTTGAAACCTTCATGATGTGGGACATGGTTTCCAAGGTGGTCTTGTCTTACACGTGTGACATATAAGCAAGGTACCATAAGTTATGGTACACATAAATATGTATGTGATCTGTTCAGACAAAATATCAGTTTAGTTGTGATTTGGTGGACACCCAAACCCAAGATTTAATTTTCTCAAATGGTGAATGTTATGGGAAAATCTAGAGCATGTCCGGAGTCAGCTTGCAATACACTCTGAGTAGCGAGGTCCGATGAGGTGACGCTAAGCTCGACTTAACCTCATCTGATTGAAGTAAGCTCGGACTCAATCCCGAAGCGTAGCACTGATGTCGCTTGTTGAGTCGAGCAGGAGTATGGGTGTAAGAGTCGACAAACCAGTCTTTATGGAGATGTGACCTACGAATCATCCCCAGCAACACATGATCTTAGAATAACCGTATAATCGTCCATATTTGAACGTTCATCATTCGTGGCTAGAGGCTAAGATCATGCCAAGAATGATGGGCACGTCCGCTCCAGTTGAAAGGTATAAATGAGAGACATATCTACGAGAATAGGGAGAAATATTTTATACCCTAATCATACTCTACACTACTTAGACCCAAATTTCTAGCTTAACATCGGAGGGTCACTACTGTAACTAGGGTCTCCTTTATCATTATTCTGTGTAGGCTTATTGGGCTCGACGAGCTTACCAGAGTGTATTAGATTTTTGCATGAATAGTGAAAATGCGACTGACAGTCATTTAGGGCAGTCAATCGAGTAGGAAAACATCATAGTCATTAATCATTCACTTCCATACGGTTGACTAACACACCGAGTGACAATCAAGTGGCAATAATGAGGTGGGCCACCTTTTTTATAGCCTAAAGAGACAGCAGTTAGACATTTCTATCATGATCATTTATATCTAAGGGTTGTGATCCAAGAAAATGTGATCATAGCACACGTGAATGACTGGCAGGTGTGTTAGATCTGGCCTTTTCATCAGGCGACACGTCTTGTTTATATACCTTGGTCAAAAGACCATTCTACGTCCAGCTGTTGCGGGGCCACTACGATGTATGCAAGACATCTACTCCATCCATCATTTGCATCACCTCATGGTAGAACGTGAGCCCAAAAATCAGGTTGATCCATTAATCAAGTGGACCACATCATTGAGAGAAGAGAGGATGGGAATGCCTACCGTTGATACTTCTAAGAACCCACCCAGGTTTTGGGTATCAAATCTTTGATTTTCCCATCATGATGGGATCCACCTTATGAATGGGTTATATAGCATATAAACAATATGGTTGGCCCGGGAAGGTTTCAGTGGTGAGCGTTTCCATCCCCACAGTTTCGCGTGGTGTTTTGGATTGGCCTAATTTTTGAGCTCGTTACTAAAATGAGCTGCAAATGACGGTAGATGGTGTGGATGTCTTAAAAACAAGGCGGTGTACCTCAAATTTGGGAGTTAAATTGATACTCTTGCTCCTTATGACTAGAGTTGGCATCGAGTCGAGTGCGACCGAGTTAGGGCTAATCGGGACTTGACCAATTTGGTACTGAGTCCACATACTTGACCTGATCCAAGTTTGAGTCTAGCCTTGATTAATCTAAACTGAGTCCAACTTGTTCATAAGTATCGAGTTGAGTCGAGTTGGCACTGAGTCAGGTTGGGTACAACGTGTACTCACAGGCTAAAATCATAACTCAAAACCTAAATTCACTCAATAGAATTGCAGCCTCTCCATTAGTTGCATGACATCTTATATATGAAACATCATATTTGAGTCTTTATACACACAAACACACACATACAGAGGTCGGATCAAGTGGAGTCAGTACCCAGTTGGATTCTGAGTCAAATCAAGTCAAATTATTGGTTTACTTGAACTCATCTTGATTTGAGTTCAGATTGGACAAAGTTAACTCGGTTAAAACCGACTCACCTACTTAAATCATATCGAGTTGGATATGAATGAGTTGAAGGAGTCAAATTTACTGAGTCCAGTCATCCATGCCCAACTCTACTTATGGCAACTAGAAATGGTAAACGTAATATATATTAACTCAAACGGACTAAATTATGGAAACCAACGTGTGAAATATAAACACTGGATATTTTTCATTATTAACCGTCCAACGAAGGTCCATCTGATCTTCGGATGATTAAATAAGCTTAATCATCCATCGTACTCTGTCAGAGCAACGAATTGCTGGACGAGGATGTATGTGCGCCCTAAGAGCGTTTCAACAGTGATGTAGGTGGGCCCACCGTGATGTATATGTATTATCCACGCCGTCCATCCATTTTATCAGATCATTTTAGATCATGAACCGAAAATTCAAGCATATCCAAAGCTACTGTACCACACCACAGAAACAGTGGGAGTTGAATCCCTACCGTTGGAAACTTCTTGGGACCATATAAGTTTTGGATCAACCTGATATTTGTGTTTAACCTTCATCCATATCTGTGTGACCTTATAAACAGGTTGGATGACAAATAAACATCACTGTGGCCCTAGGAAGGCTTCAACGGTGGAGGCCATCATCCCTACTTTTTTATGTGGTGTGCTCAACTTAAGATTTTTATATGCTTCTATTTTGGGATATTGCCCTAAAATGATCTGATAAAACTGATGGACGGCGTGGATAAGAACCAACCATGACGGTGGGCCCCACAGAGCATAGCGTACTGAGTTAGTACGCAATCCGCGTCCCTAAGAGCTACTTGAAAAATCTTGCATTGATTCGGTTATTTCACCCAGAAAGAGGGGTATTTTCGTCTGTTTACCTCGTCTTCTATCCCTTTGCAGAAAGTCAAGGGTATTTCCGTCACTCAGCAATAAAAATTCGAAGACTCGAATGTATTTACGGTTGGAGGTGGAAAGCCACAGAGAGAGAGAGAGAGAGAGAGAAGCGTAAAAAGATAGAAGCTTTCCTGAAATTCCAGACCCCTTGTTCCCTATCTCCTCAAAACCAAACCCTAAATTCCAAAACGAAGTACAAGGAACGGAAAAACCAGCAATCGCAGTCGCGACGAAATCTATGATTCTACTATATCTCACGTACAGAAATTTCAAATCATTTTGAAGAATTGCAGAGGAGATCCTTTTCACGCCGTCAATCAATCGCAGCCCTCGATTTTCAGCCGTCCGATCTTTCCCGATCGATCACTCAAATCATCTGAGAAATCGAATCTTTTTTCTGCTTACCGAGTCGAAAAATCCCGTCTTTTCTACTCCGGAAGATGACTTTCCCTCCATTTCGACTCTGCCTCTTCGCAATTCTCGTTTTTCCCATCGTCGCCGCTCAACGACTCAGCGCCTGCAATCGCTCCTGCGGCGGTGTCCCGCCTGTCCCGTACCCGTTCGGATTCTCTGACGGCTGCCAAATCCGTTTGAATTGCATCCACGGGGAAATCCATGTCGGCGATTTCCGCGTCCGAAACGTTACGCCGGAAGCTCTCCTGCTCGATCTGCCAGCGAAATGCGGCCGTCCGATCACAACCGTCAGAGATCTCTTCGGTCAGAACTACGCGCCGACGTGGCGGAACGGGCTGCTGCTGCAGAACTGCAGCTCGGTCGTCTCGGGTTGCGTAATACCTATAGCTCTGCTGGATCGTAGGTTAGATAATCTAAACTGCAGTTCCAGGAACGAAAGCGTCAGCTGCTATTCGAAGTACGCCGGAGATTTCATGAAATTCAATATTTCGGAAGGCGGATGTCAGTACCTGTTCTCGTCCATCGTGGTGGACATTCGCAACGATACGGCGGTGTCGCTAGATTTCCAAACGGTGGAGTTGGGGTGGTGGATAGATGGGGAATGTCATGGGTCGAACGAATGCTCGAATAACGCCAGCTGTAGGAATTTTACTACGCCGACGGACAAAGGGAAAGGATTCCGGTGCCGGTGCCACGAGGGCTTTGAAGGGGATGGGTTTGTGGGCGGCGACGGTTGTCATAGAGGTGAGTTTTCCAGGCCCTTTTTTTTTCCCAGAAGAATCGATAAGTTAATGCGCGAGTAGGATTAGTATCATACTCGCGGACATCCTGGCCGTTGGTTTGGACGGTCGGTACCATTTATGTGCTCTACGCTAGCATTTAAGAGCGTTACTGATATCGTAGCTCCCAATTATCAGCTGACCGGCGTGAGAGCGGGAGCCAGCTTTTGAATGGTCCGGATGCCGCAAGGGGGTTCGTAGTGGTTATATGATACTCCGGATTCTTATAACGCTTGATACACATGCATCTAGAAACAGTACACGTGACACATTAACTCAAATCAGTAAATTGTCGAACAGAGTCCAAAAATCAGATTAGCTGAACAATCCTGGCCTTAGATTTGTTTACACTTGTTTATTGAAATAAGACACTTGGATTTTTAAAATAATTTTCAACTGTTAAATAAATGTCTATCAATCTCATAGTTGGATAATCAAATAAAACGTACTTTTTGGTGCATAACAATACATCTGAACTGTTTCTCTTAAGTTGATCGATTAAGTTTGATGAGAACCTGCGTATAATCCATCACACTCTGCCGGATTGAGAACTCATTATACGTGACGTGGATCCAAAATCTGAGCCGTTCATGTGAAGCAGCACCTCGTGAAACCCTTCAATCCGAAGTTTTACTTTGATCTAAGACTTGATATGCCATGAAAAATGAAAACAGTTTCCTCCCTTGATTTTCATTTCTCTTTGCTATGGCCCACAAGAATTTTAGATTGGGGTGAAAATTTGTCACATGAGGTTTCATAGGATTCCGCATCACATGAACCGTTCAGATTAGACACCCATGGCACGTGTACAAAGGTGCACACGTGTGTAGGTGCGCAGGGGAGCATGACTCCATATATATATATATAGAGAGAGAGAGAGAGACGCTCACATGCGAACCGGTTCGTACGTAGTACGTACGAACTTTTTTGAGAACCCATCATAGGTGACGTGAATCCTAAATCTGAACCGTTCATGTGAAGCAGCACCCCGTGAAATCCCTCTGGCCGAAGTTATAATTTAATCCAAAACTTGATGGGCCATGAGATATGAAAACAGTTTCCTTTCTTGATTTGCATTTCTCTTTGCTATGGCCCACTAGAATTTTCGAAAAAAAACTTCGGCCTTAGGGGTTTCACGGGGTGCTGCTTCACATGAACGGTTCAGATTTAGGATCCACATCACCTATGATGGGTTCTCAAAAAAGTTCGTACGTAGCACGTACGAACTTGTTCGCAGGTGAGTGTTCCTCTCTCTCTATATATATATTTATAAAATACGTGGCGCGCATCTATCCGCAGGACCCGTGGTTTAAAAGTCCAGACCATTGGTTTTTTGAGTCATGGTGTAGCAGGTCTCAAAAATCTCCGCGATATTAGGACCGTTTTTAGTTGAATATGAACGACTGTTATATTTCTATTCTTAACCGTTGATCCGTAGGGCACTAACTGAATGGTTAAGATTGCCCGATTGAGGAAAGTTTAGGTCTCACACGAGTGTTTAATTGTTTCGCGTATTCCCACGTTTGGTTATTTATGGATCTTAACGCGTGTGGAATTAATAAGCCGCTTGTTCAGTGGATAGCCCTTATATTGGGACCCACTCGGCCTCTGGACTCTTATCGGTGGACACGTGGGGCCTACTCGACATTGTGTGTACGCCGCATGACGTTCTCATGTAAATGTAAATGCAGTGGAAATGGACATTAATTATTTCCCCGGGTGATTACGTTGATTTGATTTGACTTTTATTTTTTCAACTTAAAAATTGAAGATACTCGACTCCTAATATATGGGGCCACCATGTGGCATGTGATTATCCCCACTGTCCACCCATCATGCCAACTGAATTTAGGGCATGAGAAAATAGGAAAGAGGCAGATTCAATGTTCAAGTGGACCACAATACAGTTAAAAAGTAATGAAACTTTACTATTAAAAACTTCCGGATGCCTTTATTTACTTTGGTGTGAGCCACCTGGATGTTGAATTTTTTTCATTCATACATGATGGTGTAGCCCATAAATTTATGCCCGTCATTTTGAATGGTTTTTCGAAGCACGAATACCTTCTTATTTTCAAACCGGTGAAATTGTAATAACAGTCTATTTACAAGCTATTTATCCGAATTTAAAAAATCAGACAGGCCCTTATCCCCACGAAGAGCCATACATAAGTGGGTATAAATATATATATATATCCTCTTAGCATGGTAGTAGCCAACCTAGTAAGTTGACCGGCTTGAGTTTGTGCCAGACCATCTTGAATGTAAGGCACACCTCACCTACCGCACGCTGGTGAGGCTGGCACTCGTACAGTGCAAAGGTACGTGTGGGGACTGGCCAGCTTGTATACATATATCTAAGGGTGTGTTTGGCTGGCTGGATTAGACGGGCTTAGGTGGGATGGAATTGCATCTGGTCGTGTGCCATTTCCACTCCATGTTTGGGAAGAGTGGAATTAGGTTATGTGGAATCGTATTGGTCCTGTGCCGATTTCATTCAGTTATAGTAAGTTGTGTAGGTCCCACCATGATGTATGGGCTATATCCATACCGTCCACTCATTTTTTGAGATCATTTTAGAGCATGGGCCAAAAAATCAGATAGATCTAAAGCACAAGTGGACCCCACCATAGAAAGTAATGGAGATTAAATACTTACCATTGAAAACTTCTTTGGGGCCATATAACTTTTAGATTTGTTTCATTTTTAAGCACATGCTATAAATAAGATTACAAAATAAATGAACGGTTTAGATATAACTTATGTCTGTTATTCTCATTGTTTTAAATGGTGGTAGGTATATCCTTTCAATACACTACTGTATTATAAATAAAGTAGGGAATTAAGTTTATCCCATGGTTTGAGGGAACAACCCTGCCATGGGTAATAATTATGTTTTTGGAATCCCATCCCTCCTAATACTTCCCAATGCAACTGGCCAAACACGCCCTAAAATAATTCCGGAAATGACCAAGTTGCCGCTACGCGGGGGTGATGGCATCTTGGCAGCATTAGCAAATATGAGATGTCTATTTGGTCAAACGTAATCATGAAGGTAGGTTACGGTCAAGTCACGCATAAAGAAGGCGATTTATGTGATGTCGACCTAACACATCATGTGCACTGGATGATATGGTAGACCCAGTACACGTGTCAGGTCGATGCATCAATCCGGTCCATCCATCCAGTGACCCCTAGCACAGATGGCTTATATTTCAAAAATCAAAACTATCAGACAATCCTATCCATCAATTCTCTTCCATTGCTCCACTGAATGTTTGACCGTTAACTACCTGCTTTCTCTTCGGGGACTGGAACGCCCAACCTCTCTAGGGTCATCATGTTGCATATGTGAAATCCACTCCGTCCATCTGGTGACAACCGTTATGATTGCTGTGCTTATAAAAGATCGTATTGATAGAAAACTCAGGTGGGACGCACGAATGGGAACAATGTAAAATTGTCCTAAAACCTCTAAGTTCGCACGTTGTGGCCCATATGAGTTTTTAATCAGACTGATTTTTGTACCTTTCCTTCATCCTGTTGATTCCAACCTAATGAATGGGTTTGATGAAAGATACACACCATGAAGGGCCCATACATAAACCTATGGTTGGTGTTCCATCCCCATCACTCCCTCTTCTGTGGCCCACCTGAATTATGTATCTAACTAATTTTTGGCCCCATGACCTAAGCATCATGGACCATACCTGATAGATGGACTGGATTTAATACATACAACATGGTGGTCCGCAAAGAGGTTGGTGTTGCAGCGGGAAGCGGATTAGCAGGTGTACCATACACGACCGACCTGTCTGTTGTGTGTACGTGTCAGCTCCTTGAGCCCTGGAACGCATGAACGGTTGGAAGGAGATCAAAACTACGTGGGCCCCACAATGATATATTTATTATATCCACACCGTCCGTCCATTTGGTGAGATCATTTTATTTCATGATCCAAAAAATGAGACGTATCCAAATCTCAAGTGGACCACACCACAGATAACAGTGGAAACAATGATTCCCACCATTGAAACATTCTTAGGACCCACTATAATATTTATTTTCCATCCAATCTATCCATAAGGTCACACAGACCTGGATGAAGAGGAAAAACAAATATCAGATTGATCCAAAACTGACCCCAAAGAAGGTTTCCATGGTAGAAGTTCAATCTCCTACTGCTTTCTACATTGTGGTCCACTTGATCCTTGGATAAGTCTAATCTTTGGGCTCAAGCCTTACAAAGAGCTCTTCAAATTGACGGACGGTTTTGATATATAACATATACCTCATGGTGGGGTCCACAGAACTTGGTGACGTCAACACATCAGCCAGGTCAGTGGTGTGTGGTACACCCGCTAATCCGCTTCCGTGTTGCAGAGGATTCCAAGTCTTTCTGGCTTTGATCCTATCAACTCGCACGCATCCTTTCATGTGAACTCACCTAATGGCCTTTCTTTTCAAAATATGAAAGTCAATCAACCAAACAAACAAACCTAAAAAAAAAAAAAAAATCCAGATTTCTCACCCGAATTTCCCAAATGCATCTGTGGTATTATGGTCATTTCCGGGTTACGGTCCGTTACATTCAGGACTCTTCTTGTATTGTTTTTTATTAATATTATTTTATTATTTTTAAAAATGTGTTCACATTCGGTCAAATGTATCTTAATGCAGCCATTTTTGACATTGTACAAGACTGATTTCTGTCTTTTACTGACCCTTGATTTATTATTATTATTATTATTTTTTAATTTGATTTTGGATTACAGTCTCTGTCAGATGCAGTCCGTCAAGGTACATGTCCGGGCACTGTGGGAACAATCGGGTTGGAGTACTTGTTGGAGGTAAACTCAGTTTTTACCCTTTGAAGGAAAACACATATAAGATCTAGATCAATTTACTTTGGACGAATCATAGCCATAGGTTTCTGATGTATTATGGACTGTTTGGTGTTCTCGTTCTCACTGTCCCTTCAGGGGTTTTGGTGATCCAAGTGGTTGATCCGATGGGCCCCAAGTATTTTCCAGATTGGAAGATCCTGACCCGTCAATCAGGAAGGGAAATGGTACTATGAGGTCGACCTCATGGGAAGTGGCCCACCGGGATGTGTCAAACATCAACACCATCAGTCAGATGCACCATTCCAAGGTGGCCCACATTCTTAAAAATCAAGTCAATCCATGACTTGGGTGGGCCACACACATACAACAGGTGAGAGGAGTTATCCTCTCATTAAAATCTACATAATTATTTATTGGCCCCTCTGAGACGTGGTTCATAAATCCAGCCCATCCATTGTGTGTGTCCCACTAGGATGAGGGGCCATACTAAGTTTCAGCTGCATCCAAAATTCAGGTGGGAAGTCCATGAGGTTGACCTTATAGTGCCATTTCCCCCCCCCCCCCCCCCCCCCCACACACACACACACACACATATATATATGCATCAGCTGTCCTGAAAGGGCCAAAGATTTGGATGCCTTGGATCACCCTCCATTCATTAGGTGACCCATCTGATAAAAAATCTGGATTACTGAAACATGGCCCTGCCTATGAGGACTGGTGCATCAGGAAGCTGTTACCGTCTTACCAAAACCTTTCAGCATTTAACAATAATAATTTGTTGTGGCCGCCCTTGATCGGCTGCTCTGATTCTCTGTACAAGGGATAGCGAATGGTGGGCCCCACATGCTCATAACTTGATGTGATGAGAGGGTGAAATCAGGTGGACTTTTGAGGCCAGTGGTGACTTTGTGAAGCTTATCATCATCTCATTAAGATTAGTGTTGCCAGTCTTTCTAGTATGTGATTTTGATAAGGTGTTGGGCCCACCTTGCTAATGCCATGGTCTAGTAGTTGCAAAGAGCCCTGATAAGGCTACTTCTTCTGGATTCTAGTCCTAGTTGCTACATCTGCTATTGTAGCACATTTACATGGGATCCGGTGCTGTCATCAGATACGAGTCATGAAGCAGGTGCCTCTAGCCTAAAATTAGTCTAGCCCACAAATCAGTTGGGTCACAGTTGTATGAAAGAAATGGATTTTGATAGATGTGATCTGAGTGGGATTGGAAACAGGCTCATGTGATGGGGAGAAAGTAATACCCAACAAGGTGGTATCCCTGACATGGTGCTATTTCATTGGCTTGCAGATGCCTATCCAAGAAGGGTTGACCTGCGAAAGTTGGTGGGCCCCCTCTGACAGCTTCTGCAAGCCAATTAAATGGCACCACGTCAGGGATAACACCTTGTTCGGCGTTAACACCCAATCAGCTTCCCTATGTGAAGAGCATCTCATTTCTCCACTCAAATATCTTGGTTCTTCTAGGACTTTGATCAGACTCGGTGACTGAGACTAGACACACCACCTATCTAGTGGTCCCTGACTCACAAACTTGTAAGTTCTTCCACCTTGTGTGGCCTCTAATTTTTCAAGAGGTAATGACTTGGCTGCTGTGGGTCCCACCCACATAATGTTTGCCGCATTGTGTAATTTGATAATGGTTAGAAAGGATTGGAATGCATTTGATATTTCTATGGTGCGAAATATGCAATAGTCCCAAGCTATAATGCTAAAGGATGTACATGAAATCAATTAGGGCCTGTTTGGGTGCCGCTCAAAAATAACTTCGTCACATTTTATATAAACTAATTGTAACTATGTATCAGGGTATGTTTGGTTTGTGCTGAATATCATAATATTTCATGATTAATCAGACTTATGTGGTGAAAAATATCATGAAATTTGATCTTTGGCGCAACCAAACGCACCCTTATAATCAGCAATTTATATAAGGGCGTGCTTGATTACCACCAAATTCCATGAAATATCATTTGAAAATTTGCACCAAATTAGACTGATTAATGGAAAAATGTTGTGAAATTTCATGATATTCGGTACAACAAATGCACCCTAAACTATGATCTCTAATACATAATAATGGATGTACGAAAATGAGACGAAATCTTTTTTATTTTAAGTGGCAACCAAACATGCCCTTTGTCGAATGATTGTCAACTAAATATGCCTGAGCACACTCCTTCCTGCATTTTCAGTTTAATTTATTAGAAAATTCAATACATGATGCTCTTATTATGATCAGTGAAGACGGTCCATGTTCTTATTTTCAGAGCCATGATTTCTATTTCTCAGTTGGAACCTTTCTCTTCTCAGGCATTCTCACAGGGGGTACCATAATGGCTGGCCTGGCTATGCTATGCTGCTACATCAGACGACGTTCCTTGTCCATGAGAAGCCGGAATAGCACAAGACGTCTACTGTCTGAAGCTGCAGGATCCTGCACTGTCCCTTTCTACCCCTACAGAGAGATCGAGAGGGCCACGAATGGCTTTTCTGAGAAACAAAGGCTAGGAACTGGGGCCTATGGGACGGTATATGCAGGAAAACTTCACAACGATGAATGGGTTGCTGTCAAAAAGATCAGGCATCGAGACACCGATGGGATTGATCAAGTCATGAATGAGATCAAACTCCTTTCAACAGTCAGCCACCCGAACCTCGTCCGCCTTCTCGGTTGTTGTATAGAGAGAGGTGAACAGATCCTGGTGTATGAGTTCATGCCCAATGGAACTCTATCTGAGCACCTGCAGAGAGAGCGGGGCCATGGCCTACCTTGGACAGTCCGCCTCACCATTGCAACAGAAACTGCTAAGGCCATTGCCCATATGCACACAGCCATGAACCCGCCGATATATCATCGGGACATCAAGTCAAGCAACATCCTCCTGGACCACACTTTCAACTCGAAGGTAGCAGATTTCGGTCTTTCAAGGCTTGGCATGACCGAATCATCGCATATTTCGACAGCCCCACAAGGGACTCCGGGGTATCTGGACCCTCAATACCATCAGAACTTCCATCTCTCCGACAAGAGCGACGTTTACAGCTTTGGAGTGGTGCTGGTTGAGATCATAACTGCATTGAAGGTGGTAGACTTTTCTCGGGTGCACACCGAAGTGAATTTGGCTGCACTTGCCATCGATAAAATTGGCAAAGGGTGTATAGATGAAATCATAGACCCCTTTCTAGAGCCACACCGAGATGCATGGACCCTCTCGTCCATCCACAAGGTGGCTGAGGTGGCTTTCCGATGCCTTGCATTCCACAGGGACATGAGGCCTTCTATGATGGAAGTGGCAGCTGAGCTGGACTACATCAGGCTCAGTGGGTGGGCCCAAGGGGAGGAGAATGTTTGTGATGCTTCATCGGTTTCGTCCTTCTCATCGCCATCACACAACAGTATTAATTCACGGACGATGTCGAAGAAGACAGCATCCGTGGGGAGTAAGAGGTTGGTGGTCCCACAGAGGAGTGAATGCGTCCTGTCGATGGAGCTGGCAACAGGGTGCTCCCCTGTTTCTGTGCAAGATCCATGGTTTAGTGAACAGAGCTCTCCTTCATCAAACAGCCTGTTGGGTAATGTGGTTCAGTGATTATCTAAAACACTAACCTGCTGTTATTTGGACTGGTTTTCTTCTATGTTGTAATTCTCTTGTGAATATAGGGAATTTCCCTGGTTTTGGGTCCCTCACATCTTCTGAAATATACATTCCGTCGTATAACGACTGTATCAATCTGTATCAATCGGAATTCTAAAACTCACTGACTCAACTTGAAACTCGACTGAGTCAACTTGTAAAGTCGAATTTGATAGTGACTCAGCAAGACTCATCAAGTAGACTCATTAACTCGATCGACTCGACACGCTGTTACTCAGGACAAGTCACTCAACTTGTCAGACCTCTTGAGTTATAAAGTTAACTAATTTGAATATTTCCTACCATAGCAATCAACTATCAAGCCGACTCAGTCCAAATGTTCATCAAGTCGAGTCGAGTTTTCAAGTTTTTAAACTATGGTGTCAATACGCTGTGTTTTGTAAACGAATGAACTGTATTTTGAGTATGTTTTCCGTCATTACCTAATTGCCATCATCCATATCATTATAGTGGCGACATTCCTGAATTACTTCCGTTTCATTAGGATCAATATTCCTTCGAGGTGGGGTCAATTTGGTCCCGCTGTGGAAGGAAACAAGTAAATCAGATGGGCCCACGGTTTTTGTTATGGTAGCCCATTTGGGGCTGGCTCAATCAAAGATTTTCTTAACCTGGGTTCTAAATTTCTAGGATTGATTTATATCGCCACCCACATACACATGATCATGCATACAATCTGTAAGTAGACGCATGAATATCTGATGCTTGCATCTACACATGGACATGACAATAAATCTAAGGCAGGCTGGAGGTTCTGTTCTTAGCTTGGCGAGATTTGAAGAGGCATTTTATAGTGCAGATGAATTTAGATGAATAGCATTCGCCTTTGAAGATGCAGCACCAGCAATCTCCGAAGTGGATCTCATTTGGGGTCTTTGGAATGTTGTTGCAAATGACTGACTTGATGCATGGGGTAGGATACTTGATCTCTTCGATAGGAGTTGGTTTCTGCTCTGGAATCTTGTCTTCCTTGCTTTCGGTAACACTGCCTGTACCAAAAATCAAATACAAATGTATGCACCATGTTTGGATTTACAGGTGAAATGAATAGAGAAGCTCATTTCAATTGAAATGCAATGAGAAAAGCTAATGAAAGTTTCCTAGCGTTCGGAACAAGTAGCCCCAAGTCGCAGGTGCCTTCCTTGCAAGCCCATCTAGAAAGTAATGTATTGCTATTTGGAGCCTAGCGTTCAATGCGAATGCTAAGACCCTGTTTGATTGCCAATGCTAAGGGCCTGTTTGGAGCCCTTCAATTGGGTTGGTGTAGCTCTCATCTCAATTGCATTTTTGGCAAAAAAACAAAAACAAAACCGAGGGGTGTGTTTCGATGAATTATTGAATTGAATCGTGATTACTAGTCTCTAACAAAAATGGATAAATAGAAATCCATACTATGGATAAATAGAAATTCATACTTATTGTTCTCAAGGGCTTAAACTCCAAATTGCAATAACGTTGGGGGTCGTTTGGCTCCCTGTAATCTTAAAAGGAGTGGTGAATTTGTGTTTAGGAAACCTGTTCCGATTTGCCTATGGCTTGTGGGTACTGGGAATGCTATTATACGGAATGCAGTTTGTGTTTGGATACTAGGAATGGAGAGGGAGTGATAAGAGCAGCTTTTTATCACTTACAAAAATATAACCATCAGATAGGAATTCACAAAAACTTTCATCCCATCTTCAAGATGAGAACTGTAAAAGAACCAAATTTAGGGAATCGGATTCCCATGGAAATTCAATTTTCCATTCTTTTTCAAGACCCAAACACAAATTCAGCGCCTCGCCACTGGAATCCATTTTCTATGGGCAGGATTCCCATGAACCAAACGGCCCCTAGTTTGAAGTGGAAATGAAGAAAACCAATGAGGTTATTTCCTTCTTAACCCCTCTTTTGAAACTAGGCGTTTGCAATTCAATTCAATTGTGCATCTAAACGCAGCCCCGCATGAACAAAGAAGAAACTGAGGATTGAGATGATGAACTCACATGTGAACTGAGCAAATAGAGACACCAAGGAAAAAATGAGGAGAGCCAAACGCATGGTGTGGAGTTTAGCCATAGGTTTCAAATGCATGCAATGCTCCATCTCAAGAGAGATGAGAGCTTTTATAACTTTTAAGGCATCTAGAAATAGATTATTACAGGTTGGCTTTTCAGTCTCATTAATTATTAGAACAGACAAGTATGTTTAAAAAGCATAAATGAAATTATAACTTCCGATGTGGTCCATATCAAGGCAGTTTATTGAGGTTTTCTTGAATGCATGACAATGTATTGCAATAAGATATGTTGGGACTCTAGCAGTTGAATTTGGTTTTTTTTTTTTTTTATTTTTATTACAACGAACTCAATGGTTAGTTTGCACGGATTTCTTTTGATGGGGAAGCCCCAAAAAAACTCTTAAATTGAATATTTCAGCTCGTTGATCATGCAAAAGTTACGATAAGCATTCATACTCAAAAGAACAAAGAGCTAAATTATCAAAGAACTGAAATAATCCAATTGAGAGCTTCTATTTATTGTTTTTCCACCATATAAAGTGAAACTTGTCATTTTAACTGTTTGGATCATTGGAAGATAACCTAGATTCAAAGGTTCAAGTTATGAACTATCATACCACAGTACGTCGGGGTGTATTCAAGCAAACCTTTTTTTATTGCAGTATTAATCACGCATGAAGGGCATTTTCGTAAATAGTTACGACTTTAGATGTTAGGTTTAGCTAGTGCTAAGTAACTTTTATATCATGATTAGTATTTTATTGTTTATAACAACTTCTAGGCCCACCTTCAGCACACTCCAGTTGCTCATGGACACATGGAAAGTCAATTTGCTTTGATCTCCACTGTCAGTTAATCAATTGGGCAGGAACATGCACCACACTTCATTTTGGCCGAAACCTGAGTTTGGATTCATGGTTGAATTTAATCTACGTAAATCTCCATCCATAATCTAAATTTAGGTGATTGGACTCAAGACCCAACAGAGTTAACTTGACTTAGTGAGATTTCAAGCCGAATCATTATAATTGATGCATAAGCAATCTTACATTCTCCAAATTTGTCCAACAGAGATGGTTTTTTTTTTTTTCCTTTCCTTTTCAATTTTTAAGTCAAATCATAATTAAGAGACTTAGTGACTTGGACTGACCCATTCGATGGTAAGTCGAGTTAGGACTCACCCAAGTTAAGGTTAAATTGGCTTGAACATGGTGTGTGTAAAGGTCGTTATGGCGCCGTAAGGGTGGCAACGATTAGGCATTAAGGGGTTATAAAGGTCTTAATGGCTGTTATAGAAATAAAAAAAATGACACATAAAGGTCATTATATCCCCTGTAACAACTAATTATGCATCTATAAAGGCCGCAACAGCTCTATAATGGTCCATTACGAGGTTTATACAGGTTTTTAATTTTTTAAAAAATTTTTAATTTTTAACATCCAATAAGAAAAGAGATCACACCGGCAATTATGGGGATCATAACAATCATTACAACCCATATTGTGAAGATAATGCTGGTGGCCGTTATGGCTACTGTTACTATCATGAATACTACTTGGAGCCTAACCCTAATGCTTCAGTCACAATATCTACATTGTGGGACCCCTCTAATGGATTGATTATAATGGTATGCATATGAGGTTCGCATAGCCATTGAAAGCTAATCCTCACCCTTTTATCTTATCAATAAAGTGATATGACTTGTGAGATAGTTACTCAGCCATTTCTAATTTAATAATAATGTCAAACATCTAATGAGTGCCCTTTTACATAATTCCAAAATTGAATACCCGACTCGGTCCAATATCCAGCCAGGTTGAGCTGACTCAGAAATTCGAGCGAGTCTTTATTTGACTCAACTAAATCTTTAATGAATAATCTAATGGATATTTAGAAAGATGATGCAAGGTTGAAATTTATGAGTGAAAATGGGTTAAACAAGCGAACAAATAGCAGTCAAGCTATACCGGGTTGCGACTCATGGGTTTGGCTGAGTTCGAAGGAGAGTTTCTTGGTACCAAATTACTCAGTTTGAGTCATGCTCTCGGCTCGAAATCTAGTCAAAGTGAGTTGACTCAGCTAAGTTTCATATCAAATCACCTAATTACAGAACTATACGCTCTTTTAGACCAAGATCAAGCCAAGGTTTGTCCAAGCCAGACCCACAAAGTAAAACCTAAGCCTACACAAGCCAAAACGAATAGACCCAAGTTCAGACCAGGCTCATGATGGCCAATAAATACTACCACCTAAACTTTGGACTATCTACTTTTGTGCAAGATCTGAGCTATTTATTAAGCGTGCTTGAAAATACATAAAATATTTGTGAAATATTTCTGACTAATAAGTTTTTATACATCATGAGTCCGGCCTAATTAATGAACATGCTTAAATTTTAGGCCCGGGTAAAACCCCAAAGGTAGACATGACAACCTGACCTGAGCCAAAATAAAATAAAATAAAGTAAGTGAAAATGGAGAACATCCAACTTACATTCATTGAGATCAAAGAGCAATGCAGCTGCCAGAGAGAAAAGAGCTAAACGTGTGATGGAGAACTTAGCCATGGTTTAGATAAGAGAGACGAGAGGGGTTTTTTTGTTACTTTTTTTTTTTTTTTTCAAGTATTCATTAGCAGAATCTTGGGACATTGAGTTCACGTGATTTGCCCCCAAACGAGTGTAAGATTGCCATCAACGTGCAGGCACACGTGCCAATATGGTATACGGGTGAGAGATCTGAGCTTTCCATTTGGTTTGGGCACAATGATTATTAAAATTGGGGCTGTTTCACTTCTCAGATGGCCCACATTGTATGGAATAAACTGATGGTTAAATCATTGCTTCGTAGTCGTCTACTTATTTTGTTTGGTGTGGCCCACCTAAGGAGTGAACTGCTCTATATTTTCTTAAAAATGATATAAATAGCGTACCCCATCTAATGTAAAGATCTGATTAGATACTCGTATGATAAATGACACGTGGATTGAAAGGACTTCCATACGTGTGGGCTTATGAAAACTTATTCATGGTTTGGTTTTCACTGCTCGGAGCGTGACATTGCTTGCGGCTTTTATTGGGATTTGGGAAGTTCATGCCGATTGTGCTTTACGGTCAACAAGAACGGATCCGGTGAGTCCGTGACCGTGGGGCCCACCTTGATACATGTGTTGTCTATCCACGCCGTCCATCCGTTTTCTCCAGCTCATTTTAGGGCATGAAGCAAAAAAAAAATGAAGTCCAAATCTGAGGTGGACAACAACACAGTAACAGTGGGGATTGAACAACCACTATTAAAATTTCCTAGGGCCCACCATAATTTTTATTTTCCATCCAACCCATTGATAAGATCAAACGGACCTGTATGGAGGGAAACCACAAATATAAGCTTGACCGAAAACTTTTGTTGCCCACAAGAAGTTTTAATGATGGGCATTGAATCACCGCTGTTTTCCTCGGTGTGGTCCACCTGATATTTCGATCTGCTTTGGTTATTTAAGGATCATTCCCTAAACATAGCTGATAAAATAGATGGTCGGCGTGGATATACAGCACATACATCAAGGTTAGCCGCACGGTCACAACTGTACTAAAGTCGGTGTTTCACCGACCTCACTGAATCAACTCTGAACAAGGTAACGGAGTCCTCCATCCAAAAGTTTACATGTAACATTCTGGATTTTCACTATTTTGGATTTCAAAAATTCTTAAATTTATTTTTATTTTTTTATATAAATTAACTTATAATATCACTTAAATGACTATTAACACTCAATGTTAGTCTATACAGGGGTGGTACCAGTAAAGAACCACATAAATCCGACTAATCAACCATAGAAAACCACCGAATCTGCCCGATCATTTGAACAACAGGTGTAACTCCACGATTTACTCACATAGGACCCAAATCTAACCGACCCGTCGCTAACTAATTAAGACGAGCATAACTAAATTAAAAATCTAACCGAAGCTGAGTCAGATAAGGTCCGAATCTTAACTAATAGACCAAATCAACCCTTGTAATGTCCCGTCCAACCAGCACAGTGTCCCGGGTCGTCTACGTAGAATTTGTCACAGAACCATTAGTTTAAACCGCTTGTGGTGGGGTACCACAAGTTAATTAACCCATGATTAACCCGTTAGAGTAGACCAGACAGACCATGATAGGACCTAGTGCGGGCCGCCAAGCCAACTGGCCATTTATACTAAGCGTCAGCCTGTGCGGGCTATACCGCAACGCAAGAAGGTCAGAAAATTATAAAACTTTAGGAAACCATATATCTCACTGGGCTTGGGGTCCATCACGGACCACGGACTCATTAGACACTCAGAAGTTAATTATTCGAGCTGTTCTAACAGCACTTGTCAACCCACTCAAGGCTAGAGTTGAAATTTGGCACTAATAAGTGAAATTAAGATTTCAGGTTTTTTAGCCGTCGGATTTCTTCTAAATTTACGGTGAAGGTCTAATATAGTATCCTACGCCCTTCCACAAAACCTGGGATTCGATCGTGGCACGGTGACCGTCGATCGCAAATCGGTCCCGTACGACCTAACCAAATATCCGATCGTTCTTAAATTTTGCATGGCCCTCCATTGGGCTATGGACCACCTACTCTATAAGTTTTATGGCCAGGGGACCACCAAAACTAACCCAATAACCAGGATGGGCCCCACAGGGCCATTTAAAGATCGGAACTGCTTACTCAGACCCCATATCCGTTCATCCGATTGTTCCCAAATTTTATATAGCCCCTCATTGGGCCATGAGGCACGTACACACCGAATTTGGTGGCCGGAGGGGTGATAGGGCCGCCTCAACATCAAATAGGATTCTAGGGGGCTATTTTAGAAAATTATGAAAACATAAGGCCAAGGGGCCCAACTTTAGAGAATAAATCTTAGCTCTCTCTCATAACTCCATTCTCCAACAACAACCCATCTCTCTCTCCCCCATAACTTCCTCCAAGTCTCTCCACACCAAACCTCTCTCCTTCATAACTCCTCGACCTCCAACAACCTATCATCTCTCCCTCATAACTTTCACCATCTTCCAACGACAAGCTCTCCCTTTTCATAGCTCCCACCATTCTCCAACAACCGAGGAGAGTAAAGAGAGAAAGAGAGGGTGAAGGTGAGCAAGGTGGACTCTCAATCAAGGTGGGGCCCAAGAGGATCAAACCCATAACCTTCTACACCTTCTCCAAGAAGGATCCCTCATCCACGGCTGCTCTTTATTCCCATTAAACATTTAGGTAAGATCTATCACCTAATTTCCTTGAAACCCTTGTGATGTAAGGAGATTTACATGAGAATCTAACATGTGATGGTTGTTCTTACGGTACCGGCCGTTTTGCCCCAAGATCCACATCTCTTAGGACGTTTTCCGAATCTATAATGATCCATAGGTGCGGACTATTATCCTTAGGTGGCCTAGCACCAATTATAGTAGGAGTTTAATGATTTTGTTTGATGAGTTGTTGTATTGAAGAAATTAGGGAAAACCTATAAATGTGCGTGTTGTTGGAATTGCATGGTTTTGCATGTTTAGTTTATATTTGATGATGATCTTGTCTCTCACATGATTTAGCATAGGAATAATTATATGCTCATGTTTGTTTGATTGATTTGATCCTATGTGTTGCTCCATAGTGTTTAGAGATCTTGACTCATTTGTGTATAATTCCTTGAGGTGTTGGAGGTGCTCCACTTCCTCACTAATTCACACACTCACATGAACCTTATTCATGATAACGTAGTATGCTTACTAGGAATATGTGAATCATAGGTTGTAATGTATGTGAACATGACGTGCTTATGGTAGATGATAATATTGATGGTTGTCATACTATGAATCGACATTGAACCCTCGGGTTGGTCGAGAACACGAGGAGAGACGCTAGTCCCGTTGGTAGGATTATGCTAGGGCCAGACATGTGTGCTTGGTCGGGTGTGCTCGGGTGGCAGTAGTTCGACTACATGAGTCCTCTGTGCCCAATGTCACTCGTCTCATGCTCTCCTGACCCGTGCGGTCTAGCCTACTGTCTGACCAATTCTGTTTGTTAACCCTGGTTGCTCACATATGCATGAAACTTTAAACACCCTACAACCATTGTAGCCCATCAATAACCCACTAGTAAACTGGACCACAGCCTCGTGAGCCGGGCATGGTGTAATGGGACACTGTGTTTGAGCTGTCGGCCTACGCTGAGGTGTCGCGCCTCCTCGTAGTGACCGCGAGCGATCCCTTTTGTAATATCCTGAATTTTTCACTGTTTTGGACTTTCGAAAATTCTTAAATTTTTTTTAATTAATTAACTTATAACATCACTTAATGACCTTTAGCACTCAATATTAGTTTATACAGGGGTGGTACCAGTAAAGAACCGCACAAGTCCGATTAATCAACCGTAGGAAGTTAACGAATTCGCCTAATCGCTTGAACATCAGGTGTAGCCCCATAATTTACTCACATAGGACCCAAATATAACTGACCCGTTATTAATTAATCAAGAAAAGCATAACTAAATTAAAGATCTAACCAAAGCCGAGTCAGATGAGGCCCGGATCTTAACAATAGACCAAATCAACCCTTGTAACGTCCCGTCCAACCAGCATAGTGTCCTGGGGGGTCCACGTAGGATTTGCCGCAAGACCATTCATTTAAGCCACTCAAGGTGGGGTACTACAAGTTAATTAACATAAGATTAACCCATTAGAATAAACCAGATAGGTCATGATAGGGCTTAGTGCAGGCCACCAAGCCAGATGACCGTTTACACTTACCATCAGCCCGTACGGGATATACCGTGGCACAGAAAGGTCCAAAAATTATAAAAATTTAGGAAAACCTATATCTCACTGGGCTTGTGGTCCATCGCGAACCACGGACTCATTGGGCCCCCAGAAGTTAGTTGTTCGAGCCGTTCCATCAGCGCTCAACAACCCACCTAAGGCCATAGATAGAATCTGGCATTGGTAAATGAAACTGAGACACCGGGCCTTTCAGCCATTGAATTTCTTTAAAATTCATGATGAAGGTCTAATGTGGTGTCATTCACCTGTCCACAGAATCCAAAACCCGATCATGGCACGGTAACCGTTGATCGCAAATCAAGCCCATACGATCAAACTAAATATCCATTCATCCTTAAAATTTTCATGGCCCTTCATCGGGCCATGGTCCACCTATTGTATAAGTTTCATGGCCAGGGGACCACCAGAACCTCTCCAATCACCAGAATAGACCCCACAGGGCCACTTAAGGATTGGGACCATATGGACAAACCCTACATCCGCTTATCCGTTTTGTTGTAAATTTTACATGGCCCTTCATCGGGCCATGGAGCACCTATCCTGCGGTGTGCATCAATATGTACACCCCATCGTGGGCCCTAGATCATAGAAACACCCTCCCATAGGTCTAGTATAGTAAAAACTTAGCCCTTAGGGCCATTTACACCAATTTTGACATTATAAAAAGGCCTTCTTTTGGGCACCCCTCTCCCCATACGATTTTTGCCTAGGGAAGGAAAGAAAGAAAGAAAAAGAGAGAGAAAGAGAGAAAGAGAAAGAGAGGAAGAAAGAGTGAAATAGAGAGTGAAGGAGAGTTAAGGTAGACCTTAGATTGAGGTGAGGCCCAAGGGAATCAACCCTTTCAACTCCCTATCCATTCTCCAAAGGAAACCCTCCTCCATAACCTCAACAATCATCCATGGGTCGTCTAGGTAAGATCTTTCACCCCTTCTTCTTGAAAATCCATGTATTAAGAAGAAATTGACTTGGAATTTTAACATACAAGAGCTTGTTCTAGGGATTCCGGCCGATCAACCACAAGCCCTCAATCCTGGGTCATTTTCTGAATCTCCAACGATCCATAGGTGCGGATTATTGCTCTTAGGTGGCCTAGCACCAATTCTATTATGAGTTTAATGATTTTGATTGCTTGGATGCTATGATTGAAGAATCTAGAGAAACCCTAGGAATTGTATGTCGGTATGAAATTGTATGTTTGACTCTCTCATGATGTGTTCTTGCCTCTAACATGATTTTGTGTATGATTGATTACATACTCATGCCTTATTCAATTTTTTCATATGTTGTTGCTTTATGGTATGTATGATTCACTACTCTTGTGTATATGATTTCCTATGATGGAGGAAGTGCTTAACTTCCTCACAAAACCACACACTCACATACACTTTATTTCATGATAGTAGTAGCTTGCTTGTTAGGGATATTTGATTCGTATGATTGAGTTACATGAAATTATGATGTTGATATGCTAGTTGATAACTTAAATAGTTGACATGTTATGGATCACCATCATACCTTTGAGTTGGTCAGGAACATGAGAAGAGCGAAGGCAGTTCCGTTGCTAGGATGTCATAATGCAAATGTAACGCCCGAAAAAATTGGGGGTCGTGCATACGCTCGACTCCCGAGTTCCCGAGTGTCACTTATCATCAATTTTATGATTTTAAGATTAATCAAGTTTAAATGCGCAGCCTGAAATTATTTGGAGCATGAAATGCAACCACAACTAGTTTATTGAAGTGAAAGAGATATATATATGTATAAGTTCAAAAGAATATAAAGGGGTCGTCCAAGGCATTGCCCAAAAAAAATCACAAGAGAAATATGTCCAAAAGAATGGTGCGCTGAGCCCACGACTCACACCCCAGAATCCAGTCTCCTAAGCCGATGGATAACCGCCCATCAACTGGGAGTAGGAGAACTCGTCCTCCTCACTTAAGCTCGCACCGCACGGATCGTGAAACTCAGTACAACCTGTAGCTACTGAAGAGTCTGGGTAGTGTTTTAAAACACTGTCCCAAAGTGGGAGTGAGTGATCAACTCAGTGGGTGCTATTAATCTTAAGTTACAACAAGCATCAATTATAATATAAATTTAATGAAACACAGCCAATCATCAACACCTAACAACTCTTATTAAAATGCATACATACGAAAATTTAATGATGCATGCCTTTGCCATAACGCTCCCTTGAGCGACTCCATCTAACGATCGCGTATGTCAGCACTCCCTCATTACGACCTCAATTTTCGAATCACCACCTTAACTAATGCGATGCAATGCGATTGTGTTAGACGAGTTATTAGTTAAGTCTATTCATCCAGCAGATTGGAGAATCTGATGCACCCCACGTATTAATGCCCTAAGCCGATTGCGAGGCCAAGACCCCCTAATGCGTGAGGCCGAGACCTCGCGGTTCGTGATCCCGTCGGGTTCCTCATCCCTGACTTCAAGCACATGAGGAGTGCCAAGAGAAAGGGATCGCTCGAGGTCACTATAGGGAGGCCCAACACCCCAATGTAGGCCGACAGCTCAGACACAGTGTCTCATTCCATCATGCCCAGCTGACGAGGTTGTGAACCAATTTTAAGTGAGTTATTAATGGGCTACAACGGTTGCAGTGTGGTTCAGGTTCCAAACATATGTGAGCAATCAGGGTTAACAATCAAGGTTGGTCAGAATGTAGACTAAACCGTAAGAGTCAAGTGAGCGTGAGACGAGCGACATCGGGCACAAGAGACCCATGCAGTTGAACTATAGCCGTCCAAACACACCCGCCCAAATCCATAGGTTTAGTCTCGAGATGGTCCTACCGAGGGGACCACCTTCGCTCTCCTCATGATTCTGGCCAACCCAAAGGCATAAATAGTGATCCATAGCATGCCGAGTAACAATGTATCACTAGAACAACAAACGCATGTTCTCATACATATCAATATACAATTCATATTCTCTTAGTAAGCTAGGCCAACCATATCAAGAAACAAGTGCATGTGAGTGTGTGTGTAAGAGTGTGTGGGTGAGGAAGTTAAGCACTCCCTCCATTTTGAGAAGTCATGTGTATAAGAGGAAGAAAATCATACATACTATGGAGTAAATATACATGAAAAAGAATTCAATAAGGCATGAGCATACACCATCCATACACAACATCATATGAGAAGCATGAACAACATCATGTGAGTCAAACGCACCATTCCACACCATTTCAACAAACATGCAATTCCTAGGGATTTTCTACATTCTCCAAAAATGTCACCCAAGCAATCAAAATCATTAAACTCATAATAGAATTGGTGCTAGGCCATTTAAGAGCAATAGTCCGCTCATTTGGATTCGATGGAGGCTTGCAAACGACCTAGGGGATGTGGATTTTATGGTAGATCGGCCGGAATCCCTAAAATTAATCCTTGCATGTGAGAAATTTCATGTCAATCCTTTCTTATTACTTGGATCTCAAGAAGAAGTGGTGAGAGGTTCTTACCTAGATGGCCAATGGATGAATTTGGGGGTTGTGGCGAAGAGTTTCTTCTTGGAGGAGAGGTAGAGAGTTGAAAAGGGTTAATGCCCTTGGCCCTACCTCAATCTATGGTCTACCTTGCTCTTCTTCACCCTCTCTTTCTCTCTTTCTTCCTCTCTTCCTCCTTCTCTTTCTCTTTCCCTCTCTTTCTCTCCCTTTTTCTTTCTTCCTTTCTTTCCCTTGGGCAAAAATTGTATGGGGAGAAGGGTGCCCAAAAGGTCTTTTTATAATGTCAAAATTGGTGTAAATGGCCCTATGGGCTAAGTTTTTACTATACTAGACCTATGAGAGGGTCTTTCTAAGATTTAGGGCCCACTATGAGGTGTACATACTGATATACACCGCATGATAGGTGCTCCATGGCCCGATGAAGGGCTATGCAAAATTTGAAAACGATCGGATATGGGGTTTGACCATATGGTCTCGATCCTAAGCGACCCAGTGGGGTGTATCCCGATGATTTGAGAGGTTCTGCTGGTCCCCTAGCCATGAAATTTATAGGGTAGGTGGTCCATGGCCCGATGAAGGATCATGTAAATTTTTGGAGCGATTGGATATTTGGTTTGATCGTACGGGTCCGATTTGTGATCAATGGTTACCGTGCCATGATCGGGTTCCAGATTTTGTGGATAGGTGTAGGACACTACATTAGACCTTCATCGTAAATTTTAAAGAAATTCGATGGCTGAAAAGTCTTATATCTCAATTTCATTGACACATGCCAAATTTTCATCCTGGCCTTGGGTGGGTTGCATTTGGCAAGTACCACTGGAACGGTGTGGATAATTAATTTTTAGATGTCCACTGAGTCCATGGTCCGCGATGGACCACAAGCCCAGTGAGACAGACATTGCTCTATAATTTTGTAACTGGTGGCCCACCAACGAGCTGTTTAAAGCTTATTCGAGAAATTGGGGCATTTCTGGAATGAATTAGGTAATGAGATTTCTCGTGGGCACTGATTAGGGTTTGGATTAACTATGTTTATAGTATGACCTATTTATAACTAGTGAAAGTGGAGATTTGGTCATGAATACTCTAAGCCATTGGTTTTAGGCTAAAAGAGTACAGGGGTTCGTTTGGTCTATTAACCAAAATCCGGGCCTTGTCTGACTTAGCTTTAGTTGGATATTTAATTTGGATTAAGGATGGATCGGTTAGATTTGGGCCCCACGTGAGTAAGTCATGGGGCTAAACTCAATATTTGAGTGATCGGACGAATTCGTTTGTTTTCTACAGTTGATTGATCGAATTTGTATGATTCTTTACTGGTACCCGCCCCTATATAAACTGACATTGAGTGCTAATGATCATTAAGGGTTATTATAAGTTAATTAATAAAAAAAAATTTTAAGAATTTTTGAAAATCTAAAAACAGCGAAAATTCAGGATGTTACAGCAAAACACAGGGTTTTAGACGAGGGCGTGTGGGCGACAATAGTTAGACTACATGGGTCCCTTGTACCCAATGTCGCTCTTCGCGTGCTCACCCGACTCATGTGGTCTAGCCTAATTACTGACCAACCCTGTTTGTTAACCCCGTATGCTCACATATGTATGAAACCTAAACCACCCTACAACCGTTATAGCCCATTAATAACTCATTTGAAATTGGTCCACAGCCTCGTGAGTCGGGCATGGTGGAATGGGATACTCTATCCGAGCTGTCGGCCTACGCTGGGGTGCCACGCCTTCCCGTAGTGACCGTGAGCGATCCCTTTCTCTTGGCACTCCTCATGTGCTTGAAGTCAGGGATGAGGAACCCGACGAGATCAAGGACCGCGAGGTCTCAGCCTCACGCATTGGGAGATTTTGGCCTAGCAACCGGCTTAGGGCATTGATACATAGGGTGCATCAGATTTCCCAACTTGCTGGATGAATGGACTTAATTAATAACTCAGCTAATACGATCGTATTGTATCGAATTAGTTAGGGTGGCGACTCGAAAGTCGAGATCACTTTGAGGGAGTGCTGACATACACGATCGTTAGACGGAGTCGCTTGAGGGAGCGTTGTGGTGAGGGCATGCATCATATCATTCAGCATGCATGCATATTAATAAGATTAGTCAAGTGTTTGATATTACCTGCTTTTCATTAAATTCGTATTATAATTGATGCCTGTTGTAACTTGAGAGTAATAGCACCAACTGAGTTGATCATTCACTCTCACTCTGGGATGATGTTTTAAAACACCACCCAAACTCTTCAGTAGCTACAGGTTGTGCTGAGCTTGACGAGCCATGCGGCTCGAGCTTAAACGAGGAGGACTAGTTCTCCTACTTCCAGTTGATGGGTGGTTCTCCATCGGCTTAGAAGACTCGATTTTGGGATGTTGAGTCGTGGGCTCAGCGCACTATTCTTTTGGACATATGATTCTCTTGTGATTTTTGTTGGGCAACGCCTTGGGTGACTCTTTTATATTCTTTTAGACTTGTACATATATATATATATATATATATATATATATATATATATATATATATATATATATATATATATATATATATATATATATCTCTTTCACTTCAGTAGACTAGTTGTGGTTGCATTTTATGTTCCAAGTAATTTTAGGCTGCGCGTTTAAACTTGATTAATCTTAAAACCATAAAATTAATGATAAGTGACACTCGGGAACTCGGGAATCGAGCGTATGCACGACCCTCGATTTTTCAGGGCATTACACCTTTTTTCTCGGCACTCCTCGCGTGCTTGAAGTCGGAGATGAGGAACCCGACGGGATCACGGACTGCGAGGACTCGGCCTCATGCATTGGGGGGTCTTGGCCTCGCAATCCATTTAGGGTATTAATACGTGGGGTGTATCGGTTTTCCAAACCTACTGGATGAATGGACTTAATTAACAACTCGGTTAACACGATCGCATTATATCACATTAGTTAGGGTGGCGACCCGGAAGTCGAGGTTACTCTAAGGGAGTGTTGACATATGCGATCGTTAGATGGAGTCACTCGAGGGAGCGTTGTGGCGAGGGCATGCATCATTTCATCCCGCATACATGCATTGTAAATAAGAGCTGCTAGGTGTTGATGATTATCTGTTTTTCATTAAATTCATACTATAATTGCTGCCTGTTAGAACTTAAGATTAATAGCACCCACTGAGTTGATCACTCACTCCCACTCTGAGATGGTGTTTTAAAATACCAATCAGAACCTTTCTTAGATGCAGGTGATGTAGCGCATGAGGAGCCTAGCGATGCGAGCCCCGATGAAGACGACGATTTCTCTTACTTTCAACTGATGGGAGGACCTTCATCGGATCAGTAGATGAGGCATTGGATTGCTGAATAGAGGGCTCAGCCCCATTCTTTTTGGACAGATTTTTTTTTTGTGATTTTGTTGGGGGTCGCCGTGTGCGACCCTTCTATTCTTTTGAATATGTACATAGATATATATTTGATCTTTTCATTCCAGTGGGCTTGTATGTTAATGCTTCAGGTTCCAGGGAATCCCAGGCTGCGCAACTAAACCGGACTTAAATGCATATTAGTGAAATCGGTTATAAGTGGCACTCGAGAACTCTGGAGTTGTGCGTATGCGTGACCCCCGATTTCTAGGGCGTTACATTACACGTGGCAGCATTTGATGGTATCAGCAGGGGAAACGGATGGGCTACTCCCCCTGCCACAAGCCCGGTGGGTGGTGGTCGGTGCGTTGTGGGCCCTACCATGATGTATGTGTTTCATCCATTTCATTCATCCATTTTTACAGATCATTTTAGAGCTTTATGGAAGAAATTAGAAATATATAAGTCTCAAGTGGACCACACCACAGGAAAACAATAGTAATTGGATATCCACCATTAAAATCCTCCTAAGGCCCACTGTATGGTTTATTTGACATCCAATCTGTTGATTAGGTCATACAGGCCTTGATGAAGGGAAAAAACAAATATCAGCTCGATTCAAAACTTTTATGGCCCCCAAAAGGTTTTTAATGGTCAACGCTAATTCAACACTTTTTCCTGTAATGTGGTCCACTTGAGATTGAAATATACTTCATTTTTATTCGTATACCATAAAATGATCTGAAAAAATAGATAGATGGCATGGATGAAACACATACATCATGTTGGGTCCCACAGAGCACCGACCAACAACCATTAGCTAGTGGAGGGGGAGTAGCCAATCCATTACCATAAGTAGGGAAACGGTTTGGCTGGTGTGAACGCGGATTTCCTACGAAAGGCTTTCGCAGGAAGTTCCTGCGCTAGGAACGTAGGTGGGGCCCACTGGAATGTTTGTGAGAAATCCTCACTGTCCATCCATTTTGTGGGTTCATTTTAGTACATGAGGCCAAAAATGAACCGTATACAATGCTCAAGTGGGCTAAAAACGTGATAATTAAACTTCACAGTTGAAATATTCGTGGGGCCACAAAAGTTTTAAATCATGCTTATATCTGTGTTTTCAGTTCATCCCAGTAGGAATGACGTCATTAACGGTATGGATGGCATATAAACATCATTATCGAACCCAGGGAAGTTTCAACGGTAGGAATTTCCCTAACTATTTTTTCTTTTAGTACGACCCACTTGCGCGTTGGATCCTGTTCAATTTTGGCCTACTCTCCTAAAATTAGCTCACAAAATGGATGGACGGTGAGGATTTCTCACAAACATCACGGTGGGCCCCACCTAATTTCCAAGCGTAGGAACTTCCTGCGGAAAGCCTTTCGCAGGAAATCTGCGTTCGGCTGGTGTACCACTCACACAGTTGATATGCAGTTGTTGTAGGTACGAGTCGTGTCATGCGAAGACGAGCACTGACGCTCCACGAGCTCCAAGTTGTACGGACGGTTCAAAGGAGATCAAAGTTACATAGGCCACACAGTGATGTATTTATTATATCTACACCGTTCATCTATTTTTAGATATCATTTTAGAGCATCACTTAAAAAATGAATCATATCCAAATATCATCTGGACCACACCACAAATATAGATAATGATTTTCACAGTTAAACAATTTGTAGGGCCCACCATCCCTTTTAGTTTCCATTTAATGTGTTTGTCAGGTCACAAAGACATGAATGAAAAGGAAAAACAAATTTCATATTAATCCAAACTTATGTGATCCCAAAAAGGGCTTCAATGGTAGACGTTTAATTCCTCACTATTTTTTCCAAAGTGCCCCACTTGATAGTTATACTTGTCTTATTTTTCATCTCAAGCTTAAAGATGAGTTTGTCAAGTGTATGGACAATTTAGACATAATACATACCTCAAACTTATAGAATTTATTGACATCAATAGAGCAGATATATAGCTAGTGTGAGTGCCCTCAAGAATTGAATATGCGGCTCAACTCAAACCTAAGTTACCTAACAATGATGACCCAAGCGCTTAGCATGTATAGACCTGGTATATGATTGATGTCGAATGAAATTGATTACCTATACAGCCACTCACTTAATATATAAATAGGATCAGCCAATATTCATCAGGTAAGGTGATACTAAATTACTAATAACTTTCCGTACTGAATGTCTTTTCAGTTTAGATAAAAGAAAAAAATAAAAATAAATGAAAAAATATCCTAGATGGAGAACTGAATTCAATTTATGAGTGTAGACACAAATTACAACTAAGTTAACAATTACTTGATTAATGGTACATATTACACTATGAAATGTAAACAGTATGAAAAAAGTAAAAATTTATAATTGATTACTGAAAAGGTAAAGTGATTATACTAAATGAAATGTAAATGATGGGTAAGAAATTGATTTTTTTAAAAGTTTTTAATCATTGTGGTTTTGTTTTAACTAAGAAAATTGTTTTAATCAAACTTAATGATAACCCAATGATCTACTTCTGGTTAGTAAATAATATTGGAAGAATTTGATCATGAGTATATGTATGGATAAAGTGAACTCCTTCCAATCATATTGGGTGTGTGAATGAGAGAGAGAGAGAGAGAGAGAGAGAGAGAGTAAGTATAGAATGAGATTTCCAACCTCTTTCCAAAGGAAATTCTTATGGATGGTTGTAGAATACCTTTATACCTACCAAAGGAAATTACTTGTACTATTCAAATTTCTCCAACATTAAGATTGATTGTGAAATACCTCCCAGCCAAAGAATTATCATTGACATTGAAACATCATAGACCATTGAATTTCATGTATGATCTAGCATTTTAAAGTTTAATTTTGAATTAAAAAAATTCTATATAATACTCTCAAGATCTTAGAATTTTGATCTTTTTTTAATTCAGAAAAAATCACATTCTTCTTTACAAATCTAATGAATTTCCCTCGCACATTGTAATATTTATTTGTCATCGGACTTGTTGAATAGGTCACAAAGATCTACACAAAGGAATAACACAAATTCCAGCTCAATCCAAAACTTTCTGTGACCATAAAACAGTTTATGATGGTAAGCATTCAATCACCCTTCTTTTCTTTGACATCGTTCACCTGAGATTTAGATCTGCCACATTTTTGAGCTCACTCCCTTAGAATGAATTGGCAAAATAGATGAATGGTATATATCAAGCACATACTTCAAAGCATTTCGTTACTGAAAGGGTTAGTATGCAATCCACGTCCATGTAAGTATAGTTCTCCCTCTTCTTCTTCTTCTTCTTCTTCTTCTTCTTTCTTTCTTTTTTTTTTTTTTAAAAAAAAATTAATTATTTTATTTTATTTTTTTACACACGCACACACCCCCCACATACTTCAAACTTCAAAGTAGCATTTCGGTACTGTAAGTATAGTTCTCCTAGTTACATATGCCAGAAGTCTCATCGATAGATCTGAAATGTCCATCTAGCTTGATCATCACAGCCCACCCAACAAAATCACAAAGGTCCACCCAACAAAATCACAAAGGTCCACCCAACAAAAACCACAAAGATTGGAAGATTGTAATCACATTATCAAATAGCCATGAAATGAACGGAAATTCTCATTATTATTATTATTTGAAGGCAATGAAAACAGAGAAGGAACGGTAGAGCTCATTAGATAAAGATATTCTGCGATACCAACATCTTAGTGCACGTACGTGACACAAGTGCACACGTGCATGAAAAGGAATACATGATCATGGGGCATGAGATGGTAGACTGTCCGGACATTTGGCCCAGCAGACCTCTTGGACGGTGTAGCAAATTTTGGTTTTCATGCAACACCAACAGATGGAATCGAGGATTTGATCTTGTCCACTCGCTTCATCTTTGCAACTTGACTTTAAACATGGCTTGACAAATATCTTCGGCCCTCTCATCGACATCAACGGTCTAGGATCTTTGATCTCGTGTCCATTGATCACATCGCTGCTGCCTGTGTACGAAAATAGAAGAAAAGTGGCAAACATTGAATTCGCAAGGATACATGATATGTTAGAGTACGTGCTTCAAAGAACGCGAATACTGGCTCCCATGCAACAATCTTCCGTGGGGCTCACCTATAACTAGAGCTGGGCAGAATCCAAACCATCCGATGGATCGGACCTAATCCTACCGAAAGCCTAGGTCGGTACGAATCAAGTAAGATTGCTCAAATCCGATTATACATCAGATCAAGTTCAGTTTTGATCAAGCTAGCAAGAATTCAGATCAGATCGGGTCAGCACTACTGGACCCAGCCCTGGATCAGATCGAGCTCGGTTCAGGTTCTTGAAAAATCGGATCCAATTCGACTCGATGTCCACCTCTACCAGTAAGTGTTTCTGTCAAATCCACTCCGTCTATCGTTTCAGACATATCATGATGGGAAGTGTATCAAAAAATAAGATTCATAAAAGATGCAGTGGGCCACGACACGGGGAAATGTTTGGATGGGGTTGCCTACATTTGAAACCTTCTTAAGGCCTGCCCTAATTTTGGATCGGACTGATACATAGTTTTCACTTCATCCACGAAGGAGTCAACTTATGAATGGGTTGGATGGCATATAAACATCACGTCGGCCGAGGTAAGGTTTCAGTGGCAGGCATCACCATCAGTACTGTTCCCTGTGGTGTGGCCTACTTTCATTCTCGATCAGGCTGATTTTTGTATCAGATCCTACCACGACAGATGTATGAAATGATGGACGGAGAGGATATGAAACACACCTCACGGTGGGAGCCACGGATCTTTTTGTTGCGTACAACGAGTATTGTAGGATGCTAGCTTCCACTTGGAATTGGAAGAATAAATGGTGGATCTGGGCCGTCTACCTAGTGGGCAGCATAGGTACGGTTTGACATGGAGGAAGACTCCGTAAACGTGACAACCATGGTTGATGAGAGGAACTCAACGGTCCAGCTCATCAGAAAATGTCTGTGTTTGCTGAGGAGTTGGATTTCCTGCATGTGGGGCCATGATCAATGATCCACACCGTTGAAATGGTGGGTGTCTACAGGGACTTCTTGGAGATCTACCGGATTGATATATTTTTCCCTTCTCAATGTTCGGGTTTTGCTCTGGAGAATACGGACGGCTCTCTTTTCATCTCAACCGTCTAGTGGCTGGTCATAGCATCAAAAGGTTGGTATCTTTTCTTTAACAATTATCCAGAAGATTCCCATCAATGGCAATATCTGATTTGGACCATCTAGGAAAGTGGGCCCCACCTAATTTCTGATAGGCTTTTTTCAACTGTGGCCCACTGTGTTGTGTGTAGGCCATCAAACTCATGAATCAAGTGAGCCCCACCGAGATAATGTGATGGACCCTACCACGGTGCTCTGTGGGCCCATCATGATGTATGTGTTTCATCCGTACCATCCGTGCATTTTTCAAGATCATCTTAGGGCATGATCCAAAAAATAGAAAGATCCAAATCTCAAGTGGACCACACTACAGGAAACCATGTTGATTATACGCCCACCATTAAAAACTTCATGGGACACAAAAGTTTTGGATGAATTTGATATTTGTTTTTCTCCCTTCGTCCAAGTCTGTATGGCCTCAACAACATGTATGATCCCAAATAAACAATACAATTCGCACTAAAAAGCTTTTAATGGTGAGCATTCAATCACTACTGTTTTCCGCTGGTCTGGTCCACCTGAGTTTTAGATCTGCGTTATAAAAACAACCCATAAAAAGATCTGAAAAAAATGAATGAACAGTATAAATAAAATACATACATCACAGTGGGGCCCGCAAAGCACCAGTTGTAGTTAGTGGCAGCATCACTAGCCAAACCGTGTCCCAAAACCGAGTTTATTCAATCATAAGATAACCAAAATCATTTTAAAAAAATAGACAACCATAAATAAATAAATAAAAATAAAAAATCCTCCAAATTCACATAATAGCCCATATGATATTTAGACCATTTAAATTTTTAGAGATTCTATCCTCCAAATTCAATTCAATGGTCCCTACCAGTATAGTGCATTGAAGGTCAAGTTAAACATACCATGCGATGAGCAGGGCTTATTATTATATGTACATGAAATCTAATCCGTCCATAATATAGAATTCTTTCTGTTCTCTTTGATGACTCAAGATCAATCGAATGAAAAACTCAAGTGCGCCACACAAAAGCAAACAATTGGGATTTACTTACCTTCAAGAAGAGAAAAGAGGCTTGAAAAAATTAAGAAGAGAAGAACTACAAGAACGGTGTTGTTTATCTTAGCCATGGCTTCAAAATGCATTTATGTTATTAAGAATATGTAAGGCTTTTTATAACCTTTTAATCTTCCAAAATTAGATTATTACAGGTTGGCGGCATTTTAGTGGAGGAGCGGATTAGAGGCAACGCTTTTGTGGGGCCCACTTTGATAAATGTGTTGTATATCCACGTCACCCATCTGTTTTTTAAACTCATTTTAGGGGGTTAAACCAGAGCTTAAGCAGATCCAACCATCTGGTGGACCCAAACATTGGAAGAAGTGCTAAATGACCATTAAAAACGTTTAATAGGCTAGTGAAGTTTTGGGTCAAGCTTATCTTTGTATTTTCCCTTCATCCAGATCTGGTTGACCTTATCAACGGATTAGATGACAAATAAACATTACGGATCTTCTTAAGATGGGCCCTGGGATGTTTTTAATGGTAGCCATTCAATCACTGCAGTTTCCTGTGGTGTGGTCCACCTTAAATTTGGATCTACTTAATTTTTGGGACCACGTGTAAAATGGGCTGGAAAATTAGTTGGACAGATCTACAAGATGGACACGGATTTCCTCCGGAAGCCTTGGCAAGAAGGACACGGATTGCGTACTACCCCCGCCTGTGCCTAGCTCCGAACGGGGAGTTCCGTGGGCGGGTCCACCGTGATGTATCTGTACATCCAAGCCGTCTATCCTTTTTCTCAAATTATTTTAAGGAATAAAAACAAAAATGAAGTAGATCCAACCGTCAAATGGACCACCCCACAGATGACTCTTGCATTTAATGCAACTGACATTTAATGTTTTGTTCATTTTAATGCAACCAAGCTTATTATTTGGTGTGGTCCACTTGAGCGTTGGATCTGCCTCATTTTTGTTTCCATGCCTTAAAATAATCTGAGAAAGAGGATTGACGGCTTGGATGTACCGATACATTACGGTGTGCCCGTCCACAGAACTGTCCGTTCCGAGCTACGTACGGGCGGGGGTAGCACGCAATCCGCGTCCCCATGGCTCCACCTTGACGTTTCCATGACATTCAAACCGTCTATGAGGCCATTCACACTGGGATGAAGTGAAAACACCCAATAATTGAGCTCGATACAAAAATGTGGTGACCATACGAATATTTCAACTGTGGTAACTGAATTCCTACTGTTTCCTCTCGTGTGGCCCACTTGATTTTTTTAATCTGCATCACATTCCGTGGGGCATCGTAAAATGAACTCGCAAAATGGATGGACGGGTCGGATTTCTCAAAAACACCCAACTATGGGCCTTACCTGCATACCAGCGCAGTAACTTAGGGCAAGGCTTTCATGGAAATCCACTCCGCGCCCTCTAGTGCTCGTAGGACTCCGATTCGGCCGCGACTCCTGCTACTGCTGGCTTAAAAAACTATATGGGCCGCACCATGATGTATATGTTTTATCCAATCCGTTTATTAATATTGTGTATTCATTTTAGTATGAAAATATAAAAGGTAGACAGATCCAAACGTCAAGTAGACCACACCACAAGAAGCAATTTGGATAGTGACAACCACCATTGAAACCTTCGTGGCGCCGACCACGATGTTTATTTGCCATCCAACCTGCCTATCAAACAAAAATCTGAAGGAAGGGAAAACACAAAAATCAGCTTGATCCAAATCCGCCATGGCCCACAGGAAGTTTTCAACGGTAGGCATTCAATCCCAAGTTTCTCCGGTTGTACGCATCACTTGAAATTTAAATCTCCCTTATTTTGGGATAACGCGGCCAGGTGGAATCCAAAGTGGTATTAGTTGTTAGAAGATTCGGGTGCTTGGTTAAGGGATTCGTTTGTATGTATGCTATAATACATCCCAATGTATTACTATAGGATACATCTCGACTTTAGACTTTTGGATGTGGGTCATATCTCAATAATCGGTGCCATTGATTCGATGGGACTCCTTACATTCATAAGAGAAAATAGCAATGCCACATCAAGAGAGGAAATTTTTTTATTTTTTTTATTTTTTTTATTTTTTTTATTTTTTTTTGCACTTAGCCTTTTTTCCAAGCATCCAAAGCAGATTGCGTATTGTGTATACTCTGTGGGCCCCAAAATTATTTATATATTTTATCCACTCCGTCCATCCATTTTATCAGATAATTTCAAGGCTTGAGCCAAAAAATGAAGCATGATCAATGCTCCAGTGGACCACACCAAAGGAAACAGTGTGAATTAAGCCTCTACTGTTGAAAAATCTTTTCCTTTAGCATTTACCTCTATGTACAAACTCTCAATCGAGCCCTAGGAGGATTGTTATAGTCTACTGAGTGAACTCTGGGACCCACCGTGATGTATGTGTCCTATCCCCACCGTCCATCCATTTTACCATCACATTTTGGCATGATTTTGGAATCGAAGCATGTCTGAAGCTCTAGTGGACCACACCACACGAAATAGTGGGAATTTGTAAATGTATGGTAATGTCCAATCCATGGTGACCCACTCTTGCACAACGGTCTAGCATGATCATATTCCGGCCTATAAGTTACAGTGCTCCTAGTTGCATAGAGAGATGCTGAAAACCCCATCGAAAGATCTAGACCGTCCATTTAGTGTGGCCTACTCTTCACCGCCCACCCAACAAAATTCACAAAGATTGAACGATTCTGATGACATGATCAAATAGCTCATAAAATGAACAGTGAAGTTTATTTAATTTAGATATTATGTAAATATAAACACGCGTGCTAGTACGCACATATTACTGCACGTACACGACACGTGTGCACATGTGCATGAGGTAACAGACATGGATGGACATGTTCGTGTGCATGCGGATGTACACGCGCGCACACACACGCGTGCTCACCTGTAGCCACAGTGCGGATGCATACATACACATACGACCATATGTATGGCAAATAGAAGGTGCGGTCATAGGTCATGAGATGGTAGATTGTTGGGACAAGCAAACCAGCAGTCCCCTTTGACGTTGTAGCAAGGCCTGGTTTTCAAGCAACGCCAACAAGTGTGGAGGAGTATTTTATCTTGTGCAGTCGCATCACCCCATCAAGTGTCCCTGTAGTATCTGTGAAATTGTGTCCATTGATCACATCGCCACTGCCTGTGTACAAAATAAAAGAAAATGACAACCATTGAATTCTCAAGAGAAATTTATGACTGTATATCCTACCTTTTACCCGCTTTTTTTTCTAGATGTTCCCAAACTTTACTTTCCTACACTAAACCATTATGTACAAACATACTATTTACAGATGAAAATACCTTTTATATATAGCGCCATGAAATCTATAGCTACGGATTATAACCGTAGCTATTGATTTGGCTTGTTGAATTATGTTTGCATCATTGAATTTCATTTTTTCTCATAGCTATAGGCAGGGATGTACATCGAACCAGTAGAATCGTGTAACCGGACCGGAATTGTTGGATCGGTTCTAGAGTGCTAATGGTCCGATTCCGGTTCCAAAATTCTGAGAACAGTTGCATACAGATCGGTTCTAGTTTAGGGCCTCATAGAACCGAACCGAACCGAACCGAACCATTCATCCGAACCGTGACTTGAAGCGTGGATCCAAACATGTTGTTCTTAATAATAATAAATGGACTCTACGATCCTGCCTGAACAAATTCAAATTCCTGAGTAGATTCCTTTATAAGTCAAAAATGCAGTTGTTATTCATGACTAAAGATTAAAGTTATTAGTCACTTCATAGTAGAGGGCTAAAATACCTTTCATACGGATCCCTATGGGGCTGTGCTGCGTGACGGTTATAGAAACTCCTCACGAGAGGCCTATGGATGTTTATAGAAGCCGCTTTTTTTTATTTTCACTTTTATTAAGTATAAGCATTTTTTTTCATTTAAAAGGCTAAGAAAACAAATACAAAAGTACATAGAACAAAGAGCCCCGCCATGGGACCTTAGCAGTGTGTAACATCCTAGATTTTCATTGTTTTGGATTCCCAAAAATCCTTAAATTTTTTTTTTTATATAAATTAACTTATAATCTCACTTAAATGACCATTAGCACTCAATGTTAGTCTATACAGGGGTGGTACCAGTAAAGAACCCCACAAGTCCAATTAATCAACCGCAAGAAACCACCGAATCCGTCCGATACTTGAACATCAGGTGTAGCCCCATGATTCACTCACATAGGATCCAAATCTAATCGACCCGTTGCTAACTAATCAAGACGAGCATAACTAAATTAAAGATCTAACCGAAGCTGAGTCAAATAAGGCCCAGATCTTAACAATAGACCAAATCAACCCTTGTAACGACCCGTCCAACCAGCACAGTATCCTGGGGCGTCCACGTAGAATTTGTCACAGGACCATTCGTTTAAGCCACTCGTGATGGGGTACTAAAAGTTAGTTAAACTAGGATTAGCCCATTAGAGTAGACCAGACAGGTCATGATAGGGCCTAGTGCAGGCCGCCAAGCCAAATGACCGTTTACACTTAGCATCAGCCCGTACGAGCTATACCGCGGCACAAAAAGGTCAAAAAATTATAAAAATTTAGGAGAACATATATCTTACTGGGCTTGTGGTCTATCGAGGACTACAGACTCATTGGACACTTAAAAGTTAATTATTTGGGCCGTTACTACAGCACATGTCAACCCACCCAAGGCCAATGTTGAAATCTAGTATGGGATAATGAAACTAAGACTCTGGGCTTTTCAGCCGTTGGATTCCTTCCAAATTTACAGTGAAGGTCTAATGTAGTGTCTTACACCTGTCCACAAAATCTGAGATCCGATCCTGGTATGACGACCGTTGATCACAAATCAGACTCGTACGACCCAACCCCATATCCGATCGTTCCTAAATTTTGCATGGCCCTTCATCGGGTCATGGACCACCTACCCTATAAGTTTCATGGCCAGGGGGGCGCCAGAAATACTCTGAATTTCTAAACAAGCTCTAAACTGCTCGTTGGCGGGCCACTAATTCCAAAACTATTGAAAAATGTCCGTCTTACTAGGCTTGACGTCCATCGTGAGAGTCAGAACTAAGTACCGCCCAGAACCACTCAACTTGAGTTAAAGGACGAGTGCATGAGAAGCGCAAATACCCTAAAACAAGGAGCTGAAACTTAAGTAAATTGAGTCGTCCACTCTTATGCAAAGTTGAGGATTTCAGACCGTCAGTTTACGACCAGACTTCTCACGTGGAGTAAGGATATTTCCTTACTCATGTCCGTATAGCCGCGGCCCCAATCGACTATTGGTGACCGTTAAACAGACTTCTAATCATATCTGTCGATCGGCATATCCAAATGGCGAGCCGTTCATATCCATACGTAGATCATCATTATAGCTAACTATCCTACGGTGTATATCAACTTGTACACCCCATAGTGGGCCGTAGAGCTTAAAAAGACTCTCCCATAGGTCTAGTGTAACACCCCGAATTTTGGCCAATCTGGGATTTGACGTCCTTAGGCAATGGGTCAACTAAAATACCTGAAAAATCGCTCAGAACCCAATTTCATAGCCAAAGAAACCACTTAGGATTAATTCCTATGAAAATTTAGCGTAAGTTAGCTAGCGCAATGCTGGAGTAGCTGGGAAACAGTCCCTGATCACTTTAAATACGTTCTACAAGACCCAAATCGAGTAGAACGTATGACTCCATAATACTCTATAACCTCGGATCAAACTCTAAGCGGGTTTGTTCTCTTGACCACTTTGAATTCTTGTATTGGATTTAGACCATGCGTCGAAAGTCCGATACTTCCTATCTTAGACCGTTAGAACCGCCCAGCTGGACTTGACAATCATTTCAAAAATCAAGTCAAACCGATAATCACAGACTATTTCATTGAGCCCGGACTGAAGAGACCGCGAATAGGGACAGAATTGGAATTTCAAATTCAAATCTGGCACACGACTTGACACGTCAGTATTAAGCGTTCTGACCATCAGAATTCATCCAGATTACACCCTCGGATCAGGAAAAATTTCTATTTATTATTATGAGACTTCCAGCCCTGATCTACGTGCGGTGACCGCTGAACTGAAACTGGTCCGCCACGTGCGATCTGCGAACCCTGCCGGACTGAAAACTTAATGCGCGCTAGATCTGGTACGCATGAGCTTAAGTCCGATCGCATTCGACCAGGGGACCACCAGAAAGCATCTTTTGGACCGAAACAGCCTCGATTTGGTTACCCCTCAAGTGAAACTTGTTTCCGAGCCTATTTCGGGCAAGTTTGGGCTTATAAAAGGGCTTGAAACCCTCACTTCTCTCTCCCATCCGAATTTGCAAAAACCCTAGATTGGGAGAGAGAAAAGGTGAGAGTTTGTGAGAGAAGGTGGGAGAGATCTTCCTGCCACCTGTTGCTGCTGCTGTACGTGCTTAGGCAACGCACTCCGATCACTTTTCCGGTGATTCCTCCGCGTTTTCAGGTAAGAAATAGCCCTAGAAGTTGCTGATTTGGCATTCGTTCCGTTCCATAGCATGTAAACTGATAAATCTCGTAAATCAGGTTCCTTAGTCGCCGTAGACGAAGCGTATACGCTCCGTTCAAACTCTCACCCTAAAAAAGAAAAAGGTGCGGATTTTAGACGCTTTGATTGACTGTTTCCAAAGCTTTCAATGTCGTTTAATAGTAAATTCTTGACGGCAACGCCGTTTGACATATACAACATGCTGTCCGTTTCCTGTTTCGTAAACTAACGAAGAATATGAGATTTAGGACATTTTAGTCATTTGTAGGAAGTACTGTCTTCATGCATATTTTGCTGATGTGATTGACATGATTTATTGTCGCATTAGAATGTTAGGAATGCGTGCATAATTAGTTTGGCGAAGAGATTCGCCTAAATGCGCATTTCGGGTCGACATACTATATGTAGACTTAAGTGTGTAATGTAAGTGTTTGTATAAATGCTCGTATTAGTATGTATTGAATTAAATGGTGTTATGAATTAATTTGAGATTGATTTCTCAATTAAATTTCTAATGTAAATGGTTTCCTACAAGTTGGCCATATGTACGATTTCATTATTGGTATGAAATGCATATGCTTGATGTTTCACTTAAGTGGTATGTTATAACATGTGCTTGATGATTTCCTTATGATCTAGTTGAGATCGAATTCTCAATTAATATGCTGATGGAGATGATGTCCTATATGTTGGTGCTATGTATAATTCCATTATATGCGTGATAGACATGTGTAAGATGATTTACTCTGGTTGTATATCATAACATGTGTTAACATGCTCACGTGGTTGTATTTCATTTCCAATACTCTCACTTGATTTGCTGATGTGATTCTATGTGCTTGGGACTATGCCTAGTCCAAGCAGTCGGTAACCGAGCGAATTCGTGGTTAGCTTATCTTCGCCACGAACGACGCGTCGATGAACGCGAGCCATGTTCTGGAGTTGGCGTCAGTGGTTAGGCCACACGAAGTGTTTTACGCACTTCATGTCGTTCAACTTGAGATGCGATCGTGCTAGTCGAGCCCGTCAAGTAACCCGACTGGCCATTGTATGTTCACCCTGCATGAGTCATAATGGCTTGAACCTAGGGTACTAAACTTACCATTGTAAACCCTGTTAACCATGGTACCTTAATCCATAAAGACTCATGAGCTGGGCATGGTGGTATGGGACACCGTGGTCGAGCTGTCGGCCTACGCTGGGGCCACAAACCTCCCCGTAGTGACCAGTGAGCAGCTAGACTCGTGAGAAGATTATGGTGGTATGGGACACTATATTCTAGCTGTCGGCCTACACTGATCAGGCGACGAGTCCTTTGTAGTGACCGCGAGCGTATTCTGAGTCTACGGGAGGCGACGACCCTTCAGTAGCAGTAGAGTACAGTAGGCCTGTATTGATAAGGTGATGGGGGAGCGGAGCAACGAGTGCGTGCAACAGCCCTGGCAGCCCTTGCAGCGGCCTACAAAATATACATCGTATGAGATTACTAGGAGTGACGACCCTAGACAGGATCTGTGTTGGGATTGATACAAGGGAAGTACCTTAGTTTCCTAATCCTGCTGTTTGAATGGACTAATAACAACTTGGAATTCATATCACCATAGCATTGCATGTGCCTGGAAGATGTGGAGCACTCTAGGGAGTGTGGCATGCCGCGGTCGTAAGATGTTGCTGCATGAGGGTGATTGTCGGTGAGGACATACATCACGTCATGTCATAATTGCATTAACAACAGTATTAGAAATGTTTGAATTACTGCTTTACTATTATCGCATGATTGATTTGATAACATGTTAATCTTTGCTCTATTATTCCACTGAGTTAGCTACTCACTCCCACGTTACGGGACGGTGTTCCTGGACACCCACCTGACCTTTTTGTGATTGTAGATGATGGCGCGGCCTGTGAGGTGGAGCCGGACTTGATGATGATGAGTAGGATCCCTCCTTTATGCGTGTTCTGATCGACGGGATTACAGGGAGGTTGATTAGATGCCTTGACACTTGATATTTTATATTTTTAGAGCACTCATGTATATTCTTTTGCTTACTTTTGAAGTATACATGTATGTATATAACCTGGTAACATGTTCACACTCTGGAGACATACAACAGTTTATATATGTTATACATACTATTACAGACTTCCGCTGGTTAATTTAACTGTCTCTGGAGTATGATATGCGGTTCTAGCTTAATCTCACTCATGTTTAATATGTTATCACAGACAACATTCAATCATACATATCTATGTTGCACAAATAACATTTTGGAACTCGGGAGTTGGGTTTTTGCTCGACCCCCCGATTTTTGGGATGTTACAGATGGTATCAGAGCATGATTTGGATTAAACCGGGCCTGGGTTATGGTCACGCGACGTACGCTGTCACTTCCTTTAATTTAGGTGGGTGCGAGAAGGGTCTAGAAACACTTTTAGGATCTCAGATTCGTCGATAGGCGAAGACTATTCATTTCGATCGCGCGATCGAGTCTGTAACGCATTTCGGGTCGCGTAAAGCAACCCGAATAGCTCCTAGGTCGTAGGAAGTTGGGTTGAGACGTTCTTGAACGATTTTAAACCCGTAAAAGTGAATCCTTGGGCTGTGGGATGACCACGACTCCTGTATTCAATCGCCAGGGCTTAAAAATCCTGTTTTACCTAAAATCTTCGAAATTCTTACTCTCACCACTCCATTCTTCAATTCTTTCATCTTATTTTCATATTAGGCATTGATCCTAGTGTAAAAATGATACAAAATCATACTTCGATAAAATTTTACAGTGAATAGTAAAATTTCATGAAAAATGGACATAAGGCCATTCTAAATTTACTTTCTTTAGAAACTAAGGATCTAGATGGATGTACTAGCTCCTTCTACCCCAAATTCATATGCTGCATCATAGGATTTTATATTCGGGATTGCGGAATGGTCCCGGAAAGCCCCGAACATATGTTTGGGCCTATGTAGGTCAAAATGCAATGAACCAAGGTGGGGAACATGCATTTTTGGGGTCCCTGGACTATGGGGGACCAGACCCATGTGGTCCCACCGGCCACCTAGAGAGTTGGCCGGCGATGCATCGCCGACCGGTGGGGCCCACTTGGTCTGATTTCCGGGCGCACGCCCTCATGTGGCCTGTACACCCCCCCATGGGTGGTTCGTCCATAGAAAACCATAAATAGGGGTACTTCCTTCACATGCAGCCCCTTTCCTAGCCTCATTTTCATTTTCCAGCAACTATCTCCAAAAATCCGTGATTCCAAACCACCCTAGATCCATCCTTGGCTAAAAACGACCACCCTCCATCAATCTATTTCAGTTGGCAGCCCTCCCTCTTGAAGATTTCGTCTCTTGGAGCTCCTAAAACCCCCAAATTGAGCTGAATTCGTGAGGTGCTCCATTCCCTTTTTTCCTTCTCTTTTCTTTTTGAAAATCCAGCCTAGAGGAGCTTGAAGTATCCCTCTACAACGCCTAGATCTCCCTTTTCTAGTTTGGTTAGCCATTTCCTTGCATTTTCCCCATTTTCCATGGCTATTGGTAAGCTGTTTTAGCCTTTTTCTCTCTTTTCACCATCCTCCCTCTCAATCCTATTTCTCCATTTTCTTTGCTTAAGGGATACTGAAAATATATGGCCGAGAGAGCTCTAGTGAGCAACAGACAGTATTAGACTCGACAGGGATAAAGAAGGTAAGTCGGGACTGTGGTAAAGTCCTTTGGTAGAGTTAGGCATTTATGCCTTTGCCCTGTAGACTGTTTGATTTTTGTTTCAAGGATTTCGGTGTTTTGTTGTTATTGGGTCTAGGGATGTCACTGGTAGACAATGTGTTGCGTCAGTGGTTTGGGCTTAGCACAGCCGAATGCATCTTTGTCATAATCCATGTGGAACTTTATTCCATATATTGTGACGAAATTTGGTTAGATGGAATACATGCCGTTTCATTTCGCTGTAAGGTATTGTCCCTAGGTTGGGAGTATAGTGACTCCCGAGATTTAGTCTACAAATGAATTTTTATCCCACCCCACCCTCCTACCAAGCATGCCACTCCCTATCCCAACATGGGATTAGGAATGCGGTCCCATTTAATACAACTTAGTGCTACTGGCCAATAGGCCCTTGGCGTTTTGGACCTAGCGATAGTACTCCTAGATTTGAAGGATCTGACGACATAAGAAATCCAATTCCATTTAGATAATCTTGACCCTAAGCAATAGAAGACTTCCCTGTAGTAGAAATAGTATGGAACCATTTAACGTATAAACTTAGGCTTTGGATTATAAGTACTGAGTTACAGACTAGGCTACTAGTTGTCTTAAGTAGTGTAAAGCCTGTATATGCTGAGGAATTGTAGGTTAGATTTGGTTGAAGTAGAACCTTATTCCTTCGATAGATCCCCTTATGTCTTATAGACTTCTGTTGTTGCCTATAGGAAGGAAGCATACACTCTCAGGGAATGTTTATAACTCCCTTAGAATGAACTTAGAATGTACTAGCACGCCCCTTAGAATTGCCTTCCCCAAGGGCTTATTGCATTCGGGAATGCGGAATAAAGGAACTACATGTAAGCGATGTATTCGCGGTTTGAATCGACTTCTTAATCCTAGTGGTTACCAATAAATCCAATGCTCTGATCAAGCAGAAGATCGGAATCGACTCGGATTAAGAATTGATACAATAAATCTTTTGTCCTAGCTAGACAGAAAGTCTATGTATCCGGCTCAGACCTACTACACAACCTTTCTTCTGAGATGACCCAACCACCTATAACCAAACAGGATCACATTGCCTTTGGGAAATGGCGAGGACTTAAAGCCAGTAGAGAATTCGACATCTTGCCACTAATTCATGCCTGACCCTGAACTTAACCACAATGGAGATTAGGCTCATCTCTATGATAATAAGTACCAATGCCATAGAACGCATCATTAGCAAGGAAAACCATGTAGAGAAAGATTGTTTCCATTTTAGGTCAAGGATAGCCCCTAAGTTGCGCCTCGTTCCGATATACGGATCAATGCTAAGATTCTTCAACCTTAAGTAAAACCAAGTTTTAAGGGGGGTAGAACGTATTGAGTTCAATCCAGTTAGGTTAGTCAACACTACCGTTTGATCAGAGTGGCACAGCGGAAGCGTGGTTGGCCTCTTCCCCACTGGCCCAGGATCGAAACATTTGATTTAGGTTATACGTACGGTTAGGTTATTAAATAGGATTTGGACCTTCCTTAGAGAAAGTACTCCTTGCCCTTCGCCAATGTCGGGGACGACATTGTGTTTTAAGGGGGGTAGATTGTAACACCCCGGATTTTGGCCAATCTGGGATTTGACGTCCTTAGGCAATGGGTCAACTAAAACACCTGGAAAATCGCTCAGAACCCAATTTCATAGCCAAAGAAACCACTTAGGATTAATTCCTATGAAAATTTAGCGTAAGTTAGCTAGCGCAACGCTGGAGTAGCTGGGAAACAGTCCCTGATCACTTTAAATACGTTCTACAAGACCCAAATCGAGTAGAACGTATGACTCCATAATACTCTATAACCTCGGATCAAACTCTAAGCGGGTTTATTCTCTGGACCACTTTGAATTCTTGTATTGGATTTAGACCGCACGTCAAAAGTCCGATACTTCCTATCTTAGACCGTTAGAACCGCCCAGCTGGACTTGACAATCATTTCAAAAATCAAGTCAAACCGATAATCACAGACTATTTCATTGAGCCCGGACTGAAGAGACCGCGAATAGGGACAGAATTGAAATTTCAAATTCAAATCTGGCACACGACTTGACACGTCAGTATTAAGCGTTTTGACCATCAGAATTTATCCAGATTACACCCTCGGATCAGGAAAAATTTCTATTTATTATTATGAGACTTCCAGCCCTGATCTACGTGCGGTGACTGCTGAACTGAAACTGGTCCGCCACGTGCGATCTGCGAACCCTGCCGGACTGAAAACTTAATGCGCGCTAGATCTGGTACGCATAAGCTTAAGTCCGATCGCATTCGACCAGGGGACCACCAGAAAGTATCTTTTGGACCGAAACAGCCCCGATTTGGTTACCCCTCAAGTGAAACTTGTTCCCGAGCCTATTTCGGGCAAGTTTGGGCTTATAAAAGGGCTTGAAACCCTCACTCCTCTCTTCCATCCGAATTTGCAAAAACCCTAGATTGGGAGAGAGAAAAGGTGAGAGTTTGTGAGAGAAGGTGGGAGAGATCTTCCTGCCACCTGTTGCTGCTGCTGTACGTGCTTAGGCAACGCACTCCGATCACTTTCCCGGCGATTCCTCCGCATTTTCAGGTAAGAAATAGCCCTAGAAGTTGCTGATTTGGCATTCGTTCCGTTCCATAGCATGTAAACTGATAAATCTCGTAAATCAGGTTCCTTAGTGTAAAACCTGTATCCTAATTCGTACTGTCCCTGAGGCTTTCACGGTCATTCCGATCAATTTTCGGCAACTCGCGATCTGCAACCGGCGTTGCGCGCAATCCTAAGTCAGATCCTGTCGGTCTGAGTCAGTTTGACCCGAGACTTGTACCAGTGCGACCGCGCTGTCGCCGCGGTTCCGATGCCGCGTCTCACGCGCCGAGGCGATACCCAGGCCAGGAGATGTGGGCCTGCGTTCAGTTCAAGGAAAATACCGCGCGTTGCTAATCCCAAGAAAAATCCATCACATCAATCAAATCATTTGTCACAAGTACACCCATCCCTAAGTACAACTACCCATCCCCAAAAGTCAACTTTCCCATCACCTCACCCATCTCTCTCCCCATCACTCCATCACTCTCTTATCCATCCCTCTCTCTCTCTCTTCACATCACATCTTTCATTTCTCTCTCTTTCATTCTTTCTCACATTTTTCCTCCCAAGCCACCCACGTCCAAGCTCCCCATGAGAGAGCTAGTGTGGCCCACCTTCCTACCATCTAATCCCACCCTCTAAAATCGATCTCCACCGTTGAAATTGTACCTTTGGAGCTCTATCATGCATTGGCGAAAGAAGGAAGGGAAGATCAAAGGTGGGTGCATCTATAGGTTAGATTTCTACATTTTTATAGTGTGGGTGCTTCCTCCTTTCTTTCTCTCTCTTCTTTTTTTTTTCTTTTCTCTTTTGCCTTGTGGGTGCTTCTCTCTCTCTCTCTTTTTTGTGGCCCATCTTGATGTTGATCCACACCGTCCACATTGATGTGGACCCATCCTGATGCATTTATTATACCTGCAGCATCTGGCAAATTTGAACGGTGAAGATTCACCCACACCATGACCAATGTATTTTTCCCATGACCGTCCGCTAAGTGAGTCCACCTGGCTGCCCGTCTGTGCAGGCCCAGACGAAGGTGAAATGCAAATATCATCTTGATACCACAAGCTAGTGGGTCCCACACGTGTGGACCCACCCTTACATATGTAGTATACCCACACCGTCCACCCAGACGGTGAGTCCCACGCAGCACGGCTAGTGCTGCTGTGCCGACGACAGCAAGTCCTGTGGGCCACCATGATGCACGTGTGGACCACCATGTCTTCTCCAGACCGTCCATTTTTTTTTAGGATGTGGAGATGGGCCCCACATGGATGTATGCATTCTGATATCCACAACGGCTATGTATGGACGGTGCAGAAAGGACCACCGTAATGTGTTACATACACCGCCCATCTATTTTAAACATGGGACCTGTCCCACACGTGTGACACATGTGGGCAGGTGGGACCCACCTTAATGCACGTGTTAGGTATCCCCACCGTCCTGGACGGTGCGGTGGAATTCCAGCATGATGTATGTGCTTTATATCCACACCGTCCAGACCCCTGGATGGTGGGTCTGGACCTTGAAATATGATTTGTATTCACACAATCCACACGCGTGGACCCTACCATGAGGTATGGATTCATCCAGACCATCCGTCCGGTCCTGGGGTATGATCACGAGGTATGTCTTAAACCCCAACCGTCCATCTGTTGCATCTAGCTGGGTCGTAGATGGATGGTGTATGTGACTTCTTTGTATATATATAATATATTATATAATATTATATAATATAAATTTGTGAGAGAGGGCTGTAGTGGGTGGCCTACCACGTGGGACCCACACGTATGTGTTGTATCCTCACCGTCCAAATGGCTGGACGGTGGGACCGATGTGTTCCATCCAACCATCCATATATTTGACAAGCTGGTCTTAGGTGGGCCACGTACGTGGACCCCACCCTGGTGTATACGCTCTATTCACGCCATTCATTTATAAGGGCCACACCAACTGACGACATCGTCAAGTTCTGTGGACCTCACATTGATATGTGTGTCTGACATCCACACCGTCCACACCTTAAGATCGTGGGACCCTTGACGTACAGCTGCTGTACATGCAACAGCAGGGCCATGGGTCTGATTTTAATCCGGACCATCCATTCGAGGATGCTGATGGACTGTTGTCCAGCAGTTGTGGCGACACCATGATGTATTTGCTTTACATCTGGACGGTGAGCGCCACCGAGATGTGCATGCGTAATCTGCATCACCCATTTATCCACCTGGGCGTATTTATTTCATATTCTCATCGTCCATTTTCGGACAGTGCAAAGGGGGGGTCGACATTGATCCATGTGTTGTATGCAATCCGTCCATCTATTTTGGACATGGGACGTGTGGCACCCACGTGCCATAAGGTTTATATCCACACTATCCGTCTAGATGGTCCCACCTTGATGATGTGTTGATCCACCGTCCAACCCTTGGACGGTGGGTCCCAACCCTAATGTATGTATGATATTCTCGCCATCCACCTGGACTCGTCGATGATATGAAGGGGCTCACCATGATGAAGTTGTTTTAGACATGCCGTCTGTCTATCTGGTGGGACCCATTTCTACTGTCCAGACCGTCCATTTGGACAGTGGGCCTGGCCACCTCACCAGCTAAATGGCTATGTTTTGACATGAGTAGGTTCGTGGGACCCCTGACCATGTGTATGTGTTTTATATACGCCGACCATCTGTTTTTGTTAAGTCATGAGCAGTCCCATTAGGCCCATGTAATGTATTTATGACCTTTGAATCAGGCCCATTTGATATATTTGAGGCCCATATGATGGGGCCCACCTACTTGAATCTGAGACCCATGGGCGAGGCCCAATGTGATGTATTCAAGGCCCATATGATATATTTGAGGCCTAGGTGTGAGGCCCACCCGTTGTGTATTCGAGGCCGATTATTGTGACTGATTACCGATCGTGGCCGATTATCAATTGACGTGGCCGATTTCTGACTCTGCGTATCGTGGCCGATTGACCGATTACCGATCGAGGCCGATTATTGTGACTGATTACCGATCGTGGCCGATTATCGATTGACGTGGCCGATTGCCGACTCTGCGTGTCGTGGCCGATTGACCGATTACCGATCGAGGCCGATTATCGTGACCGATTACCGATCGTGGCCGATTATCAATTGACGTGGCCGATTTCTGACTCTGCATATCGTGGCCGATTGACCGATTACCGATCGAGGCCGATTATTGTGACTGATTACCGATCGTAGCCGATTACCGATTGACGTGGCCGATTGCCGACTCTGCGTGTCGTGGCCGATTGACCGATTACCGATCGAGGCCGATTATCGTGACCGATTACCGATCGTGGCCGATTATCAATTGACGTGGCCGATTTCTGACTCTGCATATCGTGGCCGATTGACCGATTACCGATCGAGGCCAATTATTGTGACTGATTACCGATCGTGGCCGATTATCGATTGACGTGGCCGATTGCCGACTCTGCGTGTCGTGGCCGATTGACCGATTACCGATCGAGGCCGATTATCGTGTCCGATTACCGATCATGGCCGATTATCGATTGACGTGGCCGATTACCGATTCTGATTTGTCATGACCGATTGCCGATTATCGATCGAGGTCGATTACCGATTCTGATTTGTCATGACCGATTGTCGATTGACGGTCGAGGCCGATTATCATGACTGATTACCGATTAGTGGTCGAGGCCGAATATCATGACTGATTACCGATTAGCGATCGAGGCCGATTATCCTGACCGATTGTCGATTAGCGATCGAGGCCGTTTATCATGACCGATTACCGATTAGCGATCGAGGCCGATTATCCTGATCGATTACCGATTAGCGATCGAGGCCGATTATCCTGACCGATTGCCGATTAGCGATCGAGGCCGTTTATCATGACCGATTACCAATTATGATGGCCGATTGCTGATTTCGATTGTAGGGGCCCAATGTGATGTACATGCGACCCATATTTGAGGCCTGACGTGATGTGTATTCAGCCATGTCTAAGGCCCAATGTGATGTATATTGAGGCCTAGGTGATGAGGCCCATTGTGATGCATTTGAGGGCCGGGTGAAAAAGCCCATTGTGATGTATGTTAGGCCCATGAGCAGGGCCCACCTGTTGTGTACATGTAACCCTTGAGTAAGTCCCATTGTGTTGTATATTAGGCCGTTGTGTAAGGACGTGGGCCCATTATATGTTTGGATTTATGTGGATCATTCCTTAGGGCAATGTTGGTTAAATGTCCACATTATCGAGGCCGATTGTTGATACTGATTATGAGTATGTGTCAGCATAGCATCATGATACATGCCCATACGCATCATCTGCATGTTTGTTATGAGATGTGATTGACCATTGCATATGTCATTGGGTAGGATGATATGAGACTCCCTGATAGGCGGAGATTGTCTCGCATGAGTGCACGGTATGCGTAGGACTGATGCATGACTGGATTGTATGACTCATGCATCTTGCATTGTGTGTTGTGATTACTGTATGCCCTAGCGACATCAGGGCCGTAGCCTCCACAGGCATATCGTGGATGGCCAGATGAGACACCGGAAATCTGTTTTACATGGGGTGCTATAGATATCCCTGGGTGAAAGTCCCTAAACCCTCTTGGTTCCAGAGGTTGCTCCAATGTCTAGACCGAGTGGGTAGATGAGCGCCGTGTGCCGATTACCAGATGGCTGCGCTCTCCACTGTTTCGTGGTCGGTTGGAAGGGGGTGCGGCCTTACATGCCCGAGAGGAGGGGGCAATGCTAGGCTGAGTCTGACCAGCTCGAGGAATGGGTCCGCTATCGACGAGTCGAGCCCGATATGGGCAGACGGATAGTGAGGTCTCTTCCACTTACCTTATTGCGCGCGATGTGGCGGCGATCTGGTTTAGAGTGTACTAGACCCCGGTGATTTCTCAGAGAGGAACCATACTGACATGTGGACTTATTGAGTAGGAGATGCATGCTCATTCATTCATTCACTATCCACTCGGGCTGGTGGTGCGCAACTAATTGTTGTGTACCTTCGTTATGGCAAGAATTTCGGTTGGGCGCGCGACTAGCCTAAGATCAGGAGTTTATCACAATGAGTCTGACTATCCAAATTTAGGTACGGGACTGGTTTGGATAGAAGTCCCTTGTGGTGGACCCCATAGCCTGCGATACTACGTACTATCATCCCGACTTCATACTCCAGCATGGTTATTTCATTCGCATCGCATATTACATTACGTCCGCAGGCATATGGCATCTTGGGTTGTTATTTCTGCACTTATATGGCCTGGATAGATTTAGCAGGTCTTGTACATTGCATTGCATTCTCGACATCTGCTATTTAGCTCTTTATGACTCCTTATCGCATAGTTGTTCTATATTGCGTATTCTGATATTGATTAACTTATAGACTTGTCCATACTTCCACTTACCCTGTTCTCGTATGACTTACATCTTGTCAGTATTTCCGCTTACTCTGATAATTTCTGCTCTTGTTAGTGTTTCTGCTTATTTAGACATTGTATGGTTTATGGATTACCAATTTTTCCGGTATTGTATGATTATAGCATTGTATTGAATACTTAGCACTTACCTTGTGCACACACTTACACCACCCTCTGAGCTTTCTATAAGCTTATGCACGATAGATGCGTGCAGGTGATGTTAGGCTGTAGCAGTGTTGAGCTTGGAGCGTGCGGTGGTCTTCTGAAGCTTGATTATCTATTTATGTATTTTCCTTTTTGTATTGTATTCAAATGATTATATTAGTGAATATGTGATGACAATGTTGCTGTTGTGAATTGGGTAATCTGGTGGTTATGCTTATTACTAGTTATATGTACAAAAATAAAAATAAAAAAATCCTCCTTGTAGGATCCCAGGATCGGAACCTGGCATATGAATGCTAGGAGTCGAGAATGGGGTACTACGGAGGCTGTCGGCACCGGATTCGGCGATCGGGATTCCTATGAATCCGATTTCCGGGTTTGGGGCGTGACACTTAGTCGCCGTAGACGAAGCGTATACGCTCCGTTCGAACTCTCACCCCAAAAAGGGAAAAGGTGCGGATTTTAGACGCTTTGATTGACTGTTTCCAAAGCTTTCAATGTCGTTTAATAGTAGATTCTTGACGGCAACGCCGTTTGACATGTACAACATGCTGTCCGTTTCCTGTTTCGTAAACTAACGAGGAATATGAGATTTAGGACATTTTAGTCATTTGTAGGAAGTACTGTCTTCATGCATATTTTGCTGATGTGATTGACATGATTTATTGTCGCATTAGAATGTTAGGAATGCGTGCATAATTAGTTTGGCGAAGAGATTCGCCTAAATGCGCATTTCGGGTCGACATACTATATGTAGACTTAAGTGTGTAATGTAAGTGTTTGTATAAATGCTCGTATTAGTATGTATTGAATTAAATGGTGTTATGAATTAATTTGAGATTGATTTCTCAATTAAATTTCTAATGTAAATGGTTTCCTACAAGTTGGCCATATGTACGATTTCATTATTGGTATGAAATGCATATGCTTGATGTTTCACTTAAGTGGTATGTTATAACATGTGCTTGATGATTTCCTTATGATCTAGTTGAGATCGAATTCTCAATTAATATGCTGATGGAGATGATTTCCTATGTTGGTGCTATGTATAATTCCATTATATGCGTGATAGACATGTGTAAGATGATTTACTCTGGTTGTATGTCATAACATGTGTTAACATGCTCACGTGGTTGTATTTCATTTCCAATACTCTCAATTGATTTGCTGATGTGATTCTATGTGCTTGGGACTATGCCTAGTCCAGGCAGTCGGTAACCGAGCGAATTCGTGGTTAGCTTATCTTCGCCACGAACGACACGTCGATGAACGCGAGCCGTGTTCTGGAGTTGGCGGCAGTGGTTAGGCCACACGAAGTGTTTTACGCACTTCATGTCGTTCAACTTGAGATGCGATCGTGCTAATCGAGCCCGTCAAGTAACCCGACTGGCCATTGTATGTTCACCCTGCATGAGTCATAATTGCTTGAACCTAGGGTACTGAACTTACCATTGTAAACCCTGTTAACCATGGTACCTTGATCCATAAAGACTCATGAGCCGGGCATGGTGGTATGGGACACCGTGGTCGAGCTGTCGGCCTACGCTGGGGCCACAAACCTCCCCGTAGTGACCAGTGAGCAGCTAGACTCGTGAGCAGATTATGGTGGTATGGGACACTATATTCTAGCTGTCGGCCTACACTGATCAGGCGACGAGTCCTTTGTAGTGACCGCGAGCGTATTCTGAGTCTACGGGAGGCGACGACCCTTCAGTAGCAGTAGAGTACAGTAGGCCTGTATTGATAAGGTGATGGGGGAGCGGAGCAACGAGTGCGTACAACAGCCCTTGCAGCGACCTATAAAATATACATCGTATGAGATTACTAGGAGTGACGACCCTAGACAGGATCTGTGTTGGGATTGATACAAGGGAAGTACCTTAGTTTCTCAATCCTGCTGTTTGAATGGACTAATAACAACTTGAAATTCATATCACCATAGCATTGCATGTGCCTGGAAGATGTGGAGCACTCTAGGGAGTGTGGCATGCCGCGGTCGTAAGATGTTGCCGCATGAGGGTGATTGTCGGTGAGGGCATACATCACGTCATGTCATAATTGCATTAACAACAGTATTAGGAATGTTTGAATTACTGCTTTACTATTATCGCATGATTGATTTGATAACATGTTAATCTTTGCTCTATTATTCCACTGAGTTAGTTACTCACTCCCACGTTACGGGACGGTGTTCCTGGACACCCACCAGACCTTTTTGTGATTGTTGATGATGGCGCGGCCTGTGAGGCGGAGCCGGACTTGATGATGATGAGGAGGATCCCTCCTTTATGCGTGTTCTGATCGACGGGATTACAGGGAGGTTGATTAGATGCCTTGACACTTGACATTTTATATTTTTAGAGCACTCATGTATATTCTTTTGCTTACTTTTGAAGTATACATGTATGTATATAACCTGGTAACATGTTCACACTCTGGAGACATACAACAGTTTATATATGTTATACATACTATTACAGACTTCCGCTGGTTAATTTAACTGTCTCTGGAGTATGATATGCGGTTCTAGCTTAATCTCACTCATGTTTAATATGTTATCACAGACAACATTCAATCATATATATCTATGTTGTACAAATAACATTTTGGAACTCGGGAGTTGGGTTTTTGCTCAACCCCCCGATTTTTGGGATGTTACATCTAGTATAGCGAAAACTTAGCCCTTGGGGCCATTTACACCAAATCTGACATTATAAAAGGGCCTCATTTGGGTAGTCTCTCTCCTCATACGATTTTTTCCTAGAGAAAAGAAAGAAGGAAAGAGAGAAAGATAGAAGAGAGAAAAGAGAGAAAGAAGAAGAAAGAAAAGAGGAGTGAAGAGTGAAGAAGGGAGAGGAAGTGGGTCATAGCTAAAGTGGGGCCCAAGGGAGTTCAATCTCACAAGTCTCTACCTCTTCTTCAAGAAAACCTCCACCAAACCCACCCATGCCAAGAAGTAGAGATAAGAATGGTATATTTTCCCTTCAATAGGGCAACATAGTGTAGATTTCTAGGCATTAATGTTATCTTTCTTATTTTTTATTTAGGAAATGGTGGTTTTACCCAAATCTCCAAACCCTAAGTTCTCAAAGAATGAAAATCTTCTCTTAAGGTGCGGACTGTTGCTCTTAGGTGGCCTAATACCAATTTCAATATGAATCTAATGATTTTGTTTGTTGGATGATGTATTTAGGTAATCTATCAAAACCTAATCAAGACCTTACACTTTAGATTCCCCTCAAATTAATGTGCAATGATGATGGAACGCTTGTTGTTTCTCAAACATAATTGGGTATGTTAATGATGATTGATTGTACCTTCCTTACTCGGTTCATGTATGATGTTTTTCCCATAACATGTTTGTTGTACTAACCCTTGTGTATGTTTTGGTATTAGGAGATATATGAAATGCTTGCTTTCTACACTAACCCACACAATGCTTACACCTTTATTTCATGATATTGTTAGCATTTGCCTTATAAAAATCCGGATTCTATGATGGGAAGTATGAATGCATGTTATTACCTATGCTAGTTGATAACCCATGTTAGTCGGCACGCTATACATTACCACCAAACCCTTGGGTTGGTCAGGAATGCGAGGAGAGTGAAGGCAGTCCCGTTGGTAGGACTATCCTGAGGTTAAACCCATGAATTTGGGCGGGTGCACGTGGGCGACAGTAGTTAGACTACATGGGTCGCTTGTACCCAATGTCATCTGTCACGTGTTTGCCTGAACTCATACGATTTAACCTATTTACTGACCAACCTTAATTGTTACCCATGTTTGCTCACATATGTATGGAACCTGAAACACCCTACAACCGTTGTAGCCCATCGATAGCGCATTGAATATCGATCCACAGTCTCGTGAGCCGGGCATGGTGGAATGGGACGGCCTACGCTGGGGTGACGCGCCTCCCCGTAGTGACCGCGAGCAATTTCAGTTCTCAGCACTCCCCATGTGCTTGAAGTCGGGGATGGGCAACCCGACGGGATTAAGGATCGCGGGGTCTTGGCCTCACACATTGGGAGGTCTTGGTCTCGTAACTAGTTCAGGACATTTGATATGTGGGTTGTATTAGATTCCCCAACCTGTTGGATGAACGGACTTAACTAATAACGTGGATAACACGATCGCATTGCATCACATTAGTTAAGATGACGACTCAAAAATCGAGGTTACTTTGAGAGAGTGGTGACATACGCCATCGTTAGATGGAGTCGCTCGAGAGAGTGTTATGGTGAGGGCATGCATCATATCATTCTGCATGCATGCATTCTAATAAGAGTTGTTAAGTGTTGATGATTAGTTGCATTTCATTAAACTCATATTATAATTGATGTCGGTTGTAACTTAAGATTAATAGCACCCACTGAGTTGATCACTCACTCCCACTCTCGGATGGTGTTTTAAAATACCATCCAGACTCTTTAGTAGTTGCAGGTGATGCCGAGTACGAGGAGACTTGCGGCACGAGCTTGGACCAGGAGGACGAGATATCCTACTTTTAGTTGATGGATGACTCCTCATCGGCTTGATCAGGCGGGATTTGGATCGTTGGGTTGCGGACTCAGTTTTATTCTTTTGGGTCATAATTTTCTTTTGTTTATTTTTTTTGGGGAACGCCTTGTGCGACCCATTTATATTTTTAGGCTTATATATATGCGAGCTATCTTTCATTTTAGTAGACATGTGTGGTTATGCTTCATGTTCCAGGAAATTTCAGGGTGCGCATTTAGATTGGATTAATCGCATATTAATGAAAACCAATTATAAGTGACCCCGGGAACTCAGGAGTCAAGTATATACACGACCCTCTAATTTTCAGAGCGTTACAAGATGGTATCAGAGTAATAGTTTGGAATCCATTGGGCCATGGGTCATGAACTCACTAACGCGTCTGCTGACTTGAGACGATACGTATTAGGAAAATGTAACAGAGATTTAGGACATTAGAACCCATCCCATACCTCGAATCGGCAATTTTGGATGGATGGTTAGACTTCCTAGGAATTTGGATTGGTAGCAAGACTAAGTAGTGACGCTAGAAAATGGGTCTGAGAGTCGTACCGGATCTCTATCCACGGATAGGAACAAGCCAGAGGTCGAATAATTTGAATGTTGAAGCCAACATCCATGTGCGAATGAACTAGTATCGTGTCAAGTTATTAGATTCGACCCATTTGGGGGTAGGGACTTAGGAGTGAGCGAGATTTTATCGAGATTAGTAGAACGGAGGAAACCTAAAATTTTAGCCACAAAATGAGGGAAATCTTACCAAACCACTATGCCCATCACGTAGATCAGCTTCTCTTACCCCAAATTCATATATGGCATGTCCTGGGAGGCCTCACCGGCGCCCGGGAAAATCATAAAACAAGGAAGCCCAAGCAGGGCCTCGGCGTGCCCATGCCTGGACTCGGCGTGCCCACGCCCAACCCTCCAGGGACTCAGGGTGCCCACGCTCGACCGGCGTGCTCATGCCGAAATTTTTTGTAAAATTTGGTCGACTTCAAAAATTTATATCTCCTTTGTTACAACTCCGATTTAGGTGATTCAAAAGCCATATTGAAGCTTAATAAGTCTAGTTTTATATAAAAAAAAATAAAAAAATAAAAATTATAATATCGTTTAAATTAAGATGTTCTATCAACTATATAAAAATTATTAATTTTAGACAACTGTTGTTCCTAGAATTTTAATAATTTATTTATAACTCCAAATGAAATGAAATTTTATAAAATGGCTTTAAACTTAATGATAAAATATTACAAAAATTTTAAAAATAATTTACTTATCGAAATTATACGAAACCTTACAAGAAATAGAGACATCGTGCAATCTTACAAAAAAAAAAATTCATTAGTTTCAGACAAATGTCACTTCTAGAATTTTAATATATATTTTTTTTCTATAACTCAAAATGAAATAAAATTTTGTAAAGTGAGTTTAAGATTAATGATAAACTATTTAAAAATAATAATTCTATTACTAAATATATAAGGAACGTTACAATGGTCCCCGCCCAGGAGACCAATGGGTAACCTTTTATGTTTTAAACGTGTGTGGGGTCACTTGAAGACCCCTCTCCTAGCACTTCTCTTCCTCATTCCAAAAATCACAACCCACTTCTCTTCAATCCCTCTCTTCATCCATGAAACTCATCCTAACAACCCTTACTCAAATCCTTCAATTCCTCTCAAATCTTCATCAAAGCCCTCTTCTTCTTCTCAAATCTCTTTTTCAATGCCCTCTTCCATTTCTACATCAAAGCCCTCTTCTACTTCTAATCTTCATGATATTAGTTATATAAATTACTATATTTCAAGACTTAATTGAGCCATATTAAGTAAATTCAAAGGTTTTAGAAATGAGTTTATGCAGTAGCTTAATTGAGAGTTTCACCAGAAATGTCGTCAAAATTTATGATTTTTTTTTCTTTTTTTCTTTTTTCTTTTTCTTCGGTCTTTTATTATTATCATTATTAGTTTTTGGGTTTATGACTTTCCTAAAATCCCAACACATACTTTTTGAGCCGAGTCACCATCAAATTCATCTGTGAGACTAACTCAGCCCTGACTTGGCATGACACATCCAATTAACTACTTACGTGGTCAAGTTGGCTTGGGTTTTGAATCCATGACTTCTAACAGAGGTAGAAACACCACCAACAGGCCAATTAACATGCACATGCACTTGCGTGTCCTTGCGTTATTTTATATTTTAGTGATATATATTTATTTATTTTATCTTTTATTTTTTAAAAAAATTATAAATATTATTACTTCAACTATATTTGAATAGAGTTGAGTAAGACTAGTCATAGGCCTCGAGTCAACCCAACCCAACTAGACATTGAGTCGAGTTTTCATTTATTTCTTTATTTCTAAAAACATGTGATGGATTAGGCTAGATATTGGGATTTAGGACTAACAACCGGGTGCATCTAATGGACGAGTTGGATGATACTTACATGTCATGGTGGGCCAAACATAAGGTTTTTTTTTTTTTTTTTTAAGGCTGATACTTATCATACATGCAGGCTTATTTTAAAAGACCCTGTAGACCTTCCTATATTAACTAATAAATAGTTTTCTTAAGTCTGATTTGGGTCCTGTCTAGGTTGAGTTCATTATAATATTTGATAAGATGGAACCAAATGTGGTGACTTGTAATTCATTGATTGATGGATGGTGTGAGCTGAGTAAGACAGAAGTTCTATCAGACATTTTGCTGTTAATGGGTGAGAAGGGTATTTTGCCGAATGGAGTTAATTATACTTCGTTGATTAAAGTCTACTGTAAAGAAAGTGAGATTTAATATATATATATATATATATATATATATATATATATATATATAGCTCGTTTGACTCTATCGCCTAATTTGCTTGCTCGGCTTCACCATTTGAGGTGTGCATGTAATAGTTGTGTTGGGTTTAGTACTGGATGAGACCATGTCAAGATGCAAGTGTAGTCAATGTGAGGCTCCGCCATAGCCGGCTCCTAAATCCTAGTGTCATATCTCGAGTACTTCCCAAAGTGCAGTCTATGAAGCACTCGCACACACCCTCGTTGCGAATGAGTCAGCCTATCACCATAGTGTAGTCACGCTATTTTGGAGAGGAGAGTAACATAAGAGAGCCTTCAAGGTTAGCGAATTTGTTACACTAGAGCTCAAGAATGAGGTTTATGTGGTTAGTTACAAATGAGGACCCGTCTTCCTTATGTAGACCTAAAATCCTTTTAGTTACCGTACATAGATAGCTAAGATAAGGCTTACAATGTCATCCTGCAGCTAGGAAAACTTTAGAAATCATCTAGATAATCCTACATAGTCTCTACAATACATTCTTCTACCACTCTAGAATTTTCTATACATGTAGGAACCTCTTAACCTACAAAATGTGTCAAAATGCCCAGTTTCATGGAATAGCCTCCTTGAAATTTCTGGTATATCCATGCCATTAGTTAACAGATGAAGATTATTGCCCTGTGGGTTGCCAATGAACCAAGTGTTTTTTTTTTTTTTTTTTTCATATTGGAGTTTTAGTATTTTATTTCTTTTTAGAAATTACTTCTAACTATGATAGAAATCATCTTGTATGATTAAATTAGATTATTTTTAGTATATTTTTCTGCTTCAAATAGTTTTCAATACGGTTGAACTACGACTCTTGAATAGGGTGAGTTTGATTGTTTAATACTTTCTAAGTTCATATTCGATGCAGTCTTCACTAAAATATTATAAATTTTCTTATTTTCTTATAGAATCAAGATTCATACCACATTGAGGAGATGGTGTTCTTCCTCTTTTCATTCATGCAGCCTTTTTAGGGTCACCATCCCTTCAAACCTCTGAAATATCCTAAAACTTTCGGTTCTTTATTCTCTCTCGAAATTAACGAAATCCAAACACGGTTTGCTCATAACCCACTAGCCATAAGATTGAAATGGTAATTCATATAAAATTTTGGACCTTTAAAAACTCTTTAAGATGTTGTTTGACCATAGGCATAATAAGAGAATTATTAATTACTAATTTAGACAATAATTAAAATGAGAACTCTCTTGGACCAAGACCCAAAGAATGACCTTATAAATAGGAGATTTAAACTTTCCAATGATGGTCATTTCCTAAACATTTTGATTGATCAGACTATGAAATTACAGAAGTATATACTTGCAAAGCATTCGCGGCTTGACTCAATTCTCAATCCTAGATGACTACCAATGGACTCACTGCTTTGATCGAGCAGAAGACCAGGATCCACTAGGACGAAGAAGGGATACGATAAGCCTTCTACCCTGGTCAGATAGATGATCGACGTATCGGGTTCAAGCCCACTATAACCGTCTCTCCGTATTAGTCTAACATTAAAAATAAATATTTTTACTCTACATAGAGGGAAATCGTTGTCATAAATTTAAATCTTTAAAAATAAATAGATAATTAAATAAATTGTAGTATACTATCAGGGTGAAAAAGTTTTAAGGGGGGTAAACTAAAATGAGCCAAACTATTATAGATAGTATACCCCCTACCATGTATATAAGCTTGGAATCAATAAAAAACTTAGGCAAATGAAATAATAGTACATTTACTTAATACCCTTAGGCAATTTCAGGGACGAAATTATTTTTAAGGGGGGTAGATTGTAACATCTTGGATTTTCACTGTTTTGGATTCCCAAAAATTCTTGAAATTTTTTTTATAAATTAACTTATAATATCACTTAAATGACCATTAGGACTCAATGTTAGTCTATATAGGGGTGGTACCAGTAAAGAACCCCACAAGTCCAATTAATCAACCGTAGGAAACCACTGAATTCGCCCGATCACTTGAACATCAGTGTAGCCCCATGATTCACTCACATAGGACCCAAATCTAATCGACCCATTGCTAACTAATCAAGTCGAACATAATTAAATTAAAGATCTAACCGAAGCTGAGTCAGATAAGGCCCGGATCTTAACAATAGACCAAATCAACCCTTGTAATGTCCCGTCCAATCAGCACAGTATTTTGGGGCATCCACGTAGGATTTACCGCTGGACCATTCGTTTAAGCCACTCGTAGTGGGGTATTACAGTTAATTAAACTATGATTAGCCCATTAGAGTAGACCAGACAGGTCATGATAGGGCCTAGTGCAGGCCACCAAGCCAGATGACTGTTTACACTTAGCATCAGCTTGTACGGGCTATACTGCGGCACAGAAAGGTCGAAAAAATATAAAAATTTAGGGGAACATATATCTTACTGGGTTTGTGGTCCATTCTGGACCACAGAATCATTGGACACCTAAAAGTTAATTATTCGAGCCGTTACTATAGCACATGTCAACTCACCCAAGGCCAAAGTTGAAATCTGGCACGGGATAATGAAACTAAGACTCTAGACTTTTCAGTAGTCGGATTCCTTCTAAATTTACGGTGAAGGTATAATGTAGTGTCCTACACCCGTCCATAAAATCTGAGACCCGATCATGGCACGACGACCATTGATTACAAATCAGACCCGTATGACCCAACTCCATATCCGATCATTCTCAAATTTTGCATGTCCCTTCATCGGGCCATGGATCACCTACCCTATAAGTTTTATGACCAGAGAGGGCCACCAAAAATACCCTTAATTTCCAAACAAGCTCTAAATCGCTCGTTGGCCGGCCACTAGTTCCAAAACTATAGAGAAATGTCCGTCTTACTGGGCTAGACGTCCGTCACAGGAGTCGGAACTGAGTACTGCCCAGAACCACTCAACTTGAGCCAAAGGACGAGTGCATGAGAAGCGCAAATACCCTAAAACAAGGAGCTGAAACTTAAGTGAATTGAGTCGTCCACTCTTATACAAAGTTGAGGATTTTGGATCATCGGTTTATGACCAAACTTCTCACGTGGAGTAAGGATATTTCCTTACTCATATCCATATAGCCGCGGCCCCGATCGACTATCGGTGACTGTTAAATAGACTTCTAATCATATCTGTCGATCGGTGCATCCAAATGACGGGCCGTTCGTATCCATACGTAGATTATCATTAGGGCTAACTATCTTACTGTGTATATCAACTTGTACACCCCATAGTGGGCCCTAGAGCTTATAAAGACCCTTTCATAGGTCTAGTATAGTGAAAACTTATCCCTTGAGGCCATTTACACCAAATTTAGTATTATAAAAGGGCCTCATTTGGGCACTCTCTCTCCTCATACGATTTTGCCCTAGAGAAAAGAAAGAGGGAAAGAGAGAAAGAGAGAAGAAAGAAAAGAGAGAAAGAAGAAGAAAAAAGAGAGGAGGGGAGAGTGAAGAAGGGAGAGGAAGTGGGTCATAGATAAAGTGGGGGCTAAGGGAGTTCAATCTAGCAAGTCTCTACCTCTTCTTCAAGAAAACCTCCACCAAACCCACCCATACCAAGAAGTAAAGGTAAGAATGGTATATATTCCCTTCAATAGAGTAACATAGTATAGATTTTTAGGCATTAATGTTGTCTTTTTTATTTTTTATTTAGGAAATGGTGGTTTTACCTAAATCCCTAAACCCTAAGATCTCAAAGAATGGAAATCTTCTCTTAAGATGTGTACTATTGTTCTTAGATAGCTTAACACCAATTTCAATATGAATCTAATGATTTTGTTTGTTGGATGATGTATTTGGGTAATCTATCAAAACCTAGACAAGACCTTACACTTTAGATTATCCTCAAATTAATATGCAATGATGATGGAATGCTTGTTGTTTCTCAAACATGATTGGGTATGTTAATGATGATTACTTGTACCTTCCTCGCTCGATTCATGTATGATGTTCCATAGCATGTTTGTTGTATTAACCCTTGTGTATGTTTTGATATTAGGAGATATATGAAATGCTTGCCTTCTACACTAACCCACACAATACTTGCACCTTTATTTCATGATATTGTTAGCATTTGCCTTATAAAAATTTGAATTCTATGATGAGAAGTATGAATGCATGTTATTACCTATGCTAGTTGATAACCCATGTTAGTCGGCATGCTATACATTACCACCAAACCCTTGGGTTGGTCAGAATGCAAGGAGAGTGAAGGCGGTCCCATTGGTAGGACTATCCTGAGGTTAAATCCATGAATTTGGGCGGGTGCACGTGGGATACAATAGCTAGACTACATGGGTCGCTTGTACCCGATGTCGTCTGTCACGTGCTTGCCTGAACTCGTGCGGTCTAATCTATTTACTGACCAACCTTCATTGTTATCCATGTTTGCTCACATATGTATGGAACCTGGAACACCTTACAACCTTTGTAGCTCATTGATAGCGAATTGAATATCGATGCACAGTCTCGTGAGCCAGGCATGGTGGAATGGGACATTGTGTCCGAGCTGTCGGTCTACGCTGGGGTGACGCGCCTCCCCGTAGTGACCGCGAACGATCCCAGTTCTCAGCACTCCCCATATGCTCGAAGTCAGGGATGGAGAACCTGACGGGACCAAGGATTATGGGATCTTGGCCTCACACGTTGGGGGGTCTTGGCCTCGCAACTAGTTCATGGCATTTAATATATGGAGTGTATTAGATTTGCCCACCTACTGGATGAACGAACTTAACTAATAACTCGGCAAACACGATCGCATTGCATCACATTAGTTAGGGTGGTGACTTGAATGTCGAGGTCGCTCTGAGGGAGTTCTGACATACGTGATCGTTAGATGGAGTCGCTCAAGGGAGTGTTGTGGTGAGGGCATGCATCATATCATTCTGTATGCATGTATTCTAATAAGAGTTGCTAAGTGTTTATGATTGGTTGCATTCATTAAACTCATATTATAATTGATGTCTGTTGTAACTTAAGATTAATAACACCCACTGAGTTGATCACTCACTCCCACTCTGGGATGGTGTTTTAAAATACCAACCAGACTCTTTAGTAGTTGCAGGTGACATCGAGTACGAGGAGCCTTGCGGTACGAGCTTAGACTAGGAGGACGAGCTATCCTACTTTCAGTTGATGGAAGACTCGCCATCGGCTTGATCAGGCGGGATTTGGATCGCTGAGTTGCGGACTCAGCTTTATTATTTTGGGTCATAGTTTTCTTTTGTTTGTTTTTGTTGGGCAACGCCTTGTGCAACCCATTTATATTTTTGGACCTATATATATGTGAGTTATCTTTCATTTTAGTAGACTTGTGTGATTATGCTTCATGTTCCAGGAAATTTTAGGGTGCGTGTTTAGATTGGATTAATCGCATATTAATAAAAACCAGTTGTAAGTGACCCTGGAACTCGGGAGTCGAGTATATACACGACCCCCCGATTTTCAGGGCGTTACACAGTGACAATACAGAGAAGCCCCGCTATGAGATCTTAGTAGTGACAGTACAGAGGAGCCCTGCCATGGGACCTTAGCAGTGACAATACAGACCAGCAAAAACACAAAAAATAGCAGGACCAAGCACCCATGCAGCAGGTGACATCAAATTGACTAAACTTCTGCCTTAAATCAACAGAGAGGCCCTACAAGACAAAAAAAAAAAAAAAAAAAAGAAATCAATTACTTTCCACATATTCAAGCCTTACTTAGCCCAAAAAACAACATTACGTGGGATATACATGAACCGTGGAATCGATCTAGAACTGAACTGTTTTTCATTATCTGAATCCGATTTTGTTCTAGGGTACTAATGGTCCAGTTCTGATTCCCAAAATCATAAAACCGTTAGAAACGGTTCGGTTCTGAGTTTACCCCAGAACCGGACTGAACAGACCCATGTGCACCCCTAACTATAGGACAGAGGTATTTTCGCCTGTAAATGATTTGTTTGTATGGAATGGTTTAGTTTGGAAATGTAAAGTCTAGAAGAGTGTAGAAGAGACGGTGAGTAAAAGGTGGGATTCACAGTCGTAAATTTCTCAATATTCTCAAGGAAATGATATGCTAGAAACGCGAATATTGTTGCCGTGCAACAAAAAGCTGTGAGGCTGACCTTGAACTGTTTATTTCGAATCCAATCCGTCTATCATTTCTGAAAGATCATGCTAGGAAGTGGGTCAAAAATTAATACTGAGGAAATTCGCAGGTGGGCCACTCCATAGGGAAAAGTTTAAATGGGTCGCCTACATTTGAAACCTTCTTGATGACTGATATATAGTCTTCACTTCATCCTCGCGGGAGTCACCTTATGAACGGTTTGGATGGCATATAAACATCACGTTGGGCTCCAGGAAGGTTTCGGTGTTAGGCATCACCATCAGCACTGTTCCTCATGGTGTGTCCGACTTTCGTTCTGGATCAGCTTGATTTTTTGTCTCAGGCCTAACACGAGAGTTGGCTGAAATGATGGACGGAGAGGATATGAAACACTCATCATGGTCGGCCCCATGGACCTTTTTGTAACATACGACGAGTGTTGTAGGATGCTGGCTTCCACTTGGAAGGATAAATGGTGGATCTGGGCCGTCCACCTAGTGGGCAGCAAAGATACAGTTTGCTACGGTGGAGATTCCTTGCACGTGGCAACCATGGTTGATATGAGAGGAACTCTACGGTCCAACTCAACAAACTGTACACTTGCTGATGAGCAGAACCTTGTGACTCCTTTGATGACTGGATAATGGGCCCCACTAAAAAGTTGGCTGTCCTAAAAAATACCCTCCCAGAATATAGAATATTTTAACCCCTTAATTTTCAGCACGTTTCCTAGACCGTTCTTTATTTGATTCTCAGCCGTCCACGTGTATCTTCCACTCTAGGAAAATTTTGGGCCATCTGTAGTGGACCCCATCAAATGTACGTTCTGGATGACCAAATCATGGGACTGCAAATTGTTAGTAACAATAAATCTTTTTCAAAGAAAAATAAAATACATTTTTGGTTAGCATGCACATGTTCTCAGCTGCAGCATGTGATCCACACGTGTATCCTCCATTGCACGTGTCATCAAAGGCACGCATGCAAAAACAGTTTACTTTTTAATTCGCCATGCATGACATTGTGCGGATAACATGGGAAGCGGCTTCAATAGAATATCATGTGTCCATGGGCCAGTTTGTATATACAAGGTCATCGTCGAAAGATCCAGACCGTTGATTTGAAGGAAACCACAGAGAATTGGTAGTAATCTTTTTAGGGATGTTAGGGTAGCTCTCAGCCCGGGTTTTGAACCGTTTCTTATAGCTACTCAAATGAGACAGGCAGGTGGTGGAAGGCTTTACACTGTTGAATTCTTTTTCTTTTCATATCCTAAGGCTTTCCTTGTACCAAAGAAAAAAAAAAAATTCCATGATTTCAGATCGTTGAATTTGGTATGACTTGTAAAAATTCATCCGCCATTTTTGGCACCAAAGTCCGTTGAATTTGTGTTAAGTTGACAGTTTTGGCCTGTCGTTTTTTCTGCATTTTTACCTAATGAACTCTTTTTCACAAGTAATTTAACTGTCCATGACAAGTAATCCAGATAGTTATAGGATCACTGAATTGAGTAAGCCATTAAACTCAAAAATCAAATAAGCCCCTCAACGATGATCTGATGTCTCTAAAATCGAGCCTATATAAATATAAGGTTGGCTAAATTTTGGAAAGAAAGTGAAAATTTTAAATTTTACATAGTAGCTTACATGATGGTTAGATCGTTTAATATTTAGTGATTCGGCCCTCACGACATATTAGCACCAATGGATAGGTCTGATGTGTACCAACAACACTAATGTGTTCATGACATCCAATGGGATCATCATGTGTGCTCCTTTCTATTCTCTTTGATGTCTCAAGATCAATCTAACCCAAAACTTAAGTGGGCCACACCAAAGGAAACGGTTGACATTACTTACATTCATGAAAAGTAAAAAGGCCTGAAAAACGTAAGACCAGCAGAGCTACAAGGGACTGTTTGTAAACCTAGCCATGCCCTAAAATGCAATGCTGTTATTAAGAAAGTATAAGCCTTTTTATGAACGCGGATTGCGTCCTACCCCCGCCTCTGTGGGCCCCACCGTGATGTAAGTGTTTTATCCACACCGTTTAACGATTTTTTCAGAAAATTTTAATTTGTCAACCAAAAAATGAAGTAGGTCCAAGGCTTGAGTGGACCACAACAAAGTAACCTGCACTGATATGACACCCACCGTTGAAACCTTTCTAAGGGCCCACGTGATTTTTTTTTTACCATAAAACCTATTCATAAGGTCATGTAGACGTGGATGAAGTGAAAACACAAATATCAGCTTGATTCAAAACTTCTCCGGCTCCCAAGAAGCTTTTAATGGTGGAGTGTCAATCCCTACTTTGTGGTCCACTCAAGCCTTGGACCTACCTCATTTTTTGGTTCACCTATTAAAATTTTCTGAAAAAGTAGTTAAACGGCGTGGATAAAAAACTTACATCACGTTGGGCCCCACAGAGCCCTGCCCGGACGGATTACTGTCCGGGCGGGGGTAGGACGCAATCCGCGTCCCCTTTTTATAACCCCATGAGGCTCCAAAAATAGGTTATTCGAGATGTGCATTTTAGTGCTTGCATTAATTATAAGAAGAGACGGCTGTAATTGGGTTAAAAGATTTGTTTGTATGTCTGATGGGTATAGGATGCATCGAGGCTGTAGACTTTGAATTTGGGTTTATATTTCAATGATCAGTGCCGTTTATTTGATGGGACACACCTTGGATGGGGTTGATAGAAAATAAAAACTCTCTTATTGGAGTATTATAAACCTCCAATTATTTAACCTTTTCTTTGAAATGTACGGTTTATATGATTTTGTAATATTTAGGAGGCTGAAATATTGTTATGCCCATCGTATGAACAGTTTGGATCATCTAAAAGGACCATGATCCAACGGATAAAGTCACGACGTCCCCTATTGCATGCAATACATGGGGATTGTATTCTCGCAAGCCTCGTTCAATTATAAAACCAAAGTCTGCTAGTTCCACACGCATCTGTAGCACGTGCTAGTACGAACACTTATTATATTTGATCAGGTTTTTCTATCAGGTGGGATAGATTGTTTATATATACTGGACTGAGAAAAAGGCCATTTGACAACCTTATGTTGGCCACAGAAAGCTAAACAAATGAAAGGCTCGAAAATCAGTTTTACCCGTTGGAATACTTGGTAAATTGTAGCATGCTGTGGAATACAATCGAACTGAATTTTTATAAATATGATCTAAGAATATTTTGAATCATATGGAATGCTCAGATCTCGTACGTGATTCCCTATTGGCATTTATATCTGCGAAGGATTGGTTATAGATCCACACGCGCACTGAATTTAGGGACTGTTGTAAACCAATCCTCACTGTGATTTGAAATCTGGGAGCGGATTAGGTGTCCCCCTGCCCCACCCAAGACGGTGCGGCCCTTCCCGTGGGACCTATATTGATATATTTATTGTAATCCACACCGTCCATCCTTTTTTACAGATCATTTTAGATCATGAAGCGAAAAAATAAGAAGATCCAAATCTCAAGTAGGCCATGCCAAAATAAACAGTATACATTGATTGCCCTACCATTAAAAACTTCCTTAGACCCACCGTAATATTTATTTTCCATCCAACCTGTTCATAAGATCACATTAACCGTAATATTTATTTTCCATCCAACCTGTTGATAAGATCACATTAACCTGCACGAAGGGAAAAAGAAAACAAATATCAGCTTATCCGAACCTTAGTTGGCACGTTAATAAATATCAAGGCTATTTTCAATGAAATGGTCTACTTGAGAATTAGATCTACTTCATTTTTGGTTTCATGGCCTAAAATTATCTGAAAAAAATAATGGATGGATGGAATGGATATAGAATACATCATCAAGGTGAGCCCCATGGTAAGGGCCGCACCGTCTTGGATGAGGCCCAGTACAGTGTGCACGGACGCGGATATCCTGTCAAAGCCGGTTTGACGGTAAGTTCCTGCGATGGGAAGCCAGGTGGGGCCCACCGTGAAGTTACTGAGAGATCCGTCCATTCGTTTTTCTATCCAAAACTGTAGGAGGCCAAACGGGAGGAAAGACTGGGGAAAGAAATTTTTTTTTTTTTTTAACACACGCACACACACACCGTAGGATTTCACCACCATGGGTACTCGAACCCTTACCCGGTGTTGAAACTCAGGGAGTCTACCACCCGGGTAAGCGCAAGGACCCAAAAATGACTACCGTCGAAACCTGCCCAATGACCACATTCATATGTTTATATGCCATCCAAACAGTTTTATAAGGGATCATTTGGCACCGTGGATTGGAGGGGATCCGAGGGGGTTTTAAATCTCCTCGTGATTGTTGGACAGCATAAAAAGTATCTGAGGTTTTAAATTGGGGTTTTAAATCCAAGAGGTTTCTAAACTCCTCTTTTAGGGTTTATAACACACAAGCTTGAATTACACCTAAAATCATTTCAATAGTTGCAGATGTATCATATGTGTCGGTATATACTATCATTATATTGGGCACATGACCTACTAATGATGATTAGAACTGTGCAAACATTATTCATGTAAATCAATATTGTCAAAACATTGTCCAACACCATCTAAACATTATCCATGCAAATCAACAATTAAAAATCATTGGTTAATCACTCAGGCTTGATCTGTGCTTGTGGACCATCTAGGACTTGGAATTTCATCATTTTTAGACATAACATATATTTCAGTGGGGCTTTTCACAACCATTGTGTCAAAAGTTACATATCTCACAAATTAAAGATATTAAAGTTAATTTAGTAATTAAATTCAAACCCCTATAAATACACCATAGATAGGTACTAGTGGATTAAAGTTGATTCACACTCCAGAGTGGGAGGACTGCAAATCCAAGGGCTTCCGAACCCAGGGGGTTCCAAATCCAAGCTCCCAAACAGGCTCGACATTGGGATGAATGGAAAATATCAAAAGCTTTTGTGGCCATTAGAATGTTTCAACAGTGGCAATTTATCCTACACCATTTCTTATGGTGTGTCCCACTTGAATTCTAAAATAAGCTAGTAAAATAACACATAAAGGTGGAATTCACCGAGCTTCCGAGGACAGGAACTTTGGAGTCTAAGAGAGTTTTTTAGAACGCGGATTCGCCAGTGACATTGACACTAGCCAATGGATTATGGTCAGGGTGGCAGTGGTTACTGCCCCATGACACTTAGAGACGGCGGTCCATATATTTTTACAGATTTTAGAACATGTATCTTAAAAAAAACAAATGAAAGGCTCGAGTAGACACCACATGAAGTGGTGGGGATTGAATCATTACCATTGAAAAGTTCACATTGACATGTATGAATGGAAAATATAAATATTAGCTTGATCCAATATGCTTTTGTAGACCTCAGGAACTTTCTAATGATAGGCTTTAAATTTCAATTGTTTCATGTGGTGTGGTTCACTTAAGCCTTCAATGTGCTTGGTTTTTATTTTCTTTTTCTTTTTTATTTTCTTTTTTAATCTCATGCCTAAAATAATTTGTTAAAATATATGGATGGCATGGATAAAACATACAGATTACAGTGGGCTCCATGGAGCTTCTGACATGGCCATTCGTCTTTAGCTATGTACTGGTGGGAGTCGTACTCAATCTATGTGCTGTGGTTGGGGCTCCATGGGCCCCTCCATGATGTATTTGTTTCATTCACATCATTTATTTAGTTTCCATATTATATTATGGTATAAGTGTAAAAATAAAGCAGATCCAAATCTTAAGTGGACTACATCACAGTAAACTATATTAATTGAACGTCCATTATTAAAATTTTTTAGAGAGCCACAAAAGTTTCGAATTAAGGTGATATTTGTAATGCCCGTATTTTTTTCTTAAAATAAATTTTAAATTTTAAATTTTAAGTTTTAAACTTTAAGTGGAAAAGAGATCCACTGATTTCGTCATCCTTCCTCTTATCTCTCGTTATATAAAATTCCTCATATCTTGTAGTTTCTCAACCAACTTTCCTTATTAAAAAAGGAACGTAAGAGAGAGCAATAATTCTATCAAAATAGAAGGAACAGTGCTACAACTTATAACCAATAACCTAAACCTATGTTATAAGATTAGGGAATTGAGTTTAGATTATAGGTTAAGATTTACCTATAACCTATAACTTACAACCTATAACCTATAACCTAAACTTAAGTCCCTATACCTAACCTATAACCTGTAACCTAAACTCAATTCCTAGACCTTAACCTATAACCAATAACTTACAACATATAACCTATAACCTAAACTCAATTCCCTAAACGTTAACCTATAACTTATAACCTATACCTATAACCTATAACCTACAACCCAAACTCAATTCCCTAAACCTATAACCTATAACCTAAACATATAACCTAAACCTTAACCTATAACCTATAACCTATAACATAAACTCAATTCCTTACAACCTCTAACCTATAGGTTATAACCTAAACCTGTAACATAAACTCAATTTCCTAAACCTAACTTATAACCTAAACTCAATTCCCTAAATCTTAACCTAGAACTTATAATTAACAACCTATAATAATTGAATATCTAGGTTTGAGTTATAAGTTATAGGTTTAGGTTATATGTTATAGGTTTAGCTTATAAGTTAGGTTTAGGGAATTGAGTTTAGGTTATAGGTCATAGGTACAAAAATAATACGGAAGAGAAAGTGGAAAGGAGGAATTTATTTGAAATTTACTTATTTAGGTAAGTAATTTATATTATTTTTTTTTATTTTATTTATGCAATATGTAATATGGTATGATTTACACATTGGATGGATTGGATCAATCAAACATCTATTATAAAGGTTTAATTAATTCATATAAAAAGATATGCGTATGACTTGTTAAATTATATAACGTGGGATTTTAAGTTATGCTCATGGGTTTAAGGGTAATGTGTAAAATGTGATTTTATTTTTTTTTCATGATGGACAATGATCCGTACTGTTTATGGGTGTTATAAGAATTTATTATATAATATTTTTTAAGAATCAAATTGGTTCGACACCTTAATGGCCTGTAATGATTATATATGTATCAACTTTCTTCCTTAATTTAACAATTTTTTTTAAAAAAAAAAGATTGAAGAATAATTCTCTATGCAAGATACAATTTGGCATAGATAATTATATGACATATTTTGAAATATGTGATTAAATCATCACCATTCATTAGTTCCTTAAGATTAAAATAAATTAAAATCTTAAATTTTAAACAGATCAAACCATTGAATGACCAATATCAATCTAAATAAATTATAAATTATAAATTATACATTTTATTCATTATGTGTAATCGTATGATTTAAAAAAAATTCTAATTTATGTGATTTTATGAAGTCCTAATTTAATTCAAACCGTTGGTTCACGGAATTATCTCCACCACATCAAAGCGAGTGATCCCAATGTGTTTCTCATCCATCAAGTTAAAATAAATGGATTATTTGATGTGTTGTATTATTATCCTGATTTAATTGTCATGTACTCTTATTTGATTTAAAGGACTGTGATTTCTGTATTAACAATGATATGATTTGATTAATGTGTTAGACTATGTTGATTCAAATGTGATGATTAAAATAACCTATGCAATACATGATTCGTGATTTCATGGTGCATCTATCAATTGCATGCACAACACTTGCTGGATTTCTGAGGGATCTCCTGAATGATATATCCTAGTAGAATTGTTACTAATAGAAGTCTACTCAAGGAGTAGATGTAAGCTTTGCTTATGTCTACCAAATGGTATAAGCCTGCTAAGGGGCAGATGCGGGTTGACGAGTTTCCAATTGAAGCAAGTGGACGGATTCTCACTTGATGCATTAATACAGTGCATGCATTTGCATTTAAAAAATAATAATTATATTGTGTATGATTATTGACATTTTATTATAATTTAATATAAAGAACTATGTTGGAAATTCTTATTAGGCTTATTCAGCTTATCCTTTTTATTGATCGAAAAACCGTACAAATGTAAATGAGGGTGAGCCGGTGGCTTAAGAACAAGAATACGTAGCCGAGCTGGATGAGGATTTAAGGGACACGTGACCCTACTTGACAAAGGAAGATGTTATTGCCTTAGAGTAGCCATAAATTTTTATAACTTTAATTATATTTGATCTTCTTAAATTGTTAATTAATCCTTTTAAATTATTGGATATATTTATTTCATTTCATAAGATTCCGAATAGGAGAGTCCTTAACTATATTGATGATTGGTTATTCGAAATAAATGGATATTTCTTATTTATAATATGCTTCTTAATATGAATGGAATGTAAATCTACATTAAAACTATTGAGTAGATGAGATTTTTTGTAAGCAACTTAACGGTTTAAGTACGCTTAGTGTACAAGTTATGACATGGATCTCAAGTCCAAAATATATGATAGGTACCCGAAATCTATGTCGTGATAATATTAGTTTTTTCCTTTCATCAAGGTCTGTATAACCTAATCAATAGCTTACGTTTCAAATAAACATTATAGTGAGCTTGAGGAGGTTTTTGGTGATAGACATTCAATCACTGCTGTTTTTCAGTGGTATGGTCCCCCTAAGATTTAGATATATCTCATTTTTTGGATCAAACCCTTAATGATCTGAAAAATACATACATCATGGTAGGACCCATCAAATGTACAGTGTTGATGTTATGCACGCATCATGGTAGGGCACACACAGCTCAACCTCATGGGAAGCTCTCATGAGCTTGACCGCTATATATATATATATATATATATATATATATATATATATATATATATATATATTATATTTTGTATGTATGGGAAACTATGAGGTCAACTTTATGTGAACTTCCCATTAGGTCGAGCTATGTGGGCCCCACCATGATTTGCAATCATCCTATTAAAATATTTATAATTATTTTTTAGGTTCATTAAGATGTAGTTCACAAATTTAGTCCATCCATTATGTGTGTCCCGCTTGGATGAATGGTCAGACCAAGTTTCAGCCCCATCCAAAACTCAAGTGGGGGACACCAAGTACATTTATATATTTTAGTCACGTCTCCACATGATTTTTGGACGATGACAACGGTCTGGAATGATCATATGCCGACCCAACTGGGACCCACAGGGGAATCTGTAACGGCATGATCCTGGTTCTCAGGCAATATAAGTTATAGTGCTCCTAGTTGCATGGAACATGCCGAAAGTCCCAGCAATAGATCTGGACTGTCCATTTTATCTACCTTACTCTTCACAGCCCGTCAGATAAAACTTGCAAAGATCGAACGATTCTGATTACACGATCAAATAGCCCATAAAATGAACGGTGAAGTTTATTTCATCAAGATAGTCTGAAGATGTAAACACGCATGCTAGTACGCACACATCACTGCACGTACGCGACACATGTGCACATGTGCATGAGGTCACACACATGGATGGACATGTTCATGTGCATGCGGATGTACACGCTCACACATACATAGAAAGACACACACGTGCTCCCCTGTAGCCACGTGCAGATGCATGCATACACATACGACCATATGTATGGCAGATAGAAGACTTGATCATGGGGCATGAGATGGTGGACTGTGGGGACAGTGGTCCCAGCAGTCCTGTTTGGTGTAGTAGCAACTTCCGGTGGGCATGCAACACCAACAACGCTGCAAGAGGATTCGATCTTGTACACTCGCAGCACTCTTGCACCATGACTTGTTGCATGGTATGATAAATATCTTGGATCCTCTCATCGTCATCAACGTTCTAGGATCTTTGATCTCGTGTCCATTGATCACATCTCCGCTGCCTGTGTACGTAATATAAGAAAAGTTACAACCATTGAATTCGCAGGTAAATGATATGATAGAGTTCGATGCGAAAAAAGCTTCCAGGCGCATACTGAAGTTTTTTATGTTGAATCCACTCCGTCTATCATTTCCGACAGCTCAGGAGAGGACGGGATGCAAAGAATAAGACTGATATAGCACTCAGGTGGGCCACACTAGAGGAAAATGTAAGGATGGATTGCCTACAGTTGAAAGATTCTTTAGGCCGGATGAAGTTTTGGATTGGATTAATATTTAGTTTTATCTACCTTATGAACGGGTTGGATGGCATGTAAATATCACGGTGGGCCCCAGGAAGGTTTCAATGGTAGGGATCCCATCAGAACTGTTATCCGTGGTGTGGCCCACTTGCGTTCCGGATCTGTCTGTTTTTTGGATTCAGATTAGCAGGAGAACTGATTGAAATGATGGGCGGAGAAGATTGGTGTGTGGGTCCCATGGAACTTTTTTTGTTACAGGGGTTTCCTGCAACTAGTGTTGTGGGATATTTGCCTTCCACTTGAAAAGATAGATGGTGGATCTGAGCCGTCCACCTGGTAGGCACAAAGGTACAGTGTGCTGTGGCGGAAGACTCTTTTCACATGGGAACCATGGTTAGATGAGAGGAACTCTACGGTTCAGCTCATCAGCGGACAGCAAATGTCTGGTTATCTGAGGAGTTCGATTTCCAGCATCTGGGGACATGGTCAATGATCCACACCGTTGAAATGATGGGCGTCAACGTGGATGATGAGGGACTCCTTGGAGATCCACCGGATCGAGGTACTATCACCTTCTCAATATTCGGGTTTTGCTCCGGTAACGTTGGGAAATCTCAGGTTTGGATCATCCAACCGTGGGCTTCCACACGAAAAAATTAAAAACACAATACAGTTAACTAACAAACTGAACGCTTGCTGACGAGCAGGACCGTGTGACTCCTCCCCCATGCATTGATGATGTGGACGATGGGCCTTTTATATATAGAATGTTTCATGGCCAAGATGGATCAGAAAACACTCTGTCGATGACAGAAGTGATCCGGATCGCTGGACCTTAGATTGGGCGTTTCTTACAATCTTGAATGCGTTATCTGATATAAAATATATGATTTCGGGGTAGAACGAGCTACTTTGGCCAACCAACTCCGTTATGCCGGGTTGCGTAACTTGAATTTACGAAAAACTCCCTGATCAACAGTCATTTTTTATTTTATTTTCATTTTTACTATAAGTAATAAGTTTTAATTTGAGTATATATATATATATATATATATGAGGGAAAAAAAAAAAAAAAACTTCAATCCGGCCCATCATGATGATCTGATGCCCTCAAAATCAAGCCTATACAGTCATAAGGTGGGCCAGATCATTAAAAAAACAAAAAAGAAGAAAAGAAAAAAAGGACAACCAGTTAAAAACTTTCAAATGAGTCACATTATGGTCAGACTGTTCATATTTCTGGAGATTCTACTCTTACATCACTTACTGGACTAGTCTGACACCACACTAACAATACAGCAGCACCACAGGTCAATGGGTAGGGCTTACCGTGATGTCTACATGACATCCATGTTGTCTATCATGTGTTTTCCTTCCCATTCTCTTTGGTGCATTAAGGTCAATCTAATCTAAAACTTAGGTGAGCCACACCAAAGGAAACAGTTGGAGTGTACTTACATCCATGAAGAGGAAAAAGACCTGAAACAATCAAGAAGAGAAGAGCAACAAGGAGGCTGTATTTTAAGCTAGCCATGGCCTAAAATGCAATACTGTTATTTAAAAAACGTAAGCCTTTTGTAACCCCTCAAGCCTTTAAAAATAGATTATTACAGGTTGGCATTTTAGTGCTTGTATTAATTACAAAATCAGACGGCTGTACTTGGGTTAAAAGATTCGTTTGTATGTCTGCTAAAATACATCCCAATGTATTACTATATGATACATTGGGAATTTGGATTTGGGGCCGTATCTCAATGATCGGTGCCGTTTATTTGATGGGGCTCGTCTTGGATGGGGTTGGTAAAAAAATGAAAAATCTCGTATTTGAGTATTATAAGTCTTCAATTATTTGACCTTTTTTCTTTGAAATATACGTCCTATATAATTCTGGAATAATTAATAGGCTGAAATATTGTTATGTCCATCATATGAACGGTTTGGATCATTTAAAAGGGCAATGATACAACGTATAAAGTCACGACGTATCCTATTGTAATACGTGGGGATTGTATTATTGCAAACCTCGTTCAATTTATAAAACGAGAGTTTGCTAATTACACACGCATATGTAGCACGTGCTAATAGGTGCACGTGTATTTGAACAGATGTTTCTATCAGGTGGGATAGACCGTTTAGATATTCTGGCCACAGCATGCAAAACAAGTGTACGGATGAAAACTTTTTAACCGTTGGTTTTGCTTGGTGCATTGTCGCATTCCGATGGGTTAAACGGTTTGATGTTTTATGAAGATGATCTAGAAATTAATTTGAACAAGATGGAAAGATCAGATCCATACACGTGTTCATTTTTTGCATGTGTATCTGCAAAGGAATAGACTTAGATACACGCGCGTCGAATTTAAAGTCGGCTTCGGTTTGTGATTTTGTGTAGGATTGCGTACTGAGTAACTCAATACGCTCGGTACTCTACAGCGTACTGAGTAATCTATGTGGGGCCCTCCCTGATGTATGTGTCTTATCCACTCCGTCAATACGTTTTACCAGATTATTTTATGCCACCAGAACAAAATTAAAACACATTCAAAGCTCAAATGGTCCACACCACAGGAAACAGTTTGAAATGAATCCCTACCGTTGAAAATTTCTTCGGACACAAAAGTTTCGGATCAAGCTGAAATTTGTGTTTTCCCTTCACCCATGTTTGTCTGACCTTATGAACAGGTTGGATGACAAAGAAACATCACTGTGGGCGCTAAGAAGGTTTCAACGGTGGACTTCGTTATCCTCACTTTGTCGTGATCCAATTGAGCTAGATATGCTTTAATTTTTTTTCTTGGTGGCCTAAAATGAGTTGATAAAACTGATGAACGGCGTGGATGAAAAACATACATTACAGTGGGCTCCCCAAAGTTTACTCAGTATGGACGGCGTAGATGAGACACGTATATTACAGTGGGCCCCAAAGAAATCGACACAATGCAGTGGGCGGGAATTACGTGTGCCCGAAGTTCCTGTGGGCGGAAGGTACGTGGGGCACACCGCAATATCCGTATGACATCCACTCCGTCCATCAAAAAATGAAATTTCAGGTGTTTGGATTTTGGGATATAAGCATAGGATAGCTTAGTTGTCCATGGTGGGGCTTAATATAAGGGCAGTATCATTTACAAATGTTTTTAGAAACTTGTGGGTCCAACTGTGTTTTGCGTACAGAATCTTATCCGTCCATAAATATCTCCTCATCAAGAAAGTGCCAAGCCTGGAAAATAAAGCCATCACTTGAATTTTGATGTTTTGGGGTGGTGTCCAATGTTTTATAATGATGTGATTCACCTAATGAGTTTTATAGACTTTTGGGAAATGTCATCGTATCATGGTTGATGATGAGAATCTCATAATACGTAGGTTGGATGGTATGAACACGGATGATGTGGTGATCCACCGTTATAGGTGGTGTTGGGATTTGGTAGGATTTGATTGGCCCACCTGTGACTGTAAGGGTCTGTTTGATTTTTCGGGCCTATGTGAATGGACGCGGATTACATCCTACCCCCGCTCGGATGGTAATCCGTCTGGGCAGGGCTATGTATGGTCCACTGTGATGTAAGTATTTTATCTACACAGTTAATTATTTTTATATAATTATTTTAAGGTATGAGCCAAATATTGAGGTATTTTTAGAGCTTAATTGGACCACAAAGTGGAGATTGAACATGTACCATTAAAAACTTCTTGAGAGCGGAAGAAATGTTACATCAAGCTGAAGTCTGCATGACCTTATTAATATGTTGGGTGGTAAAAAAAACATCACGGTGACCCTTAGAAAGGTTTCAACGGTAGGTGTCATTATCATTATCACTACAGCTTCCTTAGATTCGGTCCATTTGTGTAACATTTCGATTTTTTCACTGTTTTGGATTTCTAAAAATCCTTAATTTTTTTTATTTAATTAACTTATAACATCACTTAATGATCATTAGCACTCAATATTAGTTTATACAAGGGGTATAACTAGTAAAGAACCGCACAAGTCCGATTAATCAACCGTAGGAAGTCAACGAATCCGTCTGATCGCTTAAACATCAGGTGTAGCCCCATAATTTACTCACATGGGACCCAAATCTAACTGACCCGTCGTTAATTAATCAAGACAAGCATAACTAAATTAAAGGTCTAACCCAAGCCGAGTCAGATGAGGCTCGGATCTTAACTAATAAACCAAATTAACCCTTGTAACGTCCTGTTCAACCAGCACAGTATCCTGGGGCGTCCACGTAGGATTTACCGCAGGACCATTTGTTTAAATCACTCGTGGTGAGGTACCACAAGTTAATTAACCCATGATTAGCCCGTTATAGTAGACCAAACAGGCCATGATAGGACCTAGTGCGGGCCGCCAAGCCAGCTAACCATTTACACTAAGCGTCAGCCCATACGGGTTATATCGCGGCGCAGGAAAGTCAGAAAATTATAAAACTTAAGGAAACCATATATCTCACTGGGCTTGGGGTCCATCACGGACCACAGACTCATTAGACACTCAGAAGTTAATTATCCGAGCCGTTCCAACAGCACTTGTCAACCCACCCAAGGCTAGAGTTGAAATCTGGCATGTGTCAATGAAATTGAGATATAAGATTTTTCAGCCGTCGGATTTCTTCAAAATTTATGGTGAATGTCTAATGTAGTGTCCTACATCCGCCTACAAATTTCGAAACCCGATCATGACACGGTAACTGTTGATCGCAAATCGGACTCGTACGATCAAACTAAATATCTAATCGTCTCCAAAATTTACATGGCCCTTCATTGGGCCATGGTCCACCTATTCTATAAGTTTCATGGTCAGGGGACCACCAGAACCTCTCCAGTCATTGGAATAGACCCCACAGGGCCACTTTAGCATCGAGACCATATGGTCAAACCCCATATCCGATCGTTTTTAAATTTTGCATGGCCCTTCATCGGGCCATGGAGCACCTATCCTACTGTGTATATCATATGTACACCCTATAGTGGGCCCTAGAGCTTAGAAAGATCCTCCCATAAGTCTAGTATAGTAAAAACCCAACACTTGGGGCCATTTCCACTAAATCTGAAATTATAAAAAGGCCTTCTTTTGGGCACCCCTCTCCCCATACGATTTTTGCCCTAGGGAAAGAAAGAAAAAGAGAGAGAAAGAGAGAAAGAGAAAGAGAGGAAGAAAGAGTGAAAGGGAGGGTGAAGGTGAGCAAGGTGGACCTTGGATCAAGGTGGGGCCTAAGGAGAGCAACCCCCACAACTTCCTACCTCTCCTCTAAGAAGAAACTCTCATCCAAGGTCATTCTTTCGTCCCGTTGAGCATCTAGGTAAGATCCATCACCTATTTTCCTTGAAACCCTTAGGATGAGGGAGATTTACATGGAAACCTAACCTCCAAATGTTGCTTTAGGGATTCCGGCGATCAACCCCCAAAATCCACATCTCCTAGGTCGTTTTCTAAATCTCCAATGATCCATAGGTGCGGACTATTACTCTTAGGTGGTCTAGCACCAATTCTACTATGAGATTAATGATTTTGATTACCTTGATGCTATGTTGAAAGGTCTAGGGAAATCCTAGGGATTTCATAATGGTTGGAGTTGCATGCAAGAATGTGATTTGGCTCTTTATGATGTTTGTACTTGCGTCTTATGTGAATGTATGTACGTATGACCACATGCCTGTATTTGTATGATTTTCCCAAATGTTGTTGCTTCTTGGTATGCATGAACTATTACTATTGTGCTTATGATGTCTCAAGGTGGAGGAAATATTAATTTTCTCTCCAAACTACACACTTCACACGCACTATGCTTCATGACCATGAATTCTTGCTTAGTAGGATTATCTATATTTTTAGGTAGCGATGCATGAGAATATGATCTTATGACTTAGTTGTTATCTTGGATTGTTGGCATACTATAGATCTCCCTTATACTATTGGGTTGGCCAGGAACAGATCGAGAGACGGTAGTCCCATCGGTAAGACTAAGTTATGGAGGGACCCGCGGGTTTGGGCGAGTGTGTTCGGGCGGCTGTAGTTTGACTACATGGGTCTCTTGTACCCAAGGTCGCTAGTTCCATACTTTCCTGACTTGTGCAGTACTGCCTACTCACTGAAAAACCTTGTTTGTTAACCCTATTTGCACACCTATGTATGGAACCTGGAACACCCCGCAACCGTTGTAACCCATTAATAACTCACTTAAAATTGGTCCATAGCCTCGTGAGCTGGGCATGGTTGTAAGCCCCGTATCCTAGACCGTACCGTTCCATACACTTCCGCGGTCTTACCGGTCGAATTTCGACAACCTTCGACCCTTAATCAATATTTGCATGCGACCCTGATTCGCATGCCGTTAACCCGTATCGACTCAACCTAAGACCTTTACCATAACGACCGCGCCGTCGCTGCTGTTTCGATGCCGCGACTTGCTCGCCGAGGCGATACCCTAGTGAAGAGATGTGAGCCAACGTTCGGTGTGAAGAAAATGCTGCGCGTTGCGAAACCCAAGAGAATCTCTACGAGGTGTCACATCAATCCCATCAATCCATCAATCCATCACATGTCAAGTACACATCACCTTTCACTCATTCCCAAGCAACTACAAAAGTCAAGAATCTCTTACAAACCCATACCTCTCTTACACCAAAAGCCCTCAAAGTCAAAAAGTTCTTACACCACCTATGCTTTTCTTACACAAATGGCCACAAAAGTCAAGATTTTCTTACACCCATCACTCACCACATCCATCACCCATCTCTCTCTCCCTTTACAACTTTCTCTCTCTTTCTCATTTTCAAACTCAAAAAAATCTAAGGAGAGAAATCCCATATGTATGAGAATTCTCCAAGCCTCTCCCTCTCTTTCAAAACTTCAAGTGTGGCCCACTTTCCTACCCCATGATCTCCCATCCTAACCATCCATTCTCCATCTCCTATATTGGAATCAAAGCTAAGGTGCTAAGGAACTCATAGGAGCAAGAAGATCGAAGGTAGGTGCTCCTCTAGATGTTAAAAATCTGATTTTTATAGCCTAGATGTTTTCTTTCTTTCATGAGGGAAGTATAGGACCCAACGATCAATGGTGGAGATCCCACACAATCTCATGGTTGTGGCCTAATGGCCTACCTTATGCATGCATGATCTATGCATGGGGCATTTCTTTATGAGCCCCATCATGATAGTTTTATTTCATATCATATTATGTTTGGGTCATCTAAACCTTAAAACCATGGTGGAGATGGCATCCTCACCATGCATTTTAATTATATGCCATGCATGTGCAAGATCCATGTTGTAAATGTAAATCTAGGTATGATGTGCGGGTGTGATTGATCTTAGGAGGGCTCAATAGTGCCGGAGCCCCTTTCCCTATGGTTGGATTGTCATTCTATCTCTCTTTTCCCTCATTTTATTTCCTGATGTGTGTGGCCCATTAATGTATTTCCCTTTTTATTTAACTTATATAATAAATTTTATCTAAGTACATGTTGCTGTCCAGAATTTTCTGGACAGTTTCTGGTTGTTTTTGGACTAGATTTTGGGACTGTTTGGGGGACTATTTATACCTATTAAATATATTTTTTTGAAAGGTGGGGATCTCATCTTCATGTCCCCCAAATTTCAGCCCCAACTGACCTTCATTGGGGTCCCAAAGGTGTGGTCCAAGTGAGGTGGACAGTCTGAATTTTCTGCACTGTTCCAGCAACATTCCACCATGGACAGTTGGATTTTTAAATTTTATTAAAATACCTATGGGTGTTTAAAAATTATAAAAATTTTTAGGAGGGTGGCCTACTTATGGTAGGACCCACCTACAAAATTTTGGAGCCAATGGACGCCTGTACACACCATGGTGATGGCAGGGCCGGCCTATTATAATATGGTGTCCAGATCAGTCCGATTTTCAGGACAGATTAATTTATGTAAATGAATTAAAATATTTATAGATGCCCAAAAATTATGAAATTTTTTAGAAGTGTGGTCCACTTATGTTAAAACCAACCTACTAAATTTCAGGGCCAATGGACCCCTGTACAAACCGTGGTGAGGGCCGGACTGGCCCACCATGTTGGGACGTCCAGGTCTGTCTGATTTTTCTGGACAGTTTGTTTTGTTTAAATTAATTAAAATACTTAGAGATATATAAAAATTATGAAATTTTGTGGGGGTGTGGCCCACCTATGGAAGTATCACTCTATGAAATTTTAGCCTCAAGTGACCCCGTTTGGGTATCCAAAAGAATGGGCCAAGATGGTTGGACTCCCAGATTTTTTCTGTTGTGCAGTCCAGCAATATGCCTTGATAAAAAATCATAATTCAAAAATATTTCTTCTGATGGTGGGCCACCTTTTTGGGTTTCCTCTCATTGTATGCATGATGAGGGACCTTGGCCCTCAATTTTCAGAGTTTTAGAGGCCTTGGACCCACTCCAATGAAGTGCCCAAATTTAGGACAACAACATGTTATAATTATGCTGGCCTTGGGCTGAAATTTTAAGGAGTGGGGCCCACCATATTATAAAGATCTTAGACAAAATGATTTATACCTTTAGTTCTTTAAATGTTGGGTTTAATGAATGCACTTTTGAGGCCCACCACAGTTGAATTTAATTGGGTCCATGAATGTAACCAGTTGTTGAACTATTTAAGGCTCATAGACTGGACCCATTTGATATGTTCCAAGGCCCATGGGATTAGGCCCATTTGATGTAATTTAAGGCCCATAGAGTGGACCCATTTGATGTGTTCCAAGGTCCATGGGATTGGACCCATTTGATGTATTTTAAAGCTCATGGGATTAGGCCCATTTGATATGTATAAGGCCCATGGGTCGAGAACCATTTGATGCAATCTAAGGCCCACGGGTTATGACCCATTGCAATGCACAGAAGGCCCATTGGTGCGGCCCATTGATGTGGCCCATTTGATGAGTAAAAGGTCCATATGACATGGCCCATTTGATGTATTTAAGGCCCAATGGGATGTACCTAAGGTCCATTGCAATGTGTGATCCCAACTTGGTTTACGTAATGTTATTCACTACGGGCTACACCTTGGGAGCAATGTTGGTTTGACGTCCACATTGTGAGTATAATGTTGGTTAAATGTCCGCATTATGACTCTCCCTAGGGCCTATTGGTAGGCCCGTACTTGTTGTATGCGAACCGTCTAGGCCAGCTACGTTGTAAGGATAAGGCATTACTTTATAATATGCTTAGTACAACTCAATGACACACAGCCCATTTGTATCGGTCCATTTGATCGGCCTGCTCGTATCGGCTATTTGATTAATTTAGCCCATATGATTGATTAGGCCCATACGTTGAGGCTCACCTTGATGTGTATGAGGCCCGTTGTTGAGGCCCACCTTGATGTGTATGAGGCCCGTTGTTGAGGCCCACCTTGATGTGTATGAGGCCCGTTGTTGAGGCCCACCTTGATGTGTATGAGGTCCGTTGTTGAGGCCCACCTTGATGTGTATGAGGCCCGTTGTTGAGGCCCACCTTAAATATATATGAGGCCCATGTTGCAAGGTCCATTATGATGTATGTAAGGCCCATGGGTCATGGCCCATTGCAATATATGTAAGGCCCAATTGGTGCGGCTTATTCGATATATTTATGGGGTTCATGTCATTAGGCTCATCCTGTTGTCTTGGTGACCCGTCCATTGAGGCTCACCCGTGGTATATATTTGAGGCCCATGTGTAGGGCCCACCTATTGTGTATTTAAAGCCCATGGGTTGTGGCCATAGTGATGTATATTAGGCCTATGTGATATAGCCCATACTGATGTGTATTAGACCCAGGTATGTGACTCACCTACGAAGTATATCTGAGGCCCATTGTGATATATCTGAGGTCCATAGGTGTCACCCATCCAGATGTATTTGAGGTCTATGGGTAAGGCCCATTGTGATATGTGTTAGGCCCATGACTAGGGCCCACCTGTTTCGTATATTTGGCCCTTGTGTGAGGCCATGTGCCCATTATATATTTGATTCTATGTGAGCCATTCCTTGGGGGCAATGTTGGTTAAAAGTCTACATTGTCAACGTCGGTTATTGATACCGTTTATGAGTATGTGACATCATAACACCATGATACATGCCCATTCGCATCATCTGCATGTTTGTTATGAGATGTGATTGACCATTGCATATGTCATTGGGCAGGATGATGTGAGACTCCCTGATAAGTGGAGATTATCTCAGATGAGCGCATGACATGCGCAAGATTGATGCATGATTGGATTGTATGAATCATGCATCTTGCATTGTGTTGTGATTACTGTACGTCCTAGTGACATCAGGGTCGTAGCCTCCACAGGCATATCGTGGATGGCCAGATGGGACACCAAAAATCTGTTCGAGCATCGGGCTGCCATGGATGGCTCTGGGTGAAAATCTCTAAACACCCTCTTGGTTTCAGAGGATGCTCCAACTTCTAAACAGAGTGGGTAGATGAGCGTTGAGTGCCGATTACCAGATGGTTGCGCTCTCCACTGTGTCATGGTCGGTTGGAAGGGGGTGAGGCCTTACCCGCCCAAGGGAGTAGGCATGGCTAGGCTGAGTTTGACCAGCTTGAGGAACGGATCCGCTATCGGTGAGCCGGGTAGGTATTGACAGACTACTGACAGGCGGATAGTGAGGTCTTTTCCACTTACCCAGTTGTACGCTTGATTGGGGTGGCAGGTAGTGTGAAGTATAATAGACCCCGGTGATTTCTCCAGAGAGGAACCGTACTAATATGATATTATGACACCCCGTCACTGTTGTGCATATGAGCGGGCACACGTGGGCGGACGCTGATGTGGACGGGTGTGAGGTGGGCGGGGCTGAGGCCTGGGCAAGCTATCACACTGGACGAGCTACCAGTGGTTAGCAGGCTACTGTGCTGATAGGCTACTGAGTAGGAGTTGCATACTCATTCATTCATCCATTCACTATCCACTCGGGCTGGTGGTGCACAACTAAGTATTATGTATCTTCGTTATGACAAGAATTTCGGTTGGGCACGCGACTAATCTGAGATCAGGAGTTTACCACGTTGAGTCAAACTATCCAAATTTAGGTATGAGACTGGTTTGGATAGAGGTTCCTTGTGGTGGACCCCGTAGCCTGCGATACTACGTACTATCATCCCGACATCACACTCCAGCATGGTCATTCCATTAGCACCATATACTGCATATTCCATTACATCTTCAGCGTGTGGCATTGTGGGTTGTTATGTTTCTGTATTCTTGTGACTTAGATGAGAGTGATGATATTTGTTAGCTCTTTCGAATTGTGTATTACATTATATCCTTGTCATTCGACATTTGATTATCTATGACTCATCATTTGCATAGCTGTCCTATATTGCGTATTCTGATATTGATTAACTCATAGACTTATTCATACTTCCGCTTATTCTGTTATCGCATGATTATAATCTTCTCAGTATTTCTGTTTACACTGATAATTTTTACTCTTATCAGTGTTTCTACTTATTCAGTCATTGTATGGTTTATGGATTAATAGCTTTTCAATATTGCATGATTATGATATTGTATTGAATACTTGACACTTATCTCGTGCACACACTTACACCACCCTTTAAGCTTTCTATAAGCTTATGCACGATAGATGCGTGCAGGTGATGTTAGGTTGCAGCAACATTGAGCTTGGAGTGTGCAGCTATTTTCTGGAGCTTTGATTTTGACATATATATTTCTCTTTCAGCATTGTATTCAAATGATTATATTAGTGGATATGTGATGATGATGTTGCCTTTATGATTTGGATAAACTTGTGGTTATGCTTATTCCTAGTTAAATGTATAAAAAAATCCTCCTTGTATGATCTCAGGATCGAAAATCTGGCATATGAATGCTAGGAGCCGAGAATGGGATACTACAGAGGCTATCGTCACCGGATTCGGCGATCGGGATTCTTGTGAATCCGATTTTCAGGTTTGGGGCGTGACAATGGTGGAATGAGACACTGTGTCTGAGCTGTCGGCCTACGCTGGGGTGCTGCGCCTCCCCGTAGTGACCGCGAGCGATCCCTTTCTCTTGGCACTCCTCATGTGCTTGAAGTCGGGGATGAGGAACCCGACGGGATCACGGACCGCGAGGACTCGTGCTCACGCATTGGGGGGTCTTGACTTCGCAACCCGTTTAGGGCATTGATACGTTGGGTGTAACAGTTTTCCAAACCTACTGGATGAATAGACTTAATTAATAACTCGGCTAACACGATTGCATTGCATCGCATTAGTTAGGGTGGTGACTCGGAAGTCGAGGTCATAATGAGAGAGTGTTGACATACTCAATCGTTAGATGGAGTCGCTCGAGGGAGCGTTGTGGCGAGGGCATGCATCATATCATTCCGCATTCATGCATTTAAATAAGAGTTAATAAGAATTGATGATTGTCCGTATTTCATTAAATTCATATTATAATTGATGCATGTTAAAGCTTAAGACTAATAGCACCCACTGAGTTGATCACTCACTTCCACTCTGGGACGGTGTTTTAAAACATCAACCAGACCCTCTCATAAATGCAGGTGATGCGGAGCAAGGGAAGCATGATGATGTTACTCTTGACGAGGAGGAGCTATCATACTTTCAGATGATGGATGGTTCTCCACCAGCTTGATAGACGGGATTAGATCGCTGAGCAGTGGTCTCAGCTCTAATCTTTTGGACATCTTATTTTTATTGTGATTTTGTCAGGTGTCGCTGTGTGTGACCCTTCTATTCTTTTGGACATGTATATGTATATATATATATATATATATATATATATATATATATATATATATATATATATATATATTTGAGTTGCTTTCATTTTAGTGGATTGTGTGGTTATGTGTCATGTTTCAGAAAATTTCAAGTTGCACAATTAAACATGATTAATCATAAAACCATAAAATTGATGAAAGTGACGCTCGGGGACTCGGGAGTCGAGTGTATACACGACCCTCGATTTCCAGGGCATTACAATTTGAGTTGTGTATCTGCTTCACTTCTTGTATAATACCTTAAAATGATCTGAGAAAAGCAATGAAAGGTGTTGATAAAATACTTACATTATAGTGGGCCCCAAAGAGCCCTGTAGGGGTAGGACACAATCAGCGTCCTGTGTAAATACCTTTGAAATAGGTAATTATTACCATTTCACCCGTTTAAAAATCCATCATATTTGCTACATGAGAAACTAGTTCAAAAGAGCTCTTTTATATTTGAGGACCCTAAGGTGATGTATATAATATATTTACTTCGTCCAGCCATTTTAACACAATATTTTATGGCATGAATCAAAAAATGAGGCACATCAAACACTCAAATGACCCACACCACAAGATACAGTGACCCTAAAAGGTTTTTAATGGTAAATATTCGATTCCCTTTTTCCTGTGGTGTGGTCCAATTGAGCTTTGGATATGCCTCATTTTCTGGCTCATGCCATAAATGCATTAGGCATAATGGATGAATAGTATGGATAAGCGATATACATCATGGTGGGACCTACAAATATATTATGGTGTTCTCAATTTTTGAGTCAAAAAAGCATGTGGTCAAATCAGACGTTGAAAAGAGTGTGGTAAATAATGCGAAAATAATCATCAGATATTTAAACGGTATTTTTCGATGAATTGAAAAATCAAACAAGCCCTTGAGAGATGGATGCAAATTAAATACTACCCTCACCATAGCCTACCTAGAAATGGGACAGTTCAGTCATGGGCTCTATGAGACCCACTGTGATGTATATGTTTAATCCATGCTATCCATCCACTTTTTGAGATCACTTCAGGAGATAAAATAAAAAAATGAGGTAGATCAAAAGATTAAGTAGACCAAATTACAAGAAGTAGTGGGTATCGAAAGCCTACTGTTGAAAGCTTTGTGGGAGCTACAAAAGTTTTAGATCAAATTAATATTAAGTTTTCTCATCATCCGGGTCTATATGACATTATGAATAGGTTGGATGGCTAATAAACATCATGATGGATCCTAAGAAGTTTTCAATAATAAGCGTTTAATCTCTAGTACTTCTTGTGGTATGGTCCACTTGAGCTTTCAATCTCCCTCCTTTTTAATCTCAACCATTAAATTGATTGGTCAAAATAGATAGACCGCATAATACACACACACACACACACATGAAAATGCTCACAACAAACCAGTTCGTACGGACTACATACGAACTTTTTTGAGAACTCATAGTCTCGCAAATCTGAACGGTCCACATGAAGCAGAACCTCATGAAACCTTCTGGTATGAATTTTAACTTTAATCCAAAACTTTAGTGGGCCATGAAAAATGCAAACAGTTTCATCCCTTGATTTGAATTTCTCTTTGCTATGGCCCACTAGAATCTTAGATCAGGGTGAAAATGTACCCCCTTCAGTTTCATGGGATTCTGCATCTTATGGACCTTTCAGATTTGAAACCCATGACACAAGTGCAAAGGTGCGCACGTGCGTAGGTGAGCATGCCTATATATATATGCGTAACAAAGACGTCTTTTGTAGGCTCAAGCAAAGTACATGTTAGAATATTGTGTGTTCTTGTTACCATACTTTGTGTGATCTTGTTATATTAGATTGTAAATCTCCAGTTATGTAATATTCTCTCTAGCTATGTAATATCCTATATTTAACACCTAGGATCTTTCTTAGTACTATGCATATTTACTATCAATAGGTTGTAATTATATTATAAAGAGGGTGTTCTTCCTTCGATACAATACACATTGAAATACAGAATTTCTACAACAATCTCTCTCTTTCTCTTTATTTCTTCATGGTATCAGAGCCACACTCTTGTGGCCTATAAATTTTATTTTTATATAGCAGTTGTTTGGAGTTCTTTTTCGCCATCTTCAATATGTCTTTATCTGCCTCGAGTCTTGATTCAATTGTCCGTCCTATTGATCTTATATTAGATGGATCCAATTATAGTCTGTGGGCTCAGAATATGGAAGTCTTTTTAAAAGGACGTCGGCTATGGCGTTATGTGACTGGAGCAGTCCCTCAACCTACGTCGAGGGATGGTGAGAAAGACGATGCCTTTGCATCTCGTCTGGAAGAGTGGGACAGTATTCACTATAAAATTTTATCTTGGTTCATCAACACTTCCATTCCATCCATCAATAGTCTTCTTCCACGACTTGGGAATGCTAAAGTAGCTTGGGAGTTTCTAGCAAAAAGATACAACTGTACTTATGATGCTTCATTAGAGTTTCAGCTGGAAGCTAAACTCTATCAGATGCGTCAAGACCGAGGTCAGTCTATTGCTAATTTTTATTCTCAAACTAATCATCTTTAGGAACAATTATCTGTCGCAGACCCTAAGTTGGAATGTTCTAAAGACATTCAAACCTTTGCCACTTGGCTTGATCGACGAAAGTTCATGTATTTTATGATGGCTCTTCAAGATGATTTTGAATCTACCCGAACTTCTCTTCTTCACCGTCAGCCACTTCCAACATTTGATGTTGTAGTTATTGATCTCATCTCTGAAGAAACTCGACGTTCCACTATGCAGATGCAATCTTCTGACATGGTTATGGCCACCGCTTCTCATAGTGCTTCTCAGTCTTCTGCCAGACGTTCTTCCTCTCAATCCACCTCTAAGCCTGGTTTTTGCAAGTGGTGTAAATGAACTAGTCATACCACCGATGAATGCCGCAAGTTCCAGTATTTTAAGCAGAAAAGAGCTTCCCAACAGACAGCTGCGGTTGCTTCATCTGATCCTCCTGTACTTGAGACTCCACCTCAGTCCACTTCTCTTACTGTAGCTAACGTGAAGGACTTAATTCACCAGGTTTTGTCTCAATCCTCCACTTCCATGTCCGTCACCCCAGGTAAATCCTAGTGGTTTATAAACTCTGCCTGTTGTAATCACATGACATCTGATTCCACCATCTTCTCCCATAAAATAACTCTCTCCCAATCCTGTCATATATACTGCCAATGGTTCTCATATGTCTGTTAGTCATATAGGGTCTATTTCTACTTCTAATTTATCTGTTGGTGATATTTACCTTGTTCTTAAGTTATCTTTAAACCTTCTTTCCGTTGGGCAACTATGTGAGTTAGGACTTGAACTGAAACTCTCTAACAAAGGTGTTGATGTATAGGATTCACAAACGGGTCAAATACTTGGGACAAGCCGTAAAGTTGGACGTCTTTTTGAGCTCTCATATCTGCAGCTTCCTTCTTCAACAACCACTTCCATGGCTGCTGTCACCATCACTTCCAGTTTATGGCATGACCGATTGGATCATACCTCGCTTCCATGTGTCCAGTTCTTGGCCTCTCAGGGTCATCTAGGATCAGTTAATTTTCAGTCATTTGATTGTGTTTCATGTCATCTTGGAAAACATACACATTTGTCCTTTAATAAAAGTGAATCTTTTTCTTCCGCACCTTTTGACTTAGTCCATTCTGATATTTGGGGTCCCGCCCAAGCGGGACTCTTACCAAAACTTATACTTGGGACCTGGTGGATTTGCCTTCCGAAAAGTCTGTAGTTGGTTGTAAGTAGGTTTACAAAATCAAGACTCGGGCAGATGGATCAGTGGAACGATACAAAGCTCACCTTGTTGCAAAGGGTTTCTCTCAAGAGTATGGTATTGACTGTGAGGAGACTTTTGCTCCTGTTGCTCGACTTACCTCTATTAGATCTTTGCTTGCAGTAGCTGCTGTGCGTTAGTGGCAACTTTTTCAGATGGATGTCAAAAATGCCTTCTTGAATGGCGATCTTATTGAGGAAGTCTATATGCATCCTCCACCTGGCTATGATCATCCTTCTCACAAAGTCTGCCGTCTTCGTCGTGCTCTTTATGGTCTCAAACAGGCCCCTCGAGCCTGGTTTGCCAAATTTAGTTTTGTTGTTGCTCAACAGGGCTTTGTCCCTAGTGCATATGACTTTGCACTGTTTCTGCGGACTCCTGGCGTTGGTACTATTCTTATCCTTCTTTATGTTGATAACATGATCATTACAGGGAATGATCTCTCTGGTATTCAAGATCTTCAACACTTTCTGAGTCAGAATTTTGAGATGAAGGACTTAGGGCAGCTTAACTACTTCCTTGGTCTTGAGGTGACTTCTGGTTCAGATGGTTATTATCTATCTCAGGCTAAGCATGCTTCTGACTTGCTTTCCAAAGCAGGCTTGACTGATAGTAAAACGTGCACTTCTCATCTTGAATATAATGTTAAGCTTCTCGCTACTGACGGTGAATCTCTTCTAGATGCTACTCTGTATAGGCAATTAGTCGGTAGTCTCATCTACATGACAGTTACTCGCCCAGACATTTCCTACGCTGTTCACTTAGTTAGCCAGTTTATGAGTGCACCACGCTCTACTCATTATGCTGTTGTTCTTTGTATCTTGCGCTATGTCAAGGGGACTTTGTTTCATGGTCTTCACTTTTCATCGCACTCATCTCTGGAGCTCCGATCTTATTCTAATGCTGACTGGGCCGGTGATCCTACCGATCGTCGCTCCACTACGGGTTATTATTTCTTACTTGGTACTTCTCTCATTTCTTGGCGCAGCAAAAAACAGACTGTTGTTGCTCAATCCAGTACTGAGGCTGAGTACCGTGCACTTGCTAATACTACAACTGAACTTTTGTGGCTACGATGGCTTTTGACAGACATGGGTGTTTCTCAATCGACTAGTTCTCCTTTTTATTGTGATAATCGGAGCGTCATTTAGATTGCCCACAATGATGTTTTTCATGAGCGGACCAAGCATATCGAGATTGACTGTCACTTCATTCGGCACCACCTTCTGCAGGGTACACTACATCTTCGATCCATCTCCTCCGAGGACCAACTTGCCGATATTTTCACGAAGTCTCATCCTCCTGGTCGACTTCGTGATCTTGTTTTCAAACTCAAGTTGACTTCATCATCTCGAGTTTGAGGGGGGATGTTAGAATATTATGTGATCTTGTTACCATACTTTGTGTGATCTTGTTATATTATATTGTAAATCTCCAGCTATGTAATATTCTCTCTAGCTATGTAATATCGTATATTTAGCACCTAGGATCTTTCTTATAACTATGCATATTTACTATTAATAGGTTGTAATCATACTATAAAGAGGGTGTTCTTCCTTCGATACAATACACATTGAAATACAGAATTTCTACAACAATCTCTATCTTTCTCTTTATTTCTTCAGTACATTTGAAAGTTGAACTAGTTAATCTATGCCCATATTAAATGTAAAATTTTATTCCTTGTTTCACCGTAATATATATATATATATATATATATATATATATATATATATATATATATATATATATATATATATATATATAAAATTTACGCTATAAGCACAGCGTGATTGGCCTTATTATCAATTGCTTACGAAAATTTCGATCGAATTGCTTCCATTTGAAAATTTTCAAAATTGTTTGAGTATGAAAATTTTAAATTTTAAATTTTTCAAAAATCAATTTCAACAGTTGTCTTCGGATTAGCAAGTTTGCCAGTGACGGAGTAGGGCTATCAAACCTTGAAAAAGATGTATGGGTTGATCATAACCGTACATGTTTCATGCTTGGATGAAATCTTTTGGGAACAATTGGGCCCATCTAGAACCACTAATAAGCGTTGGATATGGTATTATTACAAATCAAATACGAACCCAAAATTACTATGAAATGATGATCATGACCATCCAATTTCAGGGGATGCCGAATGGACGGTAAGAGTGAAACCGTGATATCATCCATTTTGCAGGCACTAATTCGAACGGCCCCAATCATTCAAATTGCGGTGATGTTAGGGTGTGGTCCAATACATAGTGACCCACTCTTAGATAACGGATGATCATGATCATATGGCCGCTCAACGGGGACCCACAGAGGAATTTTTAATTTGCACCTGAAGATAAGAAAGCTGGATAATTCTCTGGTCGGACGCTGATTGCGTCTTGGCTAGAGGTGTCCACGAACCGAGCTAGATTGGTTAGGTAGCTTAACCCGACCCCAGCTGAGTTCGAGCTGAGTTGAGCTGATTTTTTGAGCTTGAAAATGGCTTTGAGTTGAGTTTGAGCTGGCCTTAGCTCAGCTCGACTCGGATCAAACCCAGCTCGATTCGAACTCAGATCGAACCAGTGATGTTGCTCACCAAGTGTTTGATGAAATGACTCAAAGAAGATTGGCTAGTGGCAAGGAAGGTATGTATATGAAACCAACACCCTTTTTTTTTCTTGATTTTTATGTTGCTTAGAAGGTGTTTGATAAAATACCTGTAAAACCATTGCTACTATCTCAAATACATTGAGATTTTGAAGGAACGGTCCAAGTATTTGTGAAAATGTTGCAATGGCGAACTTGGCTCGAATTGGCCCAAGCTATTGACCGAACCAAGCCAAGATGGCCAGTAAGGCTCCAGGACTGAGCCGAACCGAGTTTGAACTGAGATCAGCTAGTGGCCGAGCCAAGTCAAGTTGAGGCCAGCTCAACTCGGTTCGACTCGATGTACACCCCTAATATTGGCCATGCCAGTACCAACGCCATTGTTAGTCTGTGTTCAATTAGGCCCACCATGATGTATGTTTCCATCCATCCATTTTCCTTGTCATTTTAGGGGGTGAGGCCAAAAATAAGGCAGATCCATTTTTCCCTATCATTTTAGGGTGTGAGGCCAAAATAAGGCAAATCCAAATCTAAAGTGGACCAAACCACAATAAAATAGTGGTGATTGAACAATGACCATTAATTTATTTTTTTTTAGGGCCACTATAATATTTATTTGCCATCCAACCTATTGGTTAGGTCACAAAGACTGCATGATGGGATAGAACAAATATTAGATTGATCCAAAACTTTTGTGCCCTAGTTTTTAATTGTGGTTGTTCAATTGCTATTATTTTCTTCCGTGTGGTCCACTTGAGATTTGGATCTACCTTGTTTTTGGGTTCTCACTAAAAAGAGCTCGAAAAATTGATGAAGGGTGTGGATAAAACACATACATCATGATGAAGCCCACAGAGCACCCAGCAGTAGTGACTCAATTATGGCCGGGTCAGTATCCAATCCGTATCCTTATAAATTATAGTGCTCCTAGTTGCAGGGGGACATGCTGAAAGTCATATCGATAGATTTGCAATGTCCATCTAGTCTAGCGTACTCTTTAAGGCCTATCGATAAAAATCACGAAGTTCGAATGATTCTGATCATCGTTGAACGCTCTCTTTGTTTATGTCACATGTAGTGTACACAAGTGTACCATAATCACTGAAGTAACTCAATCCAAACCGATCAATTTTGATCTCAAGTACCAAAATATGCAAATATGTGTCTAATATGAACATATGTGACCAAATTCTGATAAGATTGGTCGCTTACTCAGCTACTTACAGACATTTATAATGATTAGGCGATAATCGTTGATGAGCTTTGTACCTTCCTTAATAAAAAGAGTTTCAGAATACAAACACCATCAAACAAAAGAAAAATCTCACAATTGGTCATTAACTGCAACGATGATGTAGAGCGGGTCGCGGACAGTTTCATGGCCAAAATGGATCAGAAAAGGCACGGTCGACGACAAAAGTGATCCGAACCATCAGACCTTAGATCGGGCGTATCTCGTAATCCGGAATGAGTTATCTGACGTAATGTAACGCCCTAAAAATCAGGGGTCGAGCATAAACTCCACTCCCGAGTTCCAGAACATCACTTATACAATATTTTCAATGATGGATGAATGCCGGCTGTATTAGTGCATAAAACATGAAGTGGATTAAGCCAAAACAGCATACCATACTCTAGAGACAGTTAAATTTCACAAGCGGAAGACTGTGATAAATATATAAAATGTATAATTTATTGTAAGTCTCCAGAGTGTGAACATGTTACCAGGTTAACTAAATACATGTATACTCCAAAAATGAAAAGAAAAGAATATACATGGGTGTTTAAATAAAAGACAAAATACCAAGTGTATTGGCATCTAATCAGTAACCGTGTAACCCCGTCGATCAGAACCTGCATGTAGGAGAAGTCCTTCCTAACATCATAAAGTCCGGCTTTGCTTCACAAGCATCACTATCATCTGAAACTAAAACATGGACTAGTTAGTGTTGCAAACACCAACCCGTAACGTAGGAGTGAGTGATCAACTCAGTGGAAACTATACAACAAAGGTTAACATGTTATCAATTTAATCAAGCAGTAATTATAAAGCAGTACAATCAAACATATCCTAAATACTCTTGTTAATGCAAGAATGATATGAGAGAATGATGCATGCCCTTACCACAATCTCCCTCTGTGATCTTCATCTTACTGTCGCGCATGTCAGTCACTTCCTCAGTGCTCTTACACCAATATCGATAACACATGCAGTGTGATAATATGAGTATGATTATCAAGTTCTTATTAGTCCTTTTCATACAGCAGGATTGGAAAGTTAAGGTACCTCCCTTGTATCATTAGCCAAACGATGATCCATTCTCGGGTTGTCAGTCCGAGACAATCTCATACGATAGTATAATTTTAGATCGCTGTAAAGGGCTCGTCACCAATCAATACAGGTCTAGTTATATCCTATATACTGCAATAAGGCTCATCGCCCTTATGCAGTGTCAGGATATACTCGAGGTCAGTACAGAGGGCTCGTCACCAATCAATGTAGGCCGACAGCACGAATATAGTGTCTCATACCACCATAATTGGCTCACGAGTATAGGTGCTCACTGGTCACTATAAAGGGATCGTCACCAATCAGAGCAGGCCGATAGCTCGAATATATTGTCCCATACTACCATAATCGGCTCATGAGTCTTAGCGGATCGAGGTACTAAGGTTAGAGGGACTTTCCAATGGTGAGTTTGGTACCTTAGGTTCAAACAGTAACATCCAAATATGGTGAACATATATCGGTCAATCGGGTTAGTTGATAAGCTCAACTAGGCCAAGTGCACGTCGAAATGATCGACATGAAATGCATAAGCACTCCGTGTGGCCTAACCACTGCCGAACATTCCAAGTACGACTCAGATTCGTTGAACATATCCTGTGTGGTGAAACAACCTCAACTACCACTTGAAGAACGGTTACTGATTGCTTGGACTATACAATAGTCTCAATCATATTCAATTATGACATGTTATCCAATGATATAGTCAAAGCAGTAAATGGATCATATTTTAAATTATACAATCAAAGGTCCGACATTTTTTACTTTAGGGCTGCCAGGGCTGTTGCACGGAATCGTTACACCACTCCCGCATTATCCTTCACGGCATTATTTTTGCATGTTATGGAATATAACTTAAACATGAATCTACATATATGCAATATAAAATATATGGAGGAAATCATACACATATATAAGGTAGTTGAGAAGCATATCTCAACACGCATATAGGTACACCTTACTAACTATTAACTCATTCAAACATTTTTACAAATACTTAGCCTACACATTTCATCATGTGTTATTGTAACATCCTGAATTTCACTATTTTGGATTCCCAAAAATTCTTGAATTTACTTTATATTTTTTTTATAAATTAACTTATAATATCACTTAAATGATCATTAACACTCAATGTTAGTCTATACAAGGGTGGTACTAGTAAAGAACCACACAAGTCCGATTAATCAACCGTAGAAAACCACTGAATCTGCCTGATCACTTGAACATCAGGTGTAGCCACATGATTTACTCACATAAAACTCAAATCTAACCGACCCATTGCTAACTAATCAAGACGAGCATAACTTAATTAAAATCTAACCAAAGCCGAGTCAGATATGTAAGACCCGTATCCTAATTCGCACTGTTCCGTTGATTTGCGCGACCCTTCTCGTCAAATTCCGGCAATCCGCGACTTATGGTTGACGTTGCGCACGACCGTAAGTCGTATCCTATTCATTTGAGCCGGCTTAATCCGAGACTTGTATCATTGCGACCACACCGTCGCCGCGGTTCTAACGCCGCAACTCACGCACCGATCCGATACCCAGGCGATGAGATACGGACCCACGTTCAGTTCGAGTAAAAACACCGCGCGTTGCAAATCCCAAGGAATCTCTACAAAGTGTCCCATCAATCACATCAATCAATCCCATCAATCACCTCTCATGTCAAGTACAAGCACCCATACTTCCTTTCTCCACAAGTCAAGTCACTCCATACCCAAGTACAACTAACCCATGTCATGCCCATACCTTTCTCTTACACAAGCAACCCAAAGTCCACTCTCACATCACTTCATCCATCACCAAACCCATCACACATCACTCCATCACCCTTTTCCCCATCACTCCCCTCTCTCTCTCATTCATTCTCAAAAAAAAAAATCTCTCCAAGAAAAAATTTCACACATCCAAGCATTCCCAAGCTTTTCCAAAAGCCAAGTGTGGCCCACCCTCTCATCTCTCATCCACACCATCAAAGGTCCATCATCCACCGTCCAAGGTGAAGCCAAGGAGCATTGGAGGCCAAGGGAGCAAGGAGGAGGCTTAGAGGTGGGTGATCCACCGTTAAATTTCTTTTTAGGGACCACTTGTTTGTGGGACCCATTTTTTTGTGTGTAATTTGTATCATGTGGGGCCAATAGTAGCGAGGCCCCACCATCACCGTCTCTTATTCTCTCTTTCTCTCTCCTTATCCTTCTCCTAAAATGAAGTGGGCCCCACCGATTCATGATAAATCTACTCCATCCATCAAATGGTGTGGCCCACTACATATTAGATAAATGATATTTATTATATATATATATATATATATATATATATATATGTACATGCAAGGTGGGCCACGATCATGTGGGACCCACCTTGGTGAACGTGGACCATGTCCCTGTGGGACCCACCGTGTTGTATCTGTTTAAAGCACGCCGTCCAGCGTCTCTGGACGCTGGACTGACAGCGTTAACACATTGCACTTAAAAAAAAAAAAGAAAGGGAAAAAGTATACTTTTACAGTGGGCCACTGATGCAGGCCCCACCTTGAGGTATTTGCTTGATCCAAGCCGTCCACCACCTTTCTCAGACTATTTTAGGCGTTGAGCCAAAGTTTGGGACCAATCTGATTCTCAGGTGGGCCATACCATCTAAAATCATGTGGAGACATGCCTGAAACATACAAAATCATTTGGTGGGGCCTATCTAAAATTTGGACGTGGTTGAAACTTGGTTTGGACCCTTAATTTTGTGAGACACATGCAATGGACGGGGTAGATCTGTTTAATGTGGGTCCCACCTAGGATAAAAAAATAATTTTCTTTTTGATATGACTTTGTGCTATGACGTCCAGAGACGTCCACGTTAAAAAGCGTAGCCGCATTGCCCACTTGTAGACTCCACCATGATGTATGTTTACATCTATACCGTTCATTTAATAGGTCCCCTTGAATGGTGCGTTGGCTCCAAAAATCATCCACAAACTGAACTCAGGTGGGCCATACCATCCAAATCATGTGAAGACATGCCTAAATCATATAAAACACTTGGTGGGGCCTACCTGAATTTTTAATGTGGCTGAAACTTGGTGTGAACCCTCAAACAGGTGGGACATACGTAATGGATGGGTTGGGTTGCAAATAAACACTTTGGTGGGCCCTACATGAGATCACTGTGGTATGTCTGGCTTACCACACCGTCAAAACAGTGGGTGGTGACACCCACTGTGATGCAAGTGTTTCACTCACGCCGTCCGTCCACGGCAGTGGACGGTGGCCCCCACTCAGATGTATGTGTTATGTCCACGCCGTCCATCACGTGGGCCCCTGGCCACGTGACGTTATGAACGGGTTTGGATGGCAATAAACATTACAGTGGGTCCTAAGCCATGTGATTCAATGAGCAGTTTGGATGCAAATAAATAGTACAGTGGGCTCAGGTTGGGTAAAAAAAAAAAAATACATTACGGTGGGCCCTGGGTCTATATGACCTCATCAGCAGGTTTGAATGGAAAATAAACATTTTGGTGGGCCCCTTGCTACATGGCCTTATCAACAGGTGGGATGTAAAATAAACATTTTTGGTGGGCCCCTTGCCACACGGCCCTAACAACAGGTTGGGTGGCAAATAAGCATTTCATTGGGCCCAGGATTGGATGGAAAATAAATGTTATAGTGGGCCCACATGGGAGTCTACTATGATGCATGAGTTTCATCCAAACCGCCCATTTATTTGTTGTTGTAAAATTATTTCATGGCTTGTGCCAAAATGAACCAGATCTATGGTTCAAATGGGCCACCATGGTATGTGTATAGGGCCATGTTGACCCATTTATGGCCATTCATTTAGGCCCACCTTGGTGCACATCTAAGACCATGGGATTAATCCCATTTGGCATGTGTAATGTCCATGGGATTAAGCCCATTTGGCATATCTAAAGCCCATGGGTTTCGGCCCATTTGATATATACAATGCCCATGAGATCCGGCCCACTTATTCTATATAAGGCCCACGGGATCTAAGCCCATTTGGTACATATAAAGCCCATGGGATCAGGCTCATTTGATGTGCAAGGGGCGCAAATGGAATGACCCATTTGACATATTTAAAACTCATGTGTGTAGTCCCACTTTGATGTATTTCATGGCCCATGAGTCATGGACCATTGCAATGTACGTCTATCATGGTTCGTGAAATGATATTTACGGCAAGGCGTGCCTAGAAAACAATGTTGGTTTGACGTCCACATTGTACGTACAATGTTGGTTAAATGTCCGCATTGTAGCTCTCTTTAGGGCCCATTGATAGGTTCATACCCGTTGCTATTCATTGCCTTATAACATGCTTAGTATAACTCATGACTCATGCCTATACGCATCATATGTATGCTTGATATGAGTAATGACTGATCATAACATACGCCATTGGGCAGACCATTTACGGGACTCGTTATGTGACTGAGTGCCCTACATGATTGCGCAGTACGCACTAGACTTCTGCATGATTTGACGTGTGATTCATGCATCTCGCATACGTGTGACTTGATCACTACACGCCCTAGCGACATCAGGGCCGTGGCTCCACAGGTACATCGTGGATGACCGTATTGGATACTGAAAATACTTATTCTAGCACTGTGGGCACTTAAAATGTCCTTGGGTGAAAGTTTCAGAACCTTTTTGGTACCAGGAGATGCTCTAGCGTCTAGACCGAGTGGATACATGAGCGTCCGAGTGCCGAATACCAGTAGGCCGCGTCTCCCACTGTGTTGTGGTCGGTTGGAAGGGGGTTTGGCCTTATCCGCCTGAGTGAGGGGGTATAAGCTAGGCTGAGTTTGACTAGCTCATAAATGAGTCCGCTATCGACGAGCCGGGTAGGTATTGGCATACTACTGGTCAGGCGGATAGTGAGGTCTTATCCGCTTGCTTGACTGTGCAGCTAGGGAGGTGGCAGTCTCTGCGAAGTGTGTTAGACCCCGGTGATATCCAGAGAGGAACTGTACTGATATACGTATTTGAGGAGTACCGACTTGCTTGGATTGCATTTCGCATATGACATTTGGCTATGTAGGCCTTGCATTGCATCGGTGTGGCCGATGGCATCCATATCTCGCATCATGCCTTGCATTACATAGCCTTAGTATTTTCATGGAATTACCACATACTTCCGCATTGTCCTGATACTGTACACTTGGCGTTTGCCTTATGCACACACTTACACCACCCTCTAAGTTTTTGTAAGCTTATGCACGATAGTTGCGTGCAGGTAGCGTTGGACGACAGCAGCACTGAGACAGGAGTGCACATCAGGACCTTTTTGGAGCTTTTTGATCACCTTGTATTTCCCTTTCTGCATTGTACTCAAAATTATTGTTATAGTGGATATGTGGCGATGTTGTTTTGTGACTTGGTTATGTATGTGGTTATGCTCCTTTACAAAAAAAAAAAATCATTCTGAAAATCCTCCTTGTAGGATCCCAGGATCGGAATCTGGCATTAGATTATCAGAAGCCGAGAATGGGGCACTACGGAGGCTGTCGACACCGGATTCGGCAATCGGGATTCATGTAAATCCGATTTTCGGGTTTAGGGCGTGACAGAAGTTGGTATCAGAGCATAACTTGGGAATACCTGAGGATCGCATCACATATCTACTATAAATGGGTTCCGAGTCTGGCTGGTTTAACGATTTTTCGACATAGGCTCTTAATGTATGAACCTTCGAGGATTCTCAAGACTGATAGGCCATTGTTCCTTCCTGTAGGAGACGTTATGGCTAGAAGAAATACCCGAGCGAATCCCGCTCCACCACCTGCGACTCCCGCACCACCACCCGCAGCTCCTGCTTTACCACCTGCTAATCCTACTCCACCACCAGATAGTCCTGCTTTTGAGCCTGAGGATGCCACTCATTTTCCTGAGACCGGTGCGGATCCAACCGTACCTGTGAGTGCTACTCAGCTGCAGCAGATGTTGCAGGCGATGACCGCCATTCTTCAAGGGCAGAGCAGGCGTCCCACAGTGTCACCGGCCGAGGCTGAGCAGGAGCGTGCGAGCGCTATTCTCAAGGATTTTCGACGGCACGATCCCCCACGTTTTTGGGGTGAGCCAGACCCTACTGCTGCAGAGTTGTGGTGCTCCGAGGTGGAGAAGATATTCGACACCATGAGATGTACGACCCAGTAGCGAGTTCTATTAGCTGTATTCCTTCTGCAGTGCGAGGATCAGTATTGGTGGGCATCTGTGGCCCGATCGGTAGCCGCCGATTTTGAGTGGACCTGGGAGGACTTTATAGACCGGTTTGACCAGAAGTTCTTTTTCGAGCATGTGCGACAGCAGCGCGCACTTGAGTTTGAGACGTTGGTCCAGGGGGACATGTTTGTGTCCCAGTATGAGGCTCGGTTCGTCGCACTATCCAGATTCGTGACGTATCTTGTTGATGATGAGGGGCGGAAGGCCCGCCGTTTTGAGAACGGCTTACGTCCTGCCCTCCGGAGCCGTGTGATAGGACACATGCTTCCGACATTTGAGGAGATAGTAGAGAGAGCCCTGATATATGAGACAGATTGGGCCAGTGTGCAGAGAGCTCGCGATCAGAGGGGAGATCAGAAGAGGAAGGCACCCTCTAGTAGCTCCCATCAGCAGCATCGTTCACAGCAGAGGCGCACGAGCCGCCCAGCATTCCGAGCACCAGCAGTACCCCCAGCACCATCTTCGGGATCATTTTCAGGTAGTTGCTTTGGGTGCGGTCGTACAGGGCATCGTAGGCAAAGTGTCCCCATCCGCAGCAGCAGCAGCAGCCGAGAGCACTGCATCCACCTCCACGACAGCCACCACAGCAGCAGCGACCGCAGCACCAGCCTCCTGTACCTCCTCCACAACAGCTGAGGCAGCAGACTAGGCCCCCACAGCGACCACAGCAGCAACAGAGACCTCAGAGGGGACCTGCACCTCCCCAGCAGGCTCAGGGCAGATTCTATGCCGCCAAGCAGGACCCTCAGTCATCAGGAGGGGTCGTCGAGGGTACTCTTCCTGTCTCTGCATGCATTGCACGTGTACTATTTGATTCTGGTGCATCGCATTCATTTGTCGCCGATGATTTCTGCCGATCGACCGGTTTACCGTTGGAGTCTGCCATTAGGGAAGACCGCAGTGTTGGGCCGATTTTGCGCGACTTGCCCTATTTTGATTGGGGATATCTTCTTGCCCGCCGACCTATTTGTATTGCCGATGTCTGGTTTTGATGTTATCCTGGGCATGGACTGGCTTGCCGAGTACTACGCCATATTAGACTGCTCCACGAGGACAGTCACGTTCTGCATACCCGGCGTGCCAGAGTTTCAGTTTGTTGCCGAGCCCAGAGGAGGGCAGCTTTCTTGCCTGTTATCGTGTGCCATTGAGGAGCCAGCTGCTTTGAGTATCGACCAGCTGCCGGTTGTTTGTGATTTTTCTGATGTGTTTCAGGAGATTCCGGGATTACCACCTCGTCGGCATACCGAGTTTCAGATTGATCTTGTGCCTGGTACTGCGCCTATTTCAAAGGCCCCGTATCGTATATCACCATTGGAGTTACGGGAACTGCAGAAGCAGTTGGACGAGTTGCGCGAGCTAGGATTTATTCGTCCGAGCAGTTTGCCGTGGGGAGCGCCGGTACTTTTCGTAAAGAAGAAGGATGGCTCGTTGAGGCTTTGCGTAGACTACCGCGAGCTCAACAAGGTCACGATCAAGAACAAGTACCCGCTTTCAAGGATCGATGACTTGTTTGATCAGCTGCAGGAGGCGCAGTTCTTTTCAAAGATAGACTTGCGGTTCGGTTATCATCAGGTTCGGGTTCGAGATGAGGATATCCCGAAAACAGCCTTTAGGACGCGATACGGTCATTTTGAGTTTCAGGTCGTGTCCTTCGGACTGACCAATGCGCCCGCAGTATTCAGGCAGTTAATGAACGAGGTCTTTCGTCCGTATCTTGATCAGTTTGTTGTGGTGTTTATTGACGACATCCTGATATATTCGAGGACTCGTGAGGAGCATGAGCGACATCTTGAGATTACATTGCAGACCCTCCGTGCACACCAGCTTTACGCGAAGCTGGAGAAGTGCGAGTTCTGGCAGGAGGAGATGAAGTTCCTCGGCCATGTAGTGATGAGGCAAGGTGTCGCTGTAGACCCCTCGAAGATTGATGCCGTGCGTCAGTGGGACCAGCCCACGAACGCATCCGAGATCCGCAGTTTTCTTGGTTTGGCGGGCTACTACCGACGTTTTATTGAGGGATTCTCTCGCATTGCAGCCCCGTTGACCAGATTGACTCGGAAGGGTGCCGAGTTCATTTGGAGCGACGCTTGTGAGCAGGCGTTTATGGAGTTGAAGGACCGCCTCACGTCCGCTCCTGTCCTCACTCTTCCCTCTGGGAGTGATGGATTTGTTGTATTTACTGATGCCTCACGAGTTGGCTTGGGTGCTGTCCTGATGCAGCACGGGAAGCCGGTGGCTTATGCGTCCCGACAGCTCAAGGTCCATGAGCTGAACTATCCTACGCACGATCTAGAGCTGGCAGCGGTTGTCTTTGCACTGAAAGTGTGGAGACACTATCTTTATGGGGTGAGATTCGAGCTCTTTTCCGATCACAAGAGCTTGAAGTATTTGTTCTCTCAGTCCGAGCTGAACATGAGGCAGAGGCGTTGGATGGAACTCCTGAAGGACTACGATTTTGATCTTCAGTACCACCCGGGCAAGGCGAACGTGGTGGCGGATGCCCTCAGCCGTCAGCCACGAGGCCTGGTGGCGCATATGATGATTCAGGAGTGGAGAATGCTCGAGGATATAGTAGAGTACGACTTTGAGTTTGGTCTGCAGTCATCTATCGTTCAGCTATCGAGCTTATCGATTCAACCCTCTCTTGTCGCAAGGGTGATCGAGTCTCAGCAGACAGACGAGTCGTTACAGGATTACCGAGTGGAGGCAGCATCTGAGAGTCAGACGGATTGGCAGATTGGTTCTGACGGTGGACTTCGCTTCAGAGGCCGATTATGTGTCCCGGATATTCCTGAGTTACGCCGAGATCTTATGACCGAGGCACATCGATCGCGTTTCTCTATCCACCCTGGCTCGACGAAGATGTATCGCGATATGAGACGCCAGTATTTTTGGTCAGGGATGAAGCGCCAGATAGCCAGTTTTGTGGCCGAGTGTGACACCTGCCAGCGTGTCAAGGCCGATCACCAGAGACCCTGTAACATCCCGAAAATCGGGGGGTCGAGCAAAAACCCAACTCCCGAGTTCCAGCATGTTATTTATGCAACATAGATATGTATGATTGAATGTTGTCGGTGATAATGTATTAAACATGAGTGAGATTAAGCCAGAACAACATATCATACTCCAGAGACAGCTAAATTAACCAGCGGAAGTCTGTAATAGTATGTATAACATATATAAACTGTTGTATGTCTCCAGAGTGTGAACATGTTACCAGGTTATATACATACATGTATACTCCAAAAGTAGACAAAACGAATATACATGAGTGCGCTAAAAATATAAAATGATAAGTGTCAAAGTATCTAATCAACCTCCCTGTAATCCCGTCAATCAGAACACGCATATAGGAGGAATCCTCCTCATCATCATCAAATCCAGCTCCGCCTCACAGGCCGCGCCATCATCTGCAATCACAAAAAGGTCTAGTGGGTGTCCAGGAACACCGTCCCGTAACGTGGGAGTGAGTAGCTAACTCAGTGGAATAATAGAGCAAAGATTAACATGTTATCAAATCAATCATGCGATAATAGTAAAGCAGTAATTCAAACATTCCTAATACTGTTGTTAATGCAATTATGACATGACGTGATGTATGCCCTCACCGACGATCTCCCTCATACGGCAACATCTTACGACCGCGGCATGCCACACTCCCTAGAGTGCTGCACATCTTCCAGGCACATGCAATGCTATGGTGATATGATTTCCGAGTCGTTATTAGTCCATTCAAACAGCAAGATTGGGAAACTAAGGTACTTCCCTTGTATCAATCCCAACACAGATCCTGTCTAGGGTCGTCACTCCTAGTAATCTCATACGATGTACATTTTGTAGGTCGCTGCAAGGGCTGCCAGGGCTGTTGCACGCACTCGTTGCTCCGCTCCCCCATCACCTTATCAATACAGGCCTACTGTACTCTACTGCTACTGAAGGGTCGTCGCCTCCCGTATACTCAGAATACGCTCGCGGTCACTACAAAGGACTCGTCGCCTGATCAGTGTAGGCCGACAGCTAGAATATAGTGTCTCATACTACCATAATCTGCTCACGAGTCTAGGTGCTCACTGGTCACTACGGGGAGGTTTGTGGCCCCAGCGTAGGCCGACAGCTCGACCACGGTGTCCCATACCACCATGCCCGGCTCATGAGTCTTTATGGATCAAGGTACCATGGTTAACAGGGTTTACAATGGTAAGTTCAGTACCCTAGGTTCAAGCAATTATGACTCATGCAGGGTGAACATACAATGGCCAGTCGGGTTACTTGACGGGCTCGACTAGCACGATCGCATCTCAAGTTGAACGACATAAAGTGCGTAAAACACTTCGTGTGGCCTAACCACTGCCGCCAACTCCAGAACACGGCTCGCGTTCATCGACGCGTCGTTCGTGGTGAAGATAAGCTAACCACGAATTCGCATGGTTACCGACTGCCTGGACTAGGCATAGTCCCAAACACATGGAATCACATCAGCAAATCAAGTGAGAGTATTGGAAATGAAATACAACCACGTGAGCATGTTAACACATGTTATAACATACAACCAGAGTAAATCATCTTACACATGTCTATCACGCATATAATGAAATTATATATAGCACCAACATATAGGACATCATCTCCATCCGCATATTAATTGAGAATTCGATCTCAACTAGATCATAAGGAAATCATCAAGCACATGTTATAACATACCACTTAAGCGAATCGTCAAGCACATGCATTTCATTCATATCATGAAATCATGCATATGGCTAACATGTAGGAAACCATTCACACCAGCATATTAATTGAGAAATCAATCTCAAACTAATTCATAACACCATTTAATTCAATACATACTAATACAAGCATTTATACAAACACATACACTACACACTTAAGTCTACATATAGTATGTCGACCCGAAGTGCGCATTTAGGCGAATCTCTTCGCCAAACTAATTATGCACGTATTCCTAACATCCTAATGCGACAACATATCATGTCAATCACATCAGCAAAATATGAATGAAATCTATACTTCCTACAAATGACTAAAATGCCCTAAATCTCATATTCTTCGTTAGTTTACGAAACAGGAAACGGACAGCATGTTGTACATGTCAAACGGCGTTGCCGTCAAGAATCTACTATTAAACGACGTTGAAAGCTTTAGAAACAGTCAATCAAAGCGTCTAAAATCCGCACCTTTTCTCTTATAGGTGAAGTGATTCGAACGGAGCGTATATGCTTCGTCTACGGCGACTAAGGAACCTGATTTACGAGATTTATCAACTAACAAACTATGGAACTAAAGAAGCATCAAATCAGCAACTTTCTAGGGCGTTTTCTTACCTGTAAATGCGGAGAAATCACCGGCAAAGTGATTGAAATACGCCGCTTAAGCACGTGCAGCAACAGCAGGAAAAGCTCTCCCACCTTCTCTCACAAACTCTCACCTTTTCTCTCTCCCAATCTAGGGTTTTTGCAAATTCGGATGGGAGAGAGGAGTGAGGGTTTCAAGCCCTTTTATAAGCCCAAACTTGCCCGAAATAGACTCGGGAACAAGTTTCACTTGAGGGGTAACCAAATCGGGGCTGTTTCGGTCCAAAAGATGCTTTCTGGTGGTCCCCTGATCGAATGCGATCGGACTTAAGCTCATGCGTACCAGATCTAGCACGCATTAAGTTTTCAGTCCGGCAGGGTTCGCAGATCGCACGTGGCGGACCAGTTTCAGTTCAGCGGTCACCGCACGTAGATCAGGGCTGTAAGTCTCATAATAATAAATAGAAATTTTTTCTGATCCGAGGGTGTAATCTGGATGAACTCTGACGGTCAGAACGCTTAATACTGACGTGTCAAGTCGTGTGCCAGATTTGAATTTGAAATTCCAATTCTGTCCCTATTCGCGGTCTCTTCAGTCTGGGCTCAATGAAATAGTCTGTGATTATCGGTTTGACTTGATTTTCGAAATGATTGTCAAGTCTAGCTGGGCGGTTCTAACGGTCTAAGATAGGAAGTAACGGACTTTCGACGCGCGGTCTAAATCCAATACAAGAATTCAAAGTGGTCCAGAGAACAAACCCGCTTAGAGTTTGATCCGAGGTTATAGAGTATTATGGAGTCATACGTTCTACTCGATTTGGGTCTTGTAGAACGTATTTAAAGTGATCAGGGACTGTTTCCCAGCTACTCCAGCGTTGCGCTAGCTAACTTACGCTGAATTTCCATAGGAATTAATCCTAAGTGGTTTCTTTGGCTATGAAATTGGGTTCTGAGCGATTTTTCAGGTGTTTTAGTTGACCCATTGCCTAAGGACGTCAAATTCCAGATTGGCCAAAATTCGGGGTGTTACAGACCCCCTGGTCTATTGCAGCCGCTGAGCGTCCCGATGTGGAAGTGGGAGCATATATCTACCGATTTTGTCTTGAGTTTGTCGAGGACTCAACGCGGTCATGACGCCATCTGGGTTGTTGTGGACCGTCTGATGAAGTCGTCACATTTTCTTACGATTCGTGAGACTTGGCATACAGATCGGCTAGCCAGGATGTTCATCGATGAGATCGTGAGATTGTATGGTGTTCCCGTCTCGATTGTTTCAGACCGAGATCCGAGGTTCACGTCTCAGTTTTGGAGGAGCTTCCAGAGAGCGATGGGTACTGATTTGCAGCTCAGCACCGCGTATCATCCGCAGACCGATGGCCAGACCGAAAGGGTCAACTAGATCCTTGAGGATATGCTTCGGGCTTGCGCGATTGATTTCGTGGGTAGTTGGGACGAGCACCTGCGATTGGCTGAGTTCGCGTGCAACAACAGCTATCAGGTGACCATTGACATGGCTCCTTTTGAGGCATTATATGGCAGACCGTGCAGATCTCCGAGTTGTTGGACCGAGGTTGGAGAGCGGCGTCTCCTAGGTCCCGAGCTTATGCTGCAGACGTCTGAGGCTATCGACATCATCAGACAGAGGATGCGCACGGCTCAGAGCCGGCAGAAGAGCTTTGCTGATCGTCGGCGTCGTCCCTTAGAGTTTGTCGTCAGGGACTATGTGTATCTCAAGATCTCACCCATGAAGGGTGTAGTTCGTTTTGGGATGAAGGGCAAGCTTGCCCCGAGATTCATTGGACCTTTCGAGATCACTAGACGCGTTGGCGCTGTGGCCTATCGGCTTGCCTTGCCATCGCAGTTGTCTGGCGTGCACAACGTCTTCCATGTCTCTATGTTGAGGAAGTGTGGGTCAGACGTCGTTCCTGTTATCGATTGGCAGCCGTTGGAAGTTCGTGAGGACGCTTCTTATATTGAGCAGCCAGTTCGTATCCTCGATCGAAAGGAGCAGGTCCTCAGAACCAAGGTCATTCCCTTGGTAAAAGTGCAGTGGGGCCACCATAATGTGGATGAGGTGTCTTGGGAGCGCGAGACAGAGATCCGCGAGCGTTATCTCCATCTTTTCGATGATTGATTGTATGATGTATTATGATGCTTGATTATATATGATGTATGTTCTCTATTTCCTTTTTGAGTTATGGTTAGTTGCGATGGTAACGTAAATTTTGAGGACGAAATTTTTATTAGGTGGGGAGAGCTGTAAGACCCGTATCCTAATTCGCACTGTTCCGTTGATTCCCGCGACCCTTCTCGTCAAATTTCGACAATCCGCGACTTATGGTTGACGTTGCGCACGACCGTAAGTCGTATCCTATTCATTTGAGCCGGCTTAATCCGAGACTTGTATCATTGCGACCTCACCGTCGCCGCGGTTCCAACGCCGCAACTCACGCACCGATCCGATACCCAGGCAATGAGATACGGACCCACGTTCAGTTCGAGTAAAAACACCGCGCGTTGCAAATCCCAAGGAATCTCTACAAAGTGTCCTATCAATCACATCAATCAATCCCATCAATCACCTCTCATGTCAAGTACAAGCACCCATACTTCCTTTCTCCACAAGTCAAGTCACTCCATACCCAAGTACAACTAACCCATGTCATGCCCATACCTTTCTCTTACACAAGCAACCCAAAGACCACTCTCACATCACTTCATCCATCACCGAACCCATCACACATCACTCCATCACCCTTTTCCCCATCACTCCCCTCTCTCTCTCATTCATTCTCAAAAAAAAAAAATCTCTCCAAGCAAAAATTTCACACGTCCAAGCATTCCCAAGCTTTTCCAAAAGCCAAGTGTGGCCCACCCTCTCATCTCTCATCCACACCATCAAAGGTCCATCATCCACTGTCCAAGGCAAAGGCAAGGAGCATTGGAGGCCAAGGGAGCAAGGAGGAGGCTTAGAGGTGGATGATCCACCGTTAAATTTCTTTTTAGGGACCACTTATTTGTGGGACCCATTTTTTTGTGTGTGTAATTTGTATCATGTGGGGCCCATAGTAGCGAGGCCCCACCATCACCGTCTCTTATTCTCTCTTTCTCTCCTTATCCTTCTCCTAAAATGAAGTGGGCCCCACCGATTCATGATAAATCTACTCCATCCATCAAATGGTGTGGCCCACTACATATTAGCTAAATGATATTTATTATATATATATATATATATATATATATATATATATATATATATATATATATATATATATATATATATATATATATATATGTACATGCAAGGTGGGCCACGATCATGTGGGACCCACCTTGGTGAACGTGGACCATGTCCCTATGGGACCCACCGTGTTGTATCTGTTTAAAGCACGCCTTCCAGCGTCTCTGGACGCTGGACTGGCAGCGTTAACACATTGCACTTAAAAAAAAAAAGAAAGGGAAAAAGTATACTTTTACAGTGGGTCACTGATGCAGGCCCCACCTTGAGGTATTTGCTTAATCCAAGCCGTCCACCACCTTTCTCAGACTATTTTAGGCGTTGAGCCAAAGTTTGGGACCAATCTGATTCTCAGGTGGGCCATACCATCTAAAATCATGTGGAGACATGCCTGAAACATACAAAATCATTTGGTGGGGCCTATCTAAAATTTGGACGTGGTTGAAACTTGGTTTGGACCCTTAATTTTGTGAGACACATGCAATGGACGGGGTAGATCTGTTTAATGTGGGTCCCACCTAGGATAAAAAAATAATTTTCTTTTTGATATGACTTTGTGCCATGACGTCCAGAGACGTCCACGTTAAAAAGCGTGGCCGCATTGGCCCACTTGTAGACTCCACCATGATGTATGTTTTACATCTATACCGTTCATTTAATAGGTCCCCTTAAATGGTGCGTTGGCTCCAAAAATCATCCACAAACTGAACTCAGGTGGGCCATACCATCCAAATCATGTGAAGACATGCCTAAATCATATAAAACACTTGGTGGGGCCTACCTGAATTTTTAATGTGGCTGAAACTTGGTGTGAACCCTCAAACAGGTGGGACATACGTAATGGACGGGTTGGATTGCAAATAAACACTTTGGTGGGCCCTACATGGGATCCACTGTGGTATGTGTGGCTTACCACACCGTCAAAACAGTGGGTGGTGACACCCACTGTGATGCAAGTGTTTCACTCACGCCGTCCGTCCACGGCAGTGGACGGTGGCCCCCACTCAGATGTATGTGTTATGTCCACGCCGTCCATCACGTGGGCCCCTGGCCACGTGACGTTATGAATGGGTTTGGATGGCAATAAACATTACAGTGGGCCCTAGGCCATGTGATTCAATGAGCAGTTTGGATGCAAATAAATAGTACAGTGGGCCCAGGTTGGGTAAAAAAAAATATATACATTACGGTGGGCCTTGGGTCTATATGACCTCATCAGCAGGTTTGAATGAAAAATAAACATTTTGGTGGGCCCCTTGCTACATGGCCTTATCAACAGGTGGGATGTAAAATAAACATTTTTGGTGGGCCCCTTGCCACACGGCCCTAACAACAGGTTGGGTGGCAAATAACATTTCAGTGGGCCCAGGATTGGATGGAAAATAAATGTTATAGTGGGCCCACATGGGAGTCTACCATGATGCATGAGTTTCATCCAAACCGCCCATTTATTTGTTGTTGTAAAATTATTTCATGGCTTGTGCCAAAATGAACCAGATCTATGGTTCAAATGGGCCACCATGGTATGTGTATAGGGCCATGTTGACCCATTTATGGCCATTCATTTAGGCCCACCTTGGTGCACATCTAAGACCATGGGATTAATCCCATTTGGCATGTGTAATGTCCATGGGATTAAGCCCATTTGGCATATCTAAAGCCCATGGGTTTCGGCCCATTTGATATATACAATGCCCATGAGATCCGGCCCACTTATTCTATATAAGGCCCACGGGATCTAAGCCCATTTGGTACATATAAAGCCCATGGGATCAGGCCCATTTGATGTGCAAGGGGCGCAAATGGAATGGCCCATTTGACATATTTAAAACTCATGTGTGTAGTCCCACTTTGATGTATTTCATGGCCCATGAGTCATGGACCATTGCAATGTACGTCTATCATGGTTCGTGAAATGATATTTACGGCAAGCCGTGCCTAGAAAACAATGTTGGTTTGACGTCCACATTGTACGTACAATGTTGGTTAAATGTCCGCGTTGTAGCTCTCTTTAGGGCCCATTGATAGGTCCATACCCGTTGCTATTCATTGCCTTATAACATGCTTAGTATAACCTCATGACTCATGCCCATACGCATCATATGTATGCTTGATATGAGTAATGACTGATCATAACATACGCCATTGGGCAGACCATTTACGGGACTCGTTATGTGACTGAGTGCCCTACATGATTGCGCAGTACGCGCTGGACTTCTGCATGATTTGACGTGTGATTCATGCATCTCGCATACGTGTGACTTGATCACTACATGCCCTAGCGACATCAGGGCCGTGGCTCCACAGGTACATTGTGGATGACCGTATTGGATACCGAAAATACTTATTCTAGCACTGTGGGCACTTAGGATGTCCTTGGGTGAAATTTCCAGAACCTTTTTGGTACCAGAAGATGCTCCAGCGTCTAGACCGAGTGGATACATGAGCGCCTGAGTGCCGAATACCAGTAGGCCGCGTCTCCCACTGTGTCGTGGTCGGTTGGAAGGAGGTGTGGCCTTATCTGCCTGAGTGAGGGGGCTATAAGCTAGGCTGAGTTTGACTAGCTCGCAAATGAGTCCGCTATCGACGAGCCGGGTAGGTATTGACATACTACTGGTCAGGCGGATAGTGAGGTCTTATCCGCTTGCTTGACTGTGCAGCTAGGGAGGTGGCAGTCTTTGCGAAGTGTATTAGACCCCGGTGATATCCAGAGAGGAACTGTACCGATATACGTATTTGAGGAGTACCGACTTGCTTGGATTGCATTTCGCATATGACATTTGGCTATGTAGGCCTTGCATTGCATCGGTGTGGCCGATGGCATCCATATCTCGCATCATGCCTTGCATTACATAGCCTTGGTATTTTCATGGACTTACCACATACTTTCGCATTGTCCTGATACTGTACACTTGGCGTTTGCCTTATGCACACACTTACACCACCCTCTAAGCTTTTGTAAGCTTATGCACGATAGTTGCGTGCAGGTAGCGTTGGACGACAGCAGCGCTGAGACATGAGTGCACATCAGGACCTTTTTGGAGCTTTTTGATCACCTTGTATTTCCCTTTCTGCATTGTACTTAAAATTGTTGTTATAGTGGATATGTGGCGATGTTGTTTTGTGACTTAGTTATGTCTGTGGTTATGCTCCTTTACAAAAAAAAAAAAATTCATTCTGAAAATCCTCCTTGTAGGATCCCAGGATCGGAATCTGGCATTAGATTATCAGAAGCCGAGAATGGGGCACTACGGAGGCTGTCGACACCGGATTCGGCAATCGGGATTCATGTAAATCCGATTTTCGGGTTTGGGGCGTGACAAGATAAGTCCCGAATCTTAATAATAGACCAAATCAACCCTTATAACGTCCCGTTCAACCAGCACAGTGTCATGGGGCGTCCACGTAGGATTTGTCGCGAGACCATTCGTTTAAGCCACTCAAGGTGGGCTACTACAAGTTAATTAACCTAGGATTAACCCATTAGAATAAACCAGGAAGGTCATGATAGGGCCTAGTGCAGGCCACCAAGCCAGATGACCGTTTACACTTAACATCAGCCCATACGGGCTATACCGCGGCGCAGAAAGGTCAGAAAATTATAAAAATTTAGAAAAACCTATATGTCACTGGGTTTGTGGTACATCGCGGACCACAGACTCATTGAGCGCCTAGAAGTTAGTTGTCCGAGCCGTTCCATCAGCACTTAACAACCCACCTAAGGCCATAGTTGGAATCTGTCATGGAATAATGAAACTAAGACACCGAGCCTTCTAACCATCGAATTTCTTTAAAATTCATGGTGAAGGTCTAATGTGGTGTCCTTCACCCATCCACAGAATCTGGAACCTAATCATGGCACGGTAACCGTTGATCACAAATCAAACCCGTACGATCAAACCAAATATCCGATTGTCTCTAAAATTTACATGGCCCTTCATCGGGCCATGGTCCACCTATCCTATAGTTTCATAGCTAGGGGACCACTAGAACCTCTCTAATCACCGGAATAGACCCCATAGGGCCACTTAAGGATCAAGACCATATGGTCAACCCCATACCTGATCATTCTTAAATTTTACATGGCCCTTCATCGGGCCATGAAGCACTTATCTTATGGTGTATATCAATATGTACACCCCATGGTGGGCCCTAGATCTTAAAAAGACCCTCTCATAGGTCTAGTATAGTAAAAACTTAGCCTTTAAGGCTATTTACACCAATTTTGACATTATAAAAAGACCTTTTGGGCACCCCTCTCCCCATACTATTTTTTCCCTAGGGAAAGAAAGAAAGAAAGAAAAAGAGAGAGAAAGAGAGAGAAAGATAGGAAGAAAGAGTGAAAGAGATAGTGAAGGAGAGTTAAGGTGGACCTTAGATCGAGGTGGGGCCCAAGGGAATCAACCCTTTCAACTCCCTATCCTTTCTCCAAAGGAAACCCTCCTCCATAACCTCAACAATCGTCCATGGGTCGTCTAGGTAAGATCTTTCACCCCTTCTTCTTGAAATTTCATGTATTAAGAAGAGATTGGCTTGAAATTCTAACATGCAAGAGCTTGTTCTAGGGATTCCTGCCGATCGACCGCAAGCCCTCAATCCTAGGTCATTTTCTGAATCTCCAACGATCCATAGGTGCGGACTATTGCTCTTAGGTGGCCTAGCACCAATTCTATTATGATTTTAATGATTTTGATTGCTTGGATGATATGATTGGAGAATCTAGAGAAACTCTAGGAATTATATGTCGGTATGGAATTGTATGTTTGACTCTCGCATGATGTGTTCTTGCCTCTAACATGATTTTGTGTATAATTGATTACATGTTCATGCCTTGTTCATTTTTTCATATGTTGTTGCTTCATAGTATGCATAATCGCCTTACTCTTGAGCATGTGATTTCTTGAGATGGAGGAAATACTTAACTTCCTCATACACACACATACACACACCTCACATGCACTTATTTCATGACATGGTTGGGCTTACTTGTTATGAGAATTGAAATTGTATGTTGGGATGCATGAGAATATGGAATTGCTTAGGGTAAATGATACTTGGTAGACGACATGCTATGAATCATTATTCATACCCTTGGGTCGGTCAGGAACATGAGGAGAGTGAAGGTGGTTCCGTCGGTAGGACCACCTCGAGGCTAACCCATGAATTTAGGCGAGCACGTATAGGCGGCAGTAGTTAGACTACATGGGTTGCTTGCACCCGATGTCAATCCGTCACATACTTGCCTAGATTCGTGCGGCCTAGCCTATTGTCTGACCTACTCTGTTTGTTAACCCTGTATCCTTACATATGTATGGAACCTGAACCACCCTACAACCGTTGTAACCCATTAATAACTCACTTGAAATTGGTCCACAGCCTCGTGAGCCGGGCATGATGGAATGAGACACTGTTTTTGAGCTGTCGGCCTACGCTGGGGTATCGTGCCTCCCCGTAGTGACCACGAGAGATCCCTTTCTCTTGGCACTCCTCATGTGCTTGAAGTCGGGGATGAGGAACCCGACGGGATCACGGACCGCGAGGTCTCGGCCTCACGCATTGGGGGGTCTTGGCCTCACAACCCGTTTAGGGCATTGATACATGGGGTGTATCGATTTCTCAAACCTGCTGGATGAATAAACTTAATTAATAACTCGACTAACACGATCGCATTGTATCACATTAGTTAGGGTGGTGACTTGGAAGTCGAGGTTACTCTGAGGGAGTGTTGACATATACAATTGTTAGATGGAGTCGCTCGAGAGAGTGTTGTGGCGAGAGCATGCTTCATATCATTATGCATGCATGCATTTTAAATAAGAGTTGTTAGGTATTATTGATTATCTGCTTTTCATTAAGTTCATATTATAATTGATGCATGTTAAAACTTAAGACTAATAGCACCTACTGAGTTGATCCTCACTCCCACTCTAGGACGGTGTTTTAAAACACCAACCAGACTCTTCAGTAATTGGAGGTGACATAGGGTGCGAGGGCACTGGTGACACGAGCCTCAACGAGGAGGACGAGTTCTCCTACTTTCAGTTGATGGACGGTTCTCCATCGGCTTAGGAGACGGGATTCTGGGGTGTTGAGTCGTGAGATCAGCGCACCATTCTTTTGGACATAGGATTCTCTTGTGAATTTTGTTAGGCGATCCCTTTTTATTCTTTTGGACTTGTACATATATGTATCTCTTTTACTTAAGTAATTCCAGGCTGCGCGTTTAAACTTGATTAAATATAAAACCATAAAATTGATGATAAGTGACACTCAGGAACTCGGGAGTCGAGCGTATGCACAACCCCCGATTTTTAGGACGTTACAAGTTGGTATCAGAGCAATAGTTTAGAATTCCTTGGGCCATGGGTCATGAGCTCACTAACGCGTCCGTTGACGTGAGAGGATACGTATTAGATAACACAATAGGGACTTAGAACGCTAGGAATCATCCCAGGTCCTAAACGAACAATCTCGGATGAAGGGTAAGACTTGCTAGTAATTAGGAATGGGTAGCGAGAGAAGGAATCCGAGGGTCTTAACCTGACGGTAAGATTTTCTTCGATTGACTAGGAGGTTTAGCTCGTTAACCCACCAAATTCCTAGGGCCCATGGGCCAACTGAAATAGACGGATTTAGGGTGAAACGAATGCTGGAGTAATGATCAATGTAGGTGTGAAGTAAAGTCCATGGGATGAGTGCATCCCATGTTCCATGATGCCTTGTTGGCATGTATCCAACTATCGGTAAAATTTTGGATTTCCTTTCAAAATTTACTTGGGAAGTTCATCATGGGATTTGAAAATCCTGCATCATGCCTCTTAACACCAGATTTATCTAGCAAAGCCTAAGAAGTTAGTTTGGAATCTCATCCCACACTCATTTCAGACATGTCATTCCCAATAGTGAGTTGAGATTAGTATTGTAATTTCGTTTCGTACAGCTTAAGGCCACTAGCTAATCAGACCAAAGATTAAAATCTCTTTTTTTTCTGATACAGTTCTTAAGACATTCACCTGTCACCGCACTATTCTTGAACTCCCCCGCGTAACGTTAGAAACGAGCCGTAGGATGAAGGATTGGACAGTAGAGGCCCACGTCCAAGTACAAATGAACCAATATTAGGTTGACCATGCTAGTTCCAACCCGTTCGGGGGTTATTAGGTAGGGATAAATGAAATGCTTTTGAAAATAGAGAGGAAGGAGGAAAATGGGATTTTGACCCATAACCGGAAAGAATCTCATGAAACCAATAGTCCCACGGTGAAGATCGGCTCCTCCTATCCCAAAATCATATGTAGCACTCCCCATGGAGCCTTTCCGATACCCAAAAAAGTTGAAAGACACCCATGCCTCCAACCGGCGTGGCCCCCGCCACCCGTCCGCGTGGCCCCCGCCGAGGACACAGTAGGGCACATGGCCCCCGCCGCTCACCCGCGTAGCCCCCGCCATCCATCTAGGGGATCGTGTGGCCCCCGCCTTCCATCCAGAGGAGCGCGTGGCCCCCGCCTATTTCAGCGTGGCCCCCGCCAGACCACCTTTGCCCTCCCCTTGCAAAAAAATTGAAATTTTCGTGGGGCCCACTGCCTTATACACTTAAGGACCCCCATTCTCTCTCTCTTATTTCATACAAACCCTTTCCAAGGAGAAGTTTCTCCCCTCTAAAACCTTCAAACCCTTTTTTTTTCCTGAATCTCACCTTAATCTCAAACCCACCTCACATCGCTCCCTCCAAAACCCCCATAAACAAACCATTCTTCTTCTATTTTCACTTCCATCCCACTAACCCATCTTCTCTCCCACATCCCCATTCCCTCCCACTATTTCCTCCAAAAATCACAACCCATTTCCAACATACTTTCCCTAAACCTCCTTCAATACTCACCTTCTCTCCCTTTTCCATTCTTAAACCGCATTCTCAAAACTCATTTCCATATCCACCTCTAGCCCACTCACCTAAATCCATCTCAAGCTCCAAACTCAAACCCTTCTCAAATCTCACTCTTCAACCCATCTTCTTAAAACCATTCCCATACAAACTTCAAACCCATTTCATCCTCATTCCCAAAATCCACCCCATTCTCAAGTTTACCTTCAAAACCCTTGCTTTCTTAAGCTCTACTTCTAAATCTTCACATCCATATCCCATTTTCAAGCGATTTTCAAAATTCCATTTCAAATCCATACCCAACCCACATTTCTCATCCTTTCACAAAGTCATTCCTAAAACCCAAAGCTACAACCCCCTTTCTAAAGACCCACTTCCCTTCAACCGAGGGTGATGGCATTCCTTACCACCATCGCCTCATTCTTCACTATTCCGGTGATCCTGTCTCTTATGGGAAAGAAAAGAGCGGCTCCTGAGAAGGCGGGGTTGAGCCAAGTGCAACGGAGTAAGAAGAAGGCAGATCTGAGAATGAAAACTGACTCGGAGGCTCGATCTAAGAGGCGAAATGATTTAGATGAGGTGTTTGTTGAAGACTTAGGAAATTTTTATGTGCGTCAAGTCGCTTTCGAGGCCTCGGTGGAAGAACATCTGCTAGGAAATAACTCTCTACTCAACCGACTTATGGAGAAGGAGTGGAGTCCCATGTTTTATGTAAGCAAGCAGGTTGATGTGGGGCAGGCTAGGATGTTCTACACTCGGATTAGAAATCCTCAATTCGAGCCCCTTGGATTTGATATTATAGTGCGTGGTGAGAAAATTCACTTGGGAGTTGAGGACTTCACAAAAATAATAGGAGTGTCACTGAAGGAGGTGCAGATTGATGAAACGAACCTCGAATCGAGAGAAGCCCACGATGAACAGACTCGTTTCCTATGTGGCCAAGCTGTCCCTTGGAATCGGGATGTCGGTTTTTATGCAATAGCCATGATCCCCAAATATCGAGTACTCCATCGCATTGCCACCCACAATATATACCGGAGGTTAAAGAACCGTACCGAGTGCACCCGTTACATAATAGAGTTCTTATATCAGGTGGGACAAGGAGCGAATGTGTGTGCCCCTAGCACAGTGCTCCACCAAATTGTGAAGGCTGTAAGGGCGGTATGGAAGGACATAGTTCTCTCATATGGTAGCCTAGTCTGCCATATCGCTAGTCAATATGGGATAGGCGGATCGGACGGGAACCCCGTACCAATGGAAATCCTGGGGGACAAACTATTAACTCTATGGGAGTGGGACCTCGACAAAGACAGGCTTACATCGAGGCGTATGGGGATGCCGATGAGGAAGAAGAGGAATGCGGTGGAGACGGTGAAGGCAATGAGAGCGATGACGAGGAGGAAGGGACCGAAAATGCGGAAAGGACTGAGCAAACTGTGGAGATCCAAGAAGTTGGCAGGGAGCCACCTGCCGCTTCAGACATGCGCGAGCGCTAGGGTGCGCTCGACACTAGACTGACTAGAATGGAGGAAACCTAAGCAAGGCACCATGCTGAGCAGCAGAAGTGGAACAAAAAGATATACCGGGCCATAAAGGCCCTGGTCTACTGCAGCAAGGGCGAAGAAGCACGACCACTTTCGCCCGACTCAAACGAGTAGCACCACAAACCTTACAGATGACTAGTAGTTGATTTACCGATGACTGGTAGATGCTTTAGGTTGTTTAGATCTAATTCCATGTAATGAAGGATGCTTAGGACTTTTGCTCGATTAGTTTGTATTTTTTTTCCATTTAACATATCCAGCAAGGCTTGAAATCCATGTTGTAACATGTAACTGGCCATGCTCATGGCATTTTAAAATTAATGTGAATGTATGGGTGGCCTTACAAATTTGTTGTCATTATGAGAATGCATATATGTATAGTTGCTTCTGTCTACAAATAGAATGTATATGGATCATGTATATGTACGCATGACCTTGGTATGAGCAATGTTCTAGTACTTAATCCATCCAAGGGCGTTACTTGAGTGGTGCCCATTTCCCTTACTATTTAGGACTATCTAGAATCCATAAAACCTATCTCTACTACTCCCATTAGCCTCCACCATCTCTCCTAAACCCTAGAGAAAACTCTTCCTCTCCCAATCCCTAAACTCACCATCTTCTTCTTCACTCTAACCCATCTCAATCCTCATTCTCTCAAGCCCTTTTCAAAATTTTATCAATATCATTTCTTCAACTCATTCCTAATCACTTCTCAACTTCCATCCCTCAAATCCATTTTCTTAAACTCATCTCCAAATTCATCTCACTTAACATCTCCAAACCTATCTTTTCTTCCTTAACGAACCCGTCACCAAATCCATTCACAACACCATCTCAAACCCATTCACCAGACCCATTCTCATCACCTTTCCCTTCAACAAAACCTATTCAAAACCACCCACTCATTCACTCCCATAAGCTCATTCACAAAACCCAACGATTTGTATTAAAAAAAAATATTTATTGATTTTATTTACTTTATCATATATTGATCATTACATTGTTACAATTAAAAATATTTATATAAGGTTTGATAATAATCAAGAGGCAATAATTTACTATCCATTTTCAACTTCATTTTAGTTTAATTATTAATCTTTTCCATTCCCTTCCTTTCATAGGCCAATTGGGGCTGTTGCCACCACATAAGCACAGACCTTAATTTCTTTCTATTCTCCAAAGCTTCCCAGATAAAGAAAGCCACTAAGGATGCTATGTAGCCCACCTAATCAATGGAATTTAAGTTACCACTAGGATCCAAAACATCGACCTTGATGGTGTGATCTGACCCTTCAATAGCTTGGGCTAAGTATATCATCTGATAAGTTGCCCTTGTTGTCTTGTTGGAGCTGTAGTAGAAGTTGAGTCTTGATTGACTCCATTAACTCTTTTCAAATCACCCTCATCACTTCCTGAACCTTGATTTGCTGCAGCAAATGGGAGGAGGCACCCCCGTCTCCGTTTGACCCAGAAGAATAATAGCTTAACTTTATGAAAATTAGTAGTTGTTTTAAGTTAGTTAGGACTATTACCATATATTGAAGGTACTTAAAACTCCTACTTGATTTGTCTGTTTTTTCTTCTTTATGTTTAAAGTATCTAGTAATACATGTAAATCCATATTGTAGGATATAACTAGCCATACTAATGGCATTTTGAATTCAATATGAATGTATCGATTGTTTTGAAATTTTCTTGCCGTTTTGTGAATGCTTTTATGAATAATTGCCTTACTGTGTCCATATTAGCCTTATTAGCACCCTAAACCACCTGAATGCCTTAAGCTTTCAATTTTTCCTTCCCTGTTAGAATTTATGAAATCAAAACATGGTTTACTCATAACCCACTAGCCATATGACCGAGACGATAAAATAGAGATACAATCTTATGCTATTGAAATTTTTTCTAAGATAATCGTTTGACCATAGGCACAGTGAAAGATTTATTAATCACAAATTTGGACATGAATTAAAATAAGAAACTCTCTTGACAAAGACCCAAATGACAACCTTAAAAATAGGAGATTTTAACATTTAAAATATAAGAGATATTCCCTAAATATTTAAGTTGATTGGACTACAGAATTACGGAACCATACATCTGTGAAGTACTCGCGGCCTAACCCAATTCTCAATCATGGGCGACTACCAATGGACTCATTGCTTTGACCGAGCAGAAGACCAGGATCTACCAGGACGAAGAAATGATACGATAAGCTTTCTACCCTGGTCAGGTAGATGATCGATGCATCGGGTTCAAGCTCACTACGACCGTCTCTCCGTATTGGTCTAACAAAAAAAAATAAATATTTTTACTCTAAATAGAGAAAAATCGTTGCCATAAATTCAAACATTTAAAAATAAATATATAATTAAATAAATTGTAGTATACCATTAGGGTGAAAAAGTTTTAAGGGGGGTAGACTAAAATGAGTCAAACTAGTATAGATAGTATACCACCTACCATGCATATAAACTTGAAATCCATAAAAACTTAGACAAAAGAAAAAATAATACCTTTACTTAATACCCTTAAACAATTTCGGGGACGAAATTATTTTTAAGGGGGGTAGATTGTAACATCCTGGATTTTCACTGTTTTGGATTCCCAAAAATCCTTGAATTTATTTTATATTTTTTTATAAATTAACTTATAATATCACTTAAATGACCATTAGCACTCAATGTTAGTCTATACAGGGGTGGTACCAATAAAGAACCACACAAGTCTGATAATCAGCCATAGAAAACTACTGAATCCGTCCGATCACTTGAACATCAGGTGTAGCCTCATGATTTACTCACATAGGACCCAAATCTAACCGATCCCTTGCTAACTAATCAAGACGAGCATAACTAAATTAAAAATCTAACCAAAGCCGAGTTAGATAAGTTCCGGATCTTAACAATAGACCAAATCAACCCTTGTAGCGTCTCGTTCAACCAGCACAGTGTCCTGGGGTGTCCACGTAGGATTTGTCACGAGACCATTCTTTTAAGCCATTCAAGGTGGGATACTACAAGTTAATTAAACTAGGATTAACCCATTAGAATAAACCAGGCAAGTCATGATAGGGCCTAGTGCAGGCCACCAAGCCAGATGACCGTTTACACTTAGCATTAGCCCGTACGGGCTATATCGCGGCGCAGAAAGGTCAAAAAATTATAAAAATTTAGAAAAACCTATATATCACTGGCCTTATGGTCCATCGCGGACCACGGACTCATTGAGCGCCTAGAAGTTAGTTGTCCGAGCCGTTCCATCAGCACTTAACAACCCACCTAAGGCCATATTAGGAATCTGGCATGGGATAATGAAACTAAGACACCGGGCCTTTCAGCCGTTGAATTTCTTCAAAATTTATGGTGAAGATTTAATGTGGTGTCCTTCACCCGTCCACAGAATCTGAAACCCGATCATGACACGGTAACCATTGATCGCAAATCAGACCCGTACGATCAAACTAAATATCCGATCGTCCCCAAAATTTGCATGGCCCTTTATCGGGCCATGGTCCAACTATCCTATAAGTTTCATGGCTAGGGGACCACCAGAACCTCTCTAATCACGGAATAGACCCCATAGGACCACTTAAGGATCGGGATCATATGGTCAAACCCCATATCCAATCATTTCTAAATTTTACATAGCCCTTCATCGAGCCATGGAGCACCTATCATGCGGTGTATATCAATATGTATACCCTATAGTGGGCCCTAGATCTTAGAAAGACCCTCTCATAGGTCTAGTATATAAAAATTTACCCCTCAAAGCCATTTACACCAATTTTAACATTATAAAAAGATCTTCTTTTGGGTACTCCTCTCCCCATACGATTTTTTCCCTAGGGAAAGAAAGAAAGAAAGAAAAAGAGAGAGAAAGAGAAAAAGAAAGGGAGGAAGAAAGAGTGAAAGAGAGAGTGAAGGAGAGCTAAGGTGAACCTTAGATCGAGGTGGGGCCCAAGAGAATCAACCCTTTCAACTCTCTATCCTTTCTCCAAAAGAAACCCTCCTCCATAACCTTAACAATCATTCATGGGTCGTCTAGGTAAGATCTTTCACCCATTCTTCTTGAAATTTCATGTATTAAGAAGAGATTGGCTTGAAATTCTAACATGCAAGAGCTTGTTCTAGGGATTCCGGCCGATCGACCGCAAGCCCTCAATCCTAGGTCATTTTTTGAATCTCCAACGATCCATAGGTGCAAACTATTGCTCTTAGGTGGCCTAGCACCAATTCTATTATGAGTTTAATGATTTTGATTACTTGGATGCTATGATTAGAGAATCTAAAGAAACCCTAGGAATTGTATGTCGGTATGAAATTGTATATTTGACTCTCTCATGATGTGTTCTTGCCTCTAACATGATTTTGTGTATGATTGATTACATGTCCATGCCTTGTTTATTTTTTCTTATGTTGTTGCTTCATAGTATGCATGATCGCCTTACTCTTGAGCATGTGATTTCTTGAGATGGAGGAAGTACTTAACTTCCTCATACACACACACACACACCTCACATGCACTTGTTTCATGACGTGGTTGGGCTTACTTATTATGAGAATTGAAATTGTATGTTGGGATGCATGAGAATATGGAATTGCTTAGGGTAGATGATACTTGATAGACGACATGTTATGAATCATTATTCATACCCTTGGATCGGTCATTAACATGAGGAGAGCGAAGGTGGTTCCGTAGGTAGGATCGCCTCGAAGCTAAACCATGAATTTGGCAAGCACGTGTGGGCAGCAGTAGTTAGACTACATGGGTTGCTTGCACCCGATGCCGATCCTTCACATACTTGCCTAGATTCGTGCGGCCTAGCCTATTGTCTGACCTACTCTGTTTGTTAACCCTGTATGCTCACATATGTATGGAACCTGAACCACCCTACAATTGTTGTAGCCTATTAATAACTCACTTAAAATTGGTCCACAGCCTCATGAGCCGGGCATGGTGGAATGGGACACTATGTCTGAGCTGTCGGCCTACGCTGGGGTGCCTCACATCCCCGTAGTGACCGCAAGAGATCCCTTTCTCTTGGCACTCCTCATGTGCTTGAAGTCGAGGACGAGGAACCCGACAGGATCACGGACCGCGAGGTCTCGGCCTTACACATTGGGGGGTCTTCGCCTCGCAACCCATTTAGGGCATTGATACGTGGGGTGTATCGGTTTCCCAAACCTGCTGGATGAATGGACTTAATTAATAACTCGGCTAACACGATCGCATTGCATCGCATTAGTTAGGGTGGCGACTCGGAAGTCGAGGTCACTCTGAGGGAGTGCTGACATATGCGATCGTTAGATGGAGTCGCTCGAGGGAGTGTTATGGCGAGGGCATACATCATATTATTATACATGCATGCATTTTAAATAAGAGTTGTTAGGTATTGTTGATTATCTGCTTTTTATTAAGTTCATATTATAATTGATGCATGTTAAAACTTAAGACTAATAGCACCCACTGAGTTGATCACTCACTCCCACTCTGGGACGGTGTTTTAAAACACCAACCAGACTCTTCAGTAATTGCAGGTGACATAGGGTGAGAGGGCACTGGTGACATGAGCCTCGAGGAGGAGGACGAGTTCTCCTACTTTCAGTTGATGGGCGGTTCTCCATCGGCTTAAGAGACAGGATTTTGGGGTGTTGAGTCGTGGGCTCAGCGCACCATTCTTTTGGACATATGATTCTCTTGTGAATTTTATTAGGCAACGCCTTGGGCGACCCCTTTTTATTCTTTTGGACTTGTACATATATGTATTTCTTTCACTTCAGTAGACTAGTTGTGGTTGCATTTCATGCTCTAAGTAATTTCAAGCTGTGCGTTTAAACTTAATTAAACATAAAACTATAAAATTGATGATAAGTGACACTCGAGAACTCGGGAGTCGAGCGTATGCATGACCCCCGATTTTCAGGGTGTTACAAGTTGGTTATATTAGTTTATTATACGTATTAAGGCCAATCCTCTTGTCAAAGGGTTATCGCCTATACAACAATCATATAACCATGACAGTTAGTCATTGTGAGCACGAAAGCGAATTCTATACTCATTCAGTCATTTTCACAAACACCTAGACTACACAATATAATATACACAACGTATGTTGATAAAACATGTATTAGGCTAATCCGTTCACCAAAACAATGATGAACATGCATCTAGCATATATAGACAGCAATTTATCATGGCAAGCACAAATCTGAATTTCATACATATACAGTATTTTCTACAAATACGAGGAATACAGTATATTTAACATAATTAACGTATAACTGAAAAATGAAACGGACAATACTTTATACATGTGAAATAGCATCCACGTCAGTAATATATCATTAACTGACATTGAAAGTCTTGAAAATCATAACTTAAACGTATATAGTCCGCACTTTAAACCAGAAAATGCAAAATGGATATTATTCAGACGATAAGTCTTCGTCAATAGCGGATTAACAACCTAGAACATGAAATAGATTAGCTACATCATCACTTAAACTATACTTAGCCCTAAAACAGGTTAGGGTTAAGATTTCTTACCTATGAATGAAGTCAGAAACGCCGGAATAGCGATACAGATAGGTGAATTAGGCACGTAGTAAAGCTGGGAAGAATCCCAAGAAGAATCACCAACTTCTCTCTCACTTTCTCTCTCTTTTCTCTCTTTCTCAGCTAAGGTTAGAAAATTCGTATGGGTTTTGGGAATGAGGGTTTAAGGACTTTTTATAAGCCTAAAGTCAACGAAAACAGCCTTAGGGCCAAGGTATACTTAGGTTATAACCAAATCGGGCTCTTTCTGATCCAACGGAGCACTTCTGGAGATCCTCTTATCAAATGCAGTCGGACTTAAGCTCACTAATATAGGATCTTAAGCAAGTTAAGTTTTCAGTCCAATCGGGTTCCCAGATCGTCTGTGATGAAACTGTTTCAGTTCAACGGTCACCGAAACTCGATCAGGGCTACAAGTACTTTGAAATGTATAGGCCACCTTTCCTGATCTGAGGATGAATTTGGGTCAAAATCTAACGGTCAGAACGCCTAAAAATAACGCGCAAGCGACATGACCCAGATTACTTAAAATCATATCTAATTTTCTAAAAATCTTCGCTTTCTCACTCTCTTCACTTTGGACTCAAAGAAATGGTCTCAGGACATCGTTTGGGCTTGATTTTCAAGGTAATAGTCAAGTCCAACTAGGCGGTCATAGTTGTCTAAATTCATCGCTATCAGACTTTCGACGTGCGGTCCAGGCCCTATACGGAGTTTCCAAATGATCTCGAGGGCAACTGGGCTTAGAGATTAATCGTAGATTTCAGGGTAACGTAGCGTTAACAATTCTATAGGTTTTGGGTCTTACAGATCGTATTAAAAGTTATTGGTGCTGATTTCACATGTAATCTAGTTTAACACTAGCTAATACACATTAAACTTCTAAGGGATTTAGTTTTAAATGATTTCTTTAGCTTTGAAATTGAGTTATGAGAAGTTACCAAAGTGTTATGGTTGACCCATTGCCTAAGGACGTTTAACTCTAGGTTGGCAAAAATTCGCTGTGTTACACGTAAAATATATAATTTTGGGGTAAAACGAGCTACTTTAACCAACAAACCCCGCTATGCTGGGTTGTGCAGCCCGGATTTGGGAAAAATTCCCTGATCAATGGTCGTTTTCCTGTTTTATTTTCATTTTTACTATAAATAGTAAGTTTTAGTTTGATTATAACTCTTAATCCGTTGGGCTTTAGAAGTTGTGTCAAACATGAAAAGTGCTTAGAATAATTAAGAGAATGGTTTGGTGAAGCCAAATAGGACACTTACTATTTTTGACCGAAAACCTTGTGCACTGGTAGACATCACGACCATCTATAAATAGTAAGTCTATTATTTATAGTAAGTCGTGGATTCTAGGAGTTTTAATTGTAGTTTGCTTTTGATTTCTTTCCTATTGCTTGGTATCCTTATTTAAAGGATTGTGGACTCATTTTTATTCATTCATTAATTAATTTTGAATTTATTAAAAATTCTTTCTATTTTCTGCTTTCTTTCCTCGTGGATTCGAGAAGTCTCTGTGAGGAGTCCAAAGAAGTTCCATGGATTCAAAATAATTATCCTCTTGAGAAAGACGGTGTTCAACCTCACGTTCTTCCCTGCATCAAACGACAATGGTACATTTTTTAAAAGAAGTGTCTGATATTAGATTAAAAACAAATATAGCATATTAGTATAGATTCGAATTACAATCAAAGATTATAAGTAGAAATTGCCGTTACTCCAATGATAAGTTAAAATAAAAGATGAATATACACTGGTGTTTTTAATCGGATTAGGTTGTGGATTGTAACTTTTTTTGTTGATTGGTTCATCTCTTATGTATAGATTTCTCCGCTAGCTTGATCTTTTAGATGCTTATTTTAATATTGCAACAGTTATAGGTTACAGTAGTTAAAAAAGACTTTTTCTATATTCATATCTTGTTATGTTTTTTTTGTGACTATTCTTCTTTTGTTGGCCAAACATTGTTCCCTTCAACCATCTTTTGTAACTTAAATTACTGGATAGTGTTTTTCTCTTCGTTTGTTGGACTTTCAGTAACTTGATCACACTACTCTGTCAACTGTCAACTAATGCGTAAAATTGTACTTACGCCATCTATAAATTTACAAAAACTCTCCAAATATTTTAATGATTTTTCCACATATCGCATGCTCATTTACTTAACCCATAATTGCCGGAAATAAGGTACAACAATCGTATTGTCGTATTAATAGCCCAAAAAACTATCGGTAAGTTTTATTTAATCAATATTATGCATGCTATTATTTAAATATTACTGTACGTACGTGACACATGCACACATGCACGAGGTCAAGCACATGGATGGACATATTCAGGTGCATGCCGCACGCACACACATACATAGAAAGGCACATGCACATAAAGGCACACGCTCCACTATAGCCACGTACTAATGCATGTGGATGCATACATACACATGACCGAATCAACGGCAGATAGAAGACATGGTCATGGGGAATGAGATGATGGCTAGTGGGGACAGGCGATCCAGCAGTCCTCTTGGGCGGGGTAGCAACTTCCGGTGGTCATGCAACACCAACAATGCTGAGAGAGGATTTGATCTTGTACGCTCGCAGCAGCCTTGCACCCTGACTTGTTGCATGGTATGATAAATATCTTGGATCCTCTCATCGTCTTCAACGGTCCTGAATCTTTGATCTTGTGTCCATTGATCAGATCGCCGCTGCCTGTATACGGGAAAAAATAGAAGTGACCGCCATTGAACTCAGGGAAATGATATGGTAGAGTTTTGTCTACTATAATTCGAGGGTTGCGTGAAACAAAAATCTCTGTCGGGCCCACTGTGATGTGTGTTTTTGGCATCCACTCCGTCCATCATTTCTGAAAGCTCATTTTACTATGTCGACCAAAAAATAAGACTGATAAAATAGTCAGTGGGCCACACCACAGGTAAAAGTGTGGATGGGGTTGCCTACATTTGAAACCTTCTTGAGGCCTGACGAAGTTTGGGATAAGACTTAAATTTATTTTTCACTTCATCCTCGCTGGAGTTACCTTATGAACGGTTTGGATAGCATATAAAGATTAATTTGGGCCCCAGGAAGGTTTCATTGTTAGGCATGCCCATCTGCACTATTCCCTGTGGTGTGGCCCACTTGCCTTTTGTATCAGTCTGATTTTTTGTTGGACTCTAAAACAAGAGCTGGCTGAAACGATGGACGGAGAGGATACCAAACATATATCACGGTGGGTCCCACGGAACTTTTTATTGCACACGAGTGTTGTAGGATGCTGGTTTCCACTTGGAAGGATAGATGGTGGATCTGGCCCGTCCACCTAGTGGGCAGCAAAGTTATAGCTTTCTAGGGGAGAGTTAACGTACATGTGGGAACCATGGTTTGATGAGAGGAACTCTACCGTCCAGCCCATCAGCAAATGTCTGGTTTTCTGAGAAGTTGGATTTCCTGTGGGGCCATGATCAACGATCCACACCGTTGAAATGATAGGTATAAACGTGGATGAAGGACTCCATGGAGATCTACCGGATAGAGATAGTACGACCTTCTCGATATTCGGATTTTGCTCTGGTGAATCCGGACGGTCGTCTATTTTCATCTCAACCGTCTAATGGCAGGTCATCGTATCGAAAGGTTGGGATGTTTTCTTTTGATAGCTCTCGAGGACATTCCCCATTAAAGGCAATACATGGAGATAATATGGTAACGGTCCGATTGACTTATAGCTACTCAAATAGTATCGATAAGACCATCCAATCTGGAAAATTGCTGGGTCATCATCCATTCATGATGGGTCCCATCGTCTCAATGGTCAGGATCACCCAAATGTGGACAGTGTCCATAATAAGATTTTCCAAGCGATTGTGGCGGCTTTATGAAGTTGCAATAAGCATATATCCGTGGTGTTGTGCATAGGCTATCAAACTCATGAATCTAAGTGGGCCCACCATGTGTAATGCTCTTAAAATAGAGAAGGCAAAACTTCAAGTCTTGGTGCTCAACCTGGCTGTAGCTAATCCGCCTCCCTCGGTGTAAGTATCGGAGAGTTAATTTTTTAAAAGACTCTCCCTTAATGCGGCTGAATCCTAGCCATTTTCGTCATCGCAACAGCTTATATGAAGGATAGCATATAACCTCTCAAAATGAATTGAAAAAAATGAATAAAAGACAAAGATAAAATCACAAAGTGACACTAGCTAGTTGGTTGGTATTAGGGTCACTAGCCAAACCGCATCCTCCCATGGCATCTGACATCGGGCCATTTCCTTTTCTCCCTGGTCACTCAAGATTTGAGGGTCCATAGGTGGTGAAATTCCACAAAGTTGTGAGTGTTTGTATGTTAAGAAAAATTAAAATAAATAAAAATCCAATCTAAAACAAAAACAGACCAAAAGAAACAGTTGGGATTTACTCACATTCATGGAGAGGTAAAAGAGTTGAAAAAAGCAAGATGAGAAAGGCTACAAGGACGGTGTTCTTTAAGTAAGCCATGGCTTGAAATGCAACGCTCTTGTTAAGAAAATATAAGTCTTTATATAAGACCTCGAGACTCCAAAAATAGATTATTTGAGGATGGTAATTTAGTGCTTATATCAATTCTAAGAAGAGAGTAAAAGATCCGTTTGTATGTATCATGACTATAGGATGCATCGGGACTTTAGACTTTGAATTTTGGGTCGTATCTCAATGATCACTGCCGTTCATTTGATGGGACTTGATAAAAATGAAAGCTCTCGTATTAGAGTATTATAAGCCTTCAATTATTTCACATTTTCTTTTATTATAAGGATTATATAACATTGGAATAATTAAAGATGAAATTTTGTTACGCCCATCGTATGAACGGTTTGGATCATCTAAAAAGACCATCATCCAACGGATAAAGTCGCGACGTATCCTATCGTAGTACATGGGGATTGTATTCTTGCAAACCTCGCTCAATTATAAAACCAAAGTTTGCTAGTTACACACGCATAAATGGCACGTGCTAATAAGAAGACGTGTATTTTATCATATTTTAAAAATAAAGTGGGATACATTTTTTAGATATTCTGTCCTAAGAAAATGGCCATTTGAATACCTCAGGTTGGCCAGAGCTTGCTAAAAAACTTAACGGCTAGAAAAACTCTTTCACCCGTTGGTTTTTCTTGGTAAATTGAAGAATTTCATTAAATAAATACAGCCTTATTTATTCCTCAGATAATCTAAGAATTATTTTAAACAATATGGAAAGCTCAGATCTTGTACACGTGTTCCCTATTGGCACGTATGTCTGCGAAGGATTTGGTATGGATCCGCACGCGCATCTAATTTATCGCGTCTACTTGAAGTACCACGGTACTATGAACCTGGGAGCGGATTATGTGCGGCCTATTGCCCCCACAGACAGTGATTCCCTTGTCGAGGGGCCTACCTTGATATATTTATTATAAATCCACGCCGTCCATCCGTTTTTTCAGATCATTTTAGTATAATATTTCAAAAATTATGCATCTATAAACTTCAGTTAGACCATACAATAGGAAAGAGTGGTTATTGAACGCCCTACCATTAAAAATTTACTACGGATGAATATAATGTTTCCATAATTTCTGTTTTCCATCCAACCTATTGATTAGGTCACATAAATATGTTTGAAGGGAAAAAAAATATCAGATTGATCCAAAACTTCTTTCGCCCATTAATAGGCAATTGCCACTGTTCTCCATGGAATGGTCCAGCTGAAATTGGATCTGCTTTGTTTCTGGTCTAATGGCCTAAAATGATCTGAAAAAATGGATGGACGGTGTGGATATAGAATACATGCTTTAAGGTTTGCCGCATGGTAAGGACCGCACCGTCTTTGGTGGGGCCGGGGCCGTACCCTATCCGCTCACCGGAAATCTGAGGCCCAATACAGTGTGCACAGTTAAGGGGAGTTATTTGATACTCTGGCAGAGTATGACGCTAGATACGCGCACACACTGAAATTATTTGGTTCTCACCAAACACTACGGATAACGACCCTTGATACTCCGGCAGAGACTGACGCTTGATACTCGAGCACTCTCGGAGATATTTATCACGCTGGACCCAAGGGCCGCCTGCTCTAAAATTTGAGCCTGGCTCGGGCCCGTTGGGATTTCCACGGTAAACGGCTCAGATCTTGCACAAAAATGAGTGGTCAGGATCGGGTTTGTTCGTTTTGGCCTCTCAGAGACGGACGGGGATTGGCTACTCCCCCCGCCACCAGCCCGGTGGCTGGTGGTCGGTGCTCTGTGGGCCCAACCATCTATGTATGTGTTTGATCCATTCTGTTCATCCTTTACAGATCAATTTAGGGCTTGATCTCAAAAATGAGATGGATATAAATCTCAGGTGGACCACACCACAGGAAAACAATAGTGATTGGATATCCACCATTAAAATCCTCCTAAGGCCCATTGTAATGTTTATTTGACATCCAATCTGTTGATTAGGTCATACAGGCCCGGATGAAGGGAAAAAACAAATATCAGCTTGATCCAAAACTTTTATGGCCCCAAAAAGGTTTTTAATGGACAATGCTCATTCAACACTTTTTCCTGTAATGTGGTCCACTTGAGATTGGGATATACCTCATTTTTGGTATCATATCATAAAATGATCTGAAGCAATAGATGGACAGCATGGATGAAACACATACACTATGGTGGGGCCTACAGAGCACCGAACAATAGCCATTGGCCAGTGGCGGGTGAGTAGCCAATCCGTTTCCCTCATAGACCTAGGTAAAGTTCACCCGTGGTAGTTATTGTTGAAACGAACTTATATTATTTTTGTTATCTTAAAGATAGATTTATATGTACAACAAGACTATCCTTGGTGCATTGCATCCTAGCAAGTATACCCCTATGAATAAGAAACAATATATTTTCTTTAAGATAAACTACTTACATTTGTTACGCTCTTGATCATGATCACACGAACTCAAGAATACTTGTACTAATTTGCCCAGAAAGATTATAGTAAGAAAATCTAGAAAAGAGAGAACTTCCGGATAATTTTTACAATAAAGAGGAAATGTCTTTATTAAAACTGGGCATTGGTTAGGATTGGATTGAAATGGGTCCAACTCAACTCGATCCAAAGTCTCAATAGCCTGACCTGTACTTGATCCGATCTGGGACCGAGTCTGGGTCACCTGACTCGGACCGATCCGATATATAGTTGGCCTGAACCAAACCGAGTCTGACTTGGTCAAGAAAACCGAGTCGGATCGGGTTCGATAGGATTTGAATCGTATGAATTTAATCCAACTATTTCATATGGTGTGGTCCACTTTAGCCTTTAATATATCGTCTTTTTGTGCTCAAGGCCTAAAATGATATGTCAAAATGGATGAACGGCTTAAATAAAACATATATATCATGGTGGGCCCCACATGGCTCTGAAAGAACTCCACGTTACAATATTCATGCTTTTACTGGACATGTATTGATGTGCACTGCACGAAAGTGTAGTGAATGCTTTTCACGCAAGTGAGTTGCTGTAATGATGTTAGCAAGTTCTATGGGTCTGATAACGGGATATGTGTTATATCCAAACCGTCCATCCATTTGACGAGCTCGTCATAAGGCTTAAGATGAAAAATAAGACAGATCTAACTATCAAGTGGATCACACGAAATGTTTAATTGTGAAAATCATTCTCTGTTGCTATTTGTGGTGTGGTCTAAATGATCTTTGGATATTATTCATTTTTTGGATAATGCTCTACAATAATCTCTAAAAATATATGAACGGTGTAGCTATAATAAATACATCACTATGAGGCCCATATAACTTTGATCTCCTTTGAACCGTTCGTACAATTTGGAGCTCGAGGAGCGTCAGTCTCATCCACGTACCTAGCCAGCTAGCCTAGTCTACGAAAGCGGATTACGTACTGAGTAAACTCTGTGGGGTCCACCGTGATTTTCATATTTTATCTACTTCGTCCATCCGTTTTAATAGATAATTTTATGGTTTCATCCCAAAAATGAGATATATCCAAATCTCAAGTGGACCTCACCATGGGAAATAGTGTTAATTGAAATTCTACTGCTGAAAATTTCTTAGGGCCCATAGAAGATTTGGATCAAGCTGATATTTGGTTTTTACCTTCATCCATGTCTGCGTAATCTTATGAACAGGTTGGATGACAAATAAAAATCATTGTGGGCCCTAGTAAGGTTTCAACGGTGGAAGTCATTATTCGCATTGTTTCTTATAGTGTGGTCCACTTGAGCTTTGTGAATACTTCTATTTTAGACTCAACCACTAAAATGATCTTGAAAAATGGATGGATGGCATGGATAACCCACATACATTCATGGTAGGTCCAACTGAGTTTACTCAATACGATAAAAGCGTACTGAGTAACTCAGTACTCAATCCTATTTCCTAAGCTACAACGGTAGTTGCTAGCTGGTGTGTGGTACTGACGCCTGACGGATTGGCTACTCCCTGTGTTCGGTGATCTGTGGGCCCCACCATGATGTATGTATTTCATTGATGTCGTTCATCCATTTTTACAGATCATTTTAAGGCTTAATACAAAATATTAGAAGAATAAAAATCTCAGGTGGACCACACCACAGGAAAACAATAATGATTGGATATTCTCCATTAAAATCCTCCTAAGGCTCCAGATCGGGTCGGATCTGATCGGATCGAATCGATCCGGATTGACCACGATTCGATCTGATCCTAATTCGAAAATCATTCAGATCTGTAATGCGTAACTTGATCTGCACCGATCCAGGCCGTCGGTTCGGTTAGGATCGGGTCGGATCGGGTCTGATCCACCGGATTGAACCTGTTTTTTCCAGCTCTAGTCTTTATAAAAAAAAAATATAGATAGTCTTTAAGGCTTGAGGCGTATGTGAGTGGCATAATAAATACATGTTAGCATATACCGACTGATTAATTTTAGGTAGGTGTACAACAGCGTTTTGTCTTCATCTGCATGAGTACAAAACATATGCTGAGAAAACTAAAAGTGTCTGATCAAAGACACACAACACATCGTCACGCCATGGACAAGGCTACGTGCACACAAGCGCGTGCGAGGTTGATTCCATGACATACCTTTATTTTCCAATACAAAGGATTAATGAGAAGTTTTAATATAAAGATTTAGTTTTCTTAACAACTTTTCGATTTATGACAAAACTAAATACAATTAATACAAGTAGGTTAATAAAAGCAAAATTCAAAATTTCTATATTTTTCAAATCGTTTTTAAAACTCATTTTAATCTAACAATCCCTTGTAATTTAAAAAACCAAGTAAACGAATATAAAATCAGTCGAACAATTCAACGAAATGAGCTGTATCAGATAAGGCATTTAGAAGATTTGAATATTGACTATTGTAAATATATCTATTTTATTGTGAGGAAGTAACGTAAAGTTTTAAACTAGCCCACCACAAAAACAACCTAAATACATCACACGCAAAACATTTCAAAACAACTTGAATTTTTTAAGCCAACACATTATATTCATATGCTTTATCCTTATTTTATGAGTGCTCTAGAAAATGTACCAATTTTCATAAGAAGCGGCTACACTTCCACACTCATATAAGTGAGTTTATTAAAGATGTACCTGTAGCTAAACATCACACTGTATCACAGCTATAGAACTCGTTAAAGACGCATTTTATCCTTTCCCAATACATTTCATGACACTTTTACACCATATGAATGACATTATCAATTTTTATATACGTTGTTGATACCAAATCATAATAAGTAACTTATTGTTACCCATTGAACATAGTTATTAAGACCTCCAATCATATAGGGTAGGTTTCCATTGCCGGGGATTTATCTAAATGGGACTTCAATACCATTTCCATCGCTGTACTCATCACTAACTCTTTGGCTAGCATTAGTGGATCAACTAAATTTTGTTTAAACCTTACAAAGTCAATTGCAATTATCCCATATCAGATTAATTACTTGACCAAATTTTGTCTTAGACGTATATATCTGGACTTTTCATTATAGATCATATTGTTTTCTTTAGCTATCGCAATTTTGATATCATAATGCACCGCAATTGTTACATTGGTTTATCCCACAAACATATATTTGAAAGCAAAATTTTCAACTATTTACCCTCTTTACCTGCAGTTGCAAGAGCAATAAACTCAAACTCCATCGTGGACCAATATATACAAGTCTGCTTCTTAAACTTACGTGATACTACAACTCCTCCAAGAGTAAACACAGCCACCAATGGACTTGGATTCCATTGAATTTGTTATTAAGTTTGCATCACTGTATACCTTTAGTATAGTTGGATATCTAGTATACTTGATACTATAGCCGCGAGTCTTTTTCAAGTATCTTAATAATTTATTTACAGCATTCCAATAATCTTCTCTAAGATTATTGGTATATATACTCAGCTTACCAATTGCATATATAATATAAGGTCTAGTATAATTCATTAGATATATTAAATGTTCAATGACACTAAAGTGCTCAAGTTGGATACACTATTATCTTAATTTTTACACAATTTTATATGTTGATCAAAGAGAGTACTTACTGATATATAAGGAAGAAGATTATATTTTCTCTGCATAGTATGATTGAGATAAAGTAATTCAGTTGGAGTCTTTCACAATTTCAATTATAAGAATTACATCCACATCTCTCAAATCTTTCATGTCAAATTGTGAACTAAAAAAATGACTTAATTTCATTCACCACATTAATTTTAGAACCAAATATTAACATATCATTCACATACAAACATATGTAGTGTATGCATTTCCAAACAGTTTCTTATAAACACATTCATCTGACTCATTAATTTGAAAACCATTTGACAACAACACTTTTTGAAATTCCTCATACAATTGCTTTAGAGGTTACTTTAATTCATAAAGAGGTTTAATTAATTTTAAAACATTATTCTCATAATCTTTTATTACAAACTTTTCTAGTTAATCAATATAGATCATCTAACTCTCCATTTAAGAAAGTGGTTTTCATATTCATTCAATGGATCACAAAATTATGAATGAAAGTAATAGCGATCAATACTTATATAATTGTGATTTTTCTTATCGGTGAATATGAGTGAAAAAAATCATTAAATTTTTTTTTTTTACTTAGGCACGTTAAGTCCAAAATATTATAAACTATAGACAAAATTCAAAATCTATGTCATTCTCTTAAAGGCAAACTTGCCCTCACAAGAAGACAATCCCTGATGCATTAGGTCCTAGATAATCTGCCCTCAAGATACAACAGCTCTCCTCCAAGATGAACAACTTTGATTTAATGCACTCTTAATCACAGCCACACGAACACAAGAATACTCGAATTGATTTTCTTAGAAAAAACACATAAGAAAAATCCAAAAAAGAAATAAATGTTGGATGATTTTTACGATAGAGGAGATATTTTTATAAATGAAAGGTAAGTAGCCGTTGCGGCTAAAGGCGCATATGAGTGGCGTAATAAATGCATGTCGGCACGTGCTAACTTATTAATTGTAGGTAGGTGCACAACGACGCTTTGTCTTCATGTGCATAAGTACAAAGTATACGCCAAGAAAACCAAAAGTACTTGATTAAAGACATACTGCACTGTGCCTCGCAACGTGCACGGTTGCAATCGTGCGCACTAAGTTTTACAATACAAATGATTTGTAAGAAGTTTTAATATAATAACTTAGTTTTCTTAACAACTTTTCAGTGTCAAACAAAATTTAATATGGAGTTGGTGCACAAGATGAACCAAGTCGAGCTTGGCACAACTTGGCTTGGCTCGGCCAGTAGTTAACCCCAGCTCAAACTCGACTCAGCTTGGTTCTCGAGCTTGATTGGCCAGCTCAGCTCAGTTCAATCAGCAACTCGGGCCATTTCAAGCCGAGTTTGAGCATATGTGACATTTTCTTAAACACTTAGAGTGCATCTTCAATTTTTCACGTAATGCAAAACAATAACAACAGGTTACAAGTATTTCATCAAACACTCGGCGGACAGCATCAAAATCATGATTAGAGGGTTGTTTTATAATACAAAGGTTTTTTAGTAGTGATTTGTTTTATATCCATTCGTTCTTCGCCACTAGCTGTTCCTACAGAGAATATATGCACCCAAAACAATACTGCATTGAGTAATTTCATCAAATACTCAACCTGCAGCATCAATATCAAAATAACCGAGTCACCAAGTCTATCTGAATTGAGGTTCGATCCGAGTCGACTCAAATTTTTTTCGAGCTCCAAAAACGAACTCGACTCGATTTGAATCCAATTTCAAGCCAAGGTGAGTCAAGCTTTCCCGAGTTGAGTAGAGTGAGCTAACCAAGCTATATCGACTTATGTACAGCTCTAACTAAACACGGTTAAGACAAATTGATTAACGACATCAAAATATAATTTTTTTAGATTTTTCAAATCATTTTTAAAAATCATTTTAATCCTATTGTTACAACATCAACGGCTCAAGTAACCATGTCCTGAATCTCATCATGGGTCCAAACCATGAATCGGTAGGTCACCCAAAACCAGCCGAAACCAGCTAGACTTGGTCCATACACAGGCAGTCCAGTCGAGTTGCAACTTTCTAGCTGGAGGATTTAAAATGTTGGGAAATGGACAGTAATCTTGACTGGGGCACAACAAAAAGATTCATTCCTTCTTTTATTATTCATTGATTTCATTGATAGACGGTGTTGATTTAGCTGGGCCTTATCACTGATTCGAAGGTAGAAGAAATATCATTCTAATGGGGCCCGCAATTTGCAAGGCAGGTCTCTCGAATGGGCCAGCAATCCCCACTAATGGGACAACAGTAGCAGGTCAATCTGGTAGCGCATCGTGTCCTTCCGCATCGTACCGTCCCCAATTTCGCACCTCTATCAACCGTCGGATCTACTTCCAGACCTTCACAGAAACAAACACAACATCATCCGTTAATTTTCAGAGTAGGTGTGGAAATGGGATGGGATGATCTGGGCCATTGTTTTTACCAGTCCCATGACCTGAGCTAGATAGTGGGGCTGGGACTGGCCTGACCCGTTAAACGGGTGTCTATATTTAAAGCCCAGCACATCCATGTCCCATCCCAACCATTAAATAAATCACTTTCACCCTGCTTGAGAGAGAGATCTTGTACATCAATCTAGGCTGTCCAAACCATTGGCCCATCGTACGGTAACCCAAAAAAACACATGATTGGATGGTCCTGATTCTCCATTGGTAGCCATCAAATGGATGTCTAAAGATAAATTAATCAGTCGTCCAAATTCATGATGAAAATAGATGGTTAGGATGGTCCTTTCAATCTTACATTATGATGATGGGATATGCTTCATCCACAATTGGGCCCACCATTTGGACGATCTAAGTTGAAGCAAATAGACGAGTTGGCCTATCAATAAATAGGGACCCAAAAAAAAAAAAAAAATGTAATCCCTGCCGTAGCCTGCATAGGTCAATCAAGACCGTTGATCTGGTGATAGGACATAGCTGTCCTTGAAACTGTAGAGTGATCAACAATGGAGATGCAACTGATCAAAATTCATAACAATCAGACGATTCGGATCGTCCAATCACTGCAATATTTCTCCAACAGAGCTAGTGGCGGCCTGAGAGATGGACGGTCCTGATCATGATACACCTAGACAGTTGTAGCGGGGCATGATGGATACCTGCATGGAGTGTAAAGTGGGCCATTAGGAGAATCAGGAGAATGGATGAACGGAGGAAAGTGATAGAACGAGGCATGAAGTTATAGAACGAGAATTGGGATCGAGTATAGCAGAGCTTAGTGCTTCATGGTAGGGGTTTATATAAGGGCCGGTTTGTAGAAACTTGTGGGTACCACCGTATTTTGGGACACGTAATCTAATCCGTTTATGAAAGATCTCCTTTTCAAGGAAGTAATGGGACGAGTATTGGATACGGCTTATTTTTGGCCTTTTGTCCTAAAAATGTCTCAGAAAACGGATGGACGGAGTGGATTTCTCACAAACATCAGGGTGGGCCCCACCTAAGTTTCCAGCGCAGGAAGTTCCTGCAAAAGCTTTCGCAGGAAATCCGCGTCCAAAGTAATGGCGATTGCATGGGGAACGGGCTACTCCCCTGACACCAGCCAATGGCTGGTGGTCGGTGCTATGTGAGCCCAACCATGATGTATGTGTTTCATCCATGCCATTCATCTGTTTTTACAGATAATTTTACAGTACGAGTCAAAAATTGAGATATATCCAAATCTCAAGTGAACCACATTATAGGAAACAGTGTTGAATGAGGTTCAACCATTAAAAATATTTTGGGGCCATAAAAGTTTTGGATCAGGCTGATATTTGTTTTTCTCTTCATCTGGGCTTGTATGACATAATCAACATATTGGATATGAAATAAACAGTATAGTGGGCCTTAGAAGGATTTTAATGGGTGATATGCAATCGCTATTGTTTTCTTGTGGTGTGGTCCACCTGAGATTTATATCCCTATCTTTTTTGGTGTCAAGTAATAAAATGACCTGTACAAATGGATGAATGGAAAGGATGAAACACATACATCATGGTGGGGCCCACAGAGCACCGACCATCACCCACAGAGCTGGTGTCAAGGGGAGTAGCCAATCCGTTTCCGATTGCATGAATTTGGGCCGTGTTCGATGTTTATAATGATGTGACCCACTTAGACTTTTGAGAAATGCCATCATGGTTGATGATGGGAATCTCTTCATATGCAGGTTAGCCGAGGTTAGATGGTATGGATCGGAGCGGATTAGGTGCGGCATGGATAGGATATTGCCCTGATGTGGGGCCCACATTGACATATGTACTGTGAACGGATTGGCTACTTGGCTGATGGTCGGTACTCCGTGGGCCCCATCGTGATGTGTGTGTTTCATCCCTGCTGTCCATCTATTTTTCTACATCATTTTATGGTACGAGACAAAAAATTAGGTATATCCCAATCTCAAGTCGACCACATTACAGGAAACAGTGTTGAATGAGCTTCGACCATTAAAAAACTTGCAGGGCAGGAAAGTTTTGGATCAAGCTGATCTTTGTTTTTTCCCTTCATCTGAGCCTTTATGACTTAATCAGCAGATTGGATGTCAAATAAACAGTACATTGGGCCTTAGGAATATTTTAATGGTGGATATTCAATCACTATTATTTTCCTGTGGTGCGGTCCACCTGAGATCTATAACCCTCTCATTTTTTGCATGAAGCCCTAAAATGATCCATAAAAATGGATGAACGGAATAGATGAAACATATACGTCATGGTGGGGCCCACACAGCACCCACCACCACCGACCTTGCTGGTGGCAACAACAAATGCATTGTTAAAATCTTTGTTGTTGCAACTTGACATATATATACTGTGAATTCGGATCCTCAAAATCTTTGTTGTTGCGTTTTATAGGAACACATCATGTCACGCTACAATGCATTTACTACAGCAGAGCCTGACAAGGTAACGGATGATGTTCACCAGTCACACGCAGGTAAAAAAGATCTTAGCTGTTCATCTGTATTGCATTTCGTTTTACGTTATGAGCCAAAAAAATACATGGATCAAAATGTGCAGGTGGACCACACCATTGGAAATGATGATAATTAAACGTCTACCATTAAAAACTTCCATGGCATGCCTTAATTTCTACAGTAATATTTATAAGGTGGCATGGACTGGATGAAGGGAAAAGCAAATATCTAACTTGATTAAAAACTTTAATGGCCCACAAAAAAATTTCAATAGTCAATTGCTATGGCTTTTGTGGTGTGGTCTACCTGATATTTGGATCTGCATTATTTTTAACTTCATTTTCTTGAATGAGCTGGAAAAACAGATGAAGGGTGTGGATATATAATACATATTTAAGGTTAGTCGGACAGTCTAAGACTCACATGGCCGCACCTAATCGCCTCCTAGTGGAGACCTGCACCGTAGGTGGTTTTGAAAGCGGCGGCATTTGATTGGGCCATGCGCAGCTATGAGAGATGCCTGCACATGGCACCGATGAAATCCCACCACGTGTCAATAATAATAATCTAAATGCAAATCTGGACGGCATGCATACAAAACAGTGGACCCACAGGGGAACGCTGAATAATTTTGAAATGGGATCGAGTACTGAGTTACTCATTAGGCTCTTATCACACTAAGTAAACTCTGTTGGGCCACTGTGAAATCATGTGATTTATCCACACCGTCCATTCATTTTTTCAGATCATTTTAAGAGTTGAGTCCAAAATTAAATTATATCAAAATCTCAAGTAAAGCATACCAAAGGAAACAGTGGAAGCATTGATTTCCACCATTGAAACCTTTCTAACACTTCCAGTGATATTTATTTGTCATCCAAACTGTTCATAAGATCAAGCAGACATGGACGAAGGGAAAACAGAAATATCATCTTGATTTAAAACTTTTGTGGGCTCCCAATAACTTTTCAACAGTAGACTTCAATTCATACTGTTTCAGGTGATGTGGTCTACCGGAGCTTTCAAAATGATTAATTTTTATTTTAAAGCCCTAATATTTTTATGATAAACGGATGAACGGAGTTGATACAACCATGAATGATGGTAAGCCCCACGGAGTTTACTAAGTAGGCAATCCGCTTCCTTAGTGGCAGGCAACTGCGCCGCTTTGTAGGTTACAATGTGACGTGTGGGGCCCACCACCATATGTTCTGTTAATCAAAGAGCGGATTGCCTGTGACCCTGGGCACAGAGATATTTCTGTTCGGCCCATGGAGATGTCCGTGACAAATCCACTTTGCCCATCTGTTTTGAAAAACTGCAATAATGTAAAATTCTTAGAATTAGACAGATCCAAAACTCATGTGAACCATGCCACACGAAATAGAGGATTGAACGCCTGATGGTGACGGAAGTTTCATGTTAGGTTGGTATGTGTTCCTATAACTTATGTGAGTGGTAATAGTTCTATCAATGGTTTGGATGACTTAGAAGCATCCGTTCGGATCCAGGAAGGTTTCAACAGTGGACATTGTTGTTTCCACTGTTCCGTTGGTGTGGCTCTCCTAAGGGTGTATACGAACTGAAATAGCTCAATCAGGTCACACAACTCAACTCGAAAAAGCTTGATTTGACTCAGTAGAAAATTGAGTCCGAGCCGATTTGAGTTGATTTTTTGAGCTCCAAAAAACTTTCAAAACAAGTTCAAGCTTGCCTGGGCCCAACTTGACCTAGATTGAACCTCAACTCAAATCAAACTTTAATCGAACTAACTCAGTAACTCAGTTACTTTAATGTTGATGTTGCTCACTAATTATTCAATGAAGTATCTCTTGGTGGCAAGGAATGTCGCGTATGAAACAAATGCCATTTTCCCTTACCAATAAAGTATTTGATGAAATACTTATAAACAGCTATTTCTATTTTATATAAAGTAAGAAATCAGAAGTACACTGCGTGTGATGTTTGTGAAAATATTGCAAAACATAGTTTAACTGGCATGAGCTGCTGTTCGAATCAAGCAGAGCTGGCTAGTAAATATCGATGATTGAGCCGAGCTGAATTTGAGCTGGGGGTCGGTTAGTAGGCGTGTCGAGCTGAGGACAGTTCGACCATTCGACTCCGTGTACACCCTAAGGCTCTCCAGAGTTCTGGTTCTTTAAAATAGACTGGTGTCCTGTTGTGATCTTTCAGAAAAGATGGATGGAGTGACTTGTCACGGACATCTCTGCGGACCTCACATCGCCCCGGGCATAGAGGTATCTCTGTGCCTGGTCACAGGTAATCAGCTACCGTTCATCAAGTACGCCTACTCACTGCCTCGTATCGTATGTATTAAAAAATGGGACCCGGATTCAGTTGATACGGGATCCCACTTAGCTCGGTGGATTTGTATCTGTGAGCCTACTATGATGTATATGTTTTATATTCAAGCTGTTCATATGTTTGGCCAGGTCATTTTAGGGTATGTACCAAAAAATGAAGCAGTTCGAAATATCAGGTGGACCACACCAAAGGAAACCGTGGTGATTGAATGCCCACCATTAAAAATTCCAATGGGCCACAAAGATTTTAGGTCAACATGATTTTTATGTTTTCCTGTGACCGTATCAACAGATTGGATGGCAAATAAACATTATAGTGAGCGGTAAGAAAATTTTAATGGAGGGCGTTCAATCACAGCTGTTTATTGTGGTGTGGGTATCTGAGATCTGGATGTGCTTCATTTTTAGGCACGTGCCATGAGATAAGCCACAAAATGTATGTATGGTGTGGATATAAAACATATATCACGGTGGGCCACAGTCATGAATCCTAACCATTTTCACCCAATGGAAAGTTAGGATCTACATGTACCTATGAATGTGCATCGATGCATGGCGGATGAAATAGGGGTGTACATGGAGTCTAACCAAGTCGAGCTGGCCTCAGGTCGACTCAGTTTGGCCACCAGCTGACCTCAGCTTGAACTCCCCTGGGCTCGGTTCAATTCTTAAGTCTGATTGGCCGGCTTGGTTCGGTAAGCAGCTCGGGCTAATTCAAGCCAAATTTTTACCGAGTTCGCCTGTATAGTATTTTCAAAAATACTTGGACTATACTTTCAAAATCTAATTGTATGTAAAATAATGGTAATGGTTTTATAGGTATTTTATTAAATACTTTTTAAGCAATTCAAAAACTTTAAAAAAAAGGGTATTCATTTCATATACATACCTTCTTTGCCACCATCCACACGTTGAATTGTTTCATCAAACACTTGGTAAGCAGTGACTAAACTGGTCCGATTCGAGCTGGGTTCGATCCAACTCAAGTGTAGCTGGGGCCAGCTCAAACTCGGCCTAAACTCATTCTTGAGGTCAAAAAATTAGCTCGACTTAGCTCGAACTCGGCCTAAACTCATCTTCGAGCTCAAAAAATCAACTTGACTCAGCTCGAACTCAGCTTCGAACTGAGTCAAGTCGAGCGGGCTAACTGAGCTAGCTCGGTTCATGTACACCTCGGGATGAATGCTCACATGGGCCGGGGAAGGATGGACCCGAACCCAAAACCACTCAACCCAAGAGCTAAGAATCGAGTTACTGGCCCTTCAGTACACTGGAGCCTGAACCCATCAAGCTGGGTCTGGGCCTGCTTCATAGCTGGAATAGTACACCCGAGAATATTGTTCTCCACAATTTCTCGGCCTGTAAAATTGTCCTGAGATTTTCAATTTCTCGAGAAAATCTTGTTAAAAAAATAAATTTATTTTAAATAAATAAATAATATACAATAGTAATATTAAATTCCTTAAAAGTTGAGTTGCAACTTTCTAGCCGTAGATCATAAAATGTTGGGAATGAACAGTAATATCATTGATGGACGGTGTTGATTTTGCTGGTCCTCGGCACTTATCCTAAGTAGAAGAAATATCATTTTAGTGGCCCTCAATCACCAGTTATGGTACGAGAGTAACCATCCAATCTGACAGAGCGCAGCATGTCCTTCCGCATCATATGACCCCCGATTTCGCACTTCTAACAACCGTCGGATCTACTTGCAGACCTTCAAACAAATAAACACAACATCGTCCATTGATTTTGAGAGTAGGGGTGGAAATGGGTTCGGATGATCTGGGCCATTGTTTTTTGCAGTCGCACGCCATGAGCAAGGTAGTGGGTATGGCTCCTTACAGAGTGTTTTATGTTTAAAGCCCAGCCCATCTGCGAATTGGATGTGCCCGATGTTTATGACTTTATATAGGTGGAAGCTATGTGGGGCGCACCACAAGGTCCGTGTAACATCCACTCCGTCCATCCAATTCGAAATCTTATATGAAGACATGAGTTTTAAAATGAAGCAAATCCAAAACTCAAGTGAGCCATGCCACAGGAAACAGTGGGGATAGAACACCCACCATTGAAACGTTTCGTGGGGTCACTGAAATTCTGGACCAGGATAATTTTTTTTTTCTGTCCATCTCATTGGGAATAACCTAATGAACGGTTTGGATGGCATATAAATATCTTGGTGGGCCCAGGATGGTTTGAACTGGAAGTGATTCCATCCCCATTGTTTCCTATTATGTGGCCCACTTTAGTTTTGGATCTGTCTCATTTTCTGGTTTATGCTCTAACATGAGCTGGCGAAACGGATGGACAGAGTGGATGTAATATCGATATTTCGGTGGGCCCCACGTAACTTCCGCTTGCACAATTTCCTCCTTATATGGAGTTATTTGACACTCATGTTTTATATATGCGTTGTTTAAGCCTATTAAACTTCCAAGTGGATGTGTATCATCCAACAGACGCCAAGAGTTTTTTTTTTTAGATGTATCAACAGCACGATACAGGTTTTCTCTCCTTTGAATGAGCTTATTGTTTGCAAGGGTTGTGGGTCCACCAAGGTTTGCCCAAGTTAATGCTGGATTGCAGGTGAATTGTGTTAGCGGATGACTTTCCAGGACTTTCACGTGGTTTGTTTGAAGTGTAGGGCTGTTATATTTGATAGGAGCCAATTAAACATATTTCTACAGCTGATTAGATGGTAGAATTCTTAAGAGAATGAATCATTATATTCGCTGTACTAAAATGACTCTTTAATTTGCAACCGAAAATTTTGAGAGAGAGACCACGGTTACAAGAAGGGAGGTGTTAGGCATCCTCTCTATCCATGTAAGTGTACGGTCTTTACTCACGAAACAGGACAAACTATCAGGGATTGGGAATAACTGCGCGCCGATGATGTAATTGTTTGTGCAATGTAGTGTGATGATACGATGCCTGCAATAAGCAATAGCCCAAGTCAAATAAATCTATCATAACTCACCCACTTGAAGAAGAGGTAAAAGCTTATTTAGTCAGAGTTTTTTTATGGGCAAGATTTGGTTTATCAGTAAGCCGCAAAGCATACACTCGGATTGATTAGACCAACAGGGGGTTGGAGTGGAAATGATGAGGCATCATGCTAATGCAAATATTAATGATGTAAAGTGCAATGTCCAACTCAAGAGTAGGAGCGAGAGATCGAAACACAGGTGATCTAACAATACCCATTTGCTTAAGAGAGAAGAGAAAGAAGAAAAATATATAACCTATCTGAGTTTCTAATATAGCAAGATCCAAGTAAGCCAGCAAGCTCCAGAGCATTTGCTCGAGCAGTCTAGAAAAGCAAGGGTTGGAGAGATAAGAGTTACTACTAATTATAAAGAAAGTAAAAGAAAGCAATAAATATATCACTAGAGACAACTGATAAAACGGAGATGTAAGAGAAGGAAGAAAAGACCTAACACTCTTGATAGAAGAGATGGTTGGATATCTTCAACTCCAACTATACTCCACAGGATCTAAACATTGAGATGACTTGTAATGGTTGAATGATGGCTTTGAATAAATATAATTAGCTTAGATATGAGATGTCATGCCCTAAACCCGGAAATCGGATTCAAAGGAATCTCAATCGTCGAATCTGGTGTCGATAGCTTCCGTAATATCCCATTCTCGACTCCCAATGTCTATACTTCAGATTCCGATCTTAGGATCCTACAAGGAGAATTTTTTTTAACGTACATTTGTTTCATAACAAGCATAACCACAAGTTTACCAAAATCACATAGGCAACATCATCATCACATATCCATTAATATAAATATTTGAATATAGTGCTGAAAGGAAAATACATATGTCAAAAAAATCAAAGCTCCAAAAGTCTGTTGTACGCTCCAAGCTCAACATTACTACAACCTGACGCCACCTGCACACATTTATCGTGCATAAGCTTATAGAAAGCTTAGAGTGGTGAAAGTGTGTGAACAAGGTAAGTGCCAAGCATGCAATACAATGTCATAAATCATACAATGGAATAAATGGAAATACTGACAAGATACGATATCAGAGTAAGCAGAATTATACTAGTAAGTCCACGAGTCATACAATATCAGAATACGCAATTCAGATTAGTTATATAATAAGGAGTCAAAGAGAGTCGAATATCAGGTACCGAGGGTACAATACAATATGTAAATCCTGCTACGTTCGTCTAGGCCATATAAGTGTAGAAACATAGTAATCCAAAATATTAAATACTGCGGGTGCAATGTAATATGCAGTGTAAATGAAATGATCATGCTGGAGTGTGAAGTTGGGATGATAGTACGTAGTATCGCAGGCTACGGGGTCCACCACAAGGGACTTCTATCCAAACCAGTCTCATACCTAAATTTGGATAGTCAGACTCAATGTGGTAAACTCCTGATCTCAGGTTAGTCGCGCGTCCAACCGAAATCCTGGTCATACGAAGGTACACATAACAAATAGTTACACACCACCAGCCCGAGTGGATAGTGAATGAATGGAATGAATGAATATGTAATTCCTGCTCAATAAGTCCACATATCAGTATGGTTACTCTTTGAAAAATCACCGAGGTCTATTACACTCCAAACCAGATTGTCGCCCCATCGCGCGCAATAAGGTGAGTGGAAGAGACCTCACCATCCGCTTACCAATATAAAGCCTGGCACATCGATAACTGATCCATTCCTCGAGCTGGTCAGACTCAGCCTAGCATTGCCCCCTCCTCTTGGGCAGGTAAGGCCGTACCCCCTTCTAACCGACCATGACATAGTGGGAGACACGGCCTAACGATATAATGCTCTCATGCGCTCATGCATCCACTCGGTCTAGATGTTGGAGCAACCTCTGAAACCAAGAAGGTTCTGAGACTTTCACCCAAGGATATTTATAGCACCCCATAAAAAAGAGATTTTTAGTGTCCCATCTAGCCATCCATGATATACCTGTAGAGGCTAAGACGTTGATGTCGCTAGGGCATACGGTGGTTATATCATAAAATGTGAGATGCATAAGTCATACCATCCAGTCATGCATCAAACCTGCACGTACCACTCGCTCATGTGGGCAACTCCTCCTATCAAGGAGTCCCATAATAATCTGCCCAATGGCATGTGATATGATCAATCATTCCTCATATCGGCATACATATGATGCGCATGGGCATGAGTCATGAAGCTATACTAAGCATGCTATATGATGATGGTGTGATGCACATGGGCATGGGTCATGAAGCTATACTAAGCATGTTATATGATAATGGTGTACTTTCCTTATATCAAAGACAGGCCTATATAGCCTACTCATAACAAGAATGGGCCTCACAATGGGCCCAAGGGAAGGTCACAATGTGGACATCTAGCCATCATTGCCCATCAATGTGGTCCTTTAACCAACATCGCTCCCAAGCAATGGCCCACATAAATATTATTACATACATTATAGTGAAATCACACCTTACATCAGTCTGCACCTTCATCGGATTGAGCCTCACTCAAGGGCCATATATACACCACATTGGGTCTCGCCATACGGCCACAACTACATCACAATGGGCCTCGCACATGGGTCATAAATACATCACATCGGGCCTCAAATATACATCACAGGTGGGCCTTACACATAAAGCAAGTGGGCCCTGAAGACTGATGGACAGCAAGGATACAACTTATATCACAATGGTCCCCTGTTCCTGGACAGCATGGATGAAATCACACATCAAGGTAGATCACACGTCCCACGAATGGTGTGGATAAAACATACTTTGTATGTGGTCCACGTCCCATAGATGGTCGGGATATAAGGCACATACATCACCTGTGTCCCACGTGGACAGCAGGGATGAAACACGTATATCATGGCAGGCCCACCATCCCATGCTGAACGGTGTGGTAGATATATCACTTAGGTGGGCCCCAAAGTATAGGTATTATGATGCTATGCTATCACATACTCATAATTAGTATCGATAACCAGCTCATACTATTGGTCTCGACAATCGGCACTAATGATCGGCATCGACACCGACAATCAGCATCGATAATCGGCACCGATAATCAACATCGATAATCGACATTGACATCCAGCACATAAACAAGGTAGGGTCCATAGATGAACAGCCGATCAACCATAATATAAAGATCGACCCTCGGCCGTAGTTATATTAAATCTGGTTGCACGGAGCCATCCGTCTATGGTGAATGGGGCCCACTTATTTGGGTTAACCCACTAAGAGAATGATGAGAATGGGCCTAACAAGGCCTAAGGGAGGGTCACAATGAGGACATCTAACCATCATTGCTTACCAATGTGGACATCTAACCAACATTGCTCCTAAGGAGTGGCCTATATAGGGGATTCATACACAATGTAGCGGCCACACATACATCACATTCGACTTCATTCATGGGCCTTTCATATATCGCGTTGGGCTTCATACAAGGGCCTCGAACGTATCATAATGAGCCATGCCCATGGGCCTTAGATACATCTCAATGGGCCGCACTCCTGGGCCTCAGATATATCAAAATGGGCCTCGCTCATGGGTCTCAAATATATCACAATGGGCCTCACCCATGGGCTTCGAATATATCACAATGACCTCGCCCATGAGCCTCATATGTCAAGTGGGTCACATCACATGGGTCGCATTGTTTGGGTCGCACCAATGTACTTCGTGTATATCAAATAGGCCGCACCGATGGGCCGCATGTAAATCAAATCGGGACAACCCTTATTTATTTTTGAGATTCGACCTATTCATGAGTTAACATAGAGATAGATGAAATGAAAACAAATATCAACTTTATTGGAAACTATGCGGTCCTTAGGAGTTTGAATGGTAGATGTCACGGTCCACTATTTAAATGGTGGGGTCCACTTGAACTTTAGATCTGACCCATCCTTTTGCTCATGCCATGAAAATGATATCTTAATATGGTTGGACAGTTTTGATACAATGTATGCATCATGGTGGGGGCCGTACTTGGCGTGGCACGCCAGTTGATGGACAGTTGAGATGTAAAATAGTTGGACGAAATGGAATGAAACTCATACATCAGGGTGGGTCCCATGTGGACGGGGTGGATCTACACACATCACAAGGTGGGCCCCACCCTCACACGTGCAGTACGTGTGGGGTAGGTACATGCCTAAAAACGGACGACAGCAAGGTTGAAACACATATACCATGATGGTGTCCATTGATCTGAATAGATGGACGGCCGGGATGAAACACTTACATCACACGTGCACTCCACACGTGCGGATACACCACATACATCATGGTGGCCCACAAAAATTGGTGACGTTAAGAAGCTATAACTGCTAGTGGGAGATGCTCCAGCCAATCCACTTCACACAGCAGGTGGGTTCCCACGTGGGGCCCACCATAATATACATACATACATATACATATATATATAATCTAGCGTTTAGGCCTTAGAAGGCCTGGATGCAAATACATATGTCGAGGTGGTCCCCACCGTCCAGACCACTGGACGGTGTGGATGTTAGACACATACATCAAGGTGGGTCCCACTTAGGCCCACCATAACATTGATTTTCCATCCAATCTGTTATAAGGTCACAAAGACCTGAGTAAAGAGGAAAAACAATTTCACATCAATCCAAAACTTCTGACGCCCAAAAAGGGGGTTTCAATGGTAGACATCCAATCCCATGTTGTTGAGTGGTGTGGACCACCTGAGTGCCGTGAACGGTTGATTTTTAGAATGTCCTAATAATTAAAGGGGGCCCATCAAATGAACGGTGTTGATGTTCAACAATCATCAAGGTGGGGCCTGTGGTGGGGGCCCACTGACCCTACGTCCAAACATAGCAACAGACGCTGCTTGCTGCAGCGTCCTCTGGACGCTGACAGTAACAGTGTCGATTGTTTAAATTTTTATTTTTTTTGAAGAACTTCATAGGTGGGGCCAACATCAGAAGGATCCAATTCGTTGGTTGGTGTAACGCCCTGAAAATCGGGGGTCGCACATACGCTCAACTCCTGAGTTCCCGAGTGTCACTTATGACCGATTCCTTTATTATGCATTTAAAACCGGTTTAGCAGGGCAGCCTGGAGTTCCTGGAACATGAACACATCTACAAAAGTCTAGTGAAAAGGAAAGATAATGCATAAATATATACATGTCCAAAGAATAACGGGGTCGCACATGCGACACCCAACAAAATCACAAATCTATAATATGTCCAAAAGAATGGTGGAGCCGTGCTAGCGACACCCAACCCACAGTCACAAAAGAATGGTAGGTCCCAAAAATAATAGGGCTGAGCCCCCTACTCAGCAAACCACCAACCCAGCTACTGGTCCGGCGGAGTCCCGCACATGAGCTGGAAGTAGGAGTACTCGTCCTCCTCCTCGATACTCGAGTGCTAGGATCCACAGGGTCTTCATCACCTGCAACTATAATTGGTTCTAGTTGGTGTTTTAAAACACCGTCCCAGAATGGAAGTGAGTGATCAACTCAGCGCGAACAAATAATCTTAAGTTATCATAGGCAATAATTATAATATGATTTTAATGAAAAGTGAACAATCACAAAGACCTATCAACTATCATTTAAATGCATGCATGCGAGATGATATGATGCATGCCCTCGCCACAACGCTCCCTCAAGCGACTCCGTCTAACGATCGTGTATGTCAACACTCCCTCATTGCGACCTCGACTTCCGAGTCGTCACCCTAACTAATGTGATGCAATGCGATCGTGTTAGCCGAGTTTTTAATTAAGTCCGTTCATCCAGCCGATTTAGAAATCTGATACACCCCACTGATCATTGCCTTAAGCCGGGTGTGAGGCTAGGGCCCCCCAACACGTGAGGCCGAGACCCCACGGTCCGTGATCCTGTCGGGTTCCTCATCCCCGACCTCTAGTACATGAGGAGTGCCAATAGAGAGGGATCGCTTGCGGTCACTACGGGGACGCGCGGTACCCCAGCGCAAGTCGACAGCTCAAACATAGTGTCCCATTCCACCATGCCCAGCTCACGAGGCTGTGGACCAGTTGTGGTTCAGTTATCAATGGACTTCAATGGTAGCGGGGTGTCCCAGGTTCCATACATAAGCGTACAATCATGGTTAACAATAAGGGTTGGTCAAACAGTGGACTAATCCGCAAGAACCGGGCGAGCGTGAGACGAATGACATCGGGCGTAAGAGACCCATGTAGTTGAACTACAGCCACCAGAACACGTCCGCCAGAATCTATAAGTTTAATCCTGAGGCGGTCCTACCAACGAAACCACCTTCATTCTACTCATGGTTCTGGCCAACCCAAGGGTCAATAAAGGTTTCTAGCATGCCGACTACCAACACATCACAAGTATAAGCACCCACATGTTCTCAATAATCATCAACATATCATTCATATATCCATAGCAAGCAAAATTAAACATATTAAGATACAAATACATGTGAGTGGGTATTTGTGTGTATGAGTGTGGAAGTTGAATACTTCCTCCTCCTAAAGCAATCACATGCATGATAAGAAGCAACCACCTACATTATGAAACGTCGATACATGAGGAAATCAAGAAGACATAAGCATGATATCATTTATATACCAAATCATATGGAAATTAAGAGCAAATAGCATGTGAGAGCCAATACACAACATTTCATAACATTTCAACAATTATACGATTCGTAGGGTTTCTCTAAGTTTCATTCCAAACAAACATCCAACAAAAAAAAATCATTAATCTCATAACAAATTGGTGCTAGGCCACCTAAGAGTATTAGTCCGCACCTATGGAGTCTTTGGAGTCTCGAACCGACCTAGGAAAGCTCGGATTTGGGGGTCGGACGGCCGGAATCCCTAGAGCATGCAATTGCATGTTAGAATCTTGTGTAAATCCCTCCTTAGATCATGAGATTCAAGAAGAAAGAGATGAAGGATCTTACCTAGGAGACCGGCGGACGTTTCCTAGAGTTTTGATAATGGGTTTTCCTTGGAAGAGGATAGGGTGTTGATGGGGTTGATGCTCTTGGGCCCCACACGAATTTGGAGTCCACCTTGACTCTTCTTTACCTTCTCTCTCTCTTTCTTCCTCTCTTTCTCCTTTTCTTTCTCTTTTCCTCTCTTTTTTTTTCTTTCTTTCTTTTCCTAGGGTAAAAATCGTATGGGGAGAGGGGTGCCCAAAAGAAGGCCCTTTTATAATTCTAGATTTAGTGGAAATGGCCACAAGTGTTGAGTTTTTACTATACTAGACTTATAGGAGGATCTTTCTAAGTTCTAGGGCCCACTATGGGGTGTACATATTGATATACACCACAGGATAAGTGCTCCATGGCCCGATGAAGGGCTATGCAAAATTTTAGAACGATCGGATATGGGGTTTGACCATATGTCCCGATCCTTAAGTGACCCTACGGGGTCTATTCTAGTGATTGGAGAGGTTCTGGTGGTCCCCTAGTCATGAAACTTGTAGGATAGGTGGTCCATGGCCTGATGAAGGGCCATGTAAATTTTGGGGACGATCGGATATTTAGTTTGATCGTACGGGTTCGATTTGCGATCAACGGTTACCGTGCCATGATCGGGTTCCAGATTTTATGAATGGGTGTAGGACACTACATTAGACCTTCACTATAAATTTTGAAGAAAACCGACGGCTGAAAAGCTTAGAGTTTTAGTTTCATTATCCCATGCCAGATTCCAACTATGGCCTTGGGTGGATTGTTAAGTGCTGATGGAACGGCGTCGATAATTAATTTCTAGATGTCCACTGAGTCCATGGCCCACGATGGACCACAAGCCCAGTGAGATAGACATTACTCTATAATTTCATAACTAGTGGCCCACCAACGAGCGGTGTAGAGCTTGTTTGGAAAATCGGGACATTTCTGGTATGAATTAGGTCGTGAGATTTCTCATGGGCGCTGATTAGGGTTTGAATTAACTGTGTTTATAATATGGCCTATTTATAACTAGTGAAAGTGGAGATTTGGTCATGATTACTTTAAGCCGTTGGTTTTAGGCTAAAAGAGTATCGGGGTTCATTTGGTTTATTAGCCAAGATCCGGGTCTCGTCTGACTCGGCTTTGGTTGGATCTTTAATTTAATTATGAGGGTCTTGATTTATTAGTGATGGGTCAGGTAGATTTGGGTCTTACGTGAGTAAATCATGGGGCTAAACTCGATGTTTGAGTGATCGGGCGGATTCGTTGGTTTCCTACGGTTGATTGATCGGATTTGTGTAGTTCTTTACTGGCTCCACCCTTGTATAAACTAACATTGAGTGCTAATGATCATTAAGTGATACTAAAAGTTAATTAATTAAAAATATATAAAAAAAATTAAGGATTTTTGAAAATCCAAAACAGTGAAAATCTAAGATGTTACAATCTACCCCCCTTAAAAACAATTTCGTCCCCAAAATTGCCTAATGGTAATAAGTTGAGATATTATCATTTTATTTGCTTAAGTTTTGTTGGTTTCAGGTTTATATATATTTTAGGGTATATAATAAATACACTATCCTAACTCATTGTGATCTACCCCCCTTAAAATTTTTTACCTTTGAGGTTTGAAAACAAATGTCAAAATCATGATTATCAAGCTAAGTGTTTACTTATAAAGTTTACCTAAGGGTGGTATATTGTACTCTTTATGATCAAGTTAATACAAAAATACGGTTGTGGTAGGCTCAAATCTGATACGTCGATTATCCGCCTGACTAGGGCAGACAACTCGTTGTATCTCTTCTGAATCCTGATGAATCCTGGCCTTCTGCTCGGTCCAAGCAGTGAGTCCGTTGGTAGTCATTCAGGATTGAGAATTGGGTCAAGCCGCGAATACTTCGCAACTGTAACGCCCTGGAAAATCAGGGGTCGTGCATCCGCTCGACTCCCGAGTTCCCAAGTGTTACTTATCATCAATTTTATGGTTTTATGATTAATCAAGTTTAAACGCACAGTCTGAAATTACTTGGAGCATGAAATGCAACTACAACTAGTCTACTAAAGTGAAAGAGATAAATATATGTACAAGTCCAAAAGAATATAAAGGGGTCGCCCAAGGCGTTGCCCAATAAAAATAATAAAAAGAATCATATATCCAAAATAATGGTGCGCTGAGTCCACGACTCAACGCTCCAGAATCCAGTCTCCTAAGCCGATGGAGAACCGCTCATCAACTGAAAATAGGAGAACTCGTCCTCCTCGCTTAAGCTCTTACCGTCAGGCTCATCGAACTCAGCATAACTTGCAGCTACTAAAGAGTTTGGGTAGTGTTTTAAAACACCGTTCAAGAGTGAGAGTGAGTGATCAACTCAGTGGGTGCTATTAATCTTAAGTTACAACAGACATCAATTATAATATGAATTTAATGAAACACAACCAATCATTAACACCTAGCAACTCTTATTAAAATGCATGCATGCAGAATGATATGAAGCATGCCCTCACCACAACGCTCCCTCGAGCGACTCCATCTAACGATCGCGTGTGTCAGCACTCCCTCATTGCGACCTCGACTTTCAAGTCGCCACCCTAACTAATGCAATGCAATGCAATCGTGTTAGCCGAGTTATTAATTATTATCCAGCAGGTTGAGAAATCTGATACACCCCACGTATCAATGCCCTAAACGGGTTGCGAGGCCAAGACCCCCCAATGTGTGAGGTCGAGTCCTCGCGGTCCATGATCCCGTCGAGTTCCTCATCCCCGACTTCAAGAACATGAGGAGTGTCGAGAGAAAAGGATCGCTCGCAGTCACTATGGGGAGGTACGACACCCCATCGTAGGCCGACAGCTCGGACATAGTGTCCCATTCCACCATGTCCGGCTCACGAGGCTGTGGACCAGTTTCAAGTGGGTTATTGATGGGCTACAACGGTTGTAAGGTGGTTCAGGTTCTATACATATGTGAGCAATCAGGGTTAACATTTAAGGTTGGTCAGACAGTATACTAAACCGCAAGAGTCAGGCGAGCGTGAGACAAGTGACATCGGGCACAAGAGACCCATGTAGTCGAACTATAGCCGCCCAAACACTGTAACACCCCGGATTTTGGCCAATCTGGGATTTGACGTCCTTAGGCAATGGGTCAATTAAAACACCTGAAAATTCGCTTAGAACCCAATTCCATAGCCAAAGGAATCACTTAGGATTAATTCCTTTAGAAAATATGACTAGGTTAGCTAGTGCAACGTTAGAATAGCTGGGAAATGGTCCCTGATCGCTTTAAATACGTTCTACAAGGCCCAAAGCGAGTGGAACCAAGGGTGCTATAATGCTCTAAAGCCTCGGATCAAACTCTAAGCCGGTTTGTCCTCGGGACCTCCTTGAAACTTTGTATTGGATCTAGACCGCGCGTCGAAAGTCCGATACCTCCTATCTTAGACCGTTAGAACCGTCTAGCTGGACTTGACACTCATTCCGAAAATCAAGTCAAACCGATAATCACAGGCTATTTCATTGAGCCCGGACTGAAGAGAGTGTGAATAGGGACATAGTTGGAATTTCAAATTCAAATCTGGCACACAAATTTGACGCATCAGTATTAAGCATTCTGACCGTCAGAATACAGCCAAATTACACCCTTGGATTAGGAAAAATATCTATTATATATCACGAGACTTATAGGCCTGATCTTGGTGCGGTGACCGTTAAACTGAAACTGGGCCGCCACGTGCGATCTGGGAACCCAACCGGTCTGAAAACTGGATGTGTGCTAGATCCAGTATGCATGAGCTTAAGTCCGACCGCATTTGGCCTGGGGACCTCCAGAAATGCCCTTTTGGACCGAAACGGCCCCGATTTGGTTAGGCACCAAGTAAACATTGTTCCCAAGCCTATTTTGGGAATGTTTTAGGCTATAAAAGGGGTTGAAACCCCCACTCCTCTCTCCCATCCGAATTTGAGAGAAGCTCTAGCTTGGGAGAGAGAAAAAGAGTGAGAGATTGTGAGAGAGTGGGAGAGTTCTTCCCGCCACTTGTGCTACGTGTTGCACATGCTTAAGCAACACTCCTCTACCGCTTTCCCGGCGATTCCACCGCAATCCTAGGTAAGTAAAAACCCTAAATAGTTGGTGATTTGAGTTTTCCTTGTTTCCATAGCGATGTAGCTTATGGATCTTATGTATTAGGTTCCTTATTCGCCGTAGACGAAGCGTATACGCTCCGTTTCAATTTCCGACTCTACAAGACATAAGGTGCGGATATTAGACGCTTTGATTGACTGTTTTCAAAGCTTTCAATGTCGTTTAATAGTAGATTCTTGACGACAACGCCGTTTGACATGTACAACATGCTCTCCGTTTCCTGTTTCGTAAATTAACGAAGAATATGGGATTTAGGGCATTTTAGTCATTTGTAGGAAGTACCGTTTACATTCATATTTTGCTGATGTGATTGACATGGTTTGTTGTCGCATTAGGAAGTTAGGAATGCGTGCATAATTAGTTTGGCGAAGAGAGTCGCCTAGTTGCGCACTTTGGGTCGACATACTATATGTAGACTTAAGTGAGTAGTGTATGTGTTTGTATAAATGCTTGTATTAGTATGTATTGAATTAAATGATGTTATTTGATAGTTTGTGATTGATTTTTCAATTATTATGCTGACCTAAATGATTTTCTACATGTTGACAAAATGCATGATTTCATTACATGCATGGAATGTATGTGCTTGAGGATTTGCTTAAGTTGAATATGCATGGGAAGTATGCCTTGAAGATTTGCTTAAGTTGAATGTTATAACATGTGCTAACATGCTCACATGATGTATTTCAATTCCAACACCTTTGTATAGTGTTAATGTAATTCCATAGATGTGTGGGACTTGACTTAGTCCAGGCAGTCGGTAACCGAGCGAATTCGTGGCTGACTGATCATAGCCACGAACGACGCGTCGATGAATGTGATTCGTGTTGAGAGTTGGCGGCAGTGGTTAGGCCACGCGAAGTGTTTCACGCACTTCATGTCGTTCAATTCGAGATGCGATCGCACTAGTCGAGCCCGTCAAGTAACCCGACTGGCCGATGTTTGTTCACCTTGTATGTATCATAACTGCTTGAACCTAGGGTACTGAACTTACCATTGTAAACCCTGTTAACCATGGTACCTTGATCCATAAAGACTCATGAGCCGGGCATGGTGGTATGGGACACCGTGGTCGAGCTGTCGGCCTACGCTGGGGCCACAAACCTCCCCGTAGTGACCAGTGAGCACCTATGACTCGTGAGCAGATTATGGTGGTATGGGACACTATATTCTTGCTGTCGGCCTACACTGATAAGGTGATGGGGGAGCGGTGCAACGAGTGCGAGCAACAGCCCTGGCAGCCCTTTGTAGTGACCGCGAGCGTATTCTGAGTTCACGGGAGGCGACGACCCTTCCGTGCAGTAGAGTACAGTAGGCCTGTATTGATAAGGTGATGGGGGAGCGGAGCAACGAGTGCGTGCAACAGCCCTGGCAGCCCTTGCAGCGACCTACGAAATGTACATCGTATGAGATTACTAGGAGTGACGACCCTAGACAGGATCCGTGTTGGGATTGATACAAGGGAAGTACCTTAGTTTCCCAATCCTGCTGTTTGAATGGATTAATAACAACTTGGTAATCATATCACCATAGCATTGCATGTGCCTGGAAGATGTGGAGCACTCTAGGGAGTGTGGCATGCCGCGGTCGTAAGATGTTGCCGTATGAGGGTGATCGTCGGTGAGGGCATACATCACGTCATGTCATAATTGCATTAACAACAGTATTAGGATTGTTTGATTTATTGCTTTACTATTATCGCATGATTGATTTGAGAACATGTTAATCCTTGCTCTATTATTCCACTGAGTTAGCTACTCACTCCCACGTTACGGGACGGTGTTCCGGACACCCACCAGACCTTTTTGTGATTGCAGATGATGGCGCGGCCTGTGAGGCAGAGCCGGACTTGATGATGATGAGGAGGATCCCTCCTTTATGCGTGTTCTGATTGACGGGATTACAGGGAGGTTGCTTAAATACCTTGACACTTGTCATTTTATATTTTTAGAGCACTCATGTATATTCTTTTGGTTACTTTTGAAGTATACATGTATGTATATAACCTGGTAACATGTTCACACTCCGGAGACATACAATGGTTTATATATGTTATACATACTATTACAGTCTTCCGCTTGCAAATTTAACTATCTCTGGAGTATGATATGCTGTTCTGGCTTAATCTCACTCATGTTTAATACATTATCACAGACAACATTCAATCATACATTTCTATGTTGCATAAATAACATTTTGGAACTCGGGAGTTGGGTTTTTGCTCGACCCCCCGATTTTCGGGATGTTACAGATGGTATCAGAGCATGATTTGGATTAAACCGGGCCTGGGTTATGGTCACGCGACGCACGTTGTCGCTTCCTTTGACATAGGTGGGTGCGAGAAGGGTCTAGAAACACGTCCAGGATCGCAGATTCGCCGATAGGCGAAGTCTATTAGAATCGATCGCAAGATCGACTCTGTAACGCATCTCGGGTCGCGTAAGGCCACCCGAATCGCTGCTAAGCTATAGGAAGTTAGGTTGAGATGTCCTATGAGCGGTTTTAAACCGCAAAAGTAAAATCCTTGGGCCGTGGAATGACCACGACTCCAGTAATCAATCGCCAGGGCTTGAAAACCCCGTTTTGCCAAAAATTCTCAAAATTCCTCCTCTAAACACTTCAACCTTCAGTTTTTTTTTATCCATTTCATGTTAGGCATCAAACCTAATATGAAAATAACACAAATTAGTACATTCACCAAATTTTACAGTGAATAGTAAAATTTCATGAAAAATGGCCATAAGGCCATTCTAACTTCACTTTCTTTAGCAACTAATGGTCTAGATGGATGTAATAGATCCTTCTACCCCAAAATCATATGCTGCATGATAGGGTTTTGTATTCGGGATTGAATATTGGACCCGAAAAACCTCGAATGGATGTTAAAAATGTATTGGCCTCCCTAGGGCAATCTACAATGAACCAGAGTGTGCACCATACCTTTTTGGAATCCCTAGGCCAAGGGGAATCCATTCCATATGGCCTCAATGGCCAGTTTGCAATTTCATCGGCGATGCCATCGCCGGTTCGGCGATGCATCGCCTGTAAAACTCCTCGAATGGGTCTAAACTTTGGGCTGGATGAGTTTGGGGGCTAGGGTAGTCCCCTGGTATGCGGTCCGTACCTTGAAACTCCCTAAAAGATGTACTTCCTTCACAAAAGTCCCCTTTCCTAGCCCCATTTTCGTTTTCTTGCTGCCCTAACCAAAAATTGTGGTTCCAAACCACCCCTAGATCCATCTTTGGCCAAAAAAGACCACCCTCCATCATTCCTTTGAAGTTGGCAGCCCTCCCTCTTGAAGGTTTCGTCCGTTGGAGCTCCTAAAACCCCCAAATCGAGCCAAATTCGTGAGGTGCTCCATTCCCCTTTTTCGTTTTCATTTCTTTCTGAAAATACATCCTAGGGGAGCTTGAAGCATCCCTCTACAACGCCTATATCTCCCTTTTCTATTTTGGTTAGCCATTTCCTTGCATTTCTCCCATTTTTCATTGCTATTGTTAAGCTATTTTAGCCTTTTTCTCCTTTTCCACCATCCTCCTTCTCATGTCCCTTTTATTGGAGACTTTACCCTCTTTTTGGGTCTTAGAATCGTGCTAACCTCAAATCCCATTTCTCAACTTTCTCCGTGTGAGAAGTAGTGAAAATACTTGGCCGATAGAGCTCGAATGGGCAACAGACAGTACTGAACTTGATAGTATTCAAGAAGGTCAGTTGGGACCCTGGTAGAAGTCCTTTGGTAGAATTAGGCATCTATGTCGTTGCCCTTTTTCTTGTTTGATTACTGTTTGAAATTTCTAGGTTGTTTTGTTTTTAGGTAGAAAAATGTGTTTGTGTTGTGGTTTGGGCTTAATATAGCCAAAATTTGTTGAATGGAATGCATGTTGTTTCATTTCGTTATAAGATATTGTTTCTAGATTGGGAGTATTATAACTCCCTGAGATCCGGCCTACAAATTAGTTTTTATCCCACCCCACCCTCCTACCAAGCATGCCACTTCCGATCCCACTATGGGACTAAGAATGCGGTTCTATTTAATACAACTGAATGCTACTGGCCACATAGGCCCTTGGCGTTTTGGTCCTAGAGTTAGTACTTCTAGAGTTGAAGAGTCTGACGACATAAGGAATCCAATTCCATTTAGACAATCTTGACCCTAAGCGATAGAACAACTCTCTGTAGTAGAAATGGTATGGAAAGCCATTTACCGTATAATCTTAAGCTATAGATTATAGCTACTGGGTTACAGACTAGCGTACTAGCTACCTAGAGTAGGGTAAAGTCTGTATATGTTAAGGAATGATAGATTAGATTTGATTGGAATGAGACTCCCTTCCTTGGATAGATCCCCTTATGACTTATAGACTCCTGTTGTTGCCCATAGGAAGGAACCATACACTCTCAGGGAACATTTATAACTCCCTCAGATTGAACTTAGAATGTACTAGCACGCCCCCTAGAATTGCCTTCCCCAAGGGCTTATTGCATTCGAGAATGCGGAATAAAGGAACTACATGTAAGCGATGTATTCGCGGTCTGAATCGACTTCTTAATCCTAGTGGTTACCAATAAATCCAATGCTCTGATCAAGCAGAAGATCGGAATCGACTCGGATTAAGAATTGATACAATAAATCTTCTGTCCTAGCTAGACAGAAAGTCTATGTATCCGGCTCAGACCCATTACACAACCTTTCTTCCGTGTTGGCTCGACCATCTACAACTAAACAGGATCATAGTGTCTTTGGGAAATGGCGAGGACTTAAAGCCAGTAGGGAATTAGGCGTCTTGCCACCAACTCATACCTGCCCCTGAACCTATCCACAATAGAGCTTAGGCTCATCTCTATCGCCATAGATACCAATGCCATAGAACGCATCATTAGCATGGAAAGCCACTGTAATGAGAGGTTGTTCCCTAATTCATGTCAAAGATAGCCCCTAAGTTGCACCTTGTTCCGATATATAGAGCGATGCATAGATTCTTGAATTTAAGAAAAACCAAGTTTTAAGGGGGGTAGAACGAATTTAGTCCAATCCAGATAGGTTAGTCAACGCTACCGTTCGATCAGAGTGGCGTAGCGGAAGCGTGGTTAGGCTTTTCCCCACTGGCCCAAGATCGAAACCTTTGATTTAGGTTATGCGTAAAGGTTAGGTCGCTAAATAAGATTTGAACCTTCCTTAGAATGTCAATACTAAAGTCTCTCTAGGTACTCCTTGCCCTTTGCCAATGTCGGGGACGACATTGTGTTTTAAGGGGGGTAGATTGTAACACCCCGGATTTTGGCCAATCTGGGATTTGACGTCCTTAGGCAATGGGTCAATTAAAACACCTGAAAATTCGCTTAGAACCCAATTCCATAGCCAAAGGAATCACTTAGGATTAATTCCTTCAGAAAATATGACTAGGTTAGCTAGTGCAACGTTAGAATAGCTGGGAAATGGTCCCTGATCGCTTTAAATACGTTCTACAAGGCCCAAAGCGAGTGGAACCAAGGGTGCTATAATGCTCTAAAGCCTCGGATCAAACTCTAAGCCGGTTTGTCCTCGGGACCTCCTTGAAACTTTGTATTGGATCTAGACCGCGCGTCGAAAGTCCGATACCTCCTATCTTAGACCGTTAGAACCGTCTAGCTGGACTTGACACTCATTCCGAAAATCAAGTCAAACCGATAATCACAGGCTATTTCATTGAGCCCGGACTGAAGAGAGTGTGAATAGGGACATAGTTGGAATTTCAAATTCAAATCTGGCACACAAATTTGACGCATCAGTATTAAGCATTCTGACCGTCAGAATACAGCCAAATTACACCCTTGGATTAGGAAAAATATCTATTATATATCACGAGACTTATAGGCCTGATCTTGGTGCGGTGACCGTTAAACTGAAACTGGGCCGCCACGTGCGATCTGGGAACCCAACCGGTCTGAAAACTGGATGTGTGCTAGATCCAGTATGCATGAGCTTAAGTCCGACCGCATTTGGCCTGGGGACCTCCAGAAATGCCCTTTTGGACCGAAACGGCCCCGATTTGGTTAGGCACCAAGTAAACATTGTTCCCAAGCCTATTTTGGGAATGTTTTAGGCTATAAAAGGGGTTGAAACCCCCACTCCTCTCTCCCATCCGAATTTGAGAGAAGCTCTAGCTTGGGAGAGAGAAAAAGAGTGAGAGATTGTGAGAGAGTGGGAGAGTTCTTCCCGCCACTTGTGCTACGTGTTGCACATGCTTAAGCAACACTCCTCTACCGCTTTCCCGGCGATTCCACCGCAATCCTAGGTAAGTAAAAACCCTAAATAGTTGGTGATTTGAGTTTTCCTTGTTTCCATAGCGATGTAGCTTATGGATCTTATGTATTAGGTTCCTTATTCGCCGTAGACGAAGCGTATACGCTCCGTTTCAATTTCCGACTCTACAAGACATAAGGTGCGGATATTAGACGCTTTGATTGACTGTTTTCAAAGCTTTCAATGTCGTTTAATAGTAGATTCTTGACGACAACGCCGTTTGACATGTACAACATGCTCTCCGTTTCCTGTTTCGTAAATTAACGAAGAATATGGGATTTAGGGCATTTTAGTCATTTGTAGGAAGTACCGTTTACATTCATATTTTGCTGATGTGATTGACATGGTTTGTTGTCGCATTAGGAAGTTAGGAATGCGTGCATAATTAGTTTGGCGAAGAGAGTCGCCTAGTTGCGCACTTTGGGTCGACATACTATATGTAGACTTAAGTGAGTAGTGTATGTGTTTGTATAAATGCTTGTATTAGTATGTATTGAATTAAATGATGTTATTTGATAGTTTGTGATTGATTTTTCAATTATTATGCTGACCTAAATGATTTTCTACATGTTGACAAAATGCATGATTTCATTACATGCATGGAATGTATGTGCTTGAGGATTTGCTTAAGTTGAATATGCATGGGAAGTATGCCTTGAAGATTTGCTTAAGTTGAATGTTATAACATGTGCTAACATGCTCACATGATGTATTTCAATTCCAACACCTTTGTATAGTGTTAATGTAATTCCATAGATGTGTGGGACTTGACTTAGTCCAGGCAGTCGGTAACCGAGCGAATTCGTGGCTGACTGATCATAGCCACGAACGACGCGTCGATGAATGTGATTCGTGTTGAGAGTTGGCGGCAGTGGTTAGGCCACGCGAAGTGTTTCACGCACTTCATGTCGTTCAATTCGAGATGCGATCGCACTAGTCGAGCCCGTCAAGTAACCCGACTGGCCGATGTTTGTTCACCTTGTATGTATCATAACTGCTTGAACCTAGGGTACTGAACTTACCATTGTAAACCCTGTTAACCATGGTACCTTGATCCATAAAGACTCATGAGCCGGGCATGGTGGTATGGGACACCGTGGTCGAGCTGTCGGCCTACGCTGGGGCCACAAACCTCCCCGTAGTGACCAGTGAGCACCTATGACTCGTGAGCAGATTATGGTGGTATGGGACACTATATTCTTGCTGTCGGCCTACACTGATAAGGTGATGGGGGAGCGGTGCAACGAGTGCGAGCAACAGCCCTGGCAGCCCTTTGTAGTGACCGCGAGCGTATTCTGAGTTCACGGGAGGCGACGACCCTTCCGTGCAGTAGAGTACAGTAGGCCTGTATTGATAAGGTGATGGGGGAGCGGAGCAACGAGTGCGTGCAACAGCCCTGGCAGCCCTTGCAGCGACCTACGAAATGTACATCGTATGAGATTACTAGGAGTGACGACCCTAGACAGGATCCGTGTTGGGATTGATACAAGGGAAGTACCTTAGTTTCCCAATCCTGCTGTTTGAATGGATTAATAACAACTTGGTAATCATATCACCATAGCATTGCATGTGCCTGGAAGATGTGGAGCACTCTAGGGAGTGTGGCATGCCGCGGTCGTAAGATGTTGCCGTATGAGGGTGATCGTCGGTGAGGGCATACATCACGTCATGTCATAATTGCATTAACAACAGTATTAGGATTGTTTGATTTATTGCTTTACTATTATCGCATGATTGATTTGAGAACATGTTAATCCTTGCTCTATTATTCCACTGAGTTAGCTACTCACTCCCACGTTACGGGACGGTGTTCCGGACACCCACCAGACCTTTTTGTGATTGCAGATGATGGCGCGGCCTGTGAGGCAGAGCCGGACTTGATGATGATGAGGAGGATCCCTCCTTTATGCGTGTTCTGATTGACGGGATTACAGGGAGGTTGCTTAAATACCTTGACACTTGTCATTTTATATTTTTAGAGCACTCATGTATATTCTTTTGGTTACTTTTGAAGTATACATGTATGTATATAACCTGGTAACATGTTCACACTCCGGAGACATACAATGGTTTATATATGTTATACATACTATTACAGTCTTCCGCTTGCAAATTTAACTATCTCTGGAGTATGATATGCTGTTCTGGCTTAATCTCACTCATGTTTAATACATTATCACAGACAACATTCAATCATACATTTCTATGTTGCATAAATAACATTTTGGAACTCGGGAGTTGGGTTTTTGCTCGACCCCCCGATTTTCGGGATGTTACAAACACACCCGCCCAAATCCATAGGTTTAGTCTCGAGACGATCCTACCGACAGGACCACCTTCGCTCTCCTCATGATTCTGGTCAATCCAAGGGCACAAATAGTGATCCATAGCATGCCGACTAACATTGTATCGCTAGAACAACAAACGCATGTTCTCATACACATCAACATACAATTCATATTCTCCTAGCCAGCTAGGCCAACCATATTAAGAAACAAGTGCATGCGAGTGTGTGTGTGTGAGGGTGTGTGGGTGAGGAAGTTAAGCACTCCCTCCACTTTAAGAAATCATGTGCATAAGAGGAAGAAAATCATACATACTACGGAGCAACTATACATGAAAGACAATTCAACAGGCATGAGCATACACCATCCATACACAACATCATATGAGAAGCAAGAACAACATCATGTGAGTCAAACATACCATTCCATACCATTTCAACAAATATGCAATTCCTAGGGATTCTTTAGGTTCTCTAAAGATGTCACCCAAGTAATCAAAATCATTAAACTCATAATAGAATTGGTGCTAGGCCACCTAAGAGAAATAGTCCGCACCTATGGATCGTTGGAGATTCAGAAAATAACCTACGAGATGTGGATTTCGGGGGTTGATCGGCTGGAATCCTTAAAGTAACATTTGGAGGTTAGGTTTCCATGTAAATCTTCCTCATCATAAGGGTTTCAAGGAAAATATATGATGGATCTTACCTAGATGCTTAACAGGACGAAAGAAAGGCCTTGGATGAGGGTTTCTGCTTGGAGGAGAGGTAGGAAGTTGTGGGGGTTGCTCTCCTTGGGCCCCACCTTGATCCAACGTCCACCGTAGCTCTCCTTCACTCTCACTTTCACTCCTTCTTTCTCTCTTTCTCTCTCTTTTTCCTTCTTTCTTTCTTTAGTGTAAAAATCGTATGGGGAGAGGGGTGCCCAAAAGAATGCCCTTTTATAAGGTTAAAATTGGTGTAAATGGCCCTAAGGGCTAAGTTTTTACTATACTAAACCTATAAAAGGGTCTTTCTAAAATCTAGGGCCCATTATGGGGTGTACATATCGATATATACCGCAAGATAAGTGCTCTATGGCCCGATGAAGGGCCACATAAAATTTGAGAACGATCGGATATAGGGTTTAACCATATGGTCTCAATCCTTAAGTGGCCCTATCGGGTCTATTTCGGTGATTGAAGAGGTTCTGGTGGTCCCTTGGCCATGAAACTTATACGATAGGTGGACCATGGCCCGATGAAGGGCCATGTAAAATTTGGGGACGATCGGATATTTGGTTTGATCGTACGGGTCTGATTTGCGATCAACGGTTACTGTGCCATTATTGGGTTCCAGATTTTTTGGATGGGTGTAGGACACTACATTAGACCTTCACTATAAATTTGAAAGGAATCCTACGGCTAAAAAGCCCGGAGTCTCAATTTCATTTGCAAGTGCCAGATTCCAATTCTGGCATTGGTTGGGTGCATTTGGCAACTGCCAGATCCCAATTTTGGGTGTCCACTGGGTCCGTAATCCGCGATGGACCACAAGCCCAGTGAGATTTATGATTTCCTAAATTTTTAGATTTTTTTAACCCTCCTCGGTCGTTGGGTGGCCCACATGGGCTGTTGTTAAGTGTAAGCAGGCCATCTAACTTGGCGGCCTACACTAGGCCCTATCATGACCTGTCTTGTAAGACCCGTATCCTAATCCGTACTATTCCATTGATTCCCGCGATCCTTCTCGTCAAATTCTGACAATCCTCGACTTATAGTTGACGTTGCGCACGACCGTAAGTCGTATCCTATTCATTTGAGCCGGCTTAATCCGAGACTTGTATCGTTGCGACCGCATCGTCGCCGCGGTTCTAACGCCGCAACTCACGCACCGATCCGATACCCAGACGATGAGATACGGACCCACATTCAGTTTGAGCAAAAACACCGCGCGTTGCAAATCCCAAGGAATCTCTACAATATGTCCCATCAATCCCATCAATCAATCCCATCAATCACCTCTCATGTCAAGTACACCCACCCATGCTTCCTTTCTCCACAAGTCAAGCAACCACCTAAGTCAACTAACCTCTCACTTCACCCATCACTCACTTCACCCATCACTAACCTCACCCATCACTCACCTCACATCACTCCATCTCTCTACATCTCATCTCTCCCTCTCTTTCTCTTTTCACACACCAAACCCAAGCAACCAAGAGAGCCTCCCACGTCCAAGGCTCCCCATGAGAGAGGTGTGATTTTGGTGGCCCACTTTTCACTCCCAAATCTCCCATCCTAGCCATCTATTGCCCATCTCCACCATCAAAGTGAAGCTTTAGGAGACCTACATCTCAACGGACCAAGAAGATCAAGTGGTGGGTGTTTCTTTAGACTATTCTTTATGTTTTTAAGTTGGGCCAAGTGAGGCCAACCGATCAATAGTTTGGATCTCACTTGGGACCCTAAGATGTGGCCAATGACTCATCTTGATCATCAAGATCATTCCATGATGGGGCCATTCTCCATGGACCCCATCATGATGTTTACTTTCCTTATATTGAGGAAGTCATCTAGACCGTCCATTTCTAGTGGAGTGGGATCTCCACCGTTGATCTTTTGTTGATAGTCCATATGCAAGAGGACCTTTGATGTATGATTGGATGATTGAGACGGAGGGCCCATAGTGCCGGGGTCCCTCCATCACGCGTGTCCCACCCTATCTCTCTCTCCCTCGTTTTCCATTTATTTTATTCTTTGTGTGTGATGAAATGGTCATATGGCCCACTTAAATGAGCTCCACCATGAAATATGTATTTCATCCAAGCTCTCCATGAGTGGGGCCCATCTTAAATGTATCATTTGTGGCAGCCCACTTAAATAGGGCCCACCTTGATTGCACTTGACACAAAAAAAAAAAAAAAAAAACACACGTCCAGGCGCTGGACGTCACTGGAAGGAAAACATGAACATTGGCTTGCTCTAAAGCCTTTGGAAATGGGCCACTTGTTTAGGCCTCACTCTGATGTATGCTTCTAATCCAAGCCGTCCATTCCCTTTCCCGACTCATTTTAGGCGTTGAGCCGAAAAATGAGGATGATCAGAGCATCCAGTGGGCCATATCGTCGAAAATAGTACTATTACCATTGAAAGACGCCTTGGTCATTTTATACACCAATAAAAAGGCGGATATGGGTCTCATTTTAACTGTTTCGAGACGTAGAATACGGTGGATGGAGTGGATCTACCAGATATGGGCCCCACACCTGAAAAACCCCCAAAAAAATGGGTTTCCATATTTTTAAAAAAAAATCACACAGCAGCAAGGCTACTGTGTCAGGACGCTGGCCGGGCGCCAGCGGACGGACGGACGTGGGCAGGGTCCCACGGCCTTGAGCATGGGCCCCACCTTGATGTTTACCTGCCATCTAGACCGTCCACATGGTGGACCCCTACCCGAAGCAGGCCCCACTAAAAATTTAGGCCCATCCAAGGCTCAGGCGGCCCACATCAAAGGAAACAGTGGTGACTTAGAACCTACCATTGAAACCGTTTTTGGGGCCCATAGAAATTTTGGATTAAGCTGAAATTTATTTTTTCCTCCACACCCAGGTCTGAGTGACCTTATCAACGGGTAGGATGGCATAGAGCATTGTGGTGGGCCCCACATGGGACCCATAATGATGTATGTGTGGTATTAGTACCGTCCACCACTGTGGACGGTGGTTCCCACCGTATTTGGGTAAGCCGTCCAGTCAGTTGCTGGACGGCCAGTAGGCCCACCCTCCAAACCGTTCATTCATTGGTGGGCCAGGTGTGTGGACCCCACCATGATGCGTGTGTTGCATCCAACCATCCACAACCATTTGAAAGCTCATTGCATGAGCTACAGAATGAGGCAGAGCTGAAATTCAAATGGACCCCACCATTTAGGTAATGGTCAATGACGCCCATCGTTCAAAAATATCTAAGGGGCATTATAGCCTTCCATTAAGTGGATATTTGTGTCCCACTTCATCTATCATTATGATAGTTTATGTATAGGTTGGATGAGAAACATATGTCACAGTGGGCCTTAGGAATTTTTAATTGCAGAAGTCTTTTCACCACTCTTATTTGGTGTGGCCCATCTGGTATATTTAAAGCCCATGAGAGCAGCCCATTTGATGAATGTAAGGCCCATTTTGATGTATTTTAAAGCTCATGGGTCGAAGCCCATTGGTTTATATAAGGCTCACGTGATGGTACCCATATGGGTGTATTTGTGGCCATCCGTGGAGGCCCACCTTGACGCATTTTGTAGAACTTATTTATGGCCCATTGTTATGGTTCATTTTTAGGTGTATAAGGCCGTTGTTGAGGCCCATGCTTCTATGAATGTAAGGCCCATACTATGAGGCCCATTGTGATGTGTTTGGGGCCTATGGATTAGTCTCATTTTGATGTATTCTAAGACTCATGGGTTATGGCCATTGCAATGAACATAAGGCTCATTGGTGAGGCCCATTAACACAGCCCATTTGATGAATGTAAGGCCCATGCGATTCGGCCCATTTGATGTATCTATGGCCCATGGATCGAGGCCCAACGGATGTCCTTAGGTCTATTGCAATGTGTGATTTCCCATGGTTCATGTAATGATATTTATGGCGGGTTGTGTCTAAGGAACAATGTTGGTTTGACGTCCACATTGTATGTATAATGTTGGTTAAATGTCCGCATTGTAACTCTCCTTAGGGTCCATTGAATGGCCCATACTCGTTAATATTCATCGCTTTATAACATGCTTAGTATAATCTCATGACTCATGCCCATACGCATCATATGTATGCTTGATATGAGTAATGACTGATCATAGCACACGCCATTGGGCAGACCATTTATGGGGCTCGTTATGTGACTGAACGCCCCACATGATCGCGCAGTACGCGCTGGATTGCTGCATGTTTTGACAGCGTGATTCATGCATCTCGCATACGTATGACTTGATCACTGCACGCCCTAGCGACATCAGGGCCGTGGCTCCACAGGTACATCGTGGATGACCGTATTGGATACCGAAAATACTTATTCTAGCACTATGGACACTTAGGATGTCCTTGGGTGAAAGTCTCAGAACCTTTTTGGTACCAGGAGATGCTCCAACGTCTAGACCGAGTGGATACACGAGCGCCCGAGTGCCGAATACCAGTAGGCCGCGTCTCCCACTGTGTCGTGGTAGGTTGGAAGAGGGTGTGGCCTTATCCGCCTGAGTGAGAGGGCTATAAGCTAGGCTGAGTTTGACTAGCTCGCAAATGAGTCCGCTATCGATGAGCCGGGTAGGTATTGGCATACTACTGATCAGGCGGGTAGTGAGGTCTTATCCGCTTGCTTGACTGTGCAGTTAGGGAGGTGACAGTCTCTGCGAACTGTATTAGACCCCGGTGATATCCAGAGAGGAAATGTACTGATATACGTACTTGATGAGTACTGACTTGCTTGGATTGCATTTCGCATATGACATTCGGCTATGTAGGCCTTGCATTGCATCGGTGTGGCCGATGGCATTCATATCTTGCATCATGCCTTGCATTATATAGCCTTGGTATATTCATGGACTTACCACATACTTCTGCATTGTTCTGATACTGTACACTTGGCATTTGCCTTACGCACACACTTACACCACCCTCTAAGCTTTTGTAAGCTTATGCACGATAATTACGTGCAGGTAGCGTTGGACGACAGCAGCGCTGAGACAGGAGTGCACATCAGGACCTTTTGGAGCTTTTTGATCACTTGTATTTCCCTTTCTGCATTGTACTTAAAATTTTGTTATAGTGGATATGTGGTAATGTCGTTTTGTGACTTGGTTATGCTTGTGGTTATGCTCCATTACAAAAAAAATTCATTCTGAAAAATCTCCCTTGTAGGATCCCAGGATCGGAATCTGGCATTTAATTGTCAGGAGCCGAGAATGGGGCACTACGGAGGCTGTCGGCACTGGATTCGGCAATCGGGATTCATGTGAATCCGATTTTCGAATTTGGGACGTGACATGTCTGGTTTATTCTAATGGGTTATCCTAGGTTAATTAACTTGTAGTACTCCACCTTGAGTGGCTTAAACGAATGGTCCTGCGGTAAATCCTACATAGACGCCTCAGGACACTGTGCTGATTGGACGAGACGTTAAAAGGGTTGATTTGGTTTATTAGTTAAGATCTGGGTCTCATCTGACTCGACTTTAGTTATATCTTTAATTTAGTTATGCTTGTCTTGATTAGTTAACGACGGGTCGATTAGATTTGGGTCCTATGCAAGTAAATCATGGGGCTACTCCTGATGTTCAAGCGATCAGGCGGATTCGTTGATTTCCTACGGTTGATTAATTGGACTTATGCAGTCCTTTACTGGTACCACCTCCTGTATAAACTAATATTGAGTGCTAATGGTCATTAAGTGATGTTATAAGTTAATTAATAAAAAATAATTTAAGGATTTTTAGAAATTCAAAATAGTGAAAAATTGGGGATGTTACAATCTACCCCCCTTAAAAATAATTTCGTCCCCGAAATTGCCTAAAGGTATTAAGCAAAGGTACTATTATTTCAATTGCCTAAGTTTTAATTAATTCCAAGTTTATATACATGGTAGGGGGTATACTATCTATAATAGTTTGGCTCATTTTAGTCTGCCCCCCTTAAAACTTTTTCACCTTGATGGTATATTATAATTTATTTAATTATCTATTTATTTTTAAAGGTTTGGATTTATGGCAACGATTTTTCTCTATCTAGAGTATATATATATATATATATATATATATATATATATTATTAGACCAATACGGAGAGACGGTCATAGTGGGCTTGAACACGATACATCGATCATCTACCTGACCAGGGTAGAAGGCTCATCGTATCCTTTCTTCATCCTGGTAGATCCTGGTCTTCTGCTCGGTCAAAGCATTGAGTCCATTGGTAGTCACATAGGATTGAGAATTTGGGTTAGGCCGCGAATACCTCGCAAATGTATGGTTCCGTAATTCTGTAGTCCAATCAACTTAAATATTTAGGGAATATCTCTTATATTTGAAATGTTAAAATATCTTTTTTTAAGGTTGTCATTTGGGTCTTTTTCAAGAGAGTTTCTTGTTTTAATTCATGTCTAAATTTGTGATTAATAAATCTTTCACTGTGCCTATGGTCAAACAATTATCTTAGAAAAATTTTCAATAACCTAAGATTGTATCTCTATGTTATCGTCTCGATCATATGGCTAGTGGGTTATGAGTAAACCATGCTTTGGTTTTATGAATTCTAACAGGGAAGGAAGAGTCGAAAGCTTTAAGACATTTAGGTGATTTAGAGTGCTAATAAGGCTATTATGGACACAGTAAGACAATTATTCATAAAAGCATTCACAAGAAGACAAGAAAATTTCGAGGCAATCCATACATTTATATTGGATTCAAAGTGTCATTAGTATGACTAGTTACAACATACAACATAGATTACATAGTTTTCTAGACATTCCAAACAAAAGGAAAAAATATAACTTAATCAAGCAAATGTCCTAACTATCCTTCAACACACGTAGGTAGACCTAATTGACTTAAAGAAAACTACTGATTATCGGAAAGGTTATGCTACTAGTCTTCTAGGTCAGACGAAGATGGGGTACTTCTTCCCCTTGAGGGAAAGGATCACCAGAATGGAGAAGAAAGAGGCAAAGATTTCCAGGAACGCCATATCCCTCGGCTAGGATGAATTGGCTGAGAGAAATGTAGGTGGGTCATTGGAGGGAAGAAATTTTTTTTTTTATTTTTTTTTATTTTTTATTTTTAAAATTTTTTGGTGGTTTTGAGAATAGGATTGAGAAAAAGAAAAATGGTTAAGAAAGGGTTTGAGAATGTGGTTTTGAGGGTGAGATTGAGGGAGAGGTCTCTCTCTCTAGGGATTCAGAAGCAATAGAGGGGAATGGGAGGGGAAGAATAAGGGTTTAATTTAATCACCCAGGATGATTCTTAGGATCTTTGAAAGTAATTCCTAATTTAACTTTGAATCCTAAAAATCTACGATGAAAGAGATACATCTGGTCTATCAACAACTTTTAGTTATAGGAACCTTTGGTTTCAATACATCTTTTGTTCACAAGTATTTATCACTTTTAATTACTGGATAATTTTTATATTTTTTTTTTTGATAATTTATAATTAATTTGACCCTTTTTATATGAGAATTCAATTTATTTCAAGTTCCATAAAAATTAAAAATAAATAAATTTTAGAAGTATGAGTTATTTGAAACTAACAATTTCCTATAAGATACTAAAACATATCTAGTTCTTGTAATGTTCATTATACTTTTAATAACTAAATTATTTTCAAAATTTTTATGATAATTTATCATTAAGTTTCAAGTCATCTCACAAAATTTCATATCATTTGGAGTTGTAAATAAATTATTAAAATTCTAAGAGCAATAGCTACCTAAAATTAAAAATTTTCAGATAGTTGATAGAACATCTTAATTTTAACTATTTTATAATTTTTATTTTATTTTATTATTATTTTTATATAAAATTAGACTCATCAAGATTTAATCTGGATTTTGAATCACCTAAATCGGAGTTGTAACGAACGAGATATGATTTTTTGAAGTTGACTGAAATTTGCAGAAAATTTCGGCGTGGGAACGCTGATGGGCGTGACGACGCCGAGCTATTGGAGTTCTGGGCGTGGAGATACCCGGTGGGCGTCGGGACGCCGGCCCACTGTGTGTGAGGGGCGTGAGGACGCTCGGTGGGCATCAGGACGCCAACCCACTGGAGTTCTGGGCGTGGGAACGCCCGGTGGCCGTCGGGATGCCGACCCACTGTGTGTGTGGGGCGTCGGGACGCCAGCCCACTGGAATTATGGGCATAGGAACGCCCGTTGGGCGTCAGGACTCTAGGACCCTGTAGGGACTATTTTATTTTTTTAATTTTGCGGGCGTCGGTAAGGCCCCCCGAGATGTGCCATTATGAATTTGGGGTAGGAAAAACTGATCTACAGAATGGTCCTATCTATTTCATGAAATTCCTCCTGGGTAGGGGCTAAAATCTTAATTTTCTCTCATTCCACTAATTTGAGTAAAATCTTATTCACCCCTAAGTCCCTATTCTCGAACGAGCTAAGTTTTTACTATACTAAACCTATGAGAGGGTCTTTCTAAGATCTAGGGCCCACTATGGGGTGTACATATCGATATATACCGTAGGATAAGTGCTCCATGGCCCGATGAAGGTCCACACAAAATTTGAGAACGATCGGATATAGGGTTTAATCATATGGTCTCAATCCTTAAGTGGCCCTATGGGGTCTATTCCGGTGATTGGAGAGGTTCTGGTGGTCCCCTGGCCATAAAACTTATAAGATAGGTGGACCATGGCCCGATGAAGAGCCATGTAAATTTTGGAGACGATCGGATATTTGGTTTGATCGTACGGGTCTGATTTGCGATCAACGGTTACTGTGTCATGATCGGGTTCCAGATTTTATGGACGGGTGTAGGACACTACATTAGACCTTCACTATAAATTTGGAAGGAATCCTACAGCTAAAAAGTCCGGAGTCTCAGTTTCATTTGTAAGTGCCAGATTCCAATTCTGGCATTGGTGGGGTGCATTTGGCAAGTGCCAGATCCCAATTTTTTATGTCCACTAGGTCCGTAATCCGCGATGGACCACAAGCCTAGTGAGATCTATGATTTTCTAAATTTTTAGATTTTTCTAACCCTCCTCGGTCATTGGGTGGCCCACACGGGCTGTTGTTAAGTGTAAGCAGGCCATCTAACTTGGCGGCCTGCACTAGGCCCTATCATGACCTGTCTGGTTTATTCTAATGGGTTATTCTAGGTTAATTAACTTGTAGTACCCCACCTTGAGTGGCTTAAACGAATGGTCCTGCGGTAAATCCTACATATACGCCCTATGACACTGTGCTGGTTGGACGAGACGTTACAAGGGTTGATTTGGTTTATTAGTTAAGATCCGGGTCTCATCTGACTCGACTTTGGTTAGATCTTTAATTTAGTTATGCTTGTCTAGATTAGTTAACGACGGGTCGGTTAGATTTGGGTCGTATGCAAGTAAATCATGGGGCTACTCCTGATGTTCAAGCGATCAGGCGGATACGTTGATTTCCTACGGTTGATTAATTGGACTTATGCAGTCCTTTACTGGTACCACCCCCTGTATAAACTAATATTGAGTGCTAATGGTTATTAAGTGATGTTATAAGTTAATTAATAAAAAATAATTTAAGGATTTTTGGAAATCCAAAATAGTGGAAAATTCGGGATGTTACAGTTGGATTCCCTGGCTCGGGACAATTCAAATGAGTCCAATATTGGACAAGTTTTGATGCACATAACATCACGACGGCCCCTAACAATTTATATCATTCAAAGTACTACTTTCTATAATAAGGCCCACTAAAGGTTCAGTTCAGTTTCATTTTTCGGCTCAACGCCTAAAATGAGTTGGGAAGTAGGGTGAATGGTGTGGATCGAATATATACATCAAGGTAAGGTCCACGTGAGTGGGCCACCAAAAATTGTGGATTAAGCTACCGTTTTTTCCTCCAGCAGCGCCTGCTGCTGGCGGTGAACATGCAACACATACCAAGTGGGCTCCACCGTCCCTTACTGGACGGTGGACAACATGGATGAAATACATATATCAGGTGGGGTCCACGTCAGTTTGGCCCACCCGCTTAGGATCAAGGCTAATATTTATTTTCCTTAAGTCCAGCCCTGCCGAAAAATGGGCAGCAAGTAGGATAGCGGTTTAGCCCATTTGGGTGGATGGCATGAATTTTACATCAATATGGGCCATGGAATATGGGAGAGAGAGAGAGAGAGAGATTGATGTAGCGGAGGGACCCCGCCACTATGGGCTCCTCTTTGATCATACACGTACATCAAAATGGATCCCACCAAATGTGGGCCTTTAAATCACAAAAGAGAAATACCAAAAAGGATGTAAATGTGGGTCCAAGATCACCCACCGTCCACTTCTTCTTGCTCCCTTGACTTCCTTTGCTCCTTAGCTTCGATTCTAACGGAAGAGATAGAGCTTAGATGGTTGAGATGAGAGATGAGAGGGTAGAAAGTGAGCTACACACAAAACTCTCATGGAGGCTAGAAATGTTTTGACGTGTGATATTTTTCTTGCTTGGGAATGTGCTTGAGAAATGAGAGAGAGAGGGTTGTAAAGATAGAGAGAGGGATAGGTGATGGAGTGATGGATGGGGTGAGTGATGGGTGTGTAAGAGATTATTGACTTCAGGGGTAGATTGTGTAAGAAGGGTATGAGTTGTGTAAGTACTTTTTGACTTATGGGGTTGCTTGGAGATGAGTGTGAGGTGATATATACTTGATATGTACTTAACCCTTGTTGGGATTGATTGATTGATGGATGTGACATTTGGTAGAGATTCTCTTGAGTTTTGCAACGCACGGTGTTTTTCTTGAACTGAATGTAGGCCCACATCTCCTAGCCTGGGTATTGCTTCGGCACATGAGACGCGGCATCGGAACCACGACGACGGTGCGGTCGTTAGGATATAAATCTCGGGTCGAGCTGACTTTGAAATACGGGATATGACTCAGGGTCACGTGCAACTGTCGATTACAGATCGCGAGGTGCCGGAATTCGACCGGGAGGACCGTGGAAGCCTAAAGAACAGTATGGGCTAGAATATAGGTCTTACATGAAATATACTTTAGATCTAAAAGATTTAGGTAGAGAGTGACTCAAAAGTGGTAGTCGACAACCACATTCAAGAAGTCAAGTCGCCATGGGACTAGTGGTATTGGAGGTCTCGCTTTGATGAGATGAAGACAAAAGTTGATATTAAAATATGTAACACCCCGAAAATCGGGGGTCGGGTAGAAACCCAACTCCCGAGTTTCGAAACTTCACTTATGTAACATAAATAATGATAAATGCATGTTGTCTATAAAATGGCATTAAACAAGATTGAGACTAAGCCAAAACAGCGTATCATACTCCAGAGACAGTTAAATTAGCAAGCGAAAGACTGTGATAGATACTGCAAATATATAATTAATTGTAAGTCTCCAGAGTATGGAAAGAAAATGGAAAGAATATAAAATGACAAGGTTAATTAAATATATACGTGTTACCAGGTTAATTAAATACATGTATACTCTAAAAATGGAAAGAAAAGAATATACATGAGTGCTCCAAAAATATAAAATGACAAGTGTCAAGGCGTCTAATCAACCTCCCTGTAATCCCGTCGATCGGAACACGGATAAAGGAGGGATCCTCCTCATCATCATCAAGTCCGGCTCCGCCTCGTAGGCCGCGCCATCATCTAAAATTATAAAAGGGTCTGGTGGGTGTCCGGAACACTATCCCGTAACGTGGGAGTGAGTAATTAACTCAGTGGAATCATAGAGTAAAGATTAGCATGTTATCAAATCAATCACGCGATAATAGTAAAGCAAATAATCAAACATTCCTAAATATTGTTATTAATGCAAGCATGAGATGACATGATGGATGCCCTCACCGACATTCTCCCTCATACGGCATCATCTTATGCCCGCGACATGCTTTCTTCCCACAGTGCTCCACATCTTTCAGGCACATGCAATGCGATGTGGATAATGATTACCGAGTTGTTATTAGTCCTTTTCATACAGCAGGATTGGAAAACTAGGGTACCTTCCTTATATCAATCCCAACACAGATCCTGTCTAGGGTCGTCACTCCTAGTAATCTCATACGATGTTATATTTATAGGTCGCTGCAAGGGCTGTCAGAGCTGTTGCTCGCACTCGTTACACCTCTCCCCCATCACCTTATCAATACAGGCCTATTATATCCTTAAGACTACATCAGGACTCGTCACCCCCATGCGGTGTCAGGAAAAACTCAAGGTCACTACAAAGGGCTCGTCACCTGATCAGTGTAGGCCGACAGCAAGAATATAGTGTCCCATACCACCATAATCTTTTCAGAGTAGGGTGCTCACTAGTCACTATGGGGAGGTTTGTGGCCCCAACGTAGGCCGATAGCACGACCACGGTGTCCCATACCACCATGTCCGGCTCATGAGTCTTTATGGATCAAGGTACCATGGTTAACAGGGTTTCCAATGGTAAGTTCAGTACCCTAGGTTCAAGCAGTTATGACTCATACATGGTGAACATACAATGGCCAGTCGGGTTACTTGACGGGCTCGACTAGTACGATCGCACCTCAGGTTAAATGACATGAAGTGCATAAAACACTTCGAGTGGGGTAACCACTGCCGCCAACCCAAAACACGACTCGCGTTCATCGACGCGTCCTTTGTAGTACATAGAAACCAACCACGAATTCAATCCATTACCGACTGCCTGGACTAGGTCATAGCCCCGAGCATTTGTGTATCAACATCAGTAAGCATATGTGAGTAACAGAAATAAAATATAATAATGTAAGCATGTTGACACATGTTATAACATACTACATAAGCAAATCAACCAACACATGCATTCCATATATATAATGAAATCAATTCATATAGCCAACATGGTGGAAATCATATACATCAGCCTATTAATTGAGAATTCAATCTCAAAACTAATTCACAACACCATTTACTCAATACATACTAATACAAACATTTATACAAACACTTAGTCTACACACTTTAGTCTACATAGCGTATGTCGACCCAAAGTGTGCATTAGGGAGAATCTCTTCACCAAACCGATCATACACGTATTTCTAATATCATAACACGATAAATTTACATGTCAAGCATTTCAACAAAATACGGACATATACAGTATTTTCTATAAATGCCTAAAATACCCTAAATCTCATATTTACCGTACGTTTACGAAACGAAAAACGGACAGCACATTGTACATGTCAAACGGCGTTGCTGTCGATAATCTACTATTAAACGACAGTGAAAGCTTTAAAATCAGTCAATTAAAGCGTCTAAGATCCGCACCTTGTGTCGTAGAAGTGTATCGATTCGAATCGAACGTCAACGCTTCGTCAACAGTGTTATGACGACTTAATGCACAAGATACATAAGATACATCGCTAACGAATCGAAGGAAACCCCAAAACAGCAAGTAGTTAGGGTTTTTCTTACCTATGAGTGCGTTGGAATCGCCGGAAAAGTGATTGGAGTGCGGTGCTTCGATACGTGCAAACGCTGCAGCAAGAGGCGGGAATTCTCTCCCACAACTCTCTCACAATCTCTCACTTTCTCTCTCTCTCAATTTAGGATTTTATCCAAATTCGGATGGGAGAGATATGAGAGGGTTTCAAGCCCTTATATAGGTTAAAACTTCACCGAAACAGACTTGGGACAAAGGTATACTTGGGTTATAACCAAATCGGGACTGTTTCGATCCAAAAGAGCATTTCGGGAGGTCCCCTAGCTGAACGCGGTCGGACTTAAGCTCATGGTCACTGGATCTTGCTCACATGAAGTTTTCAGACCGGTAGAGTTCCCAGATCGCACGTGGCGGTCCAGTTTCAGTTCAACGGTCATCGTATCTAAATCAAGTCCACAAGTCTCATGATATGAAAGAGAAATTTTTCCTGATCCGAGGGTGTAATTTGGCTGAATTCTGACCGTCAGAACGCTTAATAATAACGCGCCAAGTCACGTGCCAGATTTGGATTAAAATTTTCAAATCTAGCCCCCTTCTCACTCTCTTTACTCCAGGCTCAATGAAATAGCCTCTGAACGTCGGTTGGCCTTGATTTTCTAAACGATTGTCAAGTCCAGTCAAGCGGTCATAACGGTCTAAGATGGTAGATATCGAATTTTCGACGCGCGGTCTAAATCCAATATAAAGTTTCAAAGGGTTTCAGAGAACAAACCAGTTTAAAGTTTGATCCTGGATTTTAGGGTATTGTAGCGTCCTTGTTTCTACAAGTTTTAGGTCTTGCAGAACATATTTAAAGCGATCAGGAACAATTTCGCAGCTAATCCAACGTAGCGCAAGTTAAGTTACGCTTAATTTCTAAAAGAATTAATCCTAAGTGATTTTTTTGGCTTTGGAATTGGGTTCTGAGAGGTTACCAAGGTCTTATGGTTGACCCATTGCCTAAGGACGTCCAATCCCAGGTTGGCAAAAATCCAGGGTGTTACAAAATATCCTTTACTTTGAGAGGTAAATGGGGTAGTAGATGGGCTGGCGAAGAGGGGATGCCTATCTCAATCTAAACAAATTTTTTCTAATATAATGAGCTTGCCGCCTGTTATCCGAGGTACATTGTTCCTTAATAAAATGGGGTTAGGGGCCACTAGGTGTGCTAGGGTGTTGTCAGTTCGTGTAGTCAGTGACGGGATATGATAGGTGGGCCCAATTGTATTTTTATTGGTAGGGCCCACATAAATTTGTAATTAGCCCTTTTAATGTGGATAAAAATCTCTTCTTAAAAAAATAAAAATAAATAAATTAATAAAAAGAGCTAGGCTTTGGATGAGTGGCTTAAATGAGTTAGATTGAGTTGTAGGGTTTGGATGGACTAGATAGGCTAAATGGCCTAGATTGGATGGTTTAGATGAGTGCCTTTGATGGTGTGTATGGTTTTGGTTTGAGTGTTTTTTATTGGTGATTTTGGTTAGTGGTTTTGGATGGGTAGTTTTGAAATGATAATTTTTAAAGATAGCTAGAGAGAGTTGGATGGGCTAAAGGAGATAAGGTTAGGATCGGCTGGAATATGTTAGGTTTGGTTGGGTGGCTAGGTTGGAATATGTTAGGTTTGGTTGGGTGGGTAGTTTGGAATAGGTTAGGCTAGGTTGGATGGCTAGGTTGGAATAGGTTAGGCTAGGTTGGATGGTTGAGTTAGGTTAGGTTAGGTGGCTAGGGTAATGGCTTAAGAAGTAGAAGGGTGTGGGTAAGCTCTCTCATCTCTCTCTTTTTGGTGTGTATAGAATGAGAGGGAGACCCCAATTTATATTCAGAGGGATGGCAATGGTATAATTAAATTTTAGCTAGGTAAAGGTTAAAAATAATAGATGGAATATTTTTATTGGTTAAGATAGACTTCATTTGCTTTGGGAGTGGTAATGGGTGTAATTAAAAAGAAATTCAATAGCAATTTAAAGAAAAATAATAATTTTTAAGTTTGTTTTCCCTTGGATAAACCTCTCATTGATGCATTTCTTGGATTTTGAATGCACAGGAATCCAAATCACAATTACATTGGAATTAAGGTGATTCTGAATCCTCATTTATGTTTGGTTGCAATCACTGTCATCCAAATCTTCCATTTATTTAGATGTCCAATGTTTGGATGATTCAAATCATTCTATTGATGTGATTTTAGTATTGTAACTGGTAATTGAATTTTTCAAGTTATCATCAAAGTGCCATGTGTTCAATGGATTAATAGCCTAGAGATACCTTCTTTACATTTCTGGGTTTCCTGCCCTTGGAAAAAGGCAGAAAAACCATTTTTGCTGGATTACATCATAATCTTAACATTCTACTAGGATTTCAAAACATGTCAAAAGGCTAAATTTGAATTACCCATAATTCCATTTACCCCCGAGTCCAAGGCTGTCAAATGCGAAAAACAACTACTTGGATTCGAAATACACTCACTTACCACCGAATCAAAAGGTATTAAACAGAGTATTAGGGTTTGGCTTAGTATATAACTTGGTTTGGCTTATTATTTGGTCTGGTTTATCCTTTACTTGGCTTGGATATAGAATTGGATATGCCTTGGTTTGGGTTAGATTTTGAGCTTAGCTTTGAAGTTTTTTAAGATGGACAGATTCAAAATTTTGAAAGTCATAGATGATCTGAATTTTACTACAATAGGTCATCCCAAAAAGAGTGGTATTTATAGCCCTACTAAGAAAATTGGATATCGTGGAAATTAAATACAACCAAATGAATTTCCAGGTTTTTTGAATAGTTGTCCATTTTCTTATGAGGTGGGACCCATCATGTCGTGTGTATATGCCGATCAACCTATCCATTACTTTAGTCACACAACCACGATGGAATGCACCATAAAAAATAATAGTAATAAGCAAATATTAGGTAAACCATCCAAATTCTTGCTGGACAACTTGGATGCCATACATAATCTAGTGGGCCCCACACATAGCACTTATAAAATTAGATTCTTCTACACCTCAATCCTCACCGTCCAAATGTTGGGCCTCACTCGAGATGCACCTAACCTCAAAATCACACTGGTGGATGGTCCTAACCATTTTCGCCCATGACATGTTAAGATCTACATGCACCTATGTTTGTTCATGGCTGCATGGTCGATGAAGCGGGTTGCACCTGGGCCTGGAGGAAGGATGGACCCGAACCCTAAACCATTCAACCCAAGAGCTAAGGACCAAGCTACCGGACCTTTGGCCCACTCGAGCCCGAGCCAGTCATGCTTTCGGGTCTGGGCCTACTTCATAGTTGGAATAGTAAACCCAAGCTCAAATCGTTCTCCACAATTTATCAGCCGTTAAATTTTAGGAGATTTTCAAATTCTTAAATCTCGCCAAAAATTTATATATATATATATATATATATATATATATATATAAAGGGGACCCATCAAATGCACGGTGTAGATGGTCGAACCGCATCACGGTGGGGCCCACACAGCTCGACCTCATAGGAGCTTATCGTGAGGTCGAGCGCATAAAGGGGACCCATCAAATGCACGGTGTATATGATCGAAACGCATCACGGTGGGGCCCACACAGCTCGAACTCATAGGAGCTTATCGTGAGGTCGAGCGCATAGTACCTTATATATATATATATATATATATATATATATATATATATATATATATATATATATATATATATATATAACAGTAATAATAAATTCCTTGAAGTTTTTACTATTATTATCGCCAAAAAAAAAAAAAAAAAACCAAGAAGTGATATACTAAAAACAGCTAATACTTTGAAAATCCCATGATAAACAGTCTTGCTTACTTCGTGATATTTTAAAAATCTCGTTGATATTTGTCACGCTATACCAAGGGCAGGCCCGGTCCAAAATTTAAGCCTGTCTTTTTAAACAAGAGTCGATTGGGGTTTATACACACACACACATATGTGTATGTATATATACACATATACATATATGTGTGTGTGTACACACACACACACACATATATGTACACATATATGTGTGTGTGTGTATATATATATACACGCTATACACACACATATATGTATTATGAGGCACACCAAATACATAGCCCAGATCTTTCATAAAAATGAGTGGTCAGGATCGGGCCTGTTTGTTTTGGCCCGTCAGAGATCTGGGTTGGGCTCTGACATAAGAGTTACCATGTTGACTGCTCTAAATAACTAGGTCCTGGACCCAAACCATGGGTCTTTAGGCTAAGCCCAAAGCAGTCAAAAGTGGCTAGACTTGGGCCAGACCTGGTCAGCTCAGTTGAGTTGCAACTTTCTAGCCAGAGATCATAAAATGTTGGAAACGGACGGTAATCTTGCCATTTGGCACAACAAAAAGATTCTTGCTCTTTTATTCTTCATTGATGAACGGTGTTGAATTAGCTGGGCCTCAGCACTTTTTCAAAGGTAGAAGAAATATCATTTTAGGGGGGCTTGACAACAGAAACACGACTTCATCTGTTAATTTTGAGAGTAGGAGTGGAACTGGGCTGGAATGATCTGGGATATTGTTTTTTCGAGTCTCAGGCAACTGATCAAAATTCATAACAACCAGACGCTGAGGATCGTCGAATCACTGCAATATTTCTCTGCTATGGCCTCACCTATGTGGCGGCTTGATAGATCAACGGTCCTGATCATGATACACCTAGACAGTTGGAGTGTGGTAGGGTATTATGAATACCTTGATGAAGTGTAGAATGGGCCATTACGAGGATTACAAGAATGAGTACACCGAGATAAGTTCATAGAACAGAACGAGCTATAAATGAATAAGAAAACGTACAGAAAATGAAATTTCATGCCGGATCCTCTGCTTGCATGGCAGGGATTCTCAGCTTGTTGCAATGTGACTGGGCCACATCATTATAGATTGCATTTAAACGCGGCAGTGTTAACAAACAATGTGGACCAATCACAATGCATGAAAGCAGAAAATCCCTACTTGATCCGGATTCAATTTCATAAGTTTGGATTTTGGGATATAAGCACAACAAAGCTTACGCCTTGGATTTGGATTCGGAACCCCTAGATTTGAAATTCTCCTTGTGTTTGGCACCCTCAATTCAAAATCCCGTTTGAATATTCAAAAGTAGATATGCAGAGAATATTTATAGGGGTTTGAATTTAATTTCTAAATCAACTTTAATATATTTAATTAGTGTAAATGTATAATTTTTGACACAATGTCTGTAATAAGCCCAATGATATATATTTTTCCTGAAAATGATAAAATTCCTAGTCTTGAATAGGCCATAAGCACAAGATCACATCTGAGTAATTAACTAATAATTTTTTAACTATTAATTTACATAGACAATGTTTGGAAAATGCATATCATCATATTAAAGTAATTATAACGATGCAATTAATAATATGATTGTTTCGAGATATCATCTGTGGGCCATGTGCCCAATGGATTAATAGACTAGTGACATATATGTTATACATGCAACTCTTGTAAGAATTTTAAATGTAATTCAAGTTTTCACCTTTGATTTTAAACCTCTTATTTAAGGGGATTTCAAACACTAATTACCTTATGGTGCCAAAAGTATCATTTGAAATCCCCTTAAACCCTCCCAAATCCATAGTGCCAAAGGACCCCTCAGCTCTCTATGGTGGCTCTTTATATAGGGACCAGATCCTTTACAAATGTTTGTAGAAATTTGTGGGTCCCACTGTGGTTTGCATACAAAATCTAATCCATCTAAAAAGATCTCTCCATCACGAAAGTGTCAATCATGAAAAAATAATGCTGATTCAATCATACCATTGGCCATCACTTGATTTTGGATGCTTCAGGGTGGAAAGTATCTTGGATAATTCATCAAAGCACGACAGCTATGATCTTTCCAAAAATGGTTTCACAGTATAAATAAACTGACGACAACCACTCAATTTGAGATGCAATATGAGCTGTTCCATAACAACTCTTTCATGATTTGATCTTACGGTCAAGATTCTATCAAATATTTTTCAACATAACTTTTTTGAAGTTGGACTCTCTGGACTGGTAGTGACTTCAGTTCTTATTTATTTCTTCACGATGATGTGACCCACTTAATGATTGTATTGATTTTTAAAATTTTTTATCATAATTAATAATAGAAATATCTTAACGATAAATGAACCGTAAAATGCAGGGAACTTACCGTGTCATGTGGCCCAATCAAATCCCGCACCTCAGTAGCATTCAGTTCCATGGTGGTGTTGAGGTCACCACCAATCTGATGGCATGCAGTCAAAATAGTGGACCCCACAAGGACAGGTGACTAACATTTACAGGCATGGGAACAAATTCCACTCATGCTAGTGACTTTTACAGGCATGTTGATGACCTTTGCACGCAAGCCTATGAAGCTGGATCCACTACAATGCTATGTAAGTTACAAGGTGATGGGTGGGGCCCACTATCATGTGTTCATGACATCCAGAGGCATGCATTAAAAAATTGAGATGTGGATTAAGTGGATCAGGAAAACTACTGAGTTCAGTGGATTTGTGACTGTAGGCCCACCATGATGTATGTGTTTTAAATCCACGCCGTTCATCTGCTCTACCAGCTCATTTTATATTATAAACATAAAAACGAAGCAGATCCAAATCTCAGGTAGACCACACCATAAGAAAGAGTGGTGATTAGACGCCTACCTTTCAAAACTCCTGGGAGACAACCTGGTCAGGAAGCAACTAAGGCCAGACTCCCCAGCCGGAGTAGTTTTGGTTCACTGGTACATAGGCTGGGGAAATGGATTGCCTGTTGTAGTAAGCTGTGTGGGGCCCACATACATGCCCATGACAAATCCAATCCGTCCATCAGTTTGAAAGACCAAAATAGAGCAGGTATCTAAAAATCTGGCAGATCCAAAACTCATGTGATCCATACCACACGAAACAGTAGGCATTGAACGCCGACTGTTGGAAACTTCGCAGGGGCTGCCGAAATTTTGTATCAGGATGATATTTGTATATATAGTTTAACTTAGTGGTAATAACCCTATGAACGGTTTGGATGGTATATAAACATCATGATCAGCTCCAGGAAGGCTTCAACGGTGGATGTTTCCGTTTATACTGTCTCGTTTGATGTGGCCCCCTTGAGTATTGGATCTGCCTGATTTTTGGATTCATATGCTATTGTGGTCTTGTAAAATTGATGACGGAGTGGATTTGTCATTGGGCGTCTCAGTGGGGCCCACACAGCTTCCGACAACAGTGGCACAGGAAATCCGCGTCCTCAGCCAGGGTCACCACTTCCGTTTGTATTGTTTTTACGTAGACGCGTTGTCCTTTTGAAGGGAGCTGATTAGGTGAGACCCCGATCCACCGAAGTGGGTGGGACCCCTGACTGTGGGGCCAACAGTGATGTATTTTCCTTAAATCCACACCGTCCAGTGATTTTAAAATCTAATTTTATGGTATGATTCCAAAAATGAATCACTTTTAAATCCCAGATAGACCATAGTACAGGAAACAATGGTGATTGACCATTAAAATTTGAATTGTGGGCCACAAAATATTTGGATCAAGATGATATTTGTTTGGTCTCTTTATATAGGTGTTTGTGAACTTATAAACAGGTTGGATGGTAAATAAACATTCCGGTTGAATCCATGAAGTTTTTAATAGTGGGGATTCAATCACGACTGTTTCCTGTGGTGTGATCCGGATAAAATTTAAGTCAGCTTATGTTTTTGCATAATATCCTAAAATGATATTTCAAAATGGTTGGACGGTGTGGATTTAAGGAACATACATTGCTGTGATCCCCACAGTCAGGGGTCCCACACTCCTCGGTGGATCTGGAGGTCTCACCTAATCCGCTCCCCCTTTTCAAATGTTCGTAGAAAATGCTTATTCCACAACTCTGCATGCGGATTCCATTTTCATACGTATGGAATCTAATCCGTCCAAAAAGGTCTCCCATCAAGAAAGTGTCAAGACAATAAATATAATGCCTGTTCGAACGTCAGGTGGGCCACAATGTGAATTTGAATATTTTAAGATGATGACCGTTGTTTTGTTTTATATAATGTGACTCATGTAATGATTATATAAACCTTATTTTTGGGGAATCTCATCATCATAACGAGAATCCTTTGATATACGGATTGAATGGCATGCACTCAACGGTAGACCCCACTAGAAGGCTGAAAATATATACACGTATGTGAACAAATTCCACGGCATCTCAGTGACTTTTACACGCTGGTTGATGACCTTTACACACAAGCAAGAGGCCGGATCCAATGCACCGCTTTGTTGGCAAGGTTACAATGCAATCTATGGGGCCCACCATCACACATCCAGTTTGTCCAACTGAAACGTATTGAATTTTTATTATTTTGGATTTTCAAAAATTCTTAAAAGTTTTTCTATTAATTAACTTATAATATCACTTAATGATCATTAGCACTTAATATTAGTTTATACAGGGGTAGTACCAGTAAAGAACCGTATAAGTCCGATTAATTAACCGTAGGAAGCCAACAAATACATCCGATCACTTGAACATCGGGTATAGCCCCATGATTTACTCACATAGGACCCAATTTAACCGACACATCGCTAACTAGTCAAAACAATCATGAATAAATTAAAGATCTAACTGAACCCGAGTCAGATAAGGCCTAGATCTTACCTAATAGACCAAATCAACCCCGTTACTCTTTTAGTCTAAAACCAACGGTTTAGAGTAATTATAACCAAATCTCTACTTTCAATAGCTACAAATAGGCTGCATTATGAACATAGTTATTTCAAACCCTAATCATTGCCCACGAGAAATCTTAATACCTAATTCATTTCAGAAATGTCCCGATTTTCTGAACAAGCCCTAGATTGCTCGTTGGTGGGCCACCAATTCCAAAACTATAGAATAATGTCCATCTTACTGGGCTCGACGTCCATCGTGAGAGTCAAACCTAAGTACTGTCTACAACCACTCAACTTGAGCTAAAGGACGAGTGCATGAGAAGTGCAAATACCCTAAAGGAAAAAGTTAAAAATTAAGTGAATTGGGTCGTCCACTCTTATGCGAAGTTGAGAATTTCGGACGGTCGGTTTACGATCAAACTTCACACGTGCAGTAAGGATATTTTTCTACTCATATCCGTATAGCTGCGACCCCGATCGACCATCGATGACTGTTGAACAGACTTCTAATCATATATGTCGATCGACGCATCCAAATGGCAGACCGAACATATCCATACGTAAATCATCATTAGGGCTAACAATCATACGGTGCATATCAATATGTACACCCTATAGTGGGCCCTATAGATTAGAAAAATCCTCCCATAGGGCTAATATAGTAAAAACCCAACCCTTGGGGCCATTTGCACCAAATCTAGTATTATAAAAGGGTCTCATTTGGGTATCCCCTCTCCCCATACGAATTTTCCCAAGAGTAAGAGGAAAAAAAGGGAGAAACGGAGAAAGGGAGAAGAAAAGGAGGAGAAAGGAGAAGAGAAAGATCTTGGGGTATGGGTGTTGGTGCACCTCCGCCTTCTCATTCCTTCTTTAGCCACCTTACCATAGTTTGAGTCATCATTGAAACTTTTTCGACAATGGTTTGAGGTAAGTGTTGAATCTTAAATATAACTTAGGATTTCAATACTTGTTTATCCCAAATCTTACAAGCTTGTATGCTTATTTAAACATTTCAATAATGATTTCTTAACACCATAACCCTACGGGCGCCGTGGATCGAGCGGTTCGTCACAAGGTGCGGACTATTATCCTTAGGTGACTTAGTACCAATTTTACTATGAGTTTAATTATTATAAATGTTAGGATAATGTACTTAAGTAATCTAGAGAGAACCTAACCAAAACCTTACATGATAGGCCCCCCTAGATTCCATGAAATAAATGAGTGTTGTTTATTTGTTCTTCAACATGATTGAGTTTGATTTTGGTGTGGCATGTTCATCCCATGTATGATTTTACTAAATTTCATGACATAATTAAGTGTTATTATTTACTCTTCAACATGATTAGGCTTGATTTGGTATGGTATGTTCATCTCATATGCGATCCTAGCATAACCTTTCTTGTAGCATGCATGATTGTATTAAGTATGTTAATCTTATAAATGATGTATAACTCTTGTTCGCTTCGCTAACTCCACACAACACACATACACATTCATTTCATTATATTGTTAGTAATTGCATTTATAGAAAAATCCTAATTTCTATGTTCGATGTATGAGTGCATAACATCTCTTATGTAGATGATGAATCCTAATTTGTTGAAGTACTATTGAATACCATCAAATCCCTTGGTTGGTCAGGAAACTGAGGTGAGACAAGGTGGTTCCGTTGGTAGGACTAACCTGAGGCTAGACCAGCAGATTTGGGCGGATGCAAATGGGCGACAGTAGTTGGACTACATGTGTCGTTTGTACCCGATGTCATCCGTCACGCACTCTCCTGGACTCATATGATTTAGTCCACTTACTGACCAACCATGTATGTTAACCATGTCTGCTCACGCTTATATGGAACCTGAAACACCCTTCAACCACTGAAGCCCATTGATAACCATCTAAAACTGATCCACTGACTCGAGAGCCGGGCATGGTGGAATAGGACACTGTGTCCGAGGTGTCGGCCTACACTAGGGTGACGAGCCTCCCCGTAGTGACCGTGATCGATCCCTCCTCTCAACACTCCTCATGTGCTTGAATCGGGGATGGAGAATCTGATGGGATCAAGGATCGTGGGGTCCCGACCTCATTACCAGTTGAGGGCAATGATACGTGGGGTGTACCAGTTTTTCCAATCTATTGGTTGAACGGAATTAACTAAATAATCGGCTAACATTATCCATGCATCGCATTAGCTAGGATTTAGCGACTCAGCAGTTAAGATTGCAATGAGGGTGGTTGGTCATACGTGATCGTTAGATGAAGTCGCTCAAGGGAGTGTTGTTGTGAAGGCATACATCATATCATAATACATGCATATGCATTAACAAGCCTAGTTAGAGATCTGTGAATGTATGTCTTTCATTAAATTCATTATATAATCAATGCTCGTTGTAACTTAAGGCTAATAGTAATCACTGAGTTGGCTACTCACTCTTACTCTAGGAAGGTGTTTTAAAACACCAACCAGACCCTTTACTAGATGCAGGTGAGGTAGAGTTCAACGAGCCGAGCGAGGTGAGCATGGATAGGGAAGAGGAGCCTCCATACTTCCAGACTTTCGGCGGATCCTTTTAATCTGAGTTCGGGCTACCGCGAGGTATGGGTTAGGGCTCTAGTCGCTTTGAGTCATGTATGAGTGAGACTAGTTCCATATTTAGATGACTTGATATTTGTGGTTTAGATACTTTTATATTTAGTGGCACTTGATACTAGATTATGATTTGCTTACGCTGCATGCCTTGCTAAACTCTTCATTCTTTATGAGATCATCCAAATATAATTAAAATTTGAAGCCCATTAGGGCACCCATGACACCTGAGAATTTGGAAGCCGAGTTCCTACACGGCTCCTAAAAATTCGAGGTGTTACACCAACAAATACACCCACTCACCTTCTCATATATATGCATTCCAAGACTTAGGTGGACCACACCATAGGGAACAGTTGGGATGGGGACACCCACCTTTAAAAACTTTCCAGATGCTTGTTGGGGCCCACTATGCTTTCTATATCTCATTCAACTCATTCAGAAGATGAGCTATACAAGGATAGAGTTACAACCCAAAATCCAGGCAACCCAAAAACTCAAGTGGGCCACAACACGTGATTTTAGATGTTTCAGGCATGATTTAAATAGTGGGGCCCACCTAAGCTTTCAATCGTACTGGTTTTCTCTTCCAAGAAAAACATGATGGGGAACACATGATGGATGGACTGGATGTCATGCAAACATCAGAGTGGACCCCACGCATCAAGAGAGGGGGGAAGGCACGTGCATTATTAGGGGTAAAAATGGACTGGTCAAGGAGAAGGGGTCAACTCGGACATCTGTATTTGTCGGGTGATCAGCTCCTTAACGGCCGAAAAATAGTAATCTATTGTTGGAGAAACCACATGTTTCTCAAGCTCGCCCATCAGAAGATGAAGTATCTCCACTTCTATCAGACACCAAGACCTTCCATGGTCCCATAAATTGTCGACCTGTTGCTCAGATCATCTCTTGGTAATGGCTCTCAAAGTATTACTTCGTACGGGACAAGACTATATTCTATTAAGGATAAAATGATAAAATGGTAATGATAATCATCCCCGGTTTTGTCTATATTCTACTAAGGAAGGAAGCTCCGTCTTAGTACTCAGATACGGCATTCAACGGTAGGTCGGCAAGTCGATGATATACTCAATGTTAAGGAAAAATTTGACCACGGCTCACTATGGAATCTAGGTTGGTAAATTACTCCTCATGATAGCTATATAGCCACCCTCAAGCGATCGACCTCAATCTTCTACTACATGTTTCCTCTGATTTCGACTACTCAGATCCTATCGAAGAAATCTGTCCGAGATCTCAGCTAAAAATCTCAGAAAATATCTGCGATACAGACCTATCCAAGATCTCAGCCAAATATCTCAAAAGATAAATACGATTTCATATACAATACACACCTACTAAATAAGAAGATTGCTATATAGGGTACTGTATATTTCAATTATAAATAAGAGCATCTCCAATGATAAAAGATAACGTATAAATCTTATCCAAAAATCCTAATTTCTATTAGACCTAGCTTGCCTAATTCTTACCTAGGCATGAAAGAGGGTCTCCTTAATCTTCTCGTGTACATATACCCGAAAGTCCAAAAAATGTCAACTAGATTTCAACATCAGCATCCATAGACAGAAGTTTGCGCTTATTATTTATTCATTTTTTTTTATTATTGCTTATTATCAACTTATACTGCATTTGCATTATTCTATATACCTAGTGCAACGTTGCATGTATACATATTCCCATGCATACTCATCCACCCACATGCAAACACGCATCGATGTGGGCCCATGTATGCACTCTATCTTAGACACATCCACTCGTACATCTGCATGCACAGAATCTAATGCAGGGAGGGAGGATGGTGATTTGCAGAGACGGGGGAGTAAATGCATTGGGCGTTGCAGAGGATCTCGGAGTAGAAGCATCTGTATACCAAAATGCAACAACAGCAGAAGCCATAACGGATCTTTAGTGGGCCATCTTGAACGTTGTTACAAATGAACGACGGGACGCATGCGGCAGCAAGATTCTTCATGTCCCATCTTGGAATTGCTGTCTCCCCTGAAATCTTGCGTTCCTTGCCTACATCCAGATGCATTAATACCGTTAAAACATAATTTTTTATTGGATCTTTTGGACATTTAAATTGATTGATCTGAACCGTTCATTGAGTCCAGAACACATTTCATAGGCTACCAAGAAAAAATGATGCTGATCGGAATATCCAATCCATCCTGGGTTTGGCCTTATTTTTTGTAGCCATTCTTTTTCTAAACCATGGATTGGATGGTTAGGATTGTTAACAAAAGTGCTCCTTTATCATCATAAGCGATCACGATGAGCCCTACCAAATACATGGATCAAATTGTTGATTGGACCTATTTGTGTGCAAACGATCCTGACTGTCCATATAAAATGCTACTGATCAGATGGTTAGGATTGTCGGATTGGTGTGAAGTTTGTATGATAGCCCTTGAGTGAGTGTTGAAAGTAATAAACAGTCTAGATTAATGGATTGGATTGTCTAATTGTCCCGATGCAACTAGGAGCACTATAACTTGCAGTGCTCCTCGAGTACCGGATAATTTCACTAAGGTTTGCTGAGCCCCCACGTGATATGTGGGGCCCAATGTTATGTGTGCATTACATCCAATCCGTGGATCATGTGCATACCTTTGTGTTCTCCTAAGTGGCCCAAATTCAGGCCGATCTAAAACTTCTGACGGCCACACGATGTAAATCTATATAAAACCGAATGGTATGGCCCACCTGAGTTTTGGAATGGGATGAATTTTTGTACGTCCATTCATCCTGGTGGTGTTCACCTTCTGAATAGTTTGGATGGACTGTCCATTTATGGACGGATTGGTTGCCATGCATCAGTTTCACTTGTTAAATTGATTTTCATCTTGACCATCCATTTATAAGCGACCGTTCACGTGGATAGGACTGTCCATTGTTGCAAGGGCCCTGTAAGATTGCCCTCTGTGGATCACGTCAAACGAACCATAGCTCGTTACAAACGCTGCACCCCATGTATGGATGTATAGATGGAGAGAGTGGGGCCCAAAATCCTCCCATCTGTTGGGCCCTACAATGAATAGCCCACTTTAGATTGGGGGTCCATTGGAATGATGGGAATGGGATGGTCCAATCGCTGTAAGTTTTTTGGGTGGGCCATCCTCAGTAGGGCCCAATAGAGAATTGAAAATGCCACTGAGAAAAGACTGATAGTGAGGCGGCCCTGCTGGCTCGTCTGCTTCCAAGACAGGGTTGGGTCTATCCCAATATGGCTTATCAATGGGCTGCGCCATATGACCCGACTCAGTAGTAGGGCTGAAAGTTGGGCGGGTTTGATCGGGTTGGTGCTCAACCCTAGCCCAACCTAAGGTTCCTATACCTCAACCCTAATCCAACTAAACCCAACCTTAAGTTAGGAATTCTTAACCCAAATCTAACCCAAGCGGGCTTGGTCTGGTTGGTCGGGTAGATACATGCTAATATTTTCATTATTACATTAGCCTATCATATTTAAATGCATGTTTTATTTTTCGTACCTATAATTTTATTAATTATACATGTAGTTATCTATCATAAGGAACTTTATTTTTTCAAAACAAACAATCTAAAATATATGACTAACTCCTTTAAAAATCATATTTAGTAGCACACAATCTATTTGAAAGAAAGAAATCCAGCTTAACTTGTTAAGCTTGAGTCATCCGAAATGATGTAGACCAATGAGACTTATGGCACTGAAATTTCTTGTGCCATCAACATTTATATATCCACTGAGTTTGGGTTGGGTCCAACAACCTGAGACCTTGACCCGGTCTTAACCCAAGTTTTGTCAAGTTAGTGCTTGTATAGCTCAAGCTCAAGACCGAACACGATATATCCTGCCCGAGCCCAATCCAATGTTGGGTTGGTTGGGTTGAACCTGGCACTTGGGCGGGCTGAGCCAATCCGACCCGGACAAGACCCGAATGAAAAACGGTTTTTGGGCACTGGCAATTCTAGAGGGGTGTGGCAGGATTAAGGGCGTCTCGTGCCTCTTCACGTAGTGATCCTTACCATTCATCTAGTATATGCTACCTTAGATGGGCCATGCCATGCATAAAGAACACAAATCCTAAGGGATCTTTGCCGTTCATTGCCGTTCAGTAGGCCCATCGAACCAGATAGACGGTCTGGATCATCACGTGCTGATGAAGAGAAGATGCTTACCTTCCAAGAATGAGATAGGTCAAGAGATTCCTAGACCCCATTATACTTGTGGTTTGGTAATGGGCATATGACATGATGATGGACGTGTATAAATACATACCGCCGTTAACGGAATTTTGCTAGTACCACGCGCACCTTTGCACGCCGTTCATGTGACCCAAGCTAGCAAATGCGTAAGCAGTTGAGGTGGGCCCCACCTTGAAGATTACCGCACAAAATGATGAGGTTGGTCTAAACATTAGGTGGAGCAACGACCATAGGAAAAGAAGCTTACCAACGGTCCGGATTAAATAAACGAATGGGGGATACAATACATTCGAGTGTATTGGTACAGCACACATCAGGATGTTGCCCTGTGGATCTATGTTCGTCTTTCATTGATCCAAACCGTTCATATTAAACGATGGGTCTCACCTTGTTTGGAGATGACCGTGAAATGGAAACTCTTGGGAGATTTCGATCCTATGATCATTTGACTTGTTTCCTTTCAATATGGACGGTCTCCTTGAACTTTGATTAATTAAAGGGTTGAAACATCTCCGTGAGAAATCATTTTTTTGGGTATTCCAATCCACGGTGAGGCCCATCATATAAACATTTTGGGTCGATGAAGAAGATCCACTACCTCAATCCAACGGCTAAAGTGCCGACCTATCCTATTTCTATACATCTGGGATGTATTCTAGCAAGTCTCTTTTCCATGTAGGTTTCTTTCATGGTGGGGCACGTTCGTTTGGCGCGAATGCGTGCATGGAGGGAGCGCTTGCGAGGCTAGAAAGCCTCATCATGAGTATTCACATACATCTCAATGAGTACATAGTTACCGTCCATTGAACTCATACAGCCAACGTGTCACTTTTACAGGACATCTGATCCGATTAAAATATAGGCCCCACATTGAAGATCATTTACCACAGAATTCTGGTCGATCTATAAACTATGTGGGCCACTATATAGAAAAACGTAGATGGCCAAATGGATACAAGATTAATGCACGAAATTGGATTTACTAAATGCCTACGTGTGGCCCACCTGATGAGTGTATTTTCCCCATTTTTTTCGTTCAATGGTAATTAGGATGGTCCCTTCATTTTGAAACGCTCGGATTTCATTTACAAGGTATGCGCCCAATGGCCTGTAACCTTGCGGTGCATTGAGGTGCATGCCACTATTCCTCAAAGAGGAGCAATGTGATACTCGGGTTGCCTATGACACATGATATGCAGCCACTCAGAAGTTGAACTCTTCCGATATATTAACTCAAGTTCAAACCGACTAAACTATGAAACCTACTGTCGTTAAATCACAGCCCTAATATAAGATTGTGTGAAGACTCCTAGACACTGATTGGTGGATTATTGTTTGTTGAAATAGACCGATTGAATATTTTTCGATTTTAACTATCAAATAAACGTCCACCGATCTGATAGTCAAATAATCAAATGAATGTAATGTTTGTTGACATTATATCTAAATTGGGAAACATAATTTCGACTGTTTCATTTGATTTCATTGTATGCCACACATGCAATCAGGGGTGTACACGAACCAAGCTGGCTCGACTTGACCCAAAAAAGCTTAATTTGGGCCGGTTCGGAGCTGAGTTTGAGCCGTGTTGAGCTGATTTTTTTAGCTCGAAAATGAGTTCAAGCTGGCCCAGCTCCACTCGACTCGAATCGAACTTAGATTGAGCCTGTTCAGTAACTCAGTTACTTTGATATTGATGTTGCTCACCAAGTGTTTAATGAAGTGACTTAATGAAGTGTGGCTGGTGGCAAGGAAGGCATGTATATAAAACAAACAGCCTTTTTTTTTCCTTGATTTTTATGTTGTTTAGAAGGTATTTGATAAAATACCTATAAAGCCATTGTTTTTATTTTATATATGGTGAGATTTTAAAAGTGTAGTCTAAGTATTTGTGAAAATGTTGCGCGGTCAAACTCGACTCGAACTTAGCTCAAAAATGGCCCGAGCTGCTGATCGAACCGAGCTGAGCTTGCCAGTCAGGCTCGAGGACCAAGCCGAGCCGAGTTCGAGCTGGGGTCAGCTAGTGGCCAAGTTCGAGCCGGGGTCAACTAGTGGCCGAGTGTAATTGAGCTGAGGCCAGCTCGACTCGATGTACACCCCTACATGCAATTTCTAAATAATTTTTTAAGTGTATGAGTATCACATCCATCCACTAGCCTATCAAAGTTCAACTGTCATAACTAATCTAAACCGTCACATTCAATTGAAAATAATAATAATATTGTTTAGGTCAAAATCTTGACGGCTCTCCCCTCAGTCTCCTAAACTTTGGATCACTTCAACGTCTTGATCCTGCACACTGAGAACAAGAAAAGGAAACCCTGGCTAAGCCGAAGGACCCTCCGATGCCTAAGTCAGGTCAAGGGAATCTGGGTCTAAGTTGAAAGGTAAAGGGAGAGTACAAGATGTTGCGTACCTGTAGCAATGGGGTCTCATTATATTTATACCTGACTATCGGATGATCTGGGTCCGTTAATCTCGGCACGATTTGCTCAATCATGAGGATTTTCGGATCGGGGAGATATTATATGCGACCCAAGGATCATGTATCATGTCATGCACATCTGTGGGTGAAGTAACCAGTCACATCCGCTTATGGTAGTTTCCAGTTTGGCGCATAATGCACTCACACTTTTCCCTAACCTCCGTTCGGGACATTTATAGAAAGATGAGGATAAGGATGAGCCGTCGGCTCAAACATCCTTCTTTAGAGGAAGATGAGGATAAGGACGAGCCCTCGGCTCGAACATCCGAAGACGAGCCCTTAGCTCGAACATAGCTCGGACATTCGAAGACAAGCCCTTAGCTCGAACATCTCATCTTCAAATGAAGATGAGCACGAAGATGGGGCCTTGGTTTAGTTTGCCGCTCATTGGTTGAAGCTTACCGTACCTGACCCAGGGTTTGGCTCGCAGGTCGCTCTCTTCTGCAGTGTTCATCATTTCGAATATTCTCGCGTCTGATCGGACTAAGAAGATGCTAATCTTCGAAACTATAAGAGGCTCGGATCTTCTCATAACAGAAGTCCCCTACTCTTCGAGGTCGAGTACGGACTCAAAGAGTAATCACACAGAAGATCAACCACCTCATCTGTTGAACCTTCCATGCATGCCAATATTATCATGGTCTAGCATTTAAAACGTTACCTCCTTAAGATTTCGTGCATGTGGACTATTCTTTAGCGGACACGTGGCAACGGTTACGATTCTGAATAACAGCTGAGAGCCTATGATAGGATGTCGCGTGTGCCCAAGGAAGCGTCTACATGAAGCTTCCCCTGCCCGTGCGCCATTTTGCATATCAGAACACGCTGTTCGATGTCAAAAATGTACCATCTGGCAGGGGCAGGGCCAGTAGCAAACGGCCACGTGTGTGCTGGAGTCGGCTCGCAACGATTCGATTGCGACCATCATTCTTCATAATTAATGCAAAGATTCTCTATGGCTTATATAAACTCCTTTAGGACCCGCTCTCCTCACTTGTATTCTGAGTTCAAGCATGTGCCAGAGGAGGCGATTACATGTGAGGGCGATTCCAATCAATTTAAAGTTTTCGGCGGGCGATTCCGACCGACTAAGCATTTCCGACAAAGGCGATTCTCAGTGATCGTCCGGTGAGTCTTTTCCTCTTTGTGCTTCTCTATACTCCTTTCAAGATGTCGTCTAATTTAGAAACGGTCTGGGATTTGAATGATGACTCCGAGCCAGGAAGTATTAATGATGAAAGAGGGGCATCCGAAGGCCCTTTTGAAGTTGTGACTCTCTTCCCTCCACTCCGGAGGTAAAATGAGGCAAGGGCTCAGACTCAACGAGCTGGCAGGAGGAAAACAGCCAAAGGCCCCTGAGCTCCAGTCACAGAGACCTCTGAGATGTCCGTGAGTGGGCGAGCCTCGGAGGCTATTCCGGGAGGCTCCATACTGATAGAGTTTCAGATGGAATGGATTTGCTCGGAGTTCAACATCCCAGACACTGTACGGATAAGGTCACCTGAGGCCCTAGACATTGTCGGTGCGCCTGCTGAAGGGGAGGTCGCCATTTTTCTTTGCACGTTACAATGTGGGCTCCGACTCCCTTTGCATCCTTTTGTCTGAGCTCTAACAGCTTACCTCGGACTGGTTCCCGGACAATTCACCCTCAATGCTTGGAGGGTGCTGATTTCTTTCTTTATCATTTGGCATCAAGTTGGGAATCCGGAGCTGACCCCGGATGATTTGGTGAGCCTGTACCTGGTTAAGTACGATAGTCAAGAACCATGGTATTATTTCGTAACCCGAGGCAGCAAGGGGTCGGGGATGGTAATGAATCTTCTGTCCTCCAACAAGGACTGGAAGAATAAGTGGTTCTGAGCTACGGGCGAATGGAAGGCCCCAACGGCTGAGCTTAGGACTTTAACAACTCGGGTTCTCACCCGATTTTCGAAGCTAGGTCGGAGTAGTCATTCCCTCCCCTTTTTTTCTTGGTATCCTTCTCTTTTACTTCAGTTAGACTGAAGCTTTCTTTACCCTTATAAATTTTTTGAGGGGCACACCACTCCTTGACTCGGATCAGAAGAACCGCATTACTAAGGCTAGGGCGCGATTGGGAGAGCTTCGCTCCTGGTCAGACTTGATCATCACTACTAACCTTCACTGGTCCGGGCTTTACAAGTCCCAACCCCTCCTAACGTCTTTCAGTAAGTTTCTCTTTTTTTTGAGGAGGTTGAGTTTATTCATTCAGTTGCTAATTTGTTATTCTTTGCACAGGCATGGCTGAGACATTTGGGTCTCGAAGGAGGAAATCTGCCTCGACGGTAGAAGAAATGCTGAGGACCGAGTCCCAGATGAAGACCACTGTTCGGAGGAAGCAGACTGCTCCTCACGGGGATGGCCCCTCTGGCTCAATTTTCATTTTTGTAGCCCCAATTGCAACTCCAATTTTCATTGTTATAACTCCAGCTGTGGTACCTGCCGAGACTCGGGTCCCGACAATCATTGTTTCAACTCCAGCAACCATAACTCCTTCCCTCCCACCTTCCATCATTCCCCCTACCGTAAAGGCTCCCCCTGTAGCCCCTGGGCCTTGTATTGTCGTGCCCTCTTCCTCCGGAGAGGAGGAGGCTATTAGAATGACTGATGATATGCTTTCTCCTCCTGACGCCAGGAATGATCTTGAGATCGAGGCTCAAGTCTCGGCAAGCAGCCGGACCGAGGCTAGGGAAGCAGTGGGCTCGGCCCAGGTAGGGACGAGTGGCAAGAGGTTCGAGCTAGGCTACCACCTGTCTTGCCTGGTGCCTTGGGCTACCAAACATGCCCCCGAGGAGGAGATAGTTAACCTTCTCACCAAATCGGACAGTTCCTTCTTGAATGACATAGCTTTCATTTTTTATACGATATTTTCTATTGCCTTTCCGCTTCTTATTTTTCATTTCTTTCACATCCATATGCTCATTCTTCTATTTTCATTCAGTCTGTCACGAAGCTCCTTTCGACTCGGGAGAGAATACGTGAGCTTAAGAAGAGATATATCGAGGTGGAGGTTCTCCGGAACGAAGCGGGAATCCTTAGGGATGAGGCAACTTTTCTCCGACTTGAGCAGGGCAAGCTGCGCCGGCAGCTTGAAGATGGGAAGGCTAGAGAACTCCAGCTACAAAGGGTCGCAAGTGACCTCGACGTCCGATGTGGAGCGGCGGCGGCTGAGCTGACACGGGCCCAGGCCCATGCGGATTCGTTAGCCAAAGAGATCGCCTAACTGGGTGAGGTCCCGGAGCGAACTAAGGCCTAGGCGGCGGAAGAACAGAACCGAGCTGTCTCGCAAGCGGTGGAAGAACAGAAACGAGCCGTCTCACAAGCGGTGGAAGTTCAACGGGCTAAAGATGAGGCTTCCATGACTGTGGTGGTGGTCGCTGCGATGGAGGCCTTTAAGACTTCAAAGGAGAGGGAGGCCAAGGCCACCAACTTTACAACTGTGGCTTTGATACTTGTATTGAAGCGGTCCAGGATCTGTACCCAGACCTTAACCTTGAGCCTTTGTTGTTTGACGACGCCGGAGAGAAGCCCTTTAAAGATGTCCACCCGAATCAAGCCCTCGACTCCCAAGCTCCTCCGACTGCATAGTTTTTAGTACTACTTGACAGAAACTCATTTTTTTGTGATGAATTTTATTTTCTGGCCCACTAGAGAGGGCATGTGGATGATAATTTTTGAATCTTTGGAAAGGACATTCAGATGATGATTTTTCCTTTATATATTAATTCGTAGTTAATCTTTGGATGTTGACTACTGATTATTGATTGCCGAATTAATTTGTTGACCAGTCATTTTATTTCAGGGCATGGCCGAGCCAACCCTTTGACGAGTCAGCCCCTTTCAATGCCATCTCGTAGAACTTTTTAAGCCTTTATGGCCTGATCATTCTTGAGTCTGAACCCCTAAGGGGTCGACTCGTCCCACGATTGGTGAGAAACTTTCGCTTCATCCGTTAGTCAGGCAATGAGCCAACTCCTCTGTAGGAGAGTCGGGTCATCTTTTGGCCTTACCCCTGATTTAGAGGGGATGCCTTGTCGAGTTTTCGTGGGATTACGCTCCAACCCCTTCTTTAAGGGGATCAGCTCATTTAGTCTGCCTCTACATATGAAAGACAACTTTTACTTAGTAGATAACCCGTTTGTGTAGAAAAAGGAAAGTTGAGACATGAATCTTATCGAAAGCCTTAAAGGCTGGTCGCTTGGAGGCGTACACTTATTAAGGGCCTTAAAGGCCAGTACATCAAGAATAGTAGATCTTTAGGTGCTCGGCATTCTAAGGGTGAGGGAGCTGACGGCCTTCAAGGTCTTCTAGGTGGTAGGAACCCGGTTTAGTCAATCGAACCAAGCGGTAAGGTCCCTCCTAGTTAGGTCCAAGCATCCTAGCCCCCGGCTCGACAGTGTTCTAGAAGACCCGATGAAGGAACAAGTCTCTTGAGCGGAACCGTCTGGCCTTGACTTTAGAATTATAGAATCGTGCGACCTGTTGATGTCGAGCGGTGACTCAGAGCCTTGAGATATCTCTGATTTCTTTAAGTAAATCCAAGTTAGCGGCAATCTGTTTAGAATTCTGATTTTCTTTGTAATTCTTCACCCGAGCAGTTGGAAGGCCAATTTCAACTGGCACCATTGCCTTCGAGGCGTAAGAAAGTGAGAATGGAGTTTCACCAGTTGAGGACTGAGTTGTGGTCCTGTAAGCCTAGAGGACGAATGAGAGCTCCTCGGCCCAACCGTCTTTCACTTTCTCTAACTTTGTTTTAAGATGATATTTGATAACCTTATTAACCGCCTTCACTTGTCCATTAGATTGGGGGTGCCGAGGAGAAGAATACGCATTTGTGATGCCAAGCCCTTAACACATACTTGAGAACTTGTCATTGTCGAACTATCGACCATTATCTGACATGATTGTTCACGAAATCCTAAACCGGCAGATGATATTTTTTCAGATAAAATCAATCACCTTCTACTCTGTAATTTTTGCAACGGGCTCAGCCTCGGCCCATTTGGTGAAGTAGTCAACCGCAATAATGACAAATTTGACTTGCCCCTTTCCTGCAGGTAGAGGACCAATGATGTCGATTCCCTATTGAACGAACGGCCACGGACCGCTCATGGGGGTCATCTCTTCTGCGGGCTACCTTGGTACAGACGCATAGCGTTAATATTTGTTGCACATCTGAATGTAGTTCTTTGAATCTTCATTGATGGTCGACCAAAAATATCCTTGTCGGAGTATCTTTAGAGCCAAGGCTCTGCCGCCAGAATGGTTGCTGTAGATTCCTTCATGAATCTCCCGAATCACATAATCGGCTTCGTTGGTGTCACGCCCCAAACCCGAAAATCGGATTTATACGAATCCCGATCGCCAAATCCGGTGCCGACAGCCTCCGTAGTACTCCATTCTCGACTCCTAGCATTCATATGCCAGGTTCCGATCCTGAGATCCTACAAGGAGAATTTTTTTATTTATTATTATTTTTTTTTTAAACGTACAATTAACTAGTAATAAGCATAACCACAAGATTATCCAATTCACAACAACAACATCGTCATCACATATTCACTAATATAATCATTTGAATACAATACTGAAAGGGAAATACATAAATAGAGAATCAAGCTCTAGAAGACCACCGCACGCTCCAAGCTTAACACTGCTGCAGCCTAACATCACCTGCACGCATCTATCGTGCATAAGCTTATAGAAAGCTTAGAGGGTGGTGTAAGTATGTGCACAAGGCAAGTGCCAAGTATTCAATACAATGTCATAATCATACAATACCAAAAACACTGATAATTCATAATTCGTACATCATTGAAATAAGCAGAAATACTGACAAGTCCATAAGTCAATAAATATCAGGATACGCAATATAGAACAGTTATGCAATAAAGAATCATAAAGAGCTAAATATCAGATGCCAAGGATGCAATGCAATATATAAATCCTGCTTTTTCTATTTGGGCCATATAAGGGCAAAAACATAGCAACTCAAAATATCATATGCCTGCGGATGTAATGCAATATGCGATGTGAATGAAATGACCATGGTTGGAGTGTGAAGTCGGGATGATAGCACGTAGTATCGCAGGCTACGGGGCCCACCACAAGGGACTTCTATCCAAACCAGTCCCATACCTAAATTTGGATAGTCAGACTCATCATGGTAAACTCCTGATCTCAGGTTAGTCGCGCGCCCAACCGAAATTCTTGCCATAACGAAGGTACATAACAATTAGTTACGCACCACCAGCCCGAGTGGATAGTGAATGAATGAATGAATGAGTATGCAACTCCTACTCAATAAGTCCACATATCAATATGGTTCTTCTCTGGAAAATCACCGGGGTCTATTACACTCCACCAGATTGCCGCCTCATCGCGCGCAACAAGGTGAGTGGAAGAGACCTCACTATCCGCCTGCCAATATCGCGCTCGGCTCGTCAATAGCGGACCCATTCCTCGAGCTGGTCAGACTCAGCCTAGCATTGCCCCCTCCTCTCGGACAGATAAGGCCACACCCCTTTCCAACCGACCAAGACACAGTGGAGAGCGCAGCCATCTGGTAATCGGCACTCAACACTCATCTACCCACTCGGTCTAGACGTTGGAGCAACCTCTGGAACCAAGAGGGTTTAGGAACTTTCACCCAGGGATATCTATAGCACCCCATGTAAAACAGATTTTCGGTGTCCCACTGGCCATCCACGATATGTCTGTGGAGGTTACGGCCCTGATGTCTCTAGGGCATACAGTAATCACAACACACAATGAAAGATGCATGAGTCATACAATCCAGTCACGTATCAATCCAGCGCAAACCGTGCGCTCATGTGAGACAATCTCCGCCTATCAGGGAGTCTCATAACAACCAGCACTATGGCATATGCAATGGTCAATCATATCTCATAACAGACATGCAGATGATGCGCATGGGCATGGATCATGATGCTATGCAGTCACATACTCATAATCGGCATCAATAACAAGCATTGACAATCGACATCGTTGACGTGGACATTTAAACAACATTGTCCCCAAGGAACGGCCTACATAAAGCCTAACATATAGTGGACTCATGGCCTCACACAAGTGCCAAATATACAACACCATGGACCTCACTCAAGAGTTTAATACATATCACGATGGGCCTTTCACATGGGCCTAACATACATTACAATGGATTCCATCGCCTAGCCCTCAAATGCATCACAGTGGCCTCATCACATAAGCCTCATATACATCACATTGGGCCTTAAACACGGGCTAGATACACATCACAACGGGCCGCATATACATCACATTGGGCCTCGACAATTGGAATCGGCGATCAGCCACGACAATCGGAATCGACAACCGGCCATGATAATCGGCCTCGATAATCAGAATTGATCAATCGGCTATGATAAGTGAAATCGGCAATCGGTCACGTTAATCGACAATCGGCCACGATCGGTAGTCGGTCTTGATAATCGACCTCGATCGGTAATCGGTCAATCGGCCACGACATGCAGAGTCAGCAATCGGCCACGTCAATCGATAATCGGCCACGATCGGTAATCGGTCTCGATAATCGGCCTCGATCGGTAATCGGTTAATCGGCCACGACACGCAGAGTCGGCAATCGGCCACGTCAATCAATAATCGGCCACGATCGGTAATCGGCCTCAATCGGTAATCGGTCAATCGGCCACGACACGCAGGATCGACAATCGGCCACGTCAATCGATAATCGGCCACGATCGGTAATCAGTCTCGATAATCGGCCTCGATCGGTAATCGGTCACGATAATCGACACCAATAATTAGCAGATAAACAAAGCGGGGTCCATAGATGATCAGCTGATCAACCATAGTATAAGATCGGTACTCGGCCGTGGTTATATCAAATTCGCTAGCACGGAGTCATCCGTCTACGGTGAATGGGGTCCACTTGTTTGGGTTAACTCATGAAGAGAATGGCCGTAACAAGGCCTAAGGGAAGGTCACAATGAGGACATCTAACCATCATTGCTCATCAATGTGGACGTCAAACCAACATTGTTACCAAGGAGTGGCATACATAGAGCCAAACGTAAAGTGGGCCCATGGCCTCACACAAAGGCCTAATGTACATCACAATGGGCCTCATACAAGGGCCTCATACAACTACCATGAGTCATATCAATGGGTCACACCAACGGGCCTCATATACACAACAGGTGGGCCCTGCTTATGGGCCATAAACACATAATAGGTGGACCATGCACATGGGCCTCGAATACGTTACATGGGCCTCTCTAAATGAGCCACACATACATCGTATTGGGCCTTGCCCATGGGCCTCAAATACATCACAATGGACCACAACCTATAGGCTCCAAATACACAATAGATGGGCCCTGCACATGGGCCTCATACAACAAGTGGGCCGCACCACGGGCCCCAAATATATCCGGATGGGCCCCATAGATGGGCCGTAAATACATCAAGGTAGGTCCCACCATAACGTTTATTTTCTATTCAATCTATTCATGCGGTCACAAGACCTAAATTCAAGAGGAAAACCAATACTATATCGATCTAAAACTCATGTGACCCAAAAGAGAATCCAATGGTAACCGTTTAATCTCCACGATTTTCTACAAGATGATATCTTTGTTCCTGCAAAGCATCTTACAGGCGCTGCAGTGCATCGGACGGCCTGTTCACCTTTCACAAATCCCATCCAGCGTCCAGCATCCAGGGACGCTAGACGGACGGTGTGAACCATACTTCTTTAAGGTGGGTCCCACATTGGCACTATGTACTTAACATTGGGGTGGGTCCACACATATGGGACTCACCAACCTAGGATAAAAATAGATATTTGTGTATTTATTTTATTTTATATATATATATATATATATATATATATATATATATATATATATATATATATATTTCCAATTAAGCCCACCTAAAAGGACTGCTAGGTGGGCCCACTAGGTGAACGGCATGTATGCAATACTTACGTTATAGGTGGGCCACTCATCATCACCAGGAAAAATAAAAGAGGGAGAGAAAGAGAGAAAAAGAAGCACCCACCTTTGATCTTTTTGGACTTTTTCTTCCATCAATGTATGCCAGAGATCCAATGGAGGAACTTCAACGGTTGAGATCGACTTAGGATGGTGGAGATGGGAGATAGAAAAGTGGGCCACATTTGCTCTCCATGAAAGCCATGGAAGTCCAGGCTCTCATGGTGCTTGGGAAAAATGAGAGAGAGAGAGAGGAGTGGTGATGGAGTAGAAAGGGATGGGTTCTTTTGACTTTTTGTAAGAAAAGAATGGGCTAAGCATGGGTTGCATTGACTTTGGGTAAGGAGAGGTAAGGATGAGTGATGGCTTGTGATGGGATGTACTTGACTTATGATTGATGTGATTGATGGGACATATTGTAGAGATTCCCTTGATACTTGCAACGCGCGTCGTTTTCCTCAAAATGCACGAGCGCACTGGTACAAGTCTCGGCGCGTGAACTGCGGCATCGGAACCGCGGTGACGGCGCGATCGCACTGGTACAAGTCTCGGGTCGAGCCGATTCTAATATAAGGAACACGACTCAGGATCACGTGCAAACGTCGATAATAAATCATGGGTCACGAAATTCGACCAAGAGGATCGCGAAGGCTAACAGAATGGTACAGGTTACGTTACGGGCCTCATAGCTGGGTCGGAGGCACCTGAGGTAGGGCTGGGAGTGCCCATTCTTATACAGAGTTCCATTTAGAATGATGTATCGCGCCACTCTGACTCTTAGTCACCTAGCCTCCAACCGATCCGAGGGGACCTCGTCAGACGTGAGGTAGCCATAGATCAGGTCCATCCAGCTTGGAGTAGCATCAACCGGATTAACTTCCTTCTTCTCTGTCTAGTTGATGCTCGGATGCTCTATGAATTCAACAGAGATTATTCGAGGGATCTTCCCATCTGCGGCCAAGGCGAGCCTTGCTAGGGCGTCGGCCCATGAATTTTTTGCTCTTGAAATCTGATGGATAGTGCAGCTCCATAATTCTTCTATTAATTTCCTCGCCTCATCTAGATAAGCAATCATCCTTGTCTCTTTTGGCTTTGTACTCGGTGGAGATGTAGTTTACTATCAGCAGAGAGTCACATCGAATTTGAGAAACTAAACACCCAGACTTGCCGCCAATCTGAGTCCTGCTAGTAGAGCCTTATACTCCGCTCATTGTTTGAGGCCTTGAACCAGACTCTGATCACGTATTGGATAGACGTAGAATTGGGTGCGATCAGGACTATTCTAGCTCCGGCCCCTTTGGTGTTGGACGACCCGTCTACATAGAGAATTCATCCCAGGTCTGACACCACCTTTTGGTCACCTAGGGGGACAGGCGGAGTCATTTTGACTTCAGTACTGATCTCTTTTACGCTCGGAGTGGTAAATTCGGCAATGAAGTTGGTCACAGCTTGTCCCTTAATTGTCGTCCTCAGACGAATCTGGATGTCGAACTCACCAAGTTCAATGGGCCACTTGGTCATCCAACCTAAAACCTCAGGCCTCTGAAGAACTTGTCTGAGATCAACACAATAATAGAATAAGCTTGGAAGTATAGACGTAACCTCCGAGCTGAAACGACAAGACTGAGCGCTAGCTTCTCTAAGGGTGGATATCTTCTTTCTACAGGTACCATAGTCTTGCTTACGTAATATACGAGGAGTTGCCTGCCTCCGACCTCTCTGATCAGGGCTGAGCTAACGGTTGAGGCTGAGACCGTGAGGTATATGAATAGTGGCTCACCTTCTTCAAGCTTGGATAGTAGGGGTGAGCCCAAATACTGTTTCAGTTGCTGGAAGGCTTGTTCACATTCTGATGTCCACTCTATCTTCTTATGACCCTTCAATTGTTAGAAGAAGGCGAGACATTTATCTGTTGCTCAAGATATGAAACGTCCGAGCATAACAACTCTTCGCATGAGGCACTGTATTTTCTTGACAGTCCAAGGTGAACTCATATCGAGGAGCGCTTTGATCTTGTTGGGGTTTGCTTCGATGCCCCTCTAGCTGACCTGGAACCCGAGGAATTTTCCTGATCCAACCCCGAGAGCGCTTTGATCTTGTTGGGGTTTGCTTCGATGCCCTTCTAGCTGAGCTGGAACCTGAGAAATTTTCCTGATCCAACCCCGAGAGCGCACTTCACAGAGTTCTGCTTCATCTGATACTCTCGGAGGACAGCAAACGTCTTCTCGAGATCTGTCAAGTGATCGAACACCTTAATGCTTTTCACCAGCATGTCGTCGACATACACTTCCATAGTGCGTCTGATCTGTTTGGCGAACATCTGATTTACTAACCTTTAATACGTCGCCCCAGCATTTTTCAGGCTAAATGGCGTGACCCGGTAATAGTAGAGTCCTTTATTTGTAACGAAGGTAGTTTTCTGCCTGTCTGAGGGATGCATCACGATTTGATTATACCCAGAATAGACATTCAGGAAGGAGAGAAATTCATGACCGGCTGTACTGTCCACTAGTTGATCGATCCGAGGTAATGGGAAGCTATCCTTGGGACACGCCTTATTCAGATCCGAGTAGTTTATACAGACTCGTCATTTTTCATTGAATTTTTTGACAAGTACTACGTTTACAATCTAATCGGGATAATATACTTCTTCTATGAAACCGGCATCGAGAAGGATGAAGATCTCATCGGCAATGGCCTCATAGCTCTCGGCATCGAATGGTCTTCTCTTTTATTTTACCGGTTTGTGGTCAGGGTCCACATTTAGCTTATGGACCAAGACGTCAGGAGAGACCCCTGGCATGTCCGCATGTGACCATGCGAAGGCGTCCTTGTGTTTCTATAGGAAAGTTAGCATTTCGGACCATTGCTCGAAGCTTAATGACAAACCGAGCTAGATGGTTTTACTTGGGTCTGCTTCATCAAGGGGCACTTTCTCCAGATCTTCTACAGATGAGTTCCGTGTGGGTCCTCTGGGATCTAAGATGTTGATAGCAAGGGCTTGCTTCACAGATCCCTTTTTTACTGCTATAACGTAACATTTCTGAGCCTCGTGCTGATTACCTCAGAGGTAGCCTAATCCACCATCGGCGGAAAACTTCAACATTAGGTGACAGGTGGAGATGACTGCCCTCATTGTGTTGAGGGAGGGTCTGCCCAGGATGACATTGTGTCCCAATAGTACATTGACGACAAGAAAATCCACCATAAGGGTGACTTAATATTGTCCTTCTCCCGTAGTTACTGGGAGGGAGATGGCTCCCTTGGAGATCACTCTTTCTCCGACAAAGTCATGCAGGGGGGTCTTCACAGGTCGAAGGCGCGACTGAGGAATCCCCATTCTTTTGAAAGCCTTAGAGTATATCACGTCAGGTGAGCTGTCGATGTCGACCAGGATGCGATATACTTTGTGGTTAGCTATGGTCATGGTAACTACCAAGGCATCATCATGTGGAAGCTGGATTCCGCGTACATCATCCTCGGTTAAGGTCAGGTTGCACGAGCTTACCTGAAGTTCCTTGCTAGGCTGCTCGGTCAAGTGGACATGATGTCCCTGATCAAACTTCCGAGAGTGGGCTTTCAGAGCCCTATTCGAATCTCCCCCACCGGACGTGCCCCCAGAAATGGTGCGAATTTCAGCTGGCTCTTGCTCCTGCTCTTCCTTCCAAGCGGCTCTTTCTTTTAGTATATCGGCGCTGATGTCCCTTGCCGATAAGGGACTCAATCTCATCCTTGAGATCCACACAGTCACCCGTATTGTGGCCGTGGTCCCGGAAGAAGCGGCAGAACTTGTGTTTATCCTGATGCTCCAGGTCGGCCTTCATGCAGACAGACCAATTCAAAAGTTTCTCTCCTCGGATATCTAGCAGAATCTGCTCAGCAAACGTATTGAGAGGGGTGTAGGAACAAAATTTTCCTTTTGGCCTCCGACTCGGGCAACTATCGCGAGAAGTGCGATTGTTAGACCCCTTGCTGGTCGGCTAGGCCTCTTCATTCATGGGCCTCTTCCCTTTGTTGGTCGGGTCTGATACTTGGACGTCCTTGAGGGCATTGGTGAATTCCTCAACATTAATATATTTTTGTATCTTGGCAATAAGGTCGGCTAAAGTTTTGGGTGGATTCTTCCCTATAGAAAAGGTGAACCTTCCCTCTTTCAAGCCCCCGAACATAGCAGAAAATGCCATCTTGTCATCATAATCTTCTACCTGTAGCGCTTCCTCATTGAAGCGCGTAATGTAATATTTTAGCGACTCCTTGGGTCCTTGCTTGATGGTGAACAAGTGAGTATTTGGCTTCCGACCCTTCTTACTACTTATGAACTAAGTAAGGAATAGTAGGTTGAGTTCTGTGAAGGTCCCAATAGAGTTAGGCTTAAGCTGTCGGTACCAGTTCCGAGCAGTCCATGTGAGTGTAATTAAGAACCCCCTACACATCATTGCGTTTATTGCTGTCTTGATTTACATCCACGATCGGTAAGCTTCCACGTCCACGGATGGATCCCCAGTCCTAGAGTCTTGGATGACGAGAGGTATTCGGAACCTTTGCGGCATCACCTCATTCATAATCACTGAGGTGAAAGGAGGTTTGGTCTCTTCCATCATGGCTTGAACGATCGCGGGGACCGTCGACGGCTGCTGCTTCTTTTTCAAGGTGAGGAACTTGTCGTTGAGTTTCGCAAACCGTGCTTCCTAGAGATCTTTGTTCTCAGCAACTATCTCTAGGGCATTTTCTATTTTTGGAGTCCTTTCCCTCCTCCGTTCTAGTTGATGACGGAGATCCGTAGGTGTCAAGGCTGAGGTGGCCAAGGCGTTGGTCGGAGCTTGAGTGTCAGTATTCCGAGCCAAGACTCTGATTTGGACCGGAGGAGGATTCTAATCCGATGTTGGTGCCTGGGGGCACTGGGGTGCTTAGGGCATCGTACTCCTCGGCACGAAGTGAGCCTCCACAACCAGACCGACCGGCTCGAGAACAAGATTCTCCTGAGTTGGGCGTGGTTGTGGCGCATATTGCTACTTCATCCTGTTCACTTCATCGTGCAGGGCCTGAATTTCGTTCTGCATAGCTCGATACTTGCTCGCCCGATTGCGAGAATACTGGGAAGGCCCCGGGGCTGATTCGGCATGAAGTAGTGATGAAGAACGAGTTTGCACATTTGGTTTTGGCTCCACAGCTGTCACTTTCTTCTTTCCTCTTGCCATTGTATTTAAAAATAGGAACCTAACCTTTCGTATCAGATTCCCACAGACGGCGTCAAAAAATGTTGAGGTCAAAATCTAGACAGTTGTCCCCTCATTCTCTCAAACTTTGGATCACTTCAATGTCTTAATCCTGCACACTGAGAACAAGTAAAGGAAACTCTGGCTAAGTTGGGGGACCCTCCGATGCCTAAGTCAGATCAAGGGAATTCGGGTCTAAGTTGAAAGGTAGACGGAGAGAGCAAGATGTTGTATACCTGTAGCAATGGGGTCTTATTGTATTTATACTTGACTGTCGGATGGTTTGAGTCCTTTAATCTCGGCACGATTTGCTCAATTAGGAGGATTTTCAAATCGTGGAGATATTGTATGCGATCCAAGGATCGTGTATCGTGTCATGCACATTTATGAGCGAAGTAACCGATCACATCCGCTTATGGTAGTTTCCAGTTTGGCGCATAATGCACCCACACTTTGCCCTAACCTCTGTTCGGGACATTTATAGAAATATGAGGGTAAAGACGAACCGTCGATTCAAATATCCTTCTTCAGAGGAAGATGAGGATGAGGACAAGCCCTCGGCTCGGACATCCGAAGACGAGCATGAAGATGAGGACAAGGCTGGGGCCTTGGTTTACGTCGTCGCTCATTGGTTAAAGCTTATAGTACCCGACCCAAGGTTCGGCTCGGAGGTCGCTCTCTTCTGCAGTGTTCGTCATTTTGAATATTTTCACGTTTGATCGGACTAAGAAGATGTTGATCTTTAGAACTATAAGAGGCTCGGATCTTCTCATAACAAATATTATTAATAATAAAATAAATAAATAAAAATCATTCTTATGCCTACCTTAACCTAATCTTGAAAAAAGAGAGAAAAAAAATAAAATAAAAAAGCAATCATAATAAGGCATGTGACAGGCATTGCCTTGGATTTTAAAAAGGGATCGTTGTAGTGGTACCGGCCAGATGTGGGGCCCATCAGTGACGTGTTCCTTGAACCCAACACGTCCATCAGATTGGTCGCCTCAAATAGCCCCGAGCAACAAAAATCAGCCCGATCGGGGGTGGGCCATAGCACATGCATGGAACCTGTTGAGAAGGAACGGCCACAGATGATTAGAGTGGGAGGCCTATCTTGTATATAGAATCCAATCCGTTCATACCATTCACTCAGGCCTGATGAAGGGTCGGGCTATAAATTAAGTTATTTTACTGCAGGTTTGGATTATATTGTGCGTTGAGTGTATAGGGGGTTTTTTAGGTAGCGCATTGATGAATAAGTTGGATGGTGTGAATACATTATGCGGACCCTACATTCAACAATACCTTCGTAAGGTTGGTAAGGTTATACATCCGGTCGATATTTCAGACCAAGCTAAAAATTAGATTGTTGTACCTTATCTCAAGTTGTTATGAGAAAAGTCCATAGGAAAGTGACATGTCATTACTCATTACAGAAGATATAAGAGGTGTTGAAAAGATTTTTTAAGATATTTGAAATACGTACATAAAAATTCTATAAATAATGAGAAGAATAATATAGGAAGACAAGCAAATCCAGCAAATAAATTAAATCTACTAATTTATCTTAGCCCACTTGGGAATCAATACGAAACCTCAATGTTGAAACGAGGTTGTCTTCACTCAATCTACCACTTGAGCTTGGTTTAGTGTGTGCTCATTCACTGGACTTGAGTTCTTTCATAAGAAGCATTTTTTTAGTTAGTCTCAATAATTAGTTGTAAGTTTTTCTTTTTATTTGATTACACTAGTATATTGAAAAATCATTTCTTATAAAAGGTAAGGCGCAACTCATCTCCAGTGGAAGAACTCTACTTTCTGATTATCTCTTAATTATTAGGTGGTACATAAATGAATATGTTGGATGGTGTGAATACATTGTGTGGACTCTACATTCATCTATACCTTCGCAGCCAGTTAAGGTTGTACCAAAGGTAGGTAAGATTGTACCGGTACCAGTACCGTTTTAAAAATATTGCCATACTGTAATGAAAAGATCGCCACCAATGAGGATTTCAGATTCGATAATTATATAATCCTGAGTAGGGTCATTCACTCAATGGATCCTGACATCATTAAATTCCTCATGAGGTATAAAATTGCTAGAGAAATATAAGGCAGAGCTGCTGAGATATAATTCCCATGGAGATGATATGATGTATGCTTACGCAAACTCAAGACAGGATAAAACAGTGTTGAATTTTAATATGACCATGCAAGGTAATGATAAAAGGAACTTGATCTACTTTTCATGGATATGCAAGTAGCCTGAAAAGGTGTGCATCTTTGAATTTCTTTAGTGATCTTTGTAAAGAAGCCTATACTATTTTCACTTCTCATTTGTCGTTCAAATTATAGTTGGTTTATATCTTTACTAAAGTAGTGTCTATATCTCAACTTCTTAATATTGTTTTCAAGCTGGGTATGATTGGCATTTATATCATAATTTGGGAATGAATTATTATGGCATATACGTATATTTTAAAAAAAAAAAAAAAATTAGGACTACTGGACTCTTTTATAATTTATAAATATAGTAGATTGAAATGGCAAAAATCTTTAACCCTAATTTTCCTCCCTACATTTACAATGTACTGCACACAAAAAGAAAAAGAAAGTTATCCTAATTTTAACTGTGTACGATACATCCTCACTTTTTTCCGTTTCCATGAGCTACTCGTATTTTAAATATGCTTTACTTTTTTTTTTACCAATATTTCAACATTATCCAATGCGATGGACATACGGAGCAGATGCAATCCTTTAGGGCATGGGATCTTTAATAGTCCCTCAAATGTGCATTTGCAACTCCAAAAATAGAGATGCAAAGCTGAATATTAGAATGGAAGAATAAATAAATGGCTAAGATCGGCCCAAACACACCAATTTTTTTCCTACATGGGTAAATTGTTAAAATGTTGCAGTAACTTGTACTTAAAAAATCTGAACGGTCCCTTCTCAAGTACCTATATATTTTAAAAGAAAAAATTATCCTTTCTAAACTATGTAAATATATATAGCAAAGATTGTAACAAGTGTATTTGAAATTTTAAAATAAATAATTAATAATAACATTTATTTTTTATTTTTTTAATAACCTAGCTAGAAAAACCTTAAAATCTGAAAATCTGCTTAAGACTTCAGGTGGAGAAACGACCTCAGGTAATTTGTCGTCACAATTAATGGTCAAAAGGAATTATTAGGTAGGTAGAAGCCAATCCGTTCATTAGGCAAGAGATTATTTGGATATTACTGACATAAGATATATGCCTCATTAAAACTTATATGGGCGACGCCAATCTAAACGATATAAAATTGCTCCCAAAACCACTAATTTCATTCAGTATGGCCTGCGTAGGTTTTATATCAGGCTGATTTTTATATCTTCTCTTTATCCTAGTGGGTAACGCTTGATTAACGGGTTTGATGAAAGATACAACTCAAGATGGCCACACACACCAACCTATGGTTACTATCCCATCCACATTGTTCCATAAGGTGTAGCCCATCTGAGTTTCGGTCTCAGGGCCTAAAATCAAGGATGGAACCTGATAGATGGAGTGGATTTCACTCATACAGCATGGTTGAAATAAGGCGAGCGAAGTGGGGATTGGGCCTACCCACTAGCTTATGTATTGGCCTATGGGTAGAGGTGGGCAAATGGACCCGATCCAACGGATTCAACCCGTTCTGCCCCGATTTGAATAGAACCAATGGCATGGATCGGTCAGGTTCAAGTAGGATCAGACAGATCTGAACGGTAATCGGATCGAATTCGGATAAATAGCAAATCCAACCGAACCGAATCGAAATCCAATCTGTTTAGATCCGATCCGATTCGATCCGGACCGGACTAGTTGTAGAACTAGTACATTACAAGTTTACCCCTCCCCTATATTTATAATATAAGCCTATAACTGTAAGCACGTGTCGTGCAAAGACGAGCATTAACGCTCCTTAAGCTTTGAGTTGTACGAACGGTTCACAGGATATCAAAGTTATATGGGCCCCACGGTGATGTATTTATTATATCTACACCGTTCATATAGTTTTAGAGATCATTATAGAATATTATCCAAAAAATAAATTATATCCAAGATCATCTAAACCACACTACAAATAGCAGCTGAGAATGATTTTTCAAATATGGTCCACTTGATAGCCAGATCTATCTTATTTTTCTTCTCAGGCCTTAAAACAAGCTCGCCAAATGGATAGACAGTTTGGATATAACAAATATCCCATGATATGATTTATAGTCTGAACCTACAGAAATTTAACGTCAAAGCGTGCACAACATGTTACAGTTGTCGCATTGTGCACGTTTACAGCTGTAACGCCTCGAGCTCCAAGTTGTACGAACGGCTCAAATGATATTAACGTTACATGTGGGCCCCACAGTGATGTATTTTTTTATATCCATACCGTTTGTCCATTTTTCATGATCATTTTATATTATTTGGGAAAAAAATGAATCATATTTAAAGATCAAATGGACCACACCGAAAATAATAACAAGGTTAATATTTTCATCATTAAAAAAGTTGATTCGAATCACACCCAACTTGATCCGACTTGGTTTACCTGACCTAGTCGGACTCGATTCAGGTCAGGCCAACCGGGTGTCGGATTAGATTGAGTCATATGTCTCAGACCCGGTCCCGGATCGGATCGGATCGAGTTCAGGTCAATTCAGCTAGATTTTGGACTGAATTAGGTTAAACCCAATCCGATCCAACTCGGTCCAATGCCCACCTCTACCTATAGGCTTCAGTAGTTAGTGAAAATGCACTCGTAGTTAGTGATCCAGACCATCCACATTCTGGCCTCCCTATGGATGGACACAACAAAAGAAATGTGTCGGCTTGGATTAGGTGGCCCATTGAATTTTGGCCTTCAACCATAAATGATCATACATATTTTTTTAACCGTCCATTTGGTTACCATTCATTGAGCATGCAGATTCATTAATATGTTTAGCTTCTGCTTATCTACCACCCATCTGATATTCAAGACCGTTGGATGTGGTTGTTATGTTGAGTCCCATCGTGTATGGAGGGTACCACAGCAAATCTCCCTGATAGAAAGATCACGGCCGCTAATGTTAAGTACTCTTTCAGTGGAATGTTGACGGTTTATGTATTTCTCATGATCACAAACTTCCGTATATGGGCCCAGATCAAAGGATTAAGATTAGTAAACTAGCTAGTGTGGGTACATGTCGTACGAAGACGAGTTGCACGAACGGTTCAAAGGAGATCAAAGTTACATGGGCCTTACAATGATGTATTTATCATATCTACACCGTTCATCCATTTGGTGAGATCATTTTAGACCTTAATCTAAAAAATGAGTAATTTACAAGGCTCAAATGGACCACACCCACAAATAGCAGTGGGACAATGATTCTCATGTTAAAACATTGGTATGGCCCACCGTAACGTTTACTTTCCATCCAATATGTTCATAAGGTCACACAGACCTGGATGAAGAGAAAAAAATAAATATCATATTGATCCAAAATTTCTGTGACCCCAGAAGGGTTTCAATGGTAAGCGTTCAATCATCCATTGGTTTTCACAGTGTGGTCCACTTGATTTTTGGATTTGTCTTATTTTTCAGATCAAGCCTTACAACGAGCTCACCAAGTGAACGGACGGTTTGGATATAACTCATATCTCATGAAGGGACCCACAAAACTTGGTGACGTCAACACACCAGTAGATCCAACCGTCCATCAGAACACCACTATACTGATGACCTAGGCAACACCACTATACTGATGACCTAGGCCAAGAATCAAGTTGATCCACTGGTCAAGTGGGCCACAGTTTGTAAAACAAATATACAGTTCTAAAAATTTTGGCTGAAATCATCTACAAGTTTCAAATACTGGGCTGCACATGGTTGGGACCAACCTAATGGATAGATTAGATCTCGCATGTGCCCCAATATAGACGTGGAACCGTCAAAATTGGGTGGGTCCACATTGTAACCGTGGTCATGGGGAAACGGGGCTCCACCATGATGTATGTGTTTCATCCATTCTGTCCATCTATTTTTCTGGTTCATTTAATGGTATGAAACCAAAAATGAGGCACATAACAATCTCAAGTGGACCGCATTACAGGAAACAGTGTTGAATGAACGTTGCCCATTAAAAACTTTTTTGGGCCATAAAAGTTTTGGATCAAGCTGATATTTGTTTTTTCCCTTAATATGGGTCTGTATGACATAAAAAAGAGATTGGATGCTAAATAAACAATATAGTGAGCCTTAGGAGGATTTTAATGATGAATATCCAATCACTATTGTTTTCCTGTGGTGTGTTCCACCTGAGATTTATATCCCTCTCGTTTTTGAGTTCAAAATCTAAAATTATCTTTAAAAATAGATGAACAGAATGGATGAACATCATGGTGGGCCCACAGAGCACCGGGAAGTAGCCAATCCGTTTCCGGTCACGGGTACCCTACTTGTCAGAATTGAAAACTATAGGTGCTGTGGTTTTACGATACTACATGATTTCTCATGGTAGTAACGTCGTTTAGTAGAGCAGGTATGCATTGCATGTGTTGTTTCTATCCAGGAATATTGCTAGGGGTGTACACGAACCGAGCTAGTTCAGTTAGCTTGCTTGACTTGGCTAGAAAAACCTCAATTTGACTCGTTTGAAGGTGAGTTCGAACCGAGTTGAGCTGATTTTTGAGTTCGAATGAGTTCGAGCTTGCCCAAGCTCAACTCGACTCTGATCAAACTCAATCGATGACTCAGTTACTTTGATATTAATGTTACTCACTAAGTGTTTGATGATATGACTTAATGAAATGGGGTTGGTGGCAAGAAAATATGTATATGAAATAAATATCTTTTTTTCTTGATTTTTATATTGTTCAAAAAGGTTTTTGATAAAATACTTATAAAACCATTACTATTGTTTTACATACATTGAGATTTTGAAAGTGTATTCCGTATGTTTGTGAAAATGTTGCGCAGGCAAACTCGACTCGAAGTGGCCCGAGCTGCTGAACAAACCGAGCCGAGTTGGTCAGTCAGGCTCAAGGACTAATCCGAGTCGAGCTTGAGCTGGGGTCGACTAGTGGCCGAGCCAAGTCGAGCTGAGGCCAACTCGACTCGGTGTACACGCCTAATTATTAATGCACACATATGGTGGTCTGGTCGTATTGCTTTATATTTATAAAATAGTACGGTATCTTATGGGTACACCATCAATCACCCACTCTTTGGACTATGATATTTTAGTACCATTGAAAAAGTTCATCCAATGTATTATATCAATGATAAAATAAAATAATAACTAGAAAAGTGAGAAATATCCATTAAAAATTACAACTTGGCTGGTCATGAATCAAAATTCTACTTAATCAAATTCAATGATCATGTCCACACATAAAGTGGGTTGTCTACTATATATTACAGGCCAAATGTTCATGAGATGTTAAATCAATGACTTGGTCAATTTATGTTTTTAACCTAATGCACATGGTTTATAGGTGATTGCATGCGTCCCCAGGGAATAGTCCCCCTTCAAGAAAGGCGGGATACCGTGTTTTCATACAAATTTTATGCTCTTATTAAATACATTAACCTTTGTACCTAGCATAGAGAATTCTAGAAAATATTCTAGTAGTGTTATTTAGAATCTTTTAGAGTAATCTGGTATAATTTTATAAGGAGATCGTAGCAAAAAAAAAAAAAGTATTATCAACCGTTGGATAGAGTAGTTAGAAGGAATCATCATCGTTTACTTCGATGTTATTGAATATAAATAGATGCTTTGGTGTCACTCTCATTTGTGTCTCTCTTGCATTGTAATGGCATTTGGTAGGAAACACTTGGTATTTGTAAATAGGAAATGAGTTGACTCATCCATGTGGGGACTATAAATAAAAGTGTTGTGTAATTAATCTATGCTCGAGAGGCGGCATGTGGACAATAACATACATCCCAAAACCCACACAATTACTAAGAGAAATGATAGATTCAATCCCTCACATGATCGAGAGGCAGTATGTGGACAATAACATATATACATCCTAAAACCCACAATGCTAAGAGAAATGCTAGATCCACTCCTTCACATGCATGAGTTGATGTATGGCAGAAATCGATACATATCACCAATTAACAGTGTAGTTACGTGTGCGAGAAACCAGTATGAACCATGCAAATAGTATTAGTGTTGAACGATATGGTACACCTAAGCCAAACGTGGATTGCATGCGACAGGGGCATGCACTCCATCCATTCATAACATGCATGGACCCAACATAAAAGTTTCATGTGAGAGTTTTGAAGGTGCGACTCGTTAATACTCTTTTTTAAATAAAAAACCAGTAAGTGGTCCAAAAAAAAGCCACCCGAGTCATTGCACTTGAAGATATATTTTATTGCTTTTCCTTTTGCAATACATCTTTTTCCATAAATGTGGTTGCACAAAATCGTACATATGGCTTTAAAGGAAGTGATGAATGACATGTAGCCCTAATTTGTGTAGTTTGGGATTATGTAGAATCGAACTGTACCGTCGAACCAACCTTGGAACCAAATCGGGAACCAGGCCATCCCAAGTAATATATCTTGATTCTCTTCACGCCGCCCCTGCTACCCTGACGCAGGAAAGAACGTGATGAGGTTGATCACCATCTTCCTCGAGGATAACTACTCTGAACCCACGGAGCTTCTCTAGACTCCTCACAGAAACTTCTCGAATCCATGAAGAAAGAAAGCAAGAGAATTAAAAATAAATTATAATAAAATTCAAAATTAATTAATGAATGCATAAAAATGAATTCACAACCCTTTAAATAAAGGTACCAAGCAATAAGAAAGAAATTAGAATCAAACTACAACTAAAACTCATAGAATCCACGACTTATTATAAATAGTAAACTTACTATTTATAAACGAACGTGATATCTACTAGTGCGCAAGGTTTTCGGCCAAAAATAGTAAGTGTCCTATTTGGCTTCACCAAACCTTTCTCCTAATTATTCTAAGCACTTTTCATGTTGGACACAACTCTTAAAGCCCAACGGATGAAAAGTTATAATCAAAGTAAAACTTACTGCTAATAGTAAAAACGAAAATAAAATCGGGAAACGACAATCGATCCAGGGATTTTTCACAAATTCGGGCTGCGCAACCCAGCGTGGCTGGGTTAGTTAGCTAAAGTAGCTCATTCTACCCCAAAATCATATATTTTACGTTAGATAAATCATTCCGGATTGTGAGATACGCTCGATCTAAGATCCAATGGTCCGGATCACTTTTGTCAACGACCGGGCCTTTTCTGATCCATCTTGGCCATGAAACTATCTGTGACCCGCTCTACATCATACCCCTATTTCATTATCATATGTCACACCGCCCCTGCTACTCCTATTTCATTATCATCTCTCTCTCTCTCTCTCTCTCTCTCTCTCTCTCTCTAAATTATAAAAAGCCCAAAACCATAGAATCGATCCGGAATTGAACTAGTTTTTATGGTCCGGTTCTGGCTCGGTTCTAGGGTGCAAACGGTCCGGTTCTGATTTCAATTTTCCTGGAACCGTTAAGAACGGTTCAATTCTAGTTTCACCCCAGAACCGAACCGACCCGTGTGTACCCCTATATAGAACAAGTTATCTAGGCAAGGTTGTTTTGGAATTAAATGGGTATACGAATATGATTACTAAAGCACCTCATATTTTACCTATTATTTTTTGTTTTGATGCTTCAAGTCTTCGAATCTTCAGTCTTCAATATCTTTATATAGAGGCTCAACCGACTCAAAATACTCTAGCTCCCGTAGTTAACAAAACCAAGGCATTAAAAGCTTTACCCTTGGAAACAAGGCTCAGGTGTGATAAAATAGCTATTCATCAAGTATTGTAGGTCAGGTTAATCATTAGGTGGGTTTGCATTTATATTAAAATGACAAAAAAAAGGATTACAGTCCACTCTTTTAATCATGCGAATGTGGCCCATTGGATCATCATATCTGCCTCATTCTTGAGACATAGAGTCTGTGCAATGCAAATTGCCTTATGAGTAGCTCGGATGTCCAACAATATGCCTTCTCGAGTAGGAAGCAAGTGCACTCTAGCACGTGCACTTAACTTTTCTCAAAAGACACGTGCAGAAGGCCAGAAAGGGGAATGCATTACACCAGTACATGAGTTTATCCCCTATGTGACTAACGAACCAGCGTGTTTTGCCAACCATTGGTGTCACATGTACGGTGGCTTGATGATCAAAATCATCCACAGTGGAACTCTTTATTGCACTGAAGGGATGATTGTTGCCACAATTTTCTCTAGATGAGTTTGGAACTATGAATAGAAGCTATGACTCTCATTCACTCTAAAAGGAGACCCTAACATAGGTATTTTCTTTACCTTTTTTCTACCCGGATTTTTTTTAATGTGCAAATGAATACTTGTATACTTGCCTCAATGTCTAGAATTCCCTACCTTACATTTTACATTGATCAAAGGAAAAATAATAATCTTTTGTCTTTGCTAAACTGACTTAAACTCCTTTTTTTTTTTTTACACCCACACTCACGCCATAGTGGGATTTCACCACCTATGGATACTCGAATCCTTGACCACGTGTTGAAACTCCTTAAAGTCTACCACGGTAGCCAGAGTAAGGACCCGAATTAAACTCATTTTAAAACCTTTTTGTCTATTCTTTTTCTTCTTATTCAACTGTATTGCACCCAACATTTTCATTATCCTTTTTGTGTGTGTGTGTCTCCATTAAGGCCTATTGGATAGACCCAGCGCAACCAGTTCAAAATCCATACAGAAACTCCAGTCACACCCCATGACAACCCAATTTGTAAATTGAAATGAAACTTGCGGTGGTTTTCTGATAATGTTTCCACATGCATGCATCTAACTTAGCAGTCGAGTCAATGTATGCTACCATGTTACAATCGTGTGGTATATAGATTTTGGTAAGGATTAAAACTAATCTTAAAGACCCATAGTTCATATAATCCATGATCTCTACTTCATAATTATTGTCAATTAAAATGAGAAAAATCATTTTTAAGTGGCAAGTCGAGCTTAAGCTTTATCCTAATTGAGGTTGGTTGTAGGAATCATGTTTTGTCGTTTCACTCTATCGAGGACTATATCATTTGTTTAACTATAGGTCATCATATCAAATCTTTTCTCAATACCTCTAGTGATGTCTTTTTGGGTGTTCTCAGGACCCTTTTAGTGCCTTCAGCTTAAACCAACTTACTCTTAATCAATGTAGTTTTTTGTCTCTATTGCACTGGTCAAAACTATCCAAGTTCATTGCCTCATCTTATGATGTATTAGGGGTATTATAACATGTGCAACTTGTTTGGCGAAAAAATAGAGATAAAAAGGAGAGAGACGAAAGAAAAGAGCCACGAACTACATGGAGAGAGGAGTGCAAAGGCATCCTATGGTGGGCTACCCATCCCACCTTTTCTGACGTTATGGCCCACTAAAGCTTTAGACCTACCTTGCCTTTGGACTGAAGTTCTAACATAAGCCAGCATAAGAGATGTACAACATCCATATAACACTATCACTAAGATAGGTCCTACAAAGCTTTTGTTGCATGGTCTTCCTGCGACCATATTTGCATGTAGGGTACACATAAAGAAGAAAAGTAGAAGTGGACTACTCGTATAATGAATTCGAAAGATAAAAATACTCCTAGGTTAGAGGGCTAGCCACAGCCTAAAATACTTGTTAGAGATTTTTCTTTTACATTGACTGTATAGTTCTAAATCAAGAACCCTAATTAGGGATCTTTATTTTTATTTTTATTTGGGGATTTTTCATATTTTAAAAAAAAAAAAAAAAAAAAAAAAAAAAAATCCTATTGAAATCCCTACTTAAAAGTACAATTTCTAAACTAACTCAATGTTTCACATGGGATGCAAATATCTTCCCCATTCACTTAGAATAAATTCCTTTCAATGAGATTGAAAACATTTCTTGTTTTAGGAGACATTATCTCATCGATACACACATCTCATATATATGGATGCATACATCATATTGATTGTTATTTTGCTTTGCAATTTTCAAGTCATTTTCTCAACATGGAGAGTTAAGCATTTTCTCAACCATGTCGAAGGTTAGAGTTTAATATTGAAATAAATATCAAAGATTAAAGCTACATTGATGTTCGCATGATCAAATACAAGTTAAAATCAGAATCGATAATATCATCTATCTTATTACCCTAAATTGCATTCTTAGATATGAAGTGTTCATGTTCTCAATACCACCCATAGACTCTATATTCTTATAAACATGCTTCATTAATGATCTTTCAGTATTAAAAATTGGATTTGAATATATGTTAATATTCATTTAATATACACCCTGTTCCTCGAATATTTCTTGCTGTAGCTCGGGTAACATAGAATCCAAAAGATGAATGGTTTATATCATCACTTAAAATGCAATCCAATGGTTAAAACCAGCTATCACACCATTTTTTGTAGAGGGCCACTGAATCCTCAGAGAACCCCTCTCCAAAAATTTCTCTCCCTCTTTCCCTCTCCACAGGCGTCGCATGTGCCTCATAATTCCCCAGTGCCTATGACATGATGTTTTGGCACCCAACATATGGAATCTAAGAGCATGGGCTGTTCTTACAGCTTCCTACTTGGAATTTAGATGAGAAGGCGTCGAGTCCAACCGGTTAGGTTGAACCACAAGTTGTGCCCCACGCAGCGGATATCTTTCAACATTTTCATGTGCATGCAACATCCGATCTGTCTAATAAGTTGGGCCCACTGCGAGGTTCTCAGTATGCAAAAATCAACCCCATCCACTCATTGAGTGGACCACACTTGTATTTTGCTATTTATCAATGGATAAACAGTTTTCTATGGTGTAGCCCACCTGATGAGTAGGTGTGGCTGATTTTTGCCCTAGATGATCCTAATGATTGGGCCAACCAATCAGAAAGGTTAGGACGATCCAAAACTCATGCAGGCCACACAAAACTCCCCCAGAGTGGACTGTGATGTAATTAAAGTTGTACACCAGTCGAATCAAGTCAACCTTGGCACAACTTAGCTTGGCTCACCTCGACCAGCAGCTAACCCAGCTTGAACATAGCTCGGCTTGGTCCTTCAGCTTGATTGGCCAACTCGGATTGGTTTGGTTAGCAGCTCGAGTTAGTATGAGTCGAGTTCGCCTATGCAACATTTTTTTAAGTGCTATAATGCATTTCTAAGTTCTTACAAAATACAAAACAATAATAATATTTTACGGATATTTCATCATACACTCAACAAGTAGCATAAAAAACAAGATATGAGGCAATCTTGTAATATGAAGTTGGTATTTTTATAGTGATTTGTTTTGTATTTATTCCTTCTTTGCCACCAGCTAATTCTGCAGATAATGTATACTCCTGAAACCACACTTCGTTGAGTCATTTCATTAAAGACTTGGCAAACGACATCAAGATAAAAATAATCGAGTCATTGAGCCAATTTGAGTTAAGGTTCGAGCCAAGTCAAGTCAAGCTTAGGCAAGCTCAAACTCAACTTGAAATTTTTTTGAACTCCAAAAACCTACTCAACTCGGTCTCAATCCAATTTCGAGTTGAGGTAAGTTGAGCTGACCGAGCTAACTTGACTTGTGTATAGCTCTAATTATATGCCATCAAATATTACTGAGTGTAATATTAGGTAGGCTACAAATATTGTTAGGTTCCAAAAGCCCCCATGAAGCGTCCAATGGTAGGCATTCAATCCCACTATTTCATGTGGTGTGTTCCATCATTGTTTTAGATATGCTTAGCTTTGAATTCATGTCTCATTGTGGGCTAGCTTGAGAAATTGATGGAGGGCGTGGATATGCCACAATCTATCCGTGGGACCAAGTAGCTTATGATAAATTGGAAGATTGATCAGCAATTTAACATGTTATAGCAAATTCTCTGTGGCCTATATATATATATATATATATATATATATATATATATATATATATATATATATATGGAAAAGGTACTATGCGCTCGACCATGCTATAAGCTCTCATGAGGTTGAGCTGTGTGGGCCCCACCGTGATGCGTGTTGACCATCAACACCGTGCATTTGATGGGTACCCTTTAAATTATGGGATATCCCAAAAATCAGCTATATATGGAACTCAGGTAGGCCATACCATCTAAAATCATTTGAAGATACCGTTAAAACATATAAAAGCAATTGGTGGGGCCCACTTGAGTTTTGAATGCTGCTGACACTTGGTATGACCCCTCATCCTAGTGGGACACACATAATGGATGGGCTGGATTTGCAAACCACATCCTGGTGGGCCATTAAAATGATTATGAATATTTTAATGGTGCACGGCCCCTCTCCACTTCTGTATGTGGTGTGGCCCACACAAGTCACGGATTGACTTGATTTTTGAGACCTAGGGCCATGATGGAATGGTGCATCTGACTGATGGGGTTGATGTTTAAAATGCATCACGGTGGGGCCCACACAGCTCAACCTCATGAGACGAACTCATGAAGCCGAGCGCATAATACCTTTTCCCATACATATATATATATAAAACCATTCATCTTTTTTCCCACTTAAGGTATATAATGATGTTTGTCATCAAAACTATTCATACAGTCACATAGGCATGGACAAAGGGAAAACACAAATATCAATTTGATTGGTAACTTTTGTAGCTTTGAGAAGTTTTCAGCATAGGCATTCAATTCCCACTATTTCTATGACGTGGTCAACTTGATCTTTGGATATTCTTCAATTTTGGGCTCATCCTCTAAAATGAGCTGATGGATGGTATGGATAAGATACATGCATCATAGTATCATAGTGGACCCCACAAGAGTTTATTAAATAGGCAATCCCTATCAAGATTTCCGGCGGGTGGACCATAACATGTGGTCCAACCGGTTGGACTTGAGACTTTCTCTACTTAAATATGACAGATGGATCACGATGTAATGACACCGATGGTATGCTGCAACATTTCAAGGATTGGTCCCATCTCGAGAAAAGATATTTGATTTGGTACCCAACGGTCCATAAATGCAGGTGGTCCACTCCGGACGCAGTTTAGATACTGACAGGTTGAGCAGGGAGACTCACCGCTGAAGTGACGTCACAAGTCATGTGGGGACCCACCATTATGTATGTATTATGTATGTGTTATATCCACACCATCTATCCATTTGGAGAGATCATTTCGAACATGAGACAAAGAACAAGTTAGATCTAACACATAAAACAGTAGGAAGAGTGACGCCCACATTGAAACCTTCCTAGGGTCCACTATGATGTTTATCGGTGATCCAACGTGTTCATAAGTTAAGAAAGACATGAAAAAAGGGAAAACACAAATTTTAGCTTGATCGAAAGTTTTTGTGGCCCTTATAAATTTTTAATGGCGGGCGTCACTCTCTCCACCGTTTTCTGTGGTGGAGTCCATCGAGATTTGGAACTGCATCATTCTTTGGCTCATAACATAAATTAATATCTCCAAATGGATGGACGGTGTGGATACAACACATACATCATGGTGGGTCCCATATAACTTGATGATGTCACCTCAGTAGCAAGTCTCCCCACTCAACCTGTCCGTCCACTCCTTAAATCCATTTGATAGAGACAACTAGGGGTGTACATCGGGCCTAACCGAGTCGAACTGTATTCAACCTAGCTCGGCTCGGTCACCAGCCAAACTCAGCCCGAGCTCGGCCCCACCCGGTCACCTAGCCAACATATCCAGGCCGAACTCGACCCGATCAATAATCGAACGAGTTCAGGTCAATTTTAAACCTTAAAGCAAATTTATAAGAATGGCTTTAGCAAATTCAAATGATCATAATAAGAATTTAGGATATATATATACACGCGGCTGAATCAAGTTTCGGACCTAGTGGGGTTGAACTGAGACCTAATTGAATTCGGCACGAACTCAATTTCAAGCTGAAAAAAATGACCCATCTTTGATCGAACTCAATTCTGAGCCGAGCCAAATCAAGCTTTTTTAGGCGGAGTCGAGCAAGTTAACCGGGCTAGCCCGGTTCTTGTACACCTCTAGAGACAGCTACACAAGCGTTGGGACCCTACTAAATGTATGAGTGAGCTTCAAAGCATATGAAAAGTGGGTCCCATCAGTTTCACCGATTTAGGTGCCTAAAAAGATTTCGAATCATATCAAGGATGGGCCATCAAAGTGTCGGTTGGATGAAGCATGCCTGTTTGTGGACCCGATTAGGGGCTTCTCGGGTCCGGATATTGTTCCATATGTGAGTGTTGCGTTCGAATTTGATTGGACATGAGCATTATAGAACGCGGACTTCCTACCTACCGTTGAAACGGGACAAGAAAAAGACACGGTTCCATAACTCAAGTGGGCCACGCGAGAGGAAAAATTGGGAAAGAAATGCCTACCGGAGAAATTTTCCAAGGGTCCACCTTGGTCTTTATCTTCCATCCAAACCGTTCATATGGATGAACCGAAAAGACAAAAATGAAATAAATACTGACATACAAAACTCCTCTCGTTCAATGGTGGTCGTTCAATTCCCACTTTTTCCTCTCGTGTGGCCCAGTTGAGTATTGGATCCTCTTTGTTTTTGGTTCTTTGTCCTAAAATGTGCTTTCAAAACCGATGGACGGGGTGGATTTCTTACAAACATCACGGTGGGCCCCACGTAGCTTCCCGGCACGGGAAATTCCTGCAACAGCCGCGTCCGGTGTTACATCAGGTCCTGTCAGTCCTAATCTCAACCAAGAAATAGGATTGGAATGGGTTAGATCTGGAATCCTCCCGGACTCGGGTCCAGATCACCTTTTTTATTTCCAGTCGTTGACTCGGACGGTTTTAGTCCTGAGTTAAGTGGTGCTGACTCAGATGACTTCACCTGAGTTGCCCTCCATTAGCAGTAGTGGTTTTTGTTGCCGAGCCCGATCGGAATTGGTACGGGTCAACCATGTCCGGGTCAACTAGGACGAGTCACATCTGTCTCAGTCGAGTTATCAACCTAATTCAGAGATTGAGATCTGGGTCCCTACCTAGATCATGGTCCATGCTAGAAATATGTCATTTAAAGATCATTTAAAAGTAGAGCTTTGCTAAGCGCAGAGGGCTGTGTACATGCTACACATGTGCCAACATGGCACATGGGTGTGAGATCTAATCCGTCCATCCGGTTTGTCTGACCTTGTACATGTTCTTCCAGATATAAAATTTGATCCATCCAGCATGTGTACATGCTACACATGTGCCAACATGGCACATGGGTGTGAGATCTAATCCGTCCATCCAGTTTGTCTGACCTTGTACATGTTCTTCCGGATATAAAATTTGGTCCATCCAGCATGTGGGCCCTAATATAGGAAAGCTATGGATGGGTTAGAATTTCAGAACCACACATTTGTTTTGCAAACTGCAGTCCACCTGACCAATGGATCAGCCTTATTCCCGTGTTAGGATGTCAATACAATCATCCCATCCTCATGAATGGATTGGATCTGGGTCTATCATGCATTCTTGGCACGTGTGGTGTGTACATGAGTAGAGTTGGGCGCATCTGACCTGATCCGGTGGATCTGACCCAATCAAAGCCGATCTGACGGCCTGTATCGGTGCGGATTGAGTAGGGGCCCTTCAAATCTAACTGTTTTCGGATCGAGATCAGGTAGTGGTTAATCTGGACCGATCCGATCCAAATGGAACAGAACTGATTCGATCTGGCTCGATCCAGAGTGGTTCATATCGATATTTCTACTTTTTCCAATACTATGGTCCACTTGAGCTTTGGATATTCATCAATTTTAGGTTCAACCACTAAAATGATATAGAAACACGAATGGACGGTGTGCATAAACCATATTCATTTAAGGTAGGCCGCCCTAACAGAGTTTACTCACTACAATAAGAGGATTTGACCGTGTACCACACAAAGCTATATAGCAGTAGCTAGTCGTAGGTACGTGTCGTGCAAAGACGAGCATTGATGCTCCTCCAACTCTGAGTTGTACGAACGGTGAGAACAAAGTTATATGGCCCCACGGTGATGTATTTATCATATCTACACCGTTCATATATTTTTAGAGATCATAATACAGCATTATGTGAAAAATGAATCATATCCAAAGATCATCTGGACCACACCGCAAATAACAGCTGAGAATAATTTTCACCGTTAAACAATTGGTAGGGCCCACCATAACGTTTATTTTTCATCCAATCTGTTCATAAGGTCATAAAATCTTGAATTAAGAGGAAAAATAAATTTCAAATTGATCCAAAAAGGGTTTCAATGGTAGATGTTCAATTACCACAGCTTTTTAAAGTGTGGTCCACTTGATAGTTAGATCTGCCTTATTTTTCATCTCAAGCCTTGAAACGAGCTCGCTAAATGGATGGATGGTTTGGATATAACACATACCCCATGATGAGACCCACAGAACTTGCTAATGTTACACCATGCACGACACTTTCATGCACAGCAGGTAACACCTACTAGCGTGCACTCAACACAGTTGTACTCCTCGAGCTCCGAGTTGCACGAATGGCTCAAATGAGATCCACATTACGTGGGCCCCACAATGATGTATTTATTATATCCATACCGTTTATCCATTTTTCGTGATCATTTTAAAGCATTTGGAAAAAAAATGAATCATATTTAAAGATCAAATGGACCACACCGAAAATACCAGTGAGGATAATGATTTTCACCGTTAAAAAAATTAATTCGTACTCAATCCGATTCGACTCGATTTCCCTGATCGAGTTGGACTTTGATCGAGTCAAGCCAATCATGCAACAGAACGGTTCTTGTCAAATGTTCCAGACTTAGTCTCGGATCGAATTGGGTTCGGGTCGGCCCATGTAGCTTTCGGATCGAATCAAGTTGGACCCATCCGGTCCGACTCAGTCTAATGCCCAGCTCTACACATGAGCTTCATTGTATATGGTTGTAGACTTAGCTAATAGCGAAGCTCTTTAAAAATAAATACAATTAAGTAAAGATGCCTCTTTCTCTGCCTACTTTCTGTTTTTTATAACTACACCACAAGTGATAGCATTGATTTAAAACGTAGGGAAATTCTTCGGAGATTGTCCTAAACTCGATTAGTTAAGGGTTTTGTGGGGCCCATCATAATGTATGTATTTAATCCATGCTATTCATCCATCTTTTCATATCATTTCAGTGTATGGCCCCAAAAATAATCAGATCCAAGGCTCAGGTGAACCGCACTACATGAATCAGTGATGATAATGACATCCATCCTTGAAACCTTCCTAAGGCCCACCATGATGTTAATTTCCCATCCAACCTGTTCATAAGGTCACAAAAACCCGGATGAAAGAAAAACACAAATGTCAGCTTTATCTAAAACTTCCATGGTTCCTAGGAAGTTTTTAATGGTGGGCGTTTAATCCACATTGTGTGGTCTACTTGAGCTTGGATCAGCCTCATTCTCGAGCTTATAAAATAAAATGATATGGGAAAATGGATGAACGGTGTGGATAAATCCCATACATCACGGTGGACCCTACAGAGCCTCTGCCGAGAACAATTCTATTCCGCATGGACTAAATCAAGTGGTATATAGACACGTATCCATTGTATCCATCAACCGCCCTATATCATGTTTGTTGTCCGAGCGACCCACCAATCACCATGCCCATGGTGCAAATGGCACCATGACATGATGATCCGAACCATCCGCCTTCAGCATCTATCATGTACGTGTGAAGCCTGATTTACCGTTCAACCAGTGAGCCACCTCTTGGATGAGCCTTAGCCAAAAAATCACATCAATCAAACGTCCATAGCTATTCCATAGATCGCCCATTTTTTAACGGTCCATGGACCCAATGGTTAAAAACACATGGTCCCGGCAGTTTATGAAGTTGAGACGTTGGACACAGCCCATCATGATTCATCAGTTGATCAGACCGTTCAGTACGTGGGCCAATCTCATGATCTATAGTGCGGTAGTACTTGCCAAACAGAATTGTCTGGTTTGCCATTCACCCCCACCGTTCACGTGGAAAATATTTTCATTGAGGCCGTTAATCTGTGGACCACCTTGTCGTTGTGCACTATAAGCCAAAAATGAGATCGGAATTCTCTACTAAACCTGTTTTACGCAGTTCTCTGAGGCCATTATATGTTGTGCCTGTAACATCCACTCCGTTAGTCAGGTGGGCCTATAAATGTTAGGCCTAAAAAAAGAAATCAGAACGATCCACAGCTTAGATGGGACACACCACATAGAAAATTGGGGAGGGGATGCCAACCATAGGATATTAGGTTTTTTTGTGGAGCCCACCAATGTTCGTATATTCCATCGAACTGGTTCATCAGGTGCGTCTCACCAGAATAAACAGACCCACCAAAAATAAATCAGATCCAAAAGTCAGGCGGGCCATATCGTTTGAATGTAGGATTTTAGGTGTGTTTTACAGTAATTCATATGATGTGGCCCATCTGAGTTACAGGTTAGGCTGATTTTTTTAATCCACGGTGAAAATGAAAATATTTATCTGATGGACGCAGTGGATATCACTTCTATTAAATAATGGGTCCCTCAGAGTTTGGATGGCTTACCCTCTACATACACCAGCGTTTCATAGGCTTCCGGTCCCGAAAATGATAGCGACGGCCCATATTTAGAGTCTTGCCTTCCATTGTGGACTACCAAATAAAAAAGGAATGACCACCTTAATGAGTGGATTAAAAACAAGCACATGGATTGTAAGTGCGCTTGAGTGAAGGCAAATGATGATGACAGACTTGATCAGGACCGTCCACCTACTCGCATCTTATTTAAAAACACGATCCTAGCAGTCCCTTTCGTTCCAATCAGTTGCAATCGTGAACTTTGTTTTTTTTATTTTTCTCTTTTTATCATTTTGAATGTCTTGATTCGAATGCGCAGGATATTCATTTGCGTGCGTTTTTAAAATGGGTCCCACATAGTTGTCCACTAGGTATACATCTTCATTATATCAGATTGGACCTGACAATTACTGTCCAAATGCGTCAAAATCAGGCCACCCGATCATCAGGTGGGCCATGCTCGTACAAAAATGTGGACCGTTGGTATGTTTCTCCCGACGTGTTTGCGTATTTTTTTATATCGGTGTTGTATTTCAGTGGGCGCACCCGCCATAATGTTTGTACTTTATATCGAAGTTGTCCGTTCATTTTGTCGGCTCATTTTAGAGTATGATTCAAAAAATTAAATATATTGGAATCTTAGGTAGACTACTTAAATGCACGCCTTTAAAAACTTATCTAGACCTTAAAGAAAAATTAGATAAGCTGATATTTGAGCATTCCCTTAATCCAAGTCCGTGTTGCCCAGCCAATGAGTTAAATGGTAGTTAAAAATTATAATGGGCTCCAAGAAGTTTTTAACGAATGGTGGTTGTTTAATCCCCACAATATTCATGTGGTGTTTAATCACTGTAATATTCATGTGGTTAATTTTTTAAAATAAACTGGTAAATTGGGTCCAAAAAATAAGCATGTAAAATTTTCCATGGGATTATACCATGTAAAAATTTCAAGTTTTAATCAAGTTGATATTTGTTTTTCTCCTTTACGGTCAACAAACATTATGGTGGATACATTAAAGTTTTTAATAGTGAGTATTTATGTGTTGTGGTCTACTTGAATTTTGTATATATTATATTTTTTGGACTGTTGTGGGCAAAAATGGTTCAACTACCCAACTAGGACTCATGAGCACATACTTCTGAACCAAAAGGCTCCTGAACAAGCATCTTAGATCATTCTAGATAAGGGTAGACTTTACACTCCCAAGCCTAATTCTCGGCACCGTATGTTTTTGAGACTTTGACCAAGCTTATATGTCGGAGCTTCGACCAAGCTTATCTATTCGAGCTTTGACCAAGCTTATCTGTATATCTCCAAGAGATGTCCGAATGTATACGACCAGAAGACTAATCGACTTAGCGAGATCAAAGGAATGGTCCATCAAGAGCGGTAAGTATCATCGAGGAGATGGGGTCTGCTCCCTATATTCAGAGCATAGACAGATTGATGTACACGAAGAACTAACCAATGATGGCCAGTGTAGAAACTCACTCTTAGCCGACCATGGAGATCAGCCCGATTGATCGATGGCTTGACATAGTTCCACCTCATCTTGATTGATCGAGGGCTTGGATTAGGTCAACATTAACACTTATCTGTTGGAGGGTATGGCTCAAGTCGACCTCAGCCATCCATTGTATGATTCTAGGGTCGACCACGTTAATACTTATCACCTATGCAAATCCTACGTAACGATTGAGGAACTTACCCAAAGATTATGCCTAAAATTAAGAACTGTCTGTAGCCCATCTACACTACAAATAAATAAGAGGCCCATCTATACTAAAATATATGCAGAATCTCTCACCCAAAACCCCTCAATACTACCAAACCTAGATTCATAGCCTGTCTTTGGCATCGAAGGTCCCCTCCTCTAGCCAAGGTCTCCTTCGTCCTCTTCTAGTGCAGGTATACGAAGGTCCAACAGTTCAGCAGGATGAACCAAATTTTGCATCAACATGGACCATAGCCGAAAATAGCCAAAAAAAAAAAAAAAAAAAAAAAAAAAACGGATGAGAGGAGTGGATATACAATTAATATAATGAGCTAGGCCCTAAAGTGAGGGTCTCACTGCATTCATGGCTCCCAAAGTCGCAGCCAAGTTGTGCTTGAAAGTATGGTAACACTCTCACAGCATCTGCCCACGTCAGGGTTGTACGCCACTCCCAAGCAGTGGATTAGCTGTTACTCAGGTAATACTTTAGTGGGTGTCACGCCAACTGTGTGGGGTTAATCTTGATGTATTTATTGTATATCCACGCCATCCATTTGTTTTCTATCTCATTCTAGGATAAGATCCGAAATCTTAAAAAGATCCAAATCTCAGGTGGACCAGACCAGACGGTGATAGTAATGAACGACCATTAAAACTTTTTATGAACAACAAAAATTTTGAACCACCTTGGAAGATGCTGGCATAGCTTCAGTGGGCCTAGAAACCACCAAGTTCGATCGGTGGTTCCAGGACTGCGGGGGCCACCATAATGTATGTGTTTTATATTCATACTGTCTGTGCATTTCCGTGGCTCTTCTTAGAAGAGCATGATCCAAGAAATGAAGTAGATTAAAATCTCAAGTGGACCACACCACGAGAACATATTAAAAACCGCTTAAAGGCTACAAAAATTTTAACTATCTTCAACTTGAAAAGATGAAAAATGTGGAAAGATGAAAAATGTGGAAAACCATCTAAAAGTGTTATATATAAAATTTCCCGTTTGGAAGGAAAACACACTTAGATTCTTTTTTAAGAACATGAAGTATTTTGAAATTTTATTTCAGCTGAATGTATCAAATGTATGTATGAGTGACGTAATTACTATATTTTTTAATTTAATCATTCTTTTATTAGGTATAATGAATATGACGATTGATGTAATGTGACAGATAAAGTTGGGTACGGGATGACTCTACTTGTCCAACTCGTTTAAACCTGACTCGATTCGAACCAAGTGGGTGAGTCAATCCATACTAGTAGACTTCGTCCAATTCGAACTCAAATCGAATCGAGTTCAAGTCACCTAGTAAGTCAACTTAACCCGAAATCTAACTCAATACTGATTTGACTCAATTCAAAACTTGACTTTTATATATATATATATATGTATATATATATATATATATATATATATATATATATATATATATATATATATTCTCAAATTTGACGTTTCAGATATGAGATGTTGTGTAGCTAGTGAAGAGGCTACATTTTTTGCAAGTCCACCCAGGTTTTGAGTGGTGATTTTCACCCATGGACATCGGCTACACCTGAATTAACTTGATGCCAACTCTACCCATCTCGGTACTTGTGACCAGGTCAGACTCGGTCCAGATTAGTCCAGGCCAAACTTGGACTTACATAAGGTCAGGCATGCTAGACTTGTTACTGAGTCGGGTTAAGTTCCAGTCAAATCTATTTCAAAATCAGATCGAGTTGGGTCAGTCATAATTTAGTCCAACTCGACTCGATGCTCAACTCTAGTGACAAATGATGTAATTGATGAATGTGATGATTTTTGTAATAAAATAATGTTGAAAAGGGGGACAGTTGATATTCACCATGAATCGCAAATATCCATTGAGAATTGCAAATATTCACATAGGACTGTTGATATTCACATAGGACCAATGATATTCACCATAAATCATGGATATTCACTGAAGACCGCTAATATTCACTATTAACGCAGGGATGAACGTGATGAGGCTGATCACCATCTTCCTCAAGGATAACTACTCCGAATATACGAAGCTTCTCTGGACTCCTCATGGCGACTTCTCGAATCCATAAGGAAGGAAAGTAAGAAGAATATAAATAAGTTTTAATAAATTCATAATTTGATTGATGAAAGAAATAATTGAGTTCACAACCCTTTAAATAGGGATGTCAAGCAATGAGAACTCATTCCATTGCTTCGCCCTCATCACCGAAGGCTCCCTCTCAGGGGCTCTGAGAACCTTGCATTATTGAGAAAAGTAAAAACGAATGGGAGGGAGAGTTAAAACTCACTAGAGAGGTGAGGAGTACGCGAATGTGGATGCAAACTGAAATGAAGATGAAAATGGCAGAGGAAATCAGAACAGTGAAAATAGCGATTGGGAGAGAAGGGAGCAAGCGCGCGAAAATGCAGAACGGGCATCTCGCTCCTCCTTAAAATAGCCCGGCCACATGGCAAGGACATTTAAGGAGGAGTCGTATCGAAGTACGTTTCGACTCTCCCGCCCGACAAGTGGGTCACGTCGACTGACAAAAGAACCGCTCCCGCCATGCGTCCAGCGCTCATAAGTCAAAAAAATATTCTGATGGTTGTCCGCTCGTGCAACCTCAATTAATGAATCGACGCGCGATACGTACGACGCAAGAAGCATTAAACGCTCCATCATAACCTCGATCTTCAAGCCGACTCTAAATTACTCCTCTGCATCAACACAATTGACATAAGGAGTAAGGGGGCTTACTGTTGGGAAAAAATATGACAAGTCCAGAGACCCAGATTTGAATGGACCAACTCTATTAACACTTCTCGTGATCTAGAGGTAATGCGCCCGACCGAGGTAAAAGAGTCAGATGTCTAAGGAGAGACTTAGATCGGATTACAGAAAATAAATTCTGACTGAGACTCATAGAGTCATGAGCCACAGGCAAAAACACATGAGACTCATAAAGTTAACCCAGATACCGAGCCAGCAACGTTTAAAAGGACCGATGAAAGTCCGAACGCTGGAAGCCACCAGGCCGACTATAAAATCGCTCCATATTAGGTCGTTATTGTCAGCTATCGGATTAAGATAGGATATCGGCTACGGGCTGACTTTATTTCATCCGACAGAAGGTAAAAAGCTTATTCTTGCAGCCAGTCGAGACTCAATTATTAACAGAGTTGGTTAAGGCCGAGCCAAGCAAGGGAGAGACGGTGTAAATGTAAATACCGTCCCGAAAATCTTGTGAAAGGATTCTCAACCCAAAAGATCTCGGGATCGGCCAGAATTCATGAATAGGTTACAAATAAATCGTATCTCCGAGGTATGCAGAAGAGAATCCCCACATGCCAGGACCCTCCCATTCCTATAAATCCAAGAGATTTCCATGTCGAAAAGTATGCAGAAAACTCTTCTAAAAAACCCTTCTCATAGTCTTATCACTAACTTAAGCATCGGAGGGTCCCCGGCTCTAGCCAGGATCTTCTTTACCTCTTTCTTGGGCAGGTGGTGGGATGTGGAAGGGCGCACTAGTTTTTCGCATCAACAAATTGACGTCATCTGTGGGAAAAGGTACAAAAATTCATTTTGTAGGCTCTATTCAAAAGCTTCCAGCTAGTTCTAATGGTAAAGACCAGAAGAACTATTCAAGAAGAGCTGAATGAAGCCGATATCACTGGACCCCCAGGTCCGGATGAGGCCCATGGAGCTCAGAATCAACCTGACAACCGACAGGGTTCCGCGGCTCATCCAACAGCCTCTGCCACGACTAGGAACACCTAGCGGAACCGGGGTAACGGACAATTGGACAGGGAGGTCCAGGAACTTAAATCTGACATAAACGTCATGAAGAAAATGTTAAAACAAATGCATCATCAATAATTTCAATAACCCTATCATGGTCAGACGACGAACGTCCCACAACAATATGTTGACCCTCAGCCTGTTGTTCTGCAGTCTGTCTCTCTACAGAGTCAGCACCACGGTCTGTCCGAGCTGACTCCTGCTCATTCTGTGAATGTTGCACTGCCTGACATCGATCTTCGACATGAAATAGATCAAAGAACGCGCAGTAGGCCTCCAGTTGAGGAAACGGCAGAAAGTGGCGAACCCTGGAAAGTTGACCTAGAGGACTTCAGGAGAAAAGTACGTGAAGAAATTGCGGACATGAAGCAGAGTCGGGATGTTCGCTAAACCAGGCCCGAGACGAAGGCATCCCCATTCATGGAAGAAATAATGCAAGCTCGGTTACCGGAGCAGTTTCGTCTTCCGCGGATTACCCCCTTCAACGGTAAAACCGACCCAACCGAACACATCAAGTGCTTTCGAACATACATGGAATTGCATGATGCCTCGGATGTTGTGATGTGCTGAGCTTTTTCTCTCACCTTAGCCGATGTATCTCGACTTTGGTTCAAGCAGTTGAAACCGAAGTCCATTAGCTCCTTCGCAGAATTCAGCGATGCTTTTCTCACCAACTTCATTGGTGGAAAAAAGAAGTTAAAGCCGCCCGCGCACCTGAACAACATAGTTTAGAAGGAGGGAGAGCTACTGAAAGATTATATTAAGCACTTCAATTTCGAATCTCTCCAAGTTTGAAAACATTCGAAGGAGACAGCTCTCAACTTGATCATGTAAAGCATTAGGGACAAACCATTTCTAGCAACCTTGGACAAGAATCCACATATGACTCTGTCTGAATTTATGGCTCAGTTGGATAAATACGCGGATACCGAAGAAATACGAATCATACGTGAAGCCGCCTAGAACGCAAAAGCCCCGACCAAAGAGTCAGCCAAAAAAAAGAAGTTGACTCGGTCGAAGGGAAGAAACATAAGGATGACCGAACGCGTGATGAAGGCAAGTCGGGTAAGCGACCTGACCGAAAGTTTTCAATGTATACCCTGCTCAATAAGCCTCTAGAGTAGGTTTTGATGGAGATCAAGGGAGAAGGATTCGTCAATTAGCTAGATAGGCTCCAAACCAATCCCAACTGACGGAGCAAGAACAAGTATTGTCATTACCATCACAATCATGGGCACAACACGAGTGACTACTGTCATCTAAAGGAAGAGATCGAAAGACTCATCCGAGAAGGCCGCCTCGGAGAACACTTCGAGAGAACAAGGATAACGAAAGAACGTCCAGGAGACAACTGGCCCACAGAGGAAATCCGAACCATTGTCAATGGTCCTCGAGGCGGGGGTGATTCAAACAACGCTTGGAAGAATTATGCCAGGAGCATCAATCGACCCGAGTCCAAAATCCTGATTTTAGCTAGACCTTCGAAGGAAAAGAAAAGAGAGAAGTACTGTATCTTGTTCACTAACAAAGATGCTCGGGGCATTCACTATCCCCATGATGATGCATTAGTCATCACTCTCACTATCGCGAATCAAAAAGTATTCTGCATCCTCATTGATACAGGATCATCTGCAGATGTGCTATTCACTCAGATGTTTGACAAAATGGGTATTAAATGATCGGCATTGTAACTAGTTCGTACCTCGTTGATCGAATTTTCATGTGGACAAACGCTCCTAGAAGGAACCATTTCATTACGGTTAATTGTTGGAAATCCTCCACATCGGGCAACGGTAATGGTTGACTTTCTGATAGTTGAACAGTCATTAGTCTATAATGTTATACTCGGCCAACCTTCTTTGTGTTTTCTTCAAGCGGTGGTATCGACATACCAACTCTCCATGAAATTCTCGACTGAGTCGGGAGTAGGAGTCATCAAAGGAGACCAATAGGATGCAAGATGTTGTTACGCGACAGCCGTAAAAGCTCCTGCCGAGGTATCCATAATCGAATCGTTGATCCTCCTACTGAAACTTACAAACGAGGACAACCGGTAGAGGACCTTATCTCAGTACCCTTGGCCGAGATAGATGAGTCCAAAACGGTACAGATTGGCTCGTCTCTGTAGTCACCCCTGAAGGACAGGCTGATAACTCTACTCCAACGATATGCTGATGTGTTTGCATAGAGCTATGAAGACATGCTAAGGATCGATCCCTCGGTGATGACTCATCAACTTAAATCGATTCGACTTACCGGCCGATCCGACAGAAGCGACGACCGCTCGGCCCTGAGAGATACGCTATCATTAAAGAAGAGGTGAGCAAGCTCCTTAAAGTGAAATTTATTGAGGAGATATACTGCCCAGAGTGGGTAGCTAATGTCGTACTCGTGAAAAATTTTAATGAAAAGTGGCGAGTCTGTATTGATTATACAGACCTAAACAAAGTCTGCCCAAAGGATAGCTTCCTTCTTCCAAGGATCGATTAGCTGGTAGATAGCACGGCAGGACATGAACTCCTTAGTTTTATGGATGCTTATTCTGGATATAATCAAATTGTAATGCATCAATCTGATAAATCTAAAACTACCTTTGTCACTGACAAAGACTTTTATTGTGACCGTGTGATGTCGTTTGGTTTGAAAAATGCTAGAGCAACTTATTAACAATTAATGAACAAAATGTTCGCTCAACAGATCGGTCGAACCATGAAAGTATACATTGACAACATGCTTGTCAAAAGTATATACGCGTCCCACCATATAGTTGAACTAGAAGAGATGTTTCTCATCCTTCGAAAATATCAGATGAAATTAAATCTGAGCAAGTGTGCCTTTGGCGTAAGCTCAGGTAAGTTTCTCAGATTCTTGGTTAGCTAACGAGGAATTGAGGTGAACCCAGAGAAAATAAAAGCATTGCTCAACATGGAGTCCCCAAAAATAATAAAAATATACAAAGGATGATCGGATGAGTAGTTGCACTAGACCGCTTCCTCTCCCAAGCTACCGATAAATGCCTCACATTCTTCAAGCAATTAAAGGGACGATAAACAGTGGATTGGACGGAAGAGTGCGAAGCGGCGTTTTAGCAATTGAAGCCTTATCTTGGATCTCCACTCCTCTTGTCGAAACCCGAGCATAGGAGGTTCTATTATTGTATCTTGCAATATCTAACGTAACGGTTAACTCAGCTCTAATATGCGAGCACAAAGGAAAGCAACTGTCAGTTTACTACGTCAGCAAAGCACTGTTACCAGCAAAGACAAGATATCCGCCTTTAAAAAAGGTAACCCTAGTCTTAGTAGTCTCATCGCAACGACTTCGGCCATACTTTCAAGTCATACCATTGTCGTTATGACCAATCTCCCACTGTGTCAGATTCTAGAGAAATCAGAAGCATCCGGCCGACTAATGAAGTGGGCAATCGAGCTTAGCGAATTTGACATTCAATATAAGCCGAGAGTAGCTATTAAAGGACAAGCTGTGGCCAACTTCTTAGTTGAAGTAACACCACAAGCCAATCTACCTACTAAGCTTGGAATTGAACTAACTAAAAAATCGACAACTGCTTCTCCCAAGTCCTTGCCCAACCCCATACCCTAGAAGTTGTATGTCGATGGCTCTTCCAACTCTAAGGCAAGAAGGGTAGGAGTCGTCTTAGAAACTCTCGATCCAACCTATATGCAATAGGCTTAAGACTTGGATTTCATGCCTCGAACAATATAGCGGAATATGAAGTTTTACTACTCGACCTCCGACTCGCAGCCAGTTTGGGTGTTACTCATCTCAACGTTTTCAGCGACTCGCAGTTGGTTGTTAATCAGGTCACCAGCGTGTATCAGATACGAAAAGAGTAATTAAAAGCATACATGGAGAAAGCTAAGGAATTGATCGACAGTTTTCAGCTTTGTGTTGTCACTCGGATCCCTCGAGCGGAAAATGCTAAGGCTAATCTATTAGCAAAACTTACATCTACCGACGAAAATGACATACCCAAGTTTGTTCCAATCGAGTACGTTGCTAAGACGAGTGTCAATGACTCGGTTAGCTCGACCATGTACATAGTCGATTCGGAACCTACTTGGCTTGACCCAATTATTCAGTGCATCAACAGTAGAAAGTTACCCGAGGATCGTATCGAGGCCCAACGATTGAAGATCCAAGCCTCCCGTTACACCATACTCAACGAGTTACTATATAAGAAAGGTTTTTATGCTCTATTGTTATGATGCCTAAATCTCGATGAAGTTGACTACGCACTGCGAGAGATTTACGAAGGGATCTGTGGAAATCACTCGGGAGGACAGTCACTCACGCACAAGGTCCTACGTCAGGGGTATTATTGGTCAACCATCTAGCACGATGCTCAAAAGCTCATCCAGGTATACGACAAATGCCAACAATTCGCGGTCATTCCACAGCAATCTCCTGAGGAGTTGACTCCAATGATTGGTCATTGGCCCTTCGCACAATGGGGCATCGACATCGTCGGACCACTTCCTTTGGGGAAAGGTCAGACCAAATTTGCTATCGTGGCGGTCGAGTACTTTACGAAATGGGCTAAAACCGAACCATTGGTGAAAATAACAAAACAGAAGATCAAGGACTTTGTCTAGAAAAATATTATATGTCGAAGAGGATACCTCGGATCATTATTGTCGACAATGGGAAGCAATTCGACAATAGGCGATACCGAGAGATGTGCAGCAATCTTGGGATCAGAAACGTTTATTCCTCCCCTCATCATCCTCCGACAAATGGACAGGTTGAGGCAGTCAACAAGATCATTAAATAGTATCTCCGAACCAAACTCGACCGACCTAAAGGAGCATGGGATGAAGAGCTCCCTAAGATTCTATGGGCATACCGAACCACCGTTCGAACAGCCACAGGTGAAACTCTCTTCTCCCTCGCATATGGCTTGGAGGTCATTACCCCAGTCGAGATTGGGTTGCCTTCAACCCAGGTCAATTCGTTTAATGAAGAAGATAATGAAGAACTCTTCGCTCTAAGACTCGACCTAGTGGAAGAACAAAGAGAAAAAGCTCGGCAATAGATGATCGCCCGACAACGCCAAGTAGCTCGGTTCTACAATGCCCGAGTCAAGGTTCAACGTTTCCAAGTAGGAGACATGGTCCTCCGAAAAATGTTCCTAAACACGAAGGAAGTTGGTATGGGCACACTGGGTCCCAATTGGGAGGGACCCTATGCTGTCTCGAGCACCATCCGACCCGGAACATATCAGTTGGAAGACCTAACCAGGTAAATATTACCCCACCCTTGGAATGCCGAGCATCTAAAGATCTATTATCCCTAGGTCGACTGCTGAAGCTTTTTTGGAGACTCACCTAGAAAAATGATGATGATGATAAGTTTTTAAGCTGAGTCAAAAAACTAAGACAAATGAGCAAAAAGACTATATATTCATTCATCAAATGACTTTTACATCAGGTTACATGATTATCTCCTGTGAAATTATATTGATGGATAAAAGCAGAAAGAGTCAGCCAAAATACATTGAATCCCCACTTAGTTGCAGATGCTCTTAAGCCCGCCTGGTGTGCTTAAAGTATTTGAAGCTTAATGTGCTTGAAGTGCTTGACATCATACTAAGCCCCAAGGTTCACCAGGACATAACATAGGAGATGGCTCGAATTCAACTGCTGCCCCCACTTGGAGCGACCTTTGGTGTCGTCTCAAGAACTGCTTCAGACTCAACCTCGATACCAGCTGCCGAGTCAACAGGCCCGGTTAGCTCAGCCTCCGGACCTTCAGACCCCGAGGCACCTTCGTCAAATCCTGAGAGATTGAGGTCGGGGAAGGCTTCCTTCATCACTACTACACATTTGATGTAGTCATCCTGAAACAAGACATCTCATTCATTTAGATACTCTTGGGACTCAAGAAAGGCCTTTACATCCTTGTCCTCAGCCTCTTTCTTGGCCGCCTTAAGGACGCCTTGAGTCTCAGCCTTAAGCCGAGCCAACTTCTCCTCAGAAGAGTCGCAGGCTAGGCGGTTCAGCAAACTCTCTTCCTAGGCCTCTTTCAATAGCGAGGCCACGTGAGCACACTCGGCATTGGCATCCTCAGCGGCCTTCCGAACAAGCCCCAGCTCGCCAGTTAGCTAGCCGACCCGAGCCATGGTGGTTTTGAGTTGTGCTTCTGCCTCCGCTGCCCATTTCCGAGCTGCTTCAACATCCGCCACTCGACTTTGGGCCTCGGTCAGATCTATGCTGGCCCTGAGTAGGCAAGGGGTGAATTGCAGAAGAAAAGGACAAAGCTAGATTAAGACAGGAGGAGACAACAAGATAAGAGAGAAGTATGAGTCTTACCACGAGTAGAATTTTCGCAGCATGAGAGAAAATTCGACTCCCGTGAGTTTTAAAGAGGGAAGTGAATTCTTTCTCGCTCCCATGAGAAATGGCCCAAGGGACCATATCAGACACGACCCACTAGAAGACAGATTTCCCCTGTTGAGTCATCTTCCCTCCAGAGGACTCCCCTCTCAGCACCTCCCTCTGTTCCGAGACCTTCTCGTAGGAGGTCCTAGCTCAGAAGCCGCCTGAGCCTGAGAGTCGGAAGCGGTCATTTTCGCCACCACTTCCGTCCCTTCCTCCAAATCTATAGTCAGGACCTTGGTCGGGACGGCCAGTGTGGCTTGCCCCTTAGCCTTTGAAACCGTTTTCGGTCTCTTTGAAGGACGAGTCTCCGACCTTGGAGGAGCTTTCATTTTGGAGGACAGACAGAGAATAGGCCTCGCCTCAGCCATATCTATATCAAGAAAAGCAAGACGAGTTAAAAATAATTCGAGAAAAATGCAATGGGATTTTCGGAAGTTACCTGTTACGACCGAATCTAAACCCGCGAGAAGAAGGCGCTCCAGCTAAAGAAGTGTCTTCTAAGACTGATCCTCCGGACTTAGCTCCCTCAGATCCTTAATCAAAGCTAGGGCACTGGCTCCCAGCTTCAGTCTTTTCTTGGGATATCTACAAGACGCATTTAGTCAAACTCAAAAGTATCACAAAAAGAAAAAATCGAGAAAGGATAAGCTGAGTCACCTGCTTCCAAGAATGCCCAAGGAACAAGAGGTTCGAAGAGTCCTGGCTCGGCAGTTTCCCAGCGACCACATGCCCAGAACCATCTATCTCTCTAATGTTTGTTGGAGGAAGGAGGGTCAGTTATCAAAGGTCCGCCCTTGTTCCTCCAAGCACACAAAAAGTATGTAATGCCCTGAAAATCAGGGGCTGAGTAGAAACTCAGCTCCTGAGTTCCAACGCATCACTTATACAACATATATAATGATGATTGAATGTTGTTCATATTAGTGCATTAAAAATGAGTGAGATTGTACCAAAACAGCATATCATACTCCAGATACAGTTAAATTTCGCAAGTGGAAGACTGTGATAGATATATAAAATATATAAACTATTGTAAGTCTCCAGAGTGTGAACATATTACCAGGTTAAATATATACATGTATACTCTAAAAATGAATAAAATGAAAATACATGGGCATTTCAAAAGTGTAAAATAACAAGTGTAATGGCATTTAATTAGCATCCCTATAGCCCTGTCGATTAGAACATGGTTTACATAGACCCGCCTGATAGCTGCATATAGGAGAAACCCTCATCATCATAAAAGTTCGGCTTTGCTTCGCAAGCATCGCCATCATCTGAAACTAAAATAGGGGTTGGTTGGTGTTTAAAACACCGTCCCATAACATGGGAGTGAGTGATCAACTCAGTGAGGCTATAAAGCAAAGGTTAACATATTATCAATTTAGTCAATAAGTAATGATAAAGTAGTATAATCAAACATCCATAGGTACTCTGATTAATGTAAGAATGGTATGTAGTAATGATGCATGCCCTCGCCTGCACTCTCTATGCGATCTTCATCTCACAGTCGTGCATGTCAGTCACTTCCTTAGTGCTCTGCCCAACGTTAAATGGCACATGCAATGCGGTGCATGAGTATGATTACCAAGTTCTTGTTAGTCTTTTTTATACAATAAGATTGGGAAGCTAAGGTACCTCCCTTATATCAATTCTCAAACAATGATCCATTCTAGGGTCGTCAATCCTAGTCAATCTCATACGATGTTGTGGTTCTAGGTCGATGTAAAGGGCTCGTCACCTGATCAATGCAAGCCTAGTTATACCCTAGTTACTACGAAAAGGCTCTTTGCCTTAACACAATTTCAGAGTATACTCGAGGTCACTACAAAGGGCTCGTCACCTGATCAGTGTAGGCTAACAACTCGAATACAGTATCTCAAACCACCATATTTGGCTCACGAGTTTAGGTTGCTCATTGGTCACTACGGGGAGGCTCATCACCCCAGCATAGGCCGACAGCTCGACCATGGTGTCTCATACCACCATGTCCGGCTCATGAGTCTTAGCGGATCGAGGTACCAAGGTTAAACGGGTTTCACTGGTAAGTTTGGTACCTTAGGTTCAAGCAGTAGCGTTCATACATGGTGAACATACATTGGGCCACGGTTTATTAGACGAGTTCAACTAGTACGAGCGTACGCTGAATTAATTGATAAGGTACCGTTGTCGACGATCCTCGTACGACTCGGATTCACCGAACGCATCAATTGTGGCGAGACGACCTCGGCCACTAATTCGAGAATCATTACCAATTGTCTGGACTACATCGTAGCCCCAATCACATCCAAATATAGTAGGCATTCCTATGAGATAGTAAAGCAGCATGTGACAACTAGTTTCAGGAATAAATTGCATTGAGCATTCTAACAAACTCATACTATACATGTTATCATACATGGGCATCCCATACATAATACACATAGTAGTAAGATAGGTTACATGAAGGAAACGGTAACTGTAGATAAGGTAATTGAGAATCATATCTTAACACCCTCATTAAATACATCTCAACAAGCATTTCCTCATTCAGGCATTTTATTAAACACATAGGCTACACATTTCAACATACATGTATTAGACTAGTTATAACATATATCCTGGCAAGCTCTTTTTTCAACACAACAAGTATATATTCATAGTTAATAATCATGGCAAGAACATATCCAAATTTCATATTCATTTAGACATTTTTACAAGCATTTAGACTACAAACTTCAACATACGTGACGTATGTTGGTTATAACAGGTGTTAGGACAAATCCTTTCACTAAGGAGTTGTCACACGTATAACGACCATATATCCACACCGAATAATCATGACAAGTACGATTTCAAATTCCATACTCATTTAATCATACCAACAAACACATGGAATACACTATATTCAGCATAGTTCATATATATGTGTAAAGCGCAGGAAACATCATATCTAAGCATGTAATAGCAATCAAGTTAGTCATAAATCATTAACTAACATTGAAAGTCTTGAAAACCATAACCTAAACATCTATAGTTCGCACCTTTCGACGGTAGACTCGTAACGAACTCAGTTTCAACACTAAGTCTTCGTCTACGATACGACGACTACCTATAGCATGAAATAGGTTAGCTATTTCCTCACTTACACTATTTAAATATCTAAACCAAATTAGGGTTAGGATTTCTTACCCAATTTTGGAATCAGAATCGCCGGAATAGCGATGCAGAAGTGGTAGCTAAGCACGTAGAGTAACAGGGATCGAATCTCAGGAGAAAACCCCAACTCTCTCTCTCTCTCTTTTTCTCTCTTTGTTCTCTTCTCTCTCCTAGGTTTCTAAATTCGTATGGAATGAGAGAGAGAGGGTTTAATCCCTTTATATAGGCTCAAAAGTGATGGAAATGGCCCCAGGGCCAAGGTATACTTAGATTATAGCCAAATCAGGTCTGTTCCGATCCAACAAAACACTTCTGGAGGCCCCTTTGCTGAATGCGGTCGGACTTAAGCTCCCTGATATTGGATCCAGGTCAAGCTAAATTTTCAGTCCGATCGGATTTATAGATCGCCCGTGGCGGACCCGTTTCAATTCGATGGTCACCGGCATCTGATCAAGGCCACAAGTGCACTGACATATATGGGATATTTTTTCTGATCCGAGGGTGTAATTGGATTAGATTCTGATGGTCTAAACCCTTATATTTGGCCCGCAAGCGACACGACTCAGATTTTTTAAATTCGGATTTAATTCTGAAAACATTCACATTTCTCACACACTTCGCTCTGGACTCAAGTAAATCGTCATGGGACACCATCTGGACTTGATTTCTGAGGTGGTTGTCAAGTCCAACAAGACGGTCACATTCATATAATTTCGTCGCTATCGAACTTTCGATGTGTGGTCCAGGTCTGATACGGAGTTTCCAAATGCTCCCGAGAACAACTGGGTTTAGAAATTGATCCTAAGTTTTAGGGTAATGTAGCGTTAGCGGTCCTACTCGTTTTGAGTCTTACAGATCGTATTTAAAGTGGTTGAAGCCAAATCCATCGATTGTTTAGTTCAGTACTTAACCAAATTCCACCTTAACTATGACAGAACAAGGTGCTAGGGCCATTCTATGCCCCTTTTTGGCACTTCTAGTTAGTATATTATTTTAATTACTTTTTTAATAGTTCATCATTAAGTTTACTCCATCTTCACCAAATTTCATGAGATTTCGTATTGTGAAAAAATTCTAAAAATTCCAGAAGCAGCAGCTGTCCAACGAATGATTTTCAGACAATTGTCACAACGACCTACTTTTAGCTATATTAACTATTTTATTATATTTTTTTACTTATTTTCATATGAAACTAGACTCATTTAGATTCAATTTAACTTTTCAATCACCTAAATCGAAGTTATAACGAGTGAGATATGACTTTTCAAAGTTAAACAAAATTTGTAGAAATTTGTGAAAAACGGACCGCCCGGCCCGATGTGGCCCGACCGGGCCCGTTGTACGGACGAAGCCTTGCCAAACCGACGAGGCCTTCACCGACTGCTGAACTTTTCGGTGAGGGGTCGCCAGTGGGGTGAGGTCTTCATACCCCCTAAACCCTAAAAACATGTAGGACCCACTGTGAGCCCCTCTGGACATGCTCCAATAGGCCCCTGACTCCGTTTGATGTGGTTTCGCCGATCTGATATTTGAAATGAGTGTATCTTTCAATCTGAAATAGGTTACGCGATATACAATATATGATTTTGGGGTAGGAGAAGCTAATATATCCATTATCTTATCTATATCATGAGATTCTAAAAAGTCAATAGTCAAAATCCTATTTTATTCATGTATTTACCATTTATAGTAAGTTTTAGTTTAAGTATAGTTTTTCACCATTTAAACTTTACGATTTGCATATAATATAATAGTGCTTGGAGAAATTTGAATAATAAGGTGGTGAAAGGTAAAATTTTTGAAGGAAATGTGAGATTTTGAAGGAAATGGGTTGAAAATCAATTTTAGACTTTCGAATTGAGTTATGAAAAGTCAATTAAAGTATTATGAGCGACTCATTGCCTAAGAACGTCTAACTCCAGGTTGGCAAAAATTCGAGGTGTTACAAAATACTAACCAGGCTACTATGTATTCAGCTGTACTTGATACAGATGGAGAAACTTATCGATAGTCAGTAATGGTTGCTCTGTCTCAGCCCAAAATACCGAGCATCCGAACAAGTTCCTCCATCCGTTCGGAACTATCTCCCATGGCACAATTTGTAATCGGGAAAGTAAATCCCAAGCAATGCCTTGGAGGGGCAGACGCAAGCCGCACTGTAAAGTGACTTGGAAAATCGTGACCATCCTATCAGGAGGATGGTCAGGTAAGTCACTCAGCAGAGAAAGACGAAGAATGACTGAGTCCGGGACATGATACCCGGCTCGAATCTTGTCCAAGTCCACCTCAGTTAAGACCGAGGGGACTGGACCCCTCTGCTCATCTCCAACCTCTCCTCCCTTGGCAACCTCTCTTCCCTCGGCAGTCGAGTCAACAACCTGTGTCAATCAACCAACCCAATGGTTCCCTCAGTCTCCTCATCCTCCTCCATGTCTTCCCCAAGAGGGTTAGGCCTCCTAGGGGCAGTCATTAGCGACATATCTCCATGAAAAGGGTTTGTCGAAGCAGGACGCTCCGCTGAAGTCCCAGATATTCTATTAGAGAACTGAAAAGCTTCATTGGCACCAATCGTCATCTTCGCAAGTAAGGAGGGCGATTCCGAGACATTCCAAAAATATCTCGCTTCGCCCTCATCATCGGAGGCTCCCTCCCGGGAGCTCTAAGAACCTTGCATTACTAAGAAAAGTAAAAAACGAAGGAAAATAAGAGAGTTAAAACTCACCGGAGAGGCGAGGAGTACGCGAACGGGAACATGGATGTGAAAACGAAAATGAAGATGGAAATGGCAGAGGAAATCGGAACAGTGAAAATAGGGATTGGGAGAGAAGGGAGAAGGCGCGCGAAAATGCAGAACAGGCGTCTCTCACCTCCTTAAATAGCCCGGCCACGTAGCAAGGGCATTTAAGGAGGAGTCGTATCGACGTACGTTTCGACTCCCCCGTCTGACACGTGGCGCACGCCGACTGACAAAAGAACTGCTCCTGCCACTCGTCTAGCGCTCTTAAGTCGAAAAAATATTCTGACGGTTGTCCGCTCGTGCAACCTCGATTAACAAACTGATGCGCATTACGGACGACGCAAGAAGCGTTAAATGCTCCATCATAACCTCGGTCTCCAATTCAAGCCGACTCTAAATTACTCCTTTGCATCAACACAGTTGACACAATGAGTAAGGGGGCTTACTATTGGAGAAAAATATAACAAGTCCAGAGACCCGAATATGGAATGGACCAACTCTATTGACACTTCTCATGATCCCGAGGTAATGCGCCCGACTGAGGTAAAACAGTCAAATGCCTAAAGAGAGGCTTAGCTCGGATCGCAGAAAATAAATTCCAATCGAGACTCATAGAGTCATAAGCCATAGACAAAACACACGAGACGCATAAAGTTAACCCGGATGCCAAACCAACAATGTTTAAAAGGACCGATGAAAGTCCGAACGGTAGAAGCCACCAGGCCGACTATAAAACCGCCCCATATTAGGTCGGTTATTGTCAGCTATCGGATTAAGAAAGGATATCGGCTATGGGCCGACTCTATTTCATCCGATAGAAGGCAAAAAGATTATTCTTGCAGCCACCCGAGACTTAATTATTAACAGAGTCGGTTAAGGCCTAGCCAAGCAAGGGAGAGACGGTGTAAATGCAAATATCATCCCGAAAATTTTGTGAAAGGATTCCCGACGCCGAAGATCTCGGAATCGGGCAGAATCCATGAACAGGTTACAACTAAATCGTATCTCCGAGATATGCGCAAGAGAATCCCTGCATGCCGGGACCCTCTCATTCCTATAAATTCAAGAGACCTCCATATCGAAAGGTACGCAGAAAACTCTTCTCAAAAACCCTTCTCATAATCCTATTACTGACTTAAGCATCGAAGGATCCCCGGCTCTAGCTAGGATCTCATTTGCCTCTTTCTTGTGCAGGTGTTGGGATGTGGAAGGGATGCACTGGTTTTTCGCATCAACAATGTTTGTCCGAGAACCTGCTTTGTTCATCTGTTTTGTTGGCTTGTGATGGAATATAAGCTTAAAAATAAAGAAATTTTAGAACTCTAGTAAGCCATGCAATGGGAGACAATAGGAACTAATCACCCAACATTGAAACATTCATGAGGTAATAAAGGTTTTGAATGAAGGTGATACTTTCGTGTTTTCAACTCATCCTAATGAGAACGCCACAAAAGTTTTGGCTACCAGTGATATTTTTGTATTTTCACTTTACCCTGACTAGAATAACCTTAAATATCATTTAAACTTCACAATTAATGGACAGTAAGGTTTCAATGTCAATCATTTTCCTCTCCACTCTTTTTTTTCCGTAGTGTGGTCCACTTGAATTTTAGAACTGCCTTACCTTTTGGAAACATGTACAGACATTAGCTGAAAAAAGTACGTACTTGCTCGATATCTAACAAAATATTGAACATTTTAGATGACATATAAACATCATGAGTGGACCCTGAGGGAGAGGGAATTACTCGATACACTAACTTCTACATGAGTTCGTTTATATGGGCCCACCTTGATATGTGTTGTATATACACCCTGTCCATAGAATGAGCCAAGAAGTGAAGCGTATCAAAATCTAAGTGGACCACAACATAGGAAACAAGAGTAGGCTGTTATTTCAAATTAAAGAAAAGGACTAATAACTATAAACGCGGGTCTACAATCTTTCGAAACAATACAATATTATACACTACTTCTGTTGCCTCTGTCGCCGTTCAGAATCAATGGATCATCACTACGCGACACCCTAGTGGGCCCACATACAGACATGGTCCGATTATCTGGTCCGTCCATAGTTTTAACGGTGAAGGAATGATCATGACATCTATTTGCGGAGTTGAATTTGACAATTTTCTTTTCAACGGTCCACATTCATATAAGCGCATCAACTGTCAGACTCATCCGCACAGCGTAGGTTTTGTACTACTACTCGAAAGTAATAGGTAACAAAAAATGAACGGCTTTGATCATCGTACTGTCTCTGGGTATGGCCCCACCAAGGCGACGCATGGTGTTGATTCTGAGTCTTGATTCTGAGTCGCGACGTTGGGAGAGAACTTTTCATAAGCATGATAAGAGTCCGAGTCGGATCGCATTACGGACTTCTCAAAAATACCCCTCGAGTCCTCAAAAACTACCAATCCGGTACTAAAACACCCCCGGCCGGTATTGGGATCGCCCGATTCTTTCAGAAACTCGCCCGCTTCAGCGAGGTCAACGTAACGGCCGTCCCTAAGGGCGAGCTCCCGACCTCGATCTCGAACGAGTCGTAACGGCGGAAGATCTCGATGACCAGCAGCCTCGCTACCAACACCACGAAATCTTTCCCCGCGCACTGTTTATTCTCCACCGTTGGATTCTCCGTCTCTGGCCCATTCGACCATATCACGTGCTTTAGCAGCTTCTCTCCAGCCTCCCCAACGAATCTGTCTGGCACGAACTCCTCGGCCCTGTCGAATATCCTCGGGTCTTTGGTCGCAAACGGCTGGAAACCGAACAGCATCTCCCCTTTCTTGATCTCAAACGCCGCGTCGTGGCTTTTCACGATCAGATCGCGCTTCGCCTTTCCGTACTGGAACTGAACGGGCGGCTCGATGCGGAACGCCTCGTAGACGACCGATTTCATCAACGGCATCTGTTCCATCGCTCTCATCGACACTTCCCCGCCGTTGGATCTGATGGCGGATCTGATCTCCTCCGCCAGCTGGCGGTGCAGCTTCGATCCGGCACGCCCGATCCACTTCACGATCGCGGGGAAGAAGATCTTCATCCCGCCGAAGGAGTTGAAGCACGTGGCGAAGATGAGGTTGTGAGTAGCTTCATCTCGGGAAATGCCCATCTTCTGCGCCTCGTCGAGAACCGGACCGGCCGAGTCGTAGAAGAACTTGTAAAGCCGGCCGTAGTCCTTTTTCACGAGGAACGGAGGGAGGGGGAAGGTGTGGAGGAGGAGCTCTTCCAGAAGCTTCGGGAGGCCGAGTCGGAGCAACGGGCCGATCTGGAAGAGCACCCATTTCCCGATCAGGGTCGGTCCGTCCTTACCGAGCTCTGTATCGACCGGGTTCACGCCGTAGAGTGAGCTGGCGAGGAAGCTGAAGGAAGCCGATTCGTTGGGGGTGTTGAAACCGGCTTTTCCCTTGGCAGATAGCTCCGCCTCAAGATCAGCGAAGAGGGCCGAGAAGTTGATCTGGAACTCGGGTATGACCCTGTCGCGGCTGGATTTGAGGAGGAAGAAGATGAGCCGCTTGAGCTTGGCGTGGCTCGGCTCGTCCGGGTCCAGGTAGGAGAGGATCCGATACCCGCCCGTGAGTTCCGTGGACGGCATGTAGGTGCCGACGAAGAGGTCCTTCTTCTCGACTTTCGAGACGTCGAAGAGCGTCGGGAAGCTCACGGCATCGAGCAGCGCGACGACGTTGGGGTTCGGCGAGATGAACGGCCCAGGTGGCATGTTCGTGCGGAAGACAGTCGACTGGTGCCTCTGGATTCGGGACTTGAAAAAGGCCTCCCGGCCTTGGTTGTAGAAGAAGTCGAGCCGGTCCTTGAGGGGTCCCACCAGCGGGGGGCCGTACGATCCTGGGATCTTGCGGATGGGGAGATTTGTGCTGGTTGTGGTGGGTGGAGGATAGGAGGAAGAGGGTTTTTCTGATACTGAGGCGGAAATGATCGGACGATGGAGGATTGAAATCGGAGGTTGGGATTTCTTCCTTCTGTTAGGCGTTGATGGGAGGGAGAGCGGAAGGTGGACGAGGGAGAAGGAAGACATCTTGGAGTACGGATAGGGGTATTTTGGGAAAAGCGAAATGGCGTCCGATACTGCTGGTTTGAGACCTGAAAGACAGAGAGATGGATATATATAAAAGGAAATTCCGATCTGTCGTGAAAGGCGTGCGTCGGTGACGATTTGGACATTACTCTTCGAGTAAAGAGCTTTGATACTCAGGCCGTGATACACCATACTCACGCACTTATAAATTACTTAAATTTGTACACGTGTCATATAATCAATTCAAGCTAAACTGTCCATCTACCAATTTAGATATTCCTTGGTGAAAAGATCAATCTTATTTATTTGTATGATTATTAGCTTTGTGGACATCTATTGGACGGATGAAACTAACACGTTAGTTGCTTTTGATTTGTGTGGGGAGCACGTGATGGTAGCTCACGTGGGAATGATGCAGACGAATATAATAAATCCATCTGACTTTCGGACTGCCTTTCGAGTTAACATATGGGAGGTGTACCATTGTTTAATGCATGCGTATCAAGCTTCATCCGAGTATCAAATAATCACCCTTGCTCTTTTTTCGGCTTGGTTGGAAGCACGTCGGAACAGCTGACACGTGCGGAGGACGTGAGGATGGGGTCGGTGGATGGACGGCCTCAGTCCTACGCACGTGAGGATTTTGCAGTGCCAACATTGGCGGCTGACTCAACATATGGGCTAGGTGGACGGGGGACGGTTAAACTTCAGAGAATCTTTGGACGCGGATTGCTGGGCTGCAGGGATTTCCGCGGCAAACCATGACTACGATCAATGGATAGCTGTTTTGAGGATTCAAAAGTTAAGAACAATGGTATCTGTTGGGGTAAAATATGTTAAGTCTGGATACTTGAATTTTGAGTAGGTCGGCTCCGCTGGCACTGTCCGAATAGTCCGAAACAAAGACCGGAATCGAAGGAATAATGAATAGACCAAGATGCATAACCATAAAACGATTAAAGTTACTCGGTCGGAGAGATAATTGCGTTTGCGTAAGTGTACAAAAGGCCGAGTAAATTAAAAGCCGTTCAACTGAGAGAGAAAAATCGACATGGTATGTTGGTTCCGTCGGCCACGGAATAAGGAAGGGTGACGAGTAAACACTGAGACTATTTCATCCGTAAGGAGGTAGAAAACTTACTCGCTTAAGCTGACCGAGACTCTTTTAGAGTCGGTAACGGTCGAGCCGAGACAGGAAAAAGCGATCTAAATATAAATGCCGCCCCGAAAATCTAAAAATACAGGTGTCCGATCTCGAGATTCTCGGAATCGGGCGAAATCAGTTGAAAGGATTAAATCTCCGGATAATCAGGAGAAGAATTCTCGTACGATGAGAATTCTGAAGATCTATAAATATCCAGGTTCTTTACAGAAGCAGGTACGCAATACAAAAACTCTAAAAACCCTTTGTCATTGATCAGAAGACTGATTTAAGTAACGGAGGTTCCCCGGTTTTAGCCAGGGTCCCCTTTGTATTGCTGATTGTGCATGAGGGAGACGATCCAACCCAGGGAGCCGTCCCATAAAAATACACCAACAGTATCGTATACGGGATTCTACTGCTTCGTCACTGTCCTAAGCTACACATACACAAGTAATACGTAAGTCGAATTCCTATTATACATGTTCTTGTAGAGGTATCTAGGGTTGAAAGTTGAGTGGGTTCAACTTGATTGGCCGTGACCGATCCGACATTGGGTTGGGCTTGGACAGGATGTATTGGGTTTAGTCTCGGGCTTGGGCCATACAAACACCAACCCGATAAAACTTAGGTTGGGCTCGGGTTGAGGTCTTAGGTTGCCCGACCCAACCCGAACTCGATCAATATATAAGTTTCTTATAAATTAATTATAATTGAGTGTGGATCGTTTATGTTGAACGCACAAAAAATTTCAATGTCGTTGGGCTTTATTAGTCCATGTCATTTCCGATGACTCAAGCTAACAAGATACATCGGATTTCTCTCTCCTGAATAGATTGCTTGATACACAATACGACTTCTAAAGAAGTAGTTGTCCTATATTTTAGCTTGTTTGTTTAGAAAAAAATATTCTTTACAATAAACAACTATATGTATTATTAATAAAATTATAGGTATAAAAAATAAAACTTATAATGAAAATATAATAGACTAATGTAATAATGAAAATATTAGCATATATCTACCCGACCAACTCAGCCAACCCGATTGAACCCGCTTGGGTTGGGCTTAGGTTGAGAACTCCCAACCTAAAGTTGGGTTAGGTTTGAGGTATAGGAACCTTGGGTTGGACTAGGGTTGAGCACCAATCCGGCCGACTTTCAGCCATAATGGCATCTGTTGCTATTTTCCAATTACACATGCTTCTATACTTATTAAATGTTCTTGGTTTTCGTTGGATTGTTCAATCGCTGTTTTGGTTATGTTAGAACGAGACCGGGTATTTTTAGAGCAGACGAGTTCTATGCATCTTAACCAGCTGGGATGGAACTACTAGAAGACCCTGCAAAGGTATGTGTAAGTGAAAGCATGTTGAGGATCGCCCTGTTGTGGTCACTTAACAGAGATCTGTTTGTGTGGCTGTTCGTTAGATCAGCCTCACTGTGTTTGTGCTTTGGCCCAAAAGTCAGCTTTGTCCATCTGTTTACGTTCAATGTGGAACCATGGTCTTTCTTTTACAGCAGTCCTTTCATCATACACATGTAGCCCGCCCGATTACCAGACTGGATTTTGATTTTCAGCCGTGACAGATACATAGTTGGGTCAACCAGCATAGGGGTGTGGATCTTGCACGCAATTGGGTTTTGGATCCTGCTGTTGAGAGCGGCCATGGGTTCCTGTTCTTGTCACGCATGACATAGTGGGTGTGAGATCCAAGCTGTTAATCAGGTGTGCCCCACTGTGTCCCAAAAGTCAGCTTGGTCCACATGTTTGCCTTCAATGTGGGGTATGGTCTTGCTTTCACAGCAGTCTTTTGGTCATAAACCTCAGGTGGACCACACAACAGAAAAACAATAGTGATTGGATATCAACCATTTAAATGCTCCTAAGGCCCACTGTACTATTTATTTGACATCCAATGTGTTGATTAGGTCATGCAGACCCAGATGAAGGGAAAAAAATCAATTATAAGCTTGACCCAAAACTTTTATGGCCCTTAAAAAGTTTTTAATGGTTGACGTTCATTCAACAGTGTTTCCTATAATGTGATCCACTTGAGATAGGGATGTACCTCATTTTTTGTCTCATACTATAAAATGATTTATAAAAATAGATGGTCAGCATGGATGAAATACATACATCATGGCGGGGCCCACAGAGCACCGACCACCGGCCAATGGCCGGTGGCAGGGAAGTAGCCAATCCGTTTCCACGATATATGGTAGGGTATTGTTTGCGGAAAGTTTCTAAGGTGGAGAAATGCGGAGGAAGCGAAGGTTGAAAATTGGAACCGTATCTAACACGGGAACGGATTGGCTACTACCCCTGACACCAGCCGATGGCTGATGGTCGGTACTATGTGGGCCCCACTATGATGTATTTGTTTCATCCATGCCATTCATCCATTTTTACAGATCATTTTAAGGTATGAATCCAAAACTGAGATATATCCAAATCTCAAGTGGACCACATTACAGGAAACAGTGTTGAATGAGGGTCGACCATTAAAAATATTTTGGGGGCCATGAAAGTTTTGAATCAAGCTGGTATTTGTTTTTTCTCTTCATCTGGGCCTGTATGACCTAATCAACAGATTGGATGTCAAATAAACAGTATAGTGAGCCTTAGGATGATTTTAAGGGTTGATATTCAATCACTATTATTTTCATGTGGTGTGGTCCACCTGAGATTTATTTCCCTCTTATTTTCAGTATCAAGCAATAAAATGATATGTAAAAATGTATGAATGGAATGGATGAAACACATACATCATGGTAGGGCCCACAGAGCACCGACCACCGGCCACGGAGCTGATGTAAGGGGGAGTAGCCAATCCGTTTCCATCTAACACAGGTCTTCTGTTGTCTGCGGGTCGTGTCGCAAGTTCAAAGTCTAGCAGAGACCAGAGAACATTGGACCGATGACATTTCCACGTGTAGACCCACCGATCGCACTTGCCAATATAAAAAACGTGTGTGGGACCTAAACTTTCCCAGACGCTGTAAATAATACCTGGATCTTCTTCGTTACGAGATGAGACTTCGTCACCTACTCCCCTGGCACTAGCCCGGCGGCTGGTGGTTGGTGCTCTGTGGGCCAACCATTATGTATGTGTTTCATCCACGGCGTTCATCCATTTTTATATATCATTTTAGGGCTTGATCCAAAAAATGAGAGGGACATAACTCTGAGGTGGACCACACCACAGGAAAACAATAGTGATTGGATATCCACCATTAAAATTTTCATAAGACCCACTATACCGTTTATTTGACATCCAATATGTTGATTAGGTCATACATACCTAGATGAAAGGAAAAAACAAAGATCTACTTGGTCCAAAACTTTTATGACCCAAAAAAAAAGTTTTTAATGCTCGACGTTCATTCAACATTGTTCCCTGTCGTATGGTTCAATTGAGAGTGGCATATAGCTCATATATTGTTTCATATCATAGATTGATCTAGAAAAATACATAGATAACATGGATGAAACATGTTATGGAAAGATCCGAGCCCGTGACAAAACGTTAATCGGACTTGAAGTCCGAGCTGAGGCTCCCATGGCATGATCCATCTGATCAAGACTACAGCATCGCAACAACAACACACGAACGTATTCGAGTCAAAGCCAGCTCGGAGTTTGTCCTAATTGTTAGATCAGATAACCCGCTACCCCCCAACTCCTAGGCGCTTAAGTCAGTCAGATCGGATTCAGTATGACTGGTCGGATGGCGTTCTACTCGGAGCGTTCTTTGATATGGCCTGGTAAGCCGAGCCGAGCAGACCTTCTGACGTGCATATCTCACTCGCTAAACATGGAAACTGCCATAACCAAACGTGGCCGATAACTTCGCTCTCAGATGTGCACGATCCGTCAGATACGCTGCTCAATCAATAGATTACGGGCAGTATCTCCATGATCTCAGAATCCCTCTAATCGTGCCGAGATCATCGGATCCGGACCGCCCCACAGGCAAGTATAAATAGCCCGCAGTGCTATGTCTACAGGTACACGAAATCAAGCTCTCTTCTACACTCGACATAGACCCCGATTCCCTTGTCCTGACTTAGGCATCGGAGGGTCCCCCGGCTTAGCCAGGGTCACCTTTGCCTCTTCTCTTGGTGCAGGCTTCAGAGACGGCACGCAGAGGATCTTGAAATCTTGGAGGGAGGGCCGACCAGATTTTTGCATCAACATTTTTTGGCACCGTCTGTGGGAACCTGAAACTAGAAGTCAGGTTCTCATTCACTTAAGCAATGGCGAGGAAGAAGAAAGCTGTAATGGTGGAACCGGTACCAAGCGAGCAGGCTCGGTCATCATCAACACTTCATGCCGAGTCCGCATTAGGACTTTCTCAACGTTCTCGTAACCGGTCGGGTAAATACCGCGCCATGCAGAACGAGATCCAGGCCCTGCGCGACAAGATCAACAAGATGAAGCAGTAGAGGGAACCAAAGCCACGTCTGGTTCAGGAACAGCCTGTTCTCGAACCGTGAGACTCTTCGTGGAGACCCGTTCTGCGTCAAGGAGTGTAAGACCTGAAGCCCCCCAGCATTCAGGGGTGCCGCGTTCAGGACAGAACCCTCCTGCGGTGCATAGCGAGGGATCCGCGCGGAATGCCACTACCCGGGTTCTCACAACCGTTCATTCCGCTACATCCGCTCTACCGCCCACGGACCTCTGACATCAGTTAGAACGGAGGAGAGAAGGGAGAATGCCGGAGGGTGAGGATACCCCAGAGGTCGTCGCGGAAAATAGAGACCCATGGGAGGCACGATTTGTAGATTTGAAGGACAAGTTCCTGACATTGGAGAAGAAGCAACAACAATCTACAGTTCCAGCCACGATCCAGGTGATGATGGAAAAGATCGAGCCTCCCTTCACCTCGACCATCATGGCTGAAGTGATGCGACAGAGGTTTCGGATGCCTCCCGTCATCCAGTATTTAGGGTCTGGGGATCCATCCGAACACCTGAAGTCTTACCGATCGTGGATGCAGATCCAGACTGCAATGGACGCAATGATGTGCAGGGAGTTTTCCATCACCCTCACGGGATCCTCTCGGATTTGGTATCGCCAGCTCAATCCAAACTCCGTGGACTCCTTCGCAGAGCTAAGCCGACTATTCCTTACACAATTTATAAGTGGTAAGAGAAGTCGGAAACCTAACACCCACCTGCTTACCATCAAGAAGGCTCCGAAGGAATCGTTGAAAAACTACATCGTCCGTTTCAATGAAAAGGCATTGCATGTCGAAGACTATGATGACAAGATGGCTCTCGCTGCCATCCTGAGCGAACTGAAGGAAGGAAAGTTTGCCTTCTCCATCGGCAAAAATTTTTCAAAAACGCTAGCGGACTTTATAGCGAAGGCTCAAAAGTACACCAACGCTGAGGAGTTCACTAACGCCCGTAAAGGACTAAAAGTCGCTGACTCGGCAAACAAAAGGAAGAGGCCAAGGAACGAAGACTCCCAGCCGAACGACAAAGGGACCGATGACCGCGCTCCCCGCGATCGTCGACCGAGCCGTAGGCCGGAGAGGAAATTTCGTTCCTATACACCTCTCAACACATCTGCCGAGCAGATTCTGCTAGATATCCGAGGAGACAGGCTACTTAATTGGTTGGTCTGCATGAGGGCCGACCCCGAGCAACGGGACAAGCGAAAATTCTGCCGCTTCCACTGAGATCATGGCCATAACACGGATGACTGCGTGGACCTGAAAGACGAGATCGAGTCCCTCATCCGTAAGGGACATCTGCGTCGTTACACCCAAAGAGAAAGATCTGCTCGGAGAGAGGAGTAGCCACGAGAAAAGCCAAACAACCCCCCAGAGGAACCCGCCGAAATTCGTACCATCTTCGGGGGATCAGCTGAGGGAGGGGATTCAAACAGGGCTCGAAAAGCCCATTCTCGGAGATCCGAGTCAGAGCATCACGTTCACCTGACGGAATATCCCAACAAGGAACTACGAGTCGCTCCGTGCAGCCTGACCTTCTCGGAAGACGATGAGCGCGAGATCCAGCATCCACACGATGACACGCTGGTGGTTACCATGACCATAGCGAATCACAAGGTGTTCCGTATCCTGGTCGACACCGGGAGTTCGGATGATGTCATGTATTCCGAGGCGTTCGAAAGAATGAAAATTCCACGGTCTCGGCTCCGACCCGTGAAGACTCCCTGGCATGGCTTTGTCGAAGAGAGAGTAATCTCCGAAGGAACTATCTCCCTCCCAGTAATAGCGGGAGAAGGGCAACATCAAGTCACACTTCTGGTGGACTTTTTGGTTGTCAATGTTTCATCTGTTCACAATGTAATCCTGAGCCGACCCTCCCTCAATGCAACGAAAGAGATCGTCTCAACTTATCATCTGATGATGAAGTTCTAAGCCGAGGGAGGGATCGGCTATCTCCGAGGTGATCAACGCGAGGCCTGAATATGTTATGCTATAACGGTTAGGAAAGGAGCCGCTAAACAGGCTCTCGTCGTGGACGCCTTGGACCCTCGAGGACTAGCAGAAAATTTATCAGTCGAGGATCTGAAAAAAGTTCCCCTCAATGAATCAGACCCGGGCAAGACTGTCCAGCTCAGGTCCTCATTGAATTCCGAGCGGAGGAACAAACTACTAGCCTTCTTGAGGCAGCATCGAGATGTCTTCGCATGGTAGCATGCGGATATACCGGGAATCTCTCCTGACGTACTGGTTCACAGGTTGAACGTGGACCCAGATCATAAGTCGGTCAAGCAAAAGAGAAGGTCGTTTGACACCGAACGATATGAAGTCATTGCCGAGGAGGTCTCCGTCTTGCTCGATGCGGGCTTCATAGAAGAAGTGTACTACCGCGATTGGATAGAAAATGTTGTGCTCGTCAGGAAGTCCAACAGGAAGTGGTGGGTCTGTGTAGACTACTCCGATCTGAATAAAACATGTCCTAAAGATAGCTTCTCGTTGCCTTGGATCAACCAACTGGTGGACAGCACGGCCGGGCATGAGCTGCTCTCGTTCTTGGACGCTTATTCCGGGTATAATCAGATTGTTATGTATCCCCCAGACAAGCAGAAGACGACCTTTGTCACGGACATAGGACTCTACTGTTACCGGATCATGCCATTCGGCCTAAAAAATGCTAGGGCAACATACCAGAGGCTGGTGAATCAGATGTTCGCCAAACAGATCGGGCGCACCATGGAGGTGTTGTTCACTCCCCAAGTGCAGGGTTGTGATGTAGTAATAACTCGGTAAGACCGAGGTCGAATCCCAAGGGACTGAAACTTGTACGTTATCTAAAATTAACTGGAACTAGAACTAGAATAAGATGGAATCTAAATTAAATGTAATTTGATGAATAATTGTAGGTTAATTAATCTAAAACTTGGGAGATATCAGGAGAAAAGGAAACTAGGGATTCAGAGGATCAACTTGTAGAGATCAGGGAGAACTTATGCTTGCATCAAAAATCATGAAAATTACTGAACTGCCGTTGATCTAGTTTTCAAAGAGATGAAAGGTGTATGAATTAGAATGGATTCCATCACCAAACCATGCCCACAGACTATGGCAAACAACAGAATTAAACTAATTACCAACCAATCATATGTATGAAGGTTAAGAAGGGTACCGTCATCCCACCATGCCCAGGAGACTATGGTGAACAACAGGGCTTCCTAACGTCATAAACATTAAAGAGAATGCAAATATTAAAAGTCATTGCAGACCCATTGTAATTTCAGTCACAATAGACCATTAAAAACCTAAAATATTTCCATTAAAATCAAACTAAAACCAACTTCAATTCAAAAATTAAAATTAAATTAAAAGCATATAATCTCTCATCTCACTACAAGCTTCACCTCCTAGCCCTAGCTAGGAGGATTTAGCCTGCCATGGATGGGCTCAATCCAAATAAATAAAGAGAAAAAGAAAAGGAAAAGAAAAGGGAAAGAAAAAACCAAGCTCCTCTCTCTCTCCTCTGCCCACGTTGAAACCCAAGCTCGAGCCCTCTGTTCTTCCTCCCAAGACCCTGAATGAATGCTCCCCACGTCCAAAAACCTCTTTTTATAGCTGCTGGAAGGCTGGAGTCAGTGACAGAGTTGTAGCAGGACACGGAGTGCAATTTTCGCAGCCGAGTTTGGTACCATGAAACACGCCACTTTTCTCGCTCAAATTCCAAAGAAACACCGTCCCTTAGTACTTTCTTGGATCCTCTACATGATAGACGGTTCAGATCTGCCATATGATCAAAGATGGTGGGCCAAAACCGTCCGGAAAAGTCGGTTTTCGCGGATGTGCGAAACCTTTCGCACCATTTCGCTGTTGTGGTCGGTGGGCCCCACAGAAGTATTTTCTGGAAAATCCACCCCGTCCATTGGATTCAGAACGAAATTTCAGTCAAGAATGGGTGGTTTTGAACGTCCATTGACGTGTCCCAGAGAAGAAATCACAAAAGAATCAGTTTTGAACGATACCGAGCAGCCCTTTTGTGGCCTCTGTATCTCACACGTGTGCACGCATGGGTACAAAAATTCAGCATGTTTTTGTAGTATTCGAAGCCCTCTACACGGTGGACGGATCGGATTGAGCTTATGGGGCACGTGTGGGGCCCACAACTGATCGCAAAAACGGCCAGCGCCGTGCGTCCGCTGCAAGTTTTTTTTTTTTTTTTTTTTTTTTTTTTTTTTTTTTAGAGTTGTAGACGGAAACGTCGGTCAGCGCAGCTGACCGACTTTTGGAAATTTTGGTGCACGGCGAGTGCACATGTGCACTGTACACACTCATCTCATATGGAGTCAATTGCACTGTTTTGGAGGAATCTGCACCGTCCATCTGTTTTGACTCCTTATTTAAGGCGTCAATAATAATTTTGAGGCAGTTCCAGATATCAGGTGGGCCCAGAATCAACGGTTTATATGCTGATCTGTCAGTTGGGGCACTTCCCGAGATCTTCAATGGCTGAAATTTTATATGTACGGTTAATTTATGGTCCTCAGGCGACGTATGAAGTTTCGAGCCGAACGGATGGTGGGAACCTCGTGATCTTGCATTCTGGACGTCCTTCAGGCCACTTGAGCTTCAATTTCTAACTTTTCTCGAATTTCTGACCGTGTATATTTGTCAATCTTGGTCCCCTGGAGTGTGTCCCTTGCCTTTGGCGTCATCAGATCGTTAAATCTCAACTTTTAACGTCTTTTTTTCATCCATGATCATAAAATCACTTTGCCACACAAGAATGAGAAAATGAGCCATTAGACAGCATTATATTCGTAAATCCAGACAATATCTGGGGTCTAATATGCAATATTTGACCCTCAACACAACCCCCAACCAGCATTTTGCTAGTCCCGAGCAAAGTATGCGAAAAATAAGTTGAGAATTATAGGAGAACTTTTTATGAAATCAAGTGAGATTTTGAACAAAATACGAGAAATTTAATATTCATGAATGTTAAAAATTGTATTCTCCTGAGCTCAAGCGCACCGTAGACTTCATAATCAAGTGTAAAGCATTAATCCTTCAATTAGAAAAATTTTAAACATTGAGATCCATGGATGTATAGTGTAATCTCAGCTAATCATATTAAGATTGAATTTGTTATTTCAGGATCTCATTAGTAACCAGCAAGAGAATTCATGATAACCAAACTTGCCTCATAAATTTCATCTTTTGATCTTTTCAACTTTTTATTTTTCCATTAATAGTCATGCCAAAAAGAGGAATCAAATCCTTACCAATAGGGAGCAAACCTATGGCAAAAGACCAATTACCTAAAATTTTTTATTTTTTTTTTTTTTTGAATGTTTAACCTTGGGGAATCAAACCTTCACCTGTAGGGAGCAAACCCATGGTGAAGATTAATTGCCCAACCTGTTCAATTTTTATACCCTGATGGCAAGATATTTCAGACTGGTTCCCTTCGTGCTTAGTGATTACCAAGTTAATCCTTCGATATGGAACTGAAATCTTAATGTGTAAGCAAGACGTGTCCTGAAATCATGATTCAATCAATGTTTACAACTTCTAATCATGGATTAATAATTCACTTAACGATGAAATCTAACAGATACGGAATCCAAGAGTCATAAATCCACATTATGTACCTTGAAAATTTAAATTAGGGATATCTGTCAAAATCACTTCGAATTTGTAGAAATTTTCAGAAAAAAATTTTTTAAAAAAAATTTCACAATTTTTGCTCAAGACCAAGAAAATACTGATTAGGAAACCTAATCTCCCACCCCCAACCTAAAATCTACATTGTCCTCAATGTAAAAGATATGAGCATGCAATGCACATGGGACAATGAAAGTAAATGAGAAGTGATGGGAAGATAGTACCTGAATAACGAATCAAGAGAGTTTCCAATAGATCACGGCATGGAAGCTTGTCAGCATGAGAGAGAAAGCAGAACAAAAATTAAAAAAATAAAATCCTACCTATACCATTTTCGCAGGTGCTCTCGATTGCATTTAGCGTATGCAACAAGCCTTTAAACCCCTAGGTTACCCCTAGTGGACGAGTTGTAGTCTCGTGAGGGTTTGCAGTAATGTTACCCACAAACATCGAATCGATCATACCTCAAGGTTCCCCTTCCGGCCAATATCTTGATAAGTTTCTCAGTAAGTTCCTCAACAGGATCATCCAAAAGCCCTTTTTACAATAGGCTTGGACGCCCTGGAGCATGATTTTCCAGAGAGACTTATGTACCTCATAAAAAATCTTCCATTGAATTGCTTGAGGTATCCATAATTTATACGATTCACCTAAGACAGAAGAAGTTTCAACGTTAGTATTGCATGGTGAATCAAAGACTACAAGTAAATAAAGTTTAGAAAACTTCTTAAAAAGTAATGTAGTCTCAACATATTCCGAAGCTCCAAACTTCGGTTCTAGATTCAGCTCCTCTTCCTCTACTAGTATACGTTTAGGATCAGGGGAAGAGAGGGTTTCAGAATAAGGGTTCGTTTGGTCAGTGATGACTACCGAGATGTTGTCTCGCAAGGTATCCACTTTGTCTTTTAACATGAAATCGTTTGAAACCACAAAGTGTGCCAAGCAATCCCACGAGTTGGGAAATTCAGATGAGTGTGACTCGTTTTTGTGGCTTGTGATGATCTGCTTAAAGAATCCCTCATCTTTGAAAGTGGATGGAGGTGCGCTCTCTTGCTCCAGTCCTGCACAGATAGATTGAAAATCAGTAAGTGAAGCATTGATGTGATCACTCTGTTCATTGAAATTACTCAATTGAGGCGCTGAATTCTCAATTGTTTGCAGCTCAGATGGTGGCCTCAACTGAGTGGTTTCAAATTCCAGAGTCGTAGCGGGCAACTCCTCCTCCCGAATCATATCATCATTCAATTCAAGGGAGTGGTCTAAACATGCCTCACAAGAGTTAGAAGAGTCAGTTGCAAGAGGTTCATTCTCCACATTTAAATCAGGCATGTCAGATGAGTGGAGTAGATCTTCCTGACCGATCACTTCGTGCACGTCTTGATCGTTGACCTGGACCAGATTTGAGATTGATTCAGGGAGAATTTGGGCTGCACATTCATGACCATCATCCCAATACGCATCATTGTCTAATCCAGTGCAGTGCACATTCGGGATGAGATCACTTTCCTCACATTCTACACCTAACATGGGTTGAGGTTTGCATAAACTAACTTCTTCCTCATCATTGAAATCTTGTGTGTCATGTAAGGAAACTGTGTCATCATCAATGTATTTAAAAGACACCCATGTATCTTCACCATTCTTTCGGACAGTCATCGAGATTGACTCATCGAAAAATTGAACCACATGCTCATTAACGGAATCCAACTCCTCATTCCAAATTCCAGATTCTTTTAAAAGTGAGTGCGGATCACTTTCTTCGCATTGTATTTTTAGATTAGGTCGTGGCTGGGATGACCGAGTCTCCTCTATCCTATCAAGACGCGCATCGAGTCCTTTCATTGTTTCCATTACTTTTCTCATTTCCACAAGACAGGCTGAAAGATTACGCTGATATGAATCCTCTTGGATCATTTCTGGATGGATTTCAAAGGTAGGGGATCCAAGAGAATAATCATCATAACATGTAGTTGGTTCATTTTCCCAATTTTGATGTTTCCACTGGTTATAGTCATACTGATCATAAGTGGGAGAATCTGCTGGTTGGTAATACTTATTATCACTCATGATACAATCACGCATTGTTTTATCGGATGAGTGATAATAATTCTCACAACCATAGTTATGATAACCCCAACACTCACGTACTGTTTTGTTAATCCGTGGGGTGTAATTGTTCTCCTGCATATAATCACGTAAGGACTTCTTAACCGGTGGATTTTCATATTTTGATCGGTTCTTGATGATTGTTTCAGAAAAGTTTTGAGACATAAGTTGATTTATCTCATCATCATCCCAAAATAAGTTATTCTTCTCAGCATACTGACGTTGCCACTCATACATATACATAATGAAACCCTTAACTCGAATTTAATCCTATAAAAAATAGAAGAGAAGGTCCTACAGCAAAGTGAAAAGTAAGAGGGGGAGAAGTTAGAAAGATGTTACCATACTAGAGATTCCTATATTAAAATCCTGCAAAATAAGACAAACAAGTTAGTTCTAAAAAAATCAGGAAAATCTAAACCTAAAACTAAAGTTAGTAAAAATCCTAATCTAGAATAGAGAGGAAGAATTTAAGAAAGAATTTACCAATTTTGAAATTATCTTAAAAACCTACAAAACAGGGAAGACAAGTTAGTTTCTAAAAATCGAAAAAAAAAAAAAAAAAAATCTAAACTTAATCTTAAACTAATCCTAAAACTAATTAATTTCAGAAAAACGTAGCCGACAGTCCCCGGCAACGGCGCCAAAAACTTGTTCACTCCCCAAGTGCAGGGTTGTGATGTAGTAATAACTCGGTAAGACCGAGGTCGAATCCCAAGGGACTGAAACTTGTACGTTATCTAAAATTAACTGGAACTAGAACTAGAATAAGATGGAATCTAAATTAAATGTAATTTGATGAATAATTGTAGGTTAATTAATCTAAAACTTGGGAGATATCAGGAGAAAAGGAAACTAGGGATTCAGAGGATCAACTTGTAGAGATCAGGGAGAACTTATGCTTGCATCAAAAATCATGAAAATTACTGAACTGCCGTTGATCTAGTTTTCAAAGAGATGAAAGGTGTATGAATTAGAATGGATTCCATCACCAAACCATGCCCACAGACTATGGCAAACAACAGAATTAAACTAATTACCAACCAATCATATGTATGAAGGTTAAGAAGGGTACCGTCATCCCACCATGCCCAGGAGACTATGGTGAACAACAGGGCTTCCTAACGTCATAAACATTAAAGAGAATGCAAATATTAAAAGTCATTGCAGACCCATTGTAATTTCAGTCACAATAGACCATTAAAAACCTAAAATATTTCCATTAAAATCAAACTAAAACCAACTTCAATTCAAAAATTAAAATTAAATTAAAAGCATATAATCTCTCATCTCACTACAAGCTTCACCTCCTAGCCCTAGCTAGGAGGATTTAGCCTGCCATGGATGGGCTCAATCCAAATAAATAAAGAGAAAAAGAAAAGGAAAAGAAAAGGGAAAGAAAAAACCAAGCTCCTCTCTCTCTCCTCTGCCCACGTTGAAACCCAAGCTCGAGCCCTCTGTTCTTCCTCCCAAGACCCTGAATGAATGCTCCCCACGTCCAAAAACCTCTTTTTATAGCTGCTGGAAGGCTGGAGTCAGTGACAGAGTTGTAGCAGGACACGGAGTGCAATTTTCGCAGCCGAGTTTGGTACCATGAAACACGCCACTTTTCTCGCTCAAATTCCAAAGAAACACCGTCCCTTAGTACTTTCTTGGATCCTCTACATGATAGACGGTTCAGATCTGCCATATGATCAAAGATGGTGGGCCAAAACCGTCCGGAAAAGTCGGTTTTCGCGGATGTGCGAAACCTTTCGCACCATTTCGCTGTTGTGGTCGGTGGGCCCCACAGAAGTATTTTCTGGAAAATCCACCCCGTCCATTGGATTCAGAACGAAATTTCAGTCAAGAATGGGTGGTTTTGAACGTCCATTGACGTGTCCCAGAGAAGAAATCACAAAAGAATCAGTTTTGAACGATACCGAGCAGCCCTTTTGTGGCCTCTGTATCTCACACGTGTGCACGCATGGGTACAAAAATTCAGCATGTTTTTGTAGTATTCGAAGCCCTCTACACGGTGGACGGATCGGATTGAGCTTATGGGGCACGTGTGGGGCCCACAACTGATCGCAAAAACGGCCAGCGCCGTGCGTCCGCTGCAAGTTTTTTTTTTTTTTTTTTTTTTTTTTTTTTTTTTTTAGAGTTGTAGACGGAAACGTCGGTCAGCGCAGCTGACCGACTTTTGGAAATTTTGGTGCACGGCGAGTGCACATGTGCACTGTACACACTCATCTCATATGGAGTCAATTGCACTGTTTTGGAGGAATCTGCACCGTCCATCTGTTTTGACTCCTTATTTAAGGCGTCAATAATAATTTTGAGGCAGTTCCAGATATCAGGTGGGCCCAGAATCAACGGTTTATATGCTGATCTGTCAGTTGGGGCACTTCCCGAGATCTTCAATGGCTGAAATTTTATATGTACGGTTAATTTATGGTCCTCAGGCGACGTATGAAGTTTCGAGCCGAACGGATGGTGGGAACCTCGTGATCTTGCATTCTGGACGTCCTTCAGGCCACTTGAGCTTCAATTTCTAACTTTTCTCGAATTTCTGACCGTGTATATTTGTCAATCTTGGTCCCCTGGAGTGTGTCCCTTGCCTTTGGCGTCATCAGATCGTTAAATCTCAACTTTTAACGTCTTTTTTTCATCCATGATCATAAAATCACTTTGCCACACAAGAATGAGAAAATGAGCCATTAGACAGCATTATATTCGTAAATCCAGACAATATCTGGGGTCTAATATGCAATATTTGACCCTCAACAGGTGTACGTAGACAACATGCTAGTAAAAAGTATCAAAGCCTCTGACCACCTTGCAGACCTCGAAGGAACGTTCAACGTCCTCCGAGAGTATCAGATGAAGCTTAACCCTGCCAAGTGCGCGTTCGGAGTTGAGTAAGGGAAGTTCCTTGGCTTTCAAGTCAGCCAGCGAGGGATTGAGACCAACCCGGATAAAATCAAGGCCCTCCTCGACATGAACTCGCCTCGGACTCTTAAGGAGATACAGTGTCTCACGGGAAGAGTTGTCGCCCTCGGACGCTTCATATCCAGGGCTACAGATAAATGTCTTCCCTTCTTCCAGCAGTTGAAGGGTCATAAGAAGGCAGAGTGGACGTCAGAGTGCAAGCAAGATTTTCAGCAGTTGAAACAGTACTTAGGTTCACCGCCTCTATTGTTCAAGCCAGAAGAAGGGGAGCCCCTGTTCCTCTACCTCGCAGTCTCGACTTCAGCTGTCAGTTCAGCTTTAATCAGAGAGGTTGGAAGCAAGCAGTACCTCGTGTACTATGTAAGCAAAGTCATGGTACCAGCTGAAACAAGGTACCAGTCCTTGAAAAAACTGGCTCTCTGCCTTGTCGTAGCGGTCAGAAGACTGCGGCCATATTTTCAAGCCCACTCCATAGTTGTGCTAACGGACTCTCCTCTAAGGCAGGTCCTCTAGAGGCCTGAAGTATCAGGTCGGATCACCAAGTGGGCCGTGGAGCTTAGAGAATTCGAGGAGGGAGACCTCCTCGGAAGTGTCAGGTCCGATCACCAAGTGGGCCGTGAAGTTCCAACCTACGGTGGCAGTCAAAGGTCAAGCGGTAGCCAACTTCATCACCTAGTTTACGGCTCCGAGTGAGGAATAGATCAGTAAAGAAGTTGAGATGACGCCTCCCGTCCCGTTGAGCGACCAAGAGGCAGTGTCGGATCCGGGATGGCTCCTTTATGTTGATGTGTCTTCCAACGTTAAAGGGGCAGGAGCCGGGGTTGTCCTGGTCGCCCCTTATTCAACGACAATCCAATATGCAATCAGACTCGGATTCAAAGCTTCAAACAATGAAGCCGAGTATGAAGCGTTGTTAGCTGGGCTCAGGCTGGCAGCAAGCCTAAGTATTCAGACCCTACAAGTTCGCTGCGAGTCACAGCTGGTGGTAAACCACATCTCCTCAGAGTACGAAGCTAAAGAGGTCAGAATGATCGCTTACCTCAAAGAAGCGAAGAAATTAATCGAGAAGTTTTAGAGCTGTATTATTCGACAGATCCCCAGAGTCGAGAACTCTTGGGCTGATGCCCTAGCAAGACTCGCCTCAGCCTCTGAGGGAAAAATACTGCATTTTGTTCCCGTCGAGTTTATTGAGCATCTAAGTATCGGTCAGTCGGAGAAGGTTAACCCCGTCCAGTCCATTCCTAGTTGGATGGACCCGATCTTCAATTATTTGTCGTTCGGCGAAATCTCCGCAGACAAGTTAAAGGCAAGGCGACTCAGAGTCAGGGCAGCTCGGTACGTCGTGTTGGACGGAGTGCTATACAAGAACGGGCATTCTCAGCCTTACCTTAAATGCCTTCGACCGGACGAGGCCGACTACGTGATTCGAGAAATTTACGAGAAAATTTGCAGGAACCATTCTGGCAGCCGAGCCCTCGCCCTGAAGATACTTCGCCAAGGGTATTTCTGGCCCACTCTTAAGCAGGATTCAAATGACTTTGTTCGGAAGTGCGACAAGTGTCAACACTTCGCGGCTGTGCCGAGGCAACCGGCAGAAGAAATGACCCCCATGAGCCGGCCCTGGCCGTTCGCCCAATGGGGGATCGACATCATCGGTCCTTTGCCTACAGAGAAGCGACAGGTTAAGTTTGCCATAGTTACGGTCGACTATTTCACTAAGTGGGCCGAGGCCGAGCCAGTTGCTAAGATCACCGAGCAGAAAGTGATCGACTTTGTGTGGAAAAATATCATCTGCCAGTTCGGAATCCCACATACCATCGTCTCTGACAACAGTCGTCAGTTCGATAATGATAAGTTACGCGGTATATGCAGAAGACTTAGCATTGTGAACGCCTATTCATCGCCTTGGCACCCACAATCAAACGGGCAGGTTGAAGCCGTCAACAAAATCATCAAGCATCACCTCAAGACAAAGCTCGAAAAAGTAAAGGGAAGCTGGGCCGAAGAGCTCCCCCTCGTCCTCTGGGCCTATAGGACCACAGCCCAGACTTCGATGGGTGAAACCCCATTTTCGTTATCCTATGGCTTGGAGGCAATGGTGTCAGTAGAAATTGAACTCCCTACAGTGCGGGTTAAGAGCTTCGAAAAAAATCAGAACTCCGATCAGATCGCTGCTAATCTGGATTTGCTCGAAGAACTCAGAAAGGTTTTCAAGCTCCGAACGGAAGCTCGGCACCAACAGATAGCGTGCTTCTACAATTCAAAGGTCAAAGTCAGGCGCTTCCGACCAGGGGATTTACTCCTCTGACAAGTCTTCCAGAACACGTCTGAGCCGGAGGTAGGAGCACTCGGACCCAACTGGGAGGGACCATATCGTGTGGTCAGATCTACCAAACCGGGCTCGTACCACCTGGAAGACCTCGAAGGCCGCCAGCTCCCTCATCCTTGAAATGCTGAACATCCGAAGATCTATTACCCATGAGGAACTAGCCTTTAAGGCTTATAATAAAGTGTCTCAAAGCGACTAGCCTTTAAGGCTCTTAATAAAAATTCCAATTCGGCTTCGGATGTTTACTCAACTGTCTTGGTTAGTACGACTATAACTTAATGGTCTGACCCCCAAGGGGTCGGAGCTTAATCCTACAAAGATCGACAAGGCATCCCTTTGGGGGAAAAAGTCTAATTATAATCCGATTCTCCAGTGGAGTATTCTTCTCGACATATGATAATGAAAAGCTCTCGCATGAAGAGCGATGAACCGAGCACTCCAAAAGATCGGACCCAACTAAGACTTGGGCCGAAAACGGATTAAGCAACAAACAAGGGACTAGGCCCGTAAAAAGAAATCAGCTCGACAGCATTTCACAGAAGGTTGACACAATGTAAAAAAAAAAATACTTTTCATTGAATCCCCTCAGAGGGGCAAAAGTACATTGGCTAAGATACATCGATGGTTTCTATATAATAAAAAAAAACCAAAACGATAAAACGTCTTCAGGCCGGAGGAGGAGCTTGGGCGTCAAGGGCTTAGTCCGAGCAGACGACTTCGGCCGGGGCATCTTCGGAGTCGTCGGACAGGAGGGAATCAAGATCGAGGTCTGGGTATAAATCCAGAACTGCCTCGAGACAAGCGTCGAAACCACGGTTGTAGAACGTTGTAGCTTCAGCGTCCCTCTCCTTGGAGGTCTTGAAACTTTCAACTGCGGTGGCAACCGCTGCGGCCAAAGAAGCCTCGTCCTTAAACCGTTGAGCTTCCACAGCCTGATTCACGGCTCGTGTCCGTTCTTCAGCCACCTCGGCCTTGGCGCGGTTCAGGGCTTCACCGAGCCAAGCAGTCTCCATGGCCAAAGAGTCCGCGTGGGCCCTGGCGCGGGTCAGCTCAGCAGTTGCTGTGTCGCCGCTCTTCTTAAAGTCATCTGCCTTGTCCTGCAAATGTAGTTCCTCGGCTTCCAAGTCGACGACGACTCCCTGCAGTCGCCCAAACCTGGCCCTCTCGCCCGTGAGCTGTTGGCTCAGATTAGTCTGCTCAGACCTCAAGGCCGCTGCCTCGACCTGAAGAGCCTCCAACTCTGCCTCCCTCCTCTTATTCTCCCGCACTTTCTGCCGAATCGAGAGCAGCACTGGGACGGCCTGAATAGAAAATAAAAGTCAGAATCCGTAAAACATATATAACGATATGAAAGAAAGGGAGTCTTCTCAGAGATATACCATGTAGCACACGGAGGCGAAGTCATTCAGGAAGTCGCCCTCCGACCGATCAAGGGTTTGAGCGATATCCTCCTCCTTGACATGCTTGGCAGCCCACAGAGCCAAGCACGCCATATGATAGCCGGACTCAAACCTCCCACCGCTTGTGCCCGCCTTGGGCGAGGCCTCAGCCCCCTTGGCCCCTACCCTACTGCCGGTCGAGTTCTGACCCTCGACACTGACCTCTCCCCTGACCTTGGGGGGAAAGCATATTGTCGGCCGTTTTATTAGCCTCCTCCCATTCGGAGGAGGAGGGAACAACGATGGGGGCCTCGAGGACCGTGGTAGGCACCTCCGCGGTGGGGAGAGCGACGACAGTGGGAGCTCGAGGAGCAACGGAGCTCGGCACGATTGAAGTGCCGACCACAGTCTTTTCGACTAGTCCTGGTGGAGGACGTATCAATGGACGCAAGACTGCCGAAGGAGCTGTGACATTGCTAGGGCGCTCCGGAGTCGGTAGTGCGGAGGACGAGCCAACTGGCCTCGGTGTTGGGGCTGTTGGGGTCGACGTAGTGGAAGATTCTCCCACACGGGAGGGAGCCGCCTCGGGGGGCTTCCTTTAGCAACTCCGCAGCGGTCGGAGCCGCTTTTGTCTTTCGAGACTTGGACGCCTCGTCCATGCCTACGAAAAAGAAGATCATGTCAGCTACTAAATAACTAAAGGAAAGTTCATCGAAGAGATCAAAGCAGCTTACTGATGGATGTGGGTGAAGGTTGGGATTTACAGAGCCCAGACCAGTGGAGGTTGGCCGCAGTGATCAGATCAGCACAGGAGCGAAGGGTCTCCGACCGCGCTCTAGCCTTTACAATTTGATTCTTCTGGTCGGAGTCGATGAGCGGCAACCCTTTTACAAAAGCTGCAAAATAAAAAAAGAGATGTCACTTCAATGGAAACATACGAAGACTAAGGCAACAACCCGGGTGTCAGATGAAGTCTTACCTGGTTTCGTAAAGTGAGTCGAAATACGAGCCGTCGAGGCCTTAAGTTTAGTCGCTGGTGCCTCCCAGTCACCTGTCGTCCAGAACCACTTATTCTTCCAGTCCTTGTTGGAAGACGGCATGTGCATCACTAATCTCGACCCCTTGCTCCCTCGAGTCATAAAATAGTACCATGGATAGTTGTTATCATACTTGACCAGGTACAGGCTCAGCAACTCCTCTGGGGTCAGCTCGGAATTACCAACTTGCCTCCAGATAATGTAGGCGGAGATCATCACCCTCCAGGCATTCGGAATAAACTGCTCAGGGGTCAATCCGAGGTGAGCCGCAACCTTCCTGATGAAGGGGTGTAGAGGGAGTCGGACCCCACATTTCAGCGCACAAAAGAAGATAGCCACTTCCCCCTCGGCAGGAGCGTCAGCGGCGTCCAAAGGACCGAGAGCCCTTATCTAAACGGAGTCAGGGATCTGAACCTCCGAACGAATCCACTCCATCTGAGATTCTGACATGAGAGAACCTCCGGAAACTACTTATGCGGTACGCAAACTCGCAGGCATTTCGGTGGTGGCAGTGGTCTCGACTCGGCGGGCTTAGGGGGCTGTCTTCTTGCTGGGATGCTTGGTCTTAGAAGCCAACATTTTTTATTTTCGAAGCGGTGGGTATGGGAGAGTGGTCTCAAAAGGGCCTTTGGAAGACCCACTCCCACTTTCAATAGTCCCCCGCTCGGAGTCATCATCGTATTCGCGAACCATTTCCAGATCGGAAGACATGGCAGAAAGAAGGACGAAGGTCAGCGAGACTCACCGGGTGATTGCCGAAAATCGCCTTCTTTCGAAAACTTTGAATTCGACCAGAATCGCCTCTTGTCGGAAATCGCCTCCTCCGGTGTGTTCTTAGAAATCAAAACGTAAAATGGTAAACGAAATTCTGGAATGCCTTATATAGGCAGCGAAGGATTTTCACATTGATGGCAAGCTTTAATGGCAGCAGCCGAATCGGCACGAGCCGATCTTCGAGCACACATGGCAACACCGCATTGGATAAGAATCGAACCAACGGTATAGCTCTGACATCGGGCAGTGTGCCTCAGCATGCGAAGCATCACTCCAGCAGTCGGAGCCATCATAAATACGCCACCTCAAGCTTCCGTGGCAACTTCTCATAGGCTGGGAGAAGATCCGAGATCGTAACCGTCGCCACGTGTTAACCAAAGCGACCAGAACGTTTAATTTGAGACCCGTCATCATTACGATAAGGGCGAAATATTTCCTGTATAAGTACTCTCCGAGCCCGCAAGCAAGCTCGAAGAGTGGGGGGCTTCTATTATGGAAAGATCTGAGCCTGTGGAAAAACGTTAATCGGACTTGAAGTTCGAGCTGAGGCGCCCATGGCATGATCCATCTGATCAAGACTACAGCATCGCAACAACAACACGCGAACGTCTTCGAGTCAAAGCCAGCTCAGAGTTGGTCCTAATTGTCAGATCAGATAACCCCCTACCCCCCAACTCCGAGGCGCTTAAGTCAGTCAGATCAGATTCAGTATGACTGGTCGGATGGCGTCCTACTCGAAGCGTTCTTTGATATGGCCTGGCAAGCCGAGCCGAGCAGACCTTCTAAAGTGCGTATCTCACTCGCTACATATGAAAACTGCCATAACTAAACGTGGCCGATAACTTCGCTCGCAGATATGCACAATCCGCCAGATACGCTGCGCAATCAATAGATTGCGGGCAGTATCTCCATGATCCCAGAATCCTTCTGATCGTGACGAGATCATCGGATCCGGACCGCCCTATAGGCAAGTATAAATAGCCCGCAGTGCTATGTCTACAGGTACGTGAAATCGAGCTCTCTTTTACACTCGACATAGACCCTGATTCCCTTGTCCTGACTTAGGCATCGGAGGGTCCCTCGGCTTAGCCAGGGTCACCTTTGCCTCTTCTCTTGGTGCAGGCTTCAGGGATGGCACGCAGAGGATCTTGAAAGCGTGGAGGGAGGGCCGACCAGATTTTTGCATCAACAAAACACATACATCATGGTGGGGCCACATAACACTTGACCACCAGCCATTGGCTGGTGGCAGGGTAGCAGCCAATCCGTTTTCCTCTTAAGGTGGGCCACAATGTACGGACGAAAACAATAATTAAAATATTGCGGACGGATTGGATAATAACTCCCAAGGACTTAGCTACCCATGTAGCTACTGTTAAGGGATCTGTGGGTTATCATGATATATATGTTTTATCCACACTCTTCATCTTTTTAAGATCATATCACGGTATGAGTCCAGGCAGATGGAAACCCATGGCATATCATGATATATGTTGTAGTGGGGATCAAACTCCCACCGTTCTTTACTTTTTAGATCGATTATGATGTTTATTTGTCATACAACATGTTTATAAGGTCACGTACGTCCAAGTGAAAGAAAAATATAAATATCAACTTTATCGAAAAGAACCATGACATTAAAGAAGCTTTCAATCCCCACTACATATATTGTGTTTCATCTGAGCTTTCAATCTAACTCCTCCCCACTAATTCCTGTACTGTGGTCCATTCGAGCTTTCAATTTGACCTCTTTTGGTTCGGCATGAATAAGACATATACACAATCGGAGGCCCAATATAGCCCCTGACAGGACTGTCCAGCTGGAGCACCCAATCCCTATCCCAAAACACTTTTAAAACTATTCATTTGTTTTGAGCTTATTTACAGGAAGTAGATTGCGTAGTGAGTAACTCACTACGCTTGGTAGAGTTGGGCATGAACTAACTCGATCCGACAGATCTGACCCAATCGAACTAGTCGGATCGAGTTGGATCGAGTAGACCTACTCAGATCCAACTGTACATCGATTCGAGTTCAAGTCAGTGGCCGATCCGGACCGATCCAATCCTAGATCTAATCTAGTCAGGTCTTATATAAGTTATTTTTACCTTTTTACTACCTTCATCTAAACGAAAGCCCTAATCCCTAACCCATCTTCTTTATCCGAATGAGTGGCACCGCACCTACCCATCTCGATCCACTTTATGATTTTCCTTCATAGGAAACTGTGGCGACGGCATGCTCAACAAAATAAATGCATTCCGATCGTCACATTCCCCTGAATTTCTCAAAGTTCCGCCATCTACTCTACTAGTATAAGTGACTTCATCCGTCAAAGAATCCAAAACATCTACACACAACGTATATTCTACATTCAAAGAAGACTCATGGTTGAAGTGTCTGCAACCATGCTGTCGAAAAATACAGCTTTGATCATGAGCGCCCAATCTTCCAAGACTTGCTCTCTTCTAACCAATCTGTTTATTATCGAATAAAGGCGTGAAATTGGACTTTTTAGTACTCGATTTCCCAATGTCCAATTACAATGAAGCTTCCTTATCCTTCACCACATTCTGCTAGTACTTGGCTAAATATCTAGCGACTGCTGCAACAAACCAAATATCCAAACCATACCCAATTTGATCTGACTTAGTTTCCTTGACTGAGTTGGACTCAGTTCGGATCAGGTCAGTAGTGCATTGGATTGGATCGGGTCAAATGACTCGAACTCAGTCCCAGATCAGATCGAATTCGAGTCAGTTCATTGAAAATTTTGGAACAAGTCGAGTTAGACCCAATCCAATCTGACTCCACTCGGTGCCCGCTTCTAATGCTTGGCCTAGTGAGTAAACTATGTGAGGTCCACCACAATTTATATATTTTATCCACTCCATCCATCCATTTTACCAGATAATTTTAGGGATCAGACCCAAAAATGAAACATATACAGTGTTCAAATGGACCACACCACAGGAAACAATTGAATTGAAGGTTTGTCATTGAAAATTTCTCGAGGGCCACAAAAGTTTTGGGTTAAGCTTATATTTGTGTTTTCCCTTCATCCATGTTTGTATGATCTTATGAACAGGTCTGATGACAAATAAACATCACTGTGGGGCCTAGTAAGGTTTCAACAGTAGAAATCATTATCCCCACTGTTTCCTGTGGTATGATCCACTTGATCCTTTAATATGCTTCAATTTTGGGGTCAACCCCTTAAGGGTGTGTTTGGACGGGCACGCTGGATGGGATTGGGTTGTATTAGGGTGGATTGCACGCCTTCCAATGCAATGTCAGTGGATTACATGTAATCTCACTGGATTGTTGTATCCAGCGTCCCAGCTATGGCCTGTTTGGACGGGCGGCTTGGATGGGATTGGGTTGAGTGAGTGCGTGTTTGGACAGGCGTGGGATTGGAAGCCTGCTTGCACTAAGGAAACAGGTTAGGTACTCCCCCTGACAGCAGCCTTTGGCTGGTGGTCGCTGCTCCGTGGGACCCACCATGATGTACATGTCTCATCCATGTCGTCCATCTAATTTAATAGATCATTTTAAGATTGTCTGAAGTCAAATATTCCTATATCCCAATTTTAAATGGACCAGATTACAGAAAACAGTTTTGAGAGAGCGTCGACCGTTAAAATACAATTTTAACTGATAATAGTTTTGGATCAAGCTCATTTTTTTTCCATTCATCTGGGGCTGTACGACCTAATCAATCTATTGGTCGTCAAATAAACAGTACAGTGGGTCTTACGAGGACTCAAGAGCTCAATGACCAATCATTATTGTTTTCATATGGTGTGGTCCACCTGAAATCAATCCACCTCTCATTTCTAGGATCAAGCCATAAAATGATCAATAAAAATGTATGAACGGAAAGGATAAAACACATACATCATGGTTTCCAAAAAGCACCGACCACTAGCAATGAAACTGGTGTCAGGGAGAGTAGCCAATCCGTTCTCTTGCAGTGGTGTCAAATTAATCAACTCCATGGCAGGGGAGGCCCTACCATCTGCGTATTTACATCATGAAAATGTTTCATCCATGCCCTTCATCCACTTTGACATGATCTCTTACACTGTTGTCCCAAAAATCAGCAATATATATCTCAAGTGAACCACAACACCTAAACATATAACGTCTCAGCCTTTTATTTTACCACTTACTCCCAGATCAAATCTATTCATACCTACCATACAGGCCCAGAAAGAGATATAAAACTGATATCAATATATAACGAACTGTGTGTGGACCACACTGGTATTTTCAAAGGTCATAAAATCATGTGGGGCCCACCGAGTTATGTCCCATGAAATTGGCAAATAAAAGTGAATTCAATCAACATTACTATCAGTAGGGGACAAGTCCACGTATCCGCATAGACCACATCATGAGGTAGTGGTGTGATAGAGATAGATCCCAAAAAATATACAGCAGGCTAGAATAACGATGTATGAAAACCTAAGAACCAACGTTGTGTGGCAGAAAAAGAGAAAAAGTATCAAGTGACACAATAAGAGTGACAGTCATCCGAATAGAGCTAGAATTTAAAAATCACAAGGCAAGAAACGGGACCACGACGCCAACTAGAAGAGCACAAAATATCTTTCCATCTGATCGGGGTGATGGGGAAAGATCATCAGTCGACACAACCCTAGAAATCATGGCAGTCGACGCCTGTGCCGTCGGCATTGTCTGTCGACTGGAGTGTGACGAAGAATGGCGGATTTAGAGGTCATCTAAAAATGCACCGATCTGAACCACATGAGATGTCGTGCAAGGTCTTGCGGTACACATGCCTTACTGAAGTGCTCGTCCCAATATGTCATTTCTCTTTCCAGTTCCTGAATCCGCGGTGTCTCGCTCCACTATACCCCTCCACCTCCATCCGAGCGGCGTCCCAAGATATGTATATGCCAAGCCTACGCCCCACCAAGATGACACAATACTTATCCTTTCTCATCTGCAATGACATGGACGTAATTGACACGAGATACGTGTGTTGGAATAAAAATCCCCAAACTAAGTGGACATGCAATATTCTCCTATCGAACAGCATCGAAAAGTACAAAAAAAAAATACTAAATGAAAACAAAAACTACTCATATGTATGTACCCTTCCAAGCAAGTGGATTGTATGGTCTTCGAGTGTCTTAAGTAAATAAACTAACCAATGGATGCATGTGAAACCATTAAAGTATAATTGATTATATAAAAGTCATGACCATAGCATAATTGTCATATTGGTATATACTACCATGTGTCAGTCCCAAAATTAAAGCAAGTTATCAAATCATCTAAGAAAATCATGTAATTCAAAGTTATTACAGACCAACAACTAACAGCCAAAACAACAAACCTAGAAGATGTGAATCCTCAGATGGATCCGACACCTCGATCACCAAAGTGTTTTCTTCAACTAGTCAATGCGACGCTCAGGTTGCAGACTTACAAAAAATGATATCAGAACCTTGTCCTTACTCAAGAGTTGACCAACCTCAAAGAACTCTGAGTTGGTCAGGCCCTGGACCTCTTCTAGTATATCAAGTGCTTTAGAAGTGTGATTCACTGACTTGCCAAGGCTAAATTTAAGCATTGAGTCGGCCATGGTCTGTAGAGAGGCCCTGAGTACTTCACAAGGACGAGCAGGGCACGATCGTTTCCTGCTTGCGCTCTCACTTTGAGTGACATTGGAATTAGACGTGTTAGTGGGAGTGCTAAGTGAGTCGTGTTGTCCAATCGAAGGACTTTCTGGTGAAAATGGGATGGTCCTTGTGGAGTCTATGATAAAATCATCTGACAAGTCAATTGTATCGTCAAGGTCATCATCCAGCTCTCTCTATGCATCATTGAGTTCTTATCGAAGACGAGATGATGATGCTGATGCGGCTATAGTTCTACTGCCTTGGACAAAACGTCCCGATGCCTGGTCGAAACCAATGATAGTTGCAAGATCATCCATTCTCTCAATCAGTTTACTGCGGAGTTTCTCCACAAGCGGGTGAGACTGCAGCCGTACATTAATGAGTAGTAAGTACAGTAAGAAGTGTATACTGATGCGAATATTTCCACTTTATATTGATAAAATTATACCTTAATATATTCCTCCCAGACTTCATCAGGATCCATCACCACCATCCACTCATTGTCCCATCCGAACCCACTCGCCGCTAGCATATCCTTCACTGCAGTGTACTCCCTCTTATAATACCTTAGTCGGTTAGAAATATTCTGCCACTTGAGGACTACATTGTTATGCTTTGTAACGGCGTCAGTGGCAATTTGGTACGCCTCACGTTTGAAACCATTATCGCCCTTGCGTCCCAATGCCACTTGTTCCAAAAATATGTCGATCATAACCTAATCCATGTCGGGAGTCCATTTTATTTTCGAGGCTCGGGATGCAGGCTCGGCCAGGATTTCACCGTCTTCATGCGTGGGGAGGATCGTGTGGGCACCACCGGTGTCTTGGCCAGTGAATGTGTTGGTGTCGATGGATCACTAGACATCTTGTCTGCCATACCGCCTGCATATCAAGTACATATGATGATTTGGATAAAGTCAGCCATAATCATAAGAATATGATCCTTATTTTAAAAGATCGATTATCAAAAACATCATCTACTATCTCCATATGATGACTCTACCATCTCATAGATTGGAAGATTGCAATTTCATTGATAGGTACATAACATGATTTAGAAAGTAAATAATAGCAAGTCATGAAATTTGTAATAAATAGCGATGATTTTATCTAGTCCTACTATTTTGTTGCGCATCTGCCCACAATCTGGTTGCTATAGCATCGCGCACGCAATTCTAATCATCTTTTTCACACTGAGATGAGCGCGGTAACCATTGTCGCTCGTCGTTCGTTGAAACCTCATGAAGCATTGGGTAACTCTCCCCGTCAGTGGTAAATACTCTAGCTAGTCCATCTCTTCTTGAGATTCTGGTCTAGTACGTATGAAATTGTGTAAGACACAGCAGGCTATCACAATTTGGATCTGTGTGTGGAATTCATATTGCATGGCGATCTTCAAGATGGGGAATCTGTCTTTCATAACACCAAAAGAATGCTCAATTATATTACGCAACTGTGCATGCCGATAATTAAACAGCTCCTTCATGTTGGCAGGTGCAAGTGATATTGAATGCCCCGATATGGAGCCATAAAACTAGGTGAATGTGCATAACCGACATCGACAACGTAATATTTTCCTACACATTTGAATTAAAGCTTCATTGAGTTCACAATAACATTAGTCGACGTAATAAAATAGATTGACAATATCTTAAAAGATAGCCAAATACCATGTGGGACAAGCAAGGGATCATCTGATCGACTCAGAATGTTGTGTAAGACCCTCGCATTCAAAGCAGATCCCTCCCAACCAGCCAATATGTAAATGAAGTTCATATCAAATGAACACGACGCTATTACATTTTGGGAGAGGACCCCCTTCTAATTGCGGAAGCTTGCATGGTCACTGGCAGGCACATGAGCAGGAATGTATGTACCATCAATAGTCCCAATGTAATCCTAGATACATTGGATAAAGGTGTGAATGAAGGGTAGTATAAAATACATATATGGAAATATGACCCACCATAATTAATACCTAAAAGTAAGAAGCCTAATTTGTGTTTGTCTGAATCTCAGATGGAATCGCTGGTCCAGCTTGTTTAACAAAAATTGAGTACAACAACACAATTGCATCTAATACACTATGAAAGTGGCGACTCACAGTTTCACCCGATCGAATGAATCTATGACCAATTATGTGATTCCAAACATTGTGCCCCAATGTGTGTAGGAACATTACTAACTGTTCTTTAAAACTCACATGCCAATTATCATGCAGCACGGTCTTCTGGCGTAGCTGGGTACATAGATCGAAGAACGTCGCTCGATTCATCCTAAGTTGCGTGACACAATCCCGATTACTAGCCCTAATGATAGAGTTGATGAACCTTACGCGCTCATCCTCACCATGAAGAGAGGGCTATTTGAACATGTATTCGCGACAATATTCTCTAACAGCCGCCACACAAGCCATCATCGCCCTTACAATCATGATACTATCTGTATCTTCTCCTGATTCTTCACTCTCCATCGCCAACTGATAACCAACACCATCAGGTTCGTATACTCAGATTAATAATAATGGGTAGAGTTTCTCCCATGTTATGGAAAATAATGGGTAGTTATAAGACAAGCAATCTTGCATGGGAATGTATTTGGAACATCTGAAGTCCTTCCATCTACTTTTCGAGAAAAGGTTGAATAATTTATATGGTGGGATAAGTTCACATATGATTACATTTTAAGAAGTTCACATTTCACAAACCATTATTTATTGATATAATATGCAATGAATAATGCAAATGTCAGTTTTCGATATGAACAGAAGTGTAGAATTGTACCTCCTAAACGTCTCTGTAATGAATAAGAACAGTGTGCTCAACACTGTTTCCTGAAAAATAGAACAACATGTAATGGAAATATTCCTTCAGTTAAGACATCACATGACTATAATAAGGAAGTTCCGTCATACACCATTGCATATACAACAAATACAGTTATTCGCATATAGGTCATTGGCTTTTTCCATATGAATGGAGTGTGCAATATTAACTACTAGATCATTGCGATTAAGATAACAGATCAGGCTATAACAAATAGAAGTGAGATTAGAGAAACCAAACCAACTAAACTTCAAGGAAAGGCAACCATACTGCAATTAACGAAATTCATAAGATAAAGAGCAAAAGTGTAGAAATGTACATGAATCTTGTTATACCATTCCACTTACAGGACAAAAAATACAAAAGATAAGGAGCCAAAAATATCTATCTGGAGTTTACTAATTTTACATCTTAATTATATTCTAAAGATTAACATATAAATTTTAAACCCAAAATGGGAAAACCAACTACAAAAATATTCCAAATCTTAACAAACTCGTCTAGAAAAACACAACATCATGTGTAGGGGGCCGTTAATATCCGGCCCCGAAATCAAAGGGGGCCCATTCTGGACAATTGATTGATCCAGTCAAACCATCCAATTGGACTGTAGACCACACAAAGCAGCTAGACAATTGACTCTGGTCCAGATATATCATCCCGACCTTGATTTGGTCCAGATCATCAACTCTAACCAGTTTGGCCAATTGAAATGGTCTATATCAGCAACATGGATGTTTGAATGATCAAGGTATTTCATATAGGAAGTTAGATCTGTCTGATCTTTATATAAGACCATTTGATATTTTTCCAAATACATGGGATCCTTGTATTCCAATGTTAATTGTCATATCCTTTTGAAAATCAATTTAAGGCAGAGAAGGTAGAAATATGAATGTAGTTTCCCTTTGTATGGACTGCTAGTAATGCACATCAGCATGGTTGGACACCAATTCTAATAAAAAATAAGCTCTGTGTGATATTTGGGTGCATAGAAATGATAGCTAAAACAATCTCACTAACACTTGCCCTTAAAAAAAAATGTTTAAATTAAAAAGTATAGAACAGATCATACTCATAAACCTTAAAGCAGCATTACACACATGAAGGAGAATACAGAGATACAAGAAAGGGTCGTAAGAAATCATTGTGAAAACATTGCAAAAGAATTTAGAAACATAATAGTTGAGAGGATTTATAAGTCATACCAATGGCTACTTTTATAGAGATGAACAATGCAAATAATACATGTTGACAGATAATCAAGCTTGTCAAACCCAATGTCTTAAAATTCAATAGTAGGGAGAGAAAGATAGAATCCATAATAGAAAACATAATGAGAAACGCATCAGCTGTCAAAACAGGTTACAGTTTTCGATCAGTAGGAGTTAAAATAACATGATTTTGATGATAAGTTCACATACTGTACACAGTACCGTTCATGAGTCACTGGCAAGGAAACCTATCAACAGGAAAACCATCTGCGATATGCTGAAAATAACACTCTAAAATGATACAATGAACTTGGCAAACACATCCATAAGATAATAAGATTCTAATGCAAATGAATAGTATAAATTGAATGTGAAATAGATGGAAATGTATGGGCATACATCAGACCAAGAACCTGGGTTCGTTGGAAACCAACAACAAGCAATCCATGTGAGATATACCCATGTACCACTGAAACTAGATGAATAAAATTTCTCATAAATACAAATGTGTTGCAACAAAGTCCACAAATATCCCCTGTATGTATTAATCCAAGTGAACAATAAATTTTTTAACAATTTCCATTCAAAGTCTCAACTTCAATTACCAAACTAGTAACCAATATTCAACAGACACCAAATGAGGACAGTTAAAAGATGTTAACCATTGTCGATCATAACCAAATACCAGAAATTTTTCAGAACCTGATTTCCAGACATTAGTTTCATGAAAGTATAATTGCTTAGACAGATATATATATATATATATATATATATATATATATATATATATATATATATATATATATATATATATATATATATATATATATATATATATATATATATATATATATAAGGTAAACAGCTTGCATGTATACATTGATAGAAGTATCATGTATACATGTATTTTAAAAACTAAAAAATCAATCCACTGGATCACAAGTTATACAGTCTGTTGAGGTTCAAATCTGGTTGGCTCTCCCCTCCGCCTTCTGAAACTCAAATTTTTTCAACGTCTTGACCCTGCGCAAGGAGAACAGGCAAAGGTAACCCTGACTAAGCCGAGGGACCCTCCGATGCCTAAGTCAAGTCAAGAGAATCAAGGTCTACGTTCAGTCTATGGACCAAAACGTCAGGAGAGATCCCTGGCATATCCGTATGTGACCATGCGAAGATATCTCGGTGTTGCCTTAAAAAGGCTAACATTACAATCATCTACTCGGAATTCAACGACGATCCGAGCTGAACAGTTTTACTCGGGTCAGTTTCATCGAGGGATACCTTTTCTAGATCTTCCACTGACGAGCTTGTTGTTGATCCTTAGGGGTCCAAGACGTCAACAACGAGCGCCTGCTTGGTTGCTCCTTTTTTTACTGCAATTGCATAACATCTCTGGGCATCGCGTTGGTCACCTCGGAGGTAACCGGTCCCACCTTCGGCTGGAAACTTCATTATCAGGTGATAAGTCGAGACAACTGCCCTCATTGCATTGAGGGAGGGTCGTCCCAGAATCACATTATGCACTGATGGAACGTTGACAACCAAAAAATCTACCAGGAGGGTAACTTGATGTTGTCCTTCTCTTGTCATTACTGGGAAGGAAATGACTCCTTCTGATATTATCCTTTCTCCGACAAAGCCGTGTAGAGGGGTCTTCACGGGTCGGAGTCGCGATCGTAGAACCCCCATCTTTTCAAAGGCTTCGGAGTAGATCACATTGGCTGAACTTTCGGTGTCGACCAGGATACGATACACCTTATAATTTGCTATAGTCATCGTGACTACCAATGCGTTGTCATGTGGATGTTGAATTTTACATGCATCATCCTCCATGAAGGTTAGACTACACGGGTTGACTCGAAGTTCTTTATTGGGTCACTCTGCTAGGTGGACATAATATTTCGGCTCAGAGTTCTGAGAATAGGTTTTTTGAGCCCTGTTCGAATCCCCCCTCCGGTTGCACTCCTAAAGATAGTGTGAATTTCAGCGGGCTCTTCCGTGGAGTTACTCGGCTACTCTTGCGGTCGTTCATTCCTCCGAGCGGACCTCTCTTTCTTAGTGTATCGACGTAGGTGTCCCTTACAGATGAGGGACTCAATTTCATCTTTGAGATCCACGCAATCATCTGTGTTGTGTCCATGATCTCGGTGAAAGTGACAGGACTTCCGCTTGTCTCTATGCTTCGGGTCGGCCTTCATGCATACTGGTCAATTCAGCAGTTCATCTCCTCGGATGTCCAATAAAATTTACTCGGTGGATGTATTGAGGGGGTGTAGGAACAAAATTTTCCTGCTGGCCTCCAGCCCGGTCGGCGATCGCGGGGGGCGCGGTCGTTCACACCTTTACCAGCCGGTTGGGATTCTTCGTTCATAGGCCTCTTCCCCTTGTTGGCAGGATCGGCCACTTGCACACCTTTACGAGCGTTAGAAAAATCCTCGGTATTGGTGTAATTTTTAGCCCGTGCCACAAAGTCTGCGAACGTTTTCAGGGGATTTTTTCCTTTGGAGAAAGTAAACCTTTCTTCCTTCAAACCACTGAGTATCGCGGCAAGGGCCATTTTATCATTATAGTCCTTGACCTGCAGCGCTTCTTTGTTAAAACGAGCGATGTAGTCCTTCAGCGACTCTTTTGGGCTTTGCTTGATGGTGAGCAGGTGAGTGTTGGGTTTCTGACTTCTCTTACCACTTATAAACTGAGTAAGGAATAGCCGACTTAATTCTACAAAGGACTCGATGGAATTAGGTTTGAGCTGACGGTACCAACTCCGAGCGGATCCCGTAAGAGTAATGGAGAATTCCCTACACATCATTGCATCCATTGCTGTCTGGATCTGTATCCACGATCGATAGGCTTCGAGATACTCGGATGGGTCTCCGAACCCTGAGTACTGGATGACGGGAGATATCCGAAACCTTTATGGCATCACCTCGCTCATAATGGTGGAGGTGAAGGGGGGTTCGGTCTCTTCCATCATTGCCTGAACGGTGGCAGGAACTGTTGATAACTGCTGCTACTTTTGAAGAGTTAAGAATTTATCGTTGAGTTCCGCGAATCACATTTTCAAGGTCTTTACTCTCAACAACGGTTTCTGGGGCATTCTCAATGTCTGGAATTCTCCTTTCCCTCTTCAGCTCTAGCCGATGGCGGAGATCCGTCGGTGCTAGGGCCGAGGTGACTGAGTTGTTCGTAGGAGCCCGAGTGGCGGTGTTCCGTGCTAAGACCCTAACCTGCACCGAAAAATGATTCACACCCGAAAGTGGCGCCCGAGAATGCCGGGATACTTCGGGCCTCATACTCCTTGGTGCAGAATGAGTCTCTATGAATAGACCCACTGGTTCAGGAATTGGATCCTTCTGAATCAGGTGTAACTATGGATCCCTTTACTGCTTTATTTTGCTTATTTCTTCACGTAGGGCCTGAATTTCATTCTGCATGGCCCGATATTTATTTGACCGGTTGCAGAACGTTGCGATGGCCTTAGCGTGGATTCAGCGTGAAGGGGTGATGACGATCGAGTTTGTTCATTCGGGTCCGGTTCCACAACTACATCTTTCTTCTTTCTTGTCATTTAGGTTGAATGACAGGAACCTGACTTTTCGTATCAGATTCCCACAGATGGCACCAAAAAATGTTGAGGTTCAAATTTGGTCGGCTCTCCCCTCCGCCTTCTGAAACTCGAATCTCTTCAACGTCTTGACCCTGCGCAAGGAGAACAGGCAAAGGTAACCTTGTCTAAGTCGGGGGACCCTCCGATGCCTAAGTCAGGTCAAGGGAATCGGGGTATAAGTGGAGAGTAGAGCAGAATGCCAGATATCACATACCGGTGGCGACAAAGTATTGATGTATTTATACCTTTTAGTAGGATGGTCGTGGCCCGCCATTATCGACATGAATTGCTCAATCATCGAGATTCCCAGATCATGGAGATATCGAGCGTAATCTATGGATCATATAACGTATCAGGTGGATAGTGCGTATCTATAAGCGAAGTAACCGGCCACGTTCGGTTTTGACAGTTTCTGCATTTGGCAGACGGAGCATTGACACTCAAATACCGGCTTGGCTTGGGTCACCCGGGTCGGCTCAGTTAATCCAACCGTTCACCTTTGTGGTTATCCAGTTGAATATGGATCTTCCAGATCCGTCCCGAAGTAAGGAGCTCACCTTGCCGAGTCAGATTTATCGTAGTTGGTGGGCAGACCGCTCGCGGGTGGAGCGCTAAGTATGCAGCTCGCAATGTCCAATCGGACTCTGGGAAATGTTCCGACCCATAGCCCTGTAGTGAAAGCATTCCCCCACTGTCGTTCTCCTCCGGGCATTGTGTCGAGTGCTCCTATACTTAGGTGGCTCAGGTTGATATTTTACTCTTGGATCTCGTATGGGCTCGGATCTTCCCATAACACAGTCCATTCCCTGAACAAGACTTCAAAAAAAATATCTCTCCATCTATACACTGATGGGACTATCATACATGTACAATTGAAAAGAAGAACCTGATTATTCAAAATAAGATTATGATGTCCAAGTGAAAAATCTAGCAACAGAAAATCCAGATGAGATGTAGCAGCAACTCTTAAATCATGCAATTGATATATGAATAGAAAAAACCATCTGATGTAATCCTGGGAATTCCATGTGACATGTAGCAGAAATCTATCTGGTATATATCAGGAAATTCAGTACTTAGAAGAAGAAGATACATATAGACTCAATCAAAAAGATGAGAAGGAGAAGATTGAAAGGAAATGATGAAAACCAACAGTCAACAATAACACCAACATAAGGACTTCTAACATATATTTTTCATGGCAGAGACAAAAGATCGAAAATGGCTAAAAAGTATAAAGTTGTGCATTTTGCAAGGAGTTAGCTATCTAGATATGAAAAATATATAAATGAGAAGGGTTCACAGAATGTCACAATTGTCTTGTCAAAAAGTCTAAAAATATACACTGTATGCAACCCAAACAGACACCATTAGAAGAGGGTTCACAGAATAATTCCACAGATTATGATTTCCAAGCATTTGTTTGGCCGAGAAAGGAAGCCATAAAAATTCATAACTGCCGTATAAAATAGATATCAACAGTTCATATATAGATGTACTTTTTATAGAAAAAATTCATCTACAGAACATGATTATAAATAACAGGTATATAATGTGCAAGTGTAAAATCCTGCAACTAAAAATCCATCTCATATATAGCAACAACAGAGAAATCCAACAATTGATCTACCAACACAGTAAACAATCTGAGATAATCCTGGTAAACTCAAGGAGACAGATACCAGAAAACCATCTCATAGATCCTAGAACACCATTTCATTAAAAAAGCAGAAGATACCATAGACTGAATCCCAAAAAAAAAAAAAAAGAACAGGAAAAGCATGACAGGAAACACCGTTAACCCGGTGACGAAAATCCCATAATCATGTTGCTAGAATGAGCTCAATTGTTGATTTATGAAGTTGAATGCGAGCCATTGAAGATCATCATTTTAGGCTTTGTTTGGTTACCACTTCAAAGTGATTTCATCTTATTTAGTTAACAGTATTATGTATTAGAGATTATACATTAGTTTATGTAAATTATGGGGTATCAAGAGTTTTTATCCTTATGGAAATCTCTAATACACAATTAATGCGAAAAAGCCTTTGGTTGCACCAATTGAAATTTCATGATATTTCACCATAAATCAGTCTAGTTTGGTGAAATTTTTCTTGAAGATAGGTGCAACCAAATACACCGATACATAAAATGAGATGGACTCATTTTTAAGTAGCAGCCAAACAGGGCCTTATCCATTAAAACTAACATGGCATATGGCAGCTTGTTTTTTTTTTTTTTTCCTTTTTGGCATGAAATTCCACCGATTGGATTATCTTAAACACTTAATCAATTGCTTACATTTTGGTCATTATCCATGGTGCATAGAAAATATATATTTCACAATTGTTATCGCCATAAACATCTCATTTCAGTAATGCTACATGAGGAATACCCAATACAACACTGGTTTTATAAGAGAAATATAAAGAACAGTTAATCTGTATACACGTATACATTGATAGAAGTATCATGTATACATGTATTTTAAAAGATAAAAAAAATCATCTCTGGAATTCAAGGAGAATAGTGCATTACCAGATGAATAGTGTCAAATTAAACAGCATGCATGTATACATTAATAGAACTGTCATTTATACCATGTACTAGGAGCTACAAAAAATCAATCCACTGGATCACAAGGCATACAATCCATTCCCTGAACAAGACTTCAAAATCCATATGACTCATCTATACACTGATGAGACTATCATACATGTACAATTAGAAAGAAGAACCTGATTATTCAAAACAGGATTATTATGTCCAAGTGAAAAATCCAACAACAGCAAATTCAGATGAGATATAGCAACAACTCTTAAATCATGCGATTGATATACGAACAGAACAAACCATCTGATGTAATCCTGGGAATTCCATGTTACATGTAGCAAAAATCTATTTGGTATATATCAGGAAATTCAATACTTAGAAGAAGAAGATATATATAGAGTCAATCAAAAAGAAGGGAAGGAAAAGATTGAAAGGAAATGATAAAAACCAACAGTCAACACTAACACCAACATAAGGACTTCTAACATATATTTTTCATGGCAGAGACAAAAGATCGAAAATGGAAAAAAAGTATCAAGTTATGCATTTTGCAAGGAGTTAGGCATCCAGATATGAAAATTATAAAAATGAGGAGGCTTCAACTACAGTCACAATTGACTTGTTAAACAGTATAAAAATATACACTGTATGCAACCCAAACAGACACCACTGGAAGAGGGTTCAGAGAATAATTCAATTGTAAGACTGAAGGTAATCCCAGAAATTCCACAGATTATGATTTTCAGGCATTTGTTTGGTCGAGAAAGGAAGCCATAAAAATTCATAACTGCCCTATAAAGCAGATATTAACAGTTCATATATAAATATACTTTATATGAAAAAAATTCATCTGCAGAACATGATTATAAATAAAAGGTATATAATGTGCAAGTGTAAAATCCTATAACAGAGAATCCATCTCACATATAGCAACAACAGAGAAATCCAACAATTGATCTACCAATTCAGTAAACAATCTGAGATAATCCTGGTAAACTCAAGGAGACAGATACCAGAAAACTATCATATAGATCCCAGAACACCATTTCATTATAAAAGCAAAAGATACCATAGACTCAATCCAAAAAAAGAATAGGAAAAGCATGACAGGAAACCAAGAAAGACAGAAAACAAAAATCCACCCCCGTATAAAATTGGTATTTGAAACAATGTCGTCGTAGCGGACAACATAGGCTGACTCCATATCAAAGGGCCTGTTTCACCTGTAACGAAGCCTCATACAAGACAAGCATGCAAAACCACCTCATCCCACATCTCAACCACAATACAGATCAGGCCAAGATCGAACATACAATTCAAATGGGGGTTTACTCATAGCATTTGGGCAAGAAAGAGGACCTACCTCCACTGAAGAACACCGTCAGTTTGCGATGGCAGCACCGGCTCGACTGGTGACAGCCATCGCGACCTGAAATAGCTTATTATAACCTCATTTTCATGTCATACCTCATCATCTCCCACCACCATCTCTTCCTGACCCTTCGGCCAAATCCCAGCCCCTGAAACCCCGAAGATTTCCGCCGTACGATTGACATCGGGAAGGAGAATGGCAGGGAGAATGAAAACCCCTTTCAAGCATCGAATCCCACGAGATTGCATTGTACGCGCGATAACCCTTCGAATCCAGCGATGAAATCTCTCGCAATCCAGGGGATTTTCTCTCAAGCTCGAATCCACCGCCCTTCCAAACAGGCGGCTGTTCTGATGACGTAAGATTGGAATACCCTATCCAACCTAATACGGGCTACTCCAACGTAGCGTGCCCGTCCAAACACATCCTAAATTAAATTAAAAATGGATGGACGACATGGATAGACTACATACATTCAAGGTGGGCCCAACTGAGTCCACTCAGCAGGGTAACAGTGTACTGAGTTAACGCAATCCCATTTATCATTTTATGCCATCAAATCTAAATAGCGGATGTATCATCTCTCACACACATGTTACAAAGTAACACGTGCCTAGATTGGATGTACATTCGTTCAACGAGGTTTTCTAAAAGGGAATTTTATAAAAATGAAAAACTACAATTACTATACAGTTTTAGCATTTTTCAAAACGTTATATCAGTAATGGATCGATATAGTTATCATTTCACTGCCTACTCTCATCAAAGAGATGCTGGTTCTACAGTCGTACCAGCAAAGGTGAGAGTTGTTTAGGTGAGCTCCATTATGATAAACCATGTTCGGGCAACAATCACACTCTAAGCCATTTTCCTTAACATGGCCCACCTGAATTACATATTAACTTTATTTTTAAGCATTTTCATTAAATTTTGGTGTTGCATCTAATGTTTAGAGTGGATTTCATATAATTATCACGGAGTGCACTGTAAAAAGTTAAGGATACGTATGTCTTGTATACCCCAGCTGAATCACAAGTCATCTTGCTTTTTCTTTTTCTTTTCTTTTTATTTTTTTTTTACTCTAGAGTGAATTCGCCGTGAACATCACAATGGGACAGGCAAAAGTCAGTTCATGTCAAACACACACACACACACACACACACACACACACACACACACACACACACACACACACACACATATATATATATAAGCATGAGATATGGTATTTGATTTTGATGGACCCACAGTATTTTTATTTTTTTTGTAAGATCCACTCTGATCATGCAAGACCCGTATCCTAGCCTGTACTGTTCCATAGGCTTCCGCGGTCCTCTCGGTCGAATTTCGACAACTCGTGATTTATAATCGGCAGTCTCGCGCGACTTTGAGTCATATTTCGTATTCCAGAGTCGGCTCGACCCGAGACTTATACCCTAGCGACTGCACCGTCGCCGCGGTTCTGACGCCACGTATTACGCACCGAGGCGATACCCAGGCCAGAAGATGTGGGCCCGCGTTCAGTTAGAGAAAACGTCGCACATTTGCAATCCCAAGAGAATCTCTATAACATGTCAAATCAATCCCATCAATCCCATCAATTACCACATCATGTCAAGTACAACCACCCCTCCCCTAAAGTCAACTCTCTCTCTTACAAACCCATCCCTTACATGTCAAGTACCCATCACCCATCACTCACACCCATCCCTCTCTCTCTCCCTCTCATTCTCTCTCTTCCATTCTCTCTCTTTCATCCTCCAAGCAAGAAACCATCCATGGCTTCCATGGAGAAGCTAGGTGTGATCCACCTTCCTACCATCAAATTCAACCCTTGGATCATCATCTCAACCATTAAAAATGTCCTCTTGGAGCTCTAGGATGCATAGGCGGAAGAAGGAATAGGCGATCAAAGGTGGGTGCTTCTCTCTCTCCCTCTCTTCTTCATTTTTATGTGATATGTGACTGTGTCCCACCTAAATGGACCCTACCATGAAGCATGCATTTTTCCCAAGTCATCTGGTAGGTGGGGCCCACATTAAAATGTGTTGTATGGAGTCCGTCTAGCGTCCAGGGACGCTTGACGCGGCTACACAGTAAGTGTGAAGCTCACGGTGGTGTACTGACAGTAGCAGAAACAAATAAAATAAAATAAAAATATCAGCTGGATTTCAAACCTTGGAGTGGGTTGCTCACATAGGCCCCATCTTGATGCGTGAATCTAATCCAAGCCATTCATCCTATTCCCTAGATTATTTTTGGCGTTGAGCCGAAAAATGAACCCAATCAGATTTCTTGGCGGACTATGGCATAGAAAATATTATTTTTTACCATTAAAATCGACTAGGACCCACCTTAAGCTAAAAAAAATACTGAATATTGGTCTTGTTTGGATGACCTTAATCCATGGAACGCAATGACTGGAGTGGATCCTCCCGATGTGGGCCCCACATGGGAAAAATCTCAAAAACATTGATTTAAAAAAATATATATACAAATTTTGGGCAGCAGCAACTGTTGCTACCACTGACGCCAGAAGGCGTGGACGTTGGTAAGGAAAAAAAAGGGGTCTCAGCCGTGGGCCACACCATGATGTATGATGTACATCCACACCGTGCAATGGGTGGGACCCTTTCTGGCTGTGGGCCACTCTTAAAATCGGCCATATTCGAAACTCAGGTGGTCCACGCCACGGGAAACAGTTGGATTGTACATCTGCCATTAAAACCCTTGGTGTTGTCACAGAAGTTGTGGATCATCATGAAATTTATTTTCCCTTTTCATTCAGACCCGTGTGACCGTACGATCGGATTGGATGGAGGATAAACATCATGGTGGGCCCCACATGGGACCCACTTGTATGAAGTGGATTGACGGGAGTGCTGTGTACAACAGCCTTATAGCTGCTGTATTAACGTCAGCGAGTTCTGCGGGTCTCCTCATGAGGCATGTGTTACGCCATACGTCCAGCCCACACGTGTGGGTGGGACCCACCTTGATGCATCTGTTTTATATCCACCCGTCCATCTGGGCAGGTGGTGTGGGCCACCATGATGTATGTATATCCATCACCGTCCGTCCTTATGGCAGGACGTGGGACCCACCCACACGTGCAGCACGTGTGGGGTGAGCCCTACCCTGATGACATGTTGAACATCACACCGTCCAGCACCTCCTAGACGGTGACATGTGGAGTGCACCGTGATGTATTTCCAATCCAGACCGTCCATCAATGGACGTCACCTCCACACCATCCATCTGTTTCGATGATAGTAGGGACACCTTGATGAATATCCATCTGGATTGACCAGATCAGGTGGGACCCACTTGATGAATGCATTTTATAATCCACGGTGTCCGTCCATCAAAGACGTTTAGAGCCTGGACGTTTTGATATATGTTATTTAATAATATATTATTATATTATACTATAAAGTATAAAGTGGTGGGCCCCACGTGGGACCCACCTTACTACATGCGTTGATCTGCACCATCCAGGTGCGGGATCATTGTGATGTATCTGTTCCATCCCACCATCCAGATGGGACGGGTGGGGCCTTCTTAGATATATGTGTTGTATCCTACCGTCCACGTGGACGATGGGGCCCACCACGATGTACTTGGGCCTACCTTTGATGTATCCCAGCCATCCGTTCAAGCAGACGTACGGATTTCACCAACGTATGTGCTTCATCTATGTCGTCCATCAGTGACCCCGTGAGGCCATCAGGTTCTGTGGACCCCACCGTGATTCATCTGTTAATCCAAGCCATCCATCCAGGACGTCAGTAAGCTCGGTGGACCCACCTATGATGTATGTGCTCCATCTGTCCGTCCACCGTTTGGACGTTGGGCCAGTAGCCCAGCTAAATAGCTGCTATGGCAACGTCAACAAATTCTGTGGGGACCACACTAATGTATTTGTATATTTGCACCCTCTACGTGGCCCCCTGGATGATGTATTGTACATCCACGCCATTCACCTGTTTTGCATCCAGCCATCCATCTGGACAGCGGGTCCCATGTAGCAGGCAGCGCTGCTACTGCCCTAGACGCCATCAAGTTCTGTGGGGCCCCAGATGTATATATTGTATCCACATCGTCCATCCCTAAATGTGGTCGTGGACCCCACCTTTTATATGCGTGTTTCATCCGTCCATCCATCTGACGGTGGGACACCACCTTAATGTATGTGTTATAGCCACACCATCCATCTATTTCTAGACGGTGGGGCACACCCTGATTTACTTCGCAACCACGCCACCCATCGGCATGTGGGGCGCACCAGGATGAGTATGTTTCAACCACACTTTCCATCTATTTTGCTAAACCACGAATTGCCTCAGTTGGTTCACTTAATATATATGAGGCCCACCTGTCGTAGGAGGCCAATGTGATAGGGCTCACCTATTCTGTACTTTAGGCTCATATGCGGGGTCCACCTATTGTGTATTTGAAGCACACTTGATGTGTATGAGACCCATTAGTGTGGCCCATTGGTGCAAGGCCCATTGTGATATGTACTAGGCCCATGACGCATGGCCCATTTGATGTGCTTGAGGCCTAGATACATGGCCCATTTTATGCATATGAGAACCATGTGTAGGGCCCACATGTCATGTATTCGAGGCCCATGTGCTGGGCCCACCTGTGATGTATATTTGACCCATGTGTAGGGCCCACCCATTGTGTATTAGGGCCTATGGGTTGTGGCCCATTGTGATGTATTTTCGGCCCAGATAGCAAGGCCTGATATTATGTATAAGAGGCTCATGGGATGTGGCCCATTACGAAGTGATCGGGGCTCATGGGATATAGTCTATTACAATGTACATGTGGCCTGTATATGGGGACCATTATGATGTTAATATGGCCTTGTGTGAGGACTAATGTGATGCATGTGAAGCTTATCTGATGAGGCCCACTTTGATATACTAGTGGCCCATTAGTGCGGCCCATTGATGTAGCTCGCCTGATGCATATGAGGCCATGTGGTGCGGCTCATAGTGATGTGTATGAAACCCTTATATGAGGCCCATGATATTGTATATTAGACCCTTGTGTGAGACCATGGGCCCACTATATGTTTGGCCCTATGTAGGCCACTCCTTGGGAGCAATGTTGGTTAGATGTCCACATTGATGGGCAAGGATGGTTAGATGTCCACATTGTGACCTTCCCTTAGGCCTTGTTAGGCCATTCTCATCATTCTCTTAGTGGGTTAACCCAAATAAGTAGGCCTCATTCGCCGTAGACAGATGACTCCGTGTTATCAGATTTGATATAACCACGGTCGAGTGCTGATCTTTATACTATAGCTGATCGGCTAATCATCTATGGACCCCGTTTTGTTTATCTGCTGATTACTGGTGCGATCGACGTGACCGATTTTCCTACTCTGATTACCGATCGATTTCGATTGATGTGACCAATTGCCGATTCCAATCGACGTGACTGATTTTCCAACTCTGATTATCGATCGATTTTGATTACCACGACCGATTGCCGATTCCGATCGACGTGACTGATTTGCCTACTCTAATTACCGATCAATTCTGATTGATGTGACCGATTACCAATTCCAATCAACGTGACCGATTTGCCGACTCTGATTACCGATCGATTCCGATTAATGTGACCGATTGTAGATTCCGATTGTCGATCAATTCTGATTGTCGTGGCCGATTGACAATTCTGATTGTCGTGACCGATCCCGATTACTGAGGCCTACTCTGATTTTGATTTCGATTGCCAAGGCCGATTGACGAGACCTATATGATGTATATACGACCCATAGTTGAGGCTCATTGTGATGTATCTCTAGATCCTTGGACGAGGCCCACTGTGTTGTATATTAGGCCTTTGTGTAAGGTCGTCGGCCCATTATGTGTTTGACCCTGTGGGGGTCATTCCTTGGGACAATGTTGGTTAGATGTCCACATTGTTGAGGCCGATTGTTGATGCTGGTTATTGATACCGATTATGAGTATGTGACAGCATAGCATCATGATACATACGCATCATCCGCATGTTTGTTATGGAATGTGATTGACCATTGCATATGTCATAGTGCCAGTTGTTATAAGACTCCCTGATATGCGGTGATTATCTCATATGAGCGCATGGTATGTGCAGGATTGATGCATGACTGGATTGTATGACTCTTGCATCTTGCATTGTGTGCTGTGATTACTGTATGCCCTAACGACCTTAGGGTCATAGCCTCCACAGGCATATCGTGGAGGGTCAGATGGGATATCAAAAATCTGTTCTACATGGGGTGTTATAGATATCCTTGGGTGAAAGTCCCATAACCCTCTTGGTTCTAGAGGTTGCTCCAACGTATAGACCGAGTGGGTAGATGAGCGCCGAGTGCCGATTACCAGATGACTGCACTCTCCACTGTGTCGTGGTCGGTTGGAAGGGGGTGCGGCCTTACCTGCCAGAGAGGAGGGGGCAAAGTTAGGCTGAGTTTGACCAGCTCGAGGAATGGGTCCGCTATTGACGAGCCGAGCTCGATATTGGCAGGCGGATAGTGAGGTCTCTTCCACTCGCCTTGTTACGCGCGATGGGACGATAATCTGGTTTGGAGTGTAATAGACCCCGGTGATTTCTCAGAGAGGAACCGTACTAATATGTGAACTTATTTAGTAGGAGTTGCATGCTCATTCATTCATTCACTATCTACTTGAGCTGGTATTGTTGAACTTCAATTCTATTACTCTCACATGATCACTGGTATGGATTGCACCTGTTTAGGGCTATGCCTTAGTCCAGGCAGTCGGTAATGGATTAAATTAGTGGTGGGCTTCTATTTGCCATGAAGGACGTGTCGATGAATGCAAGTCGTGTTTTGAGTTGGCGGCAGTGGTTAGGCCACACGAGGTGTTTCATGCACTTCATGTCGTTCAGCTTGAGATGTGCTCGTGCTAGTCGAACCCGTCACGTAACCCGACTGACCATTGTATATTCACCCTTTATGAGTCATAACTGCTTGAACCTAGGGTACTGAACATACCATTGGAAACCCTGTTAACCATGGTACCTTGATCTATAAAGACTCATGAGCCGGGCATGGTAGTATGAGACATCGTGGTCGAGCTGTCGGCCTACGATGGGGCCACAAACCTCCCCGTAGTGACCAGTGAGCACCCTACTCTGAGCAGATTATGGTGGTATGAGACACTATATTCTTGCTGTCGGCCTACACTGATTAGGTGACGAGCCCTTTGTAATGACCTTGAGTTTATCCTGACACCGCATGGAGGCGACGAGTCCTGATGCAGTCTAAAGGATAATTAGGCCTGTATTGATAAGGTGATAGGGGAGCGGTGCAACGAGTGTGAGCAACAGACCTGACAGCCCTTGCAGCGACCTACAAATATAACATCGTATGAGATTACTAGGAGTGACGACCCTAAACAGGATCTGTGTTGGGATTGATATAAGCAAGGTACCCTAGTTTCCCAATCCTGCTGTATGAAAAGGACTAATAACAACTCGATAATCATTATCCATATCGCACTGCATGTGCCTGGAAGATGTGGAGCACTGCGGGAAGAAAGCATGCCGCGGACGCAGATGGTGCCGTATGAGGGAGTATGTCGGTGAGGGCATCCATCATATCGTTTCATGCATACATTAACAACAGTATCTACGAATGTTTGATTGATTTCTTTACTATTATCGCTTGATTGATTTGAGAACATGTTAATCTTTGCTCTATTATTTCACTGAGTTAGCTACTCACTCCCACGTTACGGGATGGTGTTTGCAACACCCACCAATCTCTATTTTAGTTGCAGATGATGGCGCTGCTTGTGAAGCGGAGCTGGACTTGTATGATGATGAGGAGGATCCCTTCTTTATGCGTGTTCTGATTGACGGGGTTACAGGGAGGTTGATTAGATGCCTTGACACTTATCATTTTATATTTTTAGAGTACTCATGTATATTCTTTTTGTTTACTTTTGGAGTATACATGTATGTATTTAACCTGATAATATGTTCACACTCTGGAGACATACAACAGTTTATATATGTTATACATACTATCACAGTCTTCCGCTTGCTAATTTAACTGTCTCTGGAGTATGATATGTTGTTTTGGCTTAATCCCAATCTTGTCTAACACCTGTTTACAGACAACATGCATTTAACATTATCTATGTTGCATAAATAACATTTTGGAACTCGGGAGTTGGGTTTCTACCTGACCCCCAATTTTTGAGATGTTACAGTTGGTATTAGAGCATGATTGAGATTAAACTGGACCTGGGTTATGGACACGCGACGTACGCTGTCACCCCTTTGACTTAGGTGGGTGCGAGAAAAGTCTAGAAATACTCGTAGGACTCCAGTTTCGCCAATAGGCGAAGTCTACTCAACTCGTTCATTTCGATCGAGTCCATAATGCATCTCTGGTCGTGTGAGGAGACCTAAGTAGCCAGTAGGTTGTTAGCAGGCGGGTTTGAGATGATCCTAAGAGAATTCCAAACCCTAAAATGCATGTCCTTGGGTCGTGGGGCAACCACGACCCTTATACTCAATCTCAGGGCTTAAAAACCCCGTTTCACCCAATTCCTTCAAAATCCTTCCTCTTACCACCCCATTCTTCATTTGTTTCTATGTCTTTTCACACTAGGCATAAGTCCTAATGTGTAAAAGATAGAAAATCATACTTGGACAAAAAGTTACTATAAATATTAAATATAGGTAAGAATTGGACTTTTGGTCATTCCAATTATGGAATTTCTTGAAAAAAATGGGTTAATTGGATGGATTAACTCCTCCTACCCCAAAAACATATGTTACATGATGTATAGGTTCATTCTGGTTTACAGACGGGCTCCGGAACACCCCAAATGGAGTTTTAGGCCTCTCTAGGCCAAACCACAATGAACTGGGGTGGGGCCCATATATATCTGGAGTCCCTAGGGCAGGGGGGACCCGACCCATATGGCTGGAGTGGTCGGATTGCCACGGCGATGCATCGCCGACCGCTGGGCCTCACTTGATCTGAAATTTGGGCGCACGCCCTAAATGGGGTAGGGCATCCCTCCCATATGAGGTTCGTCCCTCAAAAACCCTTGTAAACCATACTCCCTTCACAAAAAAATGCCCCCATGCCCTCCCTTTTACATTTTCTTGCTGCCACCTCTCAAAACTCGTCCCCAAACCACTCTCAATCCCTTCTTTTGCTAAAATCAATGCCTGTCCATCCCTCCATTGCTATTTGCAACCCCCTCCCTCTCCAATCTCGTCGGTTGAAGCTCCTACAACCCCCAAAATGTGGCTGAAATCGGGTGGAGTTCTATTCCCTCTTATTATTCTCTTTTCTCTTTGAGAATCCAGCCCTTGGGAGCTTGATTCATCCCTATATAGGGCCTAGATTCGTTTCAGCCATTAGGGCAGCCGTTTCTTTCTATTTTTCTCATTTTTCATGGCTATTGTAAAGGCTATTTTAGCCTTTTTTCTCCCTTTCCACCGTCCTCTCTCTCATGTCCCTTTTATTTGATCCTCAGACTCGTGGAAACTTGTTACCCATCCCATTTCTCCACGTTCTTCGCTTGTTTGATTACCGTTTGAAGGATTTCTGTGTTTTGTTGTTGTTGGGTCTAGCGATGTCATAGGTAGAAATGTGTTTGCGTAATGGTTTGGGCTTAGCATAGCCGAATGTGTTCCTGTCATAATCCATGTGGAACTTTATTCCATGTATTGTGATAAATGGAGTGTATGCCATTTCGTTCGCTGTGAGTTATTGTCCCTAGATTGGGTGTATCCTACGGTTTCCACTACCATGTTGTAAATCTCGGTATTAAACCTATAAAATTAATCTTATCCCAACCCACCTTCCTACCAAGCATGCCACTCCCAATCCCGACGTAGGAGTAGGAAAGAAATTTCATTTCATACAACTTAATGCTACTGGCCATATAGGCCCTTGGAGTTTTGGACATAGAGTTAGTGTTCCTAGATTTGAAGGATCTGACGATGTAGAAAATCCAATTCCATATAGACAATCGTGACCCTAAGCGATAGAGCAATTTTCTGTATTAGTAATGGTATGAAACCATTTGGCGTATAAGCTTAGGCTTTGGATTACAGCTAGTGAGTTACAGACTAGTCTACTAGTTACCTTAAGTAGTGTAAAGCTTGTATATGCTAAGGAATAGTAGGTTAGATTTAGTTGGAGTGGGACTCCCTTCCTTAGGTAGATCCTCATAACATTCATAGGCGTCTTTAGTAACTCTCAGGAGGCTTATTTACCTTAGAACCATTCATTCTCAGGGAAAACTTTTACATCCCTAAGATTGGACGTAGAATAAACTAGCACGCCCCTTAGAATTGTCTTCCCCAAGGGCTTATTGCATTCGGGAACGCGGAGGAAAGGAACTGCATGTAAGTGATGTATTCGCGGTTTGAATTGACTTATAGATCCTAGTAGTTACCAATGAATCCAATGCTCTGATCAAGCAGAAGATCGGCATCGACTCGGATTAAGAATTGATACAATAAATTTTCTGTCCTAGTTAGACAGAAAGTCTATGTATCCGGCTCAGACCTACTACACAATTTTTCTTCCGTGTTGACCCGACCACCTATAACCAAAAGTTATTACTTTACCTTTGGAAAATGTTGAGGACATCTAGCCAATAGAGAGTAGGCTTATTTCTACAACCATAGGTACTAATGCTATAGAACGCATCATTAACAAAGGAAGACCAATGTAGTGAGAGGTTGTTTTCCATTTTACGTCAAAGATAGCCCCTAAGTTACACCTCGTTCCGATATACAGATCGATACATAGATTCTTGAACCTTAAGAAGAACTAAGTTTTAAAGGGGGTAGAACGTATTGAGCCCAATCTTGATAGGATCAGCCAATGCAACTATTAGATCAGAGTGGCACAGCAGAAGCATGGTTAGCCTCTTCCCCACTGGCCAAGGATCGAAACAGTTTATTCAGGTTATACGTAAGGTTAGGTTATTAAATAAGATTTGAACCTTTCTTAGAACGTTAATACAAAAGTCTCTTAAGTACTCATTACCCTTAGCCAATTTCGGGGATGAAATTTTATTTTAAGGGGGGTAGATTGTAACACCCCAGATTTTTGCCCACCTGGGATTAGACGTCCTTAGGCAATGGGTCAACCAAAACACCTGGGTAACCTCTCAGAACCCAATTTCAAAGCCAAAGAAATCACTTAGGATTAATTCCTTTAGAAATTAAGCGTAAATTAGCTAGCGCTACGCTGGAGTAGCTGTGAAATTGTCCCTGATCACTTTAAATACGGTCTGTAAGACCCAAAACTTGTAAAATCGTTGATGCTACGTTACCCTAAAATCCAGGATCAAACTCTAAACCGGTTTGTTCTCGGGAACCCTTTGAAACTTTATATTGGATCTAGACCACGCGTCGAAAGTTCGATATCTACCATCTTAGACCGTTATGACCGCTTTGCTGGGCTTGACAATCGTTTCGAAAATCAAGGCCAACCGACGTTCAGAGGCTATTTCATTGAGCATGGAGTGAAGAGAGTGAGAATAGGGTTAGATTTAAAAATTTTAATCTAAATCTGACACGTGACTTGGCGCGTTATTATTAAGCGTTCTGACCATCAAAATTCAGCCAAATTACACCCTCGGATCAGGAAAAATTTCTCTTTCATATCACGAGACTTGTAGACCTGATCTAAGTGCGATGATCGTTGAACTGAAACTGGACCGCCACGTGCGATCTGCGAACTCTGCCGGACTGAAAACTGGGTGTGAGCAGGATCCAGTATCCATGAGCTTAAGTCCGTTCGCATTCGGCTAGGGGACCTCCAGAAGTGCTTCTTTGGACCAGAACAGCCCCGATTTGGTTATACCTCAAGTAGACCTTGTTCTCAAGCCTAATTTGAGAAGGTTTTAGGCTATAAAAGGGCTTTAAACCCTCACATATCTCACCCATCCAAATTTACTAGAAACCCTAGCTAGAGAGAGAGAAAAAGTGAGAGTTTGTGAGAGAGTGTGGGAGTGATCTTCCTGCCACCTGCACTAGCTGTTGCACGTGCTTAAGCAACGTATCTCAATCACTTTGTCAGTAATTCCAACGCATTTCTAGGTAAGAAAAACCCTCAACACTTGCTGATTTAAGGTTCCGTCGATTCCAATAGCGAAGTAGCTTATACATCTTGTGTATTAGGTCGCCTATTCACCGTAGACGAAGCGTATACGCTCCGTTCGGAACGATACACATATAGGGTAGAAAGGTACGGATTTTAGACGCTTTGATTGACTGATTTCAAAGCTTTCAATGTCGTTTGATAGTAGATTATCGATGAGAACGCTGTTTGACATGTAGAACATGCTGTCCGTTTTTCATTTTGTATACGTACGGTAAATATGAGATTTAGGGTATTTTAGGTATTTATAGGAAATACGGTATATGTCCATATTTTACAAAAATGATTGACATGTTTATTTGTCCTGTTGTGATACTAGTATGTGTGCATGATCTGTTTGGCGAAGAGATTCGCCCTAATGCGCACTTTGGGTCGACATACGCAATGTAGACTAAAGTGTGTAGACTGAGTGTTTGTATAAATGTTTGTATTAGTATGTATTTAGTAAATGGTGTTGTAAATTAGTTTTGAGAATGAATTCTCAATCCACCTGATGTGGTATACGATTTTCTACATGTTTGCTATATGAATTGATTTCCTTATATGTATGGAATACATGTGTTGGTTGATTTGCTTACTTTGTATGCTATAACATGTATTAACATGTTTGTATTATTGAACTTCAATTCTATTACTCTCACATGATCACTGGTATGGATTGCACCTGTTTGGGGCTATGCCTTAGTCCAAACAGTCGATAATAGATTAAATTAGTGGTGGGCTTCTATTTGCCACGAAGGACGCGTCGATGAACGCGAGTCATGTTTTGAGTTGGCGGCAGTGGTTAGGCCACACGAGGTGTTTCATGCACTTCATGTCGTTCAGCTTGAGATGTGCTCGTGTTAGTCGAGCCCGTCACGTAACCCGACTGGCTATTGTATGTTCACCCTGTATGAGTCATAACTGCTTGAACCTAGGGTACTGAACTTACTATTGGAAACCCTGTTAACCATGGTACCTTCATCCATAAAGACTCATGAGCCGGACATGGTGGTATGAGACACTGTGGTCGAGCTGTCGGCCTACGATAGGGCCACAAACCTCCCCGTAGTGACCAGTGAGTACCCTACTCTGAGCAGATTATGGTGGTATGGGACACTATATTCTTGCTGTTGGTCTACACTGATCAGGTGACGAGCCCTTTATAGTGACCTTGAATTTATCCTGACACCGCATGGGGGCGATAAGTCCTGATGCAGTCTTAAGGATAATTAGGCCTGTATTGATAAGGTGATGGGAGAGCGGTGAAACGAGTGTAAGCAACAGACCTGACAACCCTTGCAGCGACTTACAAATATAATATCATATGAGATTACTAGGAGTGACGACCCTAGACAGGATCTGTGTTGGGATTGATATAAGCAAGGTACCTTAGTTTTCCAATCCTGCTGTATAAAAAGGACTAATAACAACTCGATAATCATTATCCATATCGCATTACATGTGCCTGGAAGATGTGGAGCACTTCGGGAAGAAAGCATGCCACGGACGCAGATGGTGCCGTATGAGGGAGTATGTCGGTGAGGGCATCCATCATATCATTTCATGCATACATTAACAACAGTATCTAGGAATGTTTGATTGATTTCTTTACTATTATCGCTTGATTGATTTGAGAACATACTAATATTTGCTCTATTATTCCACTGAGTTAGCTACTCACTCCCACGTTACGGGATGGTGTTTGCAACACCCACCAGTTCCTATTTTAGTTGCAGATGATGGCGTTGCTTGTGAAGCGGAGCTGGACTTGTATGATGATGAGGAGGATCCCTCCTTTATGAGTGTTCTGATCGACGGGATTACAGGGAGGTTGATTAGATGCCTTGACACTTGTCATTTTGTATTTTTAGAGTACTCGTGTATATTCTTTTTGTTTACTTTTGAAGTATACATGTATATATTTAACCTGGTAACATGTTCACACTCTTGAGACATACAACAGTTTATATATGTTATACATACTATCACAGTCTTCCGCTTGCTAATTTAACTGTCTCTGGAGTATGATATGTTGTTTTGGCTTAATCTCAATCTTATCTAATGCCTGTTTACAGACAACATGTATTTAACATTATCTATGTTGCATAAATAATATTTTAGAACTCGAGAGTTGGGTTTCTACCTGACCCCCGATTTTCGAGATGTTACAGATACTACGTACTATCATCCTGACTTCACACTCCAGTATGGTCATTTCATTTGCATTGCATATTGCATTGTATTCTCGGCATCTGATATTTGGCTCTTCATGACTCCTGTTTGCATAGTTGTTCTATATTGCGTATTCTGTTATTGATTTACTTATGGACTTGTCAGTATTTCTGTTTATTTTGATATCGTATGATTTGTGGATGACCAGTAATTTTGATGCGATGGGACACCGTTCATGGGAGTGTCCCAGCCCCCAGCAGCAGCAGAGACCTCCACCGCAGCAGCAGAGACCCCCACAGCAGCAGCGATAGCAGCCTCCACCACCGAGACCACCTCAGCAGCAGCATCAGCATCAGCACCAGCCTCAGAGGCCGCAGCAGCAGAGGCAGCAGTTTCGACTGCCTCAGCGACCCCACCAGCAGCAGCAGCACGCTCAGAGAGGACAAGCACCTCCTCAGCTAGTTCAGGCTAGATTTTATGCGGCTCAGCAGGATCCGCAGTCATCTGGTGGAGTTGTTGAGGGTATACTTCCAGTTTTTGCATGCATTGCACGTGTGCTGTTTGATTCCGGTGCATCGCATTCTTTTGTGGCCGAGAGCTTCTGTCGATCGGCTGGCTTACCGTTGGAGTCTGCTGATGAGAGCCTATCGGTATCGACTCCCTTGGGGAGGACTGCAGTGTTAGGACGATTTTGCTCGTCATGCCCCGTTCTAGTTGGGGATACCTACCTACCCGCTGATTTGTTTGTTTTGTCGATGTCCGAGTTCGACGTCATCCTGGGCATGGATTGACTCGCTGAGTATTATACCATATTGAACTGCGCCGCGAGGACCGTCACGTTCTGTATACCCGGCGTGCCACAGTTCCAGTTCGTTCCTGAGCCCAGAGGAGAGCGATTGTCTTGCTTGATGTCCTGCGCCATAAAGGAGCTTGTTGCCGCCTGCATCGACCATTTTCCCATAACATGCGATTTTCCCGATGTATTCCAGGAGATTTTGAAATTAGCGCCTCGCCGACTCACCGAGTTCCAGATTGATCTCGTGCCTGGTACCGCGCTCATTTCGAAGGCCCCGTATCGTATGACACCGTTAGAGTTACGGGAACTGCAGAAGCAGTTGGACGAGTTGCGTGAGTTGGGCTTTATCCGTCCGAACAGTTCTCTGTGGGGAGCACCGATACTCTTCGTGAAGAAGAAGGATAGCTCGTTGAGGCTCTGCGTTGACTATCGCGAGCTCAATAAAGTCACGATCAAGAACAAGTACCCGCTCCCTATGATTGATGATTTGTTTGACCAGCTGCAGGGTGCACAGTTCTTTTCGAAGATTGACCTGCATTCCGGTTATCATCAGATTCGGGTCCGAGATGAGGACATTCCGAAGACGGCATTTAGGACGCGCTACGGTCATTTTGAGTTTCAGGTCATGTCCTTCGGACTGACCAATGCACCTGCGGTCTTCATGCAGCTGATGAACGAGGTTTTTCGCCCATATCTTGATCAGTTTGTTGTAGTCTTCATTGACGACATTCTGATCTACTCGAGGACCCGTGAGAAGCATGAGCAGTACTTGGAGATTACCTTGCAGACCCTTCGCGCACCCAGCTTTATGCGAAGCTGGAGAAGTGTGAGTTCTAGCAGGAGGAGGTGAAGTTTCTCGGTCACGTGGTGACGAGGGAGGGTGTCGTAGTGGACCCCTCGAAGGTCGAGGCAGTGCGTCAGTGGGGCCAGCCCACGACTGCGACAGAGATCCATAGTTTCCTTGGCTTGGCGGGCTATTACCGACGTTTCATCGAGAGTTTTTCTCGTATTGCAGCTCCGCTGACCAGGTTGACTCGGAAGGGCGCAGAGTTTATTTGGAGTGACGCCTGCGAGCGAGCATTTACGGAGTTAAAGGACCGTCTGACGTCCGCTCCTGTCCTCACTCTTTCCTCTGGGAGTGACGGCTTTATTGTATTCACTGATGCCTCATATATCGATTTGGGTGCTGTCCTGATGCAGTACGGGAGACCAGTGGCCTTTGCGTCTCGTCAGCTCAAGGTCCATGAGCTGAATTACCCTACACATGACTTAGAGCTGGCTGCAGTTGTCTTCGCACTAAAGGTGTGGAGGCACTATCTTTATGGGTTCAGGTTCGAGCTCTTCTCTGATCATAAGAGCTTGAAGTACCTCTTCTCCCAGTCTGAGTTGAATATGAGACAAAGGCGCTGGATGGAGCTCTTGAAAGACTATGATTTTGACATCTAGTACCACCTGGGCAAGGCGAACGTGCTGGCAGATGCCTTCAGCCGTCAGCCACGAGGCCTAGTGGCGCATATAATGATTCAGGAGTGGCGGATGCTTGAGGATATTGCAGCGTATGACTTTGAGTTTGGCCTACAGTCTTCCATTGTGCAGTTATCGAGCTTGTCAATTCAACCCTCTCTTGTCGCTAGGGTGATCGAGGCTCAGCAGGCTGATGAGTCGTTGCAGAGTTATATGGTTGAGGCGGCAGCTGAGGGTCAGGCAGATTGACAGATTGGTACAGACGGTGAACTTCATTTCAGAGGACGATTATGTGTCCCGGATATTCCAGAGTTGCGCAGAGATCTTATGACCGAGGCACATCGATCGTGATTTTCTATCCACCCAGGCTCGACGAAGATATACCGCGACATAAGGCGACGGTATTTTTGGGCGGGGATGAAGCGCCAGATGGCCAGTTTTGTGGCCGAGTGTGACACGTGCTAGCGTGTCAAGGCTTATCATCAGAGACCTCCTGGTCTATTGCAGCCGTTGAGTATCCCGATATGGAAGTGGGAGCACGTGTCTACTGATTTCATTATGGGTTTGTCGAGGACTCAGCGTGTTCATGATGCCATTTGGGTTATTGTGGATCGTCTGACGAAGTCGGTACATTTCCTTACGATGCGTGCGACTTGGTCTATGGACCGGCTTGTGAGACTGTCTATTGAGGAGATTGTGAGACTACATGGCGTTCCAGTCTCGATCATTTCTGACCGAGACTCGAGGTTCACGTCTCAGTTTTGGAGGAGCTTCAAGCGTGTGATGGGGACTGATTTGCAGCTTAGCACCGCGTACCATCTGCAGACCGATGGCCAGACCGAGAGGGTCAATCAGATACTTGAGGATATGCTTCGAGCTTGTGTGATTGACTTCGGGGGTAGCTGGGATGAGCATCTGCGATTGGCTGAGTTCGCGTACAATAACAGCTATCAGGCGACCATCGGCATGACTCCTTTTGAGGCACTATATGGCAGACCATGTAGATCACCGAGTTATTGGACCGAGGTTGGAAAGTGCCGTCTCCTAGGTCCCAAGCTTGTGCAGGAGACTACAGAGGCTATAGATATCATCAGGCAGAGGATGCGCACAGCTCAGAGCCGACAGAAGAGTTTTGCTGATCGTCGACGTCGTCCCTTGGAGTTTGATGTAGGGGACCATGTGTATCTCAAGGTCTCACCCATGAAGGGCGTAGTTCGATTTGGAGCGAAGGGAAAGCTTGTCCCGAGATTCATAGGACCTTTTGAGATCACTGGGCGCGTTGGCACCGTTGCCTATCGGCTTGCCTTACCATCTCAGTTGTCTGGCGTCCACAACGTGTTTCACGTCTCCATGTTGAGGAAGTGTGGGTCAGACATAGTTCCCATCATTGATTGGCAGCCGCTGGAGGTTCGTGAGGACGCTTCTTACATTGAGCAGCCAGTTCGTATCCTTGATTGGAAGGAGCAGGTCCTCAGAACCAAGGTCATTCCGTTGGTGGAGGTGCAATGGGGTCACCATTCTGTAGAGGAGGCTTCTTGGGAGCGTGAGGCTGAGATTCGAGAGCGTTATCCTCATCTCTTTGATGGTTGATCATGTGATGTATTTTGTACGCTATCTCCGATTCTATATGATGATGTTATGTCACTTCTTATTCATGAGTAATACTTAGTTGCGATGCTTGTATAAATTTTGAGGATGAAATTTTTATAAGGAGGGGAGAGCTGTAAGACCCGTATCTTGGTCCGTACCTTTCCGTAGACTTTCGCAGTCTTACCGGTCGAATTCCGGCAACCTTCGACCCTTAACCGATATCGACGCGCGACCCTGATTCATATGCCGATAACCCGAGTCGACTCAACCCGAGACCAATACCATAGCGACCGCACCGTCGCCGCGGTTCCGATGCTGCGACTCGCACGCCGAGGCGATACCCTAGTCAAGAGATATAGGCCAACGTTCGGTGTGAGAAAACGCCGCGCGTTGCGAAAACCAAGGGAATCTCTACGATGTGTTACATCAATCCCATCAATCAATCAATCCATCAAGCCATCACATGTCAAGTACACATCACTTTCATTCCTTTTCCCAAGCAACCACAAAAGTCTCCCAAAACCATACCTCTCTTACACAAAAATCCACAAAAGTCTTCACCACCCATACCTCTCTTACACAAAAGCCTCAAAAGTCAAAGATTTCTTACACCCCCATCATTCATCCATCCATTCATCTCTCTCTACATCACTCTCTCTCCTTCTCTCTTTCTCATTTCAAAAATCCCAAGCAACAAAGAGCCCCCACGTATGGAAATTTTTAAGAATTTCTAAACTCCAAGTGACCCACCTTCCTACCCCATCATCTCCTATCTCAACCTTCCATTCTCCATCTCCTCCATTAAAGTTGAAGCTAAGGTGCCAAGGGACCCCTAGGAGCAAGAAGATTGGACGGTGGGTGCTAGATCATACTTATTTTCTTATTTTTATGATGGGCCAAGTGAGGCCCACCGATCAATGGTGTGGATCTCACTTGGGACCCTAAAATGTGGCCGATGGACCACTTGGATTATCATGATCATTCCATGATGGGGCCATTCTCCATGGACCCCATCATGATGTTTATTTTCTTTAGAAAGGTCATCTAGACCATCCATATTGGTGGGGAAAGGATCCCCACCGTTGATCTTCAGTTTTGATGGTCACATGTGCAAAATGACCCAGTTGATGTATGATTTCATGTAAGGGAGGGCCCATAATGACGGGGTCCCTCCATCACAAGCCGTGTCCCACTCTCCATGTCTCTCTCTCTCTCTCTCTTTTATTGCTTTTATTTTATTTTATTTTATTTTATTTTTATGCTATAGGATTGTGACCCACTTGAATGGATCCCACCTTGATGCAATTATTTTTATTCAAGTGGGGCCCACCTTAGACGTTGAATCCATGTCACTCATCAGTGGTGGCCCACTTCATCAGGGCCCACCATTCAAAAAAAAATAGTAATATAACCGTCCAGCATCTGGGACGCCGGACATTTTCAAAGGAAAGAAGAAAAAAGGAAGAAAGAAAAAGAGGAGCTTTTGGGTGGTCCCCTTGCATAGGCCCCACCCTGATGTTTATGTTCGATCCAAGCCGTCCATCCTCTCACCCACGGTATTTTAGCTGTTGGGTAGAAGTTTGGAGCTGATCCAATCACCTGGTGGGCCATAGCGTCAAATATTGCGTCCTCACCATTCAAACACTAATTTCTTATTTTATTTCATTTCCTTTCATCAAAAAAATTCAAACTCTAGACTCATTGGATCGGCCTCGAGCCGCTGAACGCAATAGCCGGAGCGGATTTCATTTTAACGGGCCCCACGCATGAAAAACCCCGGAAAAACGGTTTTTCCCAAAAATCAAAAATTCATGAGGCAAAGCCTTTGTCTCTGCCTCCTGCGTCAGCGGGCAGCGCCTGCACGCAGGCGCGTGTAGCCCTTGTAGCGGACGGACATAGGGGGCCCACGGCCCTGCGTGTGGGCCCCACTATAATGTTTATTTGTCATCCAACTTGGTCATGAGGTGGGCCACCCCAGTGGCGGGCCCCCCTCCAAAAATGAAACAGATCCAAAACTCAGGTGGCCCACACTAAGTGAAAGTGTGAATTGAATTTTACCATTAAAATCTTCTTGGGGCCCACTGATGTATTGGATCAAGCTGAAATTTTTGTTGCCCTTTCATCCAGGTCCGAGCGACCTTATAAGCGGGTCTGATGGCACTTTAACATTATAGTGGGCCCCACATGGGACCCACAATGTTGTATGTGTTGTGGTCCACCGTCCGGTGGACGGTGGCACCCACCGTAATGTATCTGCCCTCCCACCGTCCAGCAGACGGTGGGGCCCTTGGAAAATATGTGTGGTCCTCACTGTCCAGCGACAGTGGGACCCACCATGATGCACGTGATGCATCCAGACCGTCCATCCCCTTGGTGGGATCATTTTATAGCATGATGCTACTGATTTGGGTGGGCCATCCATATATGGGTTAGGCCCATTTGATTTTGTAACAGGCCTATGGGCTAGGCCCATTTGATTTATGAAATGCTTATGGGCTAGGCCCATTTGTTTCATTTAAGACCTATGAACTTGGGCCCACTTGATATGTAAAGCCTATGGGCTTAGGCTCACTTGCTATTTAAGGCCTATGGGTTTAGGCCCACTTGATGTGTTTCAAGTACATGGGACTAGGCCCATTTGATGTACTTCAAGGCCCATGAAATTGGACCCATTATTACATTCTTAAAGCCCATGAAAGTGGACCCATTTGATATATTGTAAGGCCCATGGGACTAAACCCATTCGATTATAAAAAGGGTCCATGGGATTAGGCCCATTGGATTTATTTGAGACCCATAAGTTAGGCCCATTTTATTTGATTAAGGCCTAGGGGTTTAGGCCCATTTGACTCATGTTAGGTCTATTGGTTAAGGCCCACTTGATCCACATGTGGGACCCAATTGGTGTGACCCATTGGTCACATATTAGACTCATGAGACTAAGCTCATTTGATGCAATCCAAGGCCCACGGGTTTTGACCCATTGCAATGCACATAAGACCCATTGGTGTGGCCCATTTATGTGGCCCATCTGATGAATAAAAGGCCCATAGGATATGGCCCATTTGATATATATATGAAAAGCCCAATGGGATGAACATAAGGTCCATTGCAATGTGTAATCCCAATACCGATTATGTAGCGATGTTTAAGAGGATCGTGCCTGGGAAACAATGTTGGTTTGACGTCCACATTGCGAGTGTAATGCTGGTTGGATGTCCACATTACGACTCTCCTTGGGGCCCATTGTTAGGCCCGTACTTATTGTTTATAGGCCATCCACGTCCATCTGCATTGTAAAGTAGTTCATTTCATTATAACATGTTTAGTATAGTTTCATGACTCATGATCATACGCATCATATGTATGCTTGATATGAGGATTGACTGACCATAGCATATGCCTTCGGGCAGGTTATTTTTAGGCTCCTGGTTAGGCAATATTGCCCTACATGAGCGCACGATATGCGCATGAATTGTTGCATGACTGGATAGTGTGAATCATGCATTTCGCATTTGTGTGACATGGTTATTGTATGCCCTAGCGACATAAGGGCCATAGCCTCCACAGACGCATCGTGGTTGGCAGGATTGGATACCGAAAATCATGTTCTACATGGGGTACTATAGATATCCCTGGGTGAAAGTCCCTAACCCTTATGGTATTAAGAGGTTGCTCCAACATGTAGACCGAGTAGGTAGATGAGCGTTGAGTGCCGATTACCAGATGATTACGCTCTCCATTGTGTCGTGGTCGGTTGGAAGGGGGTGTGGCCTTACCCGCCCGAGATTAGGGAGCAATGCTAGGCTGAGTTTGACCAGCTCGAGGAATGGGTCCGCTATCGACGAGTCGAGCCCGATATTGGCAGACGGATAGTGTGGTCTCTTCCACTTACCTTATTGCGCGCGATGTGGCGCCAATCTAGTTTAGAGTGTACTAGACCCCGGTGATATCCCATATTTGAGCTGTATTGATGTATGGATATAGATGAGGATCTGTATGCTTGAGCTGCATTGCACATCGCATGGCCTTGGGATGGCCGATACCATTCATGTCTTGCATCGCATAAGCCTTGGTACGGCTCATGATATTATAGATCCATTTGCATATTCCGCTTTATTCTGACATTGCATATTCATATTACTACCTTATGCACACACTTTCACCACCCTCTAAGCTTTCTGTAAGCTTATGCACGACCGTTGCGTGCAGGTGACGTTGGTTCGCAGCAGCGCTGAGGCAGGAGCATGTTGCAGAGCATTTTGGAGTTTTTGTTCTTTACTATTGTATTTCCCTTTATGCTCGTTGTACTTGTAAAGTTTTTGATCATACTGGAAATGTAATGGAGTTCTTGGTTGTTGTTTGTGGGTTATGCCTTTGGTTATGCTTATTACAAATCAAACCGACATTGAAAATCCTCCTCGTAGCATCCCAGGATCGGAACCTGGCGAATGGGAGCTAGGAGCCGAGAATGGGGTTCTACGGAGGCTGTCGGTGCCGGATTCAGCGATCGAAAATTTTGTGAGCCCAGTTTTCGAGTTTGGGGCGTGACACAAGCCGTCTAATGCGATCTGTTGGTTATTTTCATGTGAGGACAATGACTATTTTTATATGATCCATTTGTATTTTTAAGGCCTTTTTTATCAATCTGAAATGGTTTTATCGGAGTCGTGCATAATTCGAGTCTTTGAAAGGTCATATAGTTTGATCAATATTGGATTGGTCAGACCCCTGATCTATTAGTCTAGTCCTTTGGTGATTCCGTGAATGGCTAAAAGATTATACAGCCCAACTCGCATAGTTTTTTCAATGGATTTTGAATCTTTTATATATATATTTTATTAAAGTCTGGCTAAAAGTTAAATAGTAGTTTATTCTCATTTTTTTGGGTGGGTTATTTATACTTGTATAAACGAGGGTTATGTGAAGAGTGACTCTTAGGGTAATCCTTAGAAACTTGAGATCGAGCATGACTGTCTTCAAATGACGAGAGTTGAGATCTATGGATCTTAGTACGTAATTAAGTTATGGGTATCATAAATATTTAATACACATTAATGGAGATCATACGATGCGATGTATGGTCATCTTGTGTGAATGAGCTAACTTGGGTTATGATGGATGGTCTCCACTATTATGAGTCACCTTAGTATCGGTCGTGCCTTCATCATTACTGTACACGGGAGTGTAAGTGCGTCATGAATATAAGATCTTGGTATTAGACATCTGGACACTTACATTGGATGACGAAGTAATTGATAGTTTGAGAGCCCATTGGTGTAGACTATGATCAATGTGATTAAAGAGTTGATATTATGTGAAAGATAATTAATCCTTAAGACTTGAGAATGTGTAAGGATCGTGATCTTAACTGTGTGGTTTTGACTTACTTTTCGAGGCTTCCTAAAGGTGGTTAAAAGTTGATGATATTGAGTATGTCCATTGGAATTACTTGCTTCTTGCTCAAGTCAATGTGGGGTCCATTAGGCTTTCTTATGGTACTTGTTATATCTACTTTGATCAAGGACTCGTTAAGTAATTTTTTTCACCAGACATGTTGCTTAGAGGTTTTAATCATTGAAATTTTATTTTGACCACTAAAACTCTATGATCAGGCTTGATGATAAGTTGTGGCTTTGATTTGATGGTCTAGTACTCTTAAATAGCATGGGATCGTGATCTACAATAGATGGTCATGACATTGGAGGATTTGGATTGTGAGTATATGCATATACACGACATCAATAGACTTTTTTTATATTAGTGTACACCAAATTTCATAGGATAGTGGAGTACCATACTAGTGTGCACAACGAAACCCTAACTCCTTATAAATCATATCTCAAATACCCCTCATTGGTGTGGGGTCTACCAAAGATGTAGATAACTGTTGTCTCATCTCCTCCACTCGAGATAGATCGGGGGAGACTTTTTTAAGGTAGATGATTAGCATCGATAAGAAAATCGTGAAAAAATCAGTTCGTAATCTTATTATGCAAGATTTGATTTTAATTATTCTTTAATTGGTTTAGGCTCGTGAAAGCATGAGATAATTGGAATGAGGTATCCCATCTAACACCTATAACCATAACCTGTCATTCACCTCCACGATCGTCGCCTCATCATCTTCTATCATTGTCATTTTTTACGTGATATTTCTCATCGATTATTTTATATGTACTCGTGGCAATTTGTTGCTTGATTTGTGATACTTGTTTATATCATCTATTTAATTCTTTACTTGTTATTATTTTTTCTTGTTCATGTGCTATCAATAATTAAACTTCTGCATCACCACAATTAAGTTGAATGGCTGCAAATGTTTAACATGATCTCAATTACTAAAATATGCCTCATAAAAAATGAAAGTTTGACAACATTGAGATGAAACATTCTCAAATAGATCAATTGGGTCAAAAATAACTATATTATTATTAGTTAGTTGCTTCATTCTATCCAACTTAAAATTAATAGGACATTAATGAAGTACACATTGGTTAAAGAATTTGGGAATGCAATTGGAGAGACTTATATTTCACAAATATGATCTTATACATACTTATCGAATACATGTTTGAATTACTTACGATAAGAAAAATTGTCTATATAGGTATATATACTTCCTTATGCTAGAGATAGAAAGAAGTATATTACTATACGATGTATGTCACGATTCTTATTGAGTTGTAGGCACAAAATAGGCCAATGTTGTTATAGCTAAGGGGAAACAAGCGTATCATGCCTTCCCAAGTTAATGTGCTTTAATATAAAGTTGATGATTTTCACAACTTGATGATGGATTCATCAAAATACTTTTAAAGTATTTTTATCAATCATACATCCAAACCAATTTCAATTCCCAATGTATAACCTGATGATTATTGATTATAATGCAATTAACCACATGACTAGCCAGTAACGTTTCTCATATACACACACACACACACACGCACACACACACACACACTTTTCCTTGTAATGTTAGTGCTTAAAGAAGAATCTTATTGACAAAGCTTGTTTATTAGCCTATTCATTATTCTAAATCTCTTATCATTTATATTTAATTTATTATTTGAAGGTACACTAACTAAACAACTCCACCATTATGTTATCTTCATGTTATTTCGAATTGTAGATCCGAAAGAAAATCGATGGTAGACATATAGCTCATGACTTGCACATTCTCAATATGGATGCAACCATGGAGTCTATTTTAAATAAAGGAAACGGGTACATTTGTAATATTCAAGATTTGGTCACCATCATACTAGAATATAATATTTTTAATTTCTCAATCTCTTTAGAGTGCGAAATCTATCAACTATCGAAGCAATGTTCGTAGCTCCTAACCTTTATACTTTACGTGTGAATAATAAATTATAATACAATAACTTTCAATACTCAACCATTCTTCCTACCATCATGTACTCATTTTATAAAATTAATGTTACATAAACACAAACAATACCCATCATCATAAAAGTTAAGCTTATCCAACATGAGGCTGATCCGATGACTAGGTGGGTCATCCCTACATGTGTCAAGCACTTAATTGTCCATTCGTTCCATAGTGTGACATGAAAACACAAGAATTAAAAAAAAAAAACATTTCTAATCTGACTAACATTATAGAAGAAACTTTAGTTCATTCCATAAAATAACCAGTAAAATTTTATGAGGATGTTTGATGCAGAAATGTATGTGATGAGGCCGATCACCATCATCCTCATGGTGATAACTACTTTATGCTTGGTTTAAGGTTTCGACGGCCTGAAAACTTCCGTTTGCAATTAAGCCTCTTCCTATCCATCGTAGCCAAGACCCTGTCCATAGCCCACTCTACCACAATGTTACTTCAAATATAAATTCAAATTCAAATAAGAAGAATGGATTTTTTTATATAACCATGATGGACCGATAATTAGGTGTGGCTCTACTCTACATTCCATGACAAGCAATGCTAAAGATAAAGATGTGACATTTCAAGTAACATGCTTACAGGAAAAGTAGTACAGTACCACAAGTTGTGGTACCTTGCCACAGGTGACTTATTTCAGTAGAGTACTTGTGGTCCAAGAGGGAAAACGTGTCCACCGCTTAAAGCGCCGTATCCCATAATTCATGGGAGCTGGAGTAGGTGTGACTCATGGTACGCGGAAACTTTATAAAATGACTTAGAAATTGCATACATGGCATATAATTAAGTCAAACGAAAATGTCCACGTCATGAGTGACAGTTCATTTGTACAATGTATGGAAAATTACATTTATTGGATTGGTGGATATTTATGGGACAAAAAATGAAAATAAATATCTTTGCAATTTTCTTTCACCAAACAACTGTCCATAAATCCGAGTTTGGACTTTTCCAATCAGTCTGATTTTGGGACTATGACTTAGAGACAGTGGGTTCCAGAATTCAATCGGTTTAATCTTAGTTAGTGTGTGCCACGTGTACAGTTTTAGACTGCCTGAGTATCAAGTGTCGGTAGAGTATAAATATCTGATTGTAATTCTTTTCCTCCCTCTCTCTGCTTTTTCTGTACAGGTCCCCGCAATTCATGGCATCAGCTGAGGAATTATATCATAGGAAGCGGGATTTTTGTAGAATATACACAGATTTCGAGTTCTGGAAAATGGGACTCTGTTTCGGTAATCTAGACTGTTGGATCATAAATTCATCTCATATTGAAAGATACCATTGAACAGTGCTAGGAACTGGACGGTTATTATACTTGTCTTATTAACCCTCCATCTGCTGACCATAATCAAATGGTTAAGATTAGCTAATGGGGAAAAACCCTTTTTCAAAAAGTTGTCTAATGACATTGAGATGCATCATATCAATGGTATGGATTTACTGAATTATGAGTCTAATAGACATAATTAGAAATACGTGTATGATGTGCAAAGATGCGGACCACGGATCATGCAATTCGTTCCTCATTAGATCTGGGCCGTCCGATCTTCTCTCTTTTCTTTCTATGAATACTCCAAACCTCCCTATTTCTCTTCCAAATCCCTCACATTTCAAAGCCCTTTTTCTTTTTCCGCCTCAAAGGGTTTTCGGAGGTTTTCTCAGCCATGGCTGCATCTGAGGAAGCTCCTGTTGCAGAAACCTCAGTTTCAGAACTTCAAGAAACCGTAAAAGTGGAAGAAGGAAATACCACAACGAAAGAATCATCCCCTGTCGTTGAGACTCTAAAAGAAGAATCCATCATAACGAAAGAATCCGCTGCTGAAACGACGATCGATGAAACGCTAACAACGGAAGAAGATGCCACGAAGCGAGAAACCCCTGCTGAGGCGGCGATCGAAACCCCAAATAAGGAAGAGGAAGCTACTGCAGCGAATGGATCGTCTGCTGCGCCAGTTGATGAAACCGTAGCAACGGAAGATGATGCCATAGCGAAAGAGTCGTCCGATGCGGCGGTTGTAGAAACCCCAGCTAAGGAAGAGGAAGCCACTGCAGCGAATGGATCATCTACTGCGCCAGTTGATGAAGCCATAATGGAAGAAGATTCCACAGCCAAAGAGTCGTCCGATGGGGCGGTCGTCGAAACCCCAACTGAGGAAGAGGAAACTACTGCAGCTAGTGAATTGTCTCCTGCGCCAGTTGATGAAACCATAGCAACGGAAGAAGATGCCACAGCAAAAGAGTCATCCGATGCAGCGGTTGTCGAAACCCCAACTAAGGAAGAGGAAGCTATTGCAGCAAATGAATCGTCTTCTGCGCCAGTTGATGAAACCATGGCAAAGGAAGAAGATGCTGCCGTGAAACAGTCATCAGATGAGGCGTTCGGCGAAATCCTAGCTAAGGAAGAGGAAGCTACTGCTGCGAATGAGTCCTCTGCTGCACCGGTTGAGGAAGCCCTAGCAATGGAGGAAGATGGCACATCGAAAGATTCATCTGCTGCAGTGGTCGTTGAAACCCTAAGTACGGAGGAGGAAGCTACTGCAGCTAATGAGTCCTCTGCTGCGCTGGTTGAGGAAATCGTAGCAACGGAAGAAGATGCCACAGCGAAGGAGTCGTCTGCTGTGGCAGCCAGCGAAACCCTTGCTAATGAAGAGGAAGCTACTGCAGCAAATGAATCCTCTGCTGCGCCAGTTGATGAAGCCGTTGCAATGGAAGAAGATGCCACAGCAAAAGATTCATCCGCCGCAGCAGTCGTTGAAACCCTAACTGTGGAAGAGGAAGCTACTGTAGCAAACGAATCATCTGCTGCGCCGGTCGATGAAACCATAGCAATGGAAGAAGATGTCACAGAGAAAGATTCATCCGCTGCACCGGTTGTTGAGACCCTTACTAAGGAAGGGGAAGCTACTGCAGCGAATGAATCCATTGCTGCGCCGGTCAAGGAGACTAGAGCAATGGAAGAAGATGCCACAGAGAAAGATTCATCCACTACGGCAGTCGTTGAAATCCTAACCAAGGAAGAGGAAACTACTGCAGCAAATGAATCCTCTGATGCCCTGGTCAATGAAACCATGGCGATGGAAGAAGATGCCACAGCGAAAGAGTCACCCGCCCCCGCAATTGGTGAAACCCTAGCTCCGAGTGTTCAGATGTGCGGAAATTCGTCTAATGGCAGTGGTGGAGATTCTTCCCTTCTGGAGGGAGAAGATAGGGAGAAAACCCTAGATTATGCTGATGAGTTGATGGAGAAGGGATCTAAGGCTGTTAAAGCCGGGGATTATGTCGAGGCCGTCGATTGCTACAGCCGTGCTGTTGAAATCAGGTTAGGGTTTTTGCTCTCTGTGAGATGATGATTATTATTATTATTTTTTAAATTTTTATATGAATGCCTCTACATTTCTTGACTTTTAGTGCTATAATAGCAAGGAAAAGTATGTTTCTAGCACCAGGACTAGAAAAAGGGGTGCATGAATTGAAATGTAGTGGTGCTATGTCATTTTATTTGTATTTTTTCTCCATACATGTTGTTTGCTCGTAGTGGGAGTTGTGAAATTTATTTAGTTGTAAGTAGTTTGCCAGTCCACCATGCATGCCACCCGTCCTTTGCGATCTGAATGGCTTATCTGGTGGACCTCTCGTGAATGCCTCGTTGTGTGGAACCTGGGCCAATTTGGCAATCCTACCTGTCCATTTGATAGGCTTGTGCTTGTAGAATGTGAACATTGGCCTTTATTAGTTTTAACTGTCAGTCCGTAGCTACTGTGGGGCTCATCTGGTTGTCCAGATTGTGGTATTCTTCTTCATGGATTATCTGTACTTGGCTTGCTGGTTGAATGGTTCTGACCATGGTGGGGAGGACGTCTGTTCAGCAGTGGTCAGCCATCCAGATTTGTGCGGGTTACCAGTCCTTTTTCAACGCATGGGTGTTGCAGAGATTTTGCTCCATAAATTCATTTACCAACTTGCTAATTTATCATCTGTCAAAGATTAGAACAAAATGCTAACTTATCTTCCTTCAATTTGAATTCTTCATTAATATAATAAGTAAGAGGACATTTGGTCTTATTATGCTTGAAGTTAATTGCCAGGTTCATGATGGGGTCCAATTCTCTGCATTGTCGGTTGATCTGGACCTTTTATCTGTATGATAAATGCCCTTGTTTATCTGCTCACCAAGGGAGAAATATTGATGATCAGTTGAAGCATTCAAAACAGGCTATCAATTAGGAATTGGTGCATGAGGGTTACCCCATGCAAATGTATCTATGAAAGAAGATAGTATGATAAGCTAATAATAGCTCTTTTGGTGGATATTGCTGAATTTTTCTTAGTAAGGCAGTTTACTGATGGTAATGACCCACCCTTTCCTGCCTTTCCATCCATCCAGGGTTGCACATTACGGTGAACTTGCGCCAGAATGTGCCAGTGCATACTTCAAATATGGTTGCGCATTGCTTTACAAAGCCCAAGAAGAAGCTGATCCATTGGTCAGTGTACCGAAGAAGGAATCTAGTTCACCTAGGAACTCTGAAGCGGATAAAATTGTTAAGAGTGGGGACGATAGTGAAGCTTCCGTACCTGCTGATTTCAGTGATGCTAAACAAGAAATTGTTAAGAGCGGGGACAATAGCGAAGCTTCCGTTGCTGCTGTTTCCAATGATGCTAATCAAGACTCTGGTTCTGGTCTCAATGATGGAGAAGCAGAGCAAGGTTTGTAGTTGTCATCTCCATGACCAAATCTTTATTCACGAATCCATTCCAGCTGAATGAGCATGCTACTATATTGGTTCACTGTCCTGAAAATTTTGTTCAAAGGCATTGGTAAATGGTTAGATGTAAGGTTGAATGCATGCATCCACCTGTGGACATCAACATAAACTTTGGACATTTTGGGACCTGTACCTGTGTATCATGTCACATTCAGAGTCAAGGTGCATATACAAACATATCATACTTGAGACCTGTACCTGTGCATCATTTCATATTTGCAGACCTGTATCTGTGTATCGTGTAACATTCATGTCACATTTTGGGACATGTACCTGTGCATCATGTCACATAACTAACGTATAACTTTTGTACAAAATCAACATTCGTGGACAGGAAGTGACATTCATGTTCTTTTGCTTGCACACAGAGGGACATGCATGTGCACTTATGATCATCGTGGGACCATGGAATACACAGATGCTTTACCAAAAGAAATATCCCATGCATTAGGAGATTATTATTTTGAAGCACCTAATACTATAATACACTATTATGCATGCAGCTATGCTTATATGTGCATTTACCGCTTATATGCAACCACAACTAAATTTGCACACGCACAAATGTACACCTTAAATATCCATAGATTACCAGGTACATGAGGATGCATTGAAGTATGCAGATGTGGATATATAGGTAGCACATTAATGTTCTAATGAGCCTTCACATCTATTTGACATGTTTATGACAAGACTGTGAAATAGAAATGTACATGAACACAATAGTTGAATGTTTAGAAGATCTCTATGCATGAATTTCTACAAGTATAATGTTGAGTGTCTAGTAAATTTCTCTGTGTGAATTGGTCATGCATACACATGATAACACTTGAAATTATTTGCTAACTTTGACAAATATGGACAGTTGAATACACCTATGTGGGTGGTTGCAAAGAAGTATTTGTATCTTACCAAACCAACAATAAGAAGATCATGATTCCGCCTTCTTGGAGATCCAGGCATGGTCATTGTAGGGGTTTTTGTTTTTCTTTCTTTCTTTCTTCTTCTTCTTCTTCTTTTTTTTTTTTTTTTTTTTTTTTTAAAATTTAAATTTTAAGGATAGATGTTTTACTAAGAAGAGACAAAAACAGAGAATGTAAAAAACAACAGAGGAAGAGCTCAAACGCAGGCCACCCTCACCAACAAATGCAAACAAATCCTTTCAAAAACAACAAAAGGGAAAAAAGAAAAGAAAAAGCACTGCTACAACGTATCTCCAAAGAAAAAACACTGCTACAAAGTATCTCCAATTGTTGCTAGACTAGTAGTACCTGGAGGCACCCGCTCTCGCAAGCTCATCTGCCATATCAATTGCTTCTATATAAATATGGGTAAATCTAGCAGCATGACGACAAACAGGTCTGCAGCTTCTTCAAGAAAATCGGCATCACTCCACGGGCATTCCTCTTTGCCAATCCATGAAACAATGCAATAGGGCTAGAGTCCTCTTCTACTGTGTTCGGGAAGAGATTAAGGTTGACAGCCACCTTGATTGCACGAAGGAGTGCCAGCGATTCCATGAAAATTGATTCTCTAATGCCCACCGGACCTAAAACTTCACTAAAACACTACCATCACTATTCTGGACCCAGTTGGATTAGGGTTTCCAAATGAGCAACTAATTTCGAATGTATCAGGAGCTGGAGCTTTCCACCTCTCACAGTTTTTTGGAGGCCTCCGGCCACTATCCATAACAACCTCCTATTTACTAGACATTAACTGAGGCAGGAAATTAAAAATCTCACTAACCTTAGCCCCCCTTCAACAACAAAGAAAAATAATTTTCACAGATGAATACACCAGGAAGGACTCCTCATGGAAAGTTCATACATAGAGCCATGCATGCCTCAATGTTCCATAAGCGACTGCCACTGGGACTCCATTCCGCACTAGACCAACTCCAAATAAGCTTGCCAACAGTTTCTAGGAAGACCCAACATATACTAAAATTTGCTGCTAGTTCCATCCAATCTTTCTCATATACTGACAGTGGATGAGAACGTGATCGACCGACTCTTCCCTAATGCAGTACAAACAACGCTTGTTTGGAAGCACCTAGCTCCTGTTCTTGAGATGTTCAAGTGTTCGAATTCCTTGAGGAATGTGAACCAAATGAACGCTTTATATGGAACTGGAGCATATAGGAAAGATTTAGGAGATCAAACAACTTGGTGAACATATTAATTTCATCATCTTTTAGATCTTGCCTAAAACTAGGATTCCACACCACACAGGCAACCACCCGCTGGACAAACATGTTCACGGTTCTGCCAATATTTATAGCTATGGCATACAAACACTTGAAGGCCTTCATAATGGGCACTTCCAAAGACTGCATCATCCCGAAATCGGTCTTTGTTGCTCTTGCTGACTCTGAAATGGAAATACTCATGGGAAAAAAGGTTGAACCCGAGAAACCCGTCTCCAAGTATTCAAGCTAGCTTTTCTAGTCACACACTTGATGTCCCAACCATTCTCTGACCTTATATTTTCCAATTGAAATATGTCTAATTAGCAATGCTCCATCATTTGCCAATCTTCACTTCCACTTCCATAGATATGTTAATAGATCTGATATCCCTAATATCCAACCCTTCACATCGGATTGACTTCTAGACATCCTCCCATTTTACCGCATGGAAGTTCATCATTCCACAAGAACTTTTGTATTGCCTTGATTTTCTTCATAATCGCACATGGATATAAGTAATGTATAAATATGAGAGAGAGAGAGAGAGAGAGAGAGAGAGAGAGAGAGAGAGTAGATTGTAAGTCAATGATTGAGATCAATGAAAGGTGGGGAGGTATCTTCGTAACTTTGTTAAATGACAACCACTTTGAGAGCGTAGGGATAAAAGGAACCATAGTTTACTAACCAAACAAGTTGACTCAAGATAACCGAGTTGACCTTCCCCGCTCACTGGGTTAGAAGTACCAGGATTTTCTAGGTCTCTCTCTCTCTCTCTTTATATATATATATATATATATATATATATATATATATATATAGGGATTTGGACCGTACTAGCACAGTGGCATGGTCAAATTCTCTAAATTGAAGGGATGTTTCAAATATTCTTACACTCATCTGATAGGTTTTGAATATATTTTTGGACTAAATTGCTCATGTCTTTGGATCAGCAGTTGTACGGATTTTGAGTGAAGAAGTTATGTAGTATTCAATCCCGATGAAATGATGTTGAAGAGATTGGTTATTAGGCTTACTAGAACCTAGATCCAATCCATTCATTGTCTTTGTAGCCCTCTATGTATATGGAAAGATGCTAACTTCTTGTTGACATGCTCTCTGTGTAGCCCACAAAACCTGATAACTTGTAACGGTGTCTATTTGATATGAACTATTTTCTTGTGATGTGGTCAATGTGAGTGGCAGATGTTGATCATGCTCTCAATCATGGCCTGCCATGAAACTCAGAGGTTAATGGATGTGGTAGATTTCACACATACGCGATGGTGAACCCTTACAGAGCTTTTTGTCTTTGCGGTTTTCCTTGAGCTTCTTCTTCCTTTTCAAACATGTCTTTTAGGAACCACCACCAACCCGTTCGACTGCATTTTTTGCCGTACGTTCACTGCCATCAACTTCTTCGGCATATGGGCATTGACAACAACTTTTAAGGCCCTATAAAAATATTATTTTTACTCCAATGACCACGTTTCTTAGAGATATAAGCCAATGATACGTTGAAGACATTTTAAGTTAATTTTTTATATAATAACATTTTCTTAGAGATGGAAGTCGCTTTTGATTATGAATGGAAATGGATGGTCGTGATTGTTATTGTTGTGAGGAGAAACGATTATCGAAAAGAGTTTAAGGTAGATAAGGATGATTGTGATTATCATGTGGAAGACAATGAATGAGATATTCTGTAGCCTTTGGTCCATTTTTGGTAGTGAATGCATGACAACCTCGACCATAAACACATGACAACCTCAACCCTAAAACTAGATCCAATTTGTTCATTTTCTTTGTAGCCCCCTATTTACATGGGAATATGCTAACTTCTTGCTGACATAATCTCTATGTAGCCCACAAAACTTGATAACTTATAACGGTGTTCGTTAGATACGAACTATATTTTTGTGACGTGGTCAGTGTGATTGGCGGATGTTAATCATGCTTCCAGCCATGGCCTTTTACAAAATTCCGAAGTTAATGGATGGAGTGGATTCCACACCTGCGGTGGTGGACCATACATACGTGCACAAATGCCCTTAGAAGTTTTTTGTGGCGTAGTCAATTTTAGAAGTTTACAACAGTAGGAGTTCAATTATCATTGTTTCTTGTGGTGTAGTCCATTTAAGCCTTTAGTCTACCTCCTTTTGGGACTCATGTGTTGAGGGTCAAGGTTGTCATGTGTTAAGGGTCGATGTTGATAGGGTCGAGGTTATCAAGTGTTAAGGGTCAAGGTTGTCATGCATTTACGACAAAAAATGGACCAAAGGCTACGGATTATATCCTTCATTGTCTTTCACATGACAATCATAACCATTTTTATGTACCTTAAATCTCTTCCAACAATTGGTTCTCCCCACAGCAACAATAACCACGACCATCTCTCTCTATCCACAATCAAAAGTGGCTTCTATCTCTAAGAAAATGTTATTGTACAAAAAATAAAATAAAAAATTAATTTAAAATGTCTTCCATGTATCGGTGGCTTCTATCTCTAAGAAATGTGGTCGTCGAATCAATAATAACACTTTTATAGGGCCTTAAAAGTTGTTGGTGGTGCCCATACGTCGGAAAAGTTGATGGCAGTGAACGTACGCTGAAAAATGCAGTTAAAGGGGGTGGTTGTGGTTACTGGAAGACATGTTTGAAAATGAATAATAAGTTAAAGGAAAACAATAAAGAAAAAGCTTCATAAGGGTCCACCTTTGCATATGTGTAATACACCCCATCCATTAACTTCAAGAGTTTTATGCAAGGCCATAGTTGGGAGCATGATCAATATTGACCACATCACAAGAAAATAGTTTATATCGAACGAACATCGTTATTAGGTTTTGTGGGCGACACAGATATCATGTCAACAAGAAGGTAACATATTTTCATATAAATAGAGGGTTGTAAAAAAAACAAACGGATTAGATTTAGGTTCCAATAGGCCCAATAACTAATCTCGTTGACATCACTTCATCGGGATTGGATACTAAATAACGTCTTCTTCATTTAAAATCCGTACAATTGCTGATCTAAGGACATGGGCAATTTGGTCCGAAAATATTTTCAAAACCTGTTAGATGACTAATATAGAAATATTTGAAACATCCCATGGTTTTCGGAAATTTGACCATACCACAGTGTTAGTACGGTCAAAATCCCATATATATAGATATAGATATATATGTATAGATATATATGTGAATGCTCACCTGCGCACCAGTTCTCACGAGAACTTTTTGAGAACTCATCTCTCGTGATATGAGCCCAAAATTTGAATGTTCCACGTGATGTAGCACCCCATGAAACCCCTGGGGCCCAACTTTTACCCTGATCCAAAACTTTGGTGGGCCATGGTGAAAGGAAACAATTTCCTCCCTTGATTTGCCTCTCTTTGCCACCAGAGTTTTGGATATGGGTGAAAGTTGGGCCCTAGGGGTTTTGAGGGGTGTTGCATCACGTGGATTGTTTAGATTTTGGGCCCATGATACGTGTGCAAAGGCGCACAAGTGAGCATGCCTCTCTCTCTCTCTCTCTCTCTCTATATATATATATATATATATATATATATATATATATAATCCTTTTGCTCCCACCTATTGAAAAATAAGAAGCAAAAGAAGCCATTAATTGGTACTTTTTTTTTTTTTTGCTTCGTTTTGATTTCTAATTTTTATTTTTATTTTTCTAATTTCTGTTTAAAGAAGTAAATAAATCTTCAAAAAAAGGAAGCAAAAAATAAAGAACTAAAAGACGAGACGAACATGTATTTTCTTTATACTGCATTTCCCCCACTTTTTTGAAGTCCAACTCACATACACATTGGAACTGTGTACACATGTCATATTTGAGCCATCCATCAGGTCATCCACATCGTTTCAATCTTTTTGGAATAAAATCAAAGGTTATCTCCTCAGGTAGGCTAAAAGAATGGAAAGATTGTTTTAGCCATCACTTGTTTCATGTCATCTTGGCCCACTTGAGGAGTTGAAACAGTATGATTTTAAGCCTAGAAGATCTAAACAGTGTGGCCCACCTAATGGAAAGCTCTGATCATTCAAGGAGATCATTTTCTATATAAAAATAATAATTCTCTTCATTTGCTTGGTTGACCTGCCGAGTTCTGGGTTGAAATGACCCGTTGACGAACCGAGTCTCTCGCCTAATCTTGGTTAGAAAGATATGGAAGGAACCATAAACTCAAATAACGTTGGAGATGATACATACGAAAACGTTGGAGATGATAGATACTTTCTTATGATTAGGATATCTGAAGTGAAAGAAGCTTTGAGAAAGATGAAAGCAAAAAAGGCCTTTGAAATAGATGGTATATTAATAGAGGTTTGAAAATGCATGGGAGATACTTGGTTATTTTTGGTTGACAAAGTTTGTTCAACTAGACTGTAAAATCGAAGAAAATGCGAAACCAATGGAGAAGTACTTGTGGCACCTACTTATAATAATAAAGGAGACAGAGTTGCACTAATTATCCTACGATGAAACATATGAGTCATACTATTAAATTTTGAGAGAGAGAGAGAGAGAGAGAGAGAGAGAGAGAGAGAGAGAGAGAGAGAGAGAGAGCAAAGACTAAGGCATGAGATGAATATATTTTAAAATCAAATTGGTTTCATGCCAGGGAGGTCAACAATTGAAGATATTTTCCTATTTAGATAATTGAGAGAGAGAGAGAGAGAGAGAGAGAGAGAGAGAGAGAGAGAGAGAGAGAGAGAGAGAGAGAGAGAGAGCAAAGACTAAGGCATGAGATGAATATATTTTAAAATCAGATTGGTTTCATGCCAGGGAGGTCAACAATAGAAGATATTTTCCTACTTAGATAATTAATGGATAAATATAGGGAGAGGAGGAAGGATCTCCACATGGTCTTTATTGACTTAGAGAAAGCATATGATAGGATCCCTAGAGAGTTATTTTGGTGGGTGTTGGGAAATGAGTTTCAAGAGGAGATATTGACATGATTAAGGAGATAATGTATGAGGCAGCGGTAACAAATGTGAGGACTAAAGTATTCCATAATAGTAACAGTGACCATAGCAGCCACCATTGTTACTATTATGATATGGGTAGTAACGGCCATTACCACCTTTAAAAAAAGTTGTTTCGGCTCTGCATGGATTGTTACGACTTACGAGGCCGTTATGGGCCATTTTTCCATAACAGCTGTTATGGCCCTATAATGTGTAATGCTTTTGCACCCCAGCGTCGGTAGGGACCCAGAGAGCCGCCTTTGCTTTTGGTGTTCTCCTCTTAGGAGCAGAGGGGAGTTGGATGCTCATTTGCAGCACTCGATGTCCTATATTATGTAACTGTTGTTACTGCTGCTACGTAATCATTTTTGAATACATTGGTGAGGACCACTATTAGAAAAAGTGAGTTTGTGATTACTATAAGCTTGCACTAGGGTTTGGCATTGAAGTTGTACATTTTTGTAATTATTGGCGGGTGTTGGAAACGAGTTTCAAGAGGAGAAATAGACATGATTAAGGATATGTATGAGAGAGTGGTAACAAACAAGTTGATTTGGTGGGTGTTGGGAAATTATTTTCAAGAGGAGATATCAAAATGATAAAGGATATGTATGAGGGAGCGATAACAAATGTGAGTACCACTAGTAAAGAGCCATGTGAGTTTGCAATTACTGCAGGCTTTCACCAGGGGTTGGCATTGAGCACGTACTTTCTTGCATTGATTTATGGATGAGTTAGTGAGATATTTGCTGGAAGAGATTCCAAGGTGCATACTGTTTATAGGTGACATAGTTTTGGTTAACAAGACAAGGGAGGGTATAAACATAAAGCTAGATTTATGGAGGGGTGCTTTATAATCTAAAGGATTTAAAATTAGTCAACCTAAAACAGTGTATATGGAGTGCAATTTTAGTTATGATAGGAGTTGAAAATTAGTTAAGATTGTAGACCAAGAAGTTTTTCAAAATGACTACTTCCAATATCTTGGGTCAATAATGTAAGAGAGTGGAGGAATTGAGAAGGATGTTGCCCACATAATCCAAGCTAGGTGGAAGAAATGGAGATGTGGCTATGGAGTTTTGCAATCATCATAAACTTGTATACCACTCAAATTGAAATGGAGATTTTATAGGATAGCTATAAGGCAAGCCATGATCCTTTATCGTGTAGAATGCTAGGCAGTTAAGGAACAACATGTTCATAGGAGGGCACACAATGTGTGTTTGGTGCTACAAAGGCCCCCCAAAGGTAGCGGCTTTTGGGTGGCTTGTCAGTAGATGAAAGGTCCTAACCATTGATATACCTTCAAAAGAGGTCTATGGTGTTCCCAAATATGTGCAATATGCATATGGCGGATGCTAAGTCAATTAAACACCTCTTCATTCATTGCCCATTCACTAGTCAAATTTGGTGTTCCATCCTTAATCTTTTTGGAATCTCCTGGGCTATGCCAGCTTTAGTTGAGGAGTTATGCCTTAAGTTTGCATGGCGTTTGGCATGAAAGGAAAATTTGGGATATTTGGATGTTGGCTTTGCTTGCTTCTCTTTGGTCTACTTGGGGGGGGGGGGGGGGGGGAATGGAAGGTGCTTCCGAAATGAGTTGTCCAAAACAGGGGAAGTCATATCTAAAGTAAAGAATTTTGTAGTGAAATGGGCATCATGTATATCTTCTTTACAAGACTGTAATCTCTCTCTCTCTCTCCCTCCCCCCTTTTTATTTTTCTTAGGTTGTAAATTTTTGCTCTATCTTGGCCTGCTTCTAATAATTTGATTAGTTACTTGGAAAAAAAAAGGATGCGTGGCTGAAACACGAAGGTTGAGATGGACGGGTGGCGAGACGAGGAAGGATAGAATTAGAAATGAATGCATTTGAGGTGAACTTAGGAGTAGCACCAATAAGCAATAGTCTCCTCCAAAAAAAAAAGAAAAAGCACCAAGAGGTAATAGGATGAGGGAAAGTAGACTTGGGTGGTTTGGTCATGTGCAACAGAGACTAAGAACTACACCAAGTAGGAGTGAGTTGGTACAAGTTGAAGGCTCTAAAAGGGCAAGGGAAAGGCCCAAAAGGATGTGGGTTGAGGTAGTTAGAAAAGACTTGATGACCTTTGGGCTAACCAAAGTTATGGCATTGATATAGTGGAATGGTCGAATATGATCAACCCCAGTTAATTGGGATAGAGCTTAAATGATGATGATAAATGGTGGATGCTGGCCAAAACAGATTTTATGAGGGCAATTCTACCTTCAAGTGAGAGGAACTTGCCTTTCCACAAAGCCAACCTTCTATTGAACTTTTCAATCAAGCCATCCTAGCAGCCCACACTTCTTTCCCCATCTTAATGAAAGAGAAGGGAATCCCCAGTTGCATTTGCAAAATCATCAGAGTGAGCCCTTTCCAGATTAATCCTATCACACTGCCCTTGGATAAATTTATTCGAAGCCCTGATAGTATCTTGAAACAAATTAGGATGTCCCTTAGAGGTTGCGTTTCTTCCACCAAACTATCTCCAAAAACCAACTTGTCATCTGAGTACTGAACATGAGTTTCCCAATCTCTTTGTTTCCCACATGCATTCCTCGTTAGAGCCCAGCTTCTACATCAGTCAGCGAAAGCCGAAACAGGGATTCTGCAACCATGGAGACAAGCAACAGGGGGAGAGGATTACCTTGCTGAATACCATGCTCGCCCTTGAAAAAACCTGTAGGGAACCCATTGATGAGCACTGAGAAAAGTTGAGAGGATATACAGGCTTCAATCCTCCCCAGCCCACTTAGTGCCAAAGCCCATCCACTTCAATAAATATACAAAAATCACCAATTGACACAATCGTAGCCACGCTTGATATGAACTCTGAAGAGGAAACTAGGATAAACCCCCCCCCCCCCCACCCCCCCAGTATTTATCTTGTCTCCTTTGCAATGTAAGTGCCATCAAGAATTGACCTCCCTGGGACAAAAGACTGTGTCACCAAAATTGCACCCTTAATCAACTTCCAAAGTCTGCTGGCAAGAACTCTAGATATTGGCTTGTAAACACTACCGATTAAGCTATTCAGATGGAAATCAATGATTGATTAGGACTGCCCAATAAGCACCATAAAAGATGCCCAAGATAGCACCCCTGTTCATCACCCAAATTGCCCAGAGCTTTCGCAATGTAATTCATACTCAGGAGCCATGCCAGCATCTTCCCTCTTCCCTAGAGTTGGAGCTTATCCACAGGACTACCCTCTACCATTGCCAGCCTGATGAAGCTCGGAACCCGGCCAACCAGGTTAGACAAGGGGATTAGCCCTCCTTTGAGCACCCTTTGTTGCTGCTGAGACGGTTTGACTAGGACCAGGGTTCCAAATCTGCCTTCACCAGAGAGGATAGCCCACTGACCTCACCTTCACACACCTTCCTAATTCATTTCCATTTTTACAACGCATGCATTGTCTTGGATGGGATGGGCATCAGGGTAGTGTAGAAGATTGTGATCAAAGTTTACAGTTGTGTGACTATCAATCTGCCTCTATGAATTTTCGAATTGCAATTGCAATTGAAGTCCATCTCTTGGACATCATCACTATTCAGAAACCTTGGTGTGCTTTCATCTGGGATTGAGCGACTGGGCTTGCTGTGAATCTTGTTAGGATCAGTAATGGGGCAGAGATGCAGAATTTGTGGGGCAGTTGGTTTAAGAAAGCGTCTAAGATTTTGTTGCTAGTGTGGTCATTTATGATATTAATTGCATTCTGCAGTAGGTTTGTAAGGTAGATATGATTCTAGGTTTGTTATTTGTTAATAACTTGCAGCTGTCTGTGCCTAATTCCTTTGTATCATATAAACCAAAGTGACATGTTGTCAGCAATTATGCTATGGGACCTGTGTTTGGCATCTAATTGGTTACAGCTTCTCCTTGCAGAATGCTCTCTCTCTCTCTCTCTCTCTCTCTCTCTCTCTCTCTCTCTCTTTCTCTCTCTCATGTCGTTAGCAATTATGGTATGGGACCTGGGTTTGGTGTCTAATTGGTTGCAGTTTCTCCATACAGAATGAGATCTTCCCTGTTTTCTTTTTAAACATTTGTAAGGGCCCTAAGAGTCTCCCTCCCTCTCCCTTCCTCCCTCTCCCTCTCCACAGCAAGTACAACGAATGCATTTGCCTTTAATTTTACGCATTTGTCAATTAATTCCAAGCCATCAGAATTCAAAATTTGAAGACATTTATTCACCCATGAAAACATATACTGCTAGGATTCCTTATAAAAGATATTTCTACCCAAATTCCTTTGTCAATTTCATGGAGAATTTTCTTACGGTTACTGGTATTTGCTGTGTTTCTTGGGTGAGAAAAGATGCTGGCGACAACAATCATGAAGATGACAACGAGGGAAGTGAAGGTGATGGTGAGGATATTGCACAAGCAGATGAAGATGACTCTGATTTGGATCTAGCATGGAAAATGCTGGATGTTGCAAGGGCAATTGTGGAAAAGCAGCCGGGTGATTCAATGGAGAAAGTAGATATCTTGTCCGCTTTGGGGGAGGTTTCTTTGGAAAGAGGTTGGCTTTTGAAACTATATGTCAACACTTTCAGATATGCTTGTGACATCCATTGATTTTGAGGGGTTTTGTTGCTACCTGCAGAGGACATTGAGACGTCATTGAGTGACTATCTTAAAGCTTTATCCATCCTGGAACGACTTGTTGAACCAGACAGCCGCCGCATAGCCGAACTGTATCCATTAGAAGAAAGCTCGTTTGCCTTGCATTTCATGAGATTTATATTAATTAGGACATCTTTACTTGTGTACTGCTTCTGGTTAGACAGATGCGGTGATCCTGGAACTTTAGGGCTGTGTTTGGATGTTCTATCACATTGAATTGCAGCAATAACTCAATTCAGTAAAGACAACCATTGGAGTCAAGCTAGCCCTAGTCCATTCATAATGAGGGACAGTGCTCCACTCTGCATAATTTCAAATTTTAAAACCGACCGAATCTTAGTAAGTATTTTGATGGATATCATGAGTTAACAAGGCAGCCAATCCCACATGGGCATTTTCCTATAATTAAATGAATCCCAATTCAGTAGATACGAGCATCCGAACATGCCCTACAAAATGACTTCCACATATAGAGGTGGAAAGCACCAGTATTTGCATCATGTCATGACCTATTGTTCCAGATTTTGCGGCTGCCCTAAAAGCATTCCCTATTGTTCCAGATTTTGAAGGCTACTGCCCTAAAAGCATTTCCTAATGTTCCAGATTTTGGAAGGCTACTGCCCTAAAACCATTCCCTAATGTTCCAGTTTTTGGAAGGCGACTGCCCTAAAAGCATGACCTAATGTTCCAGATTTTGGAAGGCAACTGCCCTGAAATACATCTGGGCATAAATATCAGTGCAACCCTAAATGTTTAGATACAATCAATGTAAACGAGCTGCATCTGAGTTTCCTGTGGATGTATTATCCTTTTCACTTTTTGGAGAATGATCCACATTTTCGGAACCTTTCATAATTTGAGGCTGTCTACCTCTTTTGGAAACTTGAGGGCACTCTCGTCTATTGAAGTATACTTCCAATCATGTGGATTTTCTGATGACTTGGTAGTTGAAAACATTGTCGTCAAAATCGTTATTGTATTACAAATCGTAATAGGGGTCAAATCATATCTAGTCACAAATCATAAGATTTTTTTAAAAAAAGATTTCTTAAAGCAATATGAAAATATAAATAAATCAGGAAAAAATTTAAAACTCAGCTATCATCCTTTGGCCATCAATATGCACCAAGTAATGCCATGCCATGTCATGCCATGCCATTATAGTGTTAAAGGATTCTTATCTTTCCTTTTTGTCTTTCAAGAAAATCTTCTTAAAAAACATACAAGGATCCTTTAATAATTTATGTTTTCGTTAGTCGTTGCCTTTCTTGAATATAGAATCACATAGGAAAAACAACATTTGATTATGTAGACCCAAAAAAAAAATGATATTTTGATTTCTAACAATCATTCCACAATAACAAGGATCCTTTAATAATTTATGTTTTCGTTAGTCATTACCTTTCTTGAATTTAGAATCACATTGGAAAAACAACATTTGATTATGTAGACTGACAAAAAAAATGATATTTTGTCCATTGTCCCTTCATCACCCAGATTTGGTGGGACTTTTGGCCTAGATTCTATGTGCTTACCTGCAATCCAAACTCTGCAGCCTCCTTCTTAGCAGCGTGGCAGGGTCATTCTCTTGGAAAAGTACTAACGCGTATTTGGAGAATGTCGATAATTGCCATTTGGTGGGCCGTTTGGAAGGAAAGAAATGACAGGTGTTTTAATGACTCAGTTGTCGGCAAAAGAAGTGGGATCCTTCGCTAAAAAGTTGATCTGGGAATGGGTTCCGAATGTGTTGGGCTTACAAGACTACACCTTGTTTTTTTAGGAGTTTAGGGTCTTCTGCTACCTCAGCAGCTCCCTTTGTTTGCTTCCTTTTTTTAATACATTTTCTTAGTTATCTTCAAAAAAAAAAAATAAAAAAAAAATGATATTTTTATATCTAACAATCATTCCACAATACATAAATCACCATGATTGTAACCATCCATAAAAACATTCCAGATAAGTCATATATCAATTTGGTGTTTTGGCTGGTTAAGAACTAAGAAATCATTTTAAAAAAGCTCTACAATTTAATGTGGAAGAGAATACACATCACTTAATCTCTTGAACAAAATAAAATAATTTACCTTTTCCAAACGAATCTTTTTTCTTCTTTTTTTTTTTGAAATGTTTTTCCCAAGTGATTCTTAAAGCCCACACCAATTTAAAAACATAAAATGAAAGCTGAGTGAAGCTTAAAATAGAAGAAAACGAGTATAATTTGAATAGTAAATTGTAGGATTCAAATCATAAAAATCGTTCATATAAAAAGAGATTCAAATCGTTTTGCTTAAGATTCGATTCAAATTGTATATTGCTAATCGTAAATCGTAGGATTTTGATAACATTGGTTGAAAACTATATTCCGTGGTCTTTGTTGTTTCCTTGGTTAAATTCCCAATCATGTGGATTTTTTTATTTATGATGACTTGGTTGTTGAACACTGTATTATGTGGTGTCTGTTGTTTCCTTGGTACTAAGAAAGTGGTGATGGGTGGGGGTATAAAGCATGGAATGAAGTGATCTCAAAATTTTAAACTAGGCCACAGCTTGTTGTGAAGGCAATAGGTATGCGACTCAGGTGGGAGGGTCAATCCATGGCCCACCCGACCTCAATGGGACTAGCCTTCAACCTGACCTGACCGAATTCCCACCTGATGTCCCCAACCCGACCCAAATACATGTTATTATTCCCAACCCAACCTAACCTGAATTTGTTCAACCCGAACCCTCAAATCAGGTTGGAGTTTTCCAACCCTAACCCAACCCGAGGAACTTGACAGCCCGACCAACCAAACTGAACTTGGGTTGGGTCAGTTGGGTTTGGGTTGATTTGAGGTCCCGATCCCAAGTTGCATATCTAGAAGGCAGGTTCTTGGTTTTGAAAATATGCAAGGAAAAGCTATTTGTATTTCTGCAAAGCTATGAGACTTTGAAAGCTTTGCCGGGGCCTCTGCTTCTGTAATGCTTTTCATCTTTTGTTATTTTTGGCGTTGCAATCTGATGCTGTTCCCGTTTATAGCTTTGCTTCCCCCCCTATCTCAAACAGATATTTGGGTCTTTCTCAGTAATAAGATTTTCCATCTTCCAAACAAATTAAAATTTCTTTTTTCTTTGATCCTAGAGCCAAACTTATTTTTCTAAATCACCACTGTATTTATCATATTCATCGCTGTATTCTGTGTGAAAGAACTATTAGTGCTCTATTTCTTGCTTCTGGTTGTTTGCAATCTTAATGTAAATTTCAGAAATTTTAGGATATGCTTGGTGCTAGAGGTGGGCTCAAAGGCTGAAGAAGCTGTCCCGTATTGCCAGAGGGCTATAGCAGCATGCAAGGCTCGACTGCAGCGACTTACAGATGATGTGAAGAGTTCTGCGAGTTTGGCAGCGACAATTGTTGATACGAGTTCTGCGGCTGACTTGAGTCAGAAAGAAAAACAGTCAGATGGAACCCAGCCTGATTCTTCCATCTCGGAGAAGGAAGAAGAGATTGAGACACTCAGAGGTCTCTCTAGTGAGTTAGAAAAGAAGGTGGGTGTAGTTTGAATTCTGGTATTTTACTATTTAATTTTATAAACTCCTTTCTGCTGATGGGTTTTTGCCTCAGTTGAAGTCATGGATGGTTGATAACTTGGTAACTATTTGTAGCTTCTTTTAGTCCATGCACACCTCTCTGCACTTGGAATGTGTTTGGGGTATCTGCGTAGGTACCCCTTTCCTAGATGACCTGGTCCAAAAATCTCAGCAAGTGGGCCTCACGTGCAAATCAATAAATGGTCTAAAGTAAATTTCCACCAATCTTATATTTGGTGTTCACGTGGGTGCCTGATTGCTTCAACAAGCCTTCGGTTATTGGGGCATGTCACATGGCACACCACCAGATGCATGGCTCAGATGGCTGATACATCAGTTGGGTTTTAGCCTCATGTTGAGTTATGTGCTTGCCATAACTCAAATCCATCGAGAAGCTAAAGGAGAAAAACTTATGGCATGATGTTTTTGTTGTTGTTTGCAGAAAGTTGTCTTTTAATTTTGAAAAAATGAAGTAAGCTTTTGTCTTTCCTACCATGCAGCTTGAAGACCTGCAGCAGATTATCCTAAACCCGAAGTCAGTATTTTCAGAAGTTTTGAAAATGGTTGCTGCCAAGTCAACAGGCAGTGAGAAAAGTGCATCCTCTTCTATAGAGCCGGGGCCAAACTCTTCGCAGATAGGTGTCGTAAGTGGTGGTTTTGACTCTCCGACTGTTTCTACTGCTGCTACCAATGGCAGCGTCACGCACCTTGGTGTTGTAGGGAGAGGCGTCAAGCGTGCTGTAGTGAACCCAGTCAGTGGGGAACCTCCTGCAAAGAAGCCCTCTTTGGAATTAACCGAGGAGAAAGAGAGCAGTATTTCTGAAGGTTTGTGCTCCAGCACCTAAGATCCAGAGATGGAAGTATCAGTCCGATACATCAGGATGTGAAAAGCATCCTTTTGCAACCGTTCCTTACAAGTGGAGCGTGTGGTTCAGTGATATGCAGGCTGTTGATCTGCTGGGTGTAACAGTCGATAGGGGATTCCTAATTCTTCCAATCTGGAGTTTCACTGAGTCCTCCATTCATAGCAGGGCCCAACAGATCAACAGTCCTAACCCACCATATGAGCCCAATTTGTACATGTACTTCAGGGTGCCCCACCCACATCCTGATGCATCAGAAGCAGATAATCACACATACCGAACTAAAAACTCTTTAAAAAGCAGCGGTGCTGATCAATACTTATCCTTTGTTGTGGGCAACTGTAGTGTCAGTTGAGGCTGGAGGCGTTGCATGAGGCCACACTAGCGAGAGATGTTCTGACATTTGGTGATATTCTTCTACAGTAAGTTGGATTTTCGGTTCCATTTTTGAAAGTTTTTGGTGTGTGTCTGATTACACACGTGTCGTTTCCTACAAACGAACTCTCTGTTCTATAGTCCAGTCTCTACAAACTTCTACCTACTATTAACTGTTGTGAGACGGTCCCTTTGTGGGCTACCGTCTGAAGATCTCTAAATCATAAAATTCGTGTGAAGCTTCTAGTTCTTGAGTATGGGAGGAAGGTAAAATCAGGCAACCTGGGCCTCGTTTGAGCTGGGCATCCCATCCCATCTGTGGCACACATAGTATACTTGCATCAAAATAAACCAGGGTTTTGCAACGTCATAGATGGGGCGTGACCCATGAATTAATTAAACTGACTGGACAATCCTAACCGTGCAACTTGTGAGCAGGAGTGGATGGTTAAAATGAAAAAAAATGGTTGACTGTCCAATTATCAAGGGATGAAACCAGGTGTTTAAGATTGTCCATATGCAAGCAGTGCAATTGGTCCACTCACAATGAGGTCCACAAGTTTCTACAGTCATGAGTGGATGGTGAACTGGAGTGCTGGACGTGAGGTCCAGTTTGCCCGCTACGAACCTGACCCCTTGTGAGCCCACTTTCTGCCATTCCTAGGTGTTTGGGTGTACAAAGACATAATTTGTGAGCTTTGGCAAGGCCTGTTTGCCATATCTGAGATGTCGATCAGGTGGGACCCACCGCAGATGACCTGGTCCAAAATAGGCCGGTCCATTAATCAGGTAGGCCATGTGTACATCGGATTCGGATTGTTGGGAAATTATTATTTTTAATCTGTCATCCTCGTATGCTCGTGTTGCTCATTTTGGAGTGCCCTAATTTCTGGGCCGGGTGACACTGTTGGCCATTGTAATCTAGAACAGAAAACATTGACAGTTATGAGGATGTAAGCAATGTATTTCGCTAATATCTCCGTCATCAGGCATAAAAATATCCATGCATGTGACACGCATGTGTGAGACGTTAGACTGTTCATCTGTAGCTGAAGTTGATAGGCATATGTGATATGTCATACATCCCTACTAATTGCAATAGAATACGTAGAAGTCGGTTCTACGGTCGTTTTAGGTAATCCAAACCGTCTGCATGACGGACCGCACTGATTGGATATGGATAATTGAACTCCGTGGATTGGAGTATTGTAGCATTTTGAATATGGACGTCTCGTTGTTTTACAGTTTAGTGTGGACGTTTCCTAACAGGACCCTAGATCCACTGGCTAAAATGAACGGTTTGGATCACCTAACATGATCCCACTATTTATGTTATTGAAATTCATGGATGTCTTGTTGCAATTTATCAGCTATAGTCTCTGTATCTTATTGCAATTTCATCGTCAATAGTGACTGATGTATCTTATTGCAATTCATTGGGATGCACTCTAGCAATCCTCAAATGTCACAAATAACAACAGATGATCCTGGCCATCCAATCTCTGTAAAACACTCCTTTATAATTCTCAAGAGTCCAATGTCAGAAGCTAAGAACCTGAACCCTGTGCCGCTGCAGAACACAACGGTTCGGATCCGCGGTTGGGCATTAACAAAAGAATTTTTGGATCTCATATGTTGACGGCACAGAATCACGCCTCTCATCTCCTGCCTGTGTGGTATGGATGCCGAATGCGTACTGAAACTCCCAGTAGCGATGTCGCTACTGGACGTTGCAGTGAGCCCCACAATGATGTGTTTTTTTATATCTAAGCCGTCCATCCATTTTGGATCATTATTTTAGGGCATGAGCCCAAAAATGGGGTAGAACCAAATCTCAGGTGGAGCACATGAAAAAGGGGTAATTAAACGCCCACCATTAAAAACTTCTTAGGGCCCACTGTAATGTTTATTTGCCATCCAACCTACTAATCAGGTTACAAAGACCTATATGATGTGATGTTCATTTCTAACTGATTAGGTCACAGAGACCTGGGTGAAGGGAAAATCACTGTAATGTTTATTTGCCATCCAACCCACTGATTAGATCACAGGGGCATAGGTGACGTGACGTTTCGTTTATTTGCCATCCAGCCTGCAGATTAGATCAGCAAGACCTAGACGAAGGGGTGCGGCTTCGGGTGGATCCACCGACGTGGGTGGGACCCCTCACTGTGGAGGTCACATTGATGAAAGTTCCTTAAATCCACTGTCCTCATTTTAGGGCGTGATCCCCAGATAACCCAAATCTTAGGTAGACCATACCACAGGAAACAGTTGTGATTGAATCCCTACCATTGAAAAGTTCGTGGAGTCCACTGGAGTGTTTATTTGCCATCCCCCTGTTGATAAGGTCACAAAGACCTAGATGAAGAGACGGTACAAATATCATCTTGATCCAAAGCTTTTGTGGCCCATTAGTTTTTAATGGTCAATTATTACTATTTCCTATACTATGTTCCATCTGAGATTTGGATCTGCTTCAAATTTTTGGATGGTGCCCTAAAATGAGTTTTCAATACGGATGGATGGCCTGGATGTAGCCACATACATCATGGTGGGCCCCCACAGTCAGGGGTCTCACCCACCTTGGTGAATCGGGGACCACCAAAGCCGTGCCCTAGACGAAAGGGAAAACAAGCTTATACAAAGCTTTTGTGGCTCCCGTGATGTTTTTAATTGTAGGCGATCAGTCAACACTGGAAAAATGGATGGTTGGGTCATGCCTTAAAATGAGATGATGACGTTGATAAAACACATACATCATGGTGGGGCCCATATAGCACCGACCGGTACTGAGACTGTGTCAGTAGGCGAGGCCTTCTGCGGCATGCTTGTGGAAGAATGGCATTGGGCTTTGCAATAAGGTGCGGGGGCGCGATTGGGTATTGATACTGCCATGTCTCCACTGGAAGGTGTTGTGGGCTGCACAATGATGGAATTATTTCATGCATGCTCTCCATCCATTTTGATCATTATTTTAGGTCATGATACCAAAAATGAGGCGGATCCAAATCTCAGATGGACCACACAACAAGAAAACAGTAGTAATGGAACGTCCATCATTAAGAACTTACTAGGACCCACTGTAATGTCTATTTGTCATCAAAACTTGTTGACTAGGTCCCAAAGACCTGGATGAAGTGAAAACACAAACATCAGCTTGATTGAAAACTTTTGTGGCCCAAGAAATTTTTAGTACTGGTCGATCAATCACCACTGTTTCTTGTAGAGTGGTCCACTTGAGTTTTCAATCTGCCTCATTTTGGATTCATGCCCTAAAATTAGCTGGTAAAATGGATGGATGGCACGGATAAAATATATACATCATCGTGGGGCTGATGGAGCACTGTCAGGAGTGACTTCACTACTAGAAGTGTCAGTAAGCAGTCCGCATTGCCTTGTTGAACAGTTGTGTATTCACAAATAGAGGAACATTGGTGATATGATGGGTGGGCCTAGCTGCACGGCGCTCATTGGAGGATGTGGCATAGCACACCGACGTGCATGGCCCACTGCAGGATGAACAAAGTCCGGATCCTCGACCGGGCACAAACAGAAATTTTCTGTTTATTGCAATGTGATTGGGCTATATCATCATATACTGCATTTAATGCAGCAGTGTTGACAATGTCAATGATAATGTAGACCAATCACAATGCAGGAAAACAGGAAGTCCATGTTTGTGGCAATCACAGGATCCCGATTCAAACAAATGATGGTGGGAGCTTTGGGATCATAGATGCTCAGCTGTGATAGTCCACTTCTATCATATGCCTGCGGCCCACCTGATGGTGGACCATCTTGAATTTCAGGCTACAGCACATTCATAGGGCTACCACCTCGTGAATGACTTGGGTTGCGTTCATGTTTATGCGCTGGCAAATCTACCCTGAATTGTGGCTTGAATCGCTGCACTAACAATCACTATATAACTTCTCTTTATTTGTCATAAGAGAATGAGGTTGATTTTTGGGCCAGGTCATCTACATGTTGGGTTCCACGTTGAACGGCTTAGATAATTTTCCGTTGCATCTACACAAACAACAGTAACAGGGGTTCACAGACAAGCTTAGTTATTGGTGTTTTGCTAGTATAAAGGCCTATTCACAAGGACATGAAAACAAACACTTGCAAAACATGGAAGATGCTCCACAAAAAGGAGATTGATTCAAGCTCAAAATCCCCAACTACTTCCTTACCAGTAATCCCCACAAGAGCACTTGCCATCTTTAAAGTGATGGAACCTCTTGTTGTCCCTCACAATGATCTCCCGCTCGACGATCTTTGATAGGATCTTGACGAAGTTGTGGCAATCCCCGCAGATCCGGAGGTTCTTCATGATCCTCAGGGTTGTGCCTGGTGGGGTGCTGATCAAGCCGTAAGCGATTGCCAGCCGCTCGCTGTGGTAGAGCAGGGCCTTCTCTTTCGCTTCTTGATCAATATCGTGGAGCACATACCGTGTGTCTGGGACATAGCCTGCTTCCTTCATCTCCTTATTCAATGACCTCAGCTTCTCGTAGGCCTTGCTTTTCTTGGGATTCATGCTCATAGGGTTCGAATCATCATAGGCACCGTTAGTCTTGGGATTCATGCTTGTTGGTTTCTGATTCGAATTGCTCTTTACCCTGTTGAGGCTCGACTTTTGATCCAATCGAGATTTAAGTGGACCCGATTTGGCCAATCGATTTTCCCCTTGAGTTTTGGAGTATTTCTGCAATGTCTCGTGTATCATCCAGCTTGGCTCGATCGGCATCTTGGCTACAAACTCCTTCGCCTCGTTGAGCTTCCCTGACTTTGCAAGGAGGTCAACGATAACTGCATAATGCTCCATTTTTGGAACAATTCCATAATCCTTGCTCATTGATTCGAAGAATGCCAGCCCTTTCTCCACGGCATCTAATGTTTTGCAGGCCATCAGAACCCCTGTGAAAGTAAACCCATCTGGCTTCAACCCATCTCCTTTCATCTGGCTAAAGATTCTCATTGCTTCATCGCCCTGCCCACTTTCTGCAAGACCCATCAGCATCGCATTCCATGATTCCAAATTCCGTTCATGCATTTCTTCAAATACCATGCGAGCGTCATCGGGGCTGCCCAATTTCCAGTACATCTCAACCAATTTGTTGGAGATAGAGATACTGGGTCTGGATGGGGATCTCCTGATGTGATCATGGACCCGTTTTCCAGCTTCCAACAACTTTGAATTTTTACAAGCTTGCAACAGCAAAACGAGGCTGCTTTCATCGATGGGAAGTCCCCGTCGCTCCATTTCATCCATGATTTCAAGGGCTTCTTTTACCTTTCCTTTTCTGCATAAACCATTCAAATCCAAGCCGGAAGGATTCCTGATGGGTGTAGCAGCCACATCCCGCTGCACAACTCTACAAACAGTCATTGGAATTCTCTTGTTGGATTCAAAAACCTTCTCAGAACCATTGAAAACACCAGCCACTGATACCAGTTTGGGAGGGAAAGGATGAGGACTCAACTCCATTTTCTTCAGGAGGAAAGAGAGATGAAAGGGTTTGGCGGGTGAATTCAAATTTGAAAAACTAGCCGTTGGAGCCCCTTGAATCATTGTATTAGAGACTGGATTTTCCTCTTACTTGTCCGGAGAGAGAGAGAGAGAGAGAGAGAGAGAGGCTTTGAACGTATACACCTCAAATCAGCAGATTGGCTCCATTGAGTAGGAAAATATCTTATCCATTAGAAGCAAAGACTTCCATGAGAGTTCACAACCATTTTAAAAAAGGTTGTCACTCTTCAAACATACACACGGCATTGCTGTACCACAATCCAGACCGTCTAAATTGCTGATCCAATTGTGGGTGGAGCATAACCCTAAAATTACACCAAGATGAGTGATGGAAACCATCTGATTCTTCCCTATGAATTTGTACATCTCACTATTTTTCTTTTTAACTGTCATTTGTTAGCCATCAATTGAATGGTTAGGATTGCTTGATCAGTCAATTGTAGCCATCACTTCTCAATCTAGTGGGTCCTACCTTCGCAGATGCATTGATTAGATAACCAGTTAACCACAACCATTAATATATGGCACTTCAAACAAATACTAAAAACAAAATTCGATAATGGTCCTTCACTATGGGAGCAGATCGCATGGTGACACAATACCATCGGATATCCCTGGTTACCGGACTCAGTGGGCCCCATCGTTATGTAAGTGTTTTATCCATGCCATCTATCTGTTTTTTCAGCTCATTTCGGGTAACGAATCAAAAATTGAAGCATGTCCAAAGCTCAAGTGAACCACACAACAGGAAACAGAGGGGACAACAACATCCACCATTGACACCTTCCCAGGGCCCATCGTGATGTTTATTTACCATCCAACCTGTTAATAAGGTCAACAGACCTGGATGAAGAGAAAACACAAATATCAGCTTGAGCCCCCCTAGGAAGTTTTCAACAGTAGTCATTCAATTCACACTGTTTCTGTGGTGTGGTCCACTTGAGCTTTAGATATGCTTCAATTTTGGGCTCAAGCCCTAAAATAAGCAGGAAAAACAGATGGATAAAACACATACATCATGGTCAGCCCCACAAAGTCCAGGCATAGGTGGTGTTGGAGTCACTCCACAATCCGCTTCCCCACATACAGGACCATGGTTTTAAATACTGTTTGATACAACTCGGCACCAGTCCGAGTCGACCACCTATATGTCAAAATCAGGGGACTCAGTTCCGACTCTTGAATTCGGACAAGTCGGACCAGATCTGAAATGATAAAGACCGATACTGACCTAGTCAGGACTGATATGGAGAGTGTTGAAACAGTCATGTTTTTAAATATTTTTTGGTTTCATCCAGGTGACTTGTGGGGAATACAATTCAGTATGGTACCTGGACTGAGTCATACTCCAAAACTGGGTAATACCTTTGATGGGACTAGATGGACGGACAGGGTTCACTGCCCCACCAGCAGTTGCCCACATACATTCTTCAAACAATAAACATATGATGCAGCTCTCCCATATTTGTAATAGCAAGAATGCAACAAACAGATATTGCATGTATGCATTTTAAAAATTCAAATCAACAACTACAAGAAGGTTTGGATTCTGTTATCTTCACAATCGAAGATTTATCAAGTTAAACGGAAGAAAAAAAAAGTTACCGAAAACTCGAAAGATTGACGTGGATGTAATGCAGGCCCTGCAAATGACGAACTGCATCCCCATTCCATGGCCAGCCAATCTGTTTGCTGAATTTGCTTCACCCTTGCACAGTAGAGATCCTGAAATGCCGGAACTCTAAAATCTCTCCAAAATGCCTGTCGGAGTTTCTGAAATCTGTGGTAATGAAACATGGTTGATACACCAAACTAATTGTACAAGTCCAAGTCAGAAATGGACTTTTGTTGGAGAGTGAGCTGGAAAATTTCAGAGAATTCTCGGAGCAATGATTTATGGGTAATATCCATTAGCTGATAGGCATCTTTATGCACAGTGGTTTTTGTTATTTTCCCGTCGGAGGAACTGCTCAAAACTCCACTAATGCTTCCAACCCCACGGTCCCGAATGCCACAGGGGACAATGTGTTGGAAAGGAGAGAGATCAGTGGTGACATTCAGTGCTAGGCCGTGATATGTTATCCACCGAGAAACACGAATTCCAATGGCCGCTACCTTCTGATTGCCTGAAGATAGAGACCCAAATTAGAAATAGAAGAAAAGAGAGATGAGGATAGTGCATCAACCTACAGCATGTTTGGTCATTAAAGGCCTGTTTAGATACAGAGAGAATCCTAACTTATTTGGGTTTTTCATCGAAAGGATTTGACTTCGAAAGTACTTGGCATACGGGTTATAGAAACCATCATATTGTGCTGCAGGCGATGTTAAAAGCTTGGATGTCATAGGTGTGCGGCAGGGCAATGGTAAAAGGTTAGAGACTTCCAATTTGTTTGTATTCTGCTGAAACAAAACAGACAACTCAACTGGACTCGATATTCATCTGCGTCAAGTCGACTCAAAGACTCGACCCGACTTACTCGATATTTAATAATTATAAATTAGAAATAGTAGAGAATATTTAAAATAGTTTGGTCTACTATTATAATTATAAAATAAGAAAACAAACAGTGAACTACTACATACCTTGGTGTTTGAGAATAGAGGCTGTGAGATTGATTCCTACCTTGCCCACTTTAATTTAATTACAAAACTGGTTTGACGAGGGGAGTGACTTGGCTTGCATTTAGTGCAAGTCGAGTCAATCAAGTCAGCGAGTTGACTCGATGAGTCTTACCAAGTCGAGTCACCATCAAGCTGAGTTTACTAATGATTCAGTTCAAAATCTTGCCAAGTCGAGTTGACTCAGATGAGTTCCAAGTTAATTCAGTGAGTTTTAGAGCTATGGTCCAAACAGCCTTTGATGATGATAGGTAAGTGATTGAGATAGGCGGCATAAATGGTGATCTCAATTGTTCTTCATTCATTTCGCAAATAATAACATGACGTGTGATGGTGGCAGGTTGGTTTGGTATGTTAATTCATAGTAACATGTATGCATGCAATGCAAGGGAGAAGGGGCATACCAACCCAAACTCCAGTAAGTCCCTCAAGCCGTGATGCCTGGATTGAAAATGTGGATGAGAGTACCCGGATGACCAACTCCTCAAGTGACCTAAGGTACCAATGGAGATCCATTTTGTGGTGCCGCAGATTGATAATGGGGTATACAACAATCTAAAGACCAATATGCGATGTTGAATGGTCAGTAACAATAAGCAAATAGATGAAAGAATCGGTATCCAAGATTACTGTGAGAAAATATAACCTTCTTATGCATAGTCATTTCCGGACTGCTAATCTCACACCCACATGCAGGAAAAAGTAGCCAGAGTGATTCCACATCCAGGTGGTCACCTTAGTGGAAGAATGATATCATAATTGGATGTGTGGGCCCAAAAGGCAGATAGATTCTCTTTGAAAATCCTAGGGTTCTTCTTGTCATTTTGCAAATTCATCCAGCTTGTTCTTGATTCAAAATGTTTCTTTCTTAGGGGGGAAAAAGTTCAAGTAGAGATTCGCCATCAATCTCATTGTTGGTGATTCAGTTTTGAAGGGTTCCCCCATATTTGAAACCAGCAAACTAGCGATATAGTTACTCTTGAAGCTATCCTACAGCATTTTAATCACCAGAGTTATTTGAATGCAAACGTGCATGTATCAGATGTAAATAGCAAATGATGAGCGGAAAGGTCGCCAATCATTGTAGAGATAAGAGTACAGGAGCCTGATGCTTTGACGAGACCAGACAGGCACAAAATGCTCCCTCCCTCTCTCTCTGGTTTTCTAAGAATTGACAAGTTCTCAGGAAAAGAAGAAGAAGAAGAAGAAAACATGCACGGGCTAGAACCAGAACATCACGAGAATCCAGTGCCTGATGCATGTGACCTTCTTGTCATATAAAAGGCCTGATAAATATATGAGTACATAGGTTAGAACCCAAAATAATAATAATAATTTTGCCACTATATGGCTACAAGTTATCCCAACTCCCTAAAAGATCAGTCTTCAACCAGCCTAGGAATTCCTACTTTGATAATGCACCGCCTACAATCATATGGAAAATCTTTCTATTGGTAGTATGACATGGTCTAGTTTTCTGTGAGATGGATTTTCGGAGAAAGCATTGACATTTGACATAGATGTGCCGACATCTAGATATCGACATGGCTAAAGAACCTTTTAATGTTTTCTTCAATAGCTATAGCCATGAAAAACGAGCCAAGGAGTTAGCGCTGATGGTATTTTGCTAATCTGAAAACTGTATAGATGCATTCACTATAAAAGTTGAGGGGTGCTTGCAAACTGTCAGGAGAATATATCATGGTGATAAAATATTCAAATCTTTATTTTCATTACCATTCAATAAGTAAATAAAATATTTGGCTGGGAGGGACATATTTTATCCTTACAGTTCTAAGGAATTTCTCTAGCAAGACGACAATACGATGCTAGTGTGATAGAGGCAAAAGTGCAAATGTACCAAGCAGCCATTGTTGTCATGTGTGATTGCATATGACATTTTTTTTTTTCTTTAGAAGGATTGCATATGCCATCATGGCATATGCGATCCAGGAAAGCATGCGATGGCATACTTTTTTGTGCAATAAGTATGTGGACGCACGTGTGAGTATGCGATGGCATACTCCATTTGGGATCACATATTGTTTTGTTAAGTGTTACGTACATACAATATAAATAATTAAGTATATAAGTTAATTTATAGATGGTCTAATAGTCTCAAACACTCAAACTACAATGAAATAGGTAAAAGAAGCCATTCCAATAACTTGTAGTAATCAGGTAGTTTTTTCTAATTTTTTAGATTTTTTTTCTTCAAAATTTCCCATTTTTTTCAAAAAAAAAAAAAGAAAAGCCAGAGTAATATGCGATTGCATATGCCAACGGCATATGTTGGTCGCATATGATGGCATATGCAATTTGACAACATTGCAGGTAGCCCACCAGGCCCAACCCAACTTTTGCCAGGTTTGAGGCCGGTGGTTTTGGGTTCGGGCCTCTAGTTCCTTAGGCCCAAATAACTATTGGGACAGGCTCGGGTTCAGCTCCTAAGCCTGTTGGGTTCATATACAACCAAGAAAAACATGAAAAGACAGCCCCCAACCTCTAGACAGAGGCCCAGGGTTTTAAGGGCTGTTTATGGCATTTTTCCTATATAAATATTCTGTTAAGTTGGAACCCTGTCCGTGCACACCCAGTGCATGTGCATGTGTGTGTGGGCAAGATGAAGGATGCTTTGACCCTCTTTTGATGTGGGTAGATCATTGATTGTTTGGTGTGAGCTAATTGGGTTGGGTAGGAAAAGCAGATGAAGAGGACAGGACAAGCATCATGCGCGTATGCAAGGCTTTCCCACTTCTTATGTGGGGCCATTGTTGAGTTCTTGGACTTTAGTGCAAGTTATTTGGGTTGAGCAAGTCCAATATTGGGCTTTCCAAACTGGAATAGGGTCGGTTTTGGGCCTGTTCTCAGGGTGGGTCTACGCCGGGCTTGCAACTAGTGCCTTCCAAGTTGAGTGGGTCCAGGCTTGGTTAGACCTGGTTTAAACTCAGCATGCTGCCACCCCTAGGCAAGAGGGACCATGTCCTGAACCTGTCAGGGCCCCGTGATCTCTTGACATGCTCCAAGCAGGCTTGAACTCCAAAGCCATACACAGGGCCAAAACTCATAATGAGTATGCCAACATAAACAAGAGCAAATGATCTTACAGCACACATGAGATGTCCAAAAGGCCAAACTCTATGAAAAATCACATATAAGCATGTTGATGTAAATCAAATACCTGTCCGGGACCATGATATGTAACTTCCCCGCCACGTTCAGTTCGATAAACATCAAAAGGAGCATTCTCTATCTCGAAATTCAAGTATTCCTCCAAACTGCCAGTACCCAATGTATAGACAGGCAGATGCTGTAGAATAATTAATGTGTCCGAATGATCTTCATCTCTTTCCATTAAAGCGTGCCTGCTCCTCACTATAGATTTTTGCCATGACCATGCATCCTTGTAAGGAACAAGTTCTTTGCAGAGATCATAGCATTCACACCTATTCATTTAAAGAGCTGGTGGTTAATGTTCTCATATGAAAGAAAACCTGTGCAAAAGTAGTAGGGGGGCATGAAAGTGATGAGTCGAAGGGGAAAGAACTCGTGTTGTAGGCTTTTTGGCTTATTTCGGCATATGCCAAAAGCAATTCCCAACACGATTGAGAGATGCAATTTTTTTTATAAAATACAAACGCATAACAGATAAAGGAACTAGACAAGTTGCATTCGTTCTCCGTTATGTTCTAAAATAAATTTCTGCAAAGTAGGAAATGATACTCAGGATCCATATTCCCAAAGGTAAATAATACAAAGCAATATCTACAAACCATCTGAAGAATATATTCTTTTGAAATGGATTTCAGTCCATGGCTCAATGGAAGGAGCTCCTCTTCAACATTGAGGCCTTGGGCTTGAAAGAGAATAAGCTTTCTTCTCAATCCATCAGAAAAGCTACTTGAGGGCCTGTTCGGTGATTTCTGCTTTCTGCGCTGACAAGATGCGTGCCCTGCAAATCAATATTGGTTTCATTTTGGGAGGCTCCCAAAATGAAGTAAATATTGGTTTGCACCAGAAAAGTGGGAAAACAGAAAGCCCATGAAATATGGTTTCCTTTCCTCCACATGGACTACAAACACCATGCAGACATGACATCCTAAAAGCCTACCAACGCAAGTTTGGTAGCACACCCAAACAGACCCTTAAATAGGAGCCTAAACATGTACTAGTCTGTAGACTGGTGCTAAAAGTGATCAATGAGATTATAACATAGAAACAATTTTACTCAAGATAGAACATGAGAATGGAGATCCATAATACCAACGGAAATATTAATTTCTCACATGATTTTGATTCATACTTCCTGTTAGCATTCCTGGAACAAGTTACATATGCCACAAGACTGGAATTAAATGAACAGGAATAACAACCAAACAATAAGTCAATGACATTGCTTTTTTTTTACGCACGCACCCTCACACCCACACACCACAATGGGTGCTCGAACCCATGACCTTAGTGTTAAAACTCTTGTGAGTCTACCACTAATCCAATGACATTACATGTATTACTGTGATTGCCCCAATTGGGATTGGGCAAAGGAAGAACTGCCGACAATTGAATTCCATCTTCCAACAACCACATGCAATCGAGAGATGACACGACAATATCTCACTTCAATGTATTTTCCATTGTGTAATACTAATTACACCTACCTATCCTCATACATAATTGGCAGAAACAACTCACCATCAAGATAAAAAGATATAGACTAGGACATACAGAAAGAAAGAAAGAAAAAAAAGATGGACAGATTGAGGTTGTCTGCATATCTGTTCTAACATGTTCTTGTGCAGGTGTTTGTTTGTGTCCGATAAGGAAATTTTTAGGAGTGTCCTTGTTACAAAGAATGGAAGTAAATAGTGTCTAACCTCCTCCTACGATGATTTTTCAGGGTAGCTTCTTGAGCATCAAAATCAGAAATTTGATCAATCTTGCATATGGCCCTGCAGTAATTCGATTGATACACTCTCTTCGATCCACGTGTTGGAGGCAATACAGAAAGGGGAGGAGCAGCTAGAATCATCATATCTCATCAAGACATACGCCTGAGAATCAGTAAAATAAAAATGTCTATCAATTATCATAACAATTTCCAGACTGGATAAGATTTGGTTTCTCCAATTTTATCATCGACATAATTCTTTGGCTTTTTTTCTCTCCTTTTGGAAGGCAACATAATCTAATGTGTCTGTTGTAGCAATTGCATCACTTTTAAAGAGGAAAGAGGAATCCGGTGTATAGCATCTACACTGATTATTTGATATGACTGAGAGAATTTACAAAAATTCTCAATAGGTGAGTAACTCTTTTTTTTTTTTTTTTTTGGGAAGGCCTCAATAAGTGATTTAAGCATGCGCATAAATCAAACAGATGAATTCGCAAGCAGGTGGATAGATAAAGCAATTGCCTATTGAGGAATAACATGGTAAGTGACCTGCAGGTCAATTCTAACAGGTGGGACTCATGGTTTAATAATATAAACCACAGGTTTATTGTGCCCACCTTTTCTTTTGCTGTTGCATTTAATGTCAATAGACCACACCCTAGAAATCAACACAATAGTAGAGTTGTAAGAATAGTAATCTTGCGATTTGCGCCTGCAAATAGACGATGGTCTACACTTAACTGTCAAATTTTGCAAAAAATGGTGGCTAGAATCTTCCAACCTGGGATATGTTTGGGGCGTGTTCCATCCATGGTGGGATGCAACAGGCCTACAGTCTGAGTGCATGGGCTCCACTTGCAAAAATTTAAAAAGCCACATGCACTATGCAAAGATGTGGGCAGTGTATCATATAGTTCCTCGTCCATGTACCCATATGTCCAAAAAAAAATACATGAGCCCTGTGTGGGCATCCAAAGAGAGAGCGGAAATGAATATGCATAGTGTGGAAGTCCCAAAGGTCATTTGGATGCCTGTAAGTTCTATAAGAAGGAAGTGACTTACAGGTAAGTCAAAACTGCCATGAAACTTCATGGGGGCGGGGTGAGAAGTAACTTCCCTGTAAGTGACTTACAATTGAAAGTCACTTGCAACTTAGAAACTTACATGCATCCAAATGACCCCTAAGTAAATAGGACTTCCCAAAGTCCATAAGTTGCGCACATATCGACTAGTGACAGGAGTCTTCCTATTTTCCGGTTTTAGTATAGATGCAGTTGTGAGGAGTCTTTGTTGATGATTATGTTAATAATATGAGTATTAGTTGGTGTTAAACGTGATATATGCATCTTAGTTTTGAAAGTGAATAGGAGATGTTAGATTTGTTATTTTCTTCTCCATTGTCTCTATTTTTATCATTGCTACTTTGTTGATTGAGATGGTGATTAGTTTAGATCTAAGCACTTGCACGGTTGCACCTAATATAACAAGTTTCTCTTCCCGTGTTTGGAAGGACTTCGAATGCCTGTGTCTCAGCTACATTGGTATAGCCATTCTCCACAAGATCCCATAACTCTAGGGATTTAAAGAAAACCTTTGTTTGGATGCTCTAGTGGTCATAGTTGTTCCCACAAAACCTCGAGAGTTGTGGTAGAATCATCCCATTCATGGCCATGATTCACATCAACACAACACAATTAAATCGATCAAGCAAAAATTGGAGCTCTTATACCAATTGTTGTACTAAGTGCAAGCGCTTGGATCTAAACTAATCACTCCTTAGTTAACAATGTAGCAATGATGCAACAATAGTTTCATAAAGATTTCTTCTCATTACAAGCAAATCTATCCATGATTTTGAACATAAGCACTAGGTCCAACAAATAGGCCTACATACATCTTGTGAAATGAAGCCGTTGGATGCACCCATGAAATGTGGACAGTGGAACATGATAAATGCTCGTCTGCAAATTTTCAACCAAAATGAGAATGGAATGATAATGGATTGGACCTCTTAGCATCTAACTCTCATTCTGGGCAGTGGATGGATGCCACCGTCTACATTTTTTGGGACGTCCAACCTAGCCCTTGGGTGAGAGATGATGCCACGAATCTCATCAAAGACGAATGGCGCAGGAAAAGAAGAAGAAGAAGAAGAAAAAGAAACGCAGGCACAGGCAATTGTAAATTGAAGACTGTTAACAGAGACATTTCATCAAACACAGGCTGTGCACAGCTTAAACATTCCCAACAAACGATCCAAGGCAAGACTATTCTGTCTGCATCACTGTATACATGGCATACATTTATCAAAACCAGACCATCCAGATCATTGGTCCCATTTTTTACCAGACATTGCTAACGAACCCCCACTGATCGGAAGATCTTAACCAAAAAAATCTCGATTAATTTGAACCACCAATTGTATGGCTTGGATAGTTCAGTTGCTGTGATCTTCGGGCAATGACGCATTCACGGTAGATTTCAAAATCTGGATGGTCTGGATTAGCGTAAATGCGTGCAGTGGATGAGTCACCGCCACTTAAGATTGTTCTTGAATCAAATAGCTGTGAAAAGAACGTAATGACTGTAAAACGAGTAAACGACACCTTTGGAGAAGGTAAAAGGGAGGCGGCCGAATCTGAAACGAACTAAGCTAGGCCCACCTACGACACGTCAGCGTGATCCTGACCGTTCACCCTCTCGGGTCCATACCAGCCATCTCTCCAGATTTTCGACATCACATCTGTCGGACTAAAAACACCCAGATTTTCGAGTTCCCATCCTAGCAGGAAGCGGATTGGCTGGTGTACCTCACACCAGATATATAGCTGGTGTAGTGACGTCACCAAATTATGTGGGTCTGATCATGAGGTATGTGTTATATCCAAACCGTCTATCCATTTGGCGAGCTCCTCCTAAGGCTTGAGACAAAAAAGGTAAGACAGATCTAACTATCAAGTGGACCACACTGCAAAAAGTAGTGGGGGATTGAACGTCTACCGTTGAAACCCTTTTTATGGTCACAGAAGTTTTGGATCAGCATGAAATTTGTTTTCCCTATTCATCCAGGTCTTTTTGATTGGATGGAAAATAAACGTTAGGTTGAGACCTGCGAATTTTTTAAGGGTGAAAATCATTATCTCCACTGCTATTTGTAGTGTGGTCCAGATGATCTTTGGATATAATTCATTTTTTGGATAATGCTCTAAAATGATCTCTGAAAATAGATGAACGGTGTAGATATAATAAATACATCACTGTGGGGCCATGTAACTTTGATCTCCTTTGAACCGTTCGTACAACTTGAGTTCGACGAGTGTCAGTGCTCGTCTTCGCACGACACGTACCTACAGCATCTATATAGCTGGTGTGTGTGGTCCACCAGTCAATCGGCTTCCCCAGCTTTTTTTGGTTCCCATCCGAGCACGGCATTTCCGAGAGGTTTGTTAGAATGCTTCCGCACTCAGCATTTAAAACTTAAGTCATACTTAAACGATCCAAACTGTTTATATAATGGGCCTCATCTTGGACAGCGCTGCGGTAGAAAATATATTGAAATATTTGTTGGCAATCGGTGTGTTTTAAGGTGTTGTGCGTGCAAGCATGACTCGTGCTTCTAAGAATTTAAATAGATCTGTCCCCTGTTCAGAAAACCTATAATGATCAAATTATCCTACGGTGGGTTATTCCTCTAAAAATATGCTTGGCTTTAAAAAATAATAATTTTAATATATAATTATAATTAAACAAAAAGAAAAACTCAAGATCCCCTACCAAGAGTAATGGTAAGAAGGCACCTCCTAAAATAATAGGAGAAGAGTCACCATATCAACCTTACATATCATTCCTTTCTTAATAAGTGTCCCTCTTACCATCCCTCGGCTGCTTCCAAGCATCTCTCATGGGCTTATTTCACTTCTTGGTGCTCCTCGGCTGCTCAGTCCACTTCCAAATGCCTCTCAATTGCATCTTCCCTCTAGGCTGTACTTTGCGGCCACTTACTTTGCTTTTAAATATCTCTCGGTGGTGCCTATTGAATGCCTCTCAATTACTTGGTTTATTTTTAAATAACTCTCGGTTGTTTCCTATTTTATATCCCGATAGTTATGATTACATAAAAAACACTCCAGATATTACTGAATATCTTTAATATGTTATATCTTTTCATTGTTATAACACATGACTATCTCTGATTGACTATTTTAATAATAGTAAAAAATAGGATACAACAATGTTATAAGCCCTTTTGTCACTTAACTCTTTTCATTTGCATACAAGTAATTCCCATAACTTATAAATAATCTAAGGGTTTAAATACTTCAATCAGATCTTTTATGGCATCTCCTATTTATGATGAGCCCCATCATATGAAAAGATCTTATTATAATATGTGAGGATATTTATCATATGGACCACTTGCCAAAAAAATCACATGGACCAAACCTACCTTTATAAAAATGATCATGAGTGGCCTACTATTTAGGTTATTAATGGCGCCACCTAGCGGACTTTTTAGTTTATTCAAGCAATAATTTGTGCCGAGTTTGGGAAAGCATTTTAGGTCTATGGATTGGGTTTAAGTTTTGATATAAAAACCTTTATAATTTTAGGCAAGTATTTGTGTCATCTGGTACAAATTTATATAATTTCATATATATATATATATATATATATATATATATATATATATATATATATATATATATATATATATTATATACCTATGTATTATATAGAGGGTTTTACTCGAAAATTTATGAGAGTATATATTTCAAAAACATCATTTGACTCTTTATATTTTACCATAGTGTTCCTCTCACTGTATGAACAAAATATGAAAAGTATATTTTATCATTCACATAATCACAAATCTAGTCTCCCTCCCAGTGTGGAAGTGGATTATTCCCACCTAAAAAACAGATTGAAAAGGCTATATGGGAACCACCGTATTGTGTTTTTGAAATCCAATCTAATCACTAGTTGTGTGATCAAATTTTAGGCATTGGTATAAAAAGCATAAGCTTCATTTGTGATTCAAGTAAACCACATGATTGGAAATATCACACAGGTGATGCCCACCCTTCAAAGTGTGTTCCCTCGGTATGATCCACTTGAATAACGAAATATCCTGACTTTTGCATCCTAGTTTTAAACGATTTTGTGGCATCTAATGGTTTGAGTGGATCACATAATCATCATGATGAGCTTTGTAAAAAAATCAACGGTGGACGTCTCTCTCTCTCTCTCTCTCTCTCTCTCTCTCTCTCTCTCTCTCCCCCCCCCCCCACTCATTTACTTTGGTATGGCCCACATGAATCACATGTCAACCTAATTTTGTAGTCATGGGCCTAACATCAGGTTACACATCTAATGGTCGAAGTAGATTTCAAATACACATCACGATGAACCTCACCAGAAATTAGTAGTGGCATCTTTATGGTAATTGTTATGGGTAAAATCGGACTGACCAAACAACTAAAAGGAGATAGAAAATATAAGACAAGTAGCTCAGAATAGGAGATCGGATGAGAGCTCGGTCTTGACTACCGAGCACAACCTCCGCGACTAACTCGAGTACCAACCATAAGTGATGGCCTCGATCGCTTATCTAATATCTCACCATCATGGCTAAATAACGACTATGGAAGTCGACTTTGGGAACGACCATCGAAGACCTAGACCTCAAGCCTCAGCTCCGACCTAGGGTCATCGACTTCAGTTATTAACCTTTGATAGAAAGTACTCGGGCAACAATTTGGAGGTCGACCTTGGCCCTCAACCTCGGCCTCCTAGGATACCAATCACCGGAAGATCTTCTTTTAGAGATCTTTTAGGGAAAGAGGTATCTCCACAAGATCTTCGCCGAGAATCTCATGGAAATAAGCGCAACATATCCGGAGGAAGATCTCCTCTATGATACACACCTACTAAGTAAAGGCATAGCCATATATGTAAGGACCACCGAAGGGTTATAAATAGGAACCCAACTCACCGAAAGAGGGATGCATAAAAAACCCTAGTTTTACTAGACCTAGAGTGTCTGTTCTAACTTTAGTATCGAAGGGTCCCCTGCTACAGTCAGGGTCTCCATTGTTATTTAGTTTTGCAGGTACACGACAGTCTAGCAAGGACAACCAGATCACAGCATCAACAGTAATTATTTGAAAAGATTTAATATTTGGTATATTAAAATAAATGATGAGACATACACTAGAGCCTATTGTTTTAGCTAGGTTGAACCAATAAACAGATGCTTGAACCACTTTCATTTCCTTATTTTATACTCGTTTTGGGCATCCAAGGCTAAAGTATTATGTTTTTATTAGGTAACGCAAGCTCATTGGAAGATTGGACCAAGCAAAATTACTTATTAAATCTTGGAGATGATATGGCTGAATCTCTCAAGGCTTGTTTAAGATCTTGATTTTCAAATCAAGCTAATTTTGAATCCTTTAGTTGTGTTTAACAATTAGTTTTTTGAATGCACTGAAATCTAAAAATAGTAATGCAATGAAATTATGTAGTGTATTTCTAAGAGTTTGAATTTGATTACTAAATCATTTTTTATATATGTAATTAGTGTACTGTGGACACATTACCTTATATCATGAGGCACTTACCTATTACTACTTAGTAGGATTGATCCACTGGGGAAACACATTAATCACTAGATGGCAAAAGCCATAAAGGAAACCATTAATGAATGACATATGAAGGCAAATGGTTGACACCTTCTCACCAACAGCCTAACAGGCTATGAGAGGTAGACACCCCTCAACGACGACCGATACCCCTCCCACCAATAGCCTAGGCGATATCAATTTTTCCTATAAATTCACCACATTTGCTGACTGACAGAGGTGGTAAGTGTCAAGAGATGAGCAGGGAGTGTGAACCAGAAGTTTCTCTTCACCAATCAATGTGATTTTGCTAACAATTTCCTCTATGGCCAATCACCGAAGCAACTCAAATGAACAGTAAAGGTATGTTCGGGGACGTCTGGCTATCTCTTGTTAAATAAAAGTGTCTAATTTCCCTTTCTTCCCGCCTCTTCTAGACAGATCAGTACCAACTCCACACATTGCAAGATCGAGGAAATTTTCTTTTATTTTCTTTCCTTATTCATATTTAATTTTTTAATTATTATGATTAAATGGTTTAATCCATATGAGATTAAGTCGCACATGATAAGGTTCAACTAAATCCTCAAAGAAATTAATAAAAACCCATAAAGTAAAGATTGCATGAGCGTATAGGCAAAAGAGGGTGACTAACCTATTTCTTTTTCGTAAATGTTGCCCTTATTCAAATTCTACAACATAACTTGGTGTGGGAGTCTCCCAAGTTAAGAAATTCTCAGATTTTCAGCCTTTTTAGGTGATTCCACATATCCTAGTTGTAGATTTTAAAATCAAAATTTGGTAGTGGTGACTCCAAAATGTTCTAAGCATTCCAAGTGTTTCGCTTTGCCTCAATGCACAACCAATGAAGCCCAACTGAATCAAACTAATCACTTAAGGGCACGTGTCTCTTAAAGAGAACATCTGCACCTCTCCTCAATGTGCTGCATGGGTTTTTGGATATTATTGGTGAGCAGGGTTTACATATACCTATGTGATATTTGACACAATGATTGTAATAAAGCCCAATGAAATATATACTTTAGTAAAAAATATGAAATTCGAAGCCTTGAGTTAGCCACAAGCATGAGATCACAACTTAGCTACTAACTAATTTTTTTTACCATTAATTTATATGTCCAAATGTTTGGATTGCGCGAATCATTTTGTCAATATAATTTTAGCAATGTTAGCTAACATTTTTGATATATCATCAAGTTTAATATCCTAGCAACACTTAGGATGGGAAACACACAAGTATCAGCTTCATCTGAAACTTGTGCCCCTTAAAAAGTTTTTAATGGCCAATCACTACATTTTCCAATGGTGTGGTCTATTTTAAATTTGGATTGCATCATTTTTTTTTTTGCCAATATGTTAAAATTAGTAGGAAAAATGGATGGAAGGCGTGGCAATACAACGTATAAAGATGTGGGCCCCACGGTCAGGGACTCACCGATTAAGCTGTTGCTTCGGTGTCACTTCGTCCACGCTCCGGGCATTGACCTTCCAGACAAAAGCACGTCGATAATACCATCGATATCGATACAGCTGAGAGCTTGGCTACAATGCATCCTCGCGTATTAAACATGATACATCCTGACTTTAGCTTCGTGTCTGGCCCATATTTCAATGATCCAAACCGTTTAAAAGATTGGAATCTTTCTTTTTGAGGATATATAGGAAGTAATAATAATATCACAGCTCTTTGATCAAATTTCTATTTCCTTCCGAAGATTGACAGTCTTCTTAACTTTTGAGATATCAAAACGTTGAGAAATTTATGTCTGTTAGCCTTTTGGGTATCTCCCATCCACTCGCAGACCAATAGTATAAATTCCAGCATAAACCGTTGTCGCCATTGAAAATGACCGGATCGAACGGTTACCGTCGCTATGTATCCTGATATAGTACATCGAAATGTACTGTAGGAAACTTCTCCCGCTCGTACCTATCCAAAAGGCCAGCGGATGCCGGACGTGGACTGCGTGTAGAAACCAACACCGCGTGGCTACGTGGTGCAACGGCAGACAGTGGATTGCGTGTAGAAACCAACACCGACTAGCCACATGGTGTGGCCACTATAATGTATGTTTTTTTTCCTATCATTCATCGAAAGCTCATTTTAATAATAAAATCAAAATGGGATTGGATGCTCATCGCTGAAAACTTTTCAAGTGCCAAAAATGTTTTGAATTAAGCTTATATTAATGGGGACTTATGAAAAGGTTAGATGGAAAATAAATATCATCGGTAAAAATTTTAGCTGTAGATGTCGCTGTCTCTGCCATTTTGTTGCAGCCTGGTCAACTTAACTTTTGGATTTTCTTTTATTTTTAACTCATGTTCTTAAATGAAACGTGAAAACAGATGAACTCATGTTCTAAAATGCAACGTGAAAATAGATTAACATATATATATATATATTCAACTCATGTTCTATGCGTCGAGCTCATGGGAATCCCAAGAGGCTAATTTGTGTGGGCCCCATCATGATGCGTGTTGACCATCAACACCATGTACTTGATGGGTCTCTTTTAAATTATGAGAAATCTCAAAATTCAATCATGTGCTGAACTCAAGTGGGCCATACCATTTAAAATCATGTAAAGACATGCTTAAAGCATATAAAAGTATTTGGTAGGGCTCACCTGAAATTTGGATGCATCTGAAACTTAGTCTGACCCCTCATCTAAGTGGGAAACACATAGTGGATGGGCTGAATTTGTGAACCCCACCTCGATGGGCACAAAAAATGATCATAAATATTTTAATGCATGGTAACCCTCATACCTTTTATATGTGATGTGGCCTACAAAAGCCACGGATTAGCTTGATTTTTAAGCTCCAGGCTCAACATGGAAGGGTGCATTTGACTAATGGGGTAAATGTTTATCATGCATCACAATGGGCCCCGTCAAATGCACCATTCCATTTTGGGTAAGGGCTTAAAAATCAATCCAATAAGTGAATATTTTGAGCCACACCACATACAAAAGTTGAGAGGGATTACCCTCTATTAAAAAATTTATAATCATTTTTTGGGCCCACCGAGATGTGGTTCACAAATTCAGCCCATTCATTATGTGTGTCCCACTTGGATGAGGGGTCATACCAAGTTTGAAACGCATCCAAATTTCAAATGGGCTCCACCAAGTACTTTTATATGTTATAAGCACGTCTTCACATGATTTTGGATGGTATGGCCACCTGAGTTCCGTATACGGATTATTTTTAGAAAATCCCATCATTTAAAGGAGACCCATCAAATGCACGGTGTTGATTTTTGACACACATCGTGGTGGGGCCACACAGCTTGACCTCACTGGGAGTTTCCACGAGCTCGACCGTACCACCGTTATATCCGTTCCTTACACCCATGCTGTCCATGTAATTGATTCGAAGGGATAATGTAAAAAAGTTGAATCGTACCATAGAAATCAGTTGCAATTGACCGTTAAATACTTCTCATGAGCTACAAAAATTCTAAATACTTCTCATGGGCCACAAAAATTCTAAATCGTACCTATGTGTGATCGTGACATAATCAACAGGTTGGATGGAAAATAAAGTGGCCCAGAGGTCTTTTAGCGATGGTATTCAATCACTACTACTGAGATTTTTGGATTTGCCTCATTTTTTGCGTAATGTAATAAAATGATCTATAAAAATTGGTGGACGGCGTAGATGTATGGTACATACATCGAAGTGGGCCCACATTGAGGGCTTCACCCACCTCGGTAGGGGGATCCACCGAGGCCGCCTGTCTGACGGGAACCGCCATAGTCCGTCCACGTGGCGCTCGGTCGAGCATCAAGGGTACAAAAGTCATTTACCCTTATTCCACCGTAATTTCAATCGAGGGAAGAAGAAAAACAGATCGCAGGAGCTAAAGCAAGAGAGGGATTGCTTTGTTCTCATTTCGGATATCTTCTATTTGGGTGTGAATATCTTCAGATCGGGAATGGGGAAGACGGCGTATCTAGCAATGAAGACTGACAGCGAAAATCTGATCGCGTCCGATTTCAAGGAGATTGGAATCGCTGCGAAGAAGCTCGCCAATGACGCTATCAAGCTCGGCGGCCTCGGCTTCGGTACCACCTTCCTCAAATGGATTGCTGCCTTTGCCGCCATGTCAGCTTCTCTCCTTCTCTCATTTTTTTTTTTTAAAATTTAAATAATTTATAAATGCTTCTCTCCTTCTCTCGTTTCTACAAAAAACTTCGTATTTTCTCCTTTTCACCGAGTCATTTCTACAAACAGCTTCTCTTTCTCTCTCCATATCGACAAATCTCGTTCTCGGGAATCTTGAGGTTTTTCTCCGAATATTATCCGGAAAATATTACTAGTAATAAAAATGAAAAAAATAAAAAGAGAAATGCTCTAGTACGACTATAAGTTATAGTGCTCCTAGTTTCATCGCTTTGAGAAATGCTCTATAACTCTTCGAGAACTCTTTAAGTTATAGTGCTCCTAATTGGGACACTTAGACAGTCCAATACATTGATCCAGACCGTTGATTATATCCAACACACATTTCATGGGCTACTATGCAAACGTCACACCATTCTGACAAATATTAACCATTTGATTGATGGACTTTATGGACGGTGAAGATTGTTTACAAAAAAAGGTCCAATCAACAATTCGATCCGTTTATATGTTAAGAATCCATATGGACTGGGGGTGCGGTTTGGGTGGATCCGGGGATCCACTGAGGTCGGCGATCACTAACTGTGGGGCCCACTATGATGTATGTATGTGCCTTACATCTACACCATCCATCCATTTTGAAAGCTCATTTTAGGGCATGATGCAAAAAATGAAACAGATCCAAATCTCAGGTGGACCATACCACAGGAAACGGTTGTGAATTGTGATTGAATCCCCACCATTAAAAGCTTCATGGGGGGCCACTGGAATGTTTAGTTGCCATCCAACCCCTTGATAAGGTCAGAAAGACCTGGATGAAGAGACCACACAAACTTCAGCTTGATCCATCATTTTTGTGGCCCACGACAAGTTTTTAATGGTCGATTGCCACTGTTTCCTGTATTATGGTCCACCTGAGATTTCGATCTGACTTCATGTTTGGGATCATGCACTAAAACGAGTTTTCAAAACAGATGGACGGCATGGATATAAGACATACATCACAGTGGGCCCACAGTCAGGGATCCCACCCACCTCGGATCCACCGAAGCCATTTCCTTTGGACTGCTTCTAATTTGAAAGAATCTATTTTGTCAGGCAATTGTAACCATCCGATCCATGGCTTGACAAATGTATGATCCTCAGAAAATACTGTACAACAGAAAAAAGAAGAAGAAACTTGGACCCTTCCATGACTCCCTCTCTTTGCATGAAATATCCCAGAAAACTTGCAAAAAAATTCTAAAGAAATAATCATAAATCTTCTAAAATCAAGCTATTCCACATCTTATACCTTTTCCCTTCAGATGACTACGTGGCCATACACCGCCGACAATACTTAGATCCCTACCGTATATGTTCACTCTTAAGATAACCTTGATAGTAGAGTGTAGAAACATAAATGATATGAAAGTGGAAGAACTCTTTAAGTTCCCTATAAACATATAAATACACTTAAAGATCCTTCTAGAGCGAAGAAACTAGTCATCCTTAAATCATCTAATGGGCATTCACATAAGCTTAAAGTTGTTAAATCCAAAAGTGATAATGATACTGATGATAAGGATGAGAATGATGTTGAGAAATTCGAAAGAAAAATTAAGAAATTCCTCAAATTGAATAGAGGGAACAATTGTGATAAGAGTGACAAGATGGTTGAGAATCGTAAAAGTAAATCTGTTAAACAACCTAAGCCAGTCCAATGTTACCATTGTGAGGGTTATAAATGTATTGCTACTGATTGCCCTAGCAAAGTAAGATCTAAAGGCAAAGGGTATAACAACAACATAGGATGATAATGAGGAGTCCCAGTTTAATTCAGGAGGCTCTTCTAGTGATGCAGGACAATTAACCACTTGCTGTAAAAACTCGAACTGTTAGAAGATGACCAATTAATCCCTTTATCTCATAGCCCAGGCTCCACATCGCATGGGTTAGGACCTCGGCCGAACGCCCTTCATGGGCCCTAAGTCACATGGGCCGCCTACTCTGAGTGTGTTCTCGCATCTCACGGGTTACCCCACTTGAGCTCGGTGTGAAATGCGCATTAATCACCCCTGGTGAGGAGTCTTGAACACGATATCTCCTCCGTGGGCCCCAAATCACATGGGTCACTCATCCCGAGTGTGTCCCCGCATCCCACGAGCTACCCTACTTGAGCCCGGTGTGAAAATGCCCTTGTATTGATTACCCCTAGTGAGGAGTCTTGAACACGAGAGCTCCCGCTCTGATACCAATTTGATGCAGGACAATTAACCACTTGCTCTAAAAGCTCGAACTGTTAGAGGATGACCAATTAATCCTTTTATCTCATAGCCTAGGCCCCACATCGCATGGGTTAGGACCTCAGCCAAACCCCCTTCATGGGCCCCAAGTCACATGGGCCGCACACTCCGAGTGTGTCCCCGCATCTCACGGGCTACCCCACTCGAGCCCGGTGTGAAATCCGCATTAATCACCTCGGTGAGGAGTCTCGAACACGAGATCTCCTCCATGGGCCCCAAATCACATGGGTCACCCACCTCGAGTGTGTCCCCGCATCCCACGGGCTACCCCACTCAAGCCTGGTGTGAAAATGCCCCTACATTATCTAGTGTTGGAGACCTTAGTCACTTACGTGTCTCAATGGCCTTCACCATGGTGTCTCTCCCTACAGACATAGTGTAACGCCTCGAATTTCGGAGGCCGAGTAGGTACTTTGCTCCCGAATGCTCACCTTGGATCACTATCCAGTTTTGCTGGACTTGGGGGGCATTTTGACAGGGCCCTTCTTTCATTAAAAAAAATAAAATATTTTGCTTGATGGTGTCGATTTTTTGAAGATCATTGTTGGTTATGGAATGAATTGGTTTCTAAAGGGTTTGGCGGTGTTCAAGTTTGAAAAAGCTTGAGTTGGGTCAGTGCCCCACTAATAGTAGAGGGAGACTCATTATTTGCAATAGCTTGGGCATTAGGGAGGTGTGTCCCCCTTGGAATTTAGCCTTTATTTTAAATGACCTTAAGATGAGGTCTCGGTCCATGGACATCAGTTCTAGTCAAATCCCTAGAGAGGCTAATTTTCTGGCTGATTCTCTTGCAAGGAAAGGGCAAATAAATCTTTTCCTTGTGTAAGAGACTTTATCCATTTCCTTCAATGGATTTTTAATTTATTCCTTTGTTCATTCTTAACTAAATTCTTTTTGTTACTTACAAAAAAAGTAATTAATAAAATGAGTTAATAGAAAAATACGCAGGCAAGGCTATAATGATGATGAGTAAAATGAGTTGTTGATAAAAAAGCTCTCTCTCTCTCTCTCTCTCTCTCTCCCCCTTGTATTTCTTTCAACTAAAAATTATTCAAGAATTCTCTGAGACTTTTACATTATGCTTACTTTTCTGCTCTAATCCGTCTTATATGCCTATACTGCAGATATTTGTTGATCTTGGATCGAACAAACTGGAAGACAAACATGTTGACTTCCCTTTTAGTCCCTTATATTTTCTTTACTCTGCCTTCAATCTTGTTCAACGTGTTAAGGTGATTATCCATACCATTAGTTTGATATCCTTCTTTCTGTCCAACTTGTTTATTCCATCTGCTAAGATATATATGATATGTGCAGGGGAGAGGTTGGAAAATGGATTGCCTTCATTGCGGTTGTATTGCGGCTCTTCTTTCCTCGACACTTCCCAGGTATGGTCATTATCTTTGCCATGCGCTCAATCAGCATGTTTACGATTGTATAAGTTGAATGATTTTTTTTTTTTCTAACTTAAGTATTTCATAGTTGGCACCTAGTATAATCTTAAACTGAGGGATATTCCTCTTTCTATATATATTTTCGGTTGATAGGATGCACCTTTGTGCCATGTAACTTGAACATAGACATAGCCATTAGAGCTCGTCGTTGGCATACTGTCTTAGGGCATAGAAATTCTAGATATCCTGGCGTGAGGGCACATTCATACCGTAAGGATTGATATTTTGGTGCATTTACCCAGATTTTTAACTCGAAAAGTGGGAAAAATTCCTTAGGAATAAGCATTTAGGTGCCTTTATATTTTGATTTTGAAAAGTGGGCAAAATGCCTCAAGGATTGTCATTTGGAGTCCTTATCCAGAGATATAACTTGAAAAGTGGGTTGAATGCCTCAAGGATTGGCATTTTGGGCCTTTACCAAGATTTTTAACTTGGAAAGAGGGAAAATGCCTCGAGGATAAGCATTTAGGTTCCCTTAACTACACTTTTAACTTGAAAAAGTGGCAAAATGCCTCAATAATTAGAATTGAGGTGTCCTAGGTTTTTAACTTAATAAGTGGGTGAAATGCTTCGAGATAGAAATTTAGGTGCACTTACCCAAAATTTTGCATAAGGATGGGCATTTTGGTGCCCTTAATAAGATTTTTAACTCAAAGATGATGAATTGCCTCAAGGGTAGGCATTTACGTGCACTTACCTAGATTTTTAGCTTGGAAAGTGGGCAAAATACTTGGAAGGATAGGTATTTAGGAGCCCTTGCCTTCATTTTTATATTAGACCGGGAAAAATGCCCCAGTGAAAGTATTTTGGTGCCTTTACCTAGATTTTTAACTTGAAATTGGGCAAAATATCTCAATAATAGGCATTTAGGAACCCTTATACAGATTTTTAAGTTGAAAGGTGGGCAAAAATGCCTATCCTATCTCAAGGATAGGCATTTAGATGTTCTCACCTAGATTGTGAAATTGAAAAGTTCATAAAATGCCTCAAGGATTGTCATTTTGGTACCCTTGCCAAGATTTTTAACTTGAAAAAGTTGCCAAAACACCTCAAGGATAGGCATTTTGGTGCATTTACTAGATTTTTAACTTGAAAATGGACAATATGCCTCAAGTATAGGAGTTTAGATGCCCCTACCTAGACTTTTAACTTGAAAAGTGGGAAAATTTGCTAAAGGATTAGCATTTTGGTGCCTTTACCCTAATTTTAACTTTAAAAGTGGGTAAAATGCCTCAAAGATATTTATTTAGATGCCATTGTCGTGATTAGGTGCCCTTACCCTTAATGATATTTATTTAGACCAACTAAATGATATTTAAATGGGCATTTATAAGCCCTTGCCCTGATTATTAGCTTAAAAAGTGAAAGAAAACAAAATGGCTCAAGGATAGGCGCGCTTGGGTGCCTGTTCCTAGATATTTTACTTGAAAGGTGGGTAAAATCCTTAATGCATGGGCATTTAGGTGGCTTTACTTGGACTCAAGGTATTCCTGGTCATAACGTTACCACTGTTACCTTTTTGATATAGGTTGTAATGGTCGTTATGGTCTCTTTTTTAATTGAAAGAAAACACATAAAAAATCTATATTTGCTTCATGACGCTGAAAAAGAAGTCGAAAAACCTATATCTGCTCTGTAACATTGAAAAAAAATTTCTGAAAAACCTGTATTTGCCCCATAACATACCAATATGGGGCTGTTACAACCTTTACAAGGGGCGTAACGGGCCGTTAACGGTGGTTACATATCATTTTTTCTATAATGACTGTTAGGACCCCATAACATGTAACGGTTGTCACCGTTACCTTTACGTAATGGCTTTTACAGCCTCGTAATGGCCTTTATGGCACATCATGCTTGGACTTATAACTTTAAATGTGGACAAAATGCCTCATTCGTCATTAGTAGGGATTTTGGGTAAGGATTTTTAACTTGGAAAATGTGCCCATTGCCATAAGAACAGGTACTAAGGTGCCCTTACATGCATTTTTTAACTTTAAAAGTGGCAAAATGCCTCAAGGATAGGCATGTAGGTGGCATTACCTTAATTTTTAGCTCGAAAGTTGGAAAAACATCTTATTGATAGACATTTAGGTGTCCTTACTTGGATTTATGCCTTTGGATGGTGTGCAAACTGCGTCAAGTGCATGGTGTGCTGTAAAGGCCGTTATGGGGCCGTAATGGTTGTTACGTAAATGTAATGGTGGCAACCGTTACATGGTACAGGGTCGTGACGGCCGTAACAGCCGTAATGGAAAAAAATGACCCCTAATTGCTGTTAACAGCACATTATGTTCCCTAGAAAGACCATAATAATCCCGTAATTGTCTGTTATGGGGCAGATACAGGTTTTCCATACTTTTTAATCAATATTACGGGGCAAATACAGGTTTTTCAGGATTTTTTTTTTTTCAATAAAAAAAGAGACCGTGTTACCATTACAGAACACCTTGGTCAAGTGTAAGGATTTAACACATAGGGGTTTAGGTGCCTTTATCTTGATTTTTAGCTTGAAAGTGGGAAACTCCTTTAAGGATAGGCATTTAGGTAGTGCTTTTGATTTTAGCTTGAAAAATGGGCAAAATACCTCAAGGTGCCTTTACCTTGATGTCTTAATTGTAGGAATTTAGGTGCTCTTACCTTGGTTTTTAGCTTGGAAAGTGTGTAACATGCCTTAACCATAGGAATTTAGTTGCCCATGCCTGAATTTTTAGCTAGAAAACTAGGCAAATGCTTCAAGGATAGTCTTGTAAGTGTGCTCATTAAGATTTCTGACTTGAAAAGTGGGCAGAATGCCTCAAGCATGAATTTAGGTAGGTGTCATTATCGAGATTTTACTAGAAAATGGGTGGAATGCCACAAGGATTGGCATTTAGTTGGCCTTACTAAGACTTTTCATAACTTTATATGTGGGTAAAATGCCTCAAGGATAGGCATTTATGTTCCCTTACATGAACTTTGAACTTGAAAGGTGAGCAAAATGCCTAGAGGATAGGTATTTGGGAGCCATTTCCTGGATTTCTAACTCTAAAAAGGACAAATTCCTCGGGAATAGGCATACAAGTGCTTGTACCTTCAACTCTAAAAGTGGGAAAAATGCCTCAAGGATAGGAATTTGGTGCCATCATTTGATTTTTCACTCTAAAAAAGTGGGCAAAATTCATCGAGAACAGGCATGTACATGGTGTGCTATAACAACCATTACGAGGTTGTAAAGACCATTATGTAAAGGTAATGGTTGCAATTATTACACGTATGGGGTTGTAAGGACTGTAGTGGTTGTTATGGAAAAAAATGACTTGTAATGGCCGTTTCAACCCCTGTAATGGCCCGTTATGCCCCCCGTAAAGGCTGTAACAACTTTGTAATGGTGCATTATGGGGATGATAACGTTTTTCGGATTTTTTCAATAAAAAAAGAGACCATAATGGTAGAAACCATAATTGCCGTTACAACCTGTATCGTAAAGGCAACGGTGGTGGCCATTACGGCCATCGTTACCGTTATGGAATACCTTGGGCACGTAGGTGCATGTACTTTTGCTTTTAACTCTAAAAGTGGGAAAAATGCCTTGAGTATAGGCATTTGTTGCCATCACTTGATTTTTTACTCTGAAAGTGGGCAAAATTTCTCAAGTATGGGCATTTAGGTGCCTCACATATATTTTTAACTTGAAAAATGGGCAAAATGCCTAAAGGATATGCATTAGGTGCCCTTACTAGGATTTTAACTTGAAAAGTGAGAAAAAATGCCTCTTAATGCATTTAGGTGCACAATCACCGAGATTATTAACTTTAAACATTTACAAAATGCTTTAAGTATAGGTGTTTAGATGCCTTTACTGAGATTTTTAACATGAATAGTGAGCCAAATGCCTCAAGGATAGGCATTTAGCTGCCCAAACTTGTATTTTTAACTTGAAATGTGGGCAAAATGACTCAAGAATGGGCATTTAGGTGCCCTTACCTGGATTTTAGCTTCAAAGGTGGGCAAAATGCCTTGAAGAGCATTTTTGTGCTCTTACCCTGATTAATAGCTTGAAAGGTGTGCAATATGCCTCAAGGATACACATTTAGATGCCCTTATCAAGATTTTTAACTTGAAAAGTGGACCAAATGCCTTAAGTAAAGGCATGTAGGTGCCAAAATTTTGATTTTTAACTTACAAAGTTGGCAAAATGGCCTAAGGATGGGCATTAGGTGCCCTTATTTGAATATTTATATATAATTGTGGTCAAAATGCCTAAAGAAGACACATTTATGTGCCCTTACCTGAATTTAATTTTTAGCTTAAAATATGGGCAAAATGCTTATAACAGAGGTGTCATGGTGCCCATAGCTTGAAAAGTCGGCAAAATGTCTTAAGGTTAGGCGTTTAGATTCCCTTCTCGAGATTTTTAAGTTGAAAAGTCAGTTAAACCCCTCAACGGTAAGTAGGCGTAATGCTGTTAGGATAGGCATCTAGATGTCTTCACTGATTTTTTTTTTTAACCCAAAAGGTGGGCAAAATGCCTCAAGGGCATTTAGGTGCCTTTATCTAGAATTTTATCTTGAAATATGGGCAAAATTCCTTAAGGTGGTGCATTTAGGTGCAATCATCAAGATCTGAATTGAAAAGTGGGCAGAATGGCAAGAAAGGCATTTAGGTGTCATCGCTGAGAATATTTACTTGCAAAGTGGGAAAATGCTTCAAGGATAGGCATTTAAATCCCCATACTGAGGTTTGTGAAATTAAAAGTGGGCCAAATGGATCAAGGATAGACTTTACATACTGCATCTTCTTCAAAATCAGGTTATCAACCCATCCAAGAAGCACACATTGGTTCCACTACCGCATCACTTTTTTTATTTATTTATTTTTATTTTTATAATAATAAAAAGAGTTCTTATTTGAAATAAGCATGTTTGGTAAAACATTCAAATAAAAGCTTTTTGAAAGGGTAGTTGCTATCATTTTTTTTTTTTTTTTTTAAAAGCAACAACTCCATTATGATCAATGTGGACTGTTTGTTTTTTTGAATATTGATTGGATGGCTAAAATCATCCAATCAAAAGGAATGGGCAACCAAAGGAGAGTCCCACCTTTGATATGGGCCATCCAACATGTGGGGTTCACCTTTGATGTCCACCATCCATCATGTGGGCCCACCTTTGATGTAGGCCATCCATCATGTGGGGTGCACCTTCAATGTGGACCATCTATCATGTTAGCGACCTTGGATATGGGCTGTCCATCATGCGAGACCTTGGGTGTGAACCGTTCATCAGGTGGGACCCACTTAATCCATCATGCAGGGCCAAACTTTAATGTGAGTCATCCATCACGCGGGGCACACATTTGATGTGAACCATCCATTACGTGAGCCCAACTCGATGTGGACCCTCTTATCTTGTGGGGTCCCATAGTCAATATGGGTCGTTCATCTTGTGGGCCCACCTTCGATGTCAACCTTCCTTCGTATGTGCCCACCCTCAATGTCCACCATCCATTGTGTTTGTCCCACTTTTGATGTGGACCATCTATTGTGTGCGGCCCACCTTCAATATGGGTCATTCATCATGTGGACCCACCTTCAATGTCAACCGTCCATCATGTGGGTCCCACCTTTGATGTGCACCATCTATCATGTGGCCCACCTTCAATATGGGTCATTTATCATGTGGGGACCACCTTTGATATCAACCCTCCATCATGTGGGGCTTGCCTTTGATGTGACTCGTCCATCATGTGCGCCAAACTTGATGTAGACCATCTATCTTGTGCGGTCCCACCATCAATATTGGTCGTTTATCTTGTGGGCCCACCTTTGATGTCAACCATCCATCATGTGTGCCCACCTTTAATGTCCACCATCCATTGTGTGGGTCCCCCCTTTGATGTGGACCATCCATCGTGTGTGGCCCATCATCAAAATGGGTCGTTCATCATGCGAGACCACCTTCGATGTCAATGGTCCACATGGGCTTACCTTCAATGTGCACCAACAATTGTGCGGGTTCCACTTTTGATGTGGACCATCAATCATGCGTGGCCCACCTTCAATATCGTTCGTCATGTGGGACCACCTTCAATGTCAACAATCCATCATGTGGGCCAACCTTCAATGTTCACAATCCATCATGTAGGTCCCACCTTTGATGTGGACCATCTATCGTGCGTGGCCCACTTTCACTATGGGTTGTCCATCATGTGGGCCCACTTTTGATGCGATGGGAGAGATTGTAAGGAGAAAAGAGGAGGGCATATGGGAATTTCTTAAAAAGTTTAGGAACAAACTTGTCCTAGAAATAATCCTAGAAAAAAAAGGTCCTAAATCTCTTGCTCTTATTGGAGTAGATAAGAGTTGCCAAACAGGCCCTTAGATTTTAGTTGCCAAAAGATTGTACTGATTTTAGTTTTGGTTCTTTTGTATTCTATGAAAAGAAGTCCTAATTTTAGTTTATTTTAAAACAAGAGCTAGAATAAAAAGTCCTAATTCTCTTGCTCTTATGGGAGTAGATAAGAGTTGCCAAACATGCCTTAGATTTTAGTTGCCAAAAGATTGTACTGATTTTAGTTTTAGTTCTTTTGTATTCTACAAAAATAAATAAATTCCCATCTTTTGTTGATTCTTCAAATCATAGATTGGGTCAGATCATTGTTTTGAAATTGATTTTGGATGTTGGCTTTGGAGCAAAATTATGCTGAAATTTGGTATTTTCTTATTATGCTAATGATGTAAATAAAGTTTCATTCATTTCGAAAGCTCCAAAATCACAGTGAACAGTGGATACATCGGCTGTGGCAGACATCTTCCAGTCTCTGGATACAGTTGACTTTATGACATATGTATTTTAGTGAATGCTCGTGGAGATGTGCCAAATCTCACTCACATTTGTAAGATTCCAGTTACTATTTTTAGTGCTCATGCATGTGGTCTGACTAACTTTTGGGTCCATGTATGAAGATTGAGATGTCACACGAGTAAGTGAATTGAAGGAACTGGCTCAAGGCTCTAGATTTTCCCATGAAACTTTCATGATTTAGTGCACCAGTTGTAATCCAATTTTGAACCATCAGTTCCTGATGATTGATTTCTTTCCATCTTAGATCCATTGTTGGTCGATTCTCATCAGCCATCATTATCGTTGTCATCATCTAAGCCTCATCTCAACTAAGCTGGGGTCAGCTACAAGAATCCTTGTTCCGCTATTCCACCCAATCAAGGACCATATCCTCACTTATTTATACCATAGGTCATCAAGTCTTTTCTTACTGCTTCCACCTATATCCTTTCAGGCCTTCCCCTTGCCCTTTTAATTAAAGCTTTCAACTCAAACCAACTCACTCCTAACCAGTACATTTCTTGGTCTCCATTGCAGAGGGCTAAACCATCTTGTTCTACTTTCCATCATCTTATTTCCTACGGGTGCTTCTCCCTAGTTCCCTTTTGACTTCATTAGCTTCTAATTTTTGCTGCTTATCAATCTCAACACCTCCATTTCAGCTACACTTGTCCTATGAACATGTTCCTCGATTGTCCAACATTTTCTCCCATATGCTATAAAATTTCTACTTTAGTTTTGTTGGTATACGGCGATCATGTAAAATGGTGAGGCACATCTCCACTTCATCTACCAACTAATTCTATGAGTGACATCCTCCTCAATCTCTTCACTCTTTTGAGTTACCAACCCAAGATATTGAAAATGATCATTTTGGGGTACTTGGTCAACAATCTTAGGGTCCGTTTGGATAGTCGGAAAAGAATAGGAAATTGTAATGATTGTCAGATGGTGATTTCACAAGATTTCCATTAGCACTATTGAAATACAGTTTCCCATGGATTGCATTTTAGGGCCCTTGTTTGGAATCTGGATTTCAAGGGAAAATCTCATAAAACTCTCACCATTTTTACCTTGAATCCTGTGCATGAGAATTTGATTATGGTGTTTGGGCGATGATCGCTTTTTGCAATGTAATATATTTTTTTGCTAACCAAACATTGTGAAACATCCCATCGTGGAAAAAGTCATCATTTTTCTTTTCTTTTCTTTGCCCACTATCCAAACAGGCCTTTAATTAATTTCTTGTTTCTAATTCTGTTGTTACTAAAATTGCCTTCTTCATATTCTGAAATAATTAATTTTTTTTGGTAGTAATTTTCATGTTAATATCAGGATAATTTGCAATAAAATTGAAAACCTCAGATATGTTGAAAATATCATGATATTTTCAAAATCTTAGCAAGTTACAGTGGAATGTCCATACGCTGACATGGAATTTAGGTGTTCAAGCTATACTTGCACAGAACACTACTTAGTTTCTGGCTCCTACTTCCACAAATATATCTCCATACTTGGACACTTAATGCAATGAAACAGCTTACTTCCTATTTCCGTTGCTGCTCCCACTCCGGCTTCCCTATGCTTATTATAGTAACTCAAGGTGCAAACTGACCCATGCATGGAAATACATATAACTTGGAGGAATTATATGATGTGTAGTGTTCACAACCTTTCAGTTTGTACAAGTGGAGTCCATGTCCATTTGATCTAGACCGCTGATACGATGGGCCTGTTGGATGATTGTCCCTATGCAAAATATCCCAGATGTGACAATCCCAATTATATTGGCTGCCTGCAACTAGATGGTTAAGAAAGGGAACAGTAGTAACTGTCCACCTTTTACCTAGAAAGGGAGAAGTGGACAGTTAATACTATTCCAGCATGAGCACGGATTGAAACTTGGTTTCAGTGTACTGTGTTGGTCACTACTGAAGCCAGGTCGTATTGCCTTGTTGCGGGCCGATACGGCCGATTTAGCTGTATCGTTTATAGACAGAACCAGTTCATATCAGCTGATGCGTGGGTTTTGGTGTACCATATCGGTCAAAGTTGGTTAATATCAAGCAATATGTACCGGTTTCAGACGGTAGTTTAAAACTTGAACCTGGGAGGATGTTCGGTCATGGTCCTTCGTAGAGTGTGGCCCATTACATGGACAGTCCTGATCACTAAAACATGAGGCTCACTTGTAAAAAACTGAGGTTGGAAGGATGCTGTGCATACCATTGGGGTTAGGATCATTTACCTTGTCTATAAAAATGCGTATGCAGACACTATATATGCCAGCATGCCGCTTGGCATAATAGAAATACATCCATTCCTAACATATTCATACACTCGCATTAGCTGCTGCTGACTGTGATTATAAAAATGGTAATGGGTGCAGACTGGTTAGAGATGCCCGGATCGTTGATTCTTCTTCTGGTGGTCGCACCGAGTCTTTTTGCCCACACGTTCAGGGACGGCTTGGTGGGTATCTTTATATGCCTGGCCATCGGCTGCTACCTGCTGCAAGAGCACATCCGAGCATCTGGCGGGTTCCGGAATGCCTTCACTAAGAGCCATGGCATCTCTAACACCATCGGCATTGTCCTCTTGTTTGTGTACCCTGTCTGGGCCCTGGTACTTCATTTCCTTTGAGTGTCTTCTGCAGGCGAACCTATGCCTTCTTATTTTCTGGTTTGCAGTTTGAATGTTTCTGCTGCAGCTAGCAATGCTTTTGCTTCATTTGTTCCATTTGTTTGATAAGACCTGCCTGTTTTTGTTGTTGTTGTTGTTCTTGTAGTACTTTTATCCCAGCACTAGATGCAGTTTAACATTGTATGCAAACCATGATGCTAGAAGTATGGTATTATTTGGTGTGCCCCTTTGGTTTTGCTGGGTCATTTGATTTGTGCTGCCGAGTAAGGTTGGCAATGTGCTGGGCCTGGTCCAAGTAAAATCAAAATTTTGTACAGGGCTGCCCGATGGCCTGCTTGGTCAGTTAAAAAATTCAGTCACGGCCTGACCCATTGCCTGGCCTATTCCAAACGGACAGTTGGTATCAGCGCGTGAAATGCCATCGTAATATTTCGGTGTTGTGTCAGCTGGTAGTGTGAGCTGAAATGCTCAGTGCAACGGATCATTAGATTTTCTTTCGAAAGATTTTCTTGAGAAGCATTGGAAGTTGGGAGAGGTGAAGCACTTTTTAATCTCTACAATTGAAATGTGACATGTGCATTTGTCTCCAGCACGGCCCACTTTTGCTTGGCCATCATCTAAAATTTGACTTGGAAGCCATCTAGGCGAATGGTTAGATGACCAAACCACATGAGGGACTAGTAGACGGATGGTCTGGATTACCAACCACACGGTCCACCCTCTGTGGAATGGATGTCAACAAGACCACAGCTGTTTGTGGTGTATTCCTTATGTTTTGCTTCCTTTAGGAATCCATATCAGTCAATCTTGTACGCTTGGAATACTTCTATTATGGATCCGATGGAGTAATCCATACCGTTCTGGAGACAATAGTTCGGTTGTTCAGATGGTCTATTAAGGATGATCAGAAGCATTGTTCAGGTGGGCCCTGAGGTATGATAGACAGTGAGAATCATGTTCTATTGACTGGTCTTTGGTCATCGCATCAGCTTTTGTGGATCTCATATATACATCATGGTGGAGCCCACACAACGTTAACACCCTAATAAAGGTTTTGTACGGTGCAGGCCGGTCGTGGGTTTGCACTCTCCACAATCACACGGATCAAGCGATCCCAATCATCCAATTAATGGCCATCAAGTGGACGGTCAAAAGTAAAATGGTGTGGGTCCAAATTCTGAGGGAATATCTGATGGTTGATATTATCTTTCTACTTGGTTAGCTGTTTGGACGTTCGGGATTGCCTTGCAACTATGCCATGTGTGTAGTCTAAGAGTCACCACCATTTTAAAATGGTGTTGAACTAACATAGCAGTCTAGCAAGAAAGAGAGAAGAAAAACTGCCTACAATCAATGGCTGTCATTTGTCCAATCAACATGGGGTGTCAATGGTGACCATCCACATAGTGGTCCTTCGGTTCAGTCGTGATGATTGCCATGCTTGCAGTGGAAATATATCATTGTGCCTAGCAACGATACACTATTTTGTAGTATGTGTCTGCCACGTCCGCTAAAAGTTAGCAACCCCTCTTTTGTACGTCGCATGAATGCAAATCGATCCAAAGTGCATGATTGATGATCATATGCCAATAGTTAGAGATGGGCACGAGAGGGCTCAACTTGTCTACGACTTGTTCGGACCCGACTCAATCCAAACCGAATGCATGAGTCAGTCTGAACTGATTAGGCTTCACTCCATTCGAACTCAAATTGAGTAGAAATCAAGTTATCTAGTAACTCACCTGACTCGACTTGAAACTTAATTTAGTTGAATTTGATTCGATCTGAAATTGGCTGAGATTCAGATTTATATATAAAATAAAAAAATATAATTTTTAAGTATCTCTAACTCTATATGTTACATCCAACTTAATCTCAAACTCTCTCTTCCTTCTCCTCATCCAAACCTGGCAATCGCCCATCACACTCCTTTCTCTTACTCTCTCCTCTCTACTCTCTCCCATCCACCTCTTTCAAGCCTAGCAGCCACCCACCACCATCGCTACCCTCTCCCTCTCTCTCGCCTCTCCATTCCCTCCAGATGGGTACCAATTGGAGTTGACTCGTACCTTTCACTGTGTTGAACTTGGTCTGAATTAGTACAGGCCAGACCTGATTCAGATCAGTTCAGGTATGCTCAATTTAGTACCGCGTCGAGTCGAGTTCAGGTCAGACTTATTTGAAAATGGAAAAGAGTCCGGTCAGCCCTAACTCAGTGCTACTGGACTCAGGTGCCCAACTCTATCAAGGGTAATATCAACCATTGGTACGAATGATCTGCTTGAGTTGCAACTGCATGAACGGTAAGAAAGGAAAAATGTCAGAGGTCTAACCTCATCAAGAGAAATGAGATGGCTTAAGATCATTATCAATGGTTGAGATATTCTAATTATGTTACATCCACTGTAGGTCCCATATATTTCTACGCTTACAATGGGCGAGCATTAAACTGTGGCAAACATGCACAGTAAAATTTGTACATTAGCTATCGTACCGTTGACTCACCTAAACCCTGATACGGAACCGCACCGATGCACACCGATGAATTCATAACGCGAATCGCGCGAATGAGATAAAGAAGAAACCTCGCGGAACGGATTCCAACTTGGCCACGTATGAGATATCTACACCGTTTATCCTGTGGGACCACTTACAAAAAGTACTATGACACAAAAAAAATGCTGGGCCACTCATCAGAGGAATGACTAGTGTAATTAAACGTAGATCGTTTGGTACTCATATTATCCGTCCATTTCTCTTCAAAAAATTTGGCCATTCAGTCACAACACTGACCTGAGATCTGAAACAGGCCACTTCCACGGCATTCCCTACCCATTAGATAGACGGTCCAAATCTGTCACACGTGTAAGCTTCTAGCAAGACTATGGCGAGCTACTTTACAAATGTCGTCAGCATCAGTGCCGTTAGAGGTGCTTACGCCCATCCAAGGGCATTTTCGTTATTTTCAACGATGAAAAAAAAGAGAAATCCTAAACCCTAACAGAGTTATTTTTGATACTCCTCTAGAGTACGGTAGATGATACTCAAGCATTAAATGTAATCTATTTAAATAAAAATAAACCGTCCAAATAACATAAACCTATACAGATAGAAAACAAATCCTAAAATAGTATAATCCTAATGATTTAACTTCTGATTTTTGATTTTTTTAATTAAATTGGAAAGGTAGAATATTTTCATCTAACCGTCCAATCAGATATCAACTAATCAAATATATAATCTATATAAATTTAGTATATTTATTTCAATATAAACCATCTAAAGTATATCCCATTATATGGACAGTTAATTAGACTTAAATATATGACACGTATGCTATTTTTGAGTGGCTACGTATGATGAAGTATACAACTCCAGAGTAACAAAAGTTTTACTGAACCCTAAATCAACATCTCCTTTATAAAGACGTTGCAATAGGCAATAGCTGTTCCGCACTCATCCGTAGCCTCTCTCTCTCTTCAAATGGATTTTCAAGACAATCATTTCGCTTTCTCTACCTCTCGCTGCGAATAGATTTTCTGGGCAATCATTTCTCTCCTCTCTTTTCATTGAAATCTTCTTGAATTTTCGTTGGCTTCTGAAATCTAGTTTTGGGTTTTTCAGTGATGAAGAAATGATGACGAGTCCGATGGAAATAAAAATCTCAATTTTTTTATTTTTCCAAAGCTCGTGAGGACAAATCGAGGCATTTGTCTGAGAGAAACCCTCTTCAGATTTCCTCAAATTTACTAAAGAGGTTTTTTCTTCATTTTTTTCAAAATTTTCTTTTGTTGGGTCTGTTTCTTTGCACCCAATATCTTAAAATTTCATGATATTTTGCTCCAAATCAAACTGAAATATCATAAAATTTGATATTTTGTGCAGCCAAACGCATACTTATATATATATATATATATATACTTTCTAATTCTGGGGCATGATGATGAATAAAGATTATTCTGATATTTCTTGATTGAAATAAATCCTCCTACTCATTCTGAGTGCCTCAGATCTCTCTCTTGATTTTGATGAATTTCATCACCCTCATTTTGTTATTTTTATTTATTTTTATTTGAGAGATGTTCATATACAACTACAAGACTTGTTTCCCGTCCACGCGTCACTCTTGAAGAACATCTGAGCCGTCCAAAGGGTTGGCCGCAAAGAAAAAGTCTCGAGCGTCGAAAACCGGGCCAGTCCAGTCATTATGTGGGCCCCACTCATGCATTTAGTTAGACTATTGGCTGTCCATTGATTTCGCTGATGAGTGGATGGTGAAGAAAGCATTCTATCTAGAAGTTAACAAACTATAAGTTTTTTGTTTGTATGTGAAACGCTTTCTCTTACGCAAGAATCAAGCTGGTTTCACATTGGAGGCTTTTTATTTTTATTTTCATTTTTTCTTTAATGGTTTTAAAACCGTCCATTCTTTTCAGATAGGGTGGCCCACCTGATTTGATATAATCATCATATTTTCGGTGATGTAGCGTATCCGCTAAGGAAACGTATTTTTTTATTTTATTTTTAAATTATAAAAAGGGGTGAATGGATTGGCGAAGGAAAATGTGGCGATGATGATAAAGATATGCATTAATTACATGTGTTGAGGAAAATCCTGTGATTATGCGTTCAAGCACTTTTGAGCTGCATCTCTCTCCCACTCTGTTTTTTTTTTTTTTTTTTCGATCTTATAATCTTGGCCATTTATTTGGTAGGCGTGAATTGGATGGTGAGGATTGGTTGATTAGTGTTAGTTTGATTCAGCCATTGGCTTAGTACACTAGTGGATGTGATGCTACCATTCATTCTTTCAAAACGGTGGTGGACTATCATTTCTAATGAATTATATGATGTGACGTAGAATGGGCCGAATCTGGACCATTGGTATGTCGTGGCCCACCTGGGTTGTATGATAAGCTTAGCCTACAATGCAATGCGTTGGACTCATGGGCTGTTTCCGTTACATCCAAGCCGTTCATCATGTCGCCTTCTTATGTTCTTTTGGCAGATCAAAAACTCAGGTGGGCCTCACGGTGTAAAAGATGTAGGTCTTTTAACGGTGGGCGTCACCATCACAACTGTTAACTGTGTTGCGGCTTACCTTAGTTTTTAGGGAAGCGGATTGCGTAGTGAGTAACTCAGTAGTGAGTAAATTCTGTGAGGTCCACTTTGATTTATTTATTTTATCCGCTCCGTCCATCCATTTTCCCAGATAATTTTAGCATTTGATCCCAAAAATAAATCATATAAAATGTTCAATTGGACCACACCACAGGAAACAGTTGATTTGAACGTCTACCGTTAAAATTTTCTTAGGGGCAATAGAAGTTTTGGATGAAGCTTATATTTTTATTTACCGTTCATCCATGTCTTAATGATCTCATGAACAGGTTGGATGACAAATAAACATCACTGTGGGGCCTAACAAGGTTTCAACGGTGGATATCATTATACCCACTGTTTCCTGTGGTATGATCCACTCGATCCTTGGATATACTTTAATTTTGGGATTAACCCTTTAAATTGGATGGAAAAACGGTTGGATGGAGTGGATATTACATGTACATTCAAGGTGGGCCCAACTGAGTTTACTCAGTATGATAAGGTACTGAGTAACTCAGTACGCAATCCGATTTGAGTTTTTTCCTCTCCACGGGGAGTATGATGACGCACAGATGATGGACGGATTGGATTCCACGCCCACATCACAGTGGGTTCCGTACACTGCATTGAATGTTAAACCGAACCTATGGCCTGTTTGGATTGGCGTATGGCATTGTATTGTATTTGGGTACTGTTTATATATACATTGGATGGTTTTCAGAATACATCCAAATCAATGTTTAGATAAGAGGTATTGTTTGGCATAGAATATAATATATTATATAAATAAATGTTTGGATAAGATGTATTATGTCTATGTATTGTACAATCTTAATCGGATCAAATGACCCGATTGACGTATGAAATTTTTTGATTTCTAACTTAGATGATTTTCACATTAAAATATATCAAACTTTTATTTATTGCAAAATACAGCACAATGAATATGAAGTATTGACAGCAATGGAACCTATTGACAATACTCTACCATTGATTCAAAAATTTAGCCGGAGTTTGCATGTGTGCTCCATGCATGAGATTCAACTCCTATTCACTCCAATCCAAACACAGTAAACATAAAATCATAACATCTAATATGATACAATACATCCCAAAATGAGTGTCCAAACAGGCCCTAAAGCTTTGTACCGGATCTGACGGACTATATTCGCTTGAAAACCTCGCCCTTCCTCTCTCCCCTAACACCAGCCGGGTAGCTGCTGCCAAAGGGCTGTGGGCCTCTCCATGATGTATGTGTTTTATCCACGCCGTCCATCCATTTTTCAGATTATTTTAGGACACGAGCCCAAAAAATAAGGTAGATCTAAACCACAGGTGGACCACACCACAGAAACACGCGTTGAGTGAACTCCCGCGGTTAAAAACTTCTTAGGGCCCACTATAATGTTTATTTGCCATCCAACATGTTGATTAGGTCACGTAACCTTGGATGGAGGAAAAAACACAAATATCAGTTTGATCCAAAACTTCCCTGGCCCTCAAGCAGTTTTTAACGGTGATAGTTCAACCCCACTGTTTCCTCTGATGTGGTCCACTTGAGATTTAGATCTGCCTCATTTTAAGGCTTATATTCCAAATGAGCTGGCAAAAATGGATGGACAGCCTGGATAAAACACATACATCATGGTGGGCCCCACTTTGGCTATTATTGGGGTCACTAGTCAAACCGCGTCCTGTCTTTGTAACCCGTGGGGCCCACGGTGATGCCTATGTTATATCCAGTCCTGTCCGTCCATATGTTGTCATATGCCAGCTTTAAAAAAGAAAAAAAAAAAAGAATGGGTTAAGGCTTTAAAAAATCAACGCCAGGAAATCTAACCGCACACGTTTGGTGGTCCTAGCTACTGTCTGAACTTTATAGGCCGGCAGTCTGAAAACTTCCAATTAATGGTTGACATTCAATGAATAAATATCCACAGTAGGGCCTAGCAGATGGACGGTCAGGATTTTATACGAGTGCGTCACAAATGTAAGAATCCAGAGAATCCTTTATTTTAGCTCATTAGAATCAATCATTTACGTGGGCCCCTATCGTTGAAAGCATGGGTCGGAATATCATTCCAGAGAAATTTGTCTTTGAGCTAAATTTTAAATTGGAAAAAGTTGCACATCATGGTGTCATTATCGTGGGCGATGAGTAGGAGTGGCAATGGGCCGGGTTTGGGTTGGGCCCCACTACTGGAGGGGATATTACTAGGATATTCATATTCATACTTCTTGTGGGGCCCATAGTTCGGTAATCCATACCAATGGTCTGTTTTATCACACCATAGGATTATCAAGGACAATTTTAACCTTACAACTTGTGGCTATTATTTTAAATGTTAGCTTGTTGGTACACACACTTCAGTTCACACTTCATTGTTAGCCACCCCCACTAGTGAATTGATATTAAGACTTTAATGTTGAAACGAGGTATCTTACACTTAGTCTACCACTTGAGATATGGATCAAGGTATTTGTGGCTTACAAATTGGTGGAAGAGAAATATATCATCGGTCCACATTTAACTAAAAAGGACTCGATGATTGGCTGTACCAATCAAATGGTGTCCACATCGTACATAGAACATGGCCCATTGATTAGATGACACTAATCAATAAATTTTTTTTTTTCTTTCTTATTGGGACAACCAGATTCTTTTCACCTATTAAGTGCATGCAGTATCCAACCCATCCAATAGCTTAGCCACACTATTAGAATCACATTATGAAAAAAAAATCAGCCCTATCCGGTCATCATCAAGGGGGCCACACCTTCTAAAACAATGTCTAACCATTGATAAACAGAAAATTACAAGTGTGGCCTACCCCATAAGTGGATATGAATGATTTTTACAGTAGGTGTTCTTTGTAATTTTGGCAAGCTATTGGATTGGTTGGATTTCGCATGCACGTAATCTTTGGGAAGTTATTAGCTGGGTGGACAGTATATTTATTTTTAGTTCTTATATATGTAGAGCGAGGTTGCGAGCCTCACTTCTTTAGATTTGCCTCATTTTTGGGTTAATGTCTTAACATAAGCCAGCAAAATCGATAAATATGATGGATTTCATACGAACATCATGGTATGCCCCAACTAGCTTCTGGGTTCACAGGCAATCTACATCCTTGTCCATGTACCTCCTACGTGCACTTTCCAATGTTGGTGTCCATGATTTGAATGATTTGGATAGGCAAACACATGCCCTGTGTGTATCAATGTGTGGGAGAAAAATAGGTGCAACCCTTACTGCAGGGCTTACCTTGATGTATGTATTGTGTATCTATTTTGTCCATTTGTCTTGCTCTATCACTTTAGGGCATGAGTTCAAAAATAAAGCAGATCCAAATCTCCCAGGTGAGAAGAAATATTGGTGGTGGGATGAGCCACCATTAAATACTTCCTAGGGCTTACTTTATTGTTTTCTTAATGTTGATTTGGTATCTAATCTGTTGATAAGGTCACGTAATTGTTTGAAGGAAAAAAATAAAAATAATAAACTTCATTCAAAACTTTTGTGGCTGACTGTTTCTTATATTACAGTCCGCATATGATTTGAATTTGCTACATTTTTGTTCTCATGCCCTAAAATGATATGGAAAAATGGATTGCAGCGTAAATACATAATACATACATCAGGGTGGGTCCGTGGTAAGGGCCACACTGCCTTGGGTGAGGCTGGGGCTGCACGGACGTGGATTTCCTGTGGAGGCATTTAGCAGTGAGTTACTAAGCTAGGAAACCTAAGTGGGGCCTAATGTGATGTTTGTGAGTAATCCACCTTGTCCTTCCATTTTCTTTGATGTTTACACGCAACCTATACCGTTAATAACATCATTCCCATTGGGATGAACTGAAAACACAAATATTAGCCTGATTCAAAACTTCTATGGCCCCACAAATATTTCAATTGTGGAATGGGAACTGAAAACACAAATATTAGCCTCATTCAAAACTTCTATGGCCCCACAAATATTTCAATTGTGGACTTTTAAATCCTCACGCTTTAGACCCACTTGAGCATTGGATACAGCTCACTTTTGGCCTCATGTCCTAGAAGGATCTCACAAAACTGATGGACATGGTGGATTTCTCACAAACATCATGGTGGGCCCCACCTAGGTTCCCAGCACAGGAACTTCCTTCACAAGGCTTTCACAGGAAATCCACGTCCGGGCTGCACCTAGTTTGCTTTCATGGACCGTACGACAACACAACACCACCCATTGCTTTCGATGATTCTACCACTTCTGATAATTCTATGTTAGTTTATCTTCAATGTCCTTTTTTTCTGTCTCTGACATGTTTGGATGGTGCTTCTTTATAGTCCCACTATCCTCTTGGTGGTTGTTCTCTACTACTCAACGTACCATGTCACGTAATCTAATGGCTACTAAACTTTCCTTACAGTACTATAGTACTATGAATCAAAAAAGTCTATTTTTCAACTCATCATCCTCTACCTTTGGCTTCGCAATATGGCCTAGGCAATACTTTAGGAGTTTAATGCCCCTCGAAGAATCAAACACAGCCCTGGTTTCTTTTGGAATGGTCGTATAAAGTTTATTTGTTGCTAAGGGATGATAGCAAACAACCTTGTCTCGACTAGAATAAAACATTTAATCATACAAAAATAGCCTTCATTTACAGACAAGTTTATACACATGTGGGTAGTGTTAGCTATACTATAGATTGCATGCACACCCAAAATTTTCATATGAAAAAAAAAACCTACTTCAATTAGGGGTGTTCATCGAGTTGAACCGAGTCAAGCTGGCCTCAGCTCGGCCACTAGCTGACCCTAGCTCGAACTCGGCTTGGCTCGGTCCTCGAGCCTGACTAGCCAACTCAGCTCGGTTCAGTAAGCAGCTCAGGCCAGTTCGAGCCAAAATTGAGCCTTTGCGGAATTTTCGCAAACACATGTAGTGCACTTTCAATTTCTCACTGTATGTAAAATAATAGTAGCTGTTTACAAGTATTTCATCAAATACCTTATAGGCAACATTAAAGTCAAGGAAAAATGGTATTTGTTTCTTATACATACCTTCCTTGCCAGTAGCCAACACTTCGTTGAGTCATTTCATCAAACACTTGGTGAGCAACGTCAATATCAAAGTAACTGAGTTACCGAACTAGTTCAATCCGAGTCGAGTCGAGCTCGGTTTGAAAATTTTAAATTTCATTAAATTCGATGAATAGAAAGTGTACACATGCAATATCATTTATGAGATAAAAAACCCGTAAAGTGGAAGAGGGATTAGTCACTAACCTTGAGCCATGTGATAAAACTATTAATGTAAAGAGTCTTCCCTCCTAGTTAGCCTTGAAGATGAATGGCTCTTGTTATTGCCCCACGTCTCACTTGTTGATGCCCTAGGTCTACCTTTTCTGCAATTCTTTCTTTCAAGCACGTGCGAATGACGTCCACTTATTTTTGAGGATGTAGAAGGTCAAGAGTCTCTCTTATTTATAAGCTTTAGTTTTCATTTCTCATTATAATAACAAGTCCTATTAAGGCCTTCATGTAATTTTCTTATGTAATGCTTGATAACCAAGAGCCCAAAATTTTTTCTTTTATTAAAACATTAAAATGCACCTGAATACATGCAGGTGGACCACTTACACACATAGGTGATGCTAACATATAATGGACAAGTAAACCCCCAAATAGTATATATAAATGAGGGGGAGTTGGTTTATGGGCCATCTATAGTGATGGCCATCATATCCACAGGTTGGATCATTACAAAAATGAGCAGAACTTGTCTAAAATGAAACACTGGTGCACTGTGCAAACTCTCATAGACAGCATTGCATAATCGCGGATGTAAATGCCTTGAGAGATCTACATAACATGGGTGACCGGGTGAGTATAAATGAGCGGGACCTACAACTTTTTGACCAACGATTTAATTGGCCAAGTTGTGGATTGCAAATATCTCACAAGCTCAACTCAACACCATATGGGCTGGATTAGAGCTGGGCACAGGACGACTCGACTCGTCTGAGTCGACTCATTCGACTTGTTCAGACTCGCCTCGATCCGAATTGAATGAGTGAGTTGGTCTGAACCGAGTAAGCTTCGCTCAATCTGAACTCAAACCGAGTCGAGTCCAAGTTACTTAGTAACTTGACCCAACTCAACTCAAAACCTGATTCGGTCATACTCAACTCGATCCAAATCCGACTTGACTTAGATTCAAGTATATATATATATATATATATATATATATATATATATATATACATATATATATAAAAAAAAAAAAAAAATTTTTAAGTATCTCTAAACCTACCCGCCGCACTTGACCCAACTCGATCTCAAAATCTCTCCCTCCTTCCTTCATCCTCCTCTTCCAAGATCGGCACCCACCCACCATCACCTCCTTCCTCGTCCTCCTCCTCCTCCTTCTCTCTCTCTCTCTCTCTCTCTCTCTCTCTCTCTCTCTCTCTGTAACGCCTTGAAAATCGGGGGTCGTGTATATACTGGATTCCCGAGTTCCCGGGGTCACTTATAACCGGTTTTCATTAACATGCGATTAATCCAGTCTAAATACGCAGCCTGAGATTTCCTAGAACATGAAGCACAACCACACAAGTCCATTGAAATGAAAGAGACCAAATACAAATATATATATATATATATATATATATATATATATACACATGTTCAAAAGAATAAAAGGGTCGCACATGGTGTCCTCCAATAAAATCACAAAAGAATAGTATGTCCAAAAAGAATAGAACTGAGCCCACTGCTCAGCGATCTAACGGCCCATCTACTGATCCAATGAGGTCCCGCCCATAAGCTGGAAATAAGAGAACTCGTCCTCCTCCTCGAGGCTCGAATCGTCAGGCTCTACGTAATCTGCATCACCTGCATTTACGGGTGAGTCTGGTTGGTATTTTAAACCACCGTCCCAGAGTGGGAGTGAGTGATCAACTCAGTGGGTGCTATTAGTCTTAAGTTGTAACAGACAGTAATTTGATTAAAAATTTAATGAAAAACAGTTAATCATAAATGCCTATCTAATCTTATTAATGCGCATGCATGATGGGTGATATGATGCATGCCCTCGCCACAACCCATGTATCAGTGCCCTGAGCTGGTTGAGGAATCTGATACAGCAGGTTGAAGAATCTAATACAACCTAGCTAAGTCTGTTTATCCAGCAGGTTGAGGAATCTGATACAACCCATGTATCAATGCCCTGAGCTGGTTGCGAGGTCAAGGCCCCCCAACGTGTGGGGCCGAGACCTCGAGGTCCTTGATCTCGTCGGGTTCCTCATCCTCGATTTCAAGCAATGAGTAGTGTCGAGAGAAAGGGATCGCTTGTGGTCACTACGGGGAGGTGCGACACCCCAGCGTAGGCCTACAGCTTGGACATAGTGTCCCATTCCACCATACCAGGCTCACGAGGCGGTGGACCAGTTTCAAGTTGGTTATTGATGGGCTATAATGGTTGTAGGGTGGTTCAGGTTCCATACATATGTGAGTAAATAAGGTTAACAAATAAGGTTGGTCAGTAGGTAGGCTAAACCGCACGAGTCCGGCGAGCATGTGACGAGCGACATCGGGCACAAGGGACCCATGTAGTCGAACTACTACCACCCGTACACACCCGCCTAAACCCACAGGTCAAGCCCTAGCATAGTCCAATCGCTAGGACTACTGTCTCTCCTCATGTTCCCAACCAACCTAAGGGTGTGATAGTGATTCATAACATGCCAATATCCAGATTATCAACTAGCATAACAATATCATATTCTCATGCATCTCAACCATACTAATCAGATATTCCTACCAAACAAGCAATCATTATCATGAAACAAGGTGCATGTGTGTCATGTGGTTTTGTGAGGAAGTTAAGTACTTCCTACATCCCTTATAACCAAAACGCACAAGAATCAATGAATCATACATGCTATAAGGCACATCATATGACAAGTCAAGTAAACAAAAACATGTGATCATCCATGGTAGCCAAATCATGTGAGAAATACGATTATTATCATATGAGAACTAAACAAGCAACAAACAATTCCATACAATCCTCAAGAAATATCCAAATCATAGGTGTAACGTCCTGGAAAAATTCGTACAAAGACCCGAGTACCACCTCAAGTAGAAATCACTAAGGACCAAATCCTTTAGAAATTAAACAAGAATTAACTAGTGCTAAATTAGATTACCTGTGAAATTAGCACTAATCATTTTAAATACGATCTGAAAGATCCAAAACTTGTAAAATCGTTAACGCTTCATTACCTTAAAATTTAGGAGCAATCTCTAAACCTAGTTGCTCTCGGGAGCATCTAGAAACTCCATTTTGGACCTAGACCGCGCGTCGAAAGTCCAATAACTATGAAACTATACGAATATGACCGTCTTGTTGGACTTGACAACCACCTCAGAAATTAAGTTCAGGTGGTGTCCTGAGACTATTTACTTGAGCCCAGAGCAAAGTGAGTGAGAAACGTGAATATTTTTAGAAATAAAATTTAAAGTTAAGTAAATTGAGTCGTGTCGCTTGCAGGCCAAATATAAGGATTCAGACCGTTAGAATATAACCCAATTACACCCTCGGATCAGGAAAGATTTTTCACACATGTTAGTGCACTTGTGGTCCTGATCGAATACCGGTGACCGTCGAATTGAAACTGCTCAACCACGGTCGATCTGTAAATTCAATCGGACTGAAAACTTAGCTTGACCTAGATCCAATGTCAAAGAGCTTAAGTCTGACCGCATTTAACAAAGGGGCCTCCAGAAGTGTTCCGTTAGATCGAAACGGACGATCTTTAAACATAACTTAAGTATACCATGGCCCTGGGGCCATTCCCATCAGTTCTGAGACTATATAAGGGCTTTAAACCCTCTCTCTCATTTTCCATACGAATTTTAAAACCCTAAGAAAGAGAGGAGAGGAAAAGGAAAGGAAAGAGAGAGAGAGAGAGAGAGAGAGAGAGAGAGAGAGAGAGTTGGAGATTCATCCTGGGATTTGATCCCGTTGCTCCACGCATTTAACCACCATATTTGTATCACAAATCTAGCATTTCTGACAACGTATTTGGATAAGAAAACCTAACCCTAATCTGTTTTAGGGTTTCAGATTGTGTAAGTTATGAGATAGCTAACCTAATTCATGCTTTAGGTTGCCATTTTACCATTGACAAAGGCTAAGTGCCTTACGTGTTTACCGGCGTAAGGTGTAGACTATAAATGTTTAGGTTATGATTTTTAAGGCTTTTAATGCCAGTAATAGTTTATAACTGACTTGATTGCTGCCACATGTGTTTAGACACGAGGCTTTCCATATGATACGTATAGATATAACCTATGTTGATTCTAATGCGTTCTATGTGCTTGTTGAAATACGTGAATGAATATGAAATGATGATTTGAGGTCGCCATGTGTGTTGACTGAGAGTACATGATTGTTGTATGTATGGTGAACCTTTTTGAAAAGAGATGTGCTATAATACCTATTATAACTACCTTATTGTATATACTTGATATATGCAGACCAAGTATTTGTAAAAATGTCTGAATGAACTAGTAGTTAGTAAATTGTACTTCGTACGAGTGTTGAGATATGATTCTCCATCACTTTAACTATGTGTATGATTTCCTCCATGTACTTTAAATTACAATGTTTGTTTAGGTATGAAATGCATATGTGTGTGGATTTATGTTTACGTTGTATTTCATAAAATGCTCGAATGATTGTACGACTTGAATTATTGATCCATTACTGCTTTGGTTATCTCATATGATTATTGGTTGTAATTGAATGTGGTTGGGGCTATTATATAGTCCAGGCAATCGGTAACAGGCTTCGAATGGGTCACTGAAGTTGTTTCGCCACACAGGATGTAGTCGATGAATTCAAGCCGTGCTTGGAATTTCGACAGTGGTTAGGCCACACGGAGCGCTTACGCACTTCATGTCGATTAACTCAACGTACGCTCGTCAAGTAACCTGATTGACCCGATGTATATTCACCATGTTTGGACGCTACTGCTTAAATTTAAGGTACCAAACTCACCAGTAAAAACTTAACCTTGGTACCTAAATCCGTTAAGACTCATGAGCCGGACATGGTGGTATGAGATACCGTGGTCGAGATGTAGGCCTACGCCGAGGTGATGAGCCCACCCGTAGTGACCAGTGAGCAACTCAGACTCGTGAGTCGAATATGGTGGTATGAGATACTGTATTTGAGCTGTCGGCCTACACTAATTAGGTGATGAGCCCTTTATAGTGACCTCGAGCATACTCTGAAGCTGCGCAGAGGCGACGAGTTTTTTCGTAGCAACTAGAGTATCAACTAGGCCTGCATTGATCAGGTGACGAGCCCTTTGAAGCGACCTAGAACCACAACATCGTATGAGATTTACTAGGACTGACGACCCTAGAATGGATCATTGTTTGAGAATTGATATAAGGGAGGTACCTTAACTTCTCAATCTTACTGTGTGAATAAATCTAATTAAGTATTGGCTGACATGAGCATGTACCACATTGTATGTGCTTTAACGAGGAAGAGCACTTTCGGGTGGTTGTCATGCACGCCGTAAGATGAAGACGTTGAGGGAGTGTAGGCGAGGGCATGTATCATTATCGCACATAATTCTTGTATTAACAAGAGTACTTAGGACCTTATTGTTGTGCTGCTTTATCATTACTGTTTGACTAAATTGATAACATGTTAACCTATGCTTTATAGCTCCACGAGTTGTCACTCACTCCCATGTTCTGGGATGGTGTTTCAAACACCAACTAGACTCTGTCTTAGTTGCAGATGACGATGCGACCCATGAGGTGGAGCCAGATTTCAAGGACGATGAGGAGGCATTCTCCTATATGTAGTCATCAGGTGAGTTCATGTGAGCCGTGTCCTGATTGTTGGGGCTACAGGATTTTGGACTAGATGACATTACACAATACACATTTTGTATATTTTGAGGATTTACATGTATTTATTGACCTGGTAACATGATCATACTTAGGAGATGTACTAGTACATATATGTTTATATACTTAACACAGTCTTTCGCTTGTGTAAATTAACTATTTCTAGAGTATAATATTCCATTTTGGTATAATCCCATTCATGTTTAATGAACTAATACAGTCAACATTTAATCATCATTATCTATGTTGCATAAGTGATGCGTTGGAACTCGGAAGTTGAGCTCCTGCTCGACTCCCGATTTTCAGGACGTTACACTAGAGTTTCTCTAGATTCTCTAAATATAGCATCCAAGCAATTAAGATCATTAGATTCGTAATAAAATTGGTGCTAGGCCACCTAAGGATAATAGTCTGCACCTATGGATCGTTGGAGATTCGAAAAACGACCTATGAATGAGGGCTTTGGGGTCGATCGACCAGAATCCCTAAAAAAAGATCTTACATGTGAGAAATTCATGCCAATCCTTCCTCAATACATAGGTTTCAAGAGAAAAGGGTGAAGGATCTTACCTAGATGATCAACGGAATGATTGTTATGGTGGCGGTGTAGGATTCCTTATAGAAGAGGTAGGGAGTTGCAAGATGAGGTTTCCTTGGGCCTCACCTCGATCTATGGTCCACCTTTACTCTCCTTCACACTCTCTTTCTTTCCTCTTTTCTCTTTTTACTCTCTCTTACTCCTTGGTGGTTGTGGTAGAAGGGGGAGTTATGAGAGAGCTAGGGATTGGTTGTTGGAGAATGAAGTTATGAGGGAGAGCTTGGTTGTTGAAAAATAGAGGAAGTATGAGGGAGGGAGCTTGGTTGTTGGAGGTTGTAGGAAGTTATGAGGGAGAGCTAGGGTTTATTTCTTAGACTTGGGCCCCTTTGGCCTTGTAACGCCCTGAAAATCGGGGGTCGAGCAGAAGCTCAGCTCCTAAGTTTCAATGCATCACTTATGCAACATAGATGAAGATGATTGAGTGTTGTTCATGGTAATGCATTAAACATGAGTGAGATTACACCAAAACAGTAATTCATACTCCAGATCAGTTTATGTATCGCAAGCGAAAGACTGAAGGATATCTATATAAACGAATAGGAAAGAAAAGATCCTGTCGATCTGCTAGAGTGTGAATACATCTCTGAGTCACCATATACATGTATGTTCAAAAAAAATAAAATGTCAAAAAGAATCCAACTACAATAGTATGCCCTGTAGCCTCGTCGATCAGTATAGCCTAAGAAAAGCCGTCCGAGAACTGCATGTAAGAGAACTCATCCTGATCGTCGTAATAGTTAGGTTCCGCCTCTTGAGTCACATCCTCATCTACAACTAAGACAGAGTTTGGTGGGTGTTTAGAACACCGTCCCAGAATGTGGGAGTGAGTGATCAACTCAGTGGAATCATAGAGTAAAGATTAACATGTTATCAATTCAATCAAGTAGTAATAATAAAGCAAACATATCAACCATTCCTAAATACTCTTATTAATGTGGGGATGAGATGTTTCATGAATACATGCCCTCGCCTACACTCCCTTGTGCGACACCATCTTACATTCGCGGTATGCTTCCAGCCCTCTATGCACTTCATTGTCGGCACATGCAGTGCGATGATATGAACATGATTACCAAGTTATTATTAGTCATTTTCATACAGAAGGATTGGGAAGCTAAGGTACCTCCCTTGTATCATTACCCAAACGATGATCCATTCTCGGGTCGTCAGTCCGAGACAATCTCATACGATAGTATAGTTCTAAATCGCTGTAAAGGGCTCGTCACCAATCAAGACAGGTCTAGTGATATCCTATAGACTACAACAAGGCTTGTCGTTCCATTGCAGTTTTAGGATATACTCGAAGTCACTACAAAGGGCTCGTCACCAATTAGAGTAGGCCAAAAGCTTGAATATAGTGTCTCATACCACCATAATCGACTCACGAGTATAGGTGCTCACTGGTCACTATAGGGAGGCTCGTCGCCCCAGTGTAGGCCGACAACTTGACCACGGTGTCCCATACCACAATGCCCAGCTCATGAGTCTTAGCGGATCCAGGTACCAAGGTTAATGAGGTTGCATTGGTAAGTTTGGTACCCTAGATTCAAACAGAAGCGTCCATACACGGTGAACACACATCGGGTCAATCAGGTTACTTGACGAGCTCGACTAGCTCGATCGCATGTTGAGTTGATTGACATGAAATGCATATGCACTCCGCGTGACCAAAGCACTGCCGAGAACTCTAGTATGGCTCGGGTTCGTCAAACACGTCCTTCGTGGTAAATAAAACTCAACCACGAACTTAAGTCTGTTACCGAATGCCTGGACCATACCATGGCCCCAATCATGTACATATGATTCAACATCCACATTCATATAAGCAGGATATGAAATATAACTTAAACATGAAGAACACACAATTAGCAGGAATGAAATAAACTAGGCATAACATGAAGGAAAGCATACACACAATTAGCAGGAATGAAATGAACTAAATATAACATGGAGGAAATCATACACCCAAGTAAAGTGATTGAGATTCATATCTCAATTCAAAAATAATCATACTTTACCTATTTCTAACTTATTTAGACATTTATACAAACACTTAGCTTATGCTGTCAACATACATCACGTATGTTGGCATATTATATATTTAGGCAAATCCTTTGCTAAGGAGTTGTTGCATACATAACAAGCATACACTAAAAAAGATTTATCATGACAATCATTAGATCAGATGTCATACGCATACAAACATTTTATCAATCACATGAATGCTCAGTTTGTAATATAAGCTATACATAATCGTAAGATAGAACAGATAGTGTATTTGACATGTATAATAGCATCCACGTCAGTAATAAACCATTATCTGACATTGAAAGCTTTGAAAGTCATAACCTATACGTCTATAATCCGCACCTTACGCCGTAAAAGCGTAACGTATATGATTTAAACCGTAAGCTTTCGTCAACGGCGGTTTAGCAACCTATAACATGAACTAGGTTAGCTATTTCATGATTCCGTCTATATCAAACCTTAAAACAGGTTAGGATTTAATTTTCTTACCCAAGGGTGGAATTAGAATCACCGAAATAACGATTTAGATGGATGGAATTGACACGTAGTGCAGTTGGGTGGAATCACAAGATGAAATCACCACTTCTCTCTCACTTTCTCTCTCTTTTCCTTCTTCTCTCTCCTAGGGTTTCTCTTAAATTCATATGGAGCAAATGTGTAACACCCCAGATTTTTTGTCAACTTGGAGTTAGACGTCCTTAGGCAATGGGTCAACCATAGCACTCTTAAAGCTTAATTCCAAAGCCAAAGAAATCATTTAGAACGAAATTCTTTAAAAATTTAACGTGAATTAACTAGCACTATACTAGATTACCTGTGAAATAAGCACCAACCACTTTAAATACGATCTATAGGACCTAAAACCTGTAGAATCAGTAACGCTACGCTATCCTAAAATCCTGGATCAATCTCTATTCCCGTTTGCTCTCGGGAGCACTTTGAAACTCCGTATTGGATCTAAACCGCACGTCAAAAGTCTGATAGCGATGAACTTAGACTAGTATGACCGCCTAGTTGGACTTGACTATCTCCTCAAAAATTAAGGCTAAACGATGCCTTGAGACCATTTTCTTGAGTCCGGAGTGAAGAGAGTGAGAAAATGAAGATTTTTAAGAAATTAAATATAATTTTAAGTAATCTGGAACGTGTCGCTTATGTGATGTTTCTAAGCATTCTGACCGTTAGATTTCAACCCAAATTCACCCTCGGATCAGGATAGGTGGCCCATACATGTCATAGTACTTGTGGCCCTGATCGAGTTTCGGTGACCGCTGAACTGAAACTGGTCTGCCACGGTCGATCTGAAAATTCGATCGAACTGAAAACTTAACTTGATCAAGATTCAGCATTTATGAGCTTAAGTCCGACTGCATTTAGTAACAGGACCTCCAGAAGTGCTCCGTTGAGACGGAATAGTCCGTAGTTGGACATAACCTGAGTATACCATAGCCCTGAGTCTAATTTAGAGAGTTTTGCGCCTATATAAGGACTTTAAACCCTCACTCTCTCATCCCATACAAATTTGGAAAAACCTAGGAGAGAGAAGAGAGAAAAGAGAGAGAAAGTGTGAGAGAAGTGAGAGGATCTTCCTGCTATCCTACGTGCTTAACCATCACGATCTAATCGCTTTTCCAGCGACTCCGGCTTCGTTCCTAGGTAAGAAAGCCTAACCCTAACCTGTTATAGGGTTTCAATTGGTGCAAGTGGTGAAATAGCTAACCTAAATCATACTGTAGGTTGTCAATCAATTGTTGACAAAGACTTAGAGTCTCTATTGAATTCGTTACACTTCTACGGCGTAAGGTATAGATTTTAGACACTTAGGTTGTCATTTTTCAAAGCTTTCAATGTCGGCTAATGATATATTATTGACGAGGCTGCTATTTCACATGTAGAACATGTTGTCCATTTTCCATTTCGAATACATACGAAGTATATGGAATTTTATATATTTTAGATATTTGTAGAAAATACCGTATATGTATAAATTTTATAAATGTGATTACCATGAGTATTTGTCGTATATACATGCGATTTATGGATGCAGTATTTGTTTGGTGAAAGGATTCGCCCTAATACAGGTTTTAGCCAACATATGATGTGTAGGCTAATATGTGTAGTCTAAGTGTTTGTATAAATGCTTGTATGAGTATATACGTAGTAAATAATGCTTTACTTGGGTGTTGAGATAGGATTCTCAACTACCTTAGCGATGTTTATGATTTCTTCCATGAAAGTTGTTTAACTTAGTCGCTTTACTTTGAAATGCATGCGTATGGATTCTTGTTCATGTTGTATCTTATAACATATTGAAAAATATGCTTGAATTATTTGGTTATTTCTGTTCTGGCTACTGTACATGTTTACTGGTTAATGTGCAATGTGTTTGGGGCTATGTTATGGTCCAGGCAATCGGTAACAGATTTGAGCTCGTGGTTGGCCTCTATTCACCACGCAAGATGTGTTTGACGAACCCGAGTCATGCGTTGCTTGTCGACAGCGGTTAGGCCACACGAAGTGCTTATGCACTTTATGTCGTACAACTCAACGGGCGCTCGTACTAGTCGAACTCGTCAAGTAGCCCGATTGATCGTTGTATGTTCACCTTGTATTGGTCATAACTGCTTGAACCTAGGGTACTGAACTTACCAGTGAAAATCCTGATAACCGTGGTACCTTGATCCATTAAGACTCATGAGCCGGGCATGGTGGTATGGGACACCGTGGTTGAGCTGTCGGCCTACGCTGGGGCCACGAGCCTCCCCGTAGTGACCAGTGAGCAATCCGGACTAGTGAGCCAATTATGGTGGTATGAGGTACTATATTCGAGCTGTCGTCCTACACTGATAAGGTGATAGGGGAGCGGTGTAACGAGTGCGTGTAACAGCCCTGACAGCCCTTTGTAGTGACCTCGAGCATACTCTGAATCTGCGGAGAGGCAACGAGCCTTCCCGTAGTAAACAGAGTATAAACTAGGCCTGTATTGATAAGGTGATGGGGGAGCAGTGCAACGAGTGCGTGTAACAGCCCTGACAGCCCTTGCAGTGACCTAGAACCGCATCATCGTATGAGATTAACTAGGAGTAACGACCCTAGACAGGATCCTTGTTTGGGAATGATATAAGGGAGGTACCTTAGTTTTTCAATCCTGATATATAAAAAGGACTAATAATAACTCGATAATCATGCCCATATCACATTGCATGTGCTTGGAAGATGTGGAGCACTTGAGGGACGAAAGCATGCCGCTAACATAAGATGGTGTCGCACGAGGGAGTATGTTGGCGTGGGCATGCATCATTATTGTATCTCATCCTTGCATTAATCACAGTATTTAGGAATGTTTGATTTGCTTGCTTTATCATTACTACTTGACTGAATTGATAACATGTTAACCTTTGCTCTATGATTCCATTGAGTTAATCACTCACTCCCACGTTACGGGACGGTGTTGGCCACACCAACCAGTCCTTATTTTAGTTTCAGATGATGGTGATGCTTGCGAAGCAGAGCTGGACTTTATGATGTTGGGGAGAATTTCTCTTATATGCAGGTTCTGATCGACAGGGTTACAGGGTTACTGATTAAATGCCAATATACTTAGTATTTCGCCTTTTATTTAAACACCCGTGTATATTCTTTTCTTTCCATTTTTGGAGTGTACATGTATTTAGTTAACCTGGTAACATGTTTACACTCTGGAGACTTACAATCAATTATACATTTTATATATTTATCACAGTCTTCCGCTTGTAAAATTTAATTGTCTCTTGAGTATGATATGCTGTTTTAGCTTAATCCACTTCATGTTTTATGCACTAATACAGTCGACATTCATACATCATTGAAAATATTGTATAAGTGATGTTTTGGAACTCGGGAGTAGAGTTTATGCTTGACCCCCGATTTTCAGGATGTTACAAAATGAGAGAGGGTTTAAGGCCTTTTTATAAGCTCAAAATCGACGAAAATAGCCTTAAGGCTAAGGTATACTTAGGTTATAACCAAATCGGCCTTGTTCCGATCCAACGGAGCACTTCTGGAGGTCCTGTCACCGAGCGCGGTCAAACTTAAGCTCTTGGATGTTGGATCCTGATCAAGTTAAGTTTTCAGTTCGATCGAATTTCCAGATCGACCGTAGCGGACCAGTTTCAATTCAGCGGTCACCGAAACTCGATCAAGGCCACAAGTAATTTGGCATGAATGGGCCATCATCCCTGATCCGAGGGTGAATTCGGGTCAAAATTTAACGGTCAGAATGCTTATAAATATCGCACAAGCGACATGACCCAAATTACTTAAAATCTTCAGTTTTCCACACTCTTCACTCCGGACTCAAGGAAATCGTCCCAGAGCATCGTTTGGACGTGATTTTGGTGGTGATTGTCAAGTCTAACTACGTGATCAATATCTTCTAAGTTCATTGCAATCGTACTTCGATGTACGGTCCAGGTCCGATACGAAGTTTCAAAGTGCTTCCATGAGCAACTGCGTTTAGAGCTGGATCCCAAATTTTAGAGTAACATAGCGTTACTAATTTTATAGGTTTTGAATCTACAGATCATATTTAAAGTGATTGTTGTTCATTTCATAGGTAATCTAGGTTAGTACTTAGCAATTCACGTCTAATTTCTAAAGGATTTAATCCTAAGAATTTTTTGACTGAGTTGGTACTCGAGTCTTTGTACGGATTTTTTCAAGTTGTTACAGGCCTAAAGTTTCAATGAATTCCCACAATGGCCTTCTAGGACCCTTATTAGCTTTGGGGCGGACCTACCGCCCCCTAGGCCACCAAATTTGGTGTGTAGGTGCCTCATGGCCTGATGAGAGGCCATGCAAAATTTGAGATCAAATGGATGAACGAATATGGGATTTGATCATAGGGTTCCGTCCTTTAAATGGCCCTGTGGGGTCCATTTCAGTGATTGGAGCGGTTCTGGTGGCCCCGTGACCATGAAACTTATAGGATAGGTGCTCCATGGCCTAATGAGGGCCATGCAAAATTTAGGAATGATCGAATATGGGATTTGGTCGCACGGGTCCAATTTGCGATCGACCGTTACTGTGCCACGATCGGGTCGCATATTTTGTGGATGAGCGTATGACACCTTATTAGACCTTTACCATAAATTTAGAAGAAATCCAACGGCTGAAAAGCTCGAAGTCTCAATTTCATTTACTAGTGCCAGATTTCAACTCTGGCCTTGGGTGGGTTGACCAGTGCTGTAGGAACGGCTCGTATAATTAACTTCTGGGTATCCAATGAGTCCGTGGTTCGCGATGGACCACAAGCCCAGTGAGATTTGTGGTTTCCTAAAGTTTTATAATTTTTCGACCTTCCTGCATCGCGGTATAGCTCGTACGTGTTGATGCTAAGTGTAAATGACCATCTGGCTTGGCGGCCTGCACTTGGTCCTATCACGACCTGTCTAGTCTACTCTAATGGAATAATCCTAGGTTAATTAACTTGTGTTGCCCCACCACGAGTGGTTTAAACGAATGGTCTTGCGGAAAATCTTACGTAAACGCCCAGGACACTGCGCTGGTTGGACGAGACGTTACACACACTCTCCTTACTCCCTCTCTCTATCATCTCTCGATCCAACTTGGTGCCAACTCGACTCGACTTGGTACTTTTGACCAGGTCAGATTCGGTCCAGATCAGTCAAGGCTAGACTTGGACTTGGATCGGATTAAGCATGCTGGACTTGATACCAAGTCGGGTCAAGTTTGGGTCAGGCCTATTTCAAAACTAGATTGAGTCAGGTCAGCCCTAACTAAGTCTGACTGGACTTGATGCCCAACTCTAAGTTGGATGGAGCATAAATAATCCTTTCTTCTTAATAGAAAGTATAAATGTCCATATGGACACATGCTCCGAAGTGTTGTTTGAGGCCTATATGGCGTTTTGATCCAGATCATTTTTTACATCATGTGTTTGGATGCATTTTGCTCTATCTTATCTTCCACACATTTAAACGTTTACTTGGCAAAAGCCAATCCTCAAGTTTACTAAAAAAGCAAAAGCTTGAAATCATGTTGTATTGAAACCTCCTATTAAGGAAGTGCGTCTAAATGGGTTCTAGGTGCTGTTTGGTATCTGGGAATTGGATTTTGACTAAAGAATAAAAATTTAGAATTTTCGGTCGTGAAAATTTTCATCTTGATTAGCTATATTTGGTAGCTAGACATTTAACTCTATAAACTTTAGAATTGCATTTGGCAACCGGTATTTGACACACATGACACATGATGGTCAAATCATTCATCTGGTATTGGTTCACACCTCTTTGATTGTGACATTCATCTGCTGTCACCATAGATGGGTCGCCCTCAAAATTACATAGCCAGGTAAGCTTAGCCACTGATTGTTGGAGATTTGGTGCTTAGAAAATGAAAATTAAAAAAAAAATAAAAACAATGGTTCACATTCAATTGGCAAAAATATTCCTATAAGACAGGTAAACCCATACTGCTGTTGTGATTTCTTGGGTATGGCCCATCACAATGTCCTGGCGGATGACTGGTCCAAATCTCATAGAAGTGTGTAGCATGTACAACAAGATGCAATTTCTTGTGCCCATGCACACATATGCTAAAATCATCTCCCAAGTTGATCCACGAGGATTTCCTGTGCATTTTCCCTCCGGTTCATAGAAATTTGGTTGGAAAAGTGAATAGGAGTTCCAACTTATAAAAATTTGATAATTTTATAATGTAAAAATATAATGATTATAATTTACTTCTTAAAAAATAATAAAATTATAATTTACTTTATATATTCCTTTACAATTATATTTGATGCTTGATTTGCTCACATTTGAATATACATATACTGATTGTTTGTTTATTGGATGGTAAGCTTCACAAATTCTTCTTACAAGCTGCAAGTTTAAAACTTGTTTCGATGCTTGAAAAACTCACATCTTTTTTTTTACACACACACACAACCCACACCCTCACGCTGGTGGAATTTCACCACCTATGGGTACTCAAACCCTTGATCGGGAGTTGAAACTCCCGAGAGTCTACCACCAGGGCAAGAGTACGGACCACTTGAAAAACCCACTTGAGAAATAGATTTTCATTTCTAAATTTTCAATCTCCATCTCCACGTGTTCTATTTGGGTGTGTGGACAAGGTTATCCATGGATATTATTGTCTTGCATGAATCATGATGCCATCTCTTGAACAATCTTTTTCTTACAAGTTTTGAAAAATATAAGTAAAAATTATTTCAATTATTATTATTATTATTTTTATGTATAGAGAAATACATATATATACATTGACAGAAAAAGTTGTGTATAAGAATCCGTTAAGATGTTGGTTCTAAGATATGAACAATGTTGAGTAGAATATAATTCATATAGTATTGGGTGGAATTATGAATAGGGATGTCACTCTAACAACATATTATTTAATTATTTGGAAAAAGGTTGTCCAAACTGACAAGCTTGCTCAAGACTAGCAAGATTGCTAAAGGCATTTTAGGTCATTTGGCAGGGCGAATCTTCATCTTTATAAGATTTAGATAGCCGAAGGAATTTTAGAATCCTCATCTTTATAAGATTCGAAGTGTACAACGACCCAAGAAAATTTCTCTTTATAGGCTCTATGATATAAAATGATAATTGGAAATTGGAAAAACCAATCCTATTTAAATCCCACGGACCCATTGTTACTTATGGATAAAGAAACATGTAGTTACAACAATTTTCAGTTATAACTAAGATGTGAGGTTTTAAATAAATTTGCATTTTTGTAGCTATCTCTCTAACTGTTACAAAGGTAGTTACCGAGGAGATGAAGGAATATTAACAGGGAACCATTGTTAATGTGGGTGTGTATTTTTAGCTGTACCTTTCAATAGGTGGGCCATCTTTTGAATGGGTCACAAGTCATGGGGCTCAAATGGCAATCACACGGACCAATATACGTTTTGTAACTGAGTTGGTTGACACAAGCCATGGACCAGGAAGCTATTTGTGGCCCACAGAGATGCTTGTGGGAAATCCACTCTGTCCATTAGTTTCTCAACCTTATAATTGCATGGGACTCCAAAAATCAAGAAGATCCAAAGCTCATGTGGGCCACACATAACAGGAAACAATGACAATGGAAATGCCAACCGTTGAAAACTTTTTAGAGCCCATCATGATGCTTATATGCTATCCAAACCGTTCATAATGTTATTGACACTGCGATAAATAATATTCCCAGATATCATCTGATTCAAAACTTCTGTGGCCCCAATGCTAGAAGTTTAATCCACGCCGTTTCCTGACGTGTGGATCAAATGAGGTTCGGATCTGCTTGATTTTTGGAGTAGTTTCCTATTATGAGGTTGAGAAACTAATAGACTGAGTGGATTTATCACGGACACCTCTGTAGGCTCCACATAGCTTCCGACCGCAGGAACTTCATGTGTCCGGGGGCACAGGCAATCCCCGTCCACAAGATGGACATGACGCATAGCTCTCAATAGCCTACTGATTGGTTGGTCAGGATTGATCCACGTGTTCAGTGTTATCTTACAAATCGCAGAGGGGGCGCGGATTGGGTGCTACCCTCACCACGACCTGGCTAGAAACGGACGGTCCTGTGAGGGGAATCTGTCGGGTCCACCGTGAGGTATATGTTTTATCCATGCAGTCCATCCATTTTGATAGATCATTTCAGAGCAATAGGCCAAAAATGAGGCAGGTTGAATTCTCAAGTAGACCACACCACAGGAAGAAGTGAGGATTGAAGTTCAATAATTTTTTAAAAATCCTTTATATACCAACTTAAAGTCGAATTTAATACCAAGTCGAGCTGACTCCAGTTATGTCTAACTTAGACTCGACTTCTAAGCCCTCAAAATGCCTCTCAACTTGATTTGAACAGTGTTTAAGCGAGTTACTTAGCTTAAGCGGCTTGTGTACAACTCTACCTGTGTTAGTGTGTAAGACCTTGGTCATTCATCAAGCGGGCTTACTGTGAACATGATTTTCAGGTCCACTCAATAAATGGGTCATGCTTATATGAGAAAATAGACGGTTAGAAGAAAATAACCAAACCGCCTAATTTAACGTTGTAGCCCAGATGATGAGTAGAGAGGCCAGTTCACACCTCACTGTTAGCCATCCCCATCAGGGAGTAGGGAGTCCATACCAAGACCTCAATGTTGAAACGAGGTATCTTTCACTCACAAATCTCACGCTAACTTGACCAATATTAGCCATTTGATCAATGGCCTTTTGTATGAACGGTCAAGAAAAATTACACAATATGGGTCCGATCAACAATTTAGTCCATCTATTTATTAGGGGCCACCATGGCTTGCTTACGATTCTAAAGAATCATATTCATTACGAAATCCTAACCATCCAATCCATGAATTAGAAAAAAGGACGGCTATCAAGAAAAGCCCAAATCGGGGATGGATTGGACCATCTGATATGTGCAATTTTTGCATGATATTCAAATTGATCTACAATCACTGCAGCTTAGTACTATGATAGCACTGTAGCATTTCTCTTTAAAAACAAATCCACTCAAAATCTACCATCTTAAAGAGAGCGGATTAGCTTACCCTAACCGTGTGGGACCCACCTTGATGTATTTGTTGTATATCCACACCGTTCATCTGTTTTTTCATCTCATTTTAGACGTTATCCCAAACCTTAAGAAGATCCAACTGTCAGCTGGACAATAAAACTAGAAACAGTGATGAATGACCATTAAAAACCTTTTTGTGGGCCACCAAAGTTTTGGATCAATATGATATTTGTATTCCACTTCATCCAGGTTATATTGACATTATAAACAGCTTGGATGGAAAATAAAAATTACAAAAACCTTACGATGGCTCCTTTGGAATTTTTAATGGTGATGACTCAAACAACACTGTTTCCTGTGGTGTGGTCCTCTTGAGATTTTAATCTGCTTATTTTTTAGGACCACATCCTAAAATGGGTTGTAGAGACGGATGGACGGAGTGAATATACAGCACATCATCAAGATGAGCCCCATGGTAAGGGTAACACCTAATCCACTCCCACTCTTAAAAACTCCCATAACATCCGATGCCACACGAGGAAAGTAAGAAACCATACGAAGTACCAAATCAATCTTAGATCCTTAGAAATAACCATCAACATCTCTCTCATAATGACATGTGTGTATGCTGATCTGAACTGTTCATCCACTAAAAGATCCATAAGTGGACCACAGGCTCAAAATCATGCTCATCAGAAAATCCCAATCATGTAAAAATAGCATGTCCTGGATTCTTGGTCCACTGCAATTTTTCGTCCCATGATCAATTCATCTTCAGCCCAAAAAAAAGAATGAACGGTTCTAATCAGTTGGAACCAGATGAAGTTGATGTCTCCTCATTCATAATAATGCAAATAAAGCTCGCATCTTTATAGATACATCTACCTCCAACCATTACAAAGAAAAGAGAAGAAGGGTCCCACCTATAGTCTTGTAGTGTTCTCCTACTTCTCTTTGAGTGTACATCTAGCTACGTTCGATGGCCATTGAAATTACTTGTGGTTGGATGAATATTCTGATATTAGTTTTGGTAGCAATCTCTATTCTACATAGCAATGCAAGAACCCAATCTAAAGATGAATACTTGGAATTGAGAAGACATCTCAAGCTCCTCAACAAACCTGCTGTAAAGAGCATTCAGGTCAGTCTCTTAACACCTACTAACATGTGATCAAGTGCACCAATGTAGTGTAGTCCAATTTTCAATGGTCCAGATCATTCATCTAGTGTTGTGTTTTTCTTGAAGAATCTCGATTAGCAATTTAATTAAATGGAAATGATCATGTAATTGTAGATGCATGGTAATCACCTTGTGTTTGAGTAGGTGGGGCCTTTCACAGGGACCCATTTTCAATCATGCATAAAACCTATGTAATTAAGTGGTATGGTCCACTTGAGTCTTAAAAGATGTCCTTTATCACGCGATATGGTGGACACTACATTCCATCTAAAAGTTCCTATGGTGGGGGCCACCCATCCCAACGTCCCTATTGTTTCCCTTTAGTGGGGTAGGTACGCCATGACTGTTGTAGGTTGGATATTGGGGGAGTTTTTCTCTCTTTACACTCTTAGAGAAGCTTTGATGAAATTGTCGTGTTGTATGTTAGATTCGGGAGTCTTCCTCTCCTTACACACCCTTGGAAAAGCTCTAATGGGATTGCCGCTTATGTGATGGTGTTGAACCGGAGACCAATCCTGATTTATAATGATTTATAATGCGAAGGTGGAGTAATTTGAAACGCATCAAAACTCCTCTCTTTAATGACTCCACACAAATTGTAATCCCAATTCTACTTTAATAATGTGTTATAGTGTTAGCATTCCACTCCTAAGTGAATTTTTAGATGTATCTCAATATTGTAGGAGCCCACTCGTACACCCAATCATATTATCCAAACCCTTAGGACAATTTAGACGGTTGATTAATAAGGCCCACCTTATAGAGTTCTTATTGGGTCCACTTGACTTCTTGTGGGGATGGGTTGGATAGCAGCCCCACATCACTATGGGTCCCTCAAGATATGCTGATTGCCGTACATTGGGACATACATGATTATCATCCCTTATTCAACTTTGTTAGTGGGAATTTTCAATTAGAGATATCTTTGCAGAATCATACATCTAGTTGGGCCCAACACATGAATGGTCTGAATCATTGTAAATTGGGTGGGCCATGTGTAAGCTTTGACATTTTAAAACCATTATCATCACCATCACTATCACCACCATCATCATCATCATGATAATCATAATGCTGCATCATTGATATCATTAGAATGTTTTAGAATAATGATGGTTTAAAGCTTTTTACAGACTGAATATGGAGATTTCTTTGACTGTGTGGACATGTATAAACAACCAGCTTTTGATCATCCATTACTCAAGAATCACAAAATCCAGGTCAGTGTTTCTTTCTTCTACTTGATCATGAATGGGCCATACACCAAAAATTGCAGTGGACAATCCTAGCCATTTAAAAATTAGTACACGGCATCTATATGTCAGCTTATGAGAGTTGGGTCATTGTGATTTTTGGTCCATGGCCCATTCATGGAATTTTATGATAAATGAACGGTTCAGATCACCATAGAAGGATGATAATTTCATCCCTCCCATGTGCACTAGATCTCATTATATAATATTAATGCACAAAAGTTCAGCCCCTCAGTTTAGCTTGTCAGATGTCATCATCACCATTGATATGAGGCCTAAAGGGCCCATGCTTTAGTGATCCAAGCCATTGAGCTTGTTGCTTCCATCATGATTGACGGTGCTCAAAGAATGTCGTGAATTGGACATTCCGAATGTTTCTATGGTTGGCATGCAAATCGATCAAATTTGGACGCCTGGACCATCTGAAGCATTGATCTGGACCGTCCATGTGGTCCCACCTTCTCCCAAACGGTCACAGCGCATAAATTGCATAGATCTGAATGATGCTAACAATCTGATCTTTATAACAACACCTTATTGAGGCCACTGATATGGCTTGGATTTCCATATAAAAGTAGTTCCAACAAGACATGGACAATCCAAGTTGAGGCCCACTGGATGGACGCTCCAGATTATACATTTTGCAGGTTTTTGATCAAATGATCGCCAGATCTTTGGTTTTCATCCTAAGTCTGTAGTAGATGCACACCCTCTGCCGGTCTGCATCCAAAATCCTGCATGATACATCTCACAGGTGGGCCACACCAAATGGAACAATTGAGGGTAATTGTGGAGGCTGATGCCCACCATAGAAACTTCTAGATGGAATCACCGTATTGTGTATATGTCATCCAACCCGTTCATCGGGTCAGCCCCACTAGGATGAAGGGGTAAAACAAAACACAAGCCATTCAAAAACTCAGGTGGGCCACAACAAGTGAATATATAGGTTTTAAGTGTGATTGCAAATTGCTGCCTGTGTTGTGTCCCACCTGAGTTTTAGATCGTGATGATTATTGGGATGAACAGTGAACATAAGGATTCCCACCAGATGCACGGTTTGGATTCAATAATCACATCGAAGGTGTTAACTACGGTGCTAATGAAATCGTGCCATTTATAGTAAATATACATGTCATGATATTTCCATAATCATTTGGTAACATTTGAAAACTGTAACATACTAATACTATACAGATGAATCCCACTTCCTATCCAAAAGGGATGGAAAATCAAGACCATTCAAAATATAGAGATTGGGCTCAAGGATGGTGGGTGCCCACTTGGGACAGTACCTATTCGAAGGACGAAAATGCAAGATATATTGAGAGCTAAATCTCTATCTGATTTTGGTAGAAAAAATGTGGAAAATGTGTCCCATCTCCACACCCAGGTGGTTGGTCATCATGTAAGTATCTAATTTTAGTTACTCTATTTTGGTCTGATATTGTTTTTCCTCTTAAAGGCATTTATGCAGACAAGTGGTGGGTCGCTTGCTTGATCTGTGCCATTGATCAGGATCCAAGAGGTGGCATTTTCAATTAGTGCTCTTCGTTTGATTGGGACACTTGGATGGTTCAGCTGATCGATCTGTGCCGTCCATTAGGTTTATAATATATTTCATGGACCACCATTTAGAGCTACATTATAAGGACAATTCTAACCACCCAAATAATAGCCCAATAAAAAGGATGGTTAACACCATTCATGGAAAAATAGGCCAAACCTACAATGCCTTGGAAAATGGATGGCCATAAAAAAGAGAAGTTGATCTCATTGATAGAACAGGTCATCTGATGACTGTGATTTTTACGTTGATGCCCACAAAATTTATTCTAAACCTAATAGATGGCACAGATCGATCTGATGGAATGTCCCAAAGTCGCCATGCTGCTAGGAGAGCTATAAATTACAGTGCCCTGACCATGAGAGCACTGGCTCATTTCTCATTAGAAGAAAAATAAATAAATAAATAAATAAAATCAGGTGTATGTATATGATACTAATATTGTCTTATTTTTGTAAGTGTGCTCTTGCAACATCTGAAGGTCAGGTGTATGGGACTGGAGTGAGTATGAATTTGTGGGGCCCAATGATTCCAGATGAAAGGCAATTCAGCTTGGCCCAGTTATGGGTTCTCAATGGCCCACAGGATCAGCTCAATACAATAGAGGTTGGATGGAGTGTAAGTCACCATATCTACACTATATGAGAAAGATGAAATTGTAATTTATCTTATTAGATTTTTTTATTTTTTAGGCCCGTAACATCGTGTCTAAAGATATCCATGCCTCCCTTTATATATATATATATATATATATATATATATATATATATATATATATATATATATATGTGTGTGTGTGTGTGTGTGTGTGTGTGTGTGTGTGGGAAAAGGTATTATGCGCTTGAGTTGATGGGACCATCCCAGGAGGATGAGCTATGTAGGCTCCATCGTGATGCGTTTCGAACATCTACCCCATCAATCAGATGCACCATTCCATCGTGGGCTTTCTCAAAAATTAAGTAAATCCGTGACTTGTGTGAGCCACACCACATACAGAAGTGGAGAGGGGCCGTGCACCATTAAAACATACATAATCATTTTTTGAGCCCACCGAGATGTGGTTTGCAAATCCAGCCCATCCATTATGTGTGTCCCACTTGGATGAGGGTTTAGACAAAGTTTCAGATGCATGAAAATTTCAAGTGGACCCCACCAAGTGCTTTTATATGTTTTAACGGTGTCTTCACATAATTTTAGATGGTATGGCCCACTTAAGTTCCATATACGGTTAATTTTTGGGATATCCCATAATTTAAAGGGGACCCATCAAATGCATGGTGTTGATGATCAACACGCATCACGGTGGGGCCCACACAGCTCAACCTCACGGGAGCTCATCGTGAGGTCGAGCGCATAGTACCTTTTCCCCACACACACACACACACACACACACACACATATATATATATATACACACACACACACACACATATATATATATATATATATATATATATATATATATATATATATATATATATATATATATATATATATATGAAAATGGTATTATGAGGTTGACCTGTGTGGGGCTCACCATGATGTGTGTCGAAAATCAACATTATGCATTTGATGAGTCACCTATCGTTCGTGGGATATCTCAAAAATCAGTAGGACATTGAACTCAAGTGTGCTATATCAAAACCATGTGAAGACATGCCTAAAACTTATAAAAGTATTCGGTGGAGCCCATTAGGGTTTTAGATGCGGCTGAAACTTGGTTGAACTCTCATCCAAGTAGGACACACAATTGATAGTCTAGATTTGTGAATCACATCTTGGTGGGGCTAATAAATGATTATGACTGTTTTAATCGGAAGATAATCCCTCTCAATTGTTATATGTGGTGTCACCCACCCAAGTCATAGATTGACTTGATTTTTAAGCCAGTGGCCCACCATCGAATGGTGTATCTGATGGGGTAGATGTTATATATATATATATATGGCCTGTTTGGTTGCACTAGATATCATGAACTTTCATGATATTTTGCACCAAGTCAACCGATTATTTATGAAATATCATGTTATTTTCTCCAACCACATGTACCCTAATTTATTTAGAAACCTTCCGAATACATGTTTCTGGTATAGGTCTGAATCACGTATCATGCATGATGGGCACACCTAATGTACAAACCAGATCTTGGTAGGTAGTGGGCCTTAGGCTCAGGACATTTGTAATTATAATGAATTGGGTTTAGGTCTGAATTGTGTCCCATTAATGAAAATGGGTTCAAGACAGGTCAGTGGGCTCTAAGACATTGCCCAAGTCCAACCCATTGATAACCCTGACATTACCCATTGAAACTTTTGAGTTTTCTAGGTTCTGATCCGGTCCATTGAGACTACCTCGTTGATGTGTTTGGGTTCTGGGAAAGCTTTTCTTATAAATTGGATTATTTTATTTATTTATTGTCTTGGATGATGAAAATAGTGATTAATAGCTTTTATCTTTTTCAAAAGTATGTCGAATGGATTGGAATTTATTTTCTGATTTACTGACTAAACTAATGGTGTGGCCCTTACCATGGGCCCACTTTGATGTATATATTGTATATCCACGCCGTCCATTTGTTTTTCTAGATCATTTCAGTGCATGAGCCCAAAAATGAAGTGGATCCCAATCTCAGGTGAACCATAAAATAAGAAACCGTGGTGGATGAATGTTCCACCAGTAAAAAATTTCCAGGGCTTACCGAAATGTTTATTTGCCATCCAACCCGTTGATAAGGTCAAAAATATGTGGATGAAGGGACAACAGGAAATATTAGCTCGATCCACAACTTTCTGGCTCACAAAAAGGTTTTAATGGTCAATCACCACTGTTTCCTATCATGTGGTCCACCTGAGATTTGAATCAACTCCATTTTTGTGGTCATGAACTAAAATGACTTGGCAAAACTGATGGACAGTTTGGATATACAATACATACATCAAAGTGGGGCCCAAGGTAAGGGCTGTACCTAATCCGCTCCCACATATGTATGGTTCCGAGACGAAGCATCCGCCGGAACCCCACCAACTTTAAACTTAGCTGTTTAGATGATCTTAGCCACTGATTTGATGATTTTTGTTGATTAGAAATGGACAAAAAAGTCAAGCCAATGGTTTGTATTCAATTGGCAAAAGTTATCCATTAAAGGGCTACGATCATCTCAAATGTTGCAATTTCGTGGTACGGCTCCACGGCTGAAGTCCCAACGGATGAGTTGTACTGATATCATACACTTGTGCCATGTGTGGCAAAGGAGAGAGAAAGAATGCTCTTGATAACTGATTTAGATGATGGTTGCGCATTTTTTTACGAGACACATCTAAACACTACCTTCCGCATGCATCCCAGCGTGCCGTGGAGATTACACCTAAGCTGTCCGAAAGGTGGACCCCACCATATACATCATTGGGCCCAAAATCCGTACAATTTATAAGATGGGCTAAATGATACAAACGATGGAAGACTGACGGTCCGATTCAAACCTTAAATGTGTGTTTAACCCGATCAGTGGATCAGTTTGGTTTTTGCCTTACGGAATTTTCATGTGGGGTTCACCTTTTTGATGGCTCAGATGCCATATTTTTAAATCATATTTGAATGTTGCAGAAGGTGGACGATAATTAACCGTCCAACGATTTGTACGTGATAGTTGCTTTTCTAGTTCGTGATCTCCGAGCCTTTAAATTTCCTCAGGAAGATCCGGGTCTCTTCGGCGACGCGTTTCCTCGGTTGTTTATTTACTGGACAGTAAGCTTCACACTCCTCTTACCTGCCAACCGTTGATCAAATGATCGGTACTGTCCAATTAATGGGCCGCCTCTTGAAGTGGCCATAGAAGAAAATTCGTGCCTACGCGTCTCCATTAAACGGTGGAATTACTTTTTAATTTGATACCCTAGCAGAGCATGGCTATCCATATGCATGCATTCAACCACTTCATTCGTGGCATACACGTACCCAATGCGAGCCGTTTGGTTGGCGACCCAGCACCAACCAGCTAGCTTTGTCAAAGCTGTATGGGCCGTCATGATGTATGTATTTTATCTACGCCGTCCATCCATTTTGCCAACTCATTTTTGGTTATAATCCCAAAATTGAGTTATATCTAAAGCTCAAGTGGACCACACCACACAAAACAGTAGGGATAATGACCTTCACTGACGCAGGGATGAACGTGATGAGGTCGATCACCGTCTTCCTCAAGGATAACTACTCCGAATCCACGGAGCTTCTCTAGACTCCTCACAGAGACTTCTCGAATCCACGAGGAAAGAAAGCAGGAAGATAGAAATAAATTCTAATAAATTCAAAATTAATTGATGATTTTTCCAAAATCGAGTTCACAACCCTTTAAATAAGGGAACCAAGCAATAAGAAAGAAATCAGACTCAAACTACAACTAAAACTCGTAGAATTCGCAACTTACTATAAATAGTAAACTTACTATTTATAGACAGTCATGATGTCTACTAGTGCGCAAGGTTTTCGGCCAAAAATAGTAAGTGTCCTATTTGGCTTTACCAAACCGTTCTCCTAATTATCCTAAGCACTTTTCATGTTGGACACAACTCCTAAAGCCCAACGGATGAAAAGTTATACTCAAACTAAAACTTACTATTTATAGTAAAAACAAAATTAAAACGAGGAAACGACCGTCGATCAGGGGGTTTCTCGCAAATTCGGGCTGCGCAACCCGGCATAGCAGGGTTGGTTGGCTAAAGTAGCTCGTTCTACCCCAAAATCATATATTTTACGTCGGATAACTCATTCCGGATTGTGAGATACGCCCGATCTAAGGTCAGATGGTCCGGATCACTTCTGTCGCCGACCGTGCCTTTTCTGATCCATCTTGGCCATGAAATTGTCCACGACCCGCTCTACATCAGTTCCCTCCACTTGAAAAGAACTCGTCCTTGAGTTCTCCTCCTGCGCTGGTTCATGATACTCGGTCAGGTCCGCAATGTTGAAAGTCCATGAGATCACCATGTCATCTGGAAGATCAACAACATAAGCATTGTCATTGATCTTTTGGATGATCGGTACCGGTCCAATCTTCTTATTCTTCAGCTTGTTGTACATCCCGGTCGGAAATCTTTCTTTTCACAAATGGACCATTACCTGGTCGCCCACCTTGAATACCTTTTGTCGACGATGCTTGTCCGCTTGTTCCTTATACTTTTCGTTCGAGGCATGTAGCTTAGTCTGCACCTCCGCATGAATACCCATGATCCTGTCTGCCATATGTTCTGCTGCAATACTCATGCCTGGGAGCTTGGACAGAGGGACCAAGTCTAGTGTGTGGCAAGGTACTCGTCCGTAAATAACCTGGAACGGAGATTTTCCTGTCGAGCGGTTCACCATGTTATTGAATGCAAACTCCGCTTGAGACAAGGCCAACTCCCACTGCTTCGGTTTCTCTCCTGAAATACATCGAAGGAGGTTTCCCAAAGTGCGATTCACAACTTCGGTCTGCCCATCAGTCTGTGGGTGGTAAGCACTGCTGAATTGAAGTCGTGTATCGAATCGAGTCCACAAAGTCCGCCAAAAGTGGCTAATGAACTTCGTGTCACGATCAGAAGTAATGGTTTTAGGGACCCCGTGTAGCCGTACGACCTCCATGAAGAATAAATTTGCCACATGTGTTGCATCAAGGGTCTTCTTGCATGGGATAAAGTGCGCCATCTTGGAGAAACGATCGACCACTACGAACACCGAATCCATGCCGCCTTGTGTTCGTGGAAGACCAAGCACGAAGTCCATTGATAAATCCTCCCAAGGACCGTCAGGCACAGGTAACGGGGTGTAGAGGCCCGTATTATGAGATTGTCCCTTAGAGGTCTGACAAATATGACAACGTTGTACGGCTCTTCCCACATCACGTACTAATTGCGGCCAGTAATACCACTCTTCCACAAGAGCTCGCGTCTTGTCCCGCCCAAGGTGTCCACCGAGGCCACCTCCATGTAGTTCCTGAATAATCTGCTTCCTTAGAGAACTTTGAGGGATGCACAATCGATTCCCTTTGAAGAGAAAACCACCCTGTATATGAAAGTCACTGGGGTGACCTTCTTGGCACTTCAACTAAGAATCGTTAAAGTCTTCATCCTCGGCATATAGCTACTTGAGACAGTCAAAGCCGACCACCTCATTGCTCACCGTAACAAGTAGTGACGCACGACGGCTAAGTGCATCAGCCACCTTATTCTGCTGGCCTGACTTATGCTTCAGAACAAACGTAAATTTCTGTAAAAACGCAACCCATTTAGCATGCACACGATTCACGTTAGTCTGACTATTAATAAACTTTAATGCCTGATGGTCGATGTACAGAACAAACTCCCTTTGAATCAGATAATGCCGCCAATGTCGCAGCGCCTGAACAACTGCGTACAACTCAAGCTCGTAAGTCGACCACTTCTTTCGGGCTTCACTGAGCTTCTCGCTATAGAAGGCTACCGGTCTGCCTTCCTGTGATAATACTCCTCCTATTCCGACATATGAAGCGTCACACTCCACCTCAAATAATTTATCAAAATTGGAAAGCACCAAGACCGGTGTTGTAGACAAACGATGCTTGATCTCATGAAAGCTCTTGTCAGCTTTATCGGTCCACTGGAACGACCCTTTTTTCATGCAGTCTGTTATTGGAGGACTATGGTGCTAAAATCTCGCACAAATCGACGATAGAAAGTTGCCAATCTGTGAAAACTCTTCACCTCATGAATGTTTGTCGGGATCGGCCATTCCCTAATAGCTCGCACCTTTTCATCGTCCACCCGAATTCATGTGGACATTACAACAAATCTTAAAAACAACAGGCTGTCAGTTAAAAAGCTACACTTTTTCAAGTTGAGGTACAACTTGTTATCTTGTAGGACCTGCAGCACCTGCCTGAGATGTTTCTTATGCTCCGCTTCATCCGGACTATATATCAATATGTCATCAAAATATACTACCACAAATCGGCCAGTGAACGGTTTTAGAACTTGATTCATCAAACGCATAAAAGTACTTGGTGCGTTCGATAGGCCGAAAGGCATGACCAGCCACTCATACAACCCTTCCTTTGTCTTGAATGTCGTTTTCCATTCATCGCCGGGTCGAATACGAATCTGATGGTACCCGCTCTTTAGATCGAGTTTAGAGAACACTTTAGCCCCTCCTAACATATCGAGCATGTCGTCCAACCGTGGTATTGAAAATCGATATTTAATAGTAATTTTGTTAATTGCTCGGTTGTCGACACACATGCGCCAGCTTCCATCTTTTTTTGGCATTAATAATGTTGGTACAGCACATGGGCTCATGCTCTCTCTCAATAGACCCTTACGGATCAATTCCTCCACTTGCCCCTGAAGTATCTCACACTCCTTCGGACTCATCCGATAATGAGGGCGATTGGGCAGGCTAGCCCCATGGACGAGGTCTATGTGATGTTGGATGTCTCTCATGGGGGGCAATCCATCAGGTAAATCTTCAGGCCAGACTTCTTTGAATTCGTTTAGTAACAGTCTTAAGCTTGGAGGGATGTTTGAGGGTTCCTCTTTCTCGCCCTTCACCACTACGACATATACCTCGCTGGTTTCCTTGGACTCCTCCATGAAATCCCGAATGGTCAAGAGAGAACTCCCCTCCACTTTAGAGGCTTCAGGGTGGTTCTCTGGTGCCATAGGGGCAAGGATTATTTTTCAACTATCCTTGACGAATATGTATACATTGTCTCGCCCCCGATGGGTCGCATCACGGTCCGACTGCCAGGGTCGACCGAGTAGCATATGACAGACTTTTATGTTAACCACGTCACAAAGTATCTGATCCTTATAATGTTTACCAATTGAAAACGAGATAGTGCATTGTTCAGTTACCTTGGTCTCGTTCGTTTTTTTTATCCAGCCAATTGAGTACGGGTAAGGATGTTTCGTCGTTGGTAGCTGCAACTTATCCACCATCACTCTTGAGACGATGTTCTCGCTACTACCACTGTCTATGATCACATCACAGACCTTTCCGTTGACAGTGCACCGAGTACGAAATATATTGTGCCGCTGTGGATGTAATTCCTTTCGTGGGGTATACAGTAGTCGCCTCACAACGAGAGATTCGCCACGATCCTCGCCTGTCACTTCATCGCCGCCTGCTATTTCTTCAGTGGTTTGTTCATATTCATCAAAGCCATGATCTTCTTCTGCGGCCTCATCTTCAGTGCCCCCTTCGTTTATAGTCAAGTGTGTGCCGGACGTTGAGGATAAGTGTTTGATAAGTGGCCTGGTTGGCTACAGCGGTAACAACTGGTCGGCCTTGACCGAGCATAAGGATTCGGAATCCTACTTGGGCCCGCTGTTGTGGGTGCTGCCCGTTGAGGTTTAGATGGTCCGCTCCCAGTATCACGGTTCGCGGGTGGAGGAGGTTGAGGACGTTCTCCTACCGGATCTTTTCCTCGAGCCAGCACTGGATCCTGTGTGGGACCTGTCATAGGGGGTCGATTTGAAGGATAGGGACGAGCAGGAGCTCTTGCAAGATGTGTTTCTGCCCTTCCTGTCAATTGAACTGCTTCATCTACGATCCCGACTGGGTACATCTGAACTCGATCCTAAATTACCGGTCGCAACCCACCTATAAATCGTGCCACTTTCTGTGACTCAGATTCTGACAAATCGTTTCGTGTAGCCAACCGCTGAAATTCTTCAGTGTAATATGTAACAGTTCGATTTTCTTGTCGGTAATTCTGGTATTTCTGGAATAATATTTGCTCATAATCACTGGGGAGAAATCGTGAACGAAGAAGACGTCTCATCCGAGGCCATGATGCGATGGGCGCTTTGTTCTGGCGGGCTCGTGAGAGTTGCAATTGTTCCCACCATGCAGAAGTACCAGATTTTAATTTAAACGCTACCAACTTCACCCTTTTATGATCTGACACATCCATATAATCGAAATATCACTCTACTTCGGCTAGCCAATCGAGAAAATCTTCGATACGTAATAAACCGTTAAAACTAGGAAGTTCAGCCTTACCTCGATAGTCTCTTTCAGCACGATCTAGACGATCGCCTCCATGGATTGGTCGTCGATTAAAACCCTCATTAATGTCCTTGTCGCTGGAACTAAAATCATCTGGTGTAGCCCTACGATTTACCACTGGTAGTGCTCTGCGATAATCAGGGTCACGTCGTACAGCAACCACGAGTGGTGGGGCGACCATAGGTGGTGGAGCACCGCCTAGGGCTCAGGGCGGAAGTAGCGCATCCGCAAGACGGTCAAGGGTTGCCTGCAGCCCTTGCATGGTCAACTGACTCTCCCGATGGAAAGCTTCCATTCTTTCCGAAAGATAACGAATCCCTAGATCACCGTCCACAGGATTTTGATTCATACCTTCGTTGTTTGCCATCGGCCCGAGGGAAAACCTCGCTCTGATACCAAATTGACGCAGGGATGAACGTGATGAGGTCGATCACCGTCTTCCTCAAGGATAACTACTCCGAATCCACGGAGCTTCTCTGGACTCCTCACAGAGACTTCTCGAATCCACAAGGAAAGAAAGCAGGAAGATAGAAATAAATTCTAATAAATTCGAAATTAATTGATGATTTTTTCAAAATCGAGTTCACAACCCTTTAAATAAGGGAACCAAGCAATAAGAAAGAAATCAGACTCAAACTACAACTAAAACTCATAGAATTCGCAACTTACTATTTATAGACGGTCATGATGTCTACTAGTGCGCAAGGTTTTCGGCCAAAAATAGTAAGTGTCCTATTTGGCTTCACCAAACCGTTCTCCTAATTATCCTAAGCACTTTTCATGTTGGACACAACTCCTAAAGCCCAACGGATGAAAAGTTATACTCAAACTAAAACTTACTATTTATAGTAAAAACAAAATTAAAATGAGGAAACGACCGTCGATCAGGGGTTTCTCGCAAATCCGGGCTACGCAACCCGGTGTAGCAGGGTTGGTTGGCTAAAGTAGCTCGTTCTACCCCAAAATCATATATTTTACGTCGGATAACTCATTCCGGATTGTGAGATACGCCCGATCTATGTTCTGATGGTCCGGATCACTTCTGTCGCCGACCGTGCCTTTTCTGATCCATCTTGGCCATGAAAGTGTCCGCGACCCGCTCTACATCATTCACTGTGGAAATCATCCTAAGGTCCTTCAACTTGTTCATATCACACGGACCTGGATGAAAAGAAAACACAAATATCAGCTTGATCCAAAGCTCCTGTGTCCTTATGTCCTTATGGAAATTTTCAACGGTAAGCATTCAATCTCCACTGTTTTCTGTGGCGTGGTCCATTTGAGCTTTGGGTATGCTTTGATTTTGGATTCATGCCATAAAAATGAGCTGGAAACTGGATGGACTGCGTGGATAAAACAGATACATCATGGTGGAGCCCACCGGACTTGACATCAGCTAGCTGGCTGATGTTGGGGTCATCAAGGCAAACCGTGTCCCTGCAAAACCGTCCAAATGGGGCCTACATGAACCAAGAAATACAAAAGATGATCTTAACCATCAGATTGGTGGCTGTCAAGTCTAGCGTTAAAATGGAAGACTTGGTCGATTTGATGTTGGAACTGCCCTGTCAATTTAATTTTAGATCGTGACCCATCTATACCGTGTCCCTTGATTTGGACGGTTCAGATCTTCATTCTCTTCTATTAATAAAGCACTTTACTGACATGGATGTACACTTGTACTAACAGGCAGATGGATACCAGAAAACAGGGTGCCACAATACATTGTGCCTTGGTTTCATACAAGTTAGCAGAGACGTACCCATTGGCGCTATCATAAAACCAACTTCTACCTACAACGGAGCTCAGATGGAAGTGCCACTTCTAGTATTCAAGGTTTCTCTCATCTTTCTTTTCTCTCAGTCATAGGGCTGGGCTGGCCCACTTGGACTGAAAATTAGGCCCATTTCCCAGGCCCAGACTAAAATTCGAGTTGTGTTATGTCTAAGAGCCTGTTGGCCTAGGTCAATCTAGCCCGTTTAGGGCACCAAGGGTGTTTTTGTCAACCTGGTGAACGTCCCAGATCGTCTACAAAAGTGGGTTGATTATCGGGCTTGGGCCATGTATAGTAATTATGGGCTGTGCTCAGGCTGAGATTTTTTTTTCCTTTACTGTCTGGGATTGGACAGTCCTTAGCCAGGCCCAAATCCGGCCCATTTATCTGCCCTAATATAATTAAGGGCTGTAGCTGAGCTGGGAATGCAACTCATTTTCTGGTTCACATCATTTTGGGCCATGTTTGGGCTGGACCTAGAATTTTCAGGCCCTATTAATAATCAAGTGGGCCCAGTATGGTTACTACCATATTCTTGATCTGTGTGGGGACATGCATGATGCTTATGTGGAATCTAAACCGTGAATCTGGTGTGCCTCCCTGTGTTCACCATATATTTTAAGAATTATGCTAATCCAAGACTCAGGTGGGACACACCATAGGAAGGAATGTACAACCACGCACAGAATCTATACATTCACTTGTTGTGGCTGACCTAAGTTCTGCAATGGCCGTAGTTTCCATGTGTTTTTCCATCCCCGGGCGGTCACACCTGATGAATGGGTTAGATGAGATATAAAGAACATAGTGGACCATGCACTTTTCTATGGTGTGAGCAATCTTAATCTATATATTGTGGAATTGACAAATCATTTATACATTAATAATAGAGATTTTATATTCAAATCTTACGGGCATACCTTAATTTACCAATGCAGGGATTTGTCGAGAATGGATCTTGGTTTTTATATATATATATATATATATATATATATATATATATATATATAAAAGAGGGTTGAAGAAGCTTACTTATCACACTTCTCTCTTATAATAAGTTTTTATATTTAGCTTAATAATCATGTATGGGGATACAATTTAAGTGTCCACCCGGTACTTATTTGTAATTATCACAATTGCAGTGGGGTCCACTGAATCGCTTAATTTGAATAATTCAACTTTCAAATTTAAACACCTGGCCCACGTAACAAGAGTCTTATAGGCACCGCCAATGTCCCAACTTTCAAATTTAAACACCTGGCCCACATAACAAGAGTCTTACAGGCACTACCAATGTCTTGTTACCTTTGGTGCGGCCCATGTGTAACTTTTGCATCATGGTCTGACCTGACTTTTGTGCGAGGGCATGCTGATAGTGGGCTTCACCTGATGAATGGGCACCTGTTGCCCGTCCTTATAGTGGGCACCAGCTGAAATCTAGCTACTTCTACTACAGGACCCAAGTACAGGTAATTGGTGGTTGGCATACGGAAACAACAACATTCAAGTAGGCTACTGGCCAAAGTCCCTCTTCACAAGCTTAGCTGACAGTGCAGCTGCACTTGCATGGGGTGGTGAGGTGTATACACCTCCAGGTAGAAGGAGTCCTGAAATGGGCAGTGGCCATTTTCCTGATGAAGGGTTGAGAAAGGCTTGCTTTATGAGGCTATTGAGGTTTGTGGACAACGAAAACACCCTTAGAGACATTCCCAACGAAGTCATCCTATTTGAAGATATACCTCAATGCTACAAGGTGATTGATGGTGGTAACTTAGGTGGGGATTGGGGTAGGAATATCTATTTTGGTGGGCCAGGTGGATGCTAGAGTTGTGATGTGTGGTGGATTTTTGTCTGGGTTTTTTAAAAGGAATTAATAAAATTATAGGAATTTATTAAATGTTTTATTATTTCATAAACTAACATGGTCGTCCATTCAATATTTCCTCTTTCTATTACATGGTAAGGTGAAATGAATGCACATGCTCTTGCAAGCACCTTAACTTATTTTTTAGACAGAAAATCTATTTTTTTTTTTATAAAAGAAAATTAGCACTGCCATGCAAAGAACCCATCTAACACACAAGCTAAAATGGCACACTAGTGAGAAACACAAGCGGTCCATGAAATAGATTTGGGTTGCATTGGGCTGGTTTGGGTTAGGCCAAAGATAAGCTAGTCATGACCTGACACTTAAGTCTCAATGCCTGAGCCCAGAAAAAAATTGGTTGCGGTCAAGCCCAACCCAGCCTGACTTGAAAACTGAGAAAATCTAGTCCATCCGTTGATCAAGTTGGCCACGCTTGAACAAAAAAAGAAAAAAAAGCCACTTGGAGGTTTAAAAGGTATATATGCATTCAAGACACATGAGCTTCCTAATTGAAGATTGGAACAAATAATCCACGGGATATTACTAGAGCTATCAACGGTCTGGATCTGTCTAGGCTTCATGTTGCCCAATCTTAGACCAAGATCCTCTAAGCTAGCCCAAGCTATCAATGGGCTGGGTCTGGATAGGTCTGTGTCGCTATCTCACATGTTCATTTCAATTGAAAGTAGGCAAGAGTTCATATTTGAACTCCCTCTTTAATGTACTTGCAATGGAGTTTTTGTACCTAAAGCCTAACTGTTCCATGGGCCTAAAAGGCCTGCCCAAACCGGCCTACATACATATCCAGCCCAAAAGCTCACAGGACAGCCCACTGCCGTCCCTGAACATATATATACATGTGAAGTTGGGTTGATCTTAGACGGGCCTAGTAAAACACAGGCCCACCTGATAGTTGATGGGGCCCAAGCAACACAACATGACCTGTTTGATGAGTTGACTGCCTGATTTCTGGGCAGGGGCATCTACACAGTGGGACCCGCCCGTTTGACAGCTTGGATCTGGAACACGTGTTCCACATCAGCTCATGGGGTGGCGTGTAGATGGTTTACATGCATGTGGGGACATTCATAAGTTACAGTGCTCTCAGTTGCATGGGGACACTTAGACAATCCAATCCATTTAACCAGACTGCTCGTTAGGTCCAAAGCACGTTTCATATGCTAGTATGCAATATTACAATGATACAACGAATATTAACCGTTTGATCAATGGCCTTTAAATCGATGGACGGTCCAAGTAAACCGGAGCAACTAGAAGCACCGGGCAAGGGTCCTTACCCTTGCCCGGGTGGTAGACTTTCAGGAGTTTCAACTCCCGGTCAAGGGTTCGAGTACCCATAGGTGGTGAAATTCCACCAGCGTGAGTGTGTGGGGTGTGTAAAAAAAAAAAAAAAAACTATTTGCTCTAAGAGGACGGGAGCATTGGGTGGAACCTTACTCTTGCTCAGGTGGTACTTTCAGGAGTTTCAACACCCGGTCAAGGGTGAGTACCCAAAGGTGGTGAAATTCCAGTAGCGTGAGTGTGTTAAAAAAATAAAATAAAAAATGAAGACTGGAGCATTTCTCTTGAAAGTGGATTGCCTGTGACCCTGGACACATAGATATACCTATGCCGGGGCTGTGTGGGGTCCACAGAGATGTCCGTTACAAATTCATTCTTGTCTCCCATCGTCCCTTCCTTTTTTTTTTTTTTTTTCATTGAAGGGGAACTTTACAAGATTCGGGAGTGCCCAGACAAAAAGGGAGGGGCGACTCCTATCATATCAACTGTAACCCCTGAAGAGACTGAAACAAAAGAAAGAACAGAGCACTCCACAAACTGAGTGCAAACAGGGCACGACCCAAACTGAGAGCAACACAACATAGGTAGCCGGGTTAAGGCCTTCGCACAAGGGCACCCCGGATGTGTCTAGGGAGATCTGAAGATGACATGAAGGTTCTATCTGGGCATCCCTCGCTCGCAAGCCTAGCTAAGGCATCCGCCACGGCATTGGCTTCCCGGAAAATGTGCTTGAAGCCAAGATTCAAGGGATTCGTCTTTACATGAATACCGCCCATCAGGAACCAAATTTTCCAGGGGGGAGGTTTGGGAAGGATTAGCTGCCGCTTGGATAACAAGCTTAGAATCCGATTCGACAATGACATTGAACAGTCCCAGTGTAGAGCAAATGTTGATGCCATCATCCATAGCCCTTTCTTCTGCAACCGTGTTGGAAACTGGACCATAATTCCTGCAAAAGGCAAAAACCATTTTTCCTGTGTGATCTCTACAGACCCCGCCTCCACCACCTTCCCCAGGATTATTTAGCACCGAACCGTCCGTGTTCAATTTGAACCAACCTAACCTAACCAGCATATGGGCAGCTCTAGAAATAGGGACCAGTCCTTTCATGTGCAGGGGATGCTTAAGGACTGTTGCTGCGGTAGACGGACTATCTTCTGCTGCTGCACATTCCCCAATCTCCCTCAACCAGCTGGAGACTTTGGTAATGACGGAAGAAGATGACATACGGAGCCCTTCGAACTGGGCCAAGTTTCTACTGATCCAGATTTCCCAAATCACTAGACAAGGCAGAAGACTCCTCAAGATGGAATCAGAAGAATTGAGGCTGCCCGCTTGGAGCCATTGCCTGATGCAGGGCAGAACAGACTGGTTGGGGATGAACGGGATGCTGAAGAGAGCGTGGAAGTGCCTCCAAACCTGGTCTGCAATATTTCCCAGACAGAGCAAATGGTCGAGCGTTTCAATCGCGCCGCCACTGAGAGTATCAATGACGTCCTGCCTCTGTACACCGTGGCGAAGGCTAGGGAGACGTTGCTGGTGGTGATCTTCTACTCGAGAGGCCCCCACAGCTCGCAACAGAGTAAGCTCTGATGAAAATGGGAGCTGCACAGGAACCGGAAGGGAAGGACCCGACTGACTTGCATTGGTCCTGCAGCATTCACAGCGGGAGACAATGCTTATGCCAAATCGTTGCACCCGCCGCGTCGGTCGGGATGGCTTTGTGGACAACTCTCCAGCTGAAAATGGCAACTTTTGGTGGAAGCAATTTATTCCAGAACCATTTAATCCAGGCTACTTCATGGCGTTGCTCCCTGAGTGCGTTCCGAGCTGACTGCAATGTGAAGTTGCCTGAAGACGTGAGGCTCCAAATGAGCTTGTCGGGACAATTGGTGCAGGCCACCTGAGAGCGAAGAACTGACTGAAGAGCCACAGGAGATATGTATTCCTGAATGTCAGTCAGGCACCAATGCCCTGACTGAGGATTGAAGTCGTTAACAATAGCCATCAGCAGATGAGGAGGGGCAGGCCGCACGATAGCAGCAGCAAGGAAGCCACATCCCGACCAGTTGTGAACCCAGAAATTTATTTTACCTGCACTAATGAGCCATCTAGAATGATTGAGAGTGAAGGGAAGAGCCTTGAGCAGCTCCTTCCAGACAGATGACGACCCCGCTGTTACAATGCCTTTCCTGAATATGAAATTCCAAAAATATTTGGCCGAGAAAAAGGTCGCCCAGAGCGATTTTGACTCTAACAAGTTCCAACACATCTTCACTCTAAATGCCTGCATGACGTCTTCAAATAATCTGATACCCAGGCCTCCTTCCTGGGTAGGAGCGCAGATCTTCTTCCAGCTAATCCAGTGCCTCTTGTGGCCTTCTTCTGAACTACCCCAGAAGAAATTGGCTAGCGCTCTATTTAGAGAATTGCAGACCGATATTGGGACGTTGATGGCTGAGAGGAGGTGAATAGGGATGACAGAAAGAACATGTTTTATGAGAGTCAGAGTTGCTACCTGATTGAGGAGCTTAGCACGCTAACCCTCGATTTTGTTGACGATTTTCTGGACAATCGCCTGTAGAAGTGGGCTTCTGATCTTGCCTTTGGCTAAGGGGACTCCTAAGTAGGTTATTGGCAAGGACGTGTGGGTGTAGCCCGTGGTCTGAGATAGGCGGTTAATCTTGCGCCGAGTCATCTTCCTAGGTGTGATGAAAACCGTCTTCCTTGCATTCACTTGCTGACCCGAAGCGGATTCATACTGCTGGATAAAGTTTTGCACCACGTGCACATTTGAAAGCCTGCCATTAAGAAACAGGATAGCATCATCAACAAAAAATAAATGAGTAATCGGAGGACATTGTTGGGGAAGGCTGAACTTTTGGCAAATCCCAGAAGAGAACAAGTTCGAGATGCCCCGACTTAGGACCTTTGCAACAATGATGAAGATTGTGGGAGAGAGGGGGTGGCCTTGCCTGAGCCCTCGAGTGGCTTGGAAGAAACCATAACTCCTACCGTTGATAAGAATGGAAAACCGAACATTTCTCCAACATCGTTCCACCTGAAGAATCCATTGGCGGTTGAAACCGAATTGCCGAAGGACAGAGGAGATGAAGTCCCATTCCATCCGGTCATATGCCTGTGCTATGTCCAATTTGATGATGAAGTTTCTCTCATAAACTTTCTTGTCGATTTTCTGGATCATCTTGCGAGCTAGTGAGATATTTTCTGATATCATCCGGCCCTTGACGAATGCCCCTTGCTCTAGAGAGATGAGAGAAGGAAGGAGGTGAGAGAGTTTGGACGCCATTATTTTGGAGAGGACCTTCATGATATAGTTACAAAGACTTATAGGTCTGTAGTCTGAGATGAATTGCGGGTTTTTTTTCTTGAGGATTAGGCATATGAGAGTACTTTGGAAGGCCTTAGGGATGGGACCCCCAGAAAGGAAGTCCTTGGCTGCTTCATACAGATCGAAGCCAATCATGTCCCAACATGAAGAATAAAACGCACCACTAAACCCGTCAGGCCTCAGTGCACTGTCAACGGGAATGGATTCCACCGCAGATTTGACCTCCTCACAGGAAAGGGGGCGCAGAAGGAAGGAGTTCATCCGGTCAGATACCGGGCTCGGAATGTTGTTGAATATGGCCTGGTTAGATGTTGTTCCTTCAGCTGAGAAGATGGCCCTAAAATGATTGACTACTAATGCTCCAATATCATCCATGTTATCCAGGATTTTGCTCGCGTCCGTTTTCATCCTTGACATTGCCAGCTTTTTATGCCTTACAAGGACAAAATGGTGAAAGAATTTGGTGTTCCTATCACCTTCCTTGAGCCACTGGTTCCTTAATTTTTGCTTCCAAAATATTTCCTCTTGCAGCAGAACTTTGTTGAGGTGGGCATGCACAACGTTGACTTTGAGCTGGTTGGATACAGATTGGGTGGAAATAAGGTCCTGCTCAGCCCTTTTGACATCAGCGTTCGCCTCCTGGACGATTTTGTGAATGTTCCCAAAGATCTCTCTATTCCAGCGAGAGAGCTTGGTTTTGAGCATTTTCAGCTTAATGTGAAACTTGAACATGGGAGACGCTGTGACTTCAGTATTCTAGCTGTCAGCAACAATTTTGATGAAATCATCGTGCTTTGTCGACATTATCCTTTGACTCCAAGGATAGTGAATTTTCAAAGAATTCAATATCTCTTGATTCGATTATTGTATTAGATTCCATATCTAGAAGTCTATAAGCTTTACTATTTTGTGTATACCCTACGAAGGCACTCTTAATAACTCTTGGTCTTAATTTGGTTCTTTTTGGATCAGGGGTTCTGCAGTATACAAGATACCCTCACACTTTAAGATATCCTAGGTTAGGTTTTCTACCTCTCCATGTTTCATATGGAGATATTTTATATTTTTTAGACAGAATTCTGTTTATAATATGGCATGCTGTTAGCAATGCCTCACCCCATAGACTTAGTGGTAACTTTGCTCTTATCAGTATTGAGTTGACCATTTCTAGTAATGTTCTATTCTTTCTTTCTGTTATTCCATTTTGTTGAGGTGTGTATGGCGCTGTATATTAATGTACCAGTCCATATTCTTCACAGAAGTTATCGAATTCATTCGAGAAGTATTCTCCTCCTCTATCGTTACGAAGAATTTTTATCTTTTTATTTAGTTAATTCTCTACTTCTTCTTTATATATCTTAAACATGTTCAATGCTTCATCTTTGCTCTTTAACAAATAAACATACACATATCTAGAGCAATCATCTATAAAGGTTATGAAGTACCGTTTACCTCCATGAGTAAGAATGCCGTTTAACTCACAGATATCACTGTGCATAAGATTCAATATTTGAGACGATTTATCAACACTTGAAAAAGGTTTCGTCGTCATTTTGGATCGCATGCACACTTCACATTTATCGGTTTCATTATCTGTGTATGAGATTAAACCATTCTTAGCCATGAACTTCAAGGTACTATACCCTATATGGGCTAGTATATCATACCATAGTCCAGCAGATTCAACCATATACGCACAAGTGCTATTTTCATTCAGAGAAAACTTAACCATTTCGTTACAAGCATATTCCTTTCCGAAATTTTTTTTATTCTTAGACAGAATTAGTTTTCCTGACTCGTACAACACCATTATACTTGATTTTTCCAGAAGATCCCCAGAAACTAAGTTTCACCTCATGTCTGGGACGTGCAGTACATTTGTCAGAATCACTTTCTTTCCAGAGGTGAATATCAGTTTGACAATTCCTTTGCCGATGACCTTCGATCGGACTTCATTTTTCATTTGGACTTCTTGACCATCGGTCAATTCCTTATAGGTTTTGAAGGCGGATTTATTGTAGCACACATGTACTGTAGCGACAGTATCATACCACGACCTTGAAACTTTACCTTGGATGGTATTCACCTCAGTGATCATAGCCACGATATCGCCTTCTTCTACTACATTTGCCTCTTTTTTAGATTTACGATATCAGCATACTCGAGCATAGTGCTTGATTTTTCCACAGACATGGTATGGGCCTTTGAACTTTCTGTTCTTCTTTTGGGCGCTTGAATTTCCCTTTATTGGGTTTTAGGGAATCGTCCTTCTTGTGATTCTTGTTATTGGTGTTCTCTACTGCATGTACCTTGAAAGAGGCATTCCCGTTATCATTCTTTCTGTCGCAGTTATAGGATTCCTCCTCAATTCTAAGGTGTTTCTGGATTTGTTCCGGTATGTAGTTCTCAGTTTTATGCAACAACTTCTTTCTATAGTATTTCCACATCGGTGGAAATTTAGCGATTATAGTCTCGACTTGGAATGATTCAAGAAGATTAATCTTTATAGCTTTGATTTTGTTAACTATTAGTTGCAGTTCTTGGGTTTGGGGTAGCAATGGTTTATTATCTACCATGCTGAAGTCAAAATACCTGGCGATGAGAAATTTGTTGGTTCCTTGTTCTTCAGCTTTGTACTTGAACTCCAGAGCGACTTAGATCTCCTTTGCTGATGATGTCTGTTGGTACAGATCGTATAGACGGTCGGAGAGCGCGTTCAGAATGTGTCCTCGACACAAGAGTTCGTCTTTGGCTCGTTTAGTGCAGACAGCTATCTGTTCAGGTGTGTCCTTGTCGGTTGCTTCAGGTAGCACTTGTAAATTTGGATCTAGCATGTAGTAGATCTTTAGCGATGTCAGGAGAAATTTTAGCTTGTCTTGCCATCTTGTAAAATTGGTTCCATCGAACCTATCAAGACGTATCAAGTCCTGATTCATCAACTTGATGGACGAAACACCGTCGGCTTCCATCAAATAACGCTTTAAGATTGTTGGAAATTTATACAGATTAATATAATTTCTGTATAATGTGGAAACTGAAAAATAAAAAATTATCTAATCTAAGGACAGGCTGAAGCGCGTCTGAAACACTGTCCTTAAAGCGCTATTTGCCCCTACTCAAGTGAATTGAGTATGCTGATAGGTTACAGGCAAACCACTTCTAGGATACGACGAGCCTGATGTGGGTCTGCGTTCAGCAAACACGAAAGCCCACTAATTGAAACTCTATTACACAATTTCTGGTAGAATTACAATATAAGAGAAAAAATTTCAAAAGCAAGAAGAAAAAGAAATGTTTTATACCATTGCACTGGTCAAGTCTTTAGCCACTAGTTTAGTTGAACCGTTCTAGACCACACCACTGGTCTATTCTTCTAGCTAAGGTTCAAGCCTTGCTATATTGCTGGAATTTTTGGAGTATAGGAGTGGAGTGGGGCTGGCTGTCTTAGTTCGAATAGATTTGCTGGAGTGGATTGAGATGGTTTGGAAACCCATCTACATCCTCTATTTATAAGCTATGGTGATTAGGGGGTATGGTTCAGGAACTTAATTTCCATTAAGCCATTTCTGCCTATTGGAAAACTAGTCGTTTTATGGCCGTTTTTGACTGTTGTGCATGGTCTATTATTCTGATGCATGCTGACTGTTGTGAGACAGCAGCTAGCCGTTTTCTAGTTGTTGGGCTAGCCATGCAGCAGTTACAGCTGGACCTTGCACTAATGGTTCAGTTGTTACAGTTTCTGCTGCAACAGCTCTTTTCAGTCTATCTATATATACTGAGAAATATCTCTCTCAGTCCTCTAGTCTCTCTGCCAACCAGCTACCCGTCATAGCCACTTAGTCGCAACGCGACTTGCACACGTCTCGCTTCGGTTTGCGAAGGGAGTGACCCGATGCGCACGTGCGAAGTGTGCCACTAGCGCCTCTACAGCCACACTGCCTCACATGCCCACGCCCTCACACCGAGCCCGTGACTGAGCACGTGCGCGCGGTGTTCCAGTGTGAGCACGCAAGTCCCATAGTCCACGAACTAGGTAAGCAAATATTATGGTAATCCACACTTTTCATTTAAACACATTTTTTCTCTCTTCCCTTTCCCATGTGGGACTATTTCCAAAACCCACAATCAAATAACTTTTTTTATATATTAGATATTATTTTATTATTAAAAATATATTTTATTTAAAATCAATATTTTACAACCGTCGATCCTACATCTCTCTTCCGAGGAGAAACCTTGGCTATGACAGGAGCACTATTAACTTATAGGCCATTTACCTACCAACACAGCCAAACATCACATGGCTATTGGACGGTATTATGTGGCCCCACAATGATGTATGCAGTTCTTCGACCATCCATCCATTTTGGATCATTATTTAGGGCATGACAGATCCAAATCTCAGGTGGACCACACCATAGTAAACAATGGTGATTTAACGCCTACCCTCTTGGGAGGGTACAAAAGTTTTGGGTCTAAGCTAATATTTTGTGTTATCCATTCATCCGGGTCTTTGTGACCTAATCAACAGGTGATGGCAAATAAATATTACAGTGGCCTAGGAAGTTTTTAACGGTGGGCGTTCAATCAATATTTTCCTATGGTGTGGTCCACCTTAGATTTCAATCTGTCTCATTTTTAGTCCCATGCCTTGAAATAAGCAGCTGGAAAAATGGATTAAATCCACACTCTTAAAAAATCCAGCTTCACTTTAAAAAATCCATACAGAATACCAAATCAACGTTATATATATCCTTAAAATCTACTCTCTTAAAAACTCCAGGTGTCACTATATATAACTTAATTCTCTGCGAGTAGTAATGCATTTCTTTTTAAAAATGAATCCACTCAAAATAAACACTCTAAAACTTAGGGAAAATAAAACCTTACAAAGTAAAAAATCAATTTAACAACCTTAGAAATAATAATCAACATCTTTCTCATAATGGCATCTGTGTACGATGATCTCAACTCTTCATCCACCACAAGGTTCTTAAGTGGACCACAGTAAAAAATCACAGTGATCAGAAATTAAATCCCAACCATCTAAAAGAAGTATGGGTTGGATTGTTGGGTCACTTCAATTTTTTGCCCCTGATGAATGAACGGTTCTAATCTGTGGGACCCAGGTAAAGTTGAGATCCCAATTCCCACCTTTTTGTTAAAACCAAAAAAAAAAAAGATTTTTTGCAATCCCTTAATAATAATTCATAATAATAGAAGTAAGGCTCCCATCTTTATAAATAGATATGTCTTCAACCCATTACAAATAGAGGAGAAAGGGTTTCAACCTATAGTTTTATAGTGTTCTCCTACTCTTAGAAGTTTCCATCTACCTGCCTTGAATGGCCAGTGCAATTACATGTAGTAGTAGAATTCTGATATTAGTTTTGGTTGCAATTTCTCTTGTTTTCAGCAATGCAAGAAATTTATCTAAGGAAGAATACTTGAAGGTTAAGAGACAACTCAAGATTTTCAACAAGCCTGCTGTAACGAGCATTAAGGTAAGACTTGTAATAAACGCTGAGATTTGATCGAGTGCATGCATTGATGTAGAGGGTCTAATTTTCGGTGATCCAGATCCTTCATCTGGTTGTCATATCGTGGGGGTGGATGGCTAGTGGACCGAATAATTCCAGCATCAAACACATTCCTAGCCATTTGATCAATGGAAGTTTTGGGGTCATGATGATGTGGGATGGTTGTGTTGTAATTTTCTTTAAGAACCTTGATTAGAAATTATTTAATGAAATGGGAATGATCACATATGTTAGAGCTGCATGGTAATCATCGTGAGTTTGAGCATAGTGGGGCCTACTACAGGATCGAATGTATGATCCGTGGCCCCCATGAGTTTTGGACGGCCTTTGATGTGTCATTCATCCTTGTGGGGGAGAACTTGATGACTGAGTTGGATATGGCATACCCAGTGGACCCCACACTCCATCTGGATGTTCCTTTGGTTGGCATCACCCTTCCCAATATTGTCCCCCCTGTTTCCCTTTGGTGGGGCCCAGTTGATTTCTTGGGAGATCTAATGGAGAGGTTGGATAGTATCCATAACTCAATTGAGTCCCTCAATGTATGGTGATTATCATACGTTGGCTGGAACGTCTGTGACCATTCTTCTTGTTAAAACATTGTTACTGCGAGTCTCTAATTGAGACAAAATGGTCAGTGGCCAGCCCTAGGCAATGCTATTTTAAGGCCTGATAAATTAACAATAGCAGCCTGGACAGTTGATGCAAGATATATTAGCCTGTTTTCATGACTTTTTACTCTGATACCATATCAAATAATCACTCTCTAAAAACCTGCGAGCGCATGTGGACTAAGCTTGGAAAACTCCTCAGTTAATCTCAGCTGTGTACATGTCAAGCCCATTTCTTTTATTCATAGACATAAACAATGAAAAGCTTGATCAATCATCATTATCATCATCATCACATGTTATAATTATCAGCAGATAGAATGTTTTACAATACTGATGAGGACTTACAGACAGAATACGGTGATATCTTTGACTGTGTGGACGTTTATAAGCAACCGGCTTTTGATCATCCTTTACTCAAGAATCATACAATTCAGGTCAGTATTTCTTTCTTTTCATTTATAAGTGACCATCATGAATTGGTTCGAAAAATCTGGTCTGTTAGTTTTCCATCACTTGTTCTTTGATTTACTTGCTTTCAAGAGTTGGGTCATTTTTATTTTTGGTCCATGGTCCATGTATGGAATCCTAGGAGAAATGAATGATTCATATCACCAAAAGGAGGATGAAAATTTTTCTCCACCCCATGTGGACTATATCTCATGGAATAAGATTGATGCACAGAAAGTTCAGTTCAGCCATTCAAATATATGAAATATCTATTTAACTCATCTCTTTTAATATAATAAGAGGTCTAAGAGGCCCATGCATTAGTGGTCCAGGCCATCTAGATTGTGGCTTCATTTCTATCTTTAGCATGCAAATCCATGGTTAAGAAGAAAAACACTTCCAGCGACAGTCTGAGGCATTTATCAGGTCCAACCTTCCCCCCAAATGGCGCTGTAGATGGGGCTGGACAGACCAAACTGTCTTTTTTGCAGGCCTTGGATCAGATGATCATCTCTGATCTTAGTTATAAAAAAAGTACTCTTAACCTCCATACCATCTTAACTGTCCATTAGATGCGCACCCTTTCAGGCCTGCATCCAAAATCCTGCATGATACATCGTACAGGTGTGGACCACACCAAATGGAACAATTCGGAGTAATTATGCCCACCATACCATAGAAATTAACTTCCAAATGGAATCACCGTATTGTGTATACTTCATCTAACCCACTCATCAGGTGAGCACCACTAGGATGATGGGACAAACCAAAATTTATGCTAAGAGGACGTGATGAGGTCGATCACCGTCTTCCTTATATTGATAAATACTTTGAATTCATAAGACATTCTTCAATTCACAAGAGGTTAATTTCTCAAATCCACAAGAGAAAATAAGAGATTTCTAGGAAGTTTACTGATTGAATGATTAATAGATAGATAAATTAATTAAAATAAATTTAATATTATTAAATAATCCTAAATAAATTCTAAAATATAATTAAAAGAGTTCCAATCAAATAAAGAAATAAATTTCAAAAAACATGAAATTTTCCATCGTCTATCGACCTATGGAGTTGACATGTCGAAATGGCTCAAAAACGTCTAGAGATTATAACTACAAATTACGTGAGTCGCTCGTCAACTGGATCTATCAACCTGCCTAACGGTGTTTTGACCTGTTGACAGATCTATATAATTTGAAATTTCTTACGGAATTTCTACTCGTTGATAAACACTAAATTTTATCGAATTCTCGTTGGGCTTCTTCTGGTACATGTGCATCGGAACATGATTGATCCACTGCCTTACGGAAAGAACACAAGCCATTCCAAAACTAATGCGGGTGAAGAGAAGTGAATATATAGGTTTTTGGTGTGATTGCACATTGCTGACTATGTTGTGTCCCACCTGAGTTTTACACTCTAATGATTTTTGGGATGTACGGTGACCATAAACACTCCCATGAGATGCATTGTTTGGATTCAATAAACACATCGTGGGTGATGACAACCGCATGTATGAAACCATGTCATTTATAGTGTGTGTATATATATATATATACACACGCTCGAGCTGATGGGACGTTGATGACAACCGCATGTATGAAACCATGTCATTTATAGTGTGTGTGTATATATATATACACACACGCTCGAGCTGATGGGAACGTCCCATGAGGTCGAGCTGTGTGGCCCCCACCGTGATGCGTTTCGAACATCTACCCCATCAGTCAGATGCACCATTACAACGTGGGCCTAGATTTCAAAAATCAAGTCAATCCGTTACTTTATTGGGCCACACGTATGCAGAAGTTGAGAGGGGCTATTCACCATTAAAACATTCGTAATAATTTTTTGGGCCCATCAAGATGTGGTTTGCAAATCCAGCCCATCCATTATGTGTGTCCCACTTGGATGAGGGTTCATAACAAGTTTCAGACGCATGAAAATTTCAGATGGGCCCCACCAAGTTCTTTTATATGTTATTGACATATCTTCATGTGATTTTAGATGGTCTACCCCACTGAGTTCCGTATACGGCTGATTTTTGGAAAATGGACCCATCAAATGCACGGTGTTGATGGTCAACACGCATCATGGTGGAGCCTACACAGCTCGACCTCATGGGAGCTTATCGTGGGCTCGAGCGCATATATATATATATATATATATATGCGCGCGCGCGAGAAACGCACACCTGCGAACCAGTTCGTACCTAATATGTATGAACTTTTTTGAAAACCCATCATATGGGATGTGGATCCAAATCTGAACCGTTGATGTGAAGCAGCACCTCGTGAAACCTCCGGGCCCAAGTTTTACTTTGATCTACAACTTTACTGGCCATGAAAAATGAAAACAGTTTCCTCCCTTGATTTGTATTTATCTTTTCTATGGCCCACAAGAATTTTAGATCATGCTGAAATTTTGTCACCTAAGGTTTCATGGGATTCCGCATCACATGGACCGTTCAGATTAGACACCTATGGCACGTGTGTAAAGGTGCACACGTGCATAGGTGCGCAGGGGAGCATGACTCTTATGTATATATATCCATAATCTTCTTGTGACATTCAAACCGCAACTTACCATGCAGATGAGTCCCACTTCCTATCCAGAAGGGATGGAAAATCAACACCCTTTAAATGCAAATCTAGAGATTGTGCTGAAGGATGGTGGATGCCCACTTGGAACCGTACCCATTCGACGGACCAAAATGCAAGAGCTATTAAGCGCTAAATCTCTCTCTGATTTTGGTAGAAAACTTGCAGACGGTGGAGTCCATCATGTAAGTGGTTGTTTTTAGTCGTCTCTATTTTGGTCCGTTGGTATTTTATCATGTAATGCTCTCACTTATGCAGACCCTCAAAAAGAGCAGGATCTGAACCGTTCATCAGGATCCAAGAGGTGGCATTTTCAAATGTCCATCCAGGTCATCTGATCATTGTGATTTTCACTTTGAAGCCCACAAAATGTATGCTCAAGCTAGTAGACGGCACAGATAGATCCGCTGGAATGTCCAAATGTCCCAATGCTACTTGCAGCACTATAAGTTACACAGTGCCCTGAGAGCACTGTCTCATTTCTCTACCAGATATATATATCCCATCAAATGCACGGTGTTGATGTTCGACACACATAACAATGGGGTCCACACAGCTCGACCTCATAGGAAGTTTCAATGAGGTCTATCTTACCATACCATTTCCCATATATATATATATATATATATATATATATATATATATATATATATATATATATATATATGGAAAAGGTACTATGCTCTCGACCTCACAATAAGCTCCTGTGAGGTTGAGCTGTGTGGACCCCGTCGTGATGCGTGTCGACCATCAACACCGTGCATTTGATGGGTCTCCTTTAAATTATGGGATATCCCAAAAATCAGCCATATAAGGAACTCAGGTGGGCCATACCATCTGAAATCACGTGAAGACACCGTTAAAACATATAAAAGCACTTGGTGGGGGCCACCTGAAATTTTCTTGCATCTGAAACTTGGTCTGAACCCTCATCCAAGTGGGACACACATAATGGATGTGATGGATTTGCAAACTACATCTCCGTGGGCCCAAACAATGATTATAAATGTTTTAATGGTGCACGGCCCCTCTCCACTTCTATATGTGGTGTGGCCCACACAAGTCACAGCTTGACTTGATTTTTAAGACCTAGGCCTACGATGGAATAGTGCATCTGACTGATGGGGTAGATGTTCGAAATGCATCATGACGGGTCCACACAGCTCGACCTCATGGGACGGATTGGTGAGGTCTAGCGCATATTACCTTTTCCTGCACACACACATATATAGGAAAAGGTACTATGCGCTGGAGCTCAAGATAAGCTTACCGTAAGGTTTAGGTGTGTGGGCCCGACCGTAATGCATGTCGACCATCAACATTGTGTATTTGATGGTTCCCCTTTAAATAATGGGATATCCCAAAAATCAGCTGTTTACCGAACTCAGGTGTGCCATACCATTTAAAATCATGTGAAGACACCGTTAAAACGTATAAAAGCACTTGGTGGGGCCCACCTGAGTCTTGAATGCTACTAAAACTTGGTATGACTCCTAATTCTACTAGGACACACATAATGGATGGGCTGGATTTGCAAACCACATCTTGGTGGAATCCAAAATATGATTATTAATGTTTTAGTGGTGTACGGCCCCCTCTCCACTACTGTATGTGGTGTGGCCCACGAAAGTCACAGATTGACTTGATTTTTGAGACCTAGGTCCACGATGGAATGACACATTTGACTGCTTGAGTAGAAGTTCGAAACGCATCACGATGAGGCCCATACAGCTTAACCACATGGGACGAAGCCGTGAGCTCGAGCGCATAGTACCTTTTCCGCGCGCGCGCGCGCGCGCGCACACACACACACACATATATATATATATATATATATATATATATATATATATATATATATATATATATATATATATATATGGGTCGAGTGTGTGGAGGTCGGCTGAGGTCGAGGTGTGTGGACTCCACCATGATCCGTGTGAAACGTCTACCCATCCGTTAGATGCACCATTCCATAATGGGCCATGGGTTTAAAAATAAAGTCAATCTATGAGTTAAGTGGGCCACAACACATACAACAGTGGAGACTGGTTACTCTCCCATTAAAACATTCATAATCATTTATTAGGCTCACTGATATGTGTTTTACAAATCTAAGCCGTTAATTGTGTGTGTCCCACTTGGATGAGGGGTTAAAACAAGTTTAAGCTGCATCCAAAAGTAAGGTGGGACCCATCAAGTACTTTTATAACTTTTAAGCATGTTTTCACATGGTTTTAAATGGTATGGCCCACCCGAGTTCTATATGGCTGATTTTTGGGATATCTCATAAATTAAAGGGGACCTATCAAATGCACGGTGTTGGTGGGGCACACACAGCTCGACCTCATAGTACCATTTCCGTGGGGGTATATGTATATATATAGCGGAACGCTCACCTGCAAACCGGTTCGTGAACTTTTTTGAGAACCCATCATACGTGATGTGGATCTAAAATCTAAACCGTTCATGTGAAGCAGCATCTCGTGAAACCCCCCGGGCCTAAGTTTTACTTTGATCTAAAACTTTGATAGGCCATGAAAAATGAAAACAGTTCCTCCATTGATTTACATTTCTCTTTGCTATGGCCCACTAGAATTTTAGATCGGGGTGAAAATTTGTGACATGGGTTTCATGGGATTCCACATCACATGGACCGTTCAGATTAGACACCCATGGCACGTGTGAAAAGGTGCGCACGTGCATAGGTGCTCTGGGAGAATGACTCTCTCTCTCTCTCTCTCTCTCTCTATATATATATATATATATATAATACTAATCTGCTTACCTTCTTTTATCAAGTATGCTACTACAAGCTATGATAAAGGTCCGCTGTATGGAACCGGGGTGACAATGAATGTGTGGACCCCAGCACTTTCAGATGACAACGAATTCAGCCTGGCTCAGTTATGGGTTGCCAGTGGCTCAGCGGATAAGCTCAATACCATAGAGGCTGGATGGACGGTAGGTCACTGTATCCATTACATTTTTCTTTTGGAAAATCTACGGCCATGATCATTGCTTTTCTAGTTTATGCGAACTCTGATGTCTCACCTTCTAATTTCCTCAGGCAAGTCCGTTAATCTACGGCAACGCGTTACCTCGGCTGTTAGTGTACTGGACAGTAAGCATCACAGCCGTTTATCTCTTCTTACCTGCAAACCGTTGATCGTTCGATCAGTACTGTCCAATTAATGGGCCGCGTCTTGAAGTGCCATGCACCTCAATTTAAATAGTGGAGTTAGTTCTTAATTGATATGCTAGCAGAGTATGGCCGTCCATATTCATGCATGCAACCACTCTATGCCACGTACACAATGCAACACTGTCCAAATCATGGGGCCCATAATGTATCAATTGAAAAATCGAGAAAGAAGACGATAGAAAGATGATCTCAACCGTCAGATTGGTTGATATCAAATCAAGATTTAAAATGGAAAGAATGTAAAGGTCCAAATTCAACAAATTAAGACTAGATCAGTTTGAGGGTGGAACTGTCCTGTCAATTTGATTTTGGACCATCACCCATCTACATCCTGTCCCATTATTTGGACGGTTCAGATTTTCATTCTCTTCTATTAGTAAAACACTTTGCTCACATGGATGCACATTTGTAATAACAGGCAGATGGATACAAGAAAACAGGATGCTCTGGTATGTCCTGGTTTTGTACAAGTGAGCAAAAACGTAGCCCTTGGCTCTATCCTACAAAGTTCCATGTACAACGGAGCTCAACGGGAAATGACCCTCAAAACATTCAAGGTACCTCACAACTTTCTTTCATATCAGTCAATGGCTAGGATGGCCCACAAAGGGCGTAGTTGGGCTGAAATATGAGGCCCATTACCTGGGCCTCTACTAGAATTTTCCTATGAATTAATCAGGTGGGCCATGTCTAAGAGTCTGTTGGCCTCGCCCAATTCGGTCCCTTTAGGCACCAACAAGATTTTTTTCATATATCATGCAGTCTGACAGACGTGATGAGCGTTGGTGGATTTGCTTGGGCCATGTATAGCAATTTGGACCATGGTCGAGCTGCACCTAGATTTTGGGTCCCACTAAATTAGGGCTCTCAATGGGTGGGATCTGGATGGGCTACAGTTCAATCCAGCTCCAGGTCTGAAAATTTGTAATCAGATTTGGCCTGACTAGGATATAAAAGGTGATTTTCATATCTGATCCACTTATAAACAGCCATATCCATATTCGATCCAAAAATCTATATAGCCATCTAATTTGAGACAGATCTGGTTTGAACCAACCACAGTGCAAATCAAACAACTATACAGAATTCACTATCATGCAGTTGAAACGGTTGATGGCTTGAAGCATGCAATAGTAAGGATCCGATCAGATCTCACTAATAGATTTAGATCCGGCCCAAATATAATTCGGATTTATTTTTATGAATCAGATTTCAGTTCATTCAATTAATTAAAGCTATTTTAAGATCCAACTGTATATAATAGAGGTTCGGAGTGAATCACACCTCATATCTCACCTACTTCATTGAGAGCCCTACTTCAAATAATTACCCAGGGCTCGGTATGGTTGCTACCATAGGCTTGAGCTGTGTGGAGTCACTCATGATGCTTATATGGACTCCAAACTGTGAATCTGATGTGCCTCCCATGTTCAACCCCCTTTCGCGCGCTCACACACACACACACACTATATATATATATATATATATATATTTTGAGGAATGCTCACCTGTGAACCGGTTTGTACGTACTACGTACGGACTTTTTTGAGAACCCATCATAGGTGATGTGGATCCTCAATCTGAGCCGTTCATGTGAAGCAGCACCCCGTGAAACCCCTCTGGCCGAAGTTTTAATTTGATCCAAAACTTGATGGGCCATGAAATATGAAAACAGTTTTCTCCCTTGATTTGCATTTCTCTTTGCTATGGCCCACTAACGTTTTCGAAAAAAAGCTTTGGCCTTGGGGGTTTCACGGGGTGTTGCTTCACATGAACGGTTTAGATTTAGGATCCACATCACCTATGATGGGTTCTCAAAAAAGTTCATACATAGTACGTGCGAACTGATTTGCAGGTGAGTGTTCCTCTCTCTCTCTCTCTCTCTCTCTCTATATATATATATATATATATATATTATATATATATATATATATATATATATATATATATATATATTAGATATATATCCAATCTTCCCAATTCAAAACTCAGGTGAGACACACCAGAAGGAGGAATGTACAATCATGAACAAAATCCATATATTCACTTGTTGTGGCCTGCCTAACTTCCAGAGTGGCCTGGTTCCTATCTGTCTCTTCATCCCATTGGGTCACACTTGTTGAAGGGTTAGATGACATATATAGAAAATGGTGGACCACACATTCCATCTTGATGTTTTTATGGTGGGCTCTCTCCCTTCACCATTGTCTCCCATTATTTCCTTTGCTGTGGCTCGCCTAATGAATGGTGCCTGCTGCTAGTCTTTATAGTGGGCCCCACCTAATCTGATTACTGCTACTATAGGATCCACATACAGGTAATTGGTGGTTGACACTTGGAAACAACAACGTACAAGTCGGCTACTGGCCCAAAGCTATCTTCACAAGTTAAACTAACGGTGCATCTGGTATAGCATGGGGTGGTGAGGTGGCTACATATCCAGGTGTCAAAAGCCCCCAAATGGGTAGTGGCCATTTTCCTGATGAAGGGTTGGGAAAGGCCTGTTATATGAAGAAGATGCAGTATGTGGACAGCACAAACACCTATAGAGACATTCCCACCAGCCTCTCCTTCCTTCAAGATGTGCCTCAGTGCTATAAGGTGGTTGATGGTGGCACCAGAGCTGCTGATTTCGTTAGGAATATCTTTTTTGGTGGGCCAGGTGGATGTTAGAGTTGTGATGTGTGGTGGATTTCATATGAGTTTTTTAAGTAATTAATAAATGTAAGAATTTATTATAAATTTACTAAAAATCATTTACTTTTGATTCAATTTCTCCTGGTATTATCTGTATCATTAAATGTGATGTATTTTCTCTCATTTGAGGTGTCAATTGGCCTACGCTCATCCAGGCCAGACATTTCATGGGCCTAGCATATAAGCCCACGTAGGAGCTTGAAAAATGAGAAAATCTCCATCTTCTATGGTAATCATAAAACAAAAGACATTCTATGGAAAGGTAATATGAAATCTACCTCATGGCAAGCTTCCCATGATATCCAGCTCTTTGGGTTCCACGGTGATGTGTGACGGACATCTATTCCATTAATTAGATGAACCCTTCTATGATGAGTCAAGAGAATAAACATCAGACTAATCCATGAATTAAGTGGGCCACACCACAAACAACAGTTGAGAGTAGATGCTTGCTCATTGAAAACTTCTTGATTGTATGGCCTCATGAAATGTGGTTTAAACATCTAGACCATCCGTTGTGTGCCCCCAACTTCCATAATGGGTCACACCAAATTTTTAGGCTATTACAAAACTCAAGTGGGCCTCACCAAGTGCTTTCAAATGTTTTAGGTATGATTTTTTATGGTTTCAAATGATATAGCTCACTTGAGTCCCTTATATAGCTGATTTTGGCACATCTAATAGTTTAATTTAGAGGGGACTTATCAAATGCACAGTACGGATTGTCCATCATACATCGCAGTGTGTGTGTGTCTATATATATATATATATATATATATATATATATATATAGAAAAGGTTCTATGCAGTCGAGCTCATAGGAACTTCCCATGAGGTCGAGCTGTGTGGACCTCACCATGATGCATGTTGAAAATCTACCCCATCAGTCAAATGCACCATTCCATGGTGGGCCCAAGTCAATCCATGACTTATGTGGGCCACACCATATACAAAAGTTGAGAGGGGTTACCCTTCCATTAAAACATTCGTAATCATTTGTTGGACCCACTGAGATGTGGTTCACAAATCCTGGTCATCCATTATGTGTGTCCCACTTAGATGAGGGGTTAGACCAAGTTTCAGACGCATCCAAATTTCAAGTGGGCCCCACCAAGTGATTTTATATGTTTTAGGCATGTCTTCATATGATTTTAGATGGTATGGCCCACCTGAGTTGCGTATACGGCTGATTTTTGGGATATCCCATCATTTAGAGGGGACCCATCAAATGCACGGTGTTGATGTTCGACATACATCATGTTGGGGCCTGCATAGCTCGACCTCAGGGGAAGTTCCCATGAGCTGGACCTCATAGAACCCTCTCTCTCTCTCTCTCTCTCTCTCTCTCTCTCTCTCTCTATATATATATATATATATATATATATATATATATATATATATGGGATATCCCATGACCTAAAAGGGACCCATCAAATGTATAGTATTGATGTTCGACACACGGTATGGTTGGGGCCCACATAGCTCAATCTTGTGGAAAGTTTCCATGAGTTCGACCTCATAGTACCATTTCTCATATATATATATATATATATATATATATATATATATATATATATATATATATATATATATATATATATATATATATATATGTTATGGGGAGATCCGAGCCCATGGTAGAACATCAATTCGGTTGTAAGTCCGAGCCGAGGCACCCGAGGCACGACCCATCTGACCAGACCCCAGCATCGCAACAAGGACACGCGAGCATCTTTGGGTAAGGGTCAACTCGGAGGGGTCTTAATAATCCGATCGGATAACCTATTATTCTCCAACCACGATCTGCTCAAGCCGGTCGCATCGGATTCGGCATGACGGGTCGGGTCAGACGTCGTCTGAGTTAGAGAATGTTCTTCACTATGGTCTAACGAGCCAAGCCGAGCAGGCCTTCAGATGCGCATATCCCACTCGCTAAACATGGACACTTCCATAACCAAACGTGGCCAATAACGTCGCTCGTGGATACGTACTATTCGCTGGATACGCTACACGATCAACAGATTGCGGGTGGTATCTCCACGATCCGGGAATTTCCCTGATCGTGCAGAGATTATCGAGATCAAACCGCCCCACAGGCAAGTATAAATACCACACAGTGCCATGTCTACAGGTACGCGATATCGAGCGCTCCTCATTTACTCTCTACCTAGACCCCGATTCCCTTGTCCTGACTTAGGCATCGGAGGGTCCCCCGGCTTAGCCAGGGTCACCTTTGCCCATTTTCTTGGTGCAGGTTTCAGGGACAATACGTAGAGGGCGACGTGGAGGGAGGGCCGACCAGATTTTAACCTCAACAATATATATATATATATATATATATATATATATATATATATATATATATATATATATATATATATATATATGACCGTCATGCACCTTATGGTTAGAGTAGATTTTACATACACCAAAGTGGGCCCACCCCTACTTAATATGGTGCTCAGAATGATAGCCCAATCAATAATTTATCCATCTGTTTGTTAGAGATGGCTGTGGATTGGTTATAATGCTAAAGAATCACTTTTTTTTTTTTTTTTTTTAAAGAAGAAAATCTTGGCCATTCCATCTATGACTCAAAAAATAGATGGCTATAGAAAATAAGGTTGAATCAAAAGATAAATAGGATTAGAGCTGGGCAGAATCCGACCCTATTCAGTAGATCCGACCCGATCCGAACTGAACCGAAGGCCTGTATTGGTGCAGATCAAGTCGGACTACTCAGATCCGATCCTATATCGAATCGAGTTGGGATCGTGGTCAATCCAGACCGATCCGATTTGAAATCGAATGAACCCTAACCCCTCTTTCTCTACCTGTAGGAGGCGCTGCACTCACCCATCTCTTCTCCTTTCTCTCCCTCTTTTTCTCTCAATTTCCCTCCTCTACTTCCTTCTCTCCTCCTTTCTCTCCTTCTTTCTCTCTCGATTTCCCTCCTCTACTTCCTTCTCTCCTCCTTTCTCTCCTTCTTTCTCTCCTCCTTTCTCTCCTTAGACTTAACTCGATTCGACTCAATTCAGTTTCCTGGATCGAGTCGGACTCGATTCGGGTCAATCCAGCAAGGATTCAGATTGGATCGAGTCAGCCCTGCTGGACTCGGTCCAGGATCGGATCGAGTTCGGGTTAGGTTTTTGAAAAATCGGATCGAGTCGAGTTGGACCCAATCCAGTCCAACTCGACTCGATGCCCACCTCTAGATAGGATTAGTGCTATTTTTACATGGTAGAGTGAGAAATATTTTCTAAACATAATGAACTATTTAAGTCAGTTGATTGGACTAGCTAATTGAACATAGTTATTAGGGGGACTATAATTAACTTACTGTGGTCGGAGAGCATTGGAGCTTTTCTCTATGCATGCAATGTATATCTATGCCGTCCATCCATTTTGCCAGATTATTTTATAGTGTGGACGCAAATTTGAAACAAATCCAAATCTCAGGTGGACCACACCATAGGAAGTAGCGGTCATTGAACATCCACCATTAAAAAATTAATAAGGCCCACCGTAATGTTTATTTGCCATCCAACCTGTTGATAAGGTCACAAAAAACCTAAATAAAGTGAAACCGCAAATATTAGCCTGTTCCGAAACTTTTTTGGCTCACAAAAAAGTTTTTAAGGGTCATTCACCACTGTTTTCTGTGGTGTGGTCCACTTGAGATTTGAATATGCCTCACTTATGGGCCCACACTATAAAATAATGAGGTGGGTCCCATCCACATTGCTAGATCTGGGGTGGTCAGCTAACTCGGGTCCACAATGTAATATATGATAAGGTTGCATGGGTGTGGACAAATGATGTAGAGCGGGTCGTGGATACTTTCATATCCAAGATGGAACAGAGAAGGCCCGATAAAAGGCAAAAGTTATCAAGACCATCATAACCTTAAAAAAGGCATATCTTTCAAATTGGAATAAGTTACTCGACGTCCCATTTATGATTTTGGGGTTGCCCATGCCGAATTTGTGAAATTCCATCGACGGCCAAATTTGATATTTAATTTCGTTTTTACTACAAATAGTAAGTTTTATTTTGATTATAACTCTTCATCCATTGGGCTTCAGGAGTTGTGCCAGCATAAAAAGTGTTTATAAAAATTAAGAGGTTAAGGCATGTAGGACAACTACAATAAATAGAAAATTTACTATTTATAGTAAATTATAAATTTTAAGGAGTTTTAGTTATAGTTTCATTCTTAATATTCTTCATAATTTTAGTATCCCTATTTAAAGGGGTGTATACTTGTTTATTTAATCGATCAATCATTCAACAAATTTTGAAGCTCTAGGTAGTTATCCTCAAGGAAGACGGTGAGGGAGTAGTTATCCTTGAGGATGATGGTGATCGACCTCATCACTTGCATCGCGCAGGCCAAAAAATTAATGGAGTAAGACCATTTCATGGGCCTAAAAGGCATACCGAAACCGCCCCAAATACATGTCCAGCCCAGAAGCCTACAGCTGAGCTAGGCCATTGCTGGCCCCTACAAGCGCGACCCGAAAATCGACGAGGCTAGGCATGTCAGGGTCAATCCCACCATATGGACCCCACTAATATATCAAGCCCGGTCCAAAAAAGTGGTCTCGCTGATTTCCGGATACGGTCATCTGCACAGTGGGACCCACCTCATTTGCAGATGGTTTACATGCATGTGGGGACACTATAAGTTACAGTGCTCCTAGTTGCATAGGGACACAGACACTCCAATCCATTGAGATAAGACTGCTCATTAGGTTTAAAAAAATACATTTAATGGGCTAGCATGCAAATATCACGCAGATATGACGAATCTCAACCTATTAATCAATGGCTTTTAATATGAACGGTCATGACTATTTACAGAAAAATAAGTCCAAACAACAACTTAATCCATTTATTTGTTAGGGGCCATCATGTATTGCTCATGATTCTAAAGAATCATGATCATTAGGAAATCCTAACCATCCCATCCATGGATTGGAAAAAAAGGATGGCTATCAAGAAAAGTCCAAATCAAGGATGGATTGGACCATCAGATCGGTGCAATTTTTGCATGATATCCAATCAAATCTGTTCTGAACTTAATGAATGGTTCAAATTAATCCGATTGTACAATCCAATGATAACGATGCAACTAGAAGCACTATAACTTAGTGATCTCTGATAGCACTGTAGCATTTCTCTTTAAAAACAAATCCCTCCAAAATCTACATTTAAAACCAAAACTGGAAAATAAGTCACTATGCTCAGCCTACTGAGTAAACTCTGTGAGATCCACAATGATTTTTGTATTTTATCCACTCCGTCCATCCATTTTACCAGATAATTTTAGATCTTCAGCCCAAAAATGAAGCATGATTAATGTTCAAGTGGACCACACCAAAAGAAACAGTCGAATTGAACGTTTACTGTTGAAAAATTCTTGGGGTCCACAGAAGTTTTGGATCAAGCTTATATTTGTGTGTTCCCTTCATCCATGTCCGTATGATATTATGAACAGGTTTGATGACAAAAAAACATCACTGTGGGGCCTAGAAAGGTTTCAACGGTGGAAATCATTATCCACACTGTTTCCTGTGGTATGATCCACTTGATCTTTGGATATACTTAAATGTTGGGATCAACTCCTTAAATTAGATGTAAAAACAGATGGACGGAGTGGATAGACCACAAACATTCAAGGTGGGCCCAACTGAGTTTACTCAGTACGATAAGAGCGTACTGAGCGTAGTGAGTAAACTCAGTAGGCAATCCAATTTCCAAATAAGAAACCATACAAAGAATCTGATTAATGTTGGATTCTTACAGAAGAATGATATCTTTCTCATAATGGCATGTGTACGATGATTTGAACCGTTCATCCACCTCAAGGCTCCGTAAGTGGTCCATAGGTAAAAAATCAAATTTATCAGAAAATCCCAACCACGTAAAAAAAAAAGAAAAAAAAGAAAAAAGAGTATGATGTGGATTGTTGGGCCACTGCAATTTTTTGTCCCGGATGAATGAACAATTCTAATGAGTGGGACCCATTTGAAATTAATGTCCCCTCGTTCATAAAAATTCAAATAACGCTCCCATCTTTTAAATAGATATGCCTCCATCCGTTAGAAAGAGGAGCACAGGGGTCCCAGCTATAGCGTTGCAGTGGTCTCCTACTTCTCTTAAGGAAGTGTCCATCTCCCTACTTTCCATGGCCAGAGCAATTACTTTCAGTAGTAGTAGTAGGATTCTGATATTAGTTTTAGTAGCAGTTTCTCTTGCTGTCAGCAATGCAAGAAATGTATCCGAAGAAGAATACTTGGAATTGAGGAGACAATTAAAGCTTCTCAACAAGCCTGCTGTTAAGAGCGTAAAGGTCAGGTATATGATCACGTGCACCTGTGTTTTTTCATCTCGGTCACACGTGTAGTGGGTTTTCTATGGTCTAGATCCTTCATATGGTGTCCCACTTGCGGATTTCCTGCTAAGTTCCTGCCATAGGAACCTAGTTGGGGCCCACAATCATGTTTTTGAGTAATCTACTCCGTTCATATTTTTTGTGAGCTCATTTTAGGACACGAGTCCAAAAATGAGTTGGATACAATACTCAAGTGAGCCGAAACGTGATGATTGAACTTTCACAATTGAAATATTTGTGGGGCCACAAAAGTTTTGAATTAATCTAATATTTGTGTTCTCAGTTCATCCCAATAATAATGACGTTATGAACGGTATGGATGGAATGTAAACATTATTGTCGACCCCAAGGAGGTTTCAATTGTAGGAATTTCCCTACTCACTTCTTCCTTTAGTGTGGCGCACTTGAGTATTGGATACCGTTCATTTTTAGTCTCACTTCTAAAATGATCACATAAAACAGATGGATGGAGTGTGGATTCCTTAAAAACATGACGGTGGGATCCAAGTGCAGGAACTTCCTGCATAAGGCTTTTGTAGGAAATCCGCGCCCGGTTGAAAAATCCTGCATCAAGCACACTCTAATTACCATATGTTTGAGATTTGTGGGTCCCACCTGTGACATGTGCGTCAGAAAATTCCATCAGGAAGTTCCTTTGGTGGGTGTCACCCTTCCCAATGTTCTCCCTTGTTTCCTTTTGCTGGGGCCCACTTGACTTCTTGTTAGATCTAATGGACGGTTGGGATAGCACCCATATGTCACTATGGGTCCCTCTAGGTACGGTGCTTACCATACCCTAAAACACATGTGAACATTACCTTGATAAAACCTTCCACTGGAGACATCTTTGCAGAACCACCCTTCTAGGGTGGGCCCAACACGCGAATGATCTGGTTCGTTGTAAAGTGGTCCAAATGAACAATGTCAGCGGGCCTTTAATGAATAGGATAATACAGGCAATGAATTGTGGACCGTTGGCATTGTTACTATTATTAGAATGTTTGGAATATTGATTATTTAAAAGTTGTAGCAGACGGAATATGGAGATATCTTCGATTGTGTGGACATGTATAAGCAACCAGCTTTAGATCATCCATTGCTCAAGAATCACACAATCCAGGTCAGATTTATTTCTTTTTCTTTATCATGTAGGGGTCATTTATTAAAGAATTGCAGTGATTGGACAATCGTAATTATTTAGAAATTGGTATACAAAATCCTTTTTTATTTTTGTTTTGACTTGATCATGAGAGTTGTGTCATTATGATTTTGGTCCATGGTCCATTCATGGAAACTTGTGATAAATGAACGGTTCACATCACGATAGAAGGATGGGAATTTCATACCTCCCATGTCGACTAGATCTCATAGGATAACATTAATTACAAAATATTCAGGCCTTCGAATATTGGAATTTTCAGGCTGGGATTGTCTAATAAAAGTAGCTCCAACACAAGACATGGACGATCCAAGTCAGGGTTTTTTTTTTTGCAGGCTATTGATCATGCGATCTCCAAATCTTAATTTTAACGGTATCATTAACGTCTATTATTGAAATTAACATATTGATAATCTAAATTCTTTATTGACAGAACAATCAGGAACTCGTGTGTTAGTTAGTTAATATACCTTGGACCATCCCACCGGTCCGTTAGAGATGCACCGTATGTCAGGCCTGGATTAAACATACTTTATGGTGCATAAGTAGGCCACACCAAATGGTACAATGAGATATGTTGCGAGTAAACTCGTTATATATCACATCATAATGATGTAAACCTAAGGTAAATAAACTCGAATCAAACTCTACGCGTTAGAAATTTGGATCTAGCACCACTGTGAGGTATAATAAACAAAAATAGAATAATATAATAACGAAAGATTACCAAACAAAAAACAAATAATCGCAAATATAATGATAATTTTACGTGAAAAAATTATTGTGAAAAAAACATCATAGCACACAGCGAGAGAAATCCATTATAATTAAAACCTCATAGTTGTAGAGACTTATCTTCTTACAGATGTACCCATCTACTCTTGCAATGCACAACTTTAGAAAACCTCTAGATCCCTTGAGAAATCTTTCCTAAGCTCCTTTACAAGTGTATAAAATCCTCTCCTTTAGCCAATCACCCTTAAAGAAAAAACTTGTATTAACACTCAACCCTAATGACAAATCCAGGCTTTTTACCCTGTTTCATGCAAAATTGTGAAACTGGACGGTCACACTGACGTTCAACCATGAACATCACAGAGAGTCGTTGTCGAAAATGAAAATCACGGTAAATCACGAATTGACCGTGGATCCTTACGGTTGACCATGCCTTGTATAATGCAAGACATCTCCACGATAGAATATTTGTGGAGTAGGTACTGGCGCAATAGAAACTTCTAGATGAAATCATTCATCCAACCCATCTATCAGGTCAGCCATGGGAACAAACCAAATAGCAAGCCATTCAAAAATTAGGTAGGGCACAACTTAGGTGTGATTGTACATTGCTACCTGTTGTGAGTCCAAATTGAGTTTTAGATACCGTTGATTCATGTGATGTATGGGGGGCTAAAGGATTCCCATCTGCACGATTTGAATTCAACATACACGATGAGTGAAAAGTATGCCATTTACAGTAAACATTGTAATGATATTATCATAATCCGAGAAATGTAACTTATTATGCAGATAAAGCCCACTTCCTTTCCAAAAGGGATGGAAAATCAAGATCATTCAAATGCAAGTCTAGAGATTGGACTCAAAGATGGTGGGTGCCCATTTGGGACAGTACCCATTCGACGGACCAAAATGCAAGATTTATTGAGAGCTAAATCTCTCTCCGATTTTGGTAGAAATAAAGTACTCGCTGGTAATCATGTAAGTCTTTTTTCGTTGGTCTTCTCTATTTTATCTTTGATATTTTTCCATGTACTGCTTGTATTTATGCAGACAAGTGGTGGGGTTGCTTGCCTCTTACAGGTGGGGGATCTGAGCCATTCATTAAGTTATAGGGCTCTTAGCTTGATCAGGACACTTAGATGGTCCTGCAGACCGATCTGTGCCAAATCAACCATCTCCGCTGTGTATTTGGTCGGGGTTAGGGTCAAGTTTCGAGGTTAAGATCTTTGTTCGAGACCAGGCCAGCATTCATAATCATCCATTGGTCAGGATAGTGGGGCGTCAGCTAGGTGACTGAGGTCACTGCTCACAATCTCGAATTGGTTACGGGCGGTACTTGGTATCTAATGCATCCCTAGCTCTAACCATACTTCTCATCCAAGTTGTTTGCCTAGTTGCTTTCATCTCATTCCAGTTGTTTGGCCAGTTCAGATTTATTCATAACAAGTATCACACCAACAAATTATCTTATAACATCAATTTTCACATTGATGTGACTACAAAATGTATGCTCTCGACCTAGTAGACGGCACTGATCGATCGGCTGGAATGTTGATGGTTCTAAGAAGAGTCTCATTTCTCTATTAGAGAGAGAAAAATATCCTTTAATTAAGGTAATGTATAAGATACTAACCTATTCGTCTTCTTTTATGAAGCACTATGCTCTTGCATACTCGATAGGTCAAGTGTATGGAACCAAAGCAAATATGAATGCGTGGGCCCCGTTAGTTCCAGAGCAAAGGCAATTCAGCGCGGCCCAATCTTGGGTTGACAATGGTTCAGGCGATCAGCAAAATAACATACAGACAGGATGGATTGTAAGTCACCTTATCTACTATAACCTATGAAAAGATGAAAATGCAATCGATCTTTTATTTTTGAAAGCTTTATCATGTGAGTTTAGATGTCATTAATGGAGTATTAGCTAGCTAGGTTTTTTCAGTGGGGACACAGATCAGCATCTGATCTATTTTAGTTGGCAGGTTAATCAGATCGGATCTGGGTCCAACAATATGGATTAAATTAGAAATTGGGTCAATTCAGATACCTTAACTTGGTTTAGTTTTAAACCTTTATTTAGGGTGTGTTTGGTTACCAGATATCATGAACTTCAGTGATATCAAATTAGCCTGATTAATCATGAAAAATCGTGTTATTTTCTACAACCAAATGCAGCATTAATTGATTATTTAGAAACCTTCCAAAATGTACATGTTCTTGTTATGGGTCTTAATCTATATATAATCCTTAGCTAGGTTTGAAGGGAAGTGGATTGTGTACCGAGTAACTTGGTAGGCTACTATGTGGGGCCCACCATGAATTATGTGTCTTATCAATGCCATACATCCGTTTTACCAGCTTATTTTAGGGTATGAGCCCAAAGATCAGAGATTATCCAAAGCTCAAGTGGATTACAACACAGGAGATGGTGTGAATTGAACACCTACTGTTGAATTCTTAGCGGCAGCAACAAAGATTTTGGATTCATGCCTGTGTGACCTGAATAAACATCATTCTGGCCCTAGGAATGTTTACCTTCACTATTTCCAGTGGTGTGGTCTACTTCACCTTTGGATATGCTTCAACTTTGAGCTGAAATGAGGTCCAAAAATGAATGGAAGAATGGGTGGCTAAGGTTGGCTTAATAATGAATAAGGGCCTAATTTTTTCAAAGTTTAAAGTTGGGTGGCTTAATATTGAATAAAGGCATTCAATCCACACCGTCCATCTACTTTTCCAGATCATTCTAGTGCATGAGCTTAAAAAAATGAGACATATCAAAAGCTCAAGTGGAATACACCACGTAAAGTAGATGGAATTAAACTACCACCACTGAACCTTCTTAGGGTTCGCTGTGAGGTTTAGTCACCATCTAACATCTTCATAAGTCTACACAGACTTGGATGAAGAGAAAACACAAATATCAGCTTGATCATAGTCTTCTTAGGTCCTAAGAAATTTTAACGGTAGACACGCAATTCCCACTCTTTCCCTGTAGCGTAGCCAGCTTGAGCAGTAGATCTACCTCATTTTTGGTCTTATGGTTTAAAATGGTATGTAAAAATGGATGGATGGTGTGGATAAAACATATACAGTACAATACTCCCATAGAACACCTCACAAGGCCGTTGGTCTGGGATTTCGACCGCGGATTGCCTATTTACGCTACCGACGTTGCTGCCGTTGCCAGTAGCATGGTGGCTACTTGACAGTGCCATGTGGGCCCGGCTATGACTTATGTGTTTCATCCACACCATCCATATGTTTTTCTATACCATTTTATGGCATGATCTTAAAAATGAGACAAATTCAAATCTCAAGTGGACGACATCATAAGAAAACAGTGGTTGTTGAACGCCCACCATTAAAAACTTAATAGGGTCCACTGGAATATTTATTTAGCAACCAACCTATTGATTAAGTCACACGAACCTTGAGGAAGGTAAAACAAAAATATAAACTTGATTAGAGCCTTATATGGCACCAAAAAGTTTTCTATAATAGGCATTCATTTTTCATTGTTTCTTGTAGCGTGGCCCACTTGAGCCTTAGATCTATGTCAAATTTTTTATTTTTTTTTCATATGACTTAAAATGGGATAAAAAATGGATGGACAGTGTGGATCTGATACATACATTATGTGGATATATATAAGTTCCACACATTAAAAGTTGCATACCAGATAGAGACTAGAGACTGATGTCCTGTGCAGGATATATGTGTTTTATCCAAGCCATCTATTCATTTTTTAAGATCATTTTAGAGAATCAACCCAAACAGGAGGCAGATTGAATTCGATTTGGGTCACCCCACAGAAAACAATGGAGATTAAATGGCCTCAGTAGAAAACCTCTTGTGGGCTGCCGAAGTTTTGAATCAAACTAATATTTATGTTTTTTCTTCTTCGGATCTAATGTGAACTTATAAAGAGGTTAGATAGCAAATAAACATCATGGTGGGCGTAGAAAGGTTTCAATGATATGGGTCATTGTCACCACTACTTCCTAGTAGTGTGGTCTATTTAAGCCTTTGATCGGTGGATGAGCTAGCCAGTTGAAAACATCCAAGCTATCCAAAAAGTGGGCCTCGCCAGATAAACCAGCTGGCACAAAAAATCAATACATTCCATCAGATGGGCTAAATGGTACAAAAAAAAAAGACTGCTGACCTGGTTCGACCTTGATGTGTATCCAACCTGATAAGTGGATCGGTTTGATTTTTGCACTATAAAATGCTTATGGTGGGGCCCACCTTTTTTATGGCTCAGATGCCATACTTCGGTAGCATGTTTGCACGTGTGCATAAGGTGGACGATTACTAACTGTTCACACGCGATTGTTGCTTTCCTAATTCCGTGCGATGATCAAGCTTCTAATTTCCTCAGGTACATCCAAAAATCTTCGGCGACAGGCATCCTCGGCTGTATGTTTCATGGACAGTAAGCTTCACAGCTGTTAATCTCTTCTTGCCTCCAAACCGTTGATCGGTTGATCGTTACCGTTCAATTAATAGGTCGCCTCTTGAAGTGGCCATTGACCAATTTTCCCATCCATCTCCATTGATACACTCTCTAAGCATGGCCGTCCATATGCATGCACGCACCCACTCGCATATACATACACAATGCAAAAATTTCCAAATCATGGGGCCCATCCTGGATCAGCGCAAAAAATAAAAAAGAACAGTGATAAAAAGATGATCACAACCGTCAGATCAATATCCATCAAAATGATCATTAAAATGAAAAAAAATAGTTCGTTCCAAATTCAACAAATTAATTTGAGATTGGAATAATCCTTGCAATCTGGTTTTATACTCTGAACAATTTACACGATTTCCCATGATTTGAACGGTTCAGATTATCATTCTTTTCCATCAATAAAACACTTTACTCACATGGACGTAAACTTTTAATAACAGGCAGATGGATACAAGAAAACAGGTTGCCTCAATCAATCATGCCCTGGTTACGTGCAAGTGAGCAAAGACATACCCATCGGCGGTGTCATAGAACCAGTTTCCATCTACAACGGTCCGCAAAAGGAAATCATCCTCCAAGTATTCAAGGTACCTCACATCTTTCTTTCCTATCAGGCAATGGGCTAGGATGGCCCACCTGACTTTTGGGCCTTGACCCATTTCAGTGTTGCAAAATATTAGGCTTATGACCTAGACCTAGAGGTGGGTAGGATCCGACCCGACTCGTCGGATTCGACTCGACCGAAAAAGTCAGGGTCGGGTTCGATCGAATAGACCCATTTGAATCCGATGCCAAATCGGGTCGAGTTCGAGTCATGTAGCAGCTCAATTCAACTTGACTTCCCTGATTGAGTCAAACTTGGCTTAACTCAGCCTAGTCTGCATCGACTGGACAGACTCAACTCGATCCAACTCGGTTTCCCTGACCGAGTCGGACTCGGTTCAGGTTAGGCTAATAAGAAATCGGTTCATATCAAGTTAGCCCTATTGGATTCAGTCCCGAATAGGATTGAGTTCGGGTCAAGTGCTTGCAAAAATCGGATTGAGTTGAGTTGGACCTAATCAGGTCTGACTCGACTCAATGCCCACCTCTACTTAGACCCAGGTCTAAAATTTGAGCTGGTCTATTAATTGGGCAGGCTATGTCTAAGAGCCTGTTGGCCTGGTCCTATCGACCTGTTTAGGGCACCAAGGGCATGTTTGTCTTTTACCATGCATAGTGTGGCCAACCCCATGAATGTCCCAGATCTTGAACAAAAGCAGGTTGATGGTGGAATTATTGGCTTGGGCCATGTATAGTAATTATGGCTTTTGATTAACTGAGATTTCATTTTAGTCGGCCAAATTGGACCGTCCTTGACCTAGGTTGAGCGCAGCCCATTGACTGTCTTGATAATATCAGGGCTGCAACTGGACCCAGGCCATAACTCATTTTCTGGGGCACATCACTTTGGAGAGCTTGTTTAGGCTTTTGAGGTCCTCTAAATAATCATGTAGAGGGCCAGAATGGTTACTACCATATGCTTGAGTTATCTGGGAACGTGGAATTTGGTGGGACACACCATAGGGATCTGCATTGTACAATCATGCACAAAATCTATATATTCACTTGTTGTGGCCCACCAAAGTTGTAGAATGGTTTGATCTCCCATTGCACCCTTTGGTGGGCCCGCTCAGTCCCGCGTGACTTTTGGGCCAGGGCATTCTCAGAGTGGGCACCACCAAAGTTGTGGAATGGGTTGTGTTCCCTTTGATGTGGCCTGCTTGATACTTTGGCAGTCGTGGCTTGATTTTTGGGCCAGGACATGCTCAAAGTGGGCCCCACCTGATATGGATGTACTACTATTACAGGATCCAGGTTCACGTAATTGGTGGTTGGGATTTGGTAAAAACATCCCATTGGGCTACTTTCCCAAGTCCCTCTTCCCAAACTTAGCTGACGGTGCATCTAGAGCTGGATGGGGTAGTGAGGTGTTTACACCTCAAGGTATCAAAAGCCCTGAAATGGGTAGTGGCCATTTTCCTGATGAAGGGTTCGGAAAGGCTGCTTATATGAAGTTGTTGAAGACTGTAGACAAAACCAACGTACTTAGAGACATTCCTTTCAATGTCCCCCTCTTTCAAGATGTAACTCAGTGCTACAAGGTGATTGATGGTGGCTACTTAGATGATTACTGGCGTAGGAATATCTATTTTGGTGGGCCAGGTGGATGCTAGAGTTGTGATGCATGGTGGATTTTCACCTTTTTTAAAAAAAAATAAAAATAAAAATAATATATGAATTTATTCCAAATTCCTCAAAAAACTTTTACTATGTGATTTGATATGTCATTGTATTAGAAAAAATGATATATTTTCTCTCATCAGGGGTGTTAATGATATAAGAAAATGTGATATCTCTCTCTCTCTCTCTCTCTCATTCTCTCATTAGGGTGTCAAGGGGCAAGGGCTAGCTGAGCCCGACATGACGAGCCTAGGTCAGAGCCCATATGCATGACCAGGTGCGCAGCACTGACCCTGCAGACTGACGTGGGCTGGCTTAAAATTGATCAAATCTCTATTTCTGGTGAATGTTTTTAATACAATTTTAACCTTTCAACTTCAGGCCTACAAATAGATGGTAAGAAGAGAAATATATCAGTGGTCCACATTCAACTAAAAAGAACCTGATTTACATATGTAAGCCAAGACCAACCACACTGTGGGCCCATCCTCTACGGAGCATGGCCCATTGATTTTTTTGTTGAATTGGGACCAACAGATTCTTTTAAACAATTTGATGGCCAGTTATCAAAAGGTAGAAGTGTACTTCATTGTCTGTCCACTGCCAATGGATATGTTTCCAACATGTTTGGATGATGATTTTTCGTTCCCAGCTTCGTCGAGCTCTCGGGCTATCTTCTTGATGGTTGATCTCATGCTCTGTTGCGTTTTCCATCACTCCACTTACCATCTCATCTGATGATCACACGCTTTTGTGATGGGACTCTGAAACTAATTTGTCTATTTTTAGGTCGTCATCTCCTACTATAGTCAAGATGGTTGTGTGATGTGAATTGGCGGCAGGCGACGCTTTGGGAGTTTAATACCCTATTGAAGAATCAAACACAACTCTTGGTTCTTCACTCCAAGAATATGTACATAGTTCATTGTCATTGGGTTTTCAAAGTTAAACAAAAAGCTGGAGGATATAAACTCAAATCGACGGCTTCTGGCTGCCGAAGGTGAAAATGGACTGCCTAAAGGCACTTTTTCACAGTGACAAGTATCAACTATAATGAAATGCTTAGTGCTGTTATCAAGCCCCACAACCATTCTCATAGTTTATGCTTGTATTTCTCATCAGCTGATCGTCCACCAACTTGATGCTAAGAATTCATTCCTACATAGTGTATAAAGTAAGGAATTATGCATGCAACAATCCCCTGATTTTATTAACAATTCTCAACCTGATTATATGTTCAAACATGTGATCTATTAAATAGAAAAAAGCACTGCGTCAAACAAGTCCATGTCATCACTGCTGCATTAAATGCACACATTGCATTGATACTGTGGTCTTATCACCAAGTGCGTTTAATGCAATAGTACTAACAATGTCAGTGATGATGTGGCCCAATCACATTGCAAGAAGGAAATTTCTGCACTGCCTTTTGAGAATAAAAGTAAAACATGATTCAAAATTTCATCTTAGTCTAACTAAATATGGACCGAAGTCCTTGAAAAAAGCATATATTTGGTCATGGTATTGTGGGCAACTTCCAAAGTCTCACCTTATTGTATGTTATATTGTCAATTAGATATGTCAATTCATGCATGCACTGACAACTTCATGTTGTTGCTGTTAAATGTGCCTTATGGTGCATCAAAGTGACTTTAGGTGATGGTTTCACCTTTTGTAGAAGCTATTCTATTAATTTTGTTGCTTTCTTCGATGTGGAATCGATGTAGAATGTTTCATAGATACTATCCTAGTATGATTGGGCTAAAGGAAGATAAACTGTAAATTGACCTTAACTTTGTATTCAAGTATCATTATGGGGTGCACAACCTATCAATTTTTATTGAAACTGGCCATCCATAGTGAACCGACCTACAAAGTGGGTCACATTTGTCTGTTTCGTTAGAAAATACGTGCTTTCATTTCAAAAATGAATTTTTAGAAAAAAATTACTATTTTTAATAAATCTAAATTTTTTAATATTTTTTTATTTTTAGAGTTTTAGATTTTTATTTTTCTATATAATAGATTAGGATTCTTTTAACAAAAGTTTATTTGGAATTTATTTATTAGAAATTACGCTTTACACGAGTTTTAGTAGAATTAAAATTTTTATTAGAGTTGAAAATTTGTTATTTTTGATAATTATAAATTTTAGCTTCTTTTTTTTCTCTATATTAATGATGTAATATGCATATACATATTAGACAATCAAAAAAAAAAAAAAAAAAAAAAACATGCATATACATATTAGACAATCATCAATCAAATTATGAAATTTATAAAATTTATTTCTATTTTACATTTTTTTTTTTTCTGATGGATTCCAAAAGCATCTTTGAGGATTCCAGAGAAGTTCCATGGATTTGGAACATCTATACCCTTGAGGAGTCAGGAATGGGCTGGCTGTGCCGTAACTGTTGCTGTATTACTGTCTGTTTGGGTACCTCTTAAAAATAACTTTATTTCATTTTATTTAATCCCAACTATGTATTACAGAGTGTTTGTTTTGCCCCAAATATCATTTCATGAGTCATTAGGCAAATAGGGTGAAAATATCATGAAATTTGATCTTTAGTACAACCAAACGCACCCTTATAATCAGGGATTTATATAAGGGCATGACTTAGCTACCACCAAATTCCATAAAATATCATATGGAAATTTTCACCAAATTAGACCGACTAACCACGAAATGTCGTGAAATTTTATGATATTCATACAACAAACGCACCCTAAACTATGATCGCTAATATGTAATGGATGTACTAAAATGAGATGAAATCTTTTATTTTATTTTATTTTTAAGTGGTAACCAAACACGCCCTCACAGGATATATTGCATTGATCATGGCTCCAACTTAATTCCTGGACTTCAAAGAAATAGGCTACCGATTCTCTTTGTAATGCTGAGGTTGCATACGGCATTTTAGCTTCCACTACCGTCTATCATACAAAAATACCCTTCGTTCTTGCATAAGTTCCACACATGAGACACGTACGAAATGCTCAAATACATGCAGCAGACGCTATGGGCTCTACTACAGACGCCGGCTTGTACACGCAAAATCCCTTTAATGCCCAAAAAAAAAAAAAAAAAAAAGTTCTTGAATGTGTAACCAACACGCACAAGTAATGCTAACGCCATCATATACAAATAAGGGGGACTTGGTTAATGGGCTCTCTCTCCATGTGATTTATGGTTCATATTAAAGGAGGTCCTACATGATGGACAATCCACATTAAAGGTGGGGCTCACATGATGGATGGTACACATCCAAGGTAGGCTCAAATTATGGATGACCCATATCAAGGTGAGCTCACATAATGAATTGTCCACATAAAAAATAGGCCCCTAATGATGAATGACCCACATCCAACCTAAGCCCTATATGATGGATGACCCACATCGAAGGTAGGCCCACATGATGGACGGTCCATATGAAAGGTGGGCCCCACATGAGGGGTGGTGGATATTGAAGGTGGCTTCACATGATGGACAATAACATTGAAGGAGGACCCCATGTGATGGATGACCCACATCATGATGGGCCCCACATAATGAATGATCCGCGTCCAAGGTGGGCCCTGCATGATGGACGACCCATATTGAAGGTCTGGCCCATGTGATGAACGGTCCACATTAAAGGTGTTCTCTACATGAGGGTTGTGGACATTAAAGGTAGATCCCACATGATGGACACTTTATTTTGATGATGGCCCACATGATGGATGACCCATATCAAGGTGGGCGCCACATATAAGAACAATTCACATCAAAGATCGGCCCTAATGATGAAGGTCCCACATCCAAGACAAGCCTCATTCGATAGATGGCTCACTTCAAAGTTAGGCCCTGCATTATGAATGATCCACATCAAAGGTGGGCTTGCATGATGGACAACTCGCATCCAAGGTGGTTCCCACATGATGGATAGACCACATCGAAGGTGAGCCTTGTATGGTGGATGATCCACATTGAAGGTGGGCCTCACATGATTGACAGTGTACATTGAAGACATGAATAAGGTGAGCCCAGAATAATGAATGTTCCACATAAAAAATTGGGCCCATATGATGGACAATGGCTATTAAGAGTGGAGCAAACAAACCTAAGGGAAAAGTATTTCCGTGACATTTTCCAAAGGCTCTACTTTTTGGCTAATAAGTATGCGGTTTATAGAGGTGGGCATTGAGTCGAGTCGAGTCGGACAGGATTGGGCCCAACTCGAGTCGGTCCGAAGTTTCCGAACTCGATCCGATCCGGGACCAAGTCCGAGTCCTATGAATCGATCTAATCCATTGTATTGTTGGCCTGACTCGAACCGAGTTTGACTCGGTTAGGAAAATCGAGTCGGATCAGGTTAGGTACGGTTCAAATTGAATATTCTTGATCCTAAAAGAGTTTTAATGGTAGATGTTCAATCCCACTACTTTTTGCAATGTGGTTCACTTGATCTTTAAACCTATTTTTTTTTCAGCTCAAGCCTTAAGACGAGCCCGCCGAGTGGATGGACGGTTTAGATATAACACATACCTCATGATGGGACCCATAGAATTTGTTGATGGAAACACGCCAAACCAGCTGTGCTGGTGTGTGGTACACCTGCCGATCCGCGTCCCAAGGTTTTCCTTGGGACATGGATTTTATGCTATGTGGGCCCATAGTGATATTTGTAAGAAATCCACAGTGTCTATCAGTTGTGAGGGCTCATTTTAGGACATGATACCAAAAACTAGGTGGATCCAAAGCTCAAGTGTGCTGGACGAGAGAGAAAACAGAGGAAGGTGGTCATTGAATCTACACTATTTCCTCTCGTAAGGGCCACTTGAGTCTTGGATATCCTTCAATTTTGGCAGCGTGTACTAAAATGAGCTCCCAAAACGAATGGACGGTGTGAATTTCTCACAAACATCATAGTGGGACCCACCTAACATCCTAAGTAAGAATCGTCAGGGAGCTCTGCTCGAGGCACCTCGAGTCGTGTGAGAAGATGGATTGGCTACTCCCCATCCCACCAGTCAAAGGGTGGTAAGTCAGTGCTCTGTGGGCCCCACCATGATGTATTTACTTCATCTATGCCGTCCATCTATTTTTCTAAATCATTTTATGGTATTAAAAAAAAAAGGTATATCCTAATCTCAAGTGGATAACATTACAGGAAACAATGATGAATAAACATTGTGTAGATCGAATCGAATTGGATTCTGGATCAGGTTGGTTCGGGTTGACCATGGATTCGAAATCGATCCAATCAACGGTTGGATCTTGCTGGGCCAACTCGACCCGACTTGATTTTGGCCTTCAGTTCGGATCTGTTCTGGTCGGATCTGCCGGATCGGTCCCTTTCTGCCTAGCTCTAGTTGTTTACTACATATACTTATCTGCTAAATGGGTAGAAACCAAGATAAGCTACTTAAGCATTAATAACTTTACTATCCAAACCTTGTTTTAGAGGCGAAATTCAACGGTTTGAATTCAAGATGCATGAGGTGCCTACTTGTATGGCAAATTTGTCTGACCGGACTAGGGTTGACAATGGGCTGGGCTAGAGCATGCTTCATGTCACCCAATCCTAGGCCAAAATCTTCTAGGCTAGCTGGACGCGGATTTCTGGGTGGTTATTGGGGTAGGCATATCTGTTTTGGTGGGCCAGGTGGATGCTACAGTCGTGATGGATGCTGGATTTTCAATGTTTTTATGCACTGTAATGCATTGCAAGCTTGACTTTCATTTAGGTTTTCTAATCAAGTAATCAACAAATATGGTAGTTTATCTATACAGACACTTAACATCTTTATTTGAGATGAATATCTTAAATTCATATTACTAACACCAATCACTCATTTTCAAAATGGGCCCACCCCCATCTTAGAATGATAATATTTCTAATCTTCACACAAATCAATAAATTTGGACAGGCGAAGGTAACTACAATTTGGGCCTGTGGGACCCACTTAAAATACATGCATCTGGGGCTCACTGTTACGAGTGGAAGAGATCCAATATTCCATTTAATATGAGCATTCGTTAATGCTCTCCCAATGCCCAAAAGAAAATCAAGTCCTTTTGTGATTTGCGGACTTTGAAAGGTTCACTGTCAAGCTGATATGTGTACTTACTTTTTAAAAAAAAATTATAGCCACTTCACAGGCTAGCTAAACACACAATCTATTTAATTGATTGGTTGATCCTCCGATTAATGGGCCATCTCTCAAAGTGGTCATGGATTCTCATGTATGCCAATTTTTGCTGCTGATTATTCGGTGGGTTATCGATAGTGCTGTCAACGAGCCAGGCCTGACCCATGTTTTGCTACCGGAGTCACGTCACCAAGTTCTGTGGGCCCCTACACCGTCCATCCATTTGAAGAGATCATTTTAGGAATGAGCCAAGTAGATCCAAAGCTCAAGTGGACCCCACCAAAAAAACAAGTGGGGATTGAATGGCTACAATTAAAATTTTTTTTAGGGGCTGCAGAAGTTTTCGATCAAGCTGAAATTTGTGTTTTTCCATGTATGTATTAACTTATGAATAAGTTATATCTCAAATAAACATTATGATGGGCCCTAGGAAAGTTTCAACGGTGTGTGTCACTGTCTCCCACTGTTTTCTGTGGTGGGGTTCACTTAAACTTTGAATCTGCCTCTTTCTTTGGCTTCTGCCCTAAAATGATCCAAATGGATGGACAGTACGGATACAACTAATGCATAATAGGGCCCACAGAACTTGATGACATCACTTCAATAGCCAAACTCGCTCCTCAAACCGTCATAGCTAATCCACGTCCGTAACTTAGCGCTCTGAAAGCAGTAAATCTTCTCTATTTAAAAATGAATCCAATCAAAATCAACACTCCCAAGGAAAGAAAAAAACCATACAAAGTAAAAAATCAACGTTAGAACCTTAGAAATAATAACCAACATCTTTCTCATTATGGCATGTGAGTATGATGATCTGAACTCTTCATCTACCACAAGGCTCCATAAGTGGACCACATACGAAAAATCACAATGATCAGCAAATCCAAACCATGTAAAAGAAATATGGTTTGGATTGTTGGGCCACTGCAGTTTTTCCTCCCCAATGAATGAACCGTTTTAATGAGTTAATGAGTGGGACCCAGATGAAATTGATATCCCCTCATTCATATTAATAAAAATTAATGAAGCTCCCATATGTATAAATAGATATGCATCCAACCATTAAAAATAGAAGAGCCTGCAATGGCCAATACAATTCCTTGTATTAGTAAGAGTAAGATTCTGATATTAGTTTTAATAGCAATCTCTCTTGTTTGCTGCACTGCAAGAAGTCTATCTAAAGCAGAATATTTGAAAATGAAGAGACAACTCAAGCGTCTCAACAAGCCTGCTGTCAAGAGCATTCAGGTAAGTCATGTTACAAGCATGTAGTACTAATGTATAGTTAGGCTATATATATATATATATATATATATATATATATATATATATATATATATATATATATATATATATATATATATATTCAAGTGGTGTGGCCCCCATGAATTTTGAGATGACCTTGGATGTGTTCCTTCAACGTTGTGGGGGTGAAGCTGATGACTGAGTTGGATGGCATGCCCAGACCTTTAGTGGGGCCCACTTGACTACTTGAGGATTTTATGGAGAGGTTAGATAGAACCTATACATCACTTGGGTCACTACCATATGTTGAAATGTATGGGATCATTCCTCTTAATAAAACATTTTTACTGGGCGTCTCTAATTGGAGGCATCTTTGCAGAACCACCCATCTGGGCTGCACTCAACACATGAATGGTCAGGATCATTGTAAAGTGGACCAAATGAACAAGGATGGTCAGTGAGCCAGGCCTAGGCCATGCTATTTTAAGGCCGTTATAGCTCACAAGTGTGTAGCTGGTGGCTTCGGGCGCAACTTGTATTTAAAGACTTAATGGTTCACGAGATTCTGCATATTTCGCTACTCACTATATACACGTGTATACATGCGTGCATACCATATCTATGCTCCTATGTCCGCATCAGCACATTTCTTTTATTCATAAATTGTAAAGAGCTTGATCAATAATCATTATCATCATCACACATTGTATTCATGATCCACGACTTTGTTGCTATCATTAGAATGTTTTGGAATATTGATGGATTTTTAAAGTTTTTTGCAGACGGAATATGGAGATATCTTTGATTGTGTAGACATTTATAAGCAATCAGCATTTGATCATCCTTTACTCAAGAATCACACAATTCAGGTTAGTCTTTCTTTCTTTTCATTTATTGGGGCCCATCATGAATGGGCCACACACCAAGATTTGCAGTGATCAGACAATCCTAGCCATTTAGAAATGGGGTACACAAAATCCGGTTATTAATTAGTTTTCCACGATTTTTTTTCTTTCTTTAATTTCTTAAGGGAGTTGGGTCATTGTTATTTTCGGTCCATGGCCCATCTATGAAATCTTATGAGAATGAATGATTCAGATCGAGATGGGATGCTTTACAAAAGTAGGTCCAATGAGACAGGGACGATACAAGTTGAGACCCACTGGATGGACGCCCTAGACTATATGTGGGCCTGTGATTTGATGATCACCCAATCTTAATTTAAAAGTATTCTTAACATGTATCCATCCTAACCGTCCATTAGATGTGCACCCTATGTCAGGCCTGCATCCAAAATCCTGCATCACAGGTGGTGGGCCACACCAAATGGAACAATTGGGCTAATTGTGGAGGGTAATCCCCACTAGATGCACGATTTGGATTTAATTAAAGACCATGGGTGCTGACTACTGTATGAATGAAACCATGCCATTTATAGTACACGCACTTATCAAAGTTTTAGATCAAAGTAAAACTTAGGCCCAGCGAGTTTCATGAGGTGTTAAATTTGCAAGAGTTATGCTCAAATTGGTGCGCAACAGAGCATATATAGCCGAATGCTATAAACTGCCTAGGTGCACAGGTGAGCATGTCTAATATGGCTGGCTGATTGCTCAACTGCGCACTAGTTTGAAGAGAACGGGTGTGAACTTTTTTGAAAACTCATAGAAGGTGACCTAAATCCACGTGAAGCAGCACCTTATGAGACCCTTTGGGCTCAATTTTTACTTTGATCCAAGACTTTAGTGGGCCATGAAAAATGAAAACAGCTTAGTCCCTTTTATATATATATATATATATATATGGACTTTCCATATTGACTTTTTAACGTTTAAAACTGTGACTTATTGCACAGATGAGTCCCATTTCCTATCCAAAAGGGATGGAGAATCAGCACCCTTCAAATACAAATTATCTAGAGTTTGGGCTAAAGGAAGGTGGGTGTCCGCTTGGGACCATACCAATTCGACGGACCACAATGCAAGACATATTGAGAGCTAAATCTCTCTCTGATTTTGGTAGAAAACCTGCAACCGATGGGACCCACCATGTAAGTCTGTTTTCAGTCTTCTCTATATTTTCCGTTGACAGTTTTTTGTTTTTTTTCATGTACTACTGTCACTTGGGCAGACCTTCAGACATGCATGACACGATTCAAACCATTCGTACGGATCCAAGAGGTGACGTTTTAAATTAGCTTGTGATGGACACCTGAAGGTTCCAACCAACTGATCTGTACCGTCCATTAGGTTCAAATAATAGCCCTATAAAATGAATGGTTAACATTATTTATAGAAAAATAGGCCAAATCTACCACTTGTGCCATGTTTGCTGGGTCCCATCATGAATAGCTCACAGCTCTAAAGAATCACTTTTATTAGAAAACCACTAATCATCCCATCAATGGCTTTGAAAATGGATAGCCATAAAAAAAGAGAAGTCCAACTTATTGATAGATCAGCCCATTTGATCACTTTGATTTTCACAAGATGCCCAAAAAATGTATACTCAACCTAGTAGACGGCACAGATCGATCTGATGGCATGTTCTCATTTTTATTTAAAGTGATGTATGTTAACTCTTTTTTTTTTTTTTCTTTTTTTTTTTGAAATTTTAAAATCAAGTATGCTACTATAAGCCATGTAGGTGATTGGTTTGGAACCCGAGCGACTTTGAATGTGTGCAATCCAGTAATTTTAGACAACAGGCAATTCAGCTTGGCCCAGTTGTGGGTTATAAATGGCCCAACAGATCAACTCAATACCATAGAGGCTGGATGGAATGTAAGTTATCTTATCTACTACTTTTTGAAAAATCAATGAATCATGATCATTGATTTTTTAGTTCATTTGAAACTCTGATATCATCCAAGCTACTAATTTTCTCAGGTATATCCGGAACTCTATGGCGGCGGATTACCTCGTTTGTTTGTGTTCTGGACAGTAAGCTTCACACTCATTAATTTCTTCTTACCTGCAAACCGTTGATTGTTTGATTGGTACCGTTTAATTAATGGGCCACCTCTTTAAGTGGACACTGACTCAAAACTTGTGCCATGCATTTAAATTTAAATAGTGGAGTTGCTTCTTAGTTGCTATGTTAGTAGAGTATAGCATCCATTTGCATGCATGAAAATACTTAATTGTCGTGTACATGCTGTCCAAATCATGGGGCCCACCTGTGAATTGAAAACGAACGAGAACAAAAAAGATGATTTCAACCATTAGATTGGGGGATTTTAAATCTAGCTTTAAAATGGAAAGAAAGTAAAAGTCTACATTCAACAAACTAAGACTTGACAGGTTTGAGGTTGGAATATTAGATCTGTAATGTGGAATTGACAAATTGTCTATGCATCATTAATGAAGATTTAATGCTTTAATCTTAAATGTGTATCTGATTGAGAAGACATTTTCGATGATATATTATCGTTGATAAATGATCTTGGTTTTCCACATCTTAAACCTTTAGAAGAACATTCAATGAGATTAGGGTTTTCTCTCTTATGTGAGTAAGGGGACCAAGACATTTATTTATAAGAAAGAGGAGTAAAAAAGCTTACCCATCACACTTCTCTCCTCCAGGATCTCCACACATAGGTTTCCATATCTAGCTTAATAACCATGTATAAGAACCATGGTTTAAGTGTCCCAACCCAAACCTATTCATAATGATCACAACTGTAGTGGGGTTCACTGAATCACTCAATTAAAATAATCTAACGGTCAGATCTAAACCTGTGATCATGTGTAGTCCACCTAATAAGAGTCTTACATGGAACTATGCTGTCAATCTAATTTTGGACCTTCACCCATCTACAGCTAGCAGGTGGCCCATCCCATGATTTGGATGGTTTGGATCTTCATTCTCTTCTAGTAGTAAAACACCTTTTCTCATATCAATGTACACTTTTAATAACAGTCCGATTCATACAAGACAACAGGCTGCTACAATCTATTGTGCCCTGGTTTCATACAAGTGAGCAAAGATATAGCCCTTGGTTCTTTCATGCGACCAACTTCTGTCTACAATGGAGATCAACAGGAAGCGACCCTCACAATATTTAAGGTACCTCTCAAGCTTCTTTCCTATAAGTTAATGGGCCACCTGATGAAGGTTTATGACGCAGTAAAGGACTGGATGAGATCGATCATTGTCTTCCTCATGGATAACTACTTCGAATCTACGGAGCTCTCTGGATTCCTCATAGATTTTCTTCAAATCCACCAAAGATAAAATAAAAATAATATCTAATAAATTCAAAAATAAATTAATTGATGATAAAAATGAAATTACAATCCTTTAAACAATGAGTTAAAACCTAGGATGGAATTTTAGACTCAAACTCCAACTCAAACACCCTAAAAAGTTGGCTTACTATAAATGGTAAACTTACTGTATAGACTTTCATAATTCCTATTATACTTCATGGTTTTGGCCAAAAATAGTTGGGCATGACTCCTAAAACTCAAATGATCAAGAGTTATGATCAAACTAAAACTTTTTATTTATAGAAAAAAATGAAAATAAAATGGACTTTTGAACGTCAATATGATAGAATCTCACAAATACTGCATGGGCAATCCAGCATAGTGGGGTTGGTTGGCTAAAGTAGCTTCTCCTACCCAAAATCATATATGATACGTCGAAAAATTCATTCCGGTTTGCGAGATACGAATATTTTAATGGTCTGGATCATTTCGGCCTCTGATCAGGCCTTCTCTGGTCTATCTTTGCCATGAAAGTGTCTTGACTCACTCTACGTCAGGTCAGGTGACATGTTCCACACATTCCATCAGGATGTTTCTATGGTGCACCCTCACCAATGTCTTCCAATGTTCCCTTTGGTGTGACCCACCTGTTCCTTTTGTAGCATGGCCCAGCCTGATTTTTAGGCCAAGTCATACTCACAGTAGTCCCACCTGATAAATGGTGTCTGCTGCTAGTTGTTATAGTGGACCCCACCTGATCTGGCTACTGCTATTACAGGAAAAATCGACAGGTAATTGGTGGTTGACATTTGGAGATGATCATGTACAAGTGGGTTATTGGCCTAAGTCCCTCTTCACAAGCTTAGCTGACAAATCATCTGGAACTGAATGGGGTGGTGAGACGACCACACCTGGAGGTATCAAAAGCCCCCCAATGGGAAGTGGACATTTTCCTGATGAAGGGTTTAAAAAGGCCTCTTATATGAGGAGGCTGCAGTATGTGGACAACACCTACAGTCTTACAGACATCCCCAATGGTGGCTTCCTCTTTTCAGATGTGCAGTGCTACAAGGTGATTGATGGTGGCAACTTAGGTGAGGACAGGGGTAGGAATTTCTATTTTGGTGGGCCAGGTGGATGCTAGAATTGTGATGTGTGATGGAATTTATCCACATTTTTAAAGTAATAAATAAATGTAGGAATGCATTAAAAATTCCCTAAAATCTTTTACTATTGATTCAGTATCTCCTGGTATTGTTTGGATCAGAAAATGTGATGTATTTATCTCTCATTAGGGGTGTCAATGAGCATTGGGCCCAGCTGAGCCAGACACCATAAGCTCCAAGTCTGGCATTGGCCTATAGCAGTGGGGAGTCCAAAAAACGACTGTTCAGGACTGTCGTAAATCGATAAATCTCTATCTTCCAAGTGTGATTAGTGAATGTTCCTAGATCATCCCTTTGATGTATGATGCACAGTGGATCACACATTCCTCATCCGGTTGTTTCAATGGTGGGAAACCCCTCACCAATGTCTTGTTCCCATTGGTGTGGCCCGCCTGTTCGTTTTGCAGTGTGTACCTGTCTGACTTTTGGGTGATGGCATACTCACAGTGCATCCCACTTGATGAACGACACTTGTTACCAGTCCGTATTCTGAGCACCAGCTGATCTGACAAATGGAGACAGTGCATCTGCATATACATGTGTATGGGGTCTATACACTTTCAAGTAGCAAAAGCCCCCAAAATAGGCCATGATCATTTTCCAGATGAAGGGTTCAAGGAGACTTGTTTTATGAATTAGTCCTTCCTGATGAAGGGTTCGGACTTCAGAGAGGCTTATTTTACGAAGTTGTTGAGGTTGTTGAAAACAACAACGAACCTCCTCTAGGTAGATGCATCTCAGTGGTACAAGCTGATTGATGGTGGCGACTTAGGTGGAAATTGAGGTACGTACATCTATTTTGATGGGCCAAGTGGATACTAGAGCTTTGATGTGTGGTGGATTTTTTATCTGTTTTTTTTTTTTTTTTTTAAGTAATTAAAAAAATGTAGCAACTCATTATAAATTCCCTAAAAATCTTTTACTATGTGATTCAGTATTCTTATGAATTATTTCGATCAGAAAATTTGTTGTATTTTCTCTCATTAGAGGTATCAATAGGCTTTAGCCCAACAGAGCCCAACACCGTAAATCCTAAGCCCGGCATGTATCAGTTTATGGCTTACACACTACTAACAATTTCGATGAAACTTCGGTATCCTGGTGGCCCCACAAAAACCTGGCGCACCTAACCCAATGTTTACTTTGGTGTGGCCCACCTGAGTTGTGAATCTGGCTGATTCTTGGCCTGATTCCTAGTATCAAGGGCCGCACCTAATTGACGGATTGGATGTCCCACGGATGAAATGGTGGGCCCACGGGATTTCCTTTCTATGTATAGTTATTGTTGGAGAACCATGGAAGCACAAAGATAAATCAAGTACTACAATAATATTCGTTAGTAGCGACTCCGAATCAAATGTATTTTTACGCCCGAGTTAATTACATATTTTGATTATAGTAACAAATCAATACCAAAGCTAAGTCAGGGCACCGCTGCATGCGCTGGCTTGCGTGGGGGAAGCATTCATAGTGTATCAGGCCTGACGGTTGAGCTTGGGCTTGAATGGAACCCGATTGTAAATTTGGGCTGGACTCGAGCTTAGGTCCCCTAAAGCCCGTAAACCTGGCCGGCCTGATACGTATTTTCTAAACGTATTTTTCTCAATTTTCTTTCATTCTCTCCCTCTCTCTCACACGAGTCACGCCAAAATAATATTTATCCGCAGAGATATTCAGGGCATGGGCACATGCCAGACTTTGTGTAAATGTCCGGGCGGGACTCGGACTAGCCCATCACGGCCGGGGCTGTATTTGGGTTTAGGTTTAGAATTATAGGCCGGGCTCTGACAGAGCTCAGCCCAGCCCTAACGCTGCTCATTGAGAGCCTAGTTCTTAAGTCTCCACATACATGTTCTGTATAAGGCGGTGCAATATACGATTGTACATTACAAGAACTTTATGTGTTGTAATATGTTATATATGTGACATCCACTCCATCCATTAAAGGATGCTTCTAATGATAATCATATAGATTAAAAAAAATTAGATAAATCTAAAATTTAAGGCCACAAGAAAAATATAACATCACGCCTAAAACATCTAAATTCACGTTCTGCGGCCCGGATGAGATTTGGATCAGGATGATTTTCTGATATTCTATCTGTCCTGATTTGGATTGGGACTGGTTCTTAAACTAATCAGGCCAGGTACTTCAAAGTTTTGATTTTGATCGGCCGGTCCAAGTGCCATTCCAGACAGGATGTGGTCCAAAAATGGGTGATGTTGATGATTCTGGCAATAGAACTTGTATGATTCAACCAGATGGTTGAAAATAAAACCATTCAACTGTCTGTATTTACCTAGATTTTCCTTTTCAAAGTGAGATGCACCCACTCATGAACTTCAACTATGATTCATCAACGATGGTGCCCACCAGATGGACCGTTCAGATCACCCAAACATGCAGCCACGTGGCCTCTAATAGTTTTATCTGCATCTTTTATCCCTTGAATTTTTGTTTTTATTTTTAAGGCAAAATGATTCTGTCAGGATGTGTATGAACTTGAACATATCCATTGGACACTATCTGTCCATTGAAATTGAACCTTTGATTTTTTAAGATTCACAAATCGGCCAGTTCGGATATCAATTCAGATTTCAGTATAATTCTTGTATGATGGCCCATTTAAAGTGGGCCCAACATTTTTGGTTTGTACGGAATATTGGTCACTTACACAAATTTAGAGTGCATGCACGCATATTCACTTATCAGTAGGTCTATAAGGGACCATCATCAGTGGGACATACGTCAAAAGTTGTAGCAATCAGAAAATCCTAGCCATTTGAAAAGTGGTATACAAAATCCAATTGGTTAGTTTAGCATAACTTTTTTTTTACTCGGTTAGGAGAATCTGATCACTGTGATTTTTAGACCATGACTCATTCATGGAAGTGTATGATAAATGAACCGTTGAGATCGGCATAGGATGACGAGAATTTCATCACTCCCTTGTGGACTACATCTCCTCTTATACCATTATTGTACACAAAAGTTCAACTTCTCAAATATATCAATTTTCGGTTTAACTGTTCTGTGTAGCTAGAGCTAGGGCTGTATATCGGGCCGAGTCGACTCGAGGTGGGCCAAGCTCTCGGACTACTCGTCCATGCTATACTTGAGTTCATGCTTGAGCTCGAGCTTGCCCTCGAGCTCAACATTGAAGCTTGGCTTGTTTGCCAAAGCTTTCAAGTTGAGTTTGAGTTGAGTTAGTGGTTCGAGTCGAGTCGAGTTTACCTCATTAGGGTAAGAGAGAAAAAAGAGAGAATGGGGATAGGTAGGGTCGGGTAGGATTTTTTAGTAAAAACTTTTAAGTTTTAACTTCTTTTTCTTAACTTATATATATATATATATATATATACATATATATATATATATATATATATATATATATATATATATATATATATATATATATATATATATTATTTGAGCGGAGTCGAGCTCCAGCTTGAGTCGAGTTGAAATACACCATGGTCGAACTTGGCTTGAACTCAACTCGAGCTTTAGTAAACAAGCTTGACTCGCCTTGAGTTGGCTTTTCAAGCCAAGTCAATCTGAGCTAAATCGAGCTGAGTCGAGCAAGCTTTTCAAGCTAGCTTGACTTGTGTACAACCCTAGCTAGAGCTGGGCATCTAGTCGAGTCGAACCAAGTTAGGGCTGACTCGACTCGATCTTGTTTTGAAATAGGCTTATCCTGAACTCGATCTGACTCAACACTAAGTCCAGCATGCCTAACTCGATCCGAGTCTGGTCTGGCTTGGACTGATTTGGATTGAGTCCAATCCGGTCAGAAGTACCGAGTCAGGTCAAGTTGGCACCAAGTCAAATTGAGGGATGAGTGATGGAGAGATCGAGAGAGATAGAGAGAGAGAGAGAGAGAGAGAGAGAGAGAGAGAGAGAGAGAGAGAGAGAGAGAGAGAGAGAGAGAGAGAGATGGTGATGGTGGTGGGTGATTGCTGGGCTTAGAAAATGAGGAGGATGAGAGAGAGAGAGAGGTTTGTCTTGGAAGATGAGGAAGATGAAGGAGGGAGAGAGAGATTTTGAGATCGGGTCAGGGTAGGGTGCGGCGGGTAGGGTTAGAGAGTCGGGTTTTGGATTGAGTTGAGTTTTAGATCAAGTCGGGTCTAACCAGATCAAATTTCGGGTCGAGTTAGGTCTAAACGAGTTAGTTCGATCGAGTCGTCCAATGCCTACCTCTAGTTTTGAGATTATTGCCATCATTAATATAAAAGAGGCCCATGCATTAGTCATCCAGACCATTGAACTTGTGGGGCCATCATGGACGGACCATGTAGTCAAAGAACGTTGCAAATATGAAAAGTCTAACCTTTTATTTATTGGCATACAAAAACATAATTAAGAAGAATGACACTGGTAATCAAATCAAATTTGGACACATGGGCTAGCCAAGACACTGATCTGGACCGTTCATCTGATCAAACAGAATATTCCACAATGACCGCAATAAGTAATTCACATAGATCGACGCGTCCAAACAGTCCGATCTTTGTAACGTCCTTGTCAGGGCCGCCAGTCGGATCGGGATTGACTAACAGAAGTAGTTGCCACGAGACATGAACAGCCCAAGTCAAGGCACATCGGATGATGTGTGTCAGATCCACACCATTCATCTAATTTTTCATATTTTGTTAGGACATGAAATAAAAACCCTAATTCTAATGCTTGCGTGTGTCACACTATATGAAACAATATAATTGTACGGCTGCCGTTGAAACCCTACTTCTAGTCAAGTTGATATTTGCATTTTCCCCTTATAATTGTACGGCTGCCGTTGAAACCCTACTTCTAGTCAAGTTGATATTTGCATTTTCCCCTTGATGTACGTGTTTTATATCTGCGCGGTCCATCAGTTCTTCCCAATCATCTTAGAGCATAGTACAAAAACTGTAGTAGATACAAATCTCAAGTTAACCACATCACATGAAACAGTGGTTCATGATAATGTTGATTTGCCATCCAACCTGTTAATAAGGTCACGCATACTTAATAAACTTAATGAAGGAAAAATTATCAAAACTTTTGTGGCCCATCAAAAGATTTTAACTGTCAATCACCACCGTTTCCTGTGGTGCGGTCAACCTGAGATTTGGATCTGCTACAGTTTTGGGCGCATGCCTTAAAATGAGCTGGAAAAACGGGAGAGATTTCCTACTGTACGACCCATTCCCAAAAATAAGCCCACTTATTTTGAGCCCCCAAGAATAAGCCCCAGCTGTACGGCCCCATTTCTCTCGTTGAAAATGCCCTTACTTTTTTAGCTTTTAGAAATAGGAAAGCTCAGGCTCTCTTTGGCTACGAATTATAACCGTAGCCATATTTACAGCTATAACCGTAGCCAGAACCCACTGATTGTAAAGGGGTGGACAGCGAGTTGGGGTTGACCGACCCCAAGTCACTGTCCCACTGACCTAGTCGACCCCAACTTGCTATTATACCAGTGTACCTTTTTTTTTTATTATTTTTATTTTTACAAGGAGAACTTTTTCTCTAATACATATTTATATAAATATGTATACATAAGTATATAAAAAAAAATTTCTCTCTTTTTATTTATTTATTTCTTTAGTCATTTAATAAACATATCTCTTAAACCATAATGAGTTACTTGACGTACCATATATGATTTTAGGGTAGGATATGCTACTTTAGCTAACCAACCTACTTATTTTCCACGATTCCATCAGGTCGATGGTCGAAAATTCATTTCATTCACTTCACGGTCAATTTCAATCACTTCACGGTCAATTTCATTCCTTTCATTTCACGGTCAATTCCATGCATTTCATAGTCAATTCCCTTCACTTCACGGTCAATTTGCTTCACTTCACGATCAATTCCATTTATTTCATGGTCAATTTGCTTCACTTCATGGTTAATTCCATGCATTTCATAGTCAATTCTCTTCACTTCATGGTCAATTCGCTTCACTTCATGGTCATTTCCATGCATTTCACGGTCATTCTCGGCGATTCTGTGTTGATTCACAGTCATTTCCATGCATTTCATGGTCAATTCCCTTCACTTCACGGTCATTTCCATGCATTACACAGTCAATTCGCTTCACAGTCATTTCTATGCATTTCACTGTCATTCCCGACGATTTCGTGTTGATTCACGGTCATTTCCATGCATTTCACGGTCAATTCCCTTCACTTCATGGTCATTTCCACTCATTTCAGGGTCAATTCGCTTCACTTCACGGTCATTTTCATGCATTCCACGGTCATTCCTAGTAATTCCCTGTTGATTCACAGTCATTTTCACTCATTTCACGGTCAATTCCCTTCACTTCATGGTCATTTCCTCGCATTTCATGGTCAATTCGCTTCACTTCACGGTCATTTCCATGCATTTTACGGTCATTCCCGACTATTCCGTGTTGATTCATGGTCATTTTCACACATTTCACGGTCAATTTGCTTCACTTCACGGTCATTGCCATGCATTTCACGGTTATTCCCGGTGATTCCGTGTTGATTCAGGGTCATTTCCACGCATTTCACGGTCAATTCCATTCACTTCACGGTCATTTTCACGTATTTCACAATCAATTTGCTTCACTTCACGGTCATTTCCATGCATTTCACGGTCATTCCCGGCGATTCCGTGTTGATTCAGGGTCATTTTCACGCATTTCACGGTCAATTCCATTCACTTCACGGTCATTTCCACGCATTTCACAATCAATTCGCTTCACTTCACGGTCATTTCCATGCATTTTACGGTCATTCTCGACAATTCCATGTTGATTCACGGTCATTTCAATGCATTTCATGGTCATTTCCCTTCACTTCACGGCCATTTCCATGCATTTCACGGTCAATTCACTTCACTTCGCGGTCATTTCCATGCATTTCACGGTCATTCTCGGTGATTTTATGTTGATTCACGGTCATTTCCATGCATTTCATGGTCAATTCCCTTCACTTCACGGTCATTTTCAAGCATTTCACGGTCAATTTGCTTCACTTCACGATCATTTCCATGCAATTCACGATCATTCTCGAAGATTTCGTGTTAATTCACGGTCATTTCCAAGCATTTCACGATTAATTCCCTTCACTTTACGGTCATTTCCACGCATTTTATGGTCAATTCGCTTCACTTCACGGTCATTTCCATGACTTTCACAGTCATTCCCGGTGATTCCGTGTTGATTCACGGTCATTTCCACGCATTTCACGGTCAATTCCCTTCACTTTACGGTCATTTCCACGCATTTCATGGTCAATTTGCTTCATTTCACAGTCATTTCCATGCATGTCACGGTCATTCCTAGCTATTCCGTGTTGATTCACGGTCATTTCCACGCATTTCATGGTCAATTCCCTTCACTTCACGGTCATTTCCATGCATTTCACGGTCAATTTCCTTCACTTTACGGTCATTTCCACGCATTTCACGATCAATTCGCTTCACTTCAGAGTCATTTCCATACATTTCACGATTAGTCTCGGCGATTCTGTGTTGATTCACAGTCATTTCCACGCATTTCACGGTCATTTCCATGCATTTCATGGAAATGACCGTGAATCAACACGGAATTGCCGAGAATGACCGTAAAATGCATGGAAATGACTGTGAAGTGAAGTGAATTGATCGTGAAATGTATGGAAATGACCGTGAAGTGAATGAAATTGACCATGAAATGCGTAGAAATAACTGTGAATCAACATGGAATTGCCAGGAATGATCGTGAAGTGAAGCGATTTGACCATGAAATGCGTGGAAATGACCGTGAAGTGAAAGGAATTGACCATGAAATGCGTGGAAATGACCGTGAATTAATACAGAATTGCTGGGAATGACTGTGAAATGCATGGAAATGACCGTAAAGTGAAGTGAATTGACTGTGAAATGCATGAAAATGACCATGAATCAAAACAGAATTGCTGGGATTGATCGTGAAATGCATGGAAATGACTGTGAAGTGAAGCGAATTGACCGTGAAATGCATGGAAATGACCATGAAATGCATGGAATGACCGTGAATCAAAACAGAATCACCGCTATTGACCGTGAAATGCATGAAAATGACTGTGAATTGAAGAGAATTGACCGTGAAATGCATGAAAAGGACCGTGAAGTGAAGGGAATTGACCGTGAAATGCATGGAAATGACCGTGAATCAAAACGGAATTGCCGAGATTGACAATGAAATGCATGGAAATTACCGTGAAGTGAAACAAATTGACCATGAAATGCAAGGAAATGTTCGGGAAATGAAGGAAATTGACTGTGAAATGCATGAAACCGTGAATCAAAATGGAATCGTCGGGATTGACCGTGAAATGCATGGAAATGACCACGAAGTGAAGGGAATTGACTATGAAATGTATGGAAATGACCGTGAATCAAAATGGAATTGTCGGGGTTGACCGTGAAATGCATTGAAATGACCGTGAAGTACAGGGAAATGACTGTGAAATGCATGTAAATGACCGTGAAGTGAAGGGAATTGACCATGAAAATGACCGTGAATCAAAATAGAATCACCGGGATTGACCGTGAAATGCATGAAAATGATCGTGAAGTGAAGCACATTGACTATGAAATGCATGGAAATGACCGTGATGTAAAGGGAATTGACCATGAAATGAAAGGAAATTCTCCTTCACAGTCATTTATGGTGATTACCGCGAACTGAATGAAATGGATTTTCATCCATCGACCTGATGGAATCTTAGAAAATAACCAGGTTGGTTGGCTAAATTAGCTTATCCTACCCCAAAATCATATATGGTACGTCAAGTAACTAATTTTGGTTTAAAATTTATTCTTGATAAATGAATAAAGAAAAAAAATGAAATAAGCGAGAAAATTTTTTTATGTGCTTATATATACATATTTATATAAATATGTATTAGAGAAAAATGTAGGTAGAATAAAGTTCTCCGTGTTATTAAAAAAAAATGTATAGAATGCGTAGTCACTACAGTTATAGCTACAGTTATAAGCCATAGCTAGTGGTCGGATCGACCGGGACCCATCTTGCTGACATTTTTTTTTTTTTTTACCTTTCTTGTTGTAATTTCTACTACTTTTTGTGGGTCTCATTACAAGGTATGTGTTATATCCAAACCATCAATCTATTTGGCCAACTTATATTAAGGCTTGGGATTAAAAATAAGATAGATCTAGTTATCAAATGGACCACATTGTAAAAGGCGGTGGAGGATTGGACGTCTACCATTGAAACCATTAGGGGTCAAGAAGTTTTGGATCATCATGAACTTTGTTTTTCCTCTCCATCTAGGTCTTTGTGGCCTTATGAATGGATTTGATGGAAAATAAATGTTATGGCGGGCCGTACAAAATTTTTAACTGTGAAAATCAATTTTCTTGCTACTCTCTGGGTGTGGTCCAATTGATCTTTGGATATGATTTTTTTTCTTTTTAATAATGCTCCGTAATGATCTCAAAATATAAATGAACGCTGTGGATATAATAAATACACAACTGTAAGGCATATAACTTTGGTATCTTTTGAACCGTTCGTACAACTCGGAGTTCAAGGAGCAACAGCGCTCGTCTTCGAGCACCAGGCGATCTGCTACCGAGAAGAAAGCAGGGGCATTTTCGACCTAAGAAATAGGGCTGTACAGCTGGGGCTTGCCCTTGGGAGGTAAAAAGCAGGTGGGCATTAAAAGGTTGCTGGGCTGGGTCGTACAGTTGGAAATTACTCGGAAAAACGGATGTACAGCATGGACATACAATTTATAATGCATGGATTTCCTGCACAAGGATGCCGTGAGGACGCGGAAGTTCCTGCACAAGGATGGTGGGTGGGGCATACCAAGATGTTTGTGAGAAATCCACTCCGTCCATCCTCTACAAGAGATCATTTTAGGACATGCCACCAAATATAATGTGTACACAAAATGTAAGTAGGTCACACGAGAGGAAACAGTGGAGATTTAGTGTGAATCGTTGAAACATTCTTGGAGTCATAAATTTTTGTGTCAGGTAATTATTTTGGTATTATCACTACATCTCAATGCTAATGACCTTATAAACATCAAGGTAGAGCCCATAAAGGTTTCAAAGGTAAGAATTTCTTTACCCAATTTTCCCTTTACTGTGACCCACTGTTTTGAATCCGCCTCAATTTTCTTTTATATTTTTCAAAATAAGCTCTCAAAATGAGTAGACCGGATGAATTTCTCACGAACATCTCGATCTCTGTGGGCCCCACCCAGCATCCTTGCGCATGAACTTCCTGCCAAAGACTTTCACACAGTTACACTGGGCTCACGTAATCCCCGCCAGTCACGGCATGCCGTGAGGACGGGGATTCTCCAAACTTCCTGCAACAGAAATCTAGGTGGGGCCACTGTATCAGATCATGACCTGAAGAATGAAGCAGAACCAAAACTGAAGTGGGCCACGTTACAGGAAAAAAGTGAATGCTGTCATGTTTAGATGACATCCATACGCTTCATAAGGTAGCCAGACCCAAGGGTCCTTGCTCTTACTCCGGTGGTAGACTCCCGGTTGAGAGTCTGAGTACCCATAGGTGGTGAAATCCCACCACGGCATGAGTGTGTGCGTGTATTATTTTTTTATATTATTTTTTTAAAAGAGTAGCTAGACCCAAAACTTCTTTAGCCCCACCAAAGTTTCAATAGTGGACAGTCACTAGTGGGCTCACTTGAAATTTGGATTTGGCTCATTTTTAAACAATATCTTAACATGATTTGAAAAAAACAGATGAGCAGGGCGGATCTATCTTATTTTTGGGCTTATGTCTTAACATGATTTGAAAACAGGTGAACAGACGACTAGATATTTCGCAAACGTCACTGTATACCTCACCTAGATTTTCTTCTAACGAAGTTGATTTCTATGAGAGGCTTGCGCATGCGTGGAAAACTGTGAGGCATGTGGACAGAATCGTGACTATTATTCTACATGGGTGAAAGCATCGAGCCTTGTATTTCTTGCAAGACTTTACTATAAACCCGAAGAAACCATTAATTCGATGGTGATGTGGAGATTTTTAGCAATGCATGACTTTATGAGGATGAGATCCACACCATCGATTAGGTCCACGATGCATCTGCAAGTGGGTGAAGTTGAAATGGGGTCACCACCATTAAAAACGTCCAAATTATTTGCAAGTCTGAGTCATGCATGTATGCCATCCAATCTATTCATTTGATGTGCCCCATTAGAATTAAAGGACACCCTTAAAATTAGGACACCCCAACACCCACGTTAGCCACACCATGTGAATCAAAATCAAGATATTCCAGAAAGTCTAGTAGGGCAGTGATTAGAATTTCTCACCCGGGATTAGGTACTACCCACACCAGGATCTAGCTGAGACAGTCAGGTAGGCCCACCATGATGTATATATTTTATCTATACTATCCATCCATTTTGACAGATCATCTTAAGAGTTGAGCTCAAAAAGTACGCAGATTGTAGGTTCAAGTTGACCACACCACAAGCAACAGTAGGGATTTAAAGCTTACCGTTGAAAACTTTTTGAGGGGCACAGAAGTTATGGATGAAGTTGATATTTATGTTATCCCTTCATATAGGTCCATGTGTCTTTATGAGCAGGTTGGATGGCTAATAAACATCCCAATAGGCCCTAGAAAGTTTTCAATGGTAGGAATTCAATCCCCACTGCTTCTATGGTGTGATCCACTTGAGGCTTCAATCTGTCTCCTTTTTCGGTTCATGACCTAAAATGATATGTCAAAACGGATGGACGGTGTGGATAAAACAATACATCACAGTTGGTCTCATGAATCCCCTGATAGAGTGTCCATCTCCAGTTAGGTCCTAGTGGGGGTAGTACTCAAACAGCGCCCCTCACCTATCCAACCCTCAATTCCAACATCCACATGAGCCACATGATGGTGTTATGCATAATTTTATACTATTCCTTATTCCTTATGGTGTGGCCCATCTAATCTTAACACATTTAGCAGAGCATATGATGGGATGGTGTGGATCTGATGCGTGTTCTCCCCCACGTATCAATCGGTTTGCGCAAGTCACGCTCCAATCTGGGTAGCGCAGTCCATGGGAGAAAACGTGTTTTTCACGAAAATGCTTTGATATATAGAATACATCCTATGTATTGGTACATGTAATGTTTCATTACTTTAGCCTTAGAATATAGGGTTCTATTTATGATGGGCCTCACCTTGGATGAATGATAGTGAAATAATGAAAACTTTTAAATTGAAATATTCTGACCTCTTAATCATTTCATCTAATGCTTTTCACATGGATGGCCTACTTATCTTTTAATCATCAAGGGGTGGACATAATAGGATATTTTTCTAATATAGTACACCATCTAAATTAGGGTCTATGGCGTAAATTAACTTGGGTTAAACTGACTAAATTGTGGCTGAATCTTTCTTGGGAGCTCCAAATACATGGGTTCCGTTCCCTCATGGGCTCCAAATTCATGGATTCCGCCTCACACGGCCCCCAAATTCAAGGGTTCTGCGGGCCGCCCACCCCGAATGTGCCCTTGCATCCCACGTGCCCCCTCGCTCAGCCCGGGTGAAAATGGCCCCATATTAACTATACTCATTCGTTGAAATAGGATTTAATATTTGTCATTTTCAAGCGTCCATAGCAATGTGGCCCTCCAAATGGCATAGTCCACACGCAAAACAAACTGGGTCAATGGCACACAAGCAAAAGAATCTCCTACTGATCATGGACTTTTAATAAAACTAATTTCATTTTGTCACCTTTTCACATGATTGGTAAGGTAAGAGAGTTCTCTTCCACATAAAGAGCCGCATGCATTATAAATAGCCTCATTTGAGATAGAATGCCTAATAAAGAGGAATTCCAAGGGATACCACCTCTTGCTTTGTAGTGTTCTATTACTCTTAGGAAGTGTCCATCTACCTACTTTCCATGGCAAGTGAAATTACTTGTAGTAGTAGTAGGATACTGATATTGGTTTTGGTAGCAATTTCTCTTGTTTTCAGTAATGCAAGAAGTCTGTCTAGAAAAGAATACTTGGAATTGAAAAGACAGCTCAAGTTTCTCAACAAGCCTACTGTCAAGAGCATTCAGGTAAGGCTTATAATAGCACTAACATGTGATAAAATGACTAATGTTTTCTCATTTGAGCCCACATGCCAATAGCTTTTATTGATCCAAACCCTTCATTTGATGTCCAATTGATGGATGTGCGGAAAACTTCCTGAATCAAATATGTTTGAACTTTGTAAGGATGTGTATCTGGAATAATCCAGACCGCGAGTCCTGATCCAAAACTCAGGTGGAACACACCACAGGGAGCAATGTACAATCATGGCTAAAACTTACATACTCGCATGATGTGGTCCACAAGAGTTTTGGAAGAGTCTTCGATGTGTTTCTAACACATCGGTGATGTGGGGGCGAACCTGATGACTGAGCTGGATGGCATAAACACAACATGGTTGATCCCACATTCAATATAAGGGATGGATTGGATGGCACCCACATATAACTTACTGTGGGTCCCTCACAGCTTGATGATATGGTATTTATCGTTCAATCAAACACATGTGATAATTGCCCTATGTAAAATTTAGTTTTTTGGCTGATAACCTAAAATAATCCGTCAAAGTGGATGTACAACGTGGATAAAACAATACATCATGGTTAGCCCCAAAAAATCAAGAAAATCCTAACCTTCTAATATTTGTCATTTTCCACCGTCCATTAAATGTCTGCCAATCTTGACTAAATGTCCACGACTTTTATTAGCAACGTGACCCACCAAATTAATAACCCATTGGTCATGTGTAGCACATGGAAAAGAAACTTGTACTGATGACTGACTTTAATAACGACTAATTTCGCTTTATCACCTTTCCAGACCGTGGATGGTAAGTCAAGAGAGTTTCTGGCTCTATCTAGAGCAACATTATAAACAGCCTCTCATTTGTTAGAGTGTCCATCTACCTATCCTCTTTTTCCTAACAAGTGTCCATCTACCTATCCTCGATGTCCACTCCAATTAGTTGTAATAGTAGGATTTTGACTGTAGTTTTGTTAGCAATTTCTCTTGTTTATGGAAATGCAAGAAGTCTATCCAAAGAAGAATACATGGAATTGAAGGCACAGCTCAAGGTTCTTAATAAGCCTGCGGACAAGAGCATTCAGGTGAGTTTTCTAACAATCACTACCATGTGAGTCATTGCACCTGTAGTTTTGTTTTTTGTTTTTTTTTTTAAAATAATAATCTGAGGCTTACGTCTTGAGGGGCTTAGTTTTTAGTGATCCAAATCCTTTGTTTGGTGTCCCACTGATGGATGGGCTGAAAATTTCTTGCATCAAAAGCATTCCCAGTCCTCTGATTGGCGGAAGTTCTTGTGATGATCACAAACATTTCAAACAAGTAAATACTATATGTTTGAACTGTATCGGGCCCACCTGTGATGTGTGTGTGGAATCCAAACTGCAGATCCATTGTGCTGTGATGCTTGGGAGGACGCGAGTTCCAGCAAACTCTTCAAATCCATGAGGAAAAGAGCAAGGAGAATAGAAAATAAATTCTATAAAATTTGAAATTGATTGATGAATGAATTAAACGAGTTCACAATCCTTTAAATAGGGATATTAAGTAATGAGAGAGAAATGAAAATCAAACTATAACTAAAACTCATGGAAATCGCAACTTACTATAACTTACTATTTATAGTAAAAACAAAATTAAAATAGCAAAACGACCTTCAGTGGTATTTCGCAAATCCGGTTTGCGCAACCTGACGTAGCAGGGTTAGGTGGCTAAAGTACTTCATTCTAAATCATCTATTTTATGCTTAGTAACTTGTTCCGGATTGCCAGATATGCCTGATTTAAGGTTTGACAGTCCAAATCACTTATGATGTCAACTAATCCTTTTCTGATCCATCTTGGCCATGAAACTGTCTGTGACCCACTCTACATCATGCTGATCCAAAACTCAGGTGGAAGACGCACACGTAACAATTATGCTTAAAAGTTATATATATATATATATATATATATATATATATATATATATATATATATATATATATATATATATATATATTCACATGGTGTGGCCCACAAAAGATTTGGAACGGCCATCAAACTGTCTCTTCAACGTTGTGGGGCATAGCTAATGGTTGAGCTAGATAGCATACACGCTACATGGTTGATCCCACGTTCCATCTAATGGATGGGTTGGATTGCACCCACACATCACTTACTATGGAGTTTCCTGGTTCAAACTCCGCAACCAATCCAAGCCGTCTCCACGCTTCTATGTCTACATGAGCCTGTTTCTTTGATTCAAAAATACAAAAATTAAAAATAAAGCTTAATACACCTCCACCATCATCATCCTAATCAACGGCTACGCTATCATTAGAATGTTTTTGAATATTGATGGAGGTTTGACGGTTATTACAGACTCGACATGGTGATATCGACTGTGTGGACATGTATAAGCAACCTGCTTTCTATCATCCTTTACTGAAGAATCACACAATCCAGGTCTGTCTTTCTTTATTTACTTTTTTCTTTGTTCCTCTTATTTCCATCCATCCGGATCCATCATGAATGGGCCATCCACCAAAGTCACAACAATATCTGTTATGATTTTTGGTCCATGGCTCATTAATTCATGGAAGCTTGTGATAAATGAACGGTTCAGATCACCCCATGTGGACTTGATCTCTTCAATAACATTGCACACAAACGTTTGGCTACTAAAAAATATGAATGTTTGGTTTAATTGGTCAGAGATTATCATCACCATTAATATAATAAAAGGCCCATGTTTTAGTGATCCAAACCGTTGAACTTGTGGGTCCCATCATGGATGAACTATGCTCAAAGAAACTTACTAATCTCACAAGTTTAATCTTTTATTAATTTGTTGGCATGCAATGCATTGTTAAGAAGAAAGACACTTGTAATCACATCAAATTCAGTCATGTGGCCTACCTGAGACATTGATCTGGACCATCCATCTGATCAAACTGTCGAAATCACGTTGATAGAATGGTCCTAACAATCTGTTCCGACCAGATGCACTATGATTGCTTTCTAAACTTGGTTGCCACAAGACATGGACCAGCCAAGTTCAGGCCCATCGAATGGAGATTCCAGACTGTCCATTTTGTGGGCCGTGGATCAGATGATCACCTGATCTGAGTATGAACAGGATTCTGAACGATTCTGATACCAAAACACAAAACCATTCCAAAACTCAGCTGGGCCACAACAAGTGATTGTATAATCTTTAGGTGTGATTGAACGTTATTGCCTGCCTGTGGTGTGTCCCACCTGACGTTTTGAATCGGGATGATTCTTGGGATGTAAGGTGAGCAAAAGGACTAGCACCAGATGCACGATTTAGATTCAGAATGCGTATCTTGCATGGTAATTATCATACATTAGAACTCGTATGTGACTGTTTCCCTTTACAATATCAATGATTACGTGTTTGGCATTCTATTTCTTTATGCATTTTCTAACATCTAGACTGTATTTCACTACGTAGATGAGGCCCACTTCCTATCCAGAGGGGATGGGAAATCAAGACCCTTCAAATGCCAATCTAGAGATTGGGCTTAAGGACGGTGGGTGTCCACTTGGGACCATACCCATTCCACGGACTAAAATACAAGAGTTAATGAGTGCAAAATCTCTTTCTCATTTTGGTAGAAAAAATCTGGAAAATAGACGACTCTACTCCACAGTTGGTCATCATGTAAGTACATTTTTATTTTTATTTTTTCAGTAGATTTATGCAGACACGTGCAGGATCAGAGCCGTTCATCAGGATCCAAGAGGTAGCATTTTCAATTAGTGATCTAGCGGGAAACTTGCACAGCCCAGCCAATTGATCTGTGTCGTACATTAGGTCTAACCACATGAACAATAACACTATAAAATATATAGTCAATATCATTTAAGAAAAATAGGTCTAATCTACAACTTGTGCCATGTATTTTTTGCGGTCCATCATGAATTTACTATGGCTCTGAAGCAATCACTTTTATTGGAAGATATATGGCCTGTAAAATGGATGGCTAGCTATAAGAAATAATCCCAACTTATAGATCACTGATTTTCAGACGGACGAAGCAAATGAAACCTGTGGTCAACCTAGTAGACGGTACCGATTGATTTGCTGGAGTGTGCAAATTAATGTCACAATTTACTAAGAGTGCTACAAGTAGCAGTGATAGCACCGGCTCATTTTTCTTCTTGAAGAAAATAAAAAGGATCCTCCTCAGATGATGTATGTAATACTAATCGACTTGTCTTCTTTTTATCAAGCATGCTATTGCAAGGTTATTTAGTCAGGTGTATGGAACCCAAGTGACAATGAATGTGTGGAGCCCACAACTTCAAGATCAAAAGCAATTCAGCTTGGCCCAGTTATGGCTTACCAATGGCCCAGATGATCAGCTCAATAGCATAGAGGCTGGATGGCATGTAAGTTGCTGCATTTACTAATGAAAAGTAAGAAAAAAAAGTAATTAATCGTCCTATCTTCTTCTTATAAAATGAGAGTAAATGGGTACGTAATGAAATTCTCTTCATGAGAAATAATTTGAAAGTAAATGTAATGAAATGCGTTTTTGAGCTCCCTTTAATCCTCGCACAAGTAAATAAAGCCTGCGCTATGCACATGTCCACCATACACATCGCATGTTAATGATACCCTTAAACAATTCAATTACCAGCTATATCACTAAAATCATATTAATAGAATTTTCCAAACCATTCTAAGGTTGGCCATCAAAATAGATAGTTAAAAAGTGTTTCGAAGTGCTTGTTTGTGATTCTTACATTTTTGGCTCACCCAAGGCTTTAAAATTTTCTCATTTTTTATGTTAAGGTATATATTTCAATAAGCTTATTAAAAATATTATATTAAATATTACTTATCTAAACTAATTTAAAATATTAAAGTTAATTTAGAATATCATATATTTTCTTATAAATATATTAAAAATTCCAATGCATTCCAATTCCGCACTTTTACTCTTATCCATCGTCTTTGTTTTCAAATGCATTTCATTTACTTTTTTTCGGCATAAGAATAAGCTTACCTCCAATTTCATTTCCCATATATATATATATATATATATATATATATATATATATATATATATATATATATATATATATATATATATATAAAATCCTTTTTGACTCTTCAGGTGATTTTAGATCCAAGCCCATTTCATAGATGTTTCAAACTGACCTTGACCAGATGCAATGGGATAGCCGATTGGATCCCGGGCCGTCTGTTCAAACCCAATTTACAAGATCGGATTCCCTTTAATCGGGTCAATCACGGGTATGGTATGATGGGACGAAAATCTTGACCAATGACCAAATGACTAATATGCAAAATAGTTATTGACCCTAACATCTCCACACATACGACAGTGGCAAAGATGCATCGAAACAAGACCGTTCATCTGCTAGGCCCTGTTGTAGATGGGTTGCACCTATAAACTTAGGCCAGTCAGGTGAATTGATTCACTGATTTGATGATTTTCGTTGATTAGAAACAGATGGTTATCAAAAAGTCCGACCCAGGGTTTACATACATTAATGGATGCAAATTCTCCCATAAAGGGCTACTGTCGTACCGACTCTTGGCTTAAGGCCCAGCAGATGAGCTGTCACGATCTCACACACGTGTGGCACATGTGGAAATAGATAGAATTACTCGATAACTGATTTACATGATTGTTCCCATGCACCTTACCCTCTACCTTGCGCATACACACCAACGTGCCATGTATGAGGACATCCAAGCCGTCCAAAAGGTGGTCCTCACACGATTTCAATCCTCTGTCACAAAAATAAGTTTGATTCATCAAACGGCCTATATTTTACAAAAAAGGAAGACTGACGGTGATAACTGTCCCTTGATCATTGTACTCTTCAATTCATGACGACTCTGATATCTGAGCTTCTAATTTCCTTAGGTATTTCCTGGACTGTATGGCGACTCGGTTCCACGGCTGTTTGTATATTGGACAGTAAGCTTCACAACCATCAATCTCTTCTTACCTAAAAACCGTTCATGGGTTGATCAATACCGTCCATTTAATGGGCCACCTCTTGAAGTGGTCACGATTAAAAGTTGTTCCCATGAATCTCAATTGGTGCTACCGATTGTCTGGTCTGTTAGAATGGTACTCTAACAGAGTAAGGCCATCCATATGCACGCAATCAGCTACCTAATCGTGCCACGCATGTAAACAACGCAGAACTGTCCAAATCATGGAGCCTGTTTGGATCAGCTCATGACCCGAGAAAAAAGAGGGAAAAAAGGACGATTCCAACCGTCAGATTGGTGGCTATCAAATGGAGTGTAAAAAAAGAAACTAAAGGTCAAGATTACCAATTAGACTTGGTCTATTGGAGGTTGGAACCGTCTAGTCAATATGATTTTGACATCATGGCCCATCTACTCTATACCCTATGATTTGGACGGTTTGGATGGTCATTCTCTTGTAGGAGAAAATACTTACACTAATATGGATGTATATTTGTAATATCAGGCAGATGGTTACAGAACGGGCTGCTATAATCTAAATCCAAAGTGCCCTGGTTTTGTACAAGTTAGCAGAGATATAGTCGTTGGCTCTATCATACAACCATCTTCTACCTACAACGGAGATCAAATAGAAACAACCTTCCAAGTATTCAAGGTAGGTACCTCATATCTCTCATTCTCATCAGGCAATGGGCCTTCCTGGCCCATCAGGCTTCTGGCCTGACCAGATTCCGTCCAGGCTTAGGCTCGCAATATGGGCATGGGCCTAAAATTTGAGCCTGTTTACCTAACCAGGCCCGTTTGTGGTACCCTGGTCATTTTTGCTATCACCACACATTCCATCTAGAAGTTTCTATGGTGGCCACACTCCTACCCAATGGCTTCTTCTCTTTCCAGGTGGCCCTTCGAACAGTGCTCAATCCCATCAAGAATTTTCAGATTTTCTTTAGTTGGTCGCTGTCCCCGACAGAATCTTGGTCAAGGGCATTTTAAAAGTGGGCCCACTTGATGAATGGTGCCTGTGTCCAGTCCACCTATTTGAACTCACCTCATCTGACTGCTACTCTTGCAGGATTCAAGTACTGGTAATTGGTGGCTGATATACGGAAACACCCAAGTGGGCTACTGGCCCAAGTCACTCTTCACAAGCTTGGCTGACAGTGCCTCTGTAGTTGAATGGGGTGGTGAGGTGTATACTCAAAGCACCCAAAACCCCCAAATGGGTAGTGGCCATTTTCCTGATGAAGGGTTCAGAAAGGCCTCTTATATGAAAAAGCTGATGTTTGTGGACAACACCAACACTTTAAGAGACATCCCCAGTAACAGCCTTCTCTATAAAGATTTGCCTCAGTGCTACCAGGTGATTGATGGTGGTAACTTAGGTGGGGATTGGGGTAGGCATATCTATTTTGGTGGGCCAGGCGGATGTTAGAGTTGTGATGGCCGGTGGATTTTCAATGTTTTTATGCACTGTAAGCTTGACTCATATATGGGTTTTCTAAATAAGTAAATGGGGGATTTATCAAAAATTCCCTACACTGCTTATCCTATTTGATTAAGTACCTTCTTTGATTATTTTGATCATAACATGACTCATCTAAGTCGACCGGGACTTAGTCTGATGAGGTCTCGTTTAAAAGTGAGTTGTGGCTCGACTCTCCTGACCCGATGAGTCAGCCATGTCTTAAATGCATGGTCCCACCTCTCATTAGAGGTGACAGTGGGCTGGACCATTCTAAGCCCGGGCTCAACCCAATAATGTAATGCCCAAGGCTTAGTTCAGGCCTAGATCAGCATAGGCAGGCCCAAATAAAAAAATGATTGGGCCAGGCCTGACCCAACCCTCGAATAAAAAAATGATTAGGGCAGGCCTAACCCAGCCATGATCTGGCCTAAAATTCATGGAATCCTTATTTTGACCGTGCATATAAAAGAATTACGCTAATATAAAGCTCATGATTCCATTTGTTTGAGATCCACCCCGTCCATTGGGTGTGCCTCCCATTTTGGGTCTTAATCTTCAATACACCGATTCAAAATTCATGTCACTCACCGTAGGAAAAAGTGTAAAATCTGCCTTAAAACCATAAATCTAATTTTTTTGCTTTGCCTAAGTTTCAGAAGACGTAATTTTTGGTGAGTACCTTCGTCTTGATGAGAAGCCATCATGTGGATGCATTGGATGGTATATACAAACCAAGTTGGGCCCCATTGAAATTAACGGTGGGTGAGCATCCCATCCCAGCTCTTCCTCGGGTTGTGGCTTACCTTTATAACTAGAGAGTGTTGTACTGAGAAATTAAATTAGAAAATGACATGTCTTGTCATGGTATGAGAAATATATAACACAGGGCACAGCTGAAAGAAACACGGTCAAACGAAAAGCAGCTGAGAGGAAAGAGGTGGAAATCAGTCAAGTGAAAATGAATGGCTACAGGGTATCGAAGAGACAAAAAGATTTACAAGCCTACATGGCAACGATTCAGTTATCATAGATTTACGAGCCTACAAGGCAATGATTCAGTTGTCATAACTGACAAAATCATACATGTGGTATATGTTAATTCAAATTAAACTTACTAAATATTGTAACCCGCTGGTATTAAATTACCCATGAGAATCAGATTTGCTTGAACAATCCAAGCCTCTGATTCGTGGACACTTAAAGACCATTGGATGCTTTTCATTTTAAACCGTCCAATTAATGTTCCTTAATACAGTAGTAAGCTAACCAAGTAAGCTTGTCATGTTGTATTTGATGTCTTAAATTAAGTAAGATCCAAGGTCTATCAATTCCATCAATAGCCTGTTTAATGTCACCTTCGATGGCATTGAACAATGTTTGATCCCATTGAGATTTTTTTGGTTTTTTTTTTTTTTTTTTTTTCAATTGATCATTGAACTATTAAGTGTTTTTTTAATGACATCGAAGGGTGTTCGATGACATCAAAGTAAATGTCATATGTGATCAAATATAGCACGATACAATTTAGAATTTTCGAAAAATCATGTTTTGTCTCTGGATATTTGAGGTGTTTGTCCAATGCCATCAAAAGATTTCGATGACATCAAATTCTGTTCAATTCCATCCGATATCGAAGCCTGTCCAATAAAATAATTTAGAAAAATAGATAGATGTCATGGATGAAATACATATATTATGGTGAGGCCCACAGGCCACCGACCATCAGCCATTGGCTGGTGGCAAGGGGAGTAGCCAGTCCGTTCCCCTCTTGCCAGCACCTTCAGCTTGCATGGAAATTGGAGATCAGATCTCGTACACGATCGAGTGCGGCACCATTCCTTGCAATGGACCTAGCTAGAAACGGTCCTCTCGTGGCTCTTGGGGACGACCGTGATGTTTATGTTTTATCCACGCCATCAGTACAATTTGAAAAATTATTTTAGGGCTTAATCTTGAAAAGGATGCAGCTTGAAATCCAAGTGAACCACACCACAGGCAGCAGTGGGATTGAAAACTTACCGCTGAAAACTTCCTGGGAGTCAGCAGAAGTTTTAGATCAAGATGATACTTATGTTTTCCATTCACAAAGGTCCACGTGACCTGATGAACAGGTTGGATGGCAAATAAACATCTTGGTGAGCCCTCCAAGTTTTCAACGGTGGAAGTCCAATCACCACTGCTTCCTGTGGTGTGGTCCACTTGAGAGTTCAATCTGCCTCCTTTTTGTCTAATGCCCTGAAATGATCTATCAAAATGGATGGACCGCGTAGATAAGACATATTCCTTATGGTGGGCCCCATAGACTCTTCTCACAGAACCGTCTGTCTCCATTCACATCCTGGTGGGGGTAGTACCCAATCCGCGCCCCCTATGAAACTTATAAGATAATAGTGAACACGTGGATCAATCCTGGCCAACCAATCAGAAGGCTATCGAGAGTTGCGGACGTGGATTGCCTGTGCCCCTGGACACAGGAAGTTCCTGTGGTCGAAAGCTATCTGGGGCCATGACGCAGGGATGAACGTGATGAGGTCGATCACCGTCTTCCTCAAGGATAACTACTCCGAATCCACGGAGCTTCTCTGGACTCCTCACAGAGACTTCTCGAATCCACGAGGAAAGGAAGCAGGAAAATAGAAATAATTCTAATAAATTCGAAATTGATTGATGAATTATTAAAAACGAGTTTACACCCCTTTAACTAAGGGAACCAAGCAACATGAAAGAAATCAGACTCATACTACAACTAAAACTCCTAGAATTCGCAACTTACTATAAATAGTAAACTTACTATTTATAGACGGTCACGATGTCTACTAGTGCGCAAGGTTTTCGGCCAAAAATAGTAAGTGTCCTATTTGGCTTCAACAAACCGTTCTCCTAATTATCCTAAGCACTTTTCATGTTGGACACAACTCCTAAAGCCCAACGGATGAAGAGTTATACTCAAACTAAAACTTACTATTTATAGTAAAAACAAAATTAAAACGAGGAAACGACCATCGATCAGGGGGTTTTTCGCAAATCCGGGCTGCGCAACCCGGCGTAGCGGGTTGGTTGGCTAAAGTAGCTCGTTCTACCCCAAAATCATATATTTTACGTCGGATAACTCATTCCGGATTGTGAGATGCGCCCGATCTAAGGTCCGATGGTCCGGATCACTTCTGTCGCCGACCGTGCCTTTTCTGATCCATCTTAGCCATGAAATTGTCCGCGACCCGCTCTACATCAGTCCCCTCCACTTGAAAAGAACTCGTCCTCGAGTTCTCCTCCTGCGCTGGTTCATGATACTCGGTCAGGTCCGCAACGTTGAAAGTCCGTGAGATCGCCATGTCATCTGGAAGATCAACAACATAAGCATTGTCATTGATCTTTCGGATGATCGGTACCGGTCCAATTTTCTTATTCTTCAGCTTGTTGTACATCCCGGTCGGAAATCTTTCTTTTCGTAAATGGACCATTACCTGGTCGCCCACCTCGAACACCTTTTGTCGACGATGCTTGTCCGCTTGTTCCTTATACTTTTCGTTCGAGGCATGTAGCTTAGTCTGCACCTCCGCATGAATACCCATAATCCTGTCTGCCATATGTTCTGCTGCAATACTCATGCCTGGGAGCTTGGGCAGAGGGACCAAGTCTAGTGTGTGGCGAGGTACTCGTCCGTAAATAACCTGGAACGGAGATTTCCCTGTCGAGCGGTTCACCATGTTGTTGAATGCAAACTCCGCTTGAGACAAGGCCAAATCCCACTGCTTCGGTTTCTCTCCTGAAATACATCGAAGGAGGTTTCCCAAAGTGCGATTCACAACTTCGGTCTGCCCATCAGTCTGTGGGTGGTAAGCACTGCTGAATTGAAGTCGTGTATCGAATCGAGCCCACAAAGTCCGCCAAAAGTGGCTAATGAACTTCGTGTCACGATCAGAAGTAATGGTCTTAGGGACCCCGTGTAGCCGTACGACCTCCCTGAAGAATAAATTCGCCACATGTGTTGCATCAAGGGTCTTCTTGCATGGGATAAAGTGCGCCATCTTGGAGAAACGATCTACCACTACGAACACCGAATCCATGCCGCGTTGTGTTCGTGGAAGACCAAGTACGAAGTCCATTGATAAATCCTCCCAAGGACCGTCAGGCACAGGTAACGGGGTGTAGAGGCCCGTATTCTGAGATTGTCCCTTGGAGGTCTGACAAGTATGACAACGTTGTACGGTTCTTCCCACATCACGTACTAATTGCGGCCAGTAATACCGCTCTTCCACAAGAGCTCGCGTCTTGTCTCGCCCAAGGTGTCCACCGAGGCCACCTCCATGTAGTTCCTGAATAATCTGCTCCCTTAGAGAACTTTGGGGGATGCACAATCGATTCCCTTTGAAGAGAAAACCATCCTGTATATGAAAGTCACTGGGGTGACCTTCTTGGCACTTCAACCAGGAATCTTTGAAGTCTTCATCCTCGGCATATAGCTCCTTGAGACAGTCAAAGCCGACCACCTCATTGCTCACCGTAACAAGTAGTGACGCACGACGGCTAAGTGCATCAGCCACCTTATTCTGCTGACCTGACTTATGCTTCAGAACAAACGTAAATTCCTGTAAAAACGCAACCCATCTAGCAAGCACACGATTCACGTTTGTCTGACTATTAATAAACTTTAATGCCTGATGGTCGGTGTACAGAACAAACTCCCTCTGAATCAGATAATGCCGCCAATGTCGCAGCGCCTGAACAACTGCGTATAACTCAAGCTCGTAAGTCGACCACTTCTTTCGGGCTTCACTGAGCTTCTCGCTATAGAAGGCTACCGGCCTGCCTTCCTGTGATAATACTCCTCCTATTCCGACATATGAAGCGTCACACTCCACCTCAAATAATTTATCAAAATTAGGAAGCACCAAGATCGGTGTTGTAGACAAACGATGCTTGATCTCATGAAAGCTCTTATCAGCTTTATCGGTCCATTGGAACGGCCCTTTTTTCATGCAGTCCGTTATTGGCGCGACTATGGTGCTAAAATCTCGCACAAATCGACGATAGAAAGTCGCCAATCCGTGAAAACTCCTCACCTCATGAATGTTTGTCGGGATCGGCCATTCCCTAATAGCTCTCACCTTTTCATCGTCCACCCGAATTCCTGTGGACGTTACAACAAATCCTAAAAATAACAGGCTGTTAGTTAAAAAACTACACTTTTTCAAGTTGAGGTACAACTTGTTATCTTGTAGGACCTGCAGCACCTGCCTGAGATGTTTCTTATGCTCCGCCTCATTCTGGCTATATATCAATATGTCATCAAAATATACTACCACAAATCGGCCAGTGAACGGTTTTAGAACTTGATTCATCAAATGCATAAAAGTACTTGGTGCGTTCGATAGGCCGAAAGGCATGACTAGCCACTCATATAACCCTTCCTTTGTCTTGAATCCCGTTTTCCATTCATCGCCGGGTCGAATACGAATCTGATGGTACCCACTCTTTAGATCGAGTTTAGAGAACACTTTAGCCCCTTCTAACATATCGAGCATGTCGTCCAACCGTGGTATTGGGAACCGATATTTAATAGTAATTTTGTTAATTGCTCGGCTGTCGACACACATGCGCCAGCTTCCATCTTTTTTTGGCGTTAATAATGCTGGTACAGCACATGGGCTCATGCTCTCTCTCAATAGACCCTTACGGATCAATTCCTCCACTTGCCCCTGAAGTATCTCACACTCCTTCGGACTCATCCGATAATGAGGGCGATTGGGAAGGCTAGCCCCAGGGACGAGGTCTATGTGATGTTGGATGTCTCTCATGGGGGGCAATCCATCAGGTAAATCTTCAGGCCAGACTTCTTTGAATTCGTTTAGTAACAGTCTTAGGCTTGGAGGGATGTTTGAGGGTTCCTCCTTCTCGCCCTTCACCACTACGGCATATACCTCGCCGGTTTCCTTGGACTCCTCTATGAAATCCCGAATGGTCAAGAGAGAACTCCCCTCCACTTTAGAGGCTTCAGGGTGGTTCTCTGGTGCCATAGGGGCAAGGATTATTTTTCGACTATCCTTGACGAATATGTAGACATTGTCTCGCCCCCGATGGGTCGCATCACGGTCCGACTGCCAGGGTCGACCGAGTAGCATATGGCAGGCTTCCATGTCAACCACGTCACAAAGTATCTGATCCTTATAATGTTTACCAATTGAAAACGAGATAGTGCATTGTTCAGTTACCTTGGTCTCGTTCACTTTTTTTATCCAGCCAATTGAGTACGGGGAAGGATGTTTCGTCGTTGGTAGCTGCAACTTATCCACCATCACTCTTGAGACGATGTTCTCGCTGCTACCACTGTCTATGATCACATCACAGACCTTTCCGCTGACAGTGCACCGAGTACGAAATATATTGTGCCGCTGTGGGTGTAATTCCTTTCGTGGGGTATACAGTAGTCGCCTCACAACGAGAGATTCGCCACGATCTTCGCCTGTCACTTCATCGCCACCTGCTATTTCTTCAGTGGTTTGTTCATATTCATCAAAGCCATGATCCTCTCCCACGGCCTCATCTTCAGTGCCCCCTTCGTTTATAGTCAAGTGCGCTGCCGGACGTTGAGGACAAGTGTTTGATAAGTGGCCTGGTTGGCCACAGCGGTAACAATTGTTCGGCCTTGGCCGAGCATAAGGATTCGGAATCCTACTCGGGCCCGCTGTTGTGGGTGCTGCCCGTTGAGGTTTGGATGGTCCGCTCCCCGTATCACGGTTCGCGGGTGGAGGAGGTTGAGGACGTTCTCCTACCGGATCTTTTCCTCGAGCCAGCACTGGATCCTGTGTGGGACCTGTCATAGGGGGTCGATTTGAAGGATAGGGACGAGCAGGAGCTCTTGCAAGCTGTGTTTCTGCCCTTCCTGCCAATTGAACTGCTTCATCTACTGTCCCGACTGGGTACATCTGAACTCGATCCTGAATTACCGGTCGCAACCCACCTATAAATCGTGCCACTTTCTGTGACTCAGATTCTGACAAATCGTTTCGTGTAGCCAACCGCTGGAATTCTTCAGTGTAATTTGTAACAGTTCGATTTCCTTGTCGGCAATTCTGGTATTGCTGGAATAATATCTGCTCATAATCACTAGGGAGAAATCGTGAACGAAGAAGACGTCTCATTCGAGGCCATGATGCGATGGGCGCCTTGTTTTGGCGGGCTCGTGAGAGTTGCAATTGTTCCCACCATGCAGAAGCACCAGATTTTAATTTAAACGCTACCAACTTCACCCTTTTATAGTCTGGCACATCCATATAATCGAAATATCTCTCTACTTCGGCTAGCCAATCGAGAAAATCTTCGATACGTAATAAACCGTTAAAACTAGGAAGTTCAGCCTTACCTCGATAGTCTCTTTCAGCACGATCTAGACGATCGCCTCCATGGATTGGTCGTCGATCAAAACCCTCATTAATGTCCTCATCGCTGGAACTAGAATCATCTGGTGTAGCCCTACGATTTACCGCTGGTAGTGCTCTGCGATAATCAGGGTCACGTCGTACAGCAACCACGGGTGGTGGAGCGACCATAGGTGGTGGGGCACCGCCTAGGGCTCGGGGCGGAAGTAGCTCATCCGCAAGACGGTCGAGGGTTGCCTGCAGCCCTTGCATGGTCAACTGACTCTCCCGATGGAAAGCTTCCATTCTTTCCGAAAGATAACGAATCCCTGGATCATCGTCCACAGGATTTTGATTCATACCTTCGTTGTTTGCCATCGGCCCGAGGGAAAACCTCGCTCTGATACCAAATTGACGCAGGGATGAACGTGATGAGGTCGATCACCGTCTTCCTCAAGGATAACTACTCCGAATCCACGGAGCTTCTCTGGACTCCTCACAGAGACTTCTCGAATCCACGAGGAAAGGAAGCAGGAAAATAGAAATAATTCTAATAAATTCGAAATTGATTGATGAATTATTAAAAACGAGTTTACACCCCTTTAACTAAGGGAACCAAGCAACATGAAAGAAATCAGACTCATACTACAACTAAAACTCCTAGAATTCGCAACTTACTATAAATAGTAAACTTACTATTTATAGACGGTCACGATGTCTACTAGTGCGCAAGGTTTTCGGCCAAAAATAGTAAGTGTCCTATTTGGCTTCAACAAACCGTTCTCCTAATTATCCTAAGCACTTTTCATGTTGGACACAACTCCTAAAGCCCAACGGATGAAGAGTTATACTCAAACTAAAACTTACTATTTATAGTAAAAACAAAATTAAAACGAGGAAACGACCATCGATCAGGGGGTTTTTCGCAAATCCGGGCTGCGCAACCCGGCGTAGCGGGGTTGGTTGGCTAAAGTAGCTCGTTCTACCCCAAAATCATATAATTTACGTTGGATAACTCATTCCGGATTGTGAGATACGCCCGATCTAAGGTCCGATGGTCCGGATCACTTCTGTCGCCGACCGTGCCTTTTCTGATCCATCTTAGCCATGAAATTGTCCGCGACCCGCTCTACATCAGGCCACAGAGATGGCCGTGAGAAATCAACTCCATCTATTAGTTTCTCAACCTCACCATAGTATTGCACTCCAAAAATCAAGAAGATCTAAACCTCATTTTAGGCCACACGATAGGAAACAGAGTGGATTGAACGTCTAGCATTGGAAACTTTGTGGGGGCTACAGAAATTTTGAATCAGATGATATTTATGCCTAATATTTATCGCTGTGTCAATTACATTATGAACGGTTTGGATAGCATATAAGCATCATGGTGGCCTCTAGAAAGTTTTCAACTGTTGGCATTTCCATTCTCATTGTTTCCTGTCATATGTGGCCCACATAAGTTTTAGATCTACTTGATTTTTGGATTCCTGTCCAATTGTGAGGTTGAGAAACTAATAGACAGAATGGATTCCCACTGGCATCTCCGTGGACCACACATAGCTTCCAACCACACAGAAACTTCCTCTGGCCATGACTTGTGGCCCATTCAAAAGATGGCTACAAAAATAAAATTTTATTTAAAACCCCACATCTTTGTTATAACTGAAAATTGTTGTAACAACATGTTTCTTTATCGATAAATAACAATGGGTCCATGGGATTCAAGTAGGATTGGTTTTTCATTTTTCAATCACCCTTTTATAATATGAGAGCCCATAAAGAGAAATTTTCTTGGTGGTTGTACACTTCTAAATCTTCTAAAGATGAGGATTCTCTTTCCCAAATTAATGACCTACAATGCCTTCAACTATCTTATTGGTCTTGGACAAGCTTGCCAGTTTGGACAACCTTTTCTAAATAATCGAATAATATGTCGTTGGAACAACATCCCTAATCACAATTCCGCTCCATCATATGCCACCCAATATTATATGAATTATATTCTACTCAATCATATTCACATCTTAGAACCAACATCTTAAAGTATTCTTTTAAATTGTAGCGTAATGAGAGACTTTTTGCTTGAGCCTTTTGTTTAGATTGAATAGATGTTGATTTTAGTTTAATTAAGGAAATGTTTTTAGTTTTTAATGGTTTGTTGTGACTAAAATTACAATGGGTTTGCGATAACTTTGAGTATATTCCTTTTCTTTTTATGTTTATGACGTCAGGAAGCCCTGTTGTTCACCATCGTCTCCTGAGCATGGTCGGATGATGGTACCCTTTCTAACCTCCATACATTATTGATTAGTTGATAATTAGTTTAATTTTGTTGTTTACTTTGTCTCATGGGCATGGTTTGGTGATGGAATCTATTCTAATTCATATACCTTTCATCTCTTGAAAACTATATCAAAGGAAGTTCAGTTTGATTTTCATGGTTACACCCTCAACTAGATGAAGATGAGACTCTAAGTCTAGTTGAATTCTTGAAGCAGGCATAAAATCTCCCTGATCTTTACAAGTGGATCCTCTGAATCCCTAGTTTCCTACCTCTGTTTTTTTATAATTTTTAGATAATTATTTCACCATTATTCCCTAAATTTCATTCGATTTAGATTTCATCTTAGTCTAGTTCTAGTTATACTTAGCTTCAGATAACGTACAGGCATCAGTCCCTTGGGATTCGACCTCGGTCTTACTGAGTTTATTACTACATCATAACCCTATACTTGGAGAGTGAACACAGGTATACCTCTCAAAACCTGTATTGATTGTTTATCAGGAAAACAACATATAATTTTATTTATTAAATTTGCTTCTCATGTTAATAAAGTACACGTATTAAATTTGGTTTATTCTGATGTTTGTGGTCCTATGAGGATAAAAACCTTGGGTGGGGGCATTATATTTTGTTACTTTTATAAATGATGCATTTAGGAGGGTTTGGGTTTATGCTTTGAAATCCAAGGACGAAGTCTTTGGTGTTTTTAAATTGTTTCATACTATGGTCGAGAGAGAGAGACAGGTAAATCATTGAAGTGCATCCGCATTAACAATGGTGGTGAATACATTGACAACTTTCATAAGTATTGTAAGTCCCTGGGTATACGGCATGAACAGACGGTTCTCAAGACCCCCCCAACATAATAGTGTGGCTGAGCGAATGAATCGTACCATTGTATAAAGAATCAGATGCATGTTATCTTATGCGAAATTACCCAAGACGTTATAGGGAGAAGCAATGCACACATCAGTGTATCTGATAAACAGGTCTCTATCAGCCCCGTTGAATGGAGAAGTGCCTTAGAAGGTGTGGACTGGACAAGATCCATTGTACAGTCATATCAGGATGTTTGGATACAAGGCATTATTCGTTCACGTACCAAAGGAAGAGAGGTTCAAGCTCGATATGGAGATCAAGCAGTGTGTGTTCTTGAGGTACGGTGATGAACAGTTCAGTTACAAATTGTGGGATCCGATCAAGAAGAAGTTCGTCAGGAGCAAAGATTATATTTTCTTTAAAGATCAGTGTATAGAAGACATTGATAAGCCAAAAGAAGAACTAGCCTAGTTCAGGTGAGCTAGAGGACATGGATCTGATTATTCCTCCCGTGGTGCCTGATAACGGGAAAGTACGAAAAGGTGTAGAGGATGAGGGAGTTCCTTCAGAAGATGGACCAGTAGAGCAGCCCCCACTTGATCTACCTGTTGAGCCACAGGTGAGGAGGTCATCTAGGGACAGACAGTCTTCCAAAAGGTACTTGACGCATGAGTACATTATGCTGACTGATGGGGGAGAGCCAACAGATTATTCTGAGGCCCTAGCCGACGAGCATAAGGGGGAGTGGTTGAAAGCTATGCAAGAGGAGATGAAATCCTTACATAAGAACCATACTTATGATACGGTAAAATTTTCTAAGGGCAAGAAAGCTTTGAGCAACAAGTGGGTGTTTAGAAAGAAGATTGAGCAGAAGAATTTACAGACGAGGTTTAAGGATTTGTGGTGAAAGGGTTTGGTAAGAGGAAAGACATAGACTTCAAGGAGATATTCTCACCAGTGGTGAAGATGACATTCATACGGGTGTTGCTTGGGTTGGCGGTTAGCATGGATCTGGAGATAGAGAAGTTAGATGTTAAAACTGTCTTTCTCCATGGTGACTTGGAAGAAGAGATCTACATACACCAACCAGAGGGGTTCAAAGTCAAGGACAAAGAGCATATGGTGTGTAGGCTGAGGAAGAACTTGTATGGGCTGAAACAAACTCCATGGCAATGGTACAAGAAGTTCGACTCGTTTATGTTGAAGCATGGGTATGACAGAACGGAGTCGGACTACTGTGTGTTCATGCGCAAGTTCTAAGATGGTGATTTCTTAGTTCTGCTGTTATACGTTAATGACATGCTCATCATGGAAAAAGACATAAAGAAGATCGACAGGCTGAAACAGGAGTTGGGCAAGTCGTTTGTGATGAAAGACTTGGGCCCGGCTAAAAATATCCCAGGAATGGATATAACCCGTGACAGAAGCAGCAGGAAGCTTTGACTGTCATAAGAGCAATATATTCAAAAAGTCCTTGAGCGGTTTAATATGAATGCAGCGGAGCCGGTCAGTATTACACTAGATGATCACTTTAAATTGAGCGACCGATAGTATCCTAAGATGAAGACAAAGGTGGAAGAGATGCAGAAGATACCCTACGCGTCAGCTGTAGGAAGTTTGATGTATGTTATGGTGTGTACACGCTCAGACATAGCATATGCGATTGGTGTTGTCAACCGGTTTCTTTTCAATCCTGACAAAGAACATTAGGCAGCAGTGAAGTGGATACTGCGGTATCTAAGAGGCTCACTCAGATTGAGCCTATGCTATGGTGACGGTAAACCTGTGTTAGAGGGGTACACAGATGCAGGTATGACAGGCGACATAGACTCCAGTAAGTTTACATCGGGGTTCATATTCATATTTGCAAGGGGAACGGTTTCTTGACAGAGCAAACTACAAAAGGTCATAACATTGTCGACGATAAAGGTCGAGTACATTGTAGTCACAGAGGCATGTAAAGAGATGCTTTGGATGAAGAGGTTCGTATAGGAACTTAACCTGAAAAAGGAGAAGCACATGGTCTATTACAATAGTTAAAGTGTTTTACACTTGAGCAAGAATTCAAGTCAGCACTCCAAGTCGAAGCACATAGAGATTCGGTATTACTAGATCAAGGATACTTTGGAACAAAAGGTTTTACAGCTTGAGAAGGTCCACACGGACGATAATGGGTCAGACATGATGACTAAGACTTTTCTCAAGGACAAGTTTTGAGGTTTGTAGAAAGCAGGTTGGCTTGAAGAAGGTGAATCCCTCTTAGATTTAAAAAAGGGAGATTTGATAGGTTTTTTTGTCCCAGGCTCGACCGGTCGTTAGCCTCACTCAACTGGTTGAGGGCTAGTGCACGACCAGTCAAACGGGACTCAACTCAAAGTCCAGCGACGTTGGGTTATTTTTTCCTGTGGTGCTCGACTAGTCGAGGGAGGTGCTTGACTAGTTAAGTGGGCTGCTCGACTTATCGAGGACACTGCTTGACTAGTTGAGGCTACACAGATTTGAGTCCGATTTTGTGCGAGATTCAGATTTCTGAGGCGGCTTTCGCAAGTGTGCGAAAAAGAGTTTCCTAAACTATAAATAAGAGGTCCCTAGGGTTTTCTAGGGCATGCACGAGCTAATGTAGGAGGTTTTCTTAAAGCTTTGCAAGAGTTTGCCAAAGAGTTTAGGACTATCAAAGGTGAGAGAGAAAGAGAGAGAAAGAGAAAGAAAGAGAGAGGGGAAGCTTGTGGAAGGGAAGTTATGCTAGTAGAGGTGATTTACTATATCTCAGCGCTTCCACGTTCTCATGATCGGTGAGATCTCTCTGTTTTTCTTTTATTCTCTTATTGTTTATTCACTCCTGCGTGAGTGAGGAAGGTTGTAACGTTCTACTTCATAGTGGATTGATGATCTGGATGAGGTCTCGTGGTTTTTACCTCTTTGAGAATTTTTCACGTAAAAATCTCTTATATGGTGTGGTTTGTGCTTTGATTTATTTCCCATAATTCTGGTTTGTTTTGGGAGGCTAGATCCTAAGTTTTTGTGCAAGGCCCCCAACAGGACCTTCACCCATCTATACCATGTAGCCCATCTCATGATTTGGATGGTTTCGATCTTCATTCTCTTCTAGTAGTAAAACACTTTTTCTCATATCAATGTACACTTTTAATAACAGTCAGATTCATACAAGACAACAGGCTACTACAATCTATTGTGCCCTAGTTTCGTACAAGTGAACAAAAAATATAGCCCTTAGCTCTTTCATGCGACCAACTTCTGTCTACAATGGAGATCAACAGGAAGCGACCCTCACAATATTTGAGGTACCTCTCAACCTTCTTTCCTATAAGTTAATAGGCCACCTGTAAAGGACTTAATGAGGTTGATCACTGTCTTCCTCATGGATAACTACTTCGAATCTACGGAGCTCTCAAGATTCCTCATAGATTTTCTTTGAATCCACTGGAGATAAAATAAAAATAATATCTAATAAATTCAAAAATAAATTAATTGATGATAAAATGAAATTACAATCCTTTAAACAATGAGTTAAAACCTAGGATGGAGTTTTAGACTCAAACTCTAACTCAAACACCCTAAAAACTTAACTTACTATAAATGGTAAACTTATTGTTATAGACAGTCATAAGTCCTATTATACTTCACGGTTTTGGCCAAAAATAGTTGGGCATGACTCCTACTACTCAAATGATCAAAAGTTACGATTGAACAAAAACGTATTATTTATATAAAAAATGAAAATAAAATGGACTTTTGACCATCAGCATGATAGAATCTTGCAAATCCGGCATGGGCAAGCCAACATAGTGGGCTTGGTTGGCTAAAGTAGCTTCTCCTACCCAAAATCATATATGATACGTCAAAAAATTCATTCCGGTTTGCGAGATACGAATATTTTAATGGTCCGGATCATTTCAGCTTCTTTTTTTTTTTTTTTTTTTTAAAATAAACTGAACTTATATCATTTCCTTGTAAAATTACAGCCATTTAGGAGGGTCCTTACAAAAAGAGGGGACCCTCCTATCATTTAAGACAAACTGCACAAAATGCCCAAAAAGGCAAAGAAAAATCCCCAAAAAAAACCAAATGATCTCATCTACATTTGCCTAATGTTCCCAATACCTGTTTTATCCAAGACTAAGGAACCGCACACTAGTCTTGGAAGGGTGGCGTGCGAATTATACAACCTGTTTGGGCATCCTTCACTGGCCAATCTTGCCAAGGCATCTGCCACTGAATTCCCTTCTCGAAAGATGTGGGTGAAGTGAAGATTGATGGATCGCCAAAAGAGCTGAATTTCTCCCAGCTTGTACCAGATGTTCCAAGAAACATGGCAAGAAGAATCAGCAGCCGAGTTAACAATGGTTCTTGAATCAGATTCCACTATAATATTGGAATGACCCAAATTGGAGCATATCTTGATGCCATCTAGAATGGCTTGGGCCTCTGCCATAGTATTTGTAGTATGGCCATAGTTTCTGTGGAAGGCAAAATTTAGGTTGCCATGGTGATCCCTGTAAACTCCCACGCCCGCCCCCCCCCCCCCCCCCCCCCCCCCTGTTCGGACCCAGATTGCCTTTAGAAGAGCCATCAACATTTAATTTTAACCAACCTCGAGGGGGCCTCAACCAATTGACTTTGACAAAATTTCTAGGAGGAGGAAGCTGAACTCTATTGAGCCTGAGAATTTGAAGAGTGATGGTGTCCTTGAATGAGTTTCTATCCGGAATCGGGATGCTAGATCCAAGTTCGCTCAACCATCTGATAACCTTAAAAATGATCTGATTTGCCGACATTGCCTGACCCTCGAATCGAGCCTGATTTCTGCTCATCCAGATCTCCCAAATGATAATACTGGGGGTAATGCCAATTAGATATGAGATTCTGAATTTCTTACTGGCTTTGGCGGTCCATGTCTGAATTCGCTGGAAGGTAGTGTGGTTTGGAGGGTTGGAAACATAAAAAATGCTGCTAAAGTAGCTCCAAAGACGGAGAGCAATCTCACTGTGACTAAAGAGATGGTCCAGATTCTCCACACTAGCAGATGCCGAAGCATGGAGGCCCAACTGTCCCCTGTTTGGCGTTCTTTGAAGCAGGGCAGACAGCGAGTGATGATTGTGGGGTTGGATGATTGACGAGAGTTGATGGTCGCTTGGGCTGGAGGAGTCCTCCTGGTGATGAACATGAAGAATCCCATCGTCCGCATCATTCAATGGCTGCTGATCTCGACCCTGACTTGAAGAGGGTTGCACTAGCATGTGCGGAGAGTGGGTTAGCGCCACTGGCAAGTTCTGGGGGCTGTTTGGAGACTGAGACACCTTGCAACACTCACAGCGAGATGCTAACGTTATACCACGATTCTGGACAGCCTGATCTACTAGTACTGCTCCATGGATAACTTTCCAAGCAAACATGCTCATTTTCGGAGGCATGAATTTGTTCCATATCCATTTGGTCCAAGGGAGAGGATGCCTGTGTTATCTGATGCCATTCCATGCTGATTTGATAGAGAACTTACCTGACGCAGAAAGGTCCCAAATGAACTGATCAGTCCTTTCAGTTATGGCAATTGGGAGGGCTGAAATAGACTGCATAGTTGCTGGGCTAATGTACTCCTGAATGTCTGTCAGGTTCCTAGTTGCCGGTTGGGCAAAAAAATCTTTAACTAGTGCTTCCTTGAGATGATTGGGGATATTCTTGACAACCACACCAGCAAGAAGGCCTTTACCCATCCAATTCTGAAACCAGATATTAATATTCCCTTCCCCAATCAACCATCTTGAGTGGTGAATAGCAAACTGCAGGGATCTGAAAATCTCTTTCCAAGAGGATGAGCTAGTTGAACCAATTATGCCTTTCCTTGCCACAATTTTCTGCAGATATTTTTCTGTATAAAAGTTTGCCCAAAGGGACTTACGTTGAAGAAGGCGCCATCCCATCTTGATCCTGAACGCCTGTGTAGTGTCTTGAAAAGTTCTGATGCCAAGACCACCTTCCCGAATCGGGGAGCACATAGACGACCATTTGATCCAGTGCATCTTCTTCCCTTTCTCTGAGGAGCCCCAGAAGAAATTTGCTATCGCCTGATCGATTGATTTGGATACGGACTTAGGAATATAAATAGCTGAGAGCATGTGGATGGGAATAGCAGTCAGGACATGTTTGATCAATACCAGTTTGGCTGCTTGGTTGAGAAGCTTGGCCTTCCATCCATCTATTTTGTTGAGAATCTTCTAGGTAAGTTGATGTAAGAGAGGGGCCGAACTTCTTCCTTTCGATAGGGGAACACCAAGATACATTGTCGGGAGTGCTGCCTGTTTGAATCCTATTAAGTTATGGAGCCTTTGGTTCTTGTTTCTAGAAGATTTCTTCGGGGGTATAAAATATGTCTTGGAGGCATTGACCTTTTGGCCCGAAGCGTTCTCATACTGGGTAATAAATTTGAGCAAGGATCGCACGTTGGATAACCTGCCATTAAGAAACAAAATAGCATCGTCAGTGAAAAAAAGGTGGGTGATGGTTGGGCAATTTTGGGGTAATTTGTATGGCAGGCAACATCCGGATGAGAACAGGTTGGACAGGCCCCTGCTGAATACTTCGGCCGCAAGGATAAAAATGGATGGAAAAAGCGGATCCCCTTGCCTCAGGCCCCGAGAGGATTTGAAGAAGCCAAAGCTTCTGCCATTGATCATCACGGAGAACTACATTTCTTCCTAGCAGCGCTGAATTCCCGATATCCAATGAGGGTCGAAATCGATTTTTTTAAGCACTTGATTGATGAACCCCCACTCTAGACGGTCATAAGCCTTCTCCATATTGACTTTGATTATCAAGTTGCCGCCGAAAACCTTGCGGTCAATCTCATAGATCATCTCTCGAGCAATTGAAATATTCTCGATTATGGATCTTCCTTTGACAAAAGCGCCCTGCTCCTCTGAAATCAACGTTGGGAGAATGTTAGCTAGCCTTTCTGCTATGATCTTGGAAAAGATCTTCATAGTACAGTTACACAAACTGATAGGTCTGAAGTCTGTGATGAATTCAGGATTTTTCTTCTTTGGAATGAGGCATAATTGAGTGCTTTGGAATGCTCTTGGAATCGGCCCCCCTAGAAGAAGTCTTTGGCTGCTTCATAAAGATCATGCCCTATAATCTCCCAGCAGGAAGAGTAAAAAGCTCCCCCAAAACCATCGGGCCTCGGGGCACTATCGGTTGGAATGGATAGCGCGGCCCTCTTGACTTCTTCAATCGAAGGGGGTTTCTTAAGGTCGACATTCATCTGGCTTATAACAAGGCGGGGGATATAGTTGACGATATCCCCAATGTGATTAGAGGATTTAGAGGTAAAAAGGTCCTGGAAGAAGGAGATCGCTTCGTCTGCACTATCTTCGGTCTTCTCTATTGTCCCCCCTGAGATTTTTTTCAACTTAAAAATCTCCAACCTTCGGCGCTTGTCTAGCACAGAGTGGTGAAAGAAACGCATATTCCTGTCTCCTTCTGTGAGCCAATTGATCCTTGATTTTTGCTTCCAAAAATCTCCTCTTGGAGATAGGCCCTTTTCAGGTTCGCCTAGGCCCTATTGAGCTTGATGGCATCCTCCTCAGATTGCGAGTGGAGAAGATTAACTTCAGCTTTCAGAATCTCATTCTCCGCTTTCTGGACATTAGTGTTGACATTTCCGAAAACTTCTTTATTCCATGTTTTTAGAACAGCCTTTAACCTATTCATCTTGAGGAAGAATTTGATCATGGGAGTTGCGTTGATATCAGCCTTCCAGGAAGCCTCAATAGTTGATAAGAACTGGTCGTGAGTAGTCCACATATGTTGGAATCTGAACGGGCGAGGAAACAACGCTGGTTGCGACTGAAAACTGAGAAGGATGGGGGAGTGGTCGGAGACTGTCTGTGAGAGATGTTCAACTTTGCAACTCGGGAAGTTTCGCATCCAATCAGGATTGATCAGGATCCTATCAAGTCTCGCCCATCTCCTACTCCTCCCCACTCTGTTATTACACCACGTAAAAGGAGATCCTGAGAACCCGGCATCCAGCAGCCCCGAATCACTGATCGCCTCCCGAAATTCTGTCATAGCTATAGTCATCTGCTGCATGCTGCCGAGCCTCTCATCGAGGCTGATTGTAGTGTTGAAGTCACCACAAACAATCCATGGGCCCACCATGGAAAGGGATATATCTCGGAGTTAATCCCACAGGGGCTTACGGAGATCCTTGAAGCAACTAGCATAGACACACGTAATAAAAAGAGGGTTGGGAAGATTATCCTCTGATACCTTTAGCATCACACTTTGTCTTGTAGACCTGATTGGTTGGAGTTGAATATTTCTTGTTGCCAGGATCCAAATCTTGTTGTCCACCACCTCTTCAGATATCCGGTTGTCAAAACCTAGCTTAGCAGCCACAATTGGACGCTTCGAATCTCTGATCATAGGTTCCTGGAGGAGCAAAATCCCTATATTGTGTTTCCAGATAAGGCGTCTCAAACATCGGATGGACTGCGCATTACCAACTCCCCGAATATTCCAAGTTAGGAGACTAATCATCTGTAACCCATTCTGGTTGCCCGGCCCGTCGCTTTACACTTTTCAATCTGTTGCTCTTTCGATTGCTATAGGTTTTAATCTGCAATGTGTTCCTTCGCTTCTTCGCCTTGAACTGGATTGCGTCTCCTTCCTGGGAACTGTCTGATAATTCTGAGTTGCCTGTGTCAGAGGCTATTGTCTTGCCTCCTATGTCCACCCACAAGTTAATCGCCTCCTGGCCTTTCCTATTTCCCAAACTTGCTCATCAGACTGGTGTTCTGGACGCGAGATTGGTTCCAGCGTCAATTCCGAGTTATGCTTCCTTGCTGTTCCATGGACAGTTTCTGCTATATCTGCTGGCTCGCTTGTTGTCGCCTGCTGCTCTTGTTCACTGGCTGTTGCTGTTGCTGGTATTGGGATTACCTCATTAGGGAATGGAGATCCCCTATAGCTTGTGGCCTGGTGTGTTGTAGTGGGGTTCTCTGCACGGTTGGGTTCAAGAGTCGAAATCCTGGTAGAAATCGTAGCTGGGATATCCTTGGGATGATCCTGAATGGTTGGCGGTTCTGTTATAATGCCTTCCTAGGTGGTTAGCATATGGGATGAAGGTCTAGGCCATTGTTGCGGCGATGTGGGTATGTTTGGGCTCCCATTGGTCGGGATGTGGGTGGATTGGGTGTCCAGGATTTCTTCACGTGGGTTTAGGATTACTTCGTCTATGTTCAAGCGGCCATACTGTAAGATAGGGAATTGAATTGTGGCACAAGGTTGGTGGTTTGATGCTTCCTGGATTGGGGCCCCATTGTTCTCATGTAGGGTGGATCGATCGTCGAAGCTCGCTGGACGAGGGTCATGATATAAAGCATCACAGTTGTTCCTTAGATCGGAGGAAGGTTGATCAGGATGCTGATGATAAGGGCGATTTGAATTGCTTCTTGACGGATTAGCTGCCACCTGGTTACTGCCTGTTTGATTTTGATCAGTGAGTTGCATAACTGTCGAATTCTGCTCCGCTTCCTTACCTTGCTGCTGAGATTCTACCCTTGTTGGGGATTGAACTGTTGGTCACATGTCCAGAGATTGGGGGTCCGAAGGGGCTGCCTATATTTGTCTCATTCCAGTCCGAGAATCTGATTGCTGAAAAATCAATAGAGTTTCCTTACTGTTGTATCCCTTGTCTTGTTCCTCTGTTCGAAGAGGTAGCAGTCCATTCAACAAAGCTGCTTCTCCCTGGTTAATAGGCTGGCTGGTTTGATGCACCGCATTCATAAGCAGAGGATTAGTTACATCCCTGCTGTTGTTTTCCCTTAAGCTATCCTCTGTTGGGATAGGCTTTGATCTATTCAACAATGCTGTTTCCCCTTAGTTAATTAGCTGAGTGGAAAGATGCATCCGTTGATCTCTTCCATGTTCGCTCTCAGGCAGATTTCCGCAAGCGATTGGCATATGCTGATCCACTCCATGCTCCTTATCCGTCCGTCCTGTTGATCATCCCACAGCTTTCTGGAGGCCTTTGAGTACCTGCCAAATACATGACTTCCACATTGGCATTCTGACAAACAGGTAAGTGGTCACCTAGATCTCCCTTTTGATTCCCAGCTACTGTTCTTGTGCCGTGGCAGTACCTTCTGTCTCTTTATCTGAGGGAGCGTGGAATCGTCTAGTCACCCATTCCTTTGTGCTCTCCTTGGTTACCTGCTTGCTCATTGAAGTGCCGCATTTGAATAGCAGTTCCAGTTCAGCCACAATGGGATAAGTCTTCCCCAACACTATCAAGCTCAGAACCTGATGAAAACTCACACCAGGTCGGGGGAAGACCTTGATTTGAGCAAATGCCTGAAAATAGCCGAATCTTGAATTTGAGTCGATCTGACTGACTTTACCAAAATAACTGGCGAGATCCAATATGACCGATTCGATCCAAGCATGAGCTGGTATGCCGAATAGTCGAATCCATATTTCCATCACTGCCCAGCACCTCTTCCGGATTCCACATTTTAATTGATTGGAGTCCCATCTCCGAGTGCAATGTCGTATCACTTATGAACTTATCCATATCTGTTCTTACTTTAAATGTGATAAGGAATTTCGCAGCTGAAATTCTCACAATATCCACCTCTGCAGATTTGAAATGGGAGTTCCTTATGGAGTTCAAAAGTTGTGTGATCCGAACGGCCGGATCAGATGCAGTCCCGACCATTGCTAGAGACAGCAGACGCATCCTGTTATCCACAGCCCTTGGATCCGCTGTGGTTGGATCATTTCAGCATCTGATCGGGCCTTCTCTGGTCCATCTTTGCCATGAAAGTGTTTGTGACTCACTCCATCGTCAGGTTAGGTGACATGTTACGAACATTCCATCAGGATGTTTCTATGGTGCACCCTCACCAATGTCTTCCCATGTTCCCTTTGGTGTGACCCAGCTGTTCCTAATTTTGTAGCATGGCCCAGCCTGATTTTAGGCCAGGTCATGCTCACAGTAGTCCCACCTGATAAATGGTGCCTGCTGCTAGTTGTTATAGTGGACCCCACCTGATATGGCTGCTGCTATTACAGGAAAAATCGACAGGTAATTGGTGGTTGACATTCGGAGATGATCATGTACAAGTGGGTTATTGGCCTAAGTCCCTCTTCACAAGCTTAGCTGACAAATCATCTGGAACTGAATGGGGTGGTGAGACGACCACACCTGGAGGTATCAAAAGCCCCCCAATGGGAAGTGGACATTTTCCTGATGGAGGGTTTTAAAAGGCCTCTTATATGAGGAGGCTGCAGTATGTGGACAACATGCACCTAGCTAGAGTCTTACAGACATCCCCAATGGTGGCTTCCTCTTTTCAGATGTGCAATGCTACAAGGTGATTGATGGTGGCAACTTAGGTGGGGACTGGGGTGGGAATTTCTATTTTGGTGGGCCAGGTGGATGCTAGAATTGTGATGTGTGATGGAATTTATCCGCATTTTTTAAAGTAATTAATAAATGTAGGAATGCATTAAAAATTCCCTAAAATCTTTTACTATTGATTCAGCATCTCCTGGTATTGTTTGGATCAGAAAATTTGATGTATTTATTTCTCTCATTAGGGGTGTCAATGAGCATAGGCCTCAGCTGAGCCAGACACCATAAGCTCCCAGTGTGGCATTGGCCTATAGTGGGAGTCGTAGTGCGGAGTCCAAAAAATGACTGTTCAGGACTGTCGTAAATTGATAAATCTCTATTTTCAATGGTGATTGGTGAATGTTCCTAGATCATCCCTTTGATGTATGATGTACGGTGGACCACACATTCCTCATCTGGTTGTTTCAATGGTAGGAAACCCCTCACCAATGTTTTGTTCCCATTGTTGTGGCCCACCTGTTCGTTTTGCAGTGTGTACCTGCTCGACTTTTCGGTGATGGCATACTCACAGTGCATCGCACTTGATGAATGACACTCGTCACCAATCCGTATAGTGGGCACCAGCTGATCTGACAAATGGAAACAGTGCATCTGCATATGCATGTGTATGAGCTCTATACACTTTCAAGTAGCAAAAGCCCCGAAAATGGGCCATGATCATTTTCCAGATGAAGGGTTCAGGGAGACTTGTTTTATGAAGTCCTTCCTGATGAAGGGTTCAGGGAGACTTGTTTTATGAAGTCCTTCCTGGTGAAGGGTTCAGACTTTCAGAGCGGCTTATTTTACGAAGTTGTTGAGGTTGTTGAAAAGACCAACAAACCTCCTCTAGGTAGATGCATCTCAGTGGTACAAGGTGATTGATGGTGGCGACTTAGGTGGAAATTGAGGTACGTACATCTATTTCGATGGGCCAGGTGGATACTAGAGCTGTGATGTGTGGTGGATTTTTCATCTGTTTTTTTTTTTTTTTTGTAAGTAATTAAAAAAAATGTAGGAACTTATTATAAATTCCCTAAAAATCTTTTACTATTTGATTCAGTATTCTTATGTATTATTTGTATAAGAAAATTTGTTGTATTTTCTCTCATTAGAGGTATCAATGGGCTTAGCCCCACAGAGCCCAACACCGTATATCCTAAGCCCAGCATGTATCAGTTTATGGCTTACACGCTACGAACAATTTCGATGAAACTTCCGTATCCTGGTGGCCCGGAGAAAACCTGGCGCACCTTACCCAATGTTTACTTTGGTGTGGCCCACCTGAGTTGTGAATCTGGCTGATTCTTGGCCTGATTCCTAGTATCAAGGGCTGCACCTGATTGACGGATTGGATGTCCCACGGATAAAATGGTGGGCCCACGGGATTTCCTTTCTATGTATAGTTATTGTTGGAGAACCATGGAAGCACAAGGATAAATCAAGCAAAGTACTACAGTAACATACTTTTGTAGCAACTCCGAATCAAATGCAATTTTATGCCTGAGTCAATAATATATTTTGATTATAGTAACAAATCAATACCAAAGCTAAGGAAGTCAGGGTACCGCTGCTCTTGCTTGCATGGGGGAAAGCGTTCACGGTGTATCAGGCCCAAAAGTTGAGCTTGGGCTTAAATCAGAACCCGATTGTAAATTTGGGCTGGACTCGAGCTTAACTCCCCAAAGCCCATAAGCCTGGCCGGGCCTGAAACGTATTTTCTAAATCTATTTTTCTCCCTTTTCTTTCATTGAGAGCCTAGTTCTTAAGTCTCAACATACATGTTCTGTATAAGGCGGTGCAATATACGATTGTACAATACAAGAACTTTATGTGTTGTAATATGTTATATTTGTGAAATCCACTCCATCCAGTAAAGGATGATTCTAATGATAATAATATAGATTAAAAAATTAGATAAATCTAAAATTTAAGGCCACAAGAAAAATATAACATCACGCCTAAAACATCTAAATTCACGTTCTGCGGCCTGGATGAGATTTGGATCAGGATGATTTTCTGATATTCTATCTGTCCTGATTTGGATTGGGACTGGATCTTAAACTAATCAGGCCAGGTACTTCAAAGTTTTGATTTTGATCGGCCGGTCCACGTGCCATTGCAGACATGATGTGTCCAAAAATGGGTGATGTTGATGATGCTGGCAATAGAACTTGTATGATTCAACCAGATGGTTGAAAATAAAACCATTCAACTGTCTGTATTTACCTAGATTTTCCTTTTCAAAGTGAGATGCACTCACTCATGAACTTCAGTTATGATTCATCAACGATGGTGCCCACCAGATATGGACCGTTCAGATCACCCAAACATGCAGCCACGTGGCCTCCAATAGTTTTACTTATCTGCATCTTTTATCCCTTGAATTTTTATTTTTATTTTTAAGGCAAAATGATTCTGTCAAGATATGTATGAACTTGTACATATCCATTTAGTTGGACACTAACTGTCCATTGAATTTGAATCTTTGATTTTTTAAGATTCACGAATCGGCCAGTTCGGATATCAATTCAGATTTCAATATAATTCTTGGATGATGGCCCATTTAAAGTGGGCCTAACATTTTTGGTTTGTACGGAATTTGGACGCTTACATAATTTTAGAGTGCATGCACGCATATTCACTTGTCAGTCGGTCTATAAAGGACCATCATCAGTGGGTCATACATCAAAAGTTGTAGCAATCAGAAAATCCTAGCCATTTGAAAATTGGTATACAAAATCCAATTGGTTAGTTTAGTATAACTTCTTCTTCTTCTTCTTCTTCTTCTTCTTTTCTTTATTTTATTTTATTTTTTATTTTTTATTTTATAACTCGGTTAGGAGAATCTGAGCACTGTGATTTTTAGACCAGGACTCATTCATGGAACTGTATGATAAATTAACGGTTGAGATCGGCATAAGATGACGAGAATTTCATCACTCCCTTGTGGACTACATCTCCTCTTATACCATTATTGTACACAGAAGTTCAACTTCTCATACCGTGAGACATCAATTTTCAGTTTAACTGTTCCGCGTAGAGCTGGGCATCCGGTCGAGTCAGATCGAGTTAGGGCTGACTCGACTTGATCTAGTTTTGAAATAGGCTTATCACGAACTCGATCCGACTCGATACCAAGTCCAGCATGCTTGACTCGATCTGAGTTTGGTTTGGCCTGGACCGGATTTGATCCAGTCAGAAGTACCGAATTGGGTCGAGTTGGCATCGAGTTAGATTGAGAGATGAGGGATGGAGAGAATGAGAGAGTGGAGAGGAGAGATAGAGAAGGAGGGGGAGGAGGAGGAGGGTGATGGTGGTGGGTGGTTGCCTGGCTTGGAAGATGAGGAGGATGAGGGAGGGAGAGATAGGTTTGGCTTGGAAAATGAGGAGGGAGAGAGAGATTTTGGGACTGGTTCGGGATAGGGTGCAGAGGGAGAGTCGGGTTTCAAATCGAGCTGGGTCTATCCAGATTGAGTTTCGGGTCAAGTTGGGTCTAAACAGTTAGCTGGATCAAGTCATCCAGTGTTCACCTCTAGTTATGAGATTATTACCATCATTAATATAAAAGAGGCCCAAGCATTAGTCATCCAGACCATTGAACTTGTGGGGCCATCATGGACGGACCATATACTCAAAGAACGTTGCATATCTGAAAAGTCTAACCTTTCATTTATGGGCATACAAAAACATAATTAATGACACTGGTAATGAAATCAAATTCGGACACGTGGGCTGGCCAAGACATTGATTTTGGATCATTCATCTGATCAAACGGAATATTCCACAATGACCACAGTACGTAAATAACATAGATCGACGTGTCCAAACAGTCTGATCTTTATAACGCCCTTGTCAGGGCCGCCAGTCCGACCAGGATTGACTAACAGTAGTCGTTGCCACAATATATGAACAGTCCAAGTGGAGGCACATCGGATGATGTGTGTCAGATCCACACCGTCCATCTAATTTTCCATATCATGTTAGGATATGAAATAAAAACCTTAATTCTAATGCTTGCATGTGTCACACTACATGAAACAATATAATTGTATGGCTGCCGTTAAAACCCTAATTCTAATCAAGTTGATATTTGCATTTTCCCCTTGATATATGTGTTTTATATCTGCGTGGTCCATCAGTTCTTCCCAATCATCTTAGAGCATAGTACAAAAATTGTAGTAGATAAAATTCTCAGGTTAACCACACCACATTTCATGATAATGTTTATTTGCCATCCAAACATGTTAATAAGGCCACACGCACTTAATAGACTTAAGGAAGAGAAAATGATCAAAACTTTTGTGGCCCATCCAAAGATTTTAATGGTCAATCACCACTGTTTACTGTGGTGCGGTTAACCTGAGATTTGGATGTGCTACAGTTTTGGGCGCATGCACGGATGTACAGCATGGATATACAATATATAATACATGGATTTCCTGAAGTTCCTGCACAAGGATGGTGGGTGGGGCCCACTGAGATGTATGTGAGAAATCCACCTCGTTCATCCTCTACGAGAGATCATTTTAGAACATGCAACAAAATATGATGCGTATACAAAACTTAAGTAGGTCACACGAGAAAACAGTGGAGATTTAGTGTGAATAGTTGAAACATTCTTGGAGCCATAAATTTTGTGTCAGATATTTTTATTTATTTATTATTATTTTTATTATTTTTATTTTTTTGGTATTTTCACTTCATTCCATTTGTAACGATCTTATAAACAATTTAGATGACATATAAACAACAACGGTAAGAATTTCTTTACCCAATTTTCCTTCTACTGTGATCCGCTTGAGTTTTGAATCCACCTCAAATTTTTTAGTTTTTTATTTTTTTATTTCCTAAAATAAGCTCTTAAGATGAATAAACATGGTGAGTTTCTCACAAACATCTTTATCCACCCAGTATCCTTGTGCAGGAACTTCCTGCCAAAGACTTTCACACAGTTACACTTGATTTACCTAATCCCCGCCAGTCACGGCATGCCGTGAGGACGGGGTTTCTCCAAACTTCTTGCAACAGAAATCTAGGTGGGGCCCCTATTTCTGATCATGACTTGAAGAATGAGGCAGATCCAAATTTTTTGCAAGTCTCGGTCATGCATGTATGCCATATCCAATCAATTCATTTGATGTGCCCCATTAGAATTAAAGGAGGCCCTTGAAATTAGGACACCCCAACACCCACGTTAGCCACACCGTGTGAACCAAAATTAAGATATTCTAGAAAGTTCAGTAGGGCAGTGATTAGAATTTCTCACCTGGGATTAAGTACTATCGACACCAGGATATAGCTAGAGACATACAGGTAGGCCGACCATGATGTATATATTTTATCCATACTGTCCATCCATTTTGACAGATCATCTTAGAAGATGAGCCCAAAAAGTATGCAGATTGTAGTTTCAGTTGGACCACACCACAGGCAACAGTGGGGATTGAAAGCTTACCGTTGAAAACTTCTTGAGGGGCACAAAAGTCATGGAGCAAGCTGATATTTATGTTATCCCTTCATACAGGTCTATGTGTATTTATGAGCAGGTTGGAAGGCTAATAAACATCCTGATATGCTCTAGAAAGTTTTCAATGGTAGGAATTCAATCTCCACTGCTTCTATGGTGTGGTCCACTTGAGCCTTCAATCTATCTCCTTTTTGGGCTCTTGATTTAAAATGATATGTCAAAATGGATAGACGGCATGGATTAAAAATAAAAATAAAAATACATCACTGTTGGTCTCATGAATTCTCCTATAGAGTGTCAATCTCCAGTTAGGTCATGGTGGGGTAGTACTCAAACAGCGCCCCTCACAGGATGTTGTCACACTAATTTTGTATTATTCCTTATTGCTTGTGGAGTGACTCACTTAGTCTCAACCCATTTAAGAGAGTACATTATGGATGGCGTGGATCTAATGCGTCTTCTTCCCGCATAGTAATCGGTTTGCGCAAGTCACACGGACGCGGATTGCGTCCTACCCCCGCCCGGATACCATCCGGGCAGGGATCTCTGGGACCCACCGTGATGTAAGTGTTTTATCAACGCCGTTAATTGTTTTTTTCAGATCATTTTAAGGTATTAATATTGAAATTAAGCAGGTCCATAGCCACAGTGTACCACACCGAAGGAAGCTGTAGTGATAATGACACCCACCGTTGAAACCTTTCTAAGGGCCACAATGATGTTTTTTTACCATCTAACCTATTAATAAGGTCATGTAGACGTGGATTAAGTGAAAAAACAAATATCAGATTGATCTGAAACTTCTCTGGCTTCCAAGAAATTTTTAATAGTGAACATTAAATACCCACTTTGTGGTCCGCTTAAGACCTATACCTGCCTTATGTTTTTTATAATACCTTAAAATGATCTGGAAAAAAACAATTAACGACGTGGATAAAACACTTACATCACGGTGAGCCCTAGAGAGCCCTGCCCGGACGGATTACCGTCCCGTTTGGGCGGAGGTAGGACGCAATCCGCGTCCCAAGGCATACGTTCTTCAATCAGGTTAGCGCAGTCCACTGGAGAAAACGTGTTTTTCACGTAGATGCTTTGATAGAATACATCTTGGTATGAAATGTTTCATTCCCTTAGCCTTTGGATATATGGTTCTATTTCAAATTTTCAATTATTCAAACTGGATATATGATGGGCCGGCCCCACCTTTGATGGAGGATACACAAGTAATGAAAACTTTTAAATTGAAATATTCTAACCTCTTGATCATTTCATCTAATACTTCACACATGAATTGTCTACTTAATCTTTTAATCATCAAAGGGTGGAAATAATAGGAGCTTTTTCTAGTATACCCCATCCAAAGTAGCTAGGGTCCATGGCATATATTAACTTGAGTTCAACTGTGACTAAATTGTGGAAACAAAACCTCAAAAAAAATTAAGAAAATCCTAACCTCCTAATATTTGTGATGTTCAACTGTCCATTAAATGTCTGCCAATCTTGATCATGAACACCAATTTTATTAGCAACGTGGCCCACCAAATGATCCATTGGTCATGTGTCGCACTTGCAAAAGAAACTCGTACTGATGATTGACTTCAATAAAACTAGTTTCATTTTATCACCTTTTTACACCCTGGACGGTAAGCCAAGAAAGTTCTCATCTCTATCTAGACCAACATTATAAATAACTTCATTTGAGATAGAGTGTCCATCTACCTATCCTCTATTTCCTAACAAGTGTCCATTTAGCTATCCTCAATGTCCACTCCAATTAGTTGTAATAGTAGGGTTTCGATTTTAGTTTTGTTGGCAATTTCTCTTGTTTATGGAAATGCAAGAAGTCTATCCAAAGAAGAATACATGGAATTGAAGGCACAGCTTAAGGTTCTTAATAAGCCTGCTGTCAAGAGCATTCAGGTGAGTTTTCTAACAATTACTACCATGTGATTCATTGCACCAGTGTTTATTATTATTATTATTATTTTTGAAATCATCTGAAGCTTACGTCTATAGCGGTTTAGTTTTGAGTGATCCAAATCCTTTCTTTGGTGTCCCACTGGTGGAAGGGCTGAAAATTTCCTGCATCAAAAGCACTCCCAATCCTCCGATTCTACAAACAGATAAATGCTTAAAATCCATCATCATCATTATTATCATCATCATTGTATAAGAATACGTCAATAAGACCAATTCATCCGCAGAAAACTCCTCTATTTTAAGAGTTCAAAGCACATCAACAAACTTCACTTGTTTAAGAGTATAGCTAAGAACTTTTCATTTTGAATATATACAATTGTATAGACAACTATATAAGATAACAGTTATATGAGTTCTGTTCTATTCAAAGTTTACTTAAAGTCCTTGTATATGTATAACAAATATATAATGAAAATTTAATCCTTCATATTTTCATCAACTTGAGTATATTTCTATAATCATCATCATCAACATTGTAATCACAATCAACGGCATCCATGCCATCATTAGGATGTTTTTGAACATTGATGGAGGTTTGATTGTTCTTATAGACTGAACATGGCGACATCTTCGATTGTGTGGACATGTATAAGCAACCTGCTTTCGATCATCCTTTGTTGAAGAATCACACTATCCAGGTATGTTTCTCTTTATTATTATTATTATTATTATTATTATCTTCTTATTCTCTCTGATTTCCATTTATCAAAAACCATCATCAGTGATGAATGGGCCATCCTATCCTAATCATTTAGAAATCGGTACACAAAATCTATCTATTGATTTTTGCATAACTTCATTTTTTTTACTTGGTTGAGTGAAGTTTGACCATTGTGATTTGCAGTCCATGACCCATTCATGAAAGTATGTGATAAATGAACGATTCAGATCACCCATGTGGATTAGATCTCCTTGGATAACATCATGTCACACAAAGTTTGGCCACTAAAAATATATGAATGTTTGGTTTAAATGTTCAAAAATTATCATCACCATTAATATAATAAGAGGCCCATGCTTTAGTGATCCAGACCATTCCATAAGTGGATGGACCATGCTCAAAGAAACTTGCCAATTGACGAATCTAACCTCTCATTTGTTGGCTTGCAAATGCAGAACAAAGATACTTATGGTCACATAATATTCGGTTATATGGGCTATCTCAGGCATTGATCTGGACCATCCATCTGATCGAACCGACTCCCCAGTAGCCACTGCAGGGAAATCACGTTGATAGAATGATCACATACATTATGATTTACTGTCACTTCATGTTCAAGTTTTGTGTGGCATGCAGTGATATGTGATTGGCATCTAACCCGTCCATTAGATGTGAACCTCCATGTTAGGCTTACATCATAGGTTCCTGAATGATCCATAACACACATGGGCCACACCAAATGAAACAATGAGGTACTTGGGGAGGAGGGTGAGCATCATCGAAACTTCCAAATGGAATATAGGGTCCATTGTGTTGTGTATACATCATCGAACGCATTCAGCCAATGAACCACACCAGGATGAAGGGATATACCAAAAAAGAGCTCATTCCAAAACTCAAGTGGACCACAACAAGTGAATGTAGAAGTTTTAGGTGTAATTGCACATTGCTACATGTGGTGTGTCCCACCTGACTTTTTTAATTATGATTATTCTGGGACGTAGGGTGAACAAAAGGTCTAGCGCCAGATGCACGGTTTAGATTCAGCATACGTATCTTGCCTTGTAATCATCATACGATTTGATGCATTTTTTTAAATCCCTTTTCAATATTAATGATTACATGTTTATTTACATATGCATTTTTTTAACGTATGAGATTGTAACTCACTTTGCAGATGAGGCCCACTTCCTATCCAGAAGGGATGGAAAATCAAGACCCTTTAAATGCCAATCTACATATTGGGCTTAAGGATGGTGGATGCCCACTTGGGACTGTACCCATTCGACGGACTAAAATGCAAGATTTAATGAGAACAAAATCTCTCTCTGATTTTGGTCGAAAAAATGTAGAAAATGGGTCCCAACTCAACTCCCCAGCTAGTCATCACGTAAGTAATTTTCGTCGTTTTGGTGTATTTTTGCCGAAACGTACAGGATCTGAGCCATTCATCAGTATCCAAGAGGCAGCATTTTCATTAAATTGTATTGCTCTATGGGAACACCCGGACAGTCTAGCCAACCGATCTGTGCCGTACGTTGCCTCTAACCATCTAAATAACAGCCCTAAAAATGGATGGTCAAAACCATTTAATAAAAATAAGCCCAATCAACAACTTGTGCCGTGTTTTTGTTATGGCCTATCATGAATTTCCTATGGCTCTATACAATCACTTCCATCAGAAGATCCCCATCATCCGAGCTATGGCTTGGAAAATAGATGGCTAGGATAGCTGTGATTTTCAGATTGACGGAAATGAAATGTTTGCTCAACCTAGTGGACGGTTCCGATTGGTTTGCTGGAGTGTCCAAATGTCACAATGCTACTAGGACAGCTATAAGTTACAGTGATAGCGCTGGCTCGCTGGCGAGTTTTTCTGTTGGAGCAAAAAATAAATAAATTCTCGGTGATGTATTTAACACTAATCTACTTGTTTTCTTTCATCAAGTATGCAATTGCAAACTTGTTTGATCAGGTGCTAGGAACCCGAGTGACTATGAATGTGTGGGACCCAATACTTCAAGATCCAAGTCAATTCAGTTTGGCCCAGTTATGGATTGTCAATGGCCAGTCATATCAACTCAATACCATAGAGGCTGGATGGATAGTAAGTTTGCAGTATATGTTGTGAAAGAAAAAAAAAACGATTTTTACTGGAATCAATATTTTACTAATGGTGTTGAATAGAGGTGGGCACCCAATGACTCGATCCGGCTAACTCGACTCTTGTCCAACTCGTTTAGATCCGACTCGACCCAAACTGAATGGATGAGTCGTTCCGAACCGAGTAGGCTTTGTCCATTCCGAACTCAAACCGAGTCGAGTTTGAGTTACCTAGTAAATTGACCTGACTCGACCCGAAACTCAATCTGGTTAGACCAGACTCAATCCAAACCTGACTCTCTAACCCTACTCGCGCATCATACCTTGACCCGATCCCAAAATCTCTCTCCCTCCCTCATCCTCCTCATCTTTTAAGCACAACAACCACCCACCACCATCACCCTCCTCCTCTCCACTCTCTCTGTCTCTCCCTCCCTCATCTCTCAATCCAACTCGGTACCAACTTGACCCAACTCGGTACTTCCGAATGGATCAGACTTGATGTGGATCAGTCCAGGCCAAACCGGACTCGGATCGAGCTAGGCATGCTGGAATTGGTATCAAGTCGGATTGAGTTCGGATCATGCCTATTTCAAAACCGGATCAAGGCGAGTAAGCCCTAACTTGGCCCAACTCGATTTGTTGCCCAGCTCTAGTATTGAAAGTGCTTTTTGAGGGATGAAATTGCAAAAATGCCCCCAATTGATTTTTATTTTTATTTTTTTTTAAAATAATTTGGAGGGGGCTTGGGGGCACATATATGGTCCGTGTATGATATCCAATCCATTAAGTGTATGTACTGTACCAGGGTGACAAAAGGAACAAATCATCTGGTCTTTCAGATAAGACGGGATATATTTGTATTGGGATATTTGAACGGTATACATTAGTTTTATGGATTGGCCCACCTTATGATTTGATCCACCGTACTTGAGGTTCATCTAAGAGGGCAGCAATGTAATTTCTCTTTTTAAAAAGCACTACCAGCCTGGCGGCACTATTTGGTAAAATCAATTGAGGAATTTTGGGGTAAAAGTCCAATTTTATTTATTTATTAGTTTTTTTTTTTTTTTTTTTAAAATTCTGATCATGTGAGTTTACTTTTCACTAATAAGGCCCAGATTCGTGCCGTTGACAGCCCCATTTGGACTCTGGAGCTGATTTTAGATCCAAACGTGTTTCAAACTGACATTGACCAGATGCAATGGTATACCCGATTGGATCCTGGGCCCTTTATTCAAACCCGATTTACTGGAATCAGATTCCTCAGGTCCAGGCATAAGTGGGCCTGCATGGGATGAAAATCTGACCATAATGACTAATATGAAAAATAGTTATCGAGCTTTCCATCTCCATTCATAAGACAGTAGTAAAGATGTATGGATGGGCTGCACCTATAAGCTTACTCTGGTCAGATGAATTTATCCTCTGATTTGATGATTTTTATTGATTAGAAACCGATGGTTAGAAAACAGTCTAACTAATGATTTACATACCATGGGCATTAATTCTCCCATAAGGGGCTACGATCATCTCGACCGTTGGCTTATGGCACAGCAGATAAGCTGTCCGGATCTCATACTCGTGTGTCACGTATGTAGATATATAAAGTGCTTGATAAGTAATTTAATTTAGATGATTCTTCCCATGCACCTTACCCTCTACCTTGCGAATACACCCCAACGTGCTATCTATTTTGGCATCCAAGCCGTCCAAAAGGTGGTCCTCATGATGCAAATCTGCTAGCCCAATAATTAGTTCGATCCATCAAACAGGGCATATCCACTTGATGAGTGGATTAGATTGATTTTTCACGATAACTAACGGTCCACTGAGCTTCTAATTTCCTCAGGTATATCCTGGATTATTTGGCCACTCGAATCCACTGCTATTTGTGTATTGGACAGTAAGCTTCACAACCATCAATCTCTGCTTACCTACATATAAACTGTTGATCGGTTGATCGGTACCGTCCAATTAATGGGTCACATCTTGAAGTGGCCAGAACAGAAGTTATTCCCATGTATCTCAATTGGTGATACCGATTATCCGGTCTGTTATCATGGTACTCTATCTGAGCAAGGCCATCAATATGCATGCAGTCATCCACCTATTCGTGGCATGCATGTACGCTATGCAAAACTGTCCGAATCATGGGGCCTGTTTGGATCAGATCATGACCCAAGAAATAAGAGGGTAAATGGATGATCTCAACCGTCAGATTGGCAGCTATCAAACGGAACGTTGAAAATTGAAAAAGAATGTAAAGGTCAAGATTCAACAAATTAGACTGTTAGAACCGTATAGTCAATTGGGACCCTCACCCATCTACACTATGCCCCATGATTTGGACGGTTTGGATGGTTATACTTTTGTAGAAGAAAATACTTATATAGATGTATATTTGTAATATCAGGCAGATGATTACAGGAGTACAGGCTGCTACAATCTATTGTGCGCTGGTTTTGTACAAGTTAGCAGAGATATACCCGTTGGCTCTACCATACAACCAACATCTACCTACGATGGATATCAAAAGGAAATCACCCTCCAAGTGTTCAAGGTGCCTTACATCTCTCATTCTTAGTAGGGAATTGGCCTGGCTGGCCCATTAGGCTTCTGGCATGGCCCGATTATGTATGATTACTGTACGTTTGAGATGTATGGGACCCATGCACGATGCTTATGTGGAATCCAAACCATGAATCTGGTGCAGCACCGAATGTTCACCATACATACCAGGAACCATCTTGATCCAAAATTGAGTTGGTACACATATGTTGAGTGGGTTAGATGATACATAATCTGGAAGTTTCTATGGTGGACCCACTTGATGAATGGTTCCTGTGTTCAGTCCAACTAGTCGGTCTCAACTGATCTGGTTGCTACTTTTACAGGATCCAAATACTGGTGATTGGTGGCTGACAATAGGAGACAACAACATACAAGTGGGCTATTGGCCAAACTCCCTGTTCACAAGCTTAGCTGACAGTGCATCTATAGTTCAATGGGGTGGTGAAATAATCACATTTGAAAGCACCCAAAGCCCTCAGATGGGCAGTGGCCATTTTCCTGATGAAGGGTTTAGAAAGTCCTGTTATATGAAAAAGCTGATGTTTGTGGACAACACCAACACTCTTAAAGAAATCCCCAACAACACCCCTCCCCAAGAAGATTTGACTCAGTGCTACAGAGTGATTGATGGTGGGAGCTTAGGTGGCGATTGGGGTAGGCATATCTATTTTGGTGGGCCAGGTGGATGCTAGACTTTAGACTGATGGTGGATTTTCAATGTTTTTATGCACTGTGTAAGCTTACTACATATGGATTTGTTTTCTAAATAAGTAATAAATAAAAATAATTCCTTACAATGCTTTTCTTATTTATTCAATTAACTCCTTGCATTATTTTGATCATAAAATATACAATGTACACACACACACACACACACATTGTTGGGGGAAAAATAGTAAAAGTCGCTAGGTTACTTATGGTATGGACCAACTCTACCGACCAGCATGGGCTCTTCAAGTTCTAGGCCCTAAGGGCCATTTACGTCCAAAAATAGACTGACCTTCCAGGAGGTTGATGTGACTATAAAGACACTCAAAGAAAATGTAACCATAAGTTCACTCAAATGGCCAATTGCCGACCTAACATATAGGTCGGTCATAGCTCGATCAAAGCTCAGCTCATAGCTCGGTTATAGGTCGGTCATAGCTTAACTATACGTCGGTCATAGCTCGGTTATAGGTTTACCAATAACTCGATTGTAACTTGACCGGATCTTGACTATGGTTCGGAGTGACCACTGAGAGAAGGCAAATACTGATTCCATGAAAAGCTTGTCATACGACTAATCCTCGGACTAATAGTCCAAAGATCTTTCCAATGGCAAGAATCTCGGATCACGGTAATCCCACAAAAATTCTAGATCTAAACAGATTCGGCTCCAACATATTAAGAAAGACTCCTTACGCCACCATCTTTCTTTCCCTATAAATAGAGGCATTCGAGAAAGGAAATGGATTGGCTACTCCCCCAACATGACTCGTGTGTGTGTGTGTGTGCACATCATGATGGAACCCTAGAATGGAAATGGATTGGCTCCTCTCCCGCCACCAGCAAATGGCTAGTGGTCAGTGCTATGTGGGCCCCACCATGATATAGGTGTTCCATCTATGCCGTACATCTATTTTTCTAGATTATTTTATATCATGAGACCAAAAATGAGATATATCCCAATCTCAAGTAAACCACATTATAGGAAACAATGTTGAATGAGCTTTGATCATTAAAAACCTTTTAAGGGCCATAAAAGTTTTGGATCAAGCTAATCTTTTTTTTAACCTTCATCTGGGCCTGACAGATTGGATGTCAAATAAAAATTACAGTGAGCCTTAGGAGGATTTTAATGGTGGGTATCCAATCACTATTGTTTTCCTGTGGTGTGGTCCATTTGAGATTTATTTCTCTCTAATTTTCAGTTTAGAACATAAATTGATCTTTAAAAATGGATGACGGAATGGATGAAACACATACATTATGGTGAGGCCCACGGAGAACCAACTTCCCCCGACGTCAATACCCCAGCCAATCCGCTTCCGGCTTTCCCAAGCAAATACCACGTCGTGACATGACATCATAACATGATATCATAGGAAATAGATTGGCTACTCCCCCTGCCACCAGGGAAGGGGTTGGTGGTGGGTGCTTGCTGTATGTGTTTCATCCACTGTTAAAAATTCATTTTTACATATCATTATAGGTATTAAAACTCAAAAATGAGAGGGGGATTCAGCGTCAACCATTGAAAAATGGATTGACTGGTGTACTGTATACCTTACACTAGGGATATAGCTTATGTATTGACGTCAGCAAATTATGTGGGTCTAGCACCCCCATAGTCAGCTAAGTGCTATGATAGTGTGTGTGAAAGATACTTCATTTATAAAGAGAAATGTGCATGCGTTGTATCCGGATCCGCCATTTATTTGGCAAGCCCCTCTTATAGCTTGCTACGGAAAATAAGACAAATCTAAATAAAGGGACCACACCGCAAAAAGAAGTGGGGGATTCAACGTCTATCATTGAAATCCTTTTTGAGATTAAAAAGTTTTAAATCAATATGAATTTTTTATTTTATATTTTCCTCTTCATTCCTATCCGTCCTTGGTAACCTGATTGGATGGAAACTAAACGTACAGTGGGCCCTACCAATTGTTTAACAGTGAAAATCATTATCTCAGCCGCTAATTTTGGTGTGGTCCAGATGATCTTTGGATACTATTCATTTTTTGCATAATGCTCCAAAATAATCTCTAAAAATAGATAAACAGTATAGATATTATAAATGCATCACTGTATCACCATGTAACTCCGATCACCTTTGAACCGTTGGTACAACTCGGGAGCTAGAGGCGCGTCAGTGCTCGTCTTCGAGCGACGAGTAGCTACGGCAGCTATATAGCTGATGTGTGGTACACCAGCCAAAGCGGTGATAGGAACATACTTGGAAAATCGTAACACAGGCGGATAGAATCATTGACTTTTATTATACATGAGCCAAAGGTCTCCTCGACCTTGTATTACTTGCAAGACTTTGCCATTGATCCCAATAAACTATTAATTCGATGGTGATGTGGAGATTTTTAGCAAGGCATGCATGACTTGACCTGTATCCAACGGCTTCATGTGGATGAGTTCAACACCCTTGATCAGGTCAACCACGCATCTTCAAGTGGGAGAAGTTGAGATGGGGTCACCACCGTTAAAAACGTTCAAATTGTGTGCAAGATCAGTCATGCATGTATCCCATCCAACTTATTCTTTTGATGTGGCCCGTTGGAATGAAAGGACAGTGCCCTTACAATTAGGATACTCAAACATCCACGTTAACCATACCATGCGAATCAAAATTAAGATTTTTCGTAAAGCCTGGGTGCTTTTCAATCTAGTGGTAAATACCATGTAAATGTAAATGGGTAACACTATTCCCAGCTGTTCTTTAAACACAAATATCGAGAATGTTATAAAATTTATGTGGGTCTCACCGTGATACATATTGCTAATCCACACCGTTCATCCATTATGCCAGCTGAATTTATAGCATGAGCCAAAAAATGAAGCATATCAAAAGCTAAGTGGACCACGCCATGGGGAAAAGGAAATCGAACACTTACCATTAAAAACCTCATGGGACCACTGTTTCTTTTGGAGTGGGCCATTTGAGTGTTGGATCTGTCTCATTTTTCATTTAATACTCAAAATATTGTGATAAAAATGATGGACAGAATGGATATATAATAAACATTACATTGGGGTTCATAAATTTAAACTAACTCTTTGGAAATGGTTTCCAAAACAAAAATTTGTTTGATTTTCAAATAGGAAGAAATGGTAATAATTAGACACGCTTTCAAAAATCAAACAAGCCCTAAAAGGCCACTTATTAGAAGTTAGATAATGAATCCCCAGTTGAAGGATTTCTCATTAAAATAATATGTGTTCTCTAATTCTCTTCACACAAATAGCTCAGATTGGATACTACTTGCAGACCTAGCTAGAGATGGATAATCCTGTCCGGGCTCATCATGATGTTTATATTTTATCCATGTGTTCTATCTATTTTGGTATATACTTTTAGGAGATGAGCCCAAAAGGAAAGTAGATTGAAGGTTCAAGTGGGTCACACCACAAGCAGCAGTGGGATTGAAATCTTACAGTTCAAAACTTCTTGATGGGCATAGGAGTTTTGGATCAAGTTGATATTTGTGTTTTCCCTTCATACAAGTCTGACCTTATGAGAAGGTTAGATGGATAATAAACATCAGGATCGAGCCTGAGGAAGTTTTCAATGGTAGGAATTCAATCCCCACCGCTTCATATTGTTTGGCCCACTTAAGCCTTAAATCTGACTCCTTTTTCGGCTGATGGCTTAAAATAATCCGTCAAAATGGATGTAAGACATGTAGACAATACATCATGGTTGGCCCCGAAAAATGAAGAAAATCCTAACCTTCTAATATTTGTCATTTTCAACCGTCCATTAAATGTCTGCCTATCTTGACTAAATGTCCACCACTTTTATTAGCAACGTGGTCCACCAAATGACCCATTGGTCATGTGTAGCATATGGAAATTAAAGAAACTTGTACTGATGATTGACTTTAATAAAAACTAATCTCCCTTTCTCACCTTTCCAGACCGTGGACGGCAAGTCAAGAAAGTTCCAAGCACCATCTAGAGCAACATTAAATAGCCTCATTTGAGATAAGAGTGTCCATCTGTATCCTCTATTTCCTAACAAGTTTCCATCAACCAATCCTCGATGTCCACTCCAATTAGTTGTAGTAGGATTTTGATTTTAGTTTTGCTGGCAATTTCTCTTACTTATGGAAATGCAAGAAGTCTATCCAAAGAAGAATACATGGAATTGAAGGCAAAGCTCAAGGTTCTTAATAAGCCTGCTGTCAAGAGCATTCAGGTGACTCTTCTAACAATCACTACCATGTGATTCATTGCACCAGTGTTTTTTTTTTTCTTTAAATCATATGAGGCTTACATCTAGAGGGGCCTAGTTTTTAGTGATCATCCAAATCGTTGTTTGGTGTCCCATGGATGGGCTGAAACTTTCCTGCATCAAAAGCACTCCAAGTTTGATGATCACATACATTTCAAACAAGTAAATACTATATGTTTGAACTTTGTGGGGCCCTGTGATGTGAGTGTGGAATCCAAACTGCGGATCCATTGTGCTGATCCAAAACTCAGGTGGAAGACGTACGCAGCAACGTACTATCAAACTTAAAAGTTATATACACCCGGATCCATAGATCAACTGGCAGACTGAGTGGAGATATATACCTCGTTTCAATGCTTGAGGTCTTGCTATCGATCCCTAACGGGGGTGGCTAACATGGAGGGTGTGTACTGATATGGGTGTGTACTAACAAAACTAACCCCCCCCCCCCCCCCCCCCCCCCCCCCCAAGAAAGAAAAAAAAAAGCTTAAAAAGTTATATATATTCACATGGTGTGGCCGACAAAAGTTTTGGGAAGGCGATCAAACTGTCTCTTCAACGTTGTGGGGGCATAATTAATGGTTGAGCTGGATGTCATACACACTACATGATTGATCCCACATTCCATCTAATGGAAGGGTTGGATTGCACCCACAGATCACTTACTATGGAGTGTCCTGGTTCAAATTCCACAGCCAATCCAAGCCGTCTCCATGCTTCTATGTCTACATGGGCCTGTTTCTTTGATTCAAAAAGAAAAAAAAAGAAAAGAGAGAAGCTTAAAACACCACCACCATCATCATCCTAATCAACGGCTATAATATCATTAGAATGTTTTTGAATATTGATGGAGGTTTGACGCTTATTACAGACTCAACATGGTGATATCGACTGTGTGGACATGTATAAGCAACCCGCTTTCGATCATCCTTCACTGAAGAATCACACAATCCAGGTCTGTCTTTCCTTATTCACTTGTTTCTCTATTCCTCTTATTTCCATTCATCCGGATCCATCATGAATGGGACATCCATCAAAGTCACAACATTATCTGTTTGATTTTTGGTCCATGGTTCGTTAATTCATGGAAGCTTGTGATAAATGAACGGTTCGGATCACCCCATGTGGACTTGATCTCAGATTATCATCACCATTATTATAATAAGAGGACCATGTTTTAGTGATCAAAACCGTTGAACTTTTGGGTCCCATCATGGAAGAACCATGCTCAAAGAAACTTGTCAATCTCACAAATTTAATCATTTATTTGTTGGCATGCAATGCATTGTTAAGAAGAAAGACACTTGTAGTCACATCAAATTCAGTCATGTGGCCTACCTAAGACATTGATCTGGACCATCCATCTGATCAAACTGTTGTAATCACGTTGATAGAATGGTCCTAACAACCCGATCCGACCAGATGCACTAGGATTACCCTGTAAAAGTGGTTGCCACAAGACATGGACCAGTCAAGTTCAGGCCCATCAGATAGAGATTCCAGACTGTCCTTTTTGTGGGCCGTGGATCAGATGATCGCCTGATCTGAGTATGAATAGGATTCTGAACATCTATATCTTGAAATTAAACATACTAACAATCAAAGTTCTTGATAGAGGAATGATCACATGGTAATATGTTCTGAGTTATGTGTAGCCCATGGTGATATGTGATTGTCATCCAACCCGTCCATTAGGTATGCACCCTGATGTTAGGCTTATATCTCAGAATCCTACATGATCCATAGCACACGTGGACGACACCAAATGAAACAATGGGGTAATGCGGGAGGGAGGGCCCCTTTCATAGAAACTTCCAAATGGAATCTGGGGTCCACCATATTGTGCATACATCATTCGAATGAATTCATATGATGAGCCACGCAAGGATGACGCGACATACCAAAACACAACCTATTCGAAAACTCAAGTAGACCACAACAAATGATTATATAATTTTTAGGTGTGATTGAACATTACTGCCTATGGTGTGTCCCACCTGACGTTTTGAATCAGGATGATTCTATAGATGTAGGGTGAGCAAAAGGACTAGCACCAGATGCACGATTTAGATTCAGCATGCATATCTTGCATGGTAATTATCATACATTAGAACTGCGTATGTGACTGTTTCCCTTTACAATATCAATGATTACGTGTTTGGCATTCTATTTCTACATGCATTTTTAACATCTAGACTGTAATTCACTATGCAGATGAGGCCCACTTCCTATCCAGAGGGGATGGGAAATCAAGACCCTTCAAATGCCAATTTAGAGATTGGGCTTAAAGATGGTGGGTGTCCACTTGGGACCGTACCCATTCCACGGACTAAAATACAAGAGTTAATGAGTGCAAAATCTCTCTCTCATTTTGGCAGAAAAAATCTGGAAAATAGACGACTTTACTCCACAACTGGTCATCATGTAAGTACTTTTTTTTTGGTGGATTTATGCAGATACGTGCAGGATCCAAGCCGTTCATCAGGATCCAAAAGGTATCATTTTCATTTAGTGCTCTATTAGGAAACATGCACAGCCCAGCCAAATCATCTGTGTCGTACATTAGGTCTAACAATCTGAACAATAGCCCTACAAAATGTATATTCAAAACCATTTTAGAAAAATAGGCCTAATCTGCAAATTGTGCTGCGTATTTTTTGCGGTCCATCATGAATTTTCTATGGCTCTAAGCAATCACTTTTATTGAAAGATCTTAATTATCAGATATATGGCTTGTAAAATGTATGGCTATAAGAAAGAATCCTAATTTATGGATCACTGATGTTCAAAAGGAAGCAAATGTGAAAATGTCACAATTTACTTGGATTGCTATAAGTAACAGTAATAGTATCGGCTCATTTTTCTTCTGGAAGAAAAGAAAAAGGAGCATAATCTTATTAAGATGATGTAATACTAATCCACTTGTCTTCTTTTTATCAAGCATGCTATTGCAAGTTTGTATAGTCAGGTGTATGGAACCCAAGTGACTATGAATGTGTGGAGCCCACAGCTACAAGATCAAAGGCAATTCAGCCTGGCCCAGTTATGGCTTCTCAATGGCCCAAATTATCAGCTCAATAGCATAGAGGCTGGATGGCATGTAAGTTGCTGCATCTACTAATGAAAAGTAAGAAGTAATTGATCTTAGCATCTTCTTCTTCTTCTTCTTCTTCTTCTTCTTCCTTTTTTTTTAAAACATATTATGGAAGTAAAAGGAGGTAAATGGAAAGATTTTGGAGTACATGAAGATAAATACTATCTCAGGTGTGTTAAGGGCCTGTTTGATTTTTCAAAGCAGGTGTAAATACCATAATAATTACCCTTTCACCCCGTTTGAAAATTAATTGTAATTTCTACCTTGGAAATCAGTTCAAAAGAGCTAATTTAAAATTTTTTTTAGACCCCACGGTGAGGTATATGATATATCCGTTCTGTCCATCCATTTTACTGCAATATTTTGAGGCATGAAATGAAAAATGAAGTAGATCCAACACTCAAGTAGCCCGCACCAAAAGAAACAGTGGCCCTAAGAAGTTTTTAACAATAAGTGTTAGATTCCCTTTTTCGTATGGAGTGGTCCACTTGAGTTTTGAATATCCCTCTATTTTTGGTTCATGCTATAAATTCATCTCGCATAATGGATGAACGGTGTGGATAAGTGAAACACATCATTGTGGGACCCACAAATATTTTGCAATGTTCTCAATTTTTGTGTCCAAAAAGTTGGTAGTCAAATGAAGCACGGGAAAAATGTCATAAATGCCTGAATTGGAAAATCATTCAGGCACAGGGGAAAAATGAAATGAGAGTAAATAGACATGGAAATGAATTCCTTTCCATCAAAGCGGATTTAGACGTAAACGGTTGAAATGTCTTTTTGAGCTCCCTGGAATGTCACACAAGTAAATTATGAAGGTGGCATTACGCACATGTCTGCCATACATGGCATGCTAATGATTCTCCGAAACAATTCAATTACCGGCTACATCACTAAAATCACACCATTGGAATGATTCAAACCATCCCAAGGTTGGCCATCAAAATGGATTGTTAAAAAAGCATTCACAAGTGATTGTTTGTGATCTTTACATTTGTGATTGTTTGTGATCTTTACATTTGTGACCCACAGGCTTAAAGGTTTTCATTTTTAGCTGAAGTATATATATTTCAATGGGCTTATTACAACTATTTTGTAAAATATCATGTATGTACACTTTGTTAAAACTAATTTTCAATATCACAAATTTTCTTAAGAATATATTAAAATTTTCCAATGTATTCTTATTCCTCCGATTTACTCCTATCCTAATAAAATATTTGAATTTCAAATGCATTTTATTTACTCTTGTCCAAACATAATTGAGTAAGTCATTTATTCCTAATCCATTTACCTCTTATTCCATTTCCCATTTACCTCCATTTACAAGCTCCTAATCAAGCCCTAAATAAGGCCTAGGTATGTATTGTTAATGACCCTATTCAGTAGTCTGTAGGTGATTTTAGATCCAAACTCATTGCACACATGTTTCAAACTAACTTTTACCAGATGCAATTAGAGCTGGGCATCGAGTTGAGTCGGACTAAGTTAGGGCTGACCCGACTCGATTTGGTTTTGAAACAGGCTTGACCCGAACTCGACCCGACTCAATACCGTGAATCCATCATGCCCAACCTGATCCGAGTCTGTGTCTAGCTTGGACTATCCGAACGAGTCCGACCAGGTCAAAAGTACCGTTTCGAGTAGAGTTGGCACCGAATCATATATATATATATATATATATATATATATATATATATATATATATATATATATATATAGAGAGAGAGAGAGAGAGAGAGAGAGAGAGAGAGAGAGAGAGAGAGAGAGAGAGGTAATGGTGGTAAGTGGCTGTCGGGCTTGGAAGAGGGGGATAAAGGATGGAGAGTGAGAGTTTGGGATCGAGTTGAGGTCGAGTGCGGTGGATAAGGTTAGAGATACAAATAAATTAGGATTTTTTATTCTATATATACTCAAATCCTAATCAAGGTTTCGAATTGAGCCATGTTTGACCAGATCGAGTTACCCAAAAACTCGGACTTGACTTTGTTTGAGTTCAGATTGGGTGAATTCTACCCGACTCACCCATTTGGTTTGGATTGAGTCGGGTCTGAACGAGTTGGACGAATTGAGTCAAGGGAGTTGAGTCTTCCTGTGCCCAGCTCTTATAGCCGATTGGATTGGATCCTGGGCTCGTTTGTTCAAACCTGATTTAAGGAAATGGGATTCCCATAGTCGGGTCCCGTTACAGGCACGGCAGGATGGGACGAAAGTCTGACCAATAGCCAATGACTAATATGCAAAATAGTTCTTGACCCTACATCTCCATTTATATTACAGTGGCAAAAATGAACCGAATCAAGACCGTTCATCTGCTAGGCCCTGTTATGGATGGGCTGCACCTGTAAACTTAAGCCAGTCAGATGAATTTATTCACTGATTTGATGATTTTTGTTGATTAGAACAGATGGTTATAAAAAAGTTTTACTAATGGTTTACATACAATGCACACAAATTCTCCCATAAAGGGCTACTGTCGTCCCGACTGTTGGCTTAAGGCCTAGCAGATGAGCTGTCACAATCTCACACACGTGTGGCACGGGTGTAAATAGATAAAATTTCTCGATAACTGATTTACATGATTATTCCCATGTACCTTACCCTCTACCATGTGCATACATACCAACGTGCCATATATTAGGACATCCAAGCCGTCCAAAAGGTGGTCCTCACGATTTCAATTAACTATCACAAAATTCATTTTGATTCATCAAACGGCTCACATTTTACAAAAAATGGAAGACTGACGGTGATAACTGTCCCTTGATCACTGTACTCTTTAATTCATGACGACTCTGACATCTGAGGTTCTAATTTCCTTAGGTAAATCCTGGACTGTATGGCGACTTGGTTCCACGGCTGTTTGTATATTGGACAGTAAGCTTCACAACCGTCAATCTCTTCTTACCTAAAAACCGTTCATGGGTAGATCAATACCATCCAATTAATGGGCCACCTCTTCAAGTGGTCACGATCAGAAGTTCTTCCCATGAATCTCAATTGATACTACCGATTATTTGGTCTGTTAGAATGGTACTCTAACAGAGTAAGGCCATCAATATACACGCAATCAGCTACCAAACCGTGTCACGCATCTACACAACGCAGAACTGTCCAAATCATGGAGGCTGTTTGGATCAGCTCATGACCCGAGAAAGAAGAGGGAAAAAAGGACGATTCCAACCGTTAGATTGGTGGCTATCAAATGGAGCGTAAAAAAAGAAACTAGAGGTCAAGATTCAACCAATTAGACTTGATCTATTGGAGGTTAAAACCGTCCAGTCAATCTGATTTTGACATCATGGTCCATCTACACTATACCCCATGATTTGGACGGTTTGGATGGCCATTCTCTTGTAGGAGAAAATACTTACGCTAATATGGATGTATATATGTAATATCAGGCAGATGGTTACACAAGCACCGGCTGCTACAATCTAAAGTGCCCTGGTTTTGTACAAGTTAGCGGAGATATAGCCGTTGGCTCTATCATACAACCATCTTCTACCTACAACGGAGATCAAAAGGAAACCACCTTCCAAGTATTCAAGGTACCTTGTATCTCTCATTCTCATCAGGCAATGGGCTTTCCTGGTCCTTCAGGCTTCTGGCCTAACCCGATTCTGTCCGGGCTTAGGCTCGCAATCTGGGCCCGCGCCTAAAATTTGAGCAGTTTGAATATGTTTTGATGTCTTAAATCTAGCCAGAAACAGTGCCTGTTCGATGCCACTCTCAATGACATCAAATACGACTCGTTTCCATCGAGAATTTCTTGATTTTCTTTAGTTGGTCGCTGTCCCCCAACAGAATCTTGGTCAAGGACATTCTCGAAGCGGACCCACTTGATGAATAGTGCCTGTGTCCAGTCCACCTATTTGAACTCACCTCATCTGAAGTTTCTATGGTGGCCACCCACCTATCACCCAATGGCCTCTTTCTTTCCAGGTAGCCCAGCTTGGTCAAGGACATTCTCAAAGTTGGCCCACTTGATGAATGGTGCCTGTGTCCAGTCTACCTATTTGAACTCACCTCATCTGACTGCTTCTTTTACAGGATTCAAGTACTGGTAATTGGTGGCTGATATACGGAAACACTCAAGTGGGATACTGGCCTAAGTCACTTTTCACAAGCTTAGCTGACAGTGCCTCTGTAGTTGAATGGGGTGGTGAGGTATATACTGAAAGCGCCCAAAACCCCCAAATGGGTAGTGGCCATTTTCCTGATGAAGGGTTCAAAAAGGCCTCTTATATGAAAAAGCTGATGCTTGTGGACAACACCAACACTTTAAAAGACATCCCCAGTAACAGCCCTCTCTATCAAGATTTGCCTCAGTGCTACCAGGTGATTGATGGTGGCAACTTAGGTGGGGATTGGGGTAGGAATATCTATTTTGGTGGGCCAGGCGGATGCTAGAGTTGTGATGGATGGTGGATTTTCAATGTTTTTATGCACTATAAGCTTGACTCATATACGGGTTTTCTAACCAAGTGATAAATAAATGGAGGATTTGTCAAAAATTCCCTACACTGCTTTTCTTATTTGATTTAGTACCTTCTTCGATTCTTTTGATTATAACATATGATGTCTATCATATTTTAAGGCACAAGAATCCCACATGACTCATCTGAGTCGACCCGGACTTAGTCGGATGAGGTCTAATTTAAAAGTGAGTTGTGGCACGACTCTCCATACCTGATGAGTCAGCCATGTCTTAAATATTGAATGGTCCCACCTCTCATTAGAGGTGACAGTGGGCTCGACCATTCTAAGCCCGGGCTCAGCCCTACAATGTAATGCCCAAGGCTTAGTTCAGGCCTAGATCAGCAATGGCAGGCCCAAATTAAAAAAAAAAGATTGGGCCAGGCCAGACCCAGCCCTGATCTGGCCTAAAATTCATGGAATCCTTATTTTGACCGTGCATATAAAAGAATCATGTTGATATAAAACTCATGATTCCATGTGTTTGAGATCCACCCCGTCCATTGTGTGCCACCCATTTTGGGTCTTAATCCCCAATACACCAATTCAAAATTCATGTCATTCACTGTAGGAAAAAGTGTAAAATCTGCCTTGAACCCATAAATCTAATGATTCACCTAAGTTTCAAAAAACCTAATTTTTTACCTTCGTCTTGATGAGAAGCATCATATGGATGCATTGGATGGTATATACAAACCAACGTGGGGCCTATTAAAAATTAACAGTGGGTGAGCATCCCATCCCAGCTCTTCCTTATGGTGTGGTTTACCTTTAGTTTTCAACTGAACCAGCTTTTTATTACTAGGGAGTGTTGTACCCTATTCATGACCATTAGTGAGAAATTAAATTGTAAAAGGACATGTCTAATGTAATGGTATGAGAAATATATAGCATGGAGCATGGCTGAGAGAAACATGGTTGAACTAAAAGTAGTTGAGTCAAAAGAAGCCAAAATCAATCAAGCCAAAAAGAATGGTTAGATGGAATCGAAGAGACAAAAAGATTTGAAAGGCTTGCATGACAATGATTTAGTTATCATAAAAGACAAAATCAAACGTGTGGTATATGTTAATTCAAATTAAACATATTAAATACTGTAACCCACTAGTGTTAAATTACACCCGAGAATTGTTCACTCCCTAAGTGCAGCGTTGTGATGTAGTAATAACTCGGTAAGACCTGTATGTTTCTAAAACTAGGTAGAAATAGAACTAGCTTAAGATGAAATCTAAATTGAATATAAATTGATGAATAATGGTGAGAGATTAATCTAAAATTTAAAAGAAATCAGAGATAGAAAACTAAGAATTTAGAAGATCCACTTGTAGAGATCAGAGAGATCTTATGCCTGCATCAAAAACTCAACTGGACTTAGAGTCTCATCTTCATCCAGTTGAAGAGTGTAACCGTGGAAATAAAATTGAACTTACTTTGATCTATTTTTCAAGAGATGAAAGGTATATGAATTAGAATGGATTCCATCACCAAACAATGCCCAGGAGACAAAGTAAACAACAGAATTAAACTAATTACCAACCAATCACATGTATGAAGGTTAGGAAGGGTACCGTCATTTGACCATGCCCAAGAGACGATGGTGAACAATAGGGTTTCCTGACATCATAAACATAAAGGAAAGGAACATGCTCAAAATTATCGCAGACCCATTGTAATTTTAGTCACAACTGAAAGTGCACCTACCACGTGCCCTGGTTTGTCAATTACGTTGTATGTTAAGTCAGTCGGACAACAGCGCTTAACAGGAAGATCAAGTCAAGCGTCTGCCTCAACTGGATGTGTGGAAGCTTGCCATAAGTAAATCATAGCCTCACATCTCATGTCCCAAAATACCAGGTGATTAAACCCTTAAAAAGAACTAGAACATCTTAGGGTTTATGTGTAAGAAAATTTTTTATCAAAAAGAAAAATCTTCTAAGTTTTTCTTACACTGTTGATTATATCGATTCCCCTTTCGATATGATCGACCAGCTCTGTCGATGTCCTCGGCATCTCAATCGATACAATCGAGTGAGGACAAAAAGCGTCCAGCAATTAAACAATCATCTGGACGATTTATCGACTTGGTAGTCGATATCATCGATATTCGAATATCGATCATATCTGAAGTGGATCGATAGTATCGACAGACTGCTTTCCAGCGTCCCTATCTTTTTAAAGAAAACTAACATAAGCTTCGATATATCGATGACTGTCCGATTCAATCTGAACTCAAATATCGATCATATCGGAAGTCAGTCAATTATATCGACTATGGGTGCACGTTCTCACCAGCATGAATTTCAGGTTGTTTTTAATGACGATCAGGGTGCCAGTCGATAAAACGATATTCATATATCGATCATATCGAGACCTTTTCGATTGGATCGAGTCCGAACATAAATCGTCCAGCAGCTTAAAGGTAAATCTATACGATTTATCGATCCCATCGATATGGTCTTCGATATGATTGATGTACAAATTTCGATGACATCAACCGTCCCTCGATCATTTCTATAGAACCTGAAATTCTTCAAGGCTTCTCTCTTGTTTTCATCTGTCGATAGATCGATCCATCCCTCGATGGAATCGAAGTTCGAAATTCGATAACATCGATGCGTGTCTCGATCCCATCGAACAATAGGCAGAAGGTTTCCAAAAGCGAAATGACAGTTGAGTTTGTATCATCGAGAGGTCTGCCGATATAATCGAGAGTATACGCTCGATCATATCGACGACTGCTCCATGATATCGAACTCTGTCATAAATATGACCGTTTATATCCGTTGGAACCTTTTGCCTATATATAAAGAGATTAGTCTTTATTGCTGGCAGAGAAAGAAGAGAGTGCTTTAGAGAGTTTTAACCTTCCTATCATTTACCTAAGCCTTTTCTCTCAGGAAGTTCATCCTCCAATCCACCCTCATCATTGATATCTCATAGAGTGGATTGGGGAATGAACTTCCGGATTCAAGGATCCTCCAGCTACAATCTTAATCATTAAGCTAGGATGCCTTGAATGCATAGATGATTGGAACCAATCTATCTTTCTAAATTGAAAAATCTTTAGAGAGTGGTATTCCATCATAACCTTGACCCAACCTAAAGCCTAGAATCGATATATCTTTTGGGTACGGATCAAGGGAGCTGAAGACCCTTCAACATCAAGGAGGAGATCTTCAACATTGCGCTGAAAGAGACTTATCAACTTATCTGTAAGTACTAAGAGTCCAGAGTATATTTATAATCATTCCTTTCTAGGATTGAGTTTTAAGTGTTGCTCACCATTTGAAGTCCTCGATGGAGGCCTCCGACGGGAGTGCACGTGCGGGATGCGTTGTGTGGACCCTTGGTCTGTGGAGAGCATAAACATCTGGTTAGGAGTATGCCAGCAAAACTCCAGGGTTAGAGGTGAACCGAGTAGAAACCTCCGAGTGCGTTGTGTGGACCCTTGCTCTGTGGAGAGCATAAACATCTGGTTAGGAATACGCCAACAAAACTCCAGAGTTAGAGGTGAACCGAGTAGAAACCTCCGGGTGCGTTGTGTGGACCCTTGTCCTGTGAGGGCATAAACATCTGATTAGGAGTACACCAGCAAAACTGCAGGGTTTGAGGTGAACCGAGTAGAAACCTCTGTAAAGGTTGAAGGTGAACCTGATTTAAAACCTTAGGTTTGAGGTGAACCATGGAAAACCTCCTTAGTGAAATCCGGTCACTCAAGGGTTGAGTGTGGAAGCCGGGAGTGAAGTAGACAAGTCATCGAACCACTATAAAATGACTGTGTTTGAGATTGGTATTGTCTTTCATTTATGTGATTACCTTACATGTCTTTATACATAATCACATCTTATGCACATACAGTCATATCCATCACAATCTCATTTATAAATTGTTTATCTTTTAAATAGTTTGTGATTGGATCCTCTATCAGGCTTGGAAGCCAGTAGAGTTAATTTTGAGTAATCCTATTCAGTACTCTTTGATAGGATTAGTGTGATAAGGATTTTTAACAATTCATAAAAACTTTAAAAAGTCCTATTCACCCCCCCTATAGGATATATTGACATATTCCTACTTCAACTTAAGCGGTCTTTACTGCTTTTTCAATTGGTATCAGAGCGGGTTTCTCTTTAAGGGTTTCACCGCCTAGAGAGTGATCTTGACTGAAGTAGAAATATGGTCAAAGGAGAGGGCTCATCTGTCACTAGACTTCCAGTTTTTGATGGATCAAATTATGCATACTGGAAGGCTAGAATGCATTACTTCTTGAGATCCTTAGATCATGAAGTTTGGGATGTAGTTGAAAAAGGATATGCGGTACCATCTGAACAGATTGTACTTGAAAATGAAACCACAATCACTAAACCCAAACCGAATGAGAAGTGGACGGCGTTTGACAAAGAACAGCGAAATGCAGAAGCAAAAGCAATGAACGTCATCTACTGTGTCGTGTCCCAAGATATTTTCAATCAGATAAGTATGTGTGGGCCTCAAAAGAAACATGAGATTTATTGGAAACAATCCATGAAGGCACAAGCACTGTGAAGAGATCTAAACTATAACTTTTAACTTCACAGTTTGAAAATCTCAGGATGGAAGAGCATGAGACATTTATGGAGTTTTTCACAAAATTAAACATCATCTGTAACTCCATGGGTGGTTTGGGAGAGAAGGTTCCGACACCTAAAATATGTAGAAAAATCTTAAGATCCTTACCAGAACGCTTCAATCCCAAGGTAACAACAATTGAGGAGTGTAAGAATATTGATGAGATGAAAGTAGAAGAACTGGTAGGTTCCCTACAAACTTTTGAACTACACTTCACACAATCCCAAAAATCCAAAAACACTGTCCTAAAAACTTCTAAGAAATCAAAACATGAGGACAGTAAGAGCGAAAAAAAAGATGAAGATGAGGAAGTGGCCTTCCTAGCACAAAGATTCAGAAGATTCTTTCAAAAGAATCGCGGCCATCCTTCTAGAGGAAGAAAGGTGAACTACAAACCTTCTGCAGGCAAATTTAGTAAATAGACCAAAGAACCACAATGCTATGCCTGTCATGAGTATGGTCACCTATCTATCGAATGCCCAAACAGAAAAACCAAGGGCAAGGCAATGACTGCCACATGAGATGATACATAAGAGTTAAATTCAAAAAACAGTGACTCTGGAAGTGATGGAGATAAAAAATTCTTGAAAATACTTATGGTCTCCACTACTTTAATCATTCCAACTGAATCTGAGAAAGAACAACAAGCCACTGAATCATTTTCATTTGACAATGAGGAAATTGAAGAAGAAGAAGATAAAGAGCAAAATGAACTATAAGATGCTTACGATCAACTTTACATTCATAACGTTAATATTGTCAAAAAACTTGGAATAGTTGAAAACAAAAAGGAATTGCTACAAATAGATCTAGAGAAAGCTTCAAATATTAATACTCATCTAATCACTGATTTGCAGAAATGTCACTCAGACAATGATAGACTTAAAAGAACTAACAACTCATTGAAATCTTAGTCAGAAAAATTAAAGAAACAAGTCAAAGAACTAAATGAAGAAAACCTGATTCTTGAGAATAAAAATTATATACTTTAAAATGATCTAGAAGAATCTAGAAAAATTACCAAAATAAACTGTAAACTTTCCCAGAGTGGTGAGAAATTAGAAAAACTGTTAGGAATGGAAAAATATGGAGAGGACAAAAAGGGATTAGGATATGAAAAGGCTAGAACAAAAACTAATGCACAACCATTTGAAAAATCTGTTGCATCCAGTAGTAATACCAAACCTATCCCAACTCATTACAAAAATGAGGAGTCAGTTTATGAGCTAAACAAAAGAAGTGTACAATCATCACCACTTGAGATAGTTGACAGGATGAAGGAGCAATTAAGTCATGTGGACGAAACAGATAAGAAGAACAAATCTATCATGAGTAAAACTCCTGCCACAAAATGGGTAATTAAGGAAAAGACAAATTTCCTTGTCACTCAATCAGATAATTTATCAGGAAATATGGCTAAATGGTACCTAGACAGTGGTTGTTCAAGACATGTCACAGGTGATAAGTCTCTCATTTCAAACTATAAGGATCTTCACAAAGGAGTAGTCACCTATGGAGATGGAACCACTGCTGAAGTAATTGGACAGAGAATTATAGAAGGAATTAATCTGTTTAAGAATGAGAATGCGTTTTGCATAAAAGGATTGACACATAACTTACTAAGTATCTCTCAAATCTGTGATAATGGGCATGTGGTAAATTTCAACAAAGAAAAATGCGAGATTCTAGATAAATCAGGAAAATCAATTATGAAAGGTCTTCGCACAAATAACCACTGCTACATTATTGTAGGAAAAGGAAGGAGTGATATTGAGAAACATTATGTAACGCCCTGAAAAAATCCGTACTTGGACTCGAGTACCAACTCGACCGAAAATCGCGTAAGATTAATTCCTTTGGAAAATATGTGTAAGTTAGCTAGCGCAACACTAGAGTAGCTAGGAAATAGTCCCTGATCACTTTAAATATGTTGTATAAGACCCAAAGCGAGTAGAACCAATGACGCTATAATACTCTAAAACCTCGGATCAAACTCTAAACCGGTTTGTTCTCAGGACCTCTTTGAAACTTTATATTGGATCTAGACCGCGCATCGAAAGTCCGATACCTACAATCTTAGACCGTTATAACCGCCAAACTAGACTTGACAATCATTTCGAAAATCAAGTCCAACCGACATTCACAGGCTATTTCATTGAGCCTGGAGTGAAGAGAGTGAGAATAGGGTTAGATTTGGAATTTGAAATTTAAATCTGGCACACGACTTGACGCGTCAGTATTAAGCATTCTGACCGTCAGAATTCAGCCAAATTACACCCTTGGATCAGGAAAAATTTCTATTTCATATCATGAGACTTGTATGCCTGATTTACGTGCGATGACTGCTGAACTGAAACTGGACCGCCACGTGCGATCTATGAACACTGCTGGTCTGAAAATGGGATGCGAGCGACATCCGACATGCATGAACTTAAATCCGATCAGTTCGGCCAGGGGACCACCAGAAATGTCCTTTTGGACCGAAACAGCCCCGATTTGGTTAGGTATCAAGTAAACATTATTTCCAAGCCTGTTTTGGGCGAGTTTTAGGTTATAAAAGGGGCTTAAACCCTCACTTCTCTCACCCATCCGAATTTACTAGAAACCCTAGCTGGTGTGAGAGAAAAGGTGAGAGATTGTGAGAGAGAGTGGAAGAGAATTTCCTGCTACTTGCACTACGTGTTGCACGTGCTTAAGCAACGCGCCTCAATCACTTTCCCGGTGATTTCGCCGCGATTCTAGGTAAGAAAATACCTTAAATACTTGCTGATTTGAGGTTCCATTATTTTCATAGCGAAGTAGCTTATGGATCTTGTGTATTAGGTTCCCGGTTCGCCGTAGACGAAGCGTACATGCTCCATTCGGATCAATACGCTTCTAGGATAAAAGGTACAGATTTTAGACGCTTTGATTGACTGTTTCCAACGCTTTCAATGTCGTTTAATAGTAGATTATCGACGAAAATGCCGTTTGACATGTACAACATGCTGTCCGTTTCCTGTTTCGTAAGCAGACGAAGAATATGAGATTTAGGGCATTTTAGTCATTTGTAGGAAATACTGTTTTCATCCATATTTTGCTGATGTGATTGACATGGCTTCTTGTCGCATTAGGATACTAGGAATGCGTGCATAATTAGTTTTGCGAAGAGATTCGCCTAAATGCGCACTTTGAGTCGACATACTATATGTAGACTTAAGGGTGTAGTCTAAGTGTTTGTATAAATGTTTGTATTAGTATGTATTGAATTAAATGGTGTTATGAATTAGTTTGAGATTGAATTCTCAATTAATATGCTGATGTAAATGATTTTCTACATGTTAGCTATATGCATGATTTCATTATATGTATGAAATGCAGGTGTTTGATGATTCACTTAAGTTGTATGTTATAACATGTGTTAACATGCTCACATTGTTGTATTTCATTTTCATTACTCTTATATGATTGCTGATGTGAATTCATAATTGTTTGGGACTATACCTAGTCCAGGCAGTCGGCAACTGAGTAAATTCGTGGTTGGCTTATCTTTGCCACGAACGACGCGTCGATGAACGCGAGCCGTGTTTTGGAGTTGGCGGCAGTGGTTAGGCCACACGAGGTGTTTTACGCACTTCATGTCGTTCGACTTGAGATGCGCTCGTGCTAGTCGAGCCCGTCAAGTAACCCGACTGGCCATTGTATATTCACCCTGTATGAGTCATAACTGCTTGAACCTATGGTACTGAACTTACCATTGTAAACCCTGTCAACCATGGTACCTTGATCCATAAAGACTCATGAGCCGGGCATGGTGGTATGGGACACTGTGGTCGAGCTGTCGGCCTACGCTGGGGCCACAAACCTCCCCGTAGTGACCAGTGAGCACCTATGACTCGTGAGCAGATTATGGTAGTATGGGACACTATATTCTTGCTGTCGGCCTACACTGATCAGGCGACGAGTCCTTTGTAGTGACCGCGAGCGTATTTTGAGTCTAAGGGAGGCGACGACCCTTCCGTAGCAGTGAGAGTACAGTAGGCCTGTATTGATAAGGTGATGGGGGAGCGGTGCAACGAGTGCAAGCAACAGCCCTGGCAGCCCTTGCAGTGACCTATAAAAATATACATTGTATGAGATTACTAGGAGTGACGACCCTAGACAGGATCTGTGTTGGGATTGATATAAGGGAAGTACCTTAGTTTTCCAATCCTGCTGTTTGAAAGGACTAATAATAACTCGGTAATCATATCAACATCATATTGCATGTGCCTGGAAGATGTGGAGTACTGAGCGGTACGCAAGCATATCGCGGGCGTAAGATGGTGCCGTATGAGGGAGAATGTCGGTGAGGGCATCCATCATGTCATGTCATATTGCATTAACAACAGTATTAGGATTGTTTGATTTACTGCTTTACTATTATCGCATGATTGATTTGAGAACATGCTAATCTTTGCTCTATTATTCCACTGAGTTAGCTACTCACTCCCACATTACGGGATGGTGTTTGTAACACCCACCAGACCCTTTCTTAGATGCAGGTGAGGCAGTGATTCAGGAGGCAGAGCCGGACTATGATGAGGACCAGGACGAGTTCTCATATATGCAGTACCACGACGGCTTTACTTAGGTGGCTTGGATTGACAGGACTTCTCAGTGGGACTATTTTGACATTTGATTTCTGTTATTTACATGTATATGAGACTCAGAGATGTATTCATACTTTGGAGACAGTTGAGATCTACTTTGTTTTTCATACAGTGATATATATATTCTTTAGTCTTTCGCTTGCTTTTATCACTGGATCTGGAGTATGAATTGCAGTTTTGGTATACTTTTACTCATGTGAATGCTTTAACTCAGACAACATTGAATCATAATCATTTTTGTTGCATAAGTGACGGTCTGAAACTCGGGAGTTGAGTTTATACACGACCCCCGATTTTCAGGGTGTTACAAGTTGGTATCAGAGCATGAATGAGATTATACCGGGCCTGGGTTATGGTCATGCGACGTACGCTGTCACTTCCTTTGACTTAGGTGGGTGCGAGAAAGGTTTAGAAACACTTATAGGATCGCAGATTCGCCAATAGGCGAAGTCTATTCGTATCGATCGCGCGATCGAGTCCGTAACACATCTAGGGTCGCGTGAAGCGACCTAAGTAGCTCCTAGGTTGTAGGTAGGTGGGTTGAGACATTCTTTAAATGGTTCTAAACCCATAAATGTGAATCCTTGGGCTGTGGGACAACCACAACGCTTACATTCAATTGCTAGGGCTTAAAAACCCCATTTCACCTAAATTCTTCAAAATTCTTCCTCTCACCACTCCATTCTTCAATTCTTTCTTATTATTTTCATGTTAGGTATTGATCCTAATGTGAAAATGATATAAAATTATACTTCGATAAAATTTTACAGTGAATAGTAAAATTTCATGAAAACTGGTCATTAGGCCATTCTGAGTTTGTAATATTTAGCAACTAATGGGTTAGATGGATGTATTAGCTCCTTCTACCTCAAAATCATATGCTGCATGATAGGGGATTGCATTCAGGTTTATAAATTGGCCCCGAAAAGCCCTGAATGAAAGTTTGGACCTCCCTAGGTCAAATTACAATGATCTGGGGTGGGGACCATACATATTTGGAGTCCTTGGGGCAGGGGGACCCAGCCCACCAGGACAGACCGGCCGGATGCACCACCAGTCGGTGATGCCATCGCCAATGGGTGGGCCCCACTTGCAATAAATTTCGGGCTCACGCTCTCTTAGGGGTAGGGCATCCCTCCCATGTGTGGGCCAACCGTAGAAAACTCCTAAAAAGAGTACTTCCTTCACAAACAGCCCCCTCCCTAGCTCCCTTGCTCATTTTCTTGCTGCCCTATCTCAAACCGTGACTCCAAATCACTCCCAAATCCTCCCATTGCTGAAAACAACCTTATCCCATACCTCCAACGTGATTAGAAACCCTCTTCCTCTTCGATCTCGTCCGTTGAAGCTCTTACAACCTCCAAAATGTGCTGAAATCGTGTGGAGCTCCATTCTCCTTTTTTCTTCTCTTTTCTTTTTAAAAATCCATCCTAGGGGAGCTTGAAGCATCCCTCTACAATACCTAGATCTCTTTTTTTCTGTTTGGACAGCCATTTCTTTACATTTTTTCATTTTTTATGGCTTTTGTTGAAGCCATTTTGGGTTTTTTCTCTCTCTCCACCATCCTCTCTTTGATGGGAAAGAGAAAGACCGTAGCGGATGAGGCTGAGCCTACTCGCCCTGCGCAATCAAGAAGACCGAGGGGTGGCGCCGCTAGCTCAAGCACCGCCGCGAGTCCAAGCACAGCCCGAGAGTTCCATACAAAGCGGGATTTGGATCCCCATACTCAACTTGGGCGAGTGATATTAGCAGAGATGCCTCATGGCGAATATACTGACCGTAAGGTGTTATTTGAGGCGGACGTGAAAGGGCGACTCTTCGGCGAATTCCTGTTATTCGAGCACATTGAAGCTGTACATTGGGGTCCGCTCTTTGAAGCCCGTTCTCTTGCTAATGTGAGCACCGTTCGTGCCTTCTACGCTCGTATCCAGAATCCTACAATGGAGCCATTGCAGTTCAAGATTCCTTTTGGTATAGACTGGATGGCTACGATCGATGTTCGGTTGATAGCGCGACTTCTGAACGTGCCCCTTGGTGATGTTCATCCTAGTGCGAAGAATTTGAGGAGTAGGTGTGAGCGAGATCACCGTACCAGGTTTCTATGCGGTAGTCTGGTTCCATGACAGCCTAACAATAGTCTTAAGGCGTCTCATATGTCTGATGATTTGCGCCTACTGCACTACATTTGCACGTTCAACGTGTATCCCAGGTAGACAAATCGCATTGAATGTACGCGCCTTATGGTTGATTTCTTGTATCAGGTGGCCCAGGGAGAAAATGTGTGTATGGCCACTTTCGTGTTGTGATAGATTATCCTCATAGCGAAATCGAGAAGAACGTCTAAGTCGCTTCCTTTTGGCTGACTTATATGCAAGATCGCGCTTGAGTTTGCTTACGGACTTGGGCCGGAGTTGTCAGTTCCGATTCACTGCATTGATGAGTCTACCATGGTCAAGATGAAGATCGGGTCTCAGTATCGTGAGACTCAGCTTGAGGAGGATAGCGAGGACGATTTTGATGATAAAGAGGATCCAAGTGATGGAGAACCTGGAGCAGAAGTAGAGGAAGAAGTCCAGGAAGAGGTAGAAGAGGAGGCTCAGGATACAGATGAGAGCCCTCCTCCTTCTGCTCAGGCTACTAGTGGTGATCGCATTGCCCAAATTGAGGAGAGCCAGGTCACCTTGTGAAGGGAAGTTTAGGAACTTCGGGCTGAGGTCGAGGATACCAAGGCCGTTATGAAGAGAAAATTCGGCAAGGTGACTCGCACCTTGAAGGCGATCCTGTGCTGCTTGCAGATAAGGGTGCTTCTCCTCTGTCACCCGACTCAGACTAGTGATAAGATTTTAGATGTTGTTTAGTAGCAGTTGTCGTTTCCTGCTTTAAGTTGTGTAAGCCTGTTAAGGCTAGTGTTTTACTTATATTGCTGTTGTAGCTTTAACTGTCTTAGTTCCTATGTACTTCCTGTCATGATGCCTGTAAGGAGATATCCCTTGTATTGTGATAATTTTGATTAAATGAAATGCATGAAATGCCTTTGACTCTTTATGTGAATGATTGCGGTGTGTTGTGCTATTGAGACTGACAAGGTTGCGCCCAATTTTGAATATAGGGAATGCCCCGAAGGCTACACGGAGCACAGCTCGGCTTACATTGGGTGAGCCTATGTATCAGGCTCCTTTGCAGTCTGATGCTCATCCGGACCCTGCTGTGGGCCCGATTCCTGAGACAGCACGTGCGTCTCAGCCTACTACTGGTCCTGCAGTTGGACCACCGCCTTTCACACCGCCCGTTAGAGAGCAGTACCGCGTGTCTTCTTCGACGCAGTACATGCCACAGCCTGCTCCACCTCCAGATAGATTTGATCAGATGATGACTATGATGCAGCAGTAGCAACAGCTCCTGACTACTATAATGGGGACTCTAGCCCAGGGTGGGAGTGTGACTCCACCTACACCACCTGTGCATTCAGCTGAGGATGCCGATACATATGCTCAGGATGAGGGCATGACTCATCCTGTACCACCTGCTTACCCTGCGAGAAATGCCGCAGACACACGGGGCTTACTAGAGCGATTCCAGCGCTTATGGCCTCCCACTTTTACGGGTTCTCATAGACCCGAGGAGGCCGAGTATTGGCTTGACCATGTGTCGAAGATACTACAGATGCTGCATTGTTCTGAGACTGAGCAGGTCGAGTTGGCTACGTTCTTGTTCGAGTGGGAGGCCAGCTTATGGTGGGACAGTGTGTTGCGGACCGTTGCCGCTGACTACATATGGACCTGGGCAGCGTTCGAGTTCCACTTCCACGAGAAATACTATCCCCAGACGTATAGGCATGACCGGGAGAATGAGTTTCTACGCCTCAGAAAGGGAGGCATGACGGTGACTGAGTATGAGCATCGGTTCACTGAGTTGGGCAGATACGTCCCAACTATACTGGCAGATGAGTAGATGCGTATATTGCGCTTTTCAGAGGGTTTGCGACTGGATATTCGGTCGAATATGTGCTGCATGAGCATTCCCTCCTATGTAGAGCTGATTCACTATCCATGCGGGCAGAGTAGGACGTGGATCGACTTATGCGATCTCGTGGCCCTATTGCTCCTAGGCCACGACCAGAGTTGCAGGACAAGCCCTTTGCGGGCAAGAGGCCTCACGCCGACCCTCCTTCTAGGGCTGTAGCGCCAGTACCCCCGATGCGGCGCCCTGATTTATCATGTACTTATTGTGGAAGATCGGGCCATTCGGCATAGAGTTGTTTTGCTCGGATGCGGGACAGTGGGTTCTCGCCGCCGCAGAAGATCGACCGTACACGCCCACAGGCTATATCAGTACCGCCTTTACGGTTGGCTCCTGCACACCCTTCCTTCAGACCTTCGGTATCTCAGTTCAGGCCACCTCTACGGCCCACGACACAGCTGCCGAACCGGCCACAGCAGGCACAGGTGCATGCCTTGACAGCTGAGGCAGCTGCCACAGATACTTCTCATCATTCGGCCTTTGAGGTCACTGTCCACATCGGAGGTATTCCTATTCTTGTGATGGTGGACACAAGATCCACGATTTCATTGATATCACATGCCATAGTTAGGCGCATTGGGCTACCGACTATTAGGATGGATGGGGTGTGAGTTTATACAGCTCACGGGTCCTTTACAGATTCCACCCTGATGTGTGAGGGCTGTTTGGTGGATCTGGGGGGCAAGACGATGGCTCTTGATCTTGTCGTCGACCCCTCTCTTATTTATCTCGACGTCATTCTTAGCATGGACTGGTTGACTGCAGTGAGGGCCGAGATTGACTGCGAGACTCATATAGTGACTGCCTACGAGCCAGAGGGCGCATCCTTTACGTTCTCAGTGCGGGTAAATCTCTCCTTTCGCATACTTAGCTACGCTACTTTACGACGGGACGCTGGTGCCCAGATGCTTGAGCATACGCCAATCGTTTGTGATTTTAGGGATCTGTTCAAGAAAATCCCTACTTTGCCACCTCGACGAGAGATTGATTTCACTATCGATCTGGTGCCTGGTTTCACGCCCGTCTCACTGCCGACGTATCGCATGGCACCGTGTGAGATGGAGGAGTTGAGGATACAGATTGATGGTTTGTTGGAGCTTGACCTTATTCGGCCTAGTGTGTCTCCTTGGGGAGCACCAGTCCTGTTTGTGAGGAAGAAGGATGGTTCGATGCGATTGTGTATTGATTATCGCAGGCTGAACCAGATCACGGTGAAGAACAAGTACCCTTTACCCAAGATCGATGACTTGTTTGATCAGTTGAGAGGAGCGCAGTACTTCTTGAAGATTGATCTTCAGTTGGGATATCATCAGTTGCGCGTCAGGGATGAGGACGTGTAGAAGACAGCATTCAGAACCAGCTTTGGCCACTACGAGTTCCTTGTGATGTCGTTCGGTCTCATGAACGCACCAGCCGTGTTCATGGATCTGATGAACCGGGTATTTCGGCTCCTCTATCGATTCGTCGTTGTGTTCATTGACGACATTTTGGTATACTCCAGGAGTTGAGAGGAGCATGAGGAGCATTTTCGATTGGTCTTGGATACACTCAGACAGCATCAGTTGTTCGCATAGTACAAGAAGTGCGACTTCTGGAAGCAGGAAGTGAAGTTCCTTGGACACATGGTGTCCAAGGATGGGATGACAGTTGACCTGTCTAAGGTAGTTGCAGTTCAGGACTGGGAGCAGCCCGATTCTGTCACTGAGGTGAGGAGTTTCTTGGGTCTCGCTGGCTATTATCGACGCTTCATTCAGGATTTCTCGAAGATCGCGAGACCTCTATCTCAGTTGACACGGAAGGACGTGAAGTTTGCCTGCAATGACAAGGCGGAGTCAGCTTTTCAGGAGCTGAAGGACAGACTTACGTCCGCCCCTGTGCTAGTATTACCAGAGCAAGGGATTAGGTATACTATATATACTGACGCGTCTAGCGTTGGTCTGGGTTGTGTCCTTATGCAGAAGGACAGGGTAATTTCGTATGCCTCGAGACAATTAAGGAAGCACGAGGAGAATTACCCTACACACGACCTAGAGTTGGCAGCCGTCATATTTGCACTGAGACTCTGGAGACATTACCTCTATGGAGAGGAGTTCGAGCTCTTTTACGACCACAAGAGCCTCAAGTACATATTCACGCAGCGAGACTTGAATATGAGGCAGCGGCGATGGATGGAGACTTTGAAGGACTTCAAGTTCGAAGTCTCTTACCATCCTGGGAAGGCGAACCTTGTGGCTGACGCGTTGAGCCGCAAGAAGGCGATAGAGTTTGCGGCTCCGCTGATGGTGGCTGAGTGGGATATGGTTGAGTTTTTGCGAGACTTTGAGCAGAAACTCACCGTAGAGGAGCCGTATGAGTTCATCGCACATGTGCAGGTGCGATCTCAGATCGATGACCGGGTCATCGAGGCACAGAGGGATGATGCGCATCTGACTGAGCTTCGAGAGCAGGCCAATGATGATGTGGACGCCGAGTGGCAAGTTAGCATGGATGGGGGTTTACGTTATCGTGGCCGCCTATGCGTCCCAGATATCCCTGACTTGAGACGAGAGATTCTCGAGGCTGCGCATTGTACCAGACTCGCGATGCATCCAGGCAGTACGAAGATGTATCGCGACGTGAAGAGGACCTATTGGTGGGAAGGTATGAAGACCCACATAGCAAAGTTTGTGTCCCGTTGTCTTACTTGCCAGCAGGTGAAGGCAGAGCATCGCCGACCACCTGGACTCTTGCAGCCTATGCCGATCACAGAGTGGAAGTGGGACTTCATTTCCATGGATTTCATTTTAGGGTTGCCGAAGACGAGGAGGGGACATGATTCCATATTGGTGATCGTTGATCGTCTGACGAAGTCGGCGCACTTCCTACCGATCAGAGTTACGAACTCTGCAAACGAGCTGGCTAGACTATATATCAGGAAGATTGTGCGTCTGCATGGAGTTCCATTGGAGATCGTGTCGGACAGAGACACGCGGTTCACTTCTATTTTCGTATTCAGGAGGCTATGGGTGTGAAGTTGAAGTTCAGTACTGCCTTCCACCCATAGACAGACGGACAGACAGAGCGGGTGAACCAGATCTTAGAGGACATGTTGCGAGCTTACGCATTGGACTTTAAGGACAGTTGGGATGATTGTCTTGCATATGCGGAGTTCGGGTACAACAACAGTTTTCAGGCGAGTATCGGTATGGCACCTTACGAGGCGTTGTATGGGTGACCTTGTCGCGCACCGCATTGCTGGGCAGAGGTCGGTGAGCATAGCTTGATTGGCCCAGAGTTAGTGCAAGCGACGTTGGAGAAGATTGATATTATTAGACGTCGGCTTCTCACAGCGCAGAGCAGACAGAATTGTTATGCCGATACGAGACGGCGGCCATTAGAGTTCACAGTTGGGGATCATGTATTTTTGTGAATTTTCCCTATGAAGGGAGTCCTTCGGTTCGGGAAGAAGGGGAAGCTAGCACCGCGATTCATTGGTCCGTTCCAGATCCTCGATCGTGTGGGAGCAGTGACATACCGTTTGGCTTTACCCACGCCTCTCGCGAGCGTTCAAAACATATTTCATGTTTCTATGCTGAAGAAGTACGTTTCTAATCCTTCCCATATCATCAGATGGGAGCAGGTGCAGTTAGGAGAGGATGTGACATATATCCTGCGACCGACACGTATCCTAGACAGGAAGGAACAGGTACTACGTAGCAAGGTGATTCCCCTTATGAAGGTATTGTGGACGCATCACTCTGAGGAAGAGGCTACCTGGGAGACAGAAGCCGAGATCAGAAAGAACTATCCACAGCTTCTCGAGAGTACGAAAAGGTACAAATTTTGAGGATGAAATTTTCTGTTAAGGGGGGTAGATTGTAACGCCCTGGAAAAATCCATACTTAGACTCAAGTACCAACTCGATCGGAAATCGCGTAGGATTAATTCCTTCGAAAAATATGTGTAAGTTAGCTAGCGCAATGCTAGAGTAGCTGGGAAATAGTCCCTGATCACTTTAAATACGTTCTACAAGACCCAAAGCGAGTAGAACCAATGATGCTATAATACTCTAAAACCTCGGATCAAACTCTAAATCGGTTTGTTCTCAGGACCTCTTTGAAACTTTGTATTGGATCTAGACCGCACGTCGAAAGTCCGATACCTACAATCTTAGACCGTTATAACCGCCAAACTGGACTTGACAATCATTTCGAAAATCAAGTCCAACCGACATTCACAGGCTATTTCATTGAGCCTGGAGTGAAGAGAGTGAGAATAGGGTTAGATTTGGAATTTGAAATTCAAATCTAGAATACGACTTGACGCGTCAGTATTAAGTGTTCTGACCGTCAGAATTCAGCCAAATTACACCCTTGGATCAGGAAAAATTTCTATTTCATATCATGAGACTTGTAGGCCTGATCTACGTGCGGTGACTGCTAAACTGAAACTGGACCGCCACGTGCGATCTACGAACACTGTTGGTCTGAAAATGGGATGTGAACGACATCCGACATGCATGAACTTAAGTCCGATCGCGTTCGGCCAGGGGACCACCAGAAATGTCCTTTTAGACCGAAACAACCTCAATTTGGTTAGGTATCAAGTAAACATTGTTCCCAAGCCTATTTTGGGCGAGTTTTAGGTTATAAAAGGGGCTTAAACCCTCACTTCTCTCACCCATCCGAATTTGCTAGAAACCCTAGCTAGGGTGAGAGAAAAGGTGAGAGATTGTGAGAGAGAGTGGAAGAGAATTTCCTGCTGCTAGCACTACGTGTTGTACGTGCTTAAGCAACGCACCTCAATCACTTTCCGAGCGATTTCACTGCGATTCTAGGTAAGCAAATACCCTAAATACTTGCTGATTTGAGGTTTCGTCATTTCCATAGCGAAGTAGCTTATGGATCTTGTGTATTAGGTTCCCAATTCGCCGTAGACGAAGCGTACAAGCTCCGTTCGGATCAATACGCTTATAGGATAAAAGGTGCGGATTTTAGACGCTTTGATTGACTGTTTCCAACGCTTTTAATGTCGTTTAATAGTAGATTATCGACGGCAATGCCGTTTGACATGTACAACATGCTGTCCGTTTCCTGTTTTGTAAGCAGACGAAGAATATGAGATTTAGGGCATTTTAGTCATTTGTAGGAAATACTGTTTTCATCCATATTTTGCTGATGTGATTGACATGACTTCTTATCGCATTAGGATACTAGGAATGCGTGCATAATTAGTTTAGCGAAGAGATTCGCCTAAATGCGCACTTTGAGTCGACATACTATATGTAGACTTAAGGGTGTAGTCTAAGTGTTTGTATAAATGTTTGTATTAGTATGTATTGAATTAAATGGTGTTATGAATTAGTTTGAGATTAAATTCTCAATTAATATGCTGATGTAAATGATTTTCTACATGTTAGCTATATGCATGATTTCATTATATGTATGAAATGCAGGTGTTTGATGATTCACTTAAGTTGTATGTTATAACATGTGTTAATATGCTCACATTGTTGTATTTCATTTCCATTACTCTTACATGATTGCTGATGTGAATTCATAATTGTTTGGGACTATACCTAGTCCAAGCAGTCGGCAACTGAGTAAATTCGTGGTTGGCTTATCTTTGCCACGAACGACGCGTCGATGAACGCGAGCCGTGTTTTGGAGTTGGCGGCAGTGGTTAGGTCACACGAGGTGTTTTACGCACTTCATGTCGTTCGACTTGAGATGCGTTCGTGCTAGTCGAGCCCGTCAAGTAACCCGACTGGCCATTGTATGTTCACCCTGTATGAGTCATAACTGCTTGAATCTAGGGTACTGAACTTACCATTGTAAACCCTGTCAACTATGGTACCTTGATCCATAAAGACTCATGAGCCGGACATGGTGGTATAGGACACTGTGGTCGAGCTGTCGGCCTACGCTGGGGCCACAAATCTCCCCGTATTGACCAGTGAGCACCTATGCCTCGTGAGCAGATTATGGTAGTATGAGACATTATATTCTTACTGTCGGCCTATACTGATCAGGCGACGAGTCCTTTGTAGTGACCGCGAGCGTATTTTGAGTCTACGGGAGGCGACGACCCTTCCGTAGCAGTGAGAGTACAGTAGGCTTGTATTGATAAGGTGATGGGGGAGCGGTGCAACGAGTGCGAGCAACAGCCCTGACAGCCCTTGCAGCGACCTATAAAAATATACATCGTATGAGATTACTAGGAGTGACGACCCTAGACAGGATCTGAGTTGGGATTTATATAAGGAAAGTACCTTAGTTTCCCAATCCTGCTGTTTGAAAGGACTAATAATAACTCGGTAATCATATCAACATCACATTGCATGTGCCTGGAAGATGTGGAGTACTGAGCGGTACGCAAGCATGTCGCGGGCGTAAGATGGTGCCGTATGAGGGAGACTGTCGGTGAGGGCATCCATCATGTCATGTCATATTGTATTAACAACAGTATTAGGATTGTTTGATTTACTGCTTTACTATTATCGCATGATTGATTTGAGAACATGCTAATCTTTGCTCTATTATTCCACTGAGTTAGCTACTCACTCCCACGTTACGGGATGGTGTTTGCAACACCCACCAGACCCTGTCTTAGATGCAGGTGAGGCAGCGATTCAGGAGGCAGAGTCGGACTATGATGAGGACCAGGACGAGTTCTCATATATGCAGTACTACGACGACTTTACTTAGGTGGCCTGGATTGAAAGGACTTCTCAGTGGGACTATTTTGACATTTAATTTTTATTATTTACATGTATATGAGACTCAGAGATGTATTCATACTTTGGAGACAGTTGAGATCTACTTTGTTTTCCATACAGTGATATATATATTCTTTAGTCTTCCGCTTGCTTTTATCACTGGATCTGGAGTATGAATTGCAGTTTTGGTATACTTTTACTCATGTGAATGCTTTAACTCAGAAAATATTGAATCATAATCATTTTTGTTGCATAAGTGACGGTCTGGAACTCGGGAGTTGAGTTTATACACGACCCCCGATTTTCAGGGTGTTACACATTGAGAGTGAAATTGGACTAGGATTTGCATCAAAACCTAGATAATTGTTGAAATGATGCAATTTTATTGAGCCTCAATATAACATCTAAGGTTGGAGACCTTGAATTTTTGTATATGAATATTATCATATCCATGAATGTACAGTACTGGTGTAAATTTTTTTTTCAAACTAAGAATACCTAATAATGTGTCGAAATTTTAAAAAGTCTGAATATTATCTAATTTCGATACGAGTGTTGGCCTCTTTTTCGATCTCATCGACTTACGGTTGATACAATCGACAGATCTTCAGAATGTGAAAAGTCGTGTGATCATGGATAACATCGAGGGTGGTCTCGATAGCATCGATCGACAACCTCTAGATACAATCAATATTTTGGACGATATGATCGACAGATGGCGCCCAAATAAAAGGTTGATCGAAGAGATTTTTTTTTCTCCTTCTTCAAAGGCTAGTCCTATTTCTCTTTCCTGATCAGTTCCTTTGATTGATCTGCTCGAAGTCCAAATGAAATCTCGGCACCCAAGTGACACAAGAAAGATGATTAAAGGAAAAGGTAAGGCTCTCTCTCCTGCAAAATCTCCCAAGAATAAGAAAGAGGAATATTCTAGACCACCTCAAAACCAGTCAGACTGGGAACGAGTCACAATAGTCGATCGTAATATTCTCATTAGTACTGTCAAACTCCATGAGGTGGATCTCATGGTGGAAACTATTGGATGGAAGAATATGTTTAATATGGGTGGGCCATATCAGTTTGAAATGATCCAGCAGTTCTTCAACTGTTGCCATGTTGTCCAAGATTATCCACCTTGCATATGTCTGAAATTCATGTAACACACCAAGCACATCACTCCATCAGTTCTTGGTCATGTTCTAAACATTGGAGTGACGTAAATTCCTGTCACTAGTAGAAATCTAAACGATTTGGATAGATGGGTAGAAATTACATAAGCACTGTGCCAGCGTATGACAATTCCTAGAAATGATAGCAATATTCTTCCAGTAAAATACCTAGGAATTTTGTTCCAACTCCTTCACAGTATCTTCAGTACAAACGTATACCCATGTGATGGAAATGACATATCTGAGTCCTTTTGCGCTAAATGTCTTGTATGATGTCTATCAAAAAATTCCTGTATGCCTACCAACTCTCATACTAGACTAGCTAATTAAGGTAGTCAAAAGTGATCATCTTAAATTTCTGCCTTTTCCATCTCTTATCTACAAGCTTGCACACTGGGCCGGTCTGCCGGAAACAACTGATAAGGTATATCCTGAAGAATGGTTCAACCATGAAGCAACGCAACAAGTGTATGCTTCTGTCTCATCGGATCCAAAGATCCTTTCACCTGTTGAAGATAGTGGTCCCATGCTTAATGAAGAAATTCTTTGGGGATCCAATCGAACTCTTGATTATAGTCCTGCTTCTGTCACAAATCATCAACATCATGTGCTTGAGCGCCAACTTTTAAACAATCTCACTAGAATTGATGAGCGACTCCAACACTGCGAACAACGACTATCAGGAATAGAAAACAGGATGGAAGCTCTCCAACACTTTGTGCAGCAGATTCTTGAGCTACTAACGACTGACGGGCCTTCTATGTGTTAGAAAGAGATAGTTTTGGTAGAGCCATGTGTCTAGTCAAAGACATTTGATCTTGCATCCATCTTTGCTTACTTGTTTTGGGTATCCCTACATTACTGGACAATGAAATCTTTTTGTTGATATGGCTGAACTTAATTCTCATTTTACTGAGATTCCTATTTGGTTATACAATGCTTGTGCTGACTGCTTCATTGATTTATCCTCTGGTCTTCATTGATGTATGCTTTACACAGTTCTCATTTATATACATCTATCTATCTGCAGTCCTCCCATATGCTTTAATCTTCAGTCAATATCACATCTTATGTCTTTGCCAATGACTGACAAAAAGGGGGAGAACAATTCAAACACCCCGAGCGAAAATTGTATATCTGTGTTGGAGGTGTTAGGGGGAGCAGCCGCAACAAGAAAATGAGAGTTTTTTAAGAAAGGGGGAGAATTTATTGGATGTGTACATGGGTGTTTAGAATTTGTAAAATTGTGTTAATACCTGTACACACAATTTAGGATATATCTGTCTAGATATATTCCTAGGGTGTTTTGGGTATTTTGTCACGTAATTGACAAAGGGGGAGATTGAAAGTACACGTACCACGTGTCCTGGTTTGTTAATTACGTTGTATGTTGAGTCAGTCAGACAACAGCGCTTAACAGGAAGATCAAGTCAAGCGTCTGCCTCAACTGGATGTGTGGAAGCTCGCCATAAGTAAATCATAGCCTCACATCCCATGTCCCAAAACACCAGGTGATTAAACCCTTAAAAAGAACTAGAACATCTTAGGATTTATGTGTAAGAAAACTTTTTATCAAAAAGAAAAATCTTCTAAGTTTTTCTTACACTGTCGATTATATCGATTCCCCTTTCGATATGATCAACCAGCTCTGTCGATGTCCTCGGCATCTCAATCGATACAATCGAGTGAGGACAAAAAGCGTCCAGCAATCAAACAATCATCTGGACGATTTATCGATATATCGACTTGGTAGTCGATATTATCGATATTCGAATATCGATCATATCTGAAGTGGATCGATAGTATCGATATACTGCTTTCCGGCGCCCCTATTTTTTAAAAGAAAACTAACATAAGCTTCGATATATCGATGACTGTCCGATTCAATCTGAACTCAAATATCGATCATATCGGAAGTCAGTCGATTATATCGACTATAAGTGCATGTTCTCACCAGCATAAATTTTAGGTTTTTTTTTAATGACGATCGGGGTGTCAGTCGATAAATCGATATTCATATATCAATGATATCGAGACCTTTTCGATTGGATCGAGTCCGGACATAAATCGTCCAGCAGCTTAAAGGTAAATTTATACGATTTATCGATCCCATCGACATGGTCTTCGATATGATCGATGTACAAATTCTGATGACATCGACCGTCCCCCGATCATTTCTGTAGAACCTGAAATTCTTCAAGGCTTCTTTCTTGTTTTCATCTGTCCATAGATCGATCCATCCCTCGATGGAATCGGAGTTCGAAATTTGATAACATCGATGCGTGTCTCGATCCCATCAACTAATAGGCGGAAGGTTTCCAAAAGCGAAATGACAATTGAGTTTGTATCATCGAGAGGTCTGCCGATACAATCGAGAGTATACGCTCGATCATATCGACGACTGATCGATGATATCGAATTCTGTCATAAATATGACCGTTTATATCCGTTGGAACCTTTTAACTATATATAGAGAGATTAGTCTTTATTGCTGGCAGAGAAAGAAGAGAGTGCTTTAGAGAGTTTTAACCTTCCTATCATTTACCTAAGCCCTTTCTCTCAGGAAGTTCATCCTCCAATCCACCCTCATCATTGATATCTCATAGAGTGGATTGGGGAATGAACTTTCGCATTCAAGGATCCTCCAGCTATAGTTTTAATCATTAAACTGGGATGCCTTGAATGCATAGATGATTGGAACCACTCTATCTTTCTAAATTGAAAAATCTTTAGAGAGTGGTATTCCATCATAACCTTGACCCAACCTAAAGCCTAGTATCGATATATCTTTTGGGTACGGATCAAGGGAGCTGAAGACCCTTCAACATCAAGGAGGAGATCTTCAACATTGCGCTAAAAGGGACTCATCAACTTATCTGTAAGTACTAAGAGTCCAGATGATGTTTATAATCATTCCTTTCTAGGATTGAATTTTAAGTGTTGCTCACCATTTGAAGTCCTCGAAGGAGGCCTCCGACAGGAGTGTACATGCGGGGTGCGTTGTGTGGACCCTTGCTCTGTGGAGAGCATAAACATCTGGTTAGGAGTACGCCAGCAAAACTCCAGGGTTAGATGTGAACCGAGTAGAAAACTTCGGGTGTGTTGTGTGCACCTTTGTCCTGTGAGGGCATAAACATCTGGTTAGGAGTACACCAGCAAAACTCCAGGCTTTGAGGTGAACCGAGTAGAAACCTCTGTAAAGGTTGAAGGTGAACCTGATTTAAAACCTTAGGTTTGAGGTGAACTATGGGAAACCTCCTTAGTGAAATCCGGTCACTCAAGGGTTGAGTGTGGAAGCCGGGAGTGAAGCAGACAAGTCGTCGAACCACTATAAAATGACTGTGTTTGAGATTGGTATTGTCTTTCATTTATGTGATTACCTTACATGTCTTTATACATAATCACATCTTATGCACACACAGTCATATCCATCACAATCTCATCTATAAATTGTTTATCTTTTAAATAGTTTGTGATTGGATCCTCTATCAGGCTTGGAAGCCAGTAGAGTTAATTTTGAGTAATCCTATTCAGTACTCTTTGATATGATTAGTGTGATAAGGATTTTTAACAATTCATAAAAACTTTAAAAAGTCCTATTCACCCCCCCTATAGGATATATTGACATATTCCTACTTCAACTTAAGCGGTCTTCACCGCTTTTTCAACAACAGACCATTAAAAACTAAAAATATTCCCATTAATAAACTAAAATATAGGTATATCAATCATAAAAACCTCCCCATCCCACTACAAGCTTCACCTCTTAGCCCTAGCTAAGAGGATTTAACCGACCATGATGGAGCTAGACATCTCATAAGAAATAATAAGGAGAGACAATAATAAAATAAAATAAAAATAAAAATTACTCTACTCTCTCTCTCTCTCACCTTCCAACCCAAGCCAAGCTCATCTCTTCTCTCCATGTCTCTTTCTTCTTATAACATATGCAGCAAGGTCGGTGGCGTGCGTAGAGAGTCAGTGGAGAACCGACTCCAATTCCGCAGCAGAAATCGAACGCGCGATCTCTATTTTTCGCAGCAAAACAACTTCCGTTTGATTTGATTTTGAGGCGCTAAATCAACATATATGTTGATTCTAAAACCTTGGCTAGGGCTATGGCCATCTGTTGAAGCATTTGGATGGTCTGTATCATCAATCCGATGGTGATCAGAAGCACACAGGGGCTTACAGCGTCTGGATTTCACGGACTACGAAACAGAGCCAGCGCTTTTCGTAGTCCCAGCGCTTCTTGCGCTGGCTGTCGATGGGGCCCATTCCTTTCAGTTTTTGCGAAATCCACTCCGTCCATTTGATTAACGTCGAAAAACCGTTTGGGAAGGGACGCTTTTGGATTGATTTCGGCGTGGCTCACAGGAGTTTTCTCACTGCCATCCATCTTCCATTTTGATGGTCAAAACCCAATCTTCGCTGTCATTTGTAATTCCGTCGTCTTGGCTTCAAGAATATGTACTATGGGCTTTTAATGGACGGTCCTGATTGCTCATTCGGATGAAGGTGGTGGGCCATAACTCGTCACAGCGAGCGATCATCCGCTCGTGCAACAGAGAGGAGAGAGACTCCTTCCTGGAATTAGAAAGTCGGGTCAACCGACTCTAAACAATCTTTCCAAACCGGTACACCGCGGTTGTGCACCTTCTGTGCACACACACCCATGATCATGGGGCCCAGCGTGATGTTTATGGGAAATCTACTCCAGTCATCTGCTTTCTCTTCTAACTTCTGGGGTTGAGACCAAAATTGAAGTATATCCGAATACCATACGGGCCCCACTTAATGAATTAAGGGGCTGATCTAGCCATTGGGACACTTTCACAGGGATCAAACGGATGAAATTCTACGTGTACGGTTAATTTATAGTCTTCAGGCCATGTATGAAGTTTCGAGCCGAACGGATGGTGGAAACCCCGTGATCTTGCATTCTGGATCAATTTTGGGCCACTTGAGCTTTAATTTTTTGATTTTCTCGAATCTGTAATTCCATCAATCTTGGTATCCCGGGGTTCGTCCCATGCTTTGGTGAATTTGGAGAGTCAAATTCATGCATTTATTAACCTTTTTCAGTTCAAGCTCCTAAAGTTACCTTGCAACACAAACACGAGTAAAATAGGCTATTAAACAGAATCATGTTCGTAAATGCAGGTAATAACCGAGTTCTAATATGCAATATTTGACTCTCAACACAACCCTCAACCAACATTTTACTAGTCCCGAGAAAAATATGCGAATAATAAATTGAGAACTACAGGGCAATTTCTATGAAACCGAGTGATATTTTGAAAAGCGATTCAGATACAAGAAATCTAAGATTCATGAATGTTGGGTATTATTTTCTCCTGAACTCAAGAACACAGTAATTTCATAGTCAACTTACAGTAGTAATCCATTAATTAGAATAAAAAAATTCTAAATATTAGGATCCATGAGTGTATAGTCTAATATGAGCTTATCATCATTAAAATTCACTTCTCTATTTTAGGATATCATTGGTAACCAACAAGAAAATTCATTCTAACCAAGACTTAAACAAAAACTTGCCTCTCAGATCATCTTTTCATTCTTACAGCTTTTGATTTTTTTCATTAAGAGTAACGCCAAGAAGGGGAATTAAATCCTCACCTATAGGGATCAAACCTATGATGAAGACTGTACACCTAACCCTTTTCACATATCATCCATGAGAAATTAAATCTACACCTATAGGGAGCAAACCTATGGTGAAGATTATTCGCCCAACCCTTTTTAAAGGTAACTGTTTTTTTTTTCTTTTTCTTCAATTGATTATGACAGGCAAATTTTTCAAGCTGGTTCCTTACATGCTTAGTGATTACCAAGTTAATCCTTCAATATCAAACTGAAACCTTAATTTAAAAATGAGATGTGACATGTGAAATCATGACTCAATCAATGTTTAAAACCTCTAATCATGGATTAACAATTCAAACTTAAATGTGAAATCTAACAGACACTGAATCTAAGAGTCATAAATTGCCAACATCACGGATCTTGAAATTCTCAGTGCGAGATGATAGTCGAGATGATAGTCAAAATCACTTTAAATTCCAAAAAAATATAAAAATTTTTGCAATTTTTGCTCAAAACCAAGAAAATACTGATTGGGTAACTTAATCTCCCATCCCAACCTAAAATATACATTGTCCTCAATGTAAAAGATATAAGCATGCAATACACATGTGACAATGAAAGCAAATGAGAAGTGATGAGAAGATAGTACCTGAATAAAGGGATCAAGAGATATTTTTCAAGAGATCGCTGGAAGAGAGCATGTCAGTACGAGAGTAAAGACACGAAAGTAAACTATCCTAAAACAATGCATCAAACAACTAACCTAATGGCATAAAACCGTCTATCCTAGAACAACATAAAACAAATTACCCTAGTTTTATAAAAGCAGGAAAAAACTACTCGATCATGGCGCAAGGTTCCTCTTCTAGCCAATATTATGATAAGTTTCTCAGTAAGTTCCTCAAAAGGATTATCCACAAGCCCTTTTTGTAATAAGCTTGGGCGTCCTGTAGCATGACTTTCCAAAGAGACTTATGTACCTCATAAGAAATTTTCTATTAAATTGCTTGAGGTATCCATAATATATAGAATTCACCTGTGACAGAAGAAATTTCAATGTTAGTATCGCATAGTGAATCAGAGACTACAAGTAAATAAAGTTTAGAAAACTTCTTAAGAAGTAATGTACTCTCAACACATTCCGAAGCTCCAAACTTCGGTTCAATTTTCAGCTTCTCTTTCTTTATTGGTAGACGTTTAAGATCAAGGGAAAAGAGAGTTTCAAAATAAGGGTTCTCTCGGTCAGTGATAACTACCTACATGTTATCTCACAAGGCATCCACTTTGTCTTAAAACATGGGATTGTTTGAAACTACAAAGTATGCCAAGCAATCCCAAGAGTTGGAAAGTTCAGCTGAGTGTGACTTATTTTTCATATTGGAGCTCGCGATGATCTGCTCAAAGAATCCATCGTCCTTGAAAGTGGATGGAGGTATACTCTCTTGCTCTAGTCCTGCACAGACAGATTGAAGATCAATAAGTGAAGCATTGATGGGATCACTCTGTTCATTAAAATTACTCAATTGAGGCGTTGAATTGTCAAATGTGTGCAGCTCAGATGGTGGCCTCAACTGAGTGGTTTCAAATTTCAGAGTTATACCGGGCAACTCCTTCTCCCGAATCATATCATCATTCAATTCAGGGGAGTGGTCTAAACATGTCTCACAAGAGTTAGAAGAGTCGGTTGTAAGGGGTTCATTCTCCACATTTAAATCAGGCATGTTTGATAAGTGGAGTAGATCCTACTGACTGATCACTTCATGCACTTCTTGATCACTGACCTGGACCGTACTTGAGATTGATTCGAGGATAATTTGGGCTGAACATTCATGATCACCATCCCAATATGTATCATCGTCTAATTCCGTGCAGTGCACAGTTGGGATGAGATCGTCTTCCTCACATTCTATTCCTAAATTCGGTTGAGGTTCGAGTAAACTAACCTCTACGTCATCATTGAAATCCTATGTGTCATGTAAGGAAGGTGTGTCATCATCACTGTATTTAAAAGATACCCATGTATCTTTACCATTCTTTTGAACAGTCATTGAGATCGACTCATCGGGAAATTGAACCGTATGCTCATTAATGAAATCTAACTCTTCATTCCAAATTTCAGATTTCTTCAAAAGCGAGTGAGGATCACTTTGCATTTCTAGATTTGGTTGTGGTTGGGATGAGCGAGCTTCCTTTATCCTTTCGAGGTACAAATTGAGTATTTCCATTGCTTTTCTAATTTTCATAAGACAATTTGAAAAAATATTACACTGAAATGAATCCTCTTGAATCGTTTCTGGTTGGATCTCAAAGGTAGGGTATCCAAGAGGATGATCATTATAACATGTTGTTGGTTCATTTTTTCAATTTTGATGTTTCCACTAGTTATAGTCATACTAATCATACATGGGAGAATCTGCTGGTTGGTAATACTTATTATCACTCATGATATAATCACGCATTGTTTTATCAGATGGGTGATAATAATTCTCACAACCATATTTATGATAATCCTAACACCCGCATACTGTTTTGTTAATCTATGGGGTGTAATTGTTCTCCTGCATATAATCACATAAGGACTTCTTAGCCGGTGGATCTTTATATTCTGATCGGTTCTCGACGATAGTTTTAGAAAAGTTTTAAGACATAGGTTGATTGCTATCATCATCATCCCAATATAGGTTATTCTTCTCAGCATACTGACGTTCCCACTAATGCATATACATAGTGTAACCCTAAAACTGAATTTAATCCTAGGAAAAAGAAAAGATCCTATAATAATATGAAAAGTAGGTAGGGAAGAAGTTAGAAAGAAGTTACCAAATTAGGATTCTATGTTACGATTCTACCCAAGAAAACAAAAGAAATTAGTTTCTAAAAATAGAAATCCTAAAGTTAGAAAATTCTAAGATGGAAATAGAAAGTTAGTTTTCTAAAAAGGAAAGTTTCCTAGACTTAGAATTAGAAAGTTTCTAAATTAGAAAATCTAAACCTAAATTAAAAAGTTTCTAAAAATTACTTAATTCATAAAAAGGAAAGTTTCTAAAATTAAAAGAAATTGTATTAGAAATTCTAAAAATACAACCCTAATCCTAAAAATAGAAAAAGAAGGGAAGTTAGGAAGAGATTACTAAATTAGAAGTTTATGTCAGGATCTTACAAAATAGGAAAACGGGTTAATTTCTAGAAATCAGAAAAACCTAAACCTATAATTAGAAAAATCCTAATCTTAAACTAATTCTAAAACTAGTTAATTTTGAAAAACGTAACCGTCAGTCCCCGGCAACGGCGTCAAAAACGTGTTCACTCCCCAAGTGCAAGGTTGTGATGTAGTAATAACTTGGTAAGACCGAGGTCGAATCCCAAGGGACTGATACCTATACGTTATCAGAAACTAGGTAGAAATAGAACTAGCCTAAGATGAAATCTAAATCGAATATAAATTGATGAATAATGGTGAGAGATTAATCTAGAACTTAAGAGAAATCAGAGATAGGAAACTAGGGATTCAGAGGATCCACTTGTAGAGATCAGTGAGATCTTATGCCTGCATAAAAAACTTAACTGGACTTAGAGTCCTATTTTCATCCAATTGAAGAGTGTAACCATGGAAATAAAACTGAACTTACTTTGATCTAGTTTTCAAGAAATGAAAGGTATATGAATTAGAATAGATTCCATCACCAAACCATGCCCAGGAGACAAAGTAAACAACAGAATTAAACTAATTACCAACTAATCACATGTATGAAGGTTAGGAAGGGTACCGTCATCCGACCATGCCCAGGAGACGATGGTAAATAACAGAGCTTCCTGACGTCATAAACATAAAGGAAAGGAACATGCTCAAAGCTATCACAGACCCATTATAATTTTAGTCACAACAGACCATTAAAAACAAAAAACATTCCCAATAATAAACTAAAATGCAGGTAGTTCAAAATATAAATTAAAGTCATAAAATTCTCCCCATCACACTACAAGCTTCACCTCTTAGCCCTACCTAAGAGTATTTAACCGACCATGATAGAGCTAGACATCTCAGAAGAAATATTAAGGAGAGACAATAATAAAATAAAATAAAATAAATTACTCTACTCTCTGTCTCTCTCTCACGTTCCAACCCAAGCCAAGCTCGTCTCTTCTCTCCACGTCTCTCTCTTCTTATAGCATATGTACCACGGTCGGTGGCGTGCGTAGAGAGTCAGTGGAGAACCAACTCCAATTCCACAGTAGAAACTAAATGCGCGATCTCTGTTTTTTGCAGCAAAACAGCTTCCGTTTGATTTGATTTTGCGATGCGAAATCAACATATATGTTGATTCGAACACCTTGGCTAGGGCTATGGCCATCTGTTGAAGCATTTGGATGGTCTGTACCATCAATCCGACGGTGATCAGAAGCACACAGGGGCCCACAACATCCGGATTTCACGAACTACGAAACAGAGCCTGCGCTTCTTGCACTGGCTGTCCGTGGGGCCCACTCCTTTCAGTTTTTGCGAAATCCACTCCGTCCATTTGATTCACGTCGAAAAACCGTTCAGGAAGGGACGCTTTTAGATTGATTTTGGCGTGACCCACAGGAGTTTTCTCACTACTTTCCATCTTCCGTTTGGACGGTCAAAACCCAATCTTCGCTGTCATTTGTAATTCCGTCGTCTTAGCTTCAAGAATATGTACTGTGGGCTTTTAATGGACGGTCTTGATTGCTCATTCGGATGAAGGTGGTGGGCCACAACTCGTTACAGCGAGCGATCATCCGCTCGCGCAACAGAGAGGAGAGAGACTCCTTCCTGGAATTGGAGAGTTGGGTCAACCGACTCTGAATGGTCTTTCCAAATCGGTACACCGCGGTTGTGCACCTTCTGTGCATACACACCCATGATCATGGGACCCAGCGTGATGTTTATGGGAAATCTACTCCAGCCATCTACTTTCTCTTCTAACTTCAGCGGTTGAGACCAAAATTGAAGCATATCCGAATACCATGCGGGCTCCACTTAATGAATTAAGGGGATGATCTAGCCGTTGGGACACTTTAACAGGGATCAAACGGATGAAATTCGACATGTACGGTTAATTTATGGTCTTCAGGCCATGTATGAAGTTTCGAGCCGAACGGATGATGGAAACTCCGTGATCTTGCATTCTGGATCAATTTTTGGCCACTTGAGATGTAGTTTCTTGATTTTCTCTAATCTCTGGTGTGTAATTCCATCAAACTTGGTCTTCCGGGGTTTGTCTCATACTTTGGTGAATTTGGAGTATCAAATTCATGCATTTATCAACCTTTTTCAGTTCAAGCTCCTAAAGTTACCTTGCAACACAAACACGAGTAAAATAGGTTATTAAACAGAATCATGTTCATAAATGCAGGTAATAACTGGGGTCTAATATGCAATATTTGACCCTTAGTAAGAATCAGATTTTCTTGAACAATTCAAGCCTCTGATTTGTGGACACTTAAAGATCATTGGATGCTTTTCATTTTTAACCATCGAATAAATGTCCACCAATCTAGCAGTAAGCTAACCAAGTAAGCTTGTTATTGTTATATTTGATGTCTTAAATCAAGTCAAATACTGAGCCTATCGGTGTTATTGATAGACTGTTCAATGTCACCTTTGATGGCATTAAATAGTGTTTGATCCCATTGAGATTTTTTCTATTTTTCACCAATTGGTCACTAGACTATTAGGGCATCTTTTTGATGACATCGAAGTCAATGTTCAATGCCATCGAACATAGCACGATGCAATCAAGAATTTTCTAAAAATCATGTTTTGTCTCTAGACAAGTTGAGGTGTTTATTCAATGTCATCGATGTGGCTTCGATGCCATTGAAAGATTAGTTTCAATGACATCGAGGAATTCCACGCAGATTTGCGATTTTATGGGATTTGTTTTCGATTTCGTTTGAGATTCTTCTATAGCTTATAAATATGGGTGTAAACGGGATTAAGAGGTATTCCAAGGGTTTTTAATTTGTCCAAAGGGTTTCAAGGGTGTAGTAAGAGTTTGATTCAAGTTTGTTGGAATCAGGTAAGCTCTCTTCTCTTGTAATTTATGCTTTCATAGTGTTATCTGTTGCTTTATGTCGTGGTTTGTGGTTTTTTCCCACAAGGGTTTTTCTACATTAGAATCGTCTTTTTGTGCTTGCTTGGTGTGAGTAGATTACACCACTTGTGTAATGCCCCGGAAATTAGGGGTTGTGCATACACTCGACTCCTAAGTTCTCAGGTATCACTTATAACCAATTTTACTAATTTGCGTTTGATCCGGTTTAAATGAGTAATATGAAATTACTTGAAACATGAACACAACCACAACCAGTCTGCTGAAATGAAAGAGGCTATATATATATATATACACACACACAGGTCCAAAATAGTATAAATGGGTCGCACAAGGCGTTGCCCAACAAAATTACAAAAGAATGACATGTCCAAAAAAATAATGTGCTGAGTCCACTACTCAGCGACCCAAAACCCGTCTACTAGGCCGATGGAGGACCGCCCATCAGTTGCAAGTTGGATAACTCGTCCTCCTCATCAAAACTCGTGCCGTCAGACTCCTCGTACTTTACGTCACCTGCATCTATGGGAGAGTCGGGTTGGTGTTTTAAAACACCATCCCAGAGTGGGAGTGAGTGATCAACTCAGTAGGTGCTATTAATCTTAAGTTACATCAAGCATCAATTATATTATGAATTTAATAAAAGAAATATATATATATAAATCCTTAACTAATCTTGTTAATGCATATGCATGATAAATGATATGATGCATGACATCGCCACAACACTCTCTTGAGCGACTCCTTCTAACGATCGCACATAACCAACACTCATTAATTGCAACCTCAACTGCCGAGTCGCAAAATACTAGCTAATGTAATGCATGAATAATGTTAACAGAGTATTTAGTTAGTTCCGTTCATCCAGCAGATTGGAAAAACTGGTACACCCCACGTATCAATACCCTTAACTAGTTGTGAGGCCAAGACCCCTCAACATGTGAGGCCAGGACCCCGCGATCCTTGATCTCGTCGGGTTCCCCATCCCCGACTTCAAGTACATGGGGAGTGCTGAGAAAAGGGATTGCTCACGGTCACTATGGGGAGACTCGTCACCCTAGCATAGGCCGACAGCTTGGACACAGTGTCCCATGCTACCATGCCCGGCTCACGAGTCGGTGAATCAGTTTCAATTTGGTTATCAATAGGTTACAACAGTTGAAGCATGTTCTACGTTCCATACATACGTAAGCAGACAGGGTTAACAAACAAGGTTGGTTAGTAAGTAAACTAAATGGCACGAGTTCAGGCAAGTACGTGACAGACAACATCGAGTATAACCGACTCATATAGTATAACTACTGTCGCCCATATGCACCCACCCTAAATCCACGGGTTTAGCCTCAAGATAGTCTTACTAATAAGATCATCCGGATGAGATTTGGATCAGGATGATTTTCTTATATTCTATCTGTCCTGATTTGGATTGGGACTGGATTTTAAACTAATCAGGCCAGGTACTTCAAAGTTTTGATCATTTTGATCAGCCGGTCCACGTGCCATTCTAGACATGATGTGGTCCAAAAATGGGTGATGTTGATGATGCTGGCAATAGAACTTGTATGATTCAACCAGATGGTTGAAAATAAAGCCATTCAACTATCTGTATTTACCTAGATTTTCCTTTTCAAAGTGAGAAGCACCCACTCATGAACTTCAGCTATTATTCATTAACGATGGTGCCCACCAGATGGACCGTTCAGATTACCCAAACATGCAGCCATGTAGCCTCTAATAGTTTCATCTACATCTTTTATCCCTTGAATTTTTATTTTTATTTAAAGGCAAAATGATTCTGTCAAGATGTGTATGAACTTGAACATATCCATTTAGTTGGACACTATCTGTCCATTGAATTTGAACCTTTGATTTTTTAAGATTCACAAATCGGCCAATTCCAATATCAATTCAGATTTCAGTATAATTCTTGGATGATGGCCCATTTAAAGTGGGCCCAACATTTTTGGTTTGTAAGGAATATTGGTCACTTACACAATTTTAGAGTGCATGCACGCATAATCACTTATCAGTAGGTCTAAAAGGGACCATCATCAGTGGGCCATACATCAAAACTTGTAGCAATCAGAAAATCCTAGCCATTTGAAAATTGGTATACAAAATCCAATTGGTTAGTTTAGCATTACTTTTTTTTTTTTTTTTAAATTAAAAAAAAAAAAAGAAAAACTCGGATAGGAGAATCCGATCACTATGATTTTTAGACCATGACTCATTCATGGAAGTGTATGATAAATGAACCGTTAAGATTGGCAAAGGATGACAAGAATTTCATCTCTCCCATGTGGACTACATCTCCTCCTATACCGTTATTGTACACAAAAGTTCAACTTCTCAAACATATCAATTTTTGGTTTAACTGTTCTGAGTAGCTAGAGCTGGGCATCCAGTCGAGTTGGACCGAGTTGGGGTTAACTCGACTCGATCTAGTTTTGAAATAGGCCTATCCTGAACTTGATCTGACTCGATACCAAGTCCAGCATACCTAACTCGATCTGAGTCTGGTCTGGCCTGGACTGATCCGGACCAAGTTCAATCTGGTCAGAAGTACCGAGTCAGGTCGAGTTGGCACCGAGTCAAATTGACGGATGAGGGATGGAGAGACCCAGAGAGAGAGAGAGAGAGAGAGAGAGAGAGAGAGAGAGAGAGAGAGAGAGAGAGAGAGAGAGAGAGAGAGAGAGAGGAGAAGGAGGAGGAGGAGGAGGAGGAGGGTGATTGTGATGGTGGTGGGTGGTTGTTAGGCTTAGAAAATGAGGAGGACGAGGGAGGGAGGGAGGGAGGGAGAGAGATAGGTTTCGCTTGGAAGATGAGGATCGAGGATGAAGGAGGGAGAGAGAGATTTTGAGATCGGGTCGGGGTAGGGTGCGGTGAGTGGGGTTAGAGAGTCGAGTTTCGGATTGAGTTGAGTTTTAGATCGAGTCGGGTCTAACTAGATCAAATTTCGGGTCGAGTTGGGTCTAAATGAGTTAGATGGATTGAGTCATTCAGTGCCTACCTCTAGTTCTGAGGTTATTATCATCATTAATATAAAAGAGGCCCATGCATTAGTCATCTAGACCATTGAACTTGTGGGACCATCATGGACGGACCATATACTCAAAGAACGTTGCAAATACGAAAAGTCTAACCTTTCATTTATTGGCATACAAAAACATAATTAAGAAGAATGACACTGGTAATCAAATCAAATTTGGACACGTGTGCTGGCCAAGACATTGATCAGGACCGTTCATCTGATCAAACAGAATATTCCACAATGATCACAATATATAAATCACATAGATCGACGTGTCCAAACAGTCCGATCTTTATAATGTCCTTGTCAGGGCTGTTGGTCGGACCAGGATTGACTCACAGAAGTAGTTGCCACGGGACATGACCAGCCCAAGTCGAGGCACATCGGATGATGTGTGTCAGATCCACACCGTCCATCTAATTTTCCATATCATGTTAGGACATGAAATAAAAACCCTAATTCCAATCCTTGTGTGTGTCACACTACATGAAACAATATAATTGTATGGCTGCCGTTGAAACCCTAATTCTAATCAAGTTGATGTTTGCATTTTCCCCTTGATGTATGTGTTTTATATCTGCGCGGTCCATCAGTTCTCCCCAATCATCTTAGAGCATAGTACAAAATCTGTAGTAGATACAAATCTCAAGTTAACCACATCACATGAAACAGTGGTTCATGATAATATTTATTTGCCATACAACCTGTTAATAAGGTCACACATACTTAATAGACTTAATGAAGGGAAAATGATCAAAACTTTTGTGGCCCATCAAAAGATTTCAATGGTCAATCACCATTGTTTCCTGTGGTGCGGTCAACCTGAGATTTGGATCTGCTACAGTTTTGGGCGCGTGCCTTAAAATGAGCTAGAAAAACGGATGCACAGCATGGATATACAATATATAATGCATGGATTTCCTGAAGTTCCTGCACAAGGATGGTGGGTGGGGCATACCGAGATGTTTGTGAGAAATTGACCCCGTTCATCCTCTACGAGAGATCATTTAGGACATGCGACAAATATAATGTGTATACAAAACTTAGTAGGTCACACCAGAGGAAATAGTGGAGATTTAGTGTGAATCGTTGAAACATTCTTGGAGCCATAAATTTTTTGTGTCAGGTAATTTTGTTTGTATTATCATTTCATCCCCGTGGTAATGACCTTATAAACGGTTTAGATGGCATATAAACATCAAGGTAGAGCTCAGAAAAGTTTCAGCTGTACGAATTTCTTTACCCAAATATCCCTCTACTGTGACCCACTTGAGTTTTGAATCCGCCTGATTTTTATTTTTTTATATTTCCTAAAATAAGCTCTCAAATGAGTAGACAGGGTGAATTTCTCACAAACATCTCTATCTCTGTGGGCCCAACCCAGCATCCTTGCCCATGAACTTCCTGCCAAAGTCTATCACACAGTTACACTGGACTCACGTAATCCCCACCAGTCATGGCATGCCGTGAGGACAGGGATTCTCCAAACTTCTTGCAACAGAAATCTAGGTGGGGCCACTATTTCAGATCATGACCTGAAGAATGAGGCAGATCCAAAACTCAAGTGGGTCACATGACAGGAAAAAAGTGAATACTATCATGTTTAGATGCCATCCATACACTTTATAAGGTAGCCAGACCGTAAACTTCTTTAGCTCCACGAATGTTTCAATAGTGGACAGTCAATCCTCACTGTTTTCTCTAGTGGGCTAGCTTGAAATTTGGATCAGCCTCATTTTTGGACAATATCTTAACATGATTTGGAAAAAAACAGATGAGCAGGGTGGATCTATCTTATTTTTGGGCTCATGTTTTAACATGATTTAACAAAACAGATGAACAGGCTAGATATTTTGCGAACGTCACTGTCTACCTCACCTAGATTTTTATCTAACGAAAGTTTCTATGAGAGGCTTGCACATGCGTAGAAAACTGTGAGACATGTGGACAGAATCGTGACTCTTCTCCTACATGGGTCAAAGCATCGAGCTTGTATTAGTCGCAAGACTTTACTATAAACCCGAAGAAACCATTAATTCGATGGTGATGTGGAGAATATTTTTAGCAATGCATGACTTTATGAGGATGAGATCCACACCATCGATCAGGTCCACCATGCATCTGCAAGTGGGTGAAGTTGAAATGGGGTCACCACCATTAAAAACGTCCAAATTATTTGCAAGTGGGTGAAGTTGAAATGGGGTCACCACCATTAAAAACGTCTAAATTATTTGCAAGTGCCAGTCATGCATGTATGCCATCCAATCTATTCATTTGATGTGCCACATTAAAATTCAAGGACACGCTTAAAATTAGGACACCCCAACACCCACGTTAGCCACACCATGTGAATCAAAATTAAGATATTCCACAAAGTCTAGTAGCGCAGTGATTAGAATTTCTCACTTGGGATTAGGTACTACCCACACCAGGATCTAGCTAGAGACAGACAGGTAGGCCCACCATGATGTATATATTTTATCTATGCTATCTATCCATTTTGACAGATCATCTTAAGGAGATGAGCTCAAAAAGTACGCAGATTGTAGGTTCAAGTTGACCACACCACAAGCAACAGTGGGGATTGAAAGCTTACCGTTAAAAACTTCTTGAGGGGCACATAAGTTATGGATGAAGTTGATATTTATGTTATCCCTTCATATAGGTCTATGTGTCTTTATGAGCAGGGTTGGATGGCTAATAAACATCCCAATAGGCCCTAGAAAGTTTTCAATGGTAGGAATTCAATCCCCACTGCTTCTATGGTGTGGTCCACTTGAGGCTTCAACATGTCTCATTTTTTGATTCATGACCTAAAATGATATGTCAAAATGGATGGACGGTGTGGATATAACAATACATCACAGTTGGTCTCACGAACTCCCTGATAGAGTGTCCATCTCCAGTTGGGTCCTAGTGGGGGTAGTACTCAAACAGCGCCCCTCACAAACCGATCCAACTCTCAATTCCAACATCCACATGAGCCACACGATGGTGTTATGCATAATTTTGTACTATTCCTTATTCCTTATGGTGTGGCTCACTTAATCTTAACACATTTAGCAGAGCATATGATGGATGGTGTGGATCTGATGCGTGTTCTCCCCCACGTATCAATCGGTTTGCACAAGGCACGCTCAATCAGGGTAGCGCAGTCCATGGGAGAAAACGTGTTTTTCACGTAGATGCTTTGATATATAGAATACATCCTATGTATTGGTACATGTAATGTTTCTTTACTTTAGCCTTAGAATATAGGGTTCTATTTATGATGGGCTCACCTGGGATGGATGATAGTGAAATAATGAAAACTTTTAAATTGAAATATTCTGACCTCTTAATCATTTCATCTAATGCTTTTCATATGGATGGTCTACTTAATCTTTTAATCATCAAGGGGTGGACATAATAAGATATTTTTCTAATATGGTACCCCATCTAAATTAGGGTCTATGGCGCAAATTAACTTGGGTTAAACTGACTAAATTGTGGCTGAATCCTTCTCGGGAGCTCCAAATACATGGGTTCTGTCCCCTCGTGGGCTCCAAATTCATGGATTCTGCCTCACACGGCCCCCAAATTCAAGCGTTTTGTGGGCCACCCACCCCGAATGTACCCCTGCATCCCACGTGCCACCCCGCTCAGCCCGGTGTGAAAATGCCCCCATATTAATGATACTCATTCAGTGAAATAGGATTAAATATTTGTCATTTTCAAGCGTCCATAGCAATGTGGCCCTCCAAATGGCATAGTCCACACGCAAAGCAAACTGGGTCAATGGCACACAAGCAAAAGAAACTCCTACTGATCATGGACTTCTAATAAAACTAATTTCATTTTGTCACCTTTCCACATGAGTGGTAAGGTAAGAGACATCCACAAAAAGAGCGGCATGCATTATAAATAGCCTCATTTGAGATAGAATGCCTAATAAAGAGGAATTCCAAGGGATACCACCTCTTGCTTTGTAGTGTTCTATTACTCTTTGGAAATGTCCATCTACCTACTTACCTTGGCAAGTGAAATTACCCGTAGTAGTAGGATACTGATATTAGTTTTGGTAGCAATTTCTCTTGTTTTCAGTAATGCAAGAAGTCTGTCTAGAAAAGAATACTTGGAATTGAAAAGACAGCTCAAGTTTCTCAACAAGCCTGCTGTCAAGAGCATTCAGGTAAGGCTTGTAATAGCACTAACATGTGATAAAATGCACTAATGCTTTCTCATTTGAGCCCACATGCCAATAGTTTTCATTGATCCAAATCCTTCATTTGATGTCCAATTGATGGATGTGCTGAAAATTTCCTGAATCAAATATGTTTGAACTTTGTAAGGATGTGTATCTGGAATAATCCAGACCGCGAGTCCTGATCCAAAACTCAGGTGGAGCAATGTACAATCATGGCTAAAACTTATATATTCGCATGATGTGGTCCACAAGAGTTTTGGAGGGTCTTCGATGTGTTTCTTCGGTGTTGTGGGGGCGAACCTGATTGGATGGCACCCACATATAACTTACTGTGGGTCCCTCACAGCTTGATGATATGGTATTTATCGTTCAATCAAACATATGTGATAATTGCCCTATGTAAAATTTAGTTTTTTGGCTGATAACCTAAAATAATCCGTCAAAGTGGATGTACAATGTGGATAAAACAATACATCACGGTTGGCCCCAAAAAATCAAGAAAATCCTAACTTTCTAATATTTGTCATTTTCCACCATCCATTAAATGTCTGCCAATCTTGACTGAATGTCCACCACTTTTATTAGCAACGTGGCCCACCAAATGACCCATTGGTCATGTGTAGCACATGGAAAAGAAACCTGCACTGATGACTGACTTTAATAAAAGCTAATTTCGCGTTATCACCTTTCCAGACCGTGGATGGTAAGTCAAGAGAGTTCCTAGCTCTATCTAGAGCAACATTATAAACAGCCTCTCATTTGATAGAGTGTCCATCTACCTATCCTCTGTTTCCTAACAAGTGTCCATCTACCTATCCTCGATGTCCACTCCAATTATTTGTAATGGTAGGATTTTGATTTTAGTTTTGTTAGCAATTTCTCTTGTTTATGGAAATGCAAGAAGTCTATCCAAATAAGAAAACATGGAATTGAAGGCACAGCTCAAGGTTCTTAATAAGCCTGCTGTCAAGAGCATTCAGGTCAGTTTTCTAACAATCACTACCATGTGAGTCATTGCACCCTTAGTTTTGTTTTTTGTTTTTTGTTTTTTGTTTTTCATTTTTGTTTTTTGTTTTGTTTTTTTTTGTTTTTTTGTTTTTTTTTGTTTTTAATAATAATCCGAGGCTTACGTCTTGAGGGGCTTAGTTTTTAGTGATCCAAATCCTTTGTTTGGTGTCCCACTAATGGATGGGCTGAAAATTTCCTGCATCAAAAGCATTCCCAGTCCTCTGATTGGCGGAAGTTCTTGTTGGGATTTTGACCTGTGGAATCACACAGATCTAGATATAGGATAGCAATTCAATGACACCAAGGACACACAAGAGAACACAGATTTAACGTAAAAAACCCTTGCAGGAAAAAACCACGACACAAAGCGACAGATCTCCACTATGAAAATAGAAATTACAAAGAGAGAGGACTTACCCGATTCGTACAACCTCGAATCTCACCCTTGCTACACCCTTTAGAAACCCTAAAATCCTTTTAGGAACCCTTGAAACTCCTTTAGAAAGCCGTAGAATACATCTCAATCCCACATACACCCCTTTATATAAGTTTAAAAAGAAGTAGAATCGGAATAGGAAACAAAAATCACAAAATCTACATTTTCGCAGAAAATCTGCGTAACATTGTCGATGACATCGAAGGTCCATCGATGTCATCGAGAATGGACCAAAACTGTCCAGCGACCAGGGGTGAATAATTCTATGAATTATCGATGGCATCGAACAACCTTCGATGTCATCAGCGACTGCAATCGATGTCATCGAGCAACCTTCGATGTCATCGATGACTGCAATCGATGTCATCGACACCCTGTCGATATCATCGACAGACCAACAGACAGATTTAAGATATCTGTTCATAACAATCTCTATCATGTCTTTAATCTTCATCCGTGTAGCTTCTTGTCCCCTTCCCTTATCTCTGCATCATATCATAGCTTCTCTTGCACACTCCATCTTCCTTTTACGCCATCGCAAAGCCCAGAGAAGTTGCACAGAACTTAAACTTCTCTGTAGGAACGATCTAGGTGAGCATGTCTGCCGGATCAAAATCCACATGACCAACCACCTTTGCTCCTGTCTTCCCAAAAGAAAAGACGCAGCCTTCTTATCATCTCACCGCTACCTAATATTGCTTGCTGGGGTACTTGCTCACAACATTGATAGCCTGTGAAATAACCGGTCTAATCCAGACCATGACCTACACTATCAACCGCATTCGAATAAGGCTCATGAGATATCTTACTTTTCCTCATCTGTTTTGGGACATGTCCTGAGGAAAACTTAAGAAGAGATGCGTAGGGAACGCTCTCTGGCTTTACCTGGTCCATCATCTCCTTGATCAATACTTACCCAAGGTATTCTGCTTGAGATAACCAAAGTCTACCCCTCTTTCAGTCTTAACACCGAGAACCATCTTTACAGTCCCCTAATCCTTCATCCTAAATGTCTCACTTAACCGAGTTTTCAGTATATTGATTTCAGACATGTCATAATTGGCGATCTACTTGTCATTAATTCCTGACTCATTATGAAGGAGTCAAACCACTGCCTAGGCGATAGGTCGAACCACGACCTCTTGCAAAGTCTTTTCTTAGCCTCTTTAACTTCGAATCGCTCTGGTTGTGTTTATGTAGATCTGCTCTTTACATTTCCTTACAGAAGTGTAGACTCCACATCCATCCTTCCAGCACAAGATCGCATTGGCCAACTAGTACCAATCACAGATCTAATAGACACATGTTATACCGTCGGCACGAATATCTCTAAGAAGTCGATCCCTTCTCTCTGAGCATAACCCTTCGCTACCAACCTCGCCTTATATCTATTTTGTATCCTCCTAAAAATTCACCTGCATCCAACTGCTCTTTAGCCCATTGGAAGCTCTACTCACTCCCATATGTCGGTCTGATACAACGAATCCATCATATCGCCTATAGTCACCTTTCGCTTCTTAGTACCAGGCTTACCTAGAGCCATCTGAATAGAAGATGAATCCCCTACGATATTAGAGTCGTCCATGTACCTCACCGATATCCTGCGATCATGCCATGTGATTCTTCTCGCAGGTGACTGCTCCACCTGCTCTGTATCTCTGTCCGTACGTCTCAGCCTTCCTATCCTGCTCGCTCATGTGGTCATGCCCAACATGCCACACACGTGCAGAGGTGGAATCCACTACATCCATTGCAGCTCCACCTTTTGAAGTGCTCTCGATCAACCTGTATATGTTATCGAGTCATTGTGCTTTCATGATTGCCCGTGCCCCCTTAGATACTTTAAGAGCACTATCAATACCTGTATACTTGCATCCTTTTACCTCAAGTACACTAAGAGAAATCAGATTCTGCTTCAAATCAGGAACGTGCCTCAAACCTGTCAAGGTACGCTTTACCCCATCAAACATCCTGATGCGCATCGAACCAACAACTACAACATTACAGACAATGTTATTGCCCATAAATACCTGTCCACCATTGCACTCCCTGTAGCTGGTGAACCAACTCTGATAAGGAGTCATGTGAAAAGATGCCCCTGCGTCTAGCATCCACTCATCTTTACGATCATCGTATGGTCATCTAAGCGAAGACGCAGATAAAACATCATCATCACATCCATTTGACGTGGCAGCGTTGGCCTCCCTGCATGAAGCGTCAAAATCTTCCCTCTTCGATTTAGGATTTTCACTATCTTTCTTCACATGTCATTCCTTCCCACATTTCCAGCACTGTACCTTTCTTTTACCCTTACCCTTGGATTTGGATTTAGAACCTGTACCTTGTCCAAAATTTCTACCCACTGTAAACAGTGCATCGGAAGATGTCCCCATGTCGCTGTTTAGTTGTCTCATAGCCTTTCCTTGAAGGGCTGAGATAACGATGTCGACACTCAGGGTTTTATTCATGCTGCACATAGTATCCTTGAATGACTCATATGACGCCGGAAGAGAATTTAGCAACATACATGCTTATTCTTCATCTTTCATTACTTCCTCCATATCTAGTAATTTATAAACTAATTTATTAAAGTTACTAATGTGAGCCTCCAGATCTCCACCCTCTGCCATCTTGAACTTATACCACTGCCGCTTCAAGTGCAGGCGATTTTCAAAGAATTTTTTTGCATAGATATTCTCTAACTTCGCCCATAACTTAGTTACAGTTTTCTCTCTCATGACGTTGTAGAGAACCTCATCTGTGAGACATAGACGGATCGATGATAAAGCCTTCTTATCAAGAGCATTCCACTCGTCATCAGTCATAGTAGACTTCCGCTCCTCAAGAGCACCATCTTAGCCTTACTTAATTAAGGAACTCATCATCTTGATTTTTATAACTCAAATTTTTTTTTCCCTAAGTACTTCTCAATCTCATACCTGATACTCGCCATTATTACTAATCCCTCAGATTCAGATATGTGCCCCAATGATAGCTTTAATACCACTGATTGAGATTTTGACATGCGAAATCACACAGATATAGATCTAGGATAGCAATCTAATGACACCAAGCACACACAAGAGAACACAGATTTAACTTGGAAAACCCTTGCAAGAAAAAACCACGACACAAAGCGATAAATCTCCACTATGAAAATAGAAATTACAAAGAGAGAGGACTTACCTGATTCGAACAACCTCGAATCTCGCCCTTGCTATACCCTTTAGAAACTCTAAAATCCTTTTTAAAACCCTTGGAACTCCTTTAGAAAGCCTTAGAGTACATCCCAATCCCGCATACACTCCTTTATATAAGTTTTAAAAGAAGTAGAATCGGAATAGGAAACAAAAATCATAAAATCTGCATTTCCGCAGAAAATCTGCGTAACATTGTCGACGACATCGAAGGTCCATTGATGATATCGAGAATGGACCAAAACTGTCCAACGACCAAGGGTGAATAATTCCGTGAATTATTGATGGCATCGAGCAACCATCGATGTCATCGACGACTGCCATCGATGTCATCGACACCCTGTCAATATCATTGACAGACTAATATACAGATTTAAGACATTTGTCCATAACAGTTCTTGTGATGATCACAAACATTTCAAACAAGCAAACACTATATGTTTGAACTGTGTGGCACCCACCTGTGATGTGTGTGTGGAATTCAATTACTGTGGATCCATTGTGCTGTGATGCTTGGGAGGACATGAGTTCGAGAAAACTCTTCGAATCCATGAGGAAAAGAGTAAGAAAAATAGAAAATAAATTCTATAAAATTTGAAATTGATTGATGAATGAATTAAACAAGTTCACCATCCTTTAAATAGGGATATTAAGTAATGAGAGAGAAATGAGAATCAAACTATAACTAAAAGTCATGGAATTCGCAACTTAATATAACTTACTATTTATAGTAAAAATAGAATTAAAATAGGAAAACTACCATCGGTGGTATTTCGCAAATCTGGTTTGCGCAACTTGGCGTAGTGGGGTTGGGTGGCTAAAGTACCTCATTCTAAATCATCCATTTTACGCTTGATTACTCGTTTCGGATTGCCAGATATGCTTGATTTAAGGTCTGACAGTCCGGATCACTTTTGATGTCGACCAGTCCTTTTCTGATCCATCTTGGCCATGAAATTGTCCGTGACCCGCTCTACATCATGCTGATCCAAAACTCAGGTGGAAGACGTACCGTAACAATCATGCTTAAAAGTTATATATATATATATATATATATATATACACATGGTGTGGCCCACAAAAAATTTGGAACGGTCATCAAACTATCTCTTCAACGTTGTGGGGCATAACTAATGGTTGAGCTAGATAGCATACACACTACATGGTTGATCCCACGTTCCATCTAATGGAAGGGTTGGATTGCACCCACACATCACTTACTATGGAGTGTCCTGGTTCAAACTCCGCAACCAATCCAAGCCGTCTCCATGCTTCTATGTCTACATGGGCCTGTTTCTTTGATTCAAAAATACAAAAGTAAAAAATAAAAAATAAAGCTTAATACACCACCACCATCATCATCCTAATCAACGGCTACGCTATCATTAGAATGTTTTTGAATATTGATGGAGGTTTGACGGTTATTACAGACTCGACATGGTGATATCGACTGTGTGGACGTGTATAAGCAACCTGCTTTCCATCATCCTTTACTGAATAATCACACAATCCAGGTCTGTCTTTCTTTATTTACTTTTTTCTTTATTCCCCTTATTTCCATTCATCCGGATCCATCATGAATGGGCCATCCACCAAAGTCACAACAATATCTGTTATGATTTTTGGTCCATGGCTCAGTAATTCATTGAAGCTTGTGATAAATGAACGGTTCAGATCACCCCATGTGGACTTGATCTCTTCAGATAACATTGCACACAAAAGTTTGGCTACTAAGAAATATGAATGTTTGGTTTAATTGGTCAGAGATTATCATCACCATTAATATAATAAAAGGCCCATGTTTTAGTGATCCAAACGGTTGAACTTGTGGGTCCCATCATGGATGAACTTTGCTCAAAGAAACTTGCCAATCTCACAAATTTAATCTTTTATTAATTTGTTGCCATGCAATGCATTGTTAAGAAGAAAGACACATGTAGTCACATCAAATTCAGTCATGTGGCCTACCTGAGACATTGATCCGGACCATCCATCTGATCAAACTGTCAAAATCACGTTGATAGAATGGTCCTAACAATCTGATCCGACCAGATGCACTAAGATTGCCTTGTAAACTTGGTTGCCACAAGACATGGATCAGCCAAGTTCAGGCCCATCGGATGGAGATTCCAGACTGTCCATTTTGTGGGCCGTGGATCAGATGACCGCCTGATCTGAGTATGAACAGGATTCTGAACATCTATATCATGAAATTAAACATATATTCTAATTATCCAAACCGTCCATTAGGTGTGCATCCTGATGTTATGCTTACATCGCAGAATCCTGCATGATCCATAGCACAGTTGGGCGACACCAAATGGAACAATAGGGTAATTGGGGAGGGACGGCACCTTTCGTGGAAACTTCCAAATGGAATCTGGGGCCCATCGTTTTGTGCATACATCATCGAATGCATTCATCTGATAGGATGAAGGGACATACCAAAACACAACCCATTCCAAAACTCAGCTGGGCCACAACAAGTGATTATATAATCTTTAGGTGTGATTGAACGTTACTGCCTGCCTGTGGTGTGTCCCACCTGACGTTTTGAATCGGGATGATTCTTGGGATATAAGGTGAGCAAAAGGACTAGCACCAGATGCACGATTTAGATTCAGAATGCGTATCTTGCATGGTAATTATCACACATTAGAATTCGTATGTGACCGTTTCCCTTTACAATATCAATGATTACGTGTTTGACATTCTATTTCTATATGCATTTTCTAACATCTAGACTGTAATTCACTATGTAGATGAGGCCCACTTCCTATCCAGAGGGGATGGGAAATCAAGAACCTTCAAATGCCAATCCAGAGATTGGGCTTATGGATGGTGCGTGTCCACTTGGGACTGTACCCATTCCACGGACTAAAATACAAGAGTTAATGAGTGCAAAATCTCCTTCTCATTTTGGTAGAAAAAATCTGGAAAATAGACGACTCTACTCCACAATTGGTCATCATGTAAGTACTTTTTTTTTTTCAGTAGATTTATGCAGACACGTGCAGGATCAGAGCGGTTCATCAGGATCCAAGAGGTAGCATTTTCATTTAGTGATCTAGAGGGAAACTTGCACAGCCCAGCCAATTGATCTGTGTCGTACATTAGGTCTAACCACATGAACAATAACACTATAAAATGTATAGTCAAAATCTTTTAAGAAAAATAAGTCTAATCTACAATTTGTGCCATGTATTTTTTGCGGTCCATCATGAATTTGCTATGGCTCTGAAGCAATCACTTTTATTGGAAGATATATGGCCTGTAAAATGGATGGCTAGCTATAAGAAATAATCCCAACTTATGGATCACGGACGAAGCAAATGAAACCTGTGGTAAACCTAGTAGACGGTACCGATTGTTTCGCTGGAGTGTGCAAATGTCACAATTTACTAAGAGTGCTATAAGTAGCAGTGATAGCACCGGCTTATTTTTCTTCTGGAAGAAAATAAAAAGGATCATACTCAGATGATGTATGTAATACTGATCCACTTGTCTTCTTTTTATCAAGCATGCTATTGCAAGGTTATATAGTCAGGTGTATGGAACCCAAGTGACTATGAATGTGTGGAGCCCACAACTTCAAGATCAAAGCCAATTCAGCTTGGCCCAGTTATGGCTTATCAATGGCCCAGATGATCAGCTCAATAGCATAGAGACCGGATGGCATGTAAGTTGCTGCATTTACTAATGAAAAATAAGAAAAAAAAAGAAGAAAAAAAGTATTAATCGTGGTATCTTCTTCTTATAAAATGAGAGTAAATGGGTATGTAAATGAAATTCTCTTCGCGAGAAATAATTTGTAAGTAAATGTAATGAATTGCGTTTTTGAGCTCCCTTTAATCTTCACACAAGTAAACAAAGGTGCCGCTATGCATACGTCCACCATACACATCGCGTGTTCATGATACCCTTAAACAATTCAATTACCAGCTATATCACTACGATCATACTAATAGAATTTTCCAAATAATTCCAAGGTTAGCCATCAAAATGGATAGTTAAAAAGTGTTCAAAAGTGATTGTCTGTGATTCTTACAATTTTGGCTCACCTAAAGCTTTTAAATTTTCTCATTTTTTATATTAAAGTATATATTTCAAAGAGCTTGCTACAATTATTTTGTTAAATATCACCTACGTAAACTAATTTGAGATATTAAAGCTAATTTAGACTATCATATATTTTCTTATAAATATATTGAAAATTTCAATGCATTCCAATTCCACCCTTTTACTCTCATCTCCATCGAATACTTGGATTTCAAATGCATTTCATTTACTCTTATTCAGGCACAATTGAATAAGATTACCTCCAATTTCATTTCCCATTTACCTTTAAAAAAAAAAAAAAAAAAATCCTTTTTGGAGTCTCGAGGTGATTTTAGATCCAAACCCATTTCACGCATGTTTCAAATTGACCTTAACCAGATGCAATGGGATAGCCGATTGGATCTCGGGCCCGTTCGTTCAAACCCAATTTACAAGATCGAATTCCCTTTAATCAAGTCCAATCGCAGGCATGGTATGATGGGAGTTAGGGGTGTACATCGAGTTGAATCGAGTCGAGCTGGCCTTAGCTCAACTCGGCTCGGCCATTGGCTGACCTCAGCTCGAACTCGGCTCAGCTCGATCCTCGAGCTTGACTGACCAGCTCAACTTGGTTCGGTCAGCAGCTCGAGCCGAGTTCAAGCCAAGATGGAGCCGAGTTCGCCATTGAGGCATTTCCACAAACACCTGAACTATAATTTCAAAATTCCACTATTTTACAAATAAAGGCAATGGTTTTACAAGTATTTTATCAAACACCTTCTAAGCAATATAAAACCAAGAAAAACAAAGAGAAAAAGTGTATTTGTTTCATATACATTCCTTCCTTGCCATCAGCCGCATTTCGTTGAGTCATTTTATCAAATAGTTAGTGAGCAACATCAATGGCAAAGTAACTGAGTCATCGAATTGGTTTGATCGGAGTTTGATTCGAGTTGGATACGATCTCAGTTGAGTCGAGCTGGGCTGCTCGAACTCGGCTCAAACTCATATTCGAGCTCAAAAAATCAGCTTGACTCAGCTTGAACTTAGCTTCGAACTGAGTTGAATCGAGCTTTTTCGAGTCAAGTCGAGCTAGCTAGCTCGGTTCCTGTACACCCCTAGATGGGACGAAAGTCTTTACCAATAACCAAGTGACTAATATGCAAAATAGTTATTGACCCTTAAATCTCCATTCATATGACAGTGGCAAAGATGCATCAAATCAAGACCGTTCATCTGCTAGGCCCTGTTGTAGATGGGCTGCACCTATAAACTTAGGCCAGTTAGATGAATTTATTCACTGATCTGATGATTTTCGTTGATTAGAAACAGTTGGTTATAAAAAAGGCTGACCCAGGGTTTACATACAATGGACGCAAATTCTCCCATAAAGGGCTACTGTCGTCCCGACTGTCGGCTTAAGGCCCAGCAGAAGAGCTGTCAGGATCTCACACACATGTGGCACGCGTGTATATAGATAGAATTACTCGATAACTGATTTACATTATTGTTCCCATGCACCTTACCCTCTATCTTGCGCATACACACCAACGTGCCATGTATGAGGACATCCAAGCCGTCCAAAAGGTGGTCCTCACACGATTTCAATCCTATGTCACGAAATTCAGTTTGATTCATCAAACGGCCTACATTTTACAAAAATGGAAGATTGACCGTGATAACTGTCCCTTGATCATTGTACTCCTCAATTCATGACGACTCTGATATCTGAGCTTCTAATTTCCTTAGGTAAATCCTCGACTGTATGGCGACTCGGTTCCACGGCTGTTTGTATATTGGACAGTAAGCTTCACAACCATCAATCTTTTCTTACCTAAAAACCGTTCATGGGTTGATCATTACCGTCCATTTAATGGGCCACCTCTTGAAGTGGTCACGATTAAAAGTTGTTCCCATGAATCTCAATGGGTGCTAACGATTGTCTGGTCTGTTAGAATGGTACTCTAACAGAGTAAGGCCATCCATATGCACGCAATCAGCTACCTTATCGTGCCACGCACGTAAACAACGCAGAACTGTCCAAATCATGGAGCCTGTTTGGATCAGCTCATGACCAGAGAAAAAGAGGGAAAAAAGGACGATTCCAACCGTTAGATTGGTGGCTACCATTTGGAGCGTAAAAAAAGAAACTAAAGGTCAAGATTCAACCAATTAGACTTGATCTATTGGAGGTTGGAACTAACAGTCCAGTCAATCTGATTTTGACACCATCGCCCATCTACACTATACTCTATGATTTGGACGGTTTGGATGGTCATTTTCTTGTAGGAGAAAATACTTACACTAATATGGATGTATATTTGTAATATCAGGCAGATGGTTACACAAACACGGGCTGCTACAATCTATTGTGCCCTGGTTTTGTACAAGTTAGCGGAGATATAGCCGTTGGCTCTATCATCCAACCATCTTCTACCTACAACGGAGATCAATGGGAAACCACCTTCCAAGTATTCAAGGTACCTCATATCTCTCTCGTTCTTATTAGGCAATGGGCCTTCCTGACCCATCAGGCTTCAGACCCGACAAGCAATATGGGCCTGGGCCTAAAATTTGAGCCTGTTTACCCAACCTGGGCCGTTTGTGGTACCATGGTCAATTTTGCTATGACCACACATTCCATCTAGAAGTTTCCATGGTGGCCACAATCCTACCCAATTGCCTTTTCTCTCTCCAGGTGGCCCAGATTGAATTTGTTGTTTTTTTATGTCTAAAATCTAGTCAGAAACACGGCCTTTCAAACAATGCTCGTTCCTATCGAGAATTTTCATATTTTCTTTAGTTGGTTGCTGTCCCCTACAGAATCTTGGTCAAGGGCATTCTAAAAGTGGGCCCACTTTATGAATAGTTCCTGTGTCCAGTCTACCTATTTGAACTCACCTCATTTGACTGCTACTCTTGCAGTATTCAAGTACTGGTAATTGGTGGCTGATATACGGAAACACCCAAGTGGGCTACTGGCCCAAGTCGCTCTTCACAAGCTTAGCTGACAGTGCTTCTCTAGTTGAATGGGGTGGTGAGGTGTATACTGAAAGCACCCAAAACCCCCAAATGGGTAGTGGCCATTTTCCTGATGAAGGGTTCAAAAAGGCCTCTTATATGAAAAAGCTGATGTTTGTGGACAACACCAACACTTTACAAGACATCCCCAGTAACAGCCCTCTCTATCAAGATTTGCCTCAGTGTTACCAGGTGATTGATGGTGGCAACTTAGGTGGGGATTGGGGTAGGAATATCTATTTTGGTGGGCCAGGCGGATGCTAGAGTTGTGATGGATGGTGGATTTTCAATGTTTTTATGCACTGTAAGCTTGACTCACATATGGGTTTTCTAACCAAGTGATAAATAAATGGAGGATTTATCAAAAATTCCCTACACTGGTTTTCTTATTTGATAAGTACCTTCTTCGATTCTTTTGATTATAACATATGATGTCTATCATATTTTTAAGGCACAAGAATCCCACATGACTCATCCGAGTCGACCCGGACTTAGTCGGATGAGGTCTGGTTTAAATGTGAGTTGTGGCTCGACTTTCCATACTTGATGAGTCAGTGATGTAGAGCGGGTCGCGGACAATTTCATGGCCAAGATGGATCAGAAAAGGCACGGTCGACGACAGAAGTGATCCGGACCATCAGACCTTAGATCGGGCATATCTCACAATCCGGAATGAGTTATCTGACGTAAAATATATGATTTTGGGATAGAACGAGCTAATTCAGCCAACCAACCCTGCTATGCCAGGTTATGCAGCCCCGATTTTCGAGAAACCCGCTGATCGACCATCGTTTTCCCGTTTTAATTTCGTTTTTATTATAAATAGTAAGTTTTAGTTTGCTTATAGCCCTTCATCCGTTGGGCTTTAGGAGTTGTGTCCAACATGAAAAGGGCTTAGAATAATTAGGAGAACGGTTTGGTGAAGCCAAATAGGACACTTACTAATTTTGGCCGAAAACCTTGCGCACTAGTAGACATCACGACCGTCTATAAATAGTAAGTTTACTATTTATAGTAAGTCGCGGATTAGGAGTTTTAGTTATAGTTTGAGTCTGATTTCTTTCTTATTGCTTGGTTCCCTTATTTTAAGGGATGTAAACTCGTTTTTATTCATTCATCAATTAATTTCAAATTTTATTAGAATATATTTCTATTCTCTTGCTTTCTTTCCTTGTGGATTCGAGAAGTCTCTGTGAGGAGTCCAGAGAAGCTCCATAGATTCGGAGTAGTTATCCTTGAGGAAGACGGTGATCGACCTCATGTTCATCCCTTCGTCAATTTGGTATTAGAGCGAGGTTTTCCCTCGGGCCGATGGCAAATAACGAAGGTATGAATCAAAATCCTGTGGCGATGATTCAGGGATTCATTATCTTTTGGAAAGAATGGAAGCTTTCCATCGGGAGAGTCAGTTGACCATGCAAGGGCTGCAGGCAACCTTCGACTGTCTTGCGGATACGCTACTTCCGCCCCGAACCTTAGGCGGTGCTCCACCACTTATGGTCGCTCCACCACCCGTGGTTGCTGTATGACGTGACCCCGATTATCGTAGAGCACTACTAGTGGCAAATCGTAGGGCTACACCAGATGATTCTAGTTCCAGCGACGAGGACATTAATGAGAGTTTTGACCGATGACCAATCCATGGAGGCGATCGTCTAGATCGTGCTGAAAGAGGCTATCGAGGTAAGGCTGAACTTGCTAGTTTAAACGGTTTATTACGTATCGAAGATTTCCTCGATTGGCTAGCCGAAGTAGAGAGATATTTCGATTATATGAACGTGCTAGATCATAAAAGGGTGAAATTGGTAGCGTTTAAATTAAAATTTGGTGCTTCTGTATGGTGGAAATAATTACAACTTTCACGAGCCCGCCAGAACAAGGCGCCCATCACATCATGGCCTCGGATGAAACATCTTCTTCGATCACGATTTATCCCCAATGATTATGAGCAGATCTTATTCCAGCAATACGAGAATTATCGATAAGGAAATCGAACTGTTACAGATTACACTAAAGAATTCTAACGGTTGGCTACACGAAATGATCTGTTAAAATCTGAGTCACAGAAGGTGACACGATTTATAGGTGGGTTGTGACCAGTAATTTAGGACCGAGTTTAGATATACCTAGTCGGGACCGTAGATGAAGTAGTTCAATTGGCGGGGAGGGCAGAAACACAACGTGTAAGAACTCCTGCTCATCCCTATCCTTCAAATCGACCCTTTATGACGGGTCCCATATAGGATCCAGTGCTAGCTCGAGGAAAAGATCCGGTAGGAGAGCGTCCTCAACCTCCTCCATCCGCAAACTGTGATACGGGGAGCAGCTCATCCAGACCTCAACGGACAACACCCACAACAGCGGGCCCGAGTAGGATTCTAAATCCTTATACTCGTCCAAGGCCGAACAATTGCTACTACTGTGGCCAACCAGGCCACTTATCAAACACTTGTCTTCAACGTCCGGCAGCACGCGTGACTATAAACGAAGGGGGCACTAAAGGAGAGGCCGCAGAAGAAGATCATGACTTTGATGAATATGAACAAACCACTGAAGAAATAGCAGGTGACGATGAATTGACGAGCAAGGATCGTGGTGAATCTCTAGTTGTGAGGCGACAAATGTATACCCCACGAACGAAAGTACACCCACAGCGACACAATATATTTCGTACTCAGTGCACTGTCAGCGAAAAGGTCTGTGATGTGATCATAGACAGTGGTAGCAGTAAGAACATCATCTCAAGGGTGATGGTGGACAAGTTGCAGCTACCAACGACGAGACATCCTTCCTCGTACTCAATTGGCTTGATAAGAAAGGTGAATGAGACCAAGGTAACTGAACAATGCACTATCTCATTTTCAATTGATAAACATTATAAGGATTAGATACTTTGTGATGTGGTCGATATGAAAGCTTGCCATATGCTACTTGGTCGACCTTGGCAGTCGAACCGTGATGCGACTCATCGGGGACGAGACAACGTTTACATATTCATCAAGGATAGTCAAAAAATAATCCTTGCCCCTATGGCACCAGAGAACCATCCTAAAGCCTCTAAAGTGGATGAGAGTTCTTTCTTGACCATTCAGGATTTCATGGAGGAATCTAAGGAAACCAGCAAGGTATACGCCATAGTGGTGAAGGGCGAGGAAAAAGAACCCTCAAACATCCCTCCAAGTTTAAAATTGTTGCTAAACAAATTCAAAGAAGTTTGGCCTGAAGATTTACCTGATGGATTGCCCCCCATGAGGGACATCCAACATTACATAGACCTCATCCCTAGATCTAGCCTGCCCAACCGCCCTCATTATCGGATGAGTCTGAAGGAGTGTGAGATACTTTAGGGGCAAGTGGAGGAATTGATCCGTAAGGATTTATTGAGAAAGAGCATGAGCCCATGTACTGTACCAACATTATTAACGCCAAAAAAAAAGATGGAAGCTGGCGCATGTGTGTCAACAGCCGAGCAATTAACAAAATTACCATCAAATATCAGTTCTCCATACCACGATTGGATGACATGCTCGATATGCTAGGAGGGGCCAAGGTGTTCTCTAAACTTGATCTAAGGAGTGGGTACTATTAGATTCGTATCCGACCCAGTGATAAGTGGAAAACGACCTTCAAGACAAAGGAATGGTTGTATGAGTGGCTAGTCTTGCCATTTGACCTATCAAACGCACCAAGTACTTTTATGCATTTGATAAATCAAGTTTTAAAACCGTTCACTGGCCAATTTGTGGTAGTATATTTTGATGACATATTGATATATAGCCAGGATAAGGCGAAGCACAAGGAACATCTCAGGCAGGTGCTGAAGGTCCTACAAGATAAGAAGTTATACCTCAACTTGAAAAAGTGTAGTTTTTTAACTGACAGCCTGTTGTTTCTAGGATTTTTTGTAACATCCACAGGCATTCGGGTGGACGATGAAAAGGTGCAAGCTATCAGGGAATTGCTGATCCCGATAAATATTTATGAGGTTAGGAGTTTTCAAGGGTTAACAACTTTCTATCGTTAATTTGTGAGAGATTTTAGCACCATAGTCGCGCCTATAACAGATTGCATGAAAAAATGGCCGTTCTAGTGGACTGATAAAACTGACAAGAGCTTTCACAGGATCAAGCATCGTTTTTCACAACACCGGTATTGGTGCTTCCTAATTTCGACAAATTATTTGAGATGGAGTGTGACGCTTCATATGTCAGAATCGGAGGAGTATTATCACAGGAAGGCAGGCCGATAGCCTTCTACAGCGAGAAGCTCAGTGAATCCTGAAAAAAATGGTTGACTTATGAGCTTGAGTTGTATGTAATTGTTCAGGCGCTGCGACATTGGCAACATTATCTGATTCAAAGGGAGTTTGTTCTATACACTGACCATCAAGCATTAAAGTTTATTAATAGTCAGACTAACGTGAATCATTTGCATGCTAGATGGGTTGCGTTTTTACAGGAATTCATGTTTGTTCTGAAGCACAAGTCAGGTCAGCAGAACAAGGTGACCGATGCACTTAACCGTCGTGCATCACTACTTGTTACGATGAGCAATGAGGTGGTCGGCTTCGACTGTCTCAAGGAACTGTATGCCGAGGATGAGGACTTCAAAGATTCTTAGATGAAGAGCCAAGAAGGTCACCCCAGTGACTTTCATATACAAGACGATTTTCTCTTTAAAGGGAATCGATTGTGCATCCTCCAAAATTCTCTGAGGGAGCAGATTATTCAGGAGCTACATGGAGGTGGTCTCGGTGGACACCTTGGGTGAGACAAGACGCGAGCTCTTGTGGAAGAACGGTATTACTAGCCGTAATTAGTACGTGATGTGGGAAGAGTTGTACAACGTTGTCATATTTGTCAAACTTCTAAGGGGTAATCTCAAAATACGGGACTCTACACCCCGTTACCTGTGCTTAACGGTACTTGGGAGGATTTATCAATAGACTTCGTGCTTGGTCTTTCACGAACATAACGTGGCATGAATTCGGTGTTCGTGGTGGTCGATCGTTTCTCCAAGATGGCGCACTTTATCCTATGCAAGAAGACCCTCGATGTAACATGTGGTGAATCTATTCTTCAGGGAGGTCGTACGACTACATGGGTTCCTGAAGACTATTACTTCCGATCGTGACACGAAGTTCATTAGTCACTTTTGGAGGACTTTATGGACTCGATTCAATACACGACTTCAATTCAATAATGCTTACTACCGACACACTGATAGGCAGACTGAAGTTGTGAATCGTACATTGGGAAACCTCCTTCGCAGTATTGCAGGAGAAAAGCCTAAGCAGTGGGACTTGGCCTTGTCTCAAGCAGAGTTTGTGTTCAATAACATGGTGAACCGCTCGACAGGAAAATCATCGTTCCAGATTATCTACGGACGAGTGCCTCGCCACACACTTGACTTGGTCCCTCTGTCCAAGCACCCAGGCACAAGCATTGCAGCAGAAATGGCAGATAAGATCGTGAGCATCCATGTGGAAGTGCAGGCCAAGCTACATGCCTCGAACAAGAAGTACAAGGAACAAGCGGACAAGCATCGGCGACAAAAGGTGTTCGAGGTGGGCGATCGCGTTATGGTCCATCTGCGTAAAGAGAGATTTCTGAACGGGACGTACAACAAGTTAAAAAATAAGAAGATTGGGCCCGTCCCAATCATTCAAAAGATCAATGACAACGCTTATGTTGTTGATCTTCCAGATGGCATGACGATCTCACGGACTTTCAATGTCGTGGACCTGACTAAGTATCATGAACCAGATCAGGATGTGAACTCGAGGACGAGTTCTTTTAAAGTGGAGGGGACTGATGTAGAGCGGGTCGCGGATAATTTCATGGCCAAGATGGATCAGAAAAGGCACGGTCGATGACAGAAGTGATCCGGACCATCAAACCTTAGATCGGGCGTATCTCACAATCCGGAATGAGTTATCTGACGTAAAATATTTGATTTTGGGGTAGAACGAGCTACTTTAGCCAACCAACCCTGCTATGCTAGGTTATGCAGCCCATATTTGCACAAGACCCCCTGATCGACGGTCATTTCCCCATTTTAATTTCGTTTTTACTATAAATAGTAAGTTTTAGTTTGCTTATAGCTCTTCATCCGTTGGGCTTTAGGAGTTGTGTCCAACATGAAAAGTGCTTAGGATAATTAGGAGAATAGTTTGGTGAAGCCAAATAGGACACTTACTATTTTTGGCCGAAAACCTTGCACACTAGTAGACATCACGACCGTCTATAAATAGTAAGTCGCAGATTCCAGGAGTTTTAGTTGTAGTTTGAGTCTGATTTCTTTCCTATTGCTTGGTTCCCTTATTTAAAGTGATGTAAACTCATTTTTATTCATTCATCAATTAATTTCAAATTTTATTAGAATATATTTCTATTCTCTTGCTTTCTTTTCTCGTGGATTCGAGAAGTCTCTGTGAGGAGTCCAGAGAGGCTCCGTGGACTCGGAGTGGTTATCCTCAAGGAAGACGATGATCGACCTCATCATGTTCATCCCTGCGTCAGTCAACCATGTCTTTAATGAATGGTCCCACCTCTCATTAGAGGTGACAGTTGGCTTGACCATTATAAGCCCGGGCTCACCCCTACAATGTAATGCCCAAGGCTTAGTTTAGGCCTAGATCAGCATGGGCAGGCCCAAATAAAAAAATAATTGGGCCAGGCCTGACCTAGCCCTGATCTTGCCTAACATGAATTTTGAATCGGGGATTAAGACCCAAAATGGGTGGCACACACAATGGACGGGGTGGATCAAATCTAGTGGTTCGCCTAAGTTTCAAAAAACCTAGCTAATTTTTGGTGAGTACCTTCGTCTTGATGAGAAGCATCATATGGACGCATTGGATGGTATATACAAACCAAGGTGGGCCCTATTGAAAATTAACGATGGGTGAGCATCCCATCCCAGCTTTTCCTTATGGTGTGGCTCGCCTTTAGTTTTCAACCAAAACCAGCTTTTTATTACTAGGGAGTGTCATACCCTATTCATGGCCATTAGTGAGAAATCAAATTAGAAAAGGACATGTGTCATGTTATGGTATGAGAAATATATAGCATGGAGCATGGTTGAAAGAAACACGGTTGAACTAAAAGTAGTTGAGCTAAAAAAAGCCGAAATTAGTCAAGTGAAAAAGAATGGTTAGAGGGAATCTAAGAGACAAAAAGATTTGAAAGACCATCATGACAATGATTTAGTTATCATAAAAGACAAAATCATACATGTGGTATATGTTAATTCAAATTAAACCTACTAAATACTTTTTCCCACTGGTGTTAAATTACACCCGAGAATCAGATTTGCTTAAACAATGCAAGCCTCTAATTTTTGGACACTTAAAGACCATTGGATGCTTTTCATTTTTAACCATCAAATAAATGTCCACCATTCTAGCAATAAGCTAACCAAGTAAGCTAGTTATTGTTGTATTTGATGTCTTAAATCAAGTCAGATGCACAGCCTATCGGTGCCATTGGTGCCATTGATAGATTGTTCGATGTCATCTTCGATGACATTGAACAGTGTTTGATCCCATTGAGATTTTTTCCGTTCTTCTCCAGTTGGTCATTGGACTATCAGGGCATCCTTTTGATGACATTGAAGTACATGTTCAATGCCATCGAACATAGCACGATGCAATCAAGAATTTTCAGAAAATCATGTTTTGTCTCTGGACAAGTTGAGGTGTTTATTCGATGTCATCGATGTGGCTTCGATGCCATCAAAAGATTAGTTTCAATGATATCGAAGTATGTTCGATTCCATCGAGGAATTCCGCGCAGATTTACGATTTTGTGGGATTTGTTTTCAATTTCGTTTGAGATTCTTCTATAACTTATAAATATAGGTGTAAATTAAAAGGTATTCCAAGGGTTTTTAATTCATCCGAAGGGTTTCAAGAGTGTAGCAAGAGTTTGATTCGAGTTTGTTCGAATCAGGTATGCTCTCTTCTCTTGTAATTTCTGCTTTCATAGTGTTATCTGTCGCTTTGTGTCGTGGTTTGTGGTTTTTTCCCACAAGGGTTTTTCCATGTTAGAATCGATGTATTCTTTTTGTGCTTGCTTGGCGTGAGTGGATTACACCACTTGATTCACCTCTATGTGCTTCCGCAGTCCCTCAATATGCTATGACACGAACTTGCAACAGTGGGGATGATCATGGCCCCTTAATGGATACCTTATGCCAATTGAAGACAAACCATTGGTTGGACTTTTTTGTCCATTTCTAATATATTAAAAAAATCATCAAATCAGTGGCTAAGATCATCTAAACAGCTAAGTTAAAAGGTGTAGCCCATACATGGGGGTTTCCAGCAGATGATTGGTCTTGGAACCATACATATGTAGGAGTGGATTAAGTGTAGCCCTTACCTTGGGCCCCACCTTGATGTATGTATTGTATATCCAAGCTGTCCATCATTTTTTTCAAATCATTATAGTCCATGACCACAAAAACGAAGGTGATTTAAATCTCAGGTGGACCACACGAAAGGAAATAGAGGTGACTAACCATTAAAACTTTTTTGGTGAGCCACAAAAGTTGTAGATCATGCTAATATTTTTTGTGGTCCGTTCATCCACATATTTGTGACCTTATCAGTAGGTTGGATGGCAAATAAACATTTTGGTATGTCCTAGAATTTTTTTATTTTTTTATTTTTTTATTTTATGGTGGAGAGTTCAACCCCCACATTTTCTTATATTATGGTTCACCTTGGATTTTGATCCACTTCATTTTTGGGCTCATGCACTAAAATGATGCGTAAAAATAGATCGACGGTGTGGATATACAATGCATGCATCAAAGTGGGCCCCACAATAAGCACCACACCGTTATTTTAGCCAATAAATTAGAAAATAAATTCAAACCATTGGACATACTTTTGATATATATATATATATATATATATATATATATATATATATATATATATATATATATATATATATATATATATATATCAAAAGGATGAGTGGAGAAACAAAATCGGTGAAACTGGTTATTAAAATACTCTGCATATTTGTTACAAATAGGGGTGTACATTGAGTCGAGCTAGCTTTAACTCGACTCGGCTTGGCCACGAGCTGACCTTAACTCAAACTCGGCTCGGATCGGTCCTCGAGCCTAACTGGCCAGCTCGGCTCAATTCAGTCAGCAGCTCGGGCTAGTTTGAGCTGATGTTTTAATTTAAACCAATCTGATTAAAATAATTTTTAACTCGCAAGTATACGAATCAGATGTAGATAGGATACGTATTACGAGATCGTTCCCACGAGGACTGGTTGTCACAATTTGAATGTTACGATTTTTCTTAACTAATCCGACAAAGAGTTTAGGTAATGATTAAGAAAACTAAACAAAAATCAATGAAAAAGTAACTGAGAGTAGTAAGTAAAATCCAATTGATGAGAAGACTAAGACTTTCGAATCCACCCCTAATTATCCTAACCCTTGTTTTACTTGCTGATTCACCCTAATTCAAATTGATATCAAAATAAACAAAGTACACTCTATGTCCTTGGTCGGGCACACAGAATGTATAATCTCTTAAAGCATATAGATCACATCTTTCCATCCATGGTCAGGCATGGAGAGATGTAGATTCCTGTTTCTTCCTCTATAGGAAACGTGTTCATGGTCAGACACAAGCACCTAGATAAGATTCCAAACAACATCCATATCTAGACTTTGGTTAAGCTCATAGAATGGAGAAGTATGGAGATTTCAATTAAGCACACTAGAAAAAGAAATAAATCAATCAAATTAAAATAAATTCAACATAGACAAGAGTTATTCAAATTAGGGGCTTCATCTCAGCCATAGCTGAGAAGTTTAACAATCCATAAAATCAATTATAATGAAGGAAAAATAAAATTTAAACAATAAGAACATCTCTCTTCATCCTTCCTCTCTCTCTCTCTATTCTCTTTCTTCTCTTTCTAGATCTTCCCAAGGTCTGAATGAATGCTCCCCACGTCCAAAACCTCCTTATATAGCTGCTAGAGTGATGAAAATCAGATTTGGAAAGCTATCGTATGCGCAGCGAAAGCCTTTTTGCAGCTAAGTTCGGGGCTTCAAAAATTGCCACTTTCCTCGCTCAAATTCCAAAGAAACACCATACCTTAGGACTTTCTTGGGTCCTCTATATGATAGACGATTCAGATCTATCATATAATCAAAGATGGTGGGCCATAACCGGCTGAAAAAGTTAATTTTCACGGATGTGCGAAACCTTTCGCACCATTTACCTGTTGTGATCGGTGGGCCCCACAGGTGTTTTCAGGAAAATCCACCCCATCCATTGCATTTAGAATGAAATTTCAGTTAAGAATGGGTTGTTTTGAATGTCCATTGACGTGGCAAAGAGAAGAAATCATAAAAAGATCAGTTTTGAACGTTGCAAGGCAGTCCTTTTGTGGCCCTTGTATCACACACATGTGTATGTATGAATACAAACAGTCAGCTTGGGTTTGTAGTGTCTGCAACCCTTTATAAGATGGACGGTGTGGATCGGACGTACGGCCGATATGTGGGGCCCACAATTGATCGCAAGACTGACAACATCCGTCCGTTCGCTGCCAGCGCGAAATGGCTATTGCCGTTTTGTGTGAGGAGTCGGTCAACACCGACTTTGACTAGTCTTCTGGGTCCGGTGCGGCGCCAACATGCACGTGCAATGTGTACACACTCATACAGATAAAGGGCCCAGTGATGTTTCTGAGTAATCTACTCCATCCATTTAACTTATCTCCCTATATAAGGCATTAAGACCCAATTTAAGGCAGTTCTAGGTATTAGGTGGGCCCTAAATTGGAGATTAATGGGCTGATCCGTCCGTTAGCCCACTTTTCAAGACTTTCAATGGCTGAAATTTAATATGTATGGTTAATTTATGGCCCCCATCACATGTATGATGTTTTGAGTCAATCGGATGGCGGGGACCATGTGATCTTGCATTCTACATCAGTTTTGGGCTTTTTTAAAGGTGAACAGCTTGATTTTCTCGAATCCCTTGAATGTAAATCCTTCAATATTGGCCCTCTGGAGTCCATCCCTTACTCTGGTCACTTCGGATCATCAAATCCATGCTTTTAATATCATTTTCGTAGGCAACCAAAACTGAAACCAACATTCATGACAACCAAAACTGAAACCAACACTTGCCTTACATATTAACTTTTCATTCTATCAACTTTTGATTTTTTTTATATGAACGGTAACACCAAGGAAGGGAATCAAATCCTCACACTACAAGAAATGCCACTTTTACCAACGAAAATTTTCGTAGGCAAAAGTCTTATTTTCGTAGGCAAAAAGTTATACCCGTGAAAATTTTCGTTGGCAATTTCCTCGCTAAAAGTTTGAGGGGAACAACTTTTACCCACGAAAAAAAAAATTTGTTGGCAAAGGTAAGACTTTTGCCGACAAAAGTTTTCGTAGGAAAACCATTTTACCAACGCTAATTTTTGTTGGTAAAAGTATTGACAAAACTTTTTACCTACGAATACTTTCGCAGGTAACAATATTTACAAGACTTTTCAGCTACCAATAATTTCCTAGCTAAAAATATTTAAAAACTTTTTAACTACGAATATTTTCGTAGCTAACAATATTTAAAACACTTTTTACCTACCAACAATTTCGTAGCTAAAAATATTTAAATCACTTTACCTACCAACAATTTCTTAGCTGAAAATATTTACAAGACTTTTTACCTACGAATACTTTCGTAGCCTAAAATATTTAAAACACTTTTTACCTACAAACAATTTCATAGCTAAAATTATTTACAAGACTTTTTACCTACCAACAATTTCGTAGCCAATAATAATAAACACTTTTTAGCTACCAAAACTTCTGTAGCTAAAAATATTTACAAGACTTTTTACCTACCAATAGTTTCGTAGCTAAAAGGTACAAGATTTTTGCCCACATATATATTCGTAGGCTAAAATATTTACAAAAACATTTAACTACGAATGATATCGTAGGTAAAAATACCTACAAAACATTTAGCTATGAATATTTTCGTAGGTAAAAACATGGGTGAAACTTTTACCTACGAAAATTTTCGTAGGTAAAAGTTTTTTTTTTTTTCACATCCCCCCCTCCCCCATTCCAGCACAAAATTCTTGATATACACCTGTTACAATATAATTCCTGATATATACCTATTATGTAATATATTTCATCATATTCACATTCACAGCCATTTAACTCCAAAGTACATAAATAAATCTATCCGAACATAAACTACATCATGCATAAATACATCATAAATAAAATATAAAAAATCACAAAGATGGAGGCAGAGGTGGTGGGGCATCGATGGGTAAGCTTGCGGCAAGAGCCTGAAACATATTCGCTATCCGTCGCTCATGCTCCACCCGCATCTCCGCCATCCTCCTCTCCTGCTCCTCCCTCAGCCTCGCATGCTCCTCTATCCTCATCCTTTCCTGCTCCTCCCTCACCGTCACATGCTCCTCTATCTTCATCCTCTCCTGCTCCTTCCTTAGCCTCGTATGCTTCTCTATCCTCATCCTCTCAGCCTCTCCTGCTCCTCAATCCTCCTCCTCTCCTGCTCCTCCCTCTGCCTCTTCAGCTCCTCCATCCTCCCCTGCTGCTCCTCCATCTGCCTCTCCAGCTACTCACTCTTCCTCTCCAGCTGCTCTCTGATGTCATTGACGATGACCTGTAGCTGTTGAACCTCTCTCTCTGCGATATCAGCTCGGCGGGTGGCACTCTCGCCAACGACGATGGATCGGGTGGAAGCAGCTCTAACGGGTGCCGTGAGCTTGACACCATGGCTAAGTCCACGCACATATCTAGAATGGGTGTCAAGCACCTCACTCAGGATCTCTGGCTCACTCCGCTGAGTACCATTGGGAGTGAACTGACTGCGTAAGGGTGTTCATCGCTGCTTGTAATGAAAACATATGAATTTTCTCAAAAAAATGACATTATTATAATTTAATGCAATTAAATTTTACAATGTAAGGATTTTTACTCAAATCTCGTCGGCACTAGGATGCACCCAAGATCCAGTCGCCTGCCGATAGTGAGTCCCTTTGTATAGATCTATTGGTCCGGGCTCCTGACCAGTGACGGAATCTCGCTGCGTAATCGAAAGGACAATAGAGTTAATATAAAATGTATTGAAAGAATATATCAACTTAATAATTACCAGTAATGTCTTACCATGTCGTGACGAATTTATACAAATGACTTTGAACCAGCTACGTGGTTCACTGCTAACTTTCTCCTGTTGTTAGAATTTATTTTGCTCCTCTTCTGAACACATTATTCATAATACATTATTATTAGTTACGAATTTTATTGTTACCTTAAGATATCGTAAATATATAAATATTATCTGAAAAGAATCAAACAAAAATCCATCGCAGAGTATCTTCTAGTCATCACGGGTCACGTGCGGTGGTGCGAAAATCGCGCCCTCCTCGTTGCTCATGCACTGCTTGTACCGCTTGTGTAACAAGGAGTGGTACTCCTTGAACTGCTCCTTGATCATGTCGTCGACGACATAGGAAATGTGCGGAACACTCGAATCCAATTCAAATTTATTCTACAATTTCGTAAATAATAGATTCAGGAAATAAACTTATTAAGAAAATAACTTAACCGTAAATAAACTTTTATCAAATAAATTAAGATTTATAAGTATAGGTTTAGGTTTAGGTTAAGGTTAAGGTTAAGGTTAAGGTTTAGGTTTAGGTTAAGGGTTAGGTTAAGGTTATAGGTTTTGGTTAAGGTTTAGGTTTAGGTTATAGCTTTAGGGAATTGAGAATAGGTTAAGGTTTAGGTTAACGAAATCGGGTTCGGGTTCAGGATCGAGTTTAGGTTTGGGTTTTTATGTTTAGGTTTAGGTTTAGGTTAGGGAGTTGAGATCAGGATTAGGTGTAGGTTTAGGTTTAGGGATTTGAGAATACATTTACATTTTAAGTTTAGGTTTAGGTTTAATTTTTTATTTTTAGGTTTAGGTTATAGGTTTAGGTTTATGTTATAGGTTTAGGTTTACGTTAAGGTTAGGTTATAGGTTATAAGTTTAGGTTATAGCTTATAGGTTATAGGTTAAGGTTTAGGATATAGGTTTTGGTTTAGTTTTAAGTTTAGATTTTAGGTTTAGGTTTAGGTTTAGGTTATAGGTTATGGTTAGGTTTAGGTTAAGGTTATAGGTTTAGGTTATAGGTTATGGTTAGGTTTAGGTTAAGGTTATAGGTTATAGGTTATAAGTTATAGCTTTGGGTTTGGGTTCGGGTTCGGGATCGGGTTTTGTTTTGGGTTTTCAAGTTTGAGTTTAGGTTTAGATTAGGAATAGGTGTAGGTAGAGTTGTTCATGAGTCAAGCTAGCTCGATTAACTCGTTCAACTCAGCTCGAGTCAGCTCGGATTGACTCGGCTTGAAGGCTGAGTCGGGGCCGAGTCAAGCTGAAATATGGAAGCTCGTGTTGAGTTCAAGCCGAGTTCGACCATGGGCTTTTTTAACTCGACTCGACTCGACTCGAGCTCGACTCGCCTCGAAATTGGAATTCGAGCTCGACTCACCTCGAGTAAAAATAGGTTAAATTATATATATATATATATATATATATATATATATATATATATATATATATATATATATATATATATATATATATATATAATAAGAAAAAATAAAATATTTTTACTTTTCTAAAAAAAAACCTACCCGGCTACCCCACGTCCCCACGTCCCCACCCGCCGCAGCTTTTCCTTTCTCCCTTGCCCTTTCTTCTCCATCTCTACCCGACCCAGCCCGCTGACCGCTGACAGCTGCACACCCGCCCAATGAGGTGAGTGCATCTTCTTTTCTTCTTCTTCTTCTTCTTTTTTTGATTCCGTTGGAGATCCACCCGATCTCACAAATTTTAACGGCATATGTTAGGGTATGGGCGAGATCGGGTTGACAAGTCTATTTCAATGTGGTCATCCTGATGATGGGGCCCACATGAAATCTCGATTCCATGATAAATACAATTGATACGAAAAGAAACGTCAATGGATATTCAAATCCTACCCTCAGAGAAAAGCATGCTCAAGGTATGGGCTTTTTTTAATGTACGCGGATTACCTGCTGACAGTTGCGTCACCAGGTTTAGTCGGTCCCAACATAATGTATGTTTTGTATCCACACCGTCCATCCATTCGGAGAGACCATTTCAGGGCATGATCGAAAGAATGAGTGAGATCCAAATCTCAAGTGGATCCCACCATAGAAAAAAGTGGAGAGACTGACGCCCACCCTTAAAAACTTCTAAGGGCCACAAAAGTTTCCGATCTAGATGATATGTGTGTTTTTCCTTATATAATGTCTTTTTTAACTTATGAATAGGTTGGATCTCAAATAAACATCACGGTGGACCTTATGAAAGTTTCAACGGTGGCCGTCACTCTCTCCATTATTTTCTGTGGTGGGGTCCACTACAGATTTGGATCAAACTAATTCTTTAAATAATACATTAAAATGATCTCTCCAAATGGATGGAGGGTGTGGATACAACACATCTGTCATGGTGGGACCCAAGGGAACCCATCAGTAGCTAATCCGCGTCATTTTTTAATTGTTACTTTTGACGCGGATTTCCTGCCAAAGAATTTGGCAGGGAGTTACTGCATAAGATTATGTGTGGGTCCTACTTAATTGTTTGCGTGAAATCTAACCCTTCTATCCATTTTTGAAGCTCATTTTATGACATGGGACCAAAATTGAGGATTTTCAAAACTTCAAATGGGCCACACGAGAGGAAAAAGTGAAGATTTAGTGACCACCATTAAAATATTTTTATGTCAATAAATGTTTTTAACGATATAATTTTTTGATTTTTTCACTTTATCTAAGTGAAAATGACCTTACAAACAGTTTAGATGGCATATAAACAGCAAGGTAGAGCCTAGGAAGGTTTTAATGGTACGCATTCCTTTTCCCACCGTTTCATCTCCTATGGCCCACTTGAGTTTTGGATCCTACTCATTTTTGACGGAATGTCTTAAAATGAAGTGAAAAAATGGATGGACGGCTTTGATTTCTCACAAACATTACAATGGGCCCCACCTAGAATCGTTGCGCAGCAAATCCCGTCCTGTTTATTTGACGAGAATGAATGGCGTACTGAGTTCAGTACCCTCTTATTGTATTGAGTAAACTCTGTTGGGCCCACCATAAATGCATATAGTTTATCCACGCCGTCCATCCATTTTTTCAGATCATTTTAGGGGTTGAGCCCAAAATTGAAGCATATACAAAGCTCAAATGGACCATACCACAGTAAGCAGTGGAAGTATTGATTTCCACTGTTGAAACCTTTTAAAGGCCTCCAGTGATGTTTATTTGTCATCCAACCTATTACGAAGATATAAAAAAACATGGCTGAAGTGAAAAAATAAATATCACCTTGATCTAAAACTTTCGTGGCCCCCTAGAACTTTTCAATGGTAGACATTCAATTCACATTGTTTCCATTGGTGTGGTCCACTTGATATTTGGATATGCTTCATTTTTGGGCTAACCACCTAAAATTAACTAGTAAAATGGATGGACAGAGTGGATGAAATGTAGTCAGCTAATCACAATTCTTCACATAATACTAATTTTTTCCTAAAGAAAGAATTTAATACTAAACATAGGATTAGACTATAAAAATGACATATAATTTCCAGACATGCAATCATTGTGTAACAATAGTGTTAATTCCATCCATGTTAATTTAAAATGGCTATCAACATCCTATCAAAAAATCAAAATCTTTCCACATTAAAAAATTAATTACTGGTACAAAAGTTTCCAGAAGCTGCTAGCATTGTATCAAGCATAAAGTAGATTAAAAAATAAAAATAAAAAATCAAAGTAGCTGTGTATCATCTATCACATCATACCAGAGTATCAATGCTTTTCTCTTGATTTTGTCCATTTGTTTCAATTTGGGCCCACCATTTTGACAGTGAGAGTTGGCATGCATGTGTGACACATGTAGTGTGCATGAATAACCATAGTAAATGACAATCTGGTGCAAAAGTACGGATAAAAGGTCAATGAACCATTTTACCACAAGGGTGTTGGACTCCAGGCTCTAGCATTTATTGAGGTATAGGAAACCTATAGTAATGAAAACAGCTTAAGGTCAAAAAAGAGTCATCTCAAGGTAAGGACAGAACTTCACAGCAAATAAGATAAAAGCTTTGATACTCTTGTAGAGTTACATTGATGATATGCATGCCCCTAGTAATTTCATTCCTGTGTTATAATTAGTGCAAATCAAACTGTCTAAATTATTTTACATATTATCATATTGATGTTGATGCTTATGATTATTTGTTATCTGATGTTGTTAATTAATATTTAGGCCACCTAGTGGTTTAGCAATATACTCTCCGTTTAGGAATTTATATTGAACAAGTACAATCATTCCACTGAAAATACTTGTTCTTTATGGATTCCTAAATTGTCCCATTTTGGACAGTTCGGTACCATACTATGTACTTAGGTTGTCATCATTCAATTTATATGTGGTTGAAATTTCGATAGTGTTTCCTTATGTTTTCTCCAGATATGTGATTCTTTACAATTAACACCTCTAGATAGAGACAAGTAGGAATAAGATATTTAGAACCAATTAGGTAACAAAAATTAAAACAATTATGAATAATTTATAGTTATGTATATGTATGTATCCCAGTGGATTTATTTATTAGGGGACTATTTGAGACACTTGTGTCTTACAGTTTATGGAGGGGCCCGATATCTTCTGTATTATATATTTATATATACGTATAAATGTCGTTGACTAATTCCTTCAACCTATAAAAACCATTATCTTACCCTACCCTTTTTGTCTTTTGATTTTTAAATGACTATTGAAGAAAATCCAAGTACTCCTGGCCCTGGTGCGTCAATCAATTCTCCTTTAACCGTAGTGGATGAAGAAAAATTAGATAACAAAGTTGAAACATCTTCAGGTATTGTGAAAGGGAAAAAAAGATCGACGATATGGGAATCTTTTGATGAGATCATGCAACTAGATGGTTTAGTCAAAATTAGATGCAAGTATTGTAAAACTCTTTACGGTAAGTATTCTGGTTCTTCTACAACTCACTATAAGAGGCATCTTGATAAATGTGTGAAGAGACCAAGAACATTGAAGGGTGGAGTTCAATAACTGCATTCATTTACTGTTTCTGAAGATGACAACTCTAAAGTTGCACTTTCAACATATAAGTATGATCCAAATAAACTAAATGAGTGGCTTGCGAGATTAGTGATAGTCAATGAGAAGCCATTTAGCATGGTAGAAAGCAAGGTTTTCATGAAATTTTATAAATTTTTAAATCCCAGATGTGAGAAGGTCTCTCGTAGTACTCTGAAAAGAGAGTGCATGAAGATGTATGCCGTTAAGAAAGCTAACTTAAAAGCTCTCCTAGCATCCGTATCCAGATTAAGTTTGACTTCGGATATGTGGATGACCTCGAATCAGAGAAAAGGATTTATGTCATTGACAGCACACTTTGTTGATGCGGATTGAAAACTACAAAAAAGAATTTTAAACTTCTGCCACGTTCATCCTCCTCATACCGGTGTGGTCATGTCCGATTGTATTTACAATTGTCTTGTTGAGTGGGGCATTGAAAAGAAAATTTCTTCAATTACTTTAGATAATGCCTCGTCCAATGATACTTTCGTTTCTTTTTTACGTACTCAGTTCAAAGCTGTCGGAAATTTATTTTTCGAAGGTAAAATATTCCAAGTTAGATGTTGTGCTCACATACTCAACTTGATTGTGCAAGAAGGGCTGAAAGCAATTGATTCAACGATTGCAAACATACGAGATAATAGTAAATACATAAGGGGGTCACCTTTAAGACTAAGTACGTGGAATGATATAATCTAACGTTTGGATTTAAAATCTAAACAGCAGTTGAAGTTAGATGTCTACACTCGCTGGAATTCCACTTACGAAATATTGGAAACAGCTTTACAATTTAAAGTTGCATTCCCTGAACTTGCAGCGCGCAATAAAATGTACACATATGTGCCACGTGATGAATACTGAAAGAAAGCTGAAGATGTTCATCAGTTTCTCAAATTTTTTTATGATTGCACGAAGATTTTTTCAGGAAATCAGTATCCCACCGAAAATCGATTTCTTCCTGAAATTATTTTCATTATGAAAGCACTAAAAAAGTGTACTGGTGATGGGCTGGAATTTTTAAAAGCGATGGCGATAGGAATGCAGTTGAAATTTGATAAGTATTGGGATGAATGCCACTTGTTAATGGCCATTGCAGTTGTTCTAGATCCACGATATAAGATAGCAATGGTTAGATATATTTTCAGATCACTTTATTCTAGTTCTGAAAGAGTTTCAGCGGAGATCGCCATTATTAATATTGCGATTGAAGAGTTGTTTGCTTCATATGTTGATAATTCGACCGAAACATCAAGTGCAATAGCTACTTCTCAAACTATGGGTAGTTCTTCTACTGATGTTGAGGTCGAGCGACTTCGTGACTTTATGTCTTTCTTCGATGAAGAAGAAACAGATACGCAGAAAATTGAATCCAAAGTGGAGAAGTATCTAAAGTATCCAGTCATAAGGTTAAAAGATAATGATTTTGATGTTTTGTAATGGTGGAAGTCTCGAGCTCGTGAATACTCAAGACTTTCATTGATGGCACGAGACATTTTATCAATTCTAATTTCGACCGTGGCATCAGAATCAGCTTTTAGCACTGGCAGCAGGGTAGTTAACAAGTATCGAAGCTCGCTCACCTAGAATACAGTTGAAGCACTGATATGTACACAAGATTGGTTACATCCAGTTTGGGGTGGTAGCAGTTTCGATGCTGAAGAGTATGAAGAGGACAATGAAATTAAAAACGTGGGTTAGAATGCTTGAAGGAAAGAAAACTTTTTTCATTTATGTCGTAGTAGTTAGTAATGTGGCATTAGCATATGAGACATTTAATTTGTATTTTTTAGCCAAAATTTTAATAATATAACACATGATGATATAAACAAGCTCGAGCTCGACTCAAGGCAAACTCGACTCGACTCGAGCCACTAGCTCGACTCGAACTTGACTTGACAACTTTGTTAAACAAGCCAAGCTTCAATGTTGAGCTCGAGGCAGAGCTCGAGCTCGAGCTCGAACTAAAGTACCCCATGGACAAGCCAAGCTGAGTTTAGCCCACCTCGACTCGACTCGGCTTGATGCCCACCCCTAGGTGTAGGTTTAAGTTTAGGGGTTCGAGAACACATTTAGGTTTTAAGTTAAGGTTATAGGTAGGTAATAGGTTATAACTGTAGGGAATTGAGAATAGGTTAAGGTTTAGGTTTAGGAAATCGGGTTCGGGTTCAGGATTGGGTTTTGATTTGGGTTTTCAAGTTTAGGTTTAGGTTTAGGTTAGGTAGTTGAGAATAGGATTAGGTGTAGGTTTAGGTTCAGGGATTTGAGAATACATTCAGGTTTTAGGTTTAGGTTTTAGGTTAAGGTTATAGGTAGGTTATAGGTTATAATTGTAGGGAATTGAGAATAGGTTAAGGTTTAGGTTTAGGAAATCGAGTTCGGGTTCGGGATTGAGTTTTGGTTTGTGTTTTCAAGTTTAGGTTTAGGTTTAGGTTAGGTAGTTGAGAATAGGATTAGGTGTAGGTTTAGGTTTAGGGATTTAAGAACACGTTTAGGTTTTAGGTTTAGGTTTTAGGTTAAGGTTATATGTAGGTTATAGGCTATAACTATAGGGAATTGAGAATATGTTTAGGTGTAGGTTTAGAAATCGGGTTCGGGTTCGGGATTGGGTTTTGCTTTGGGCTTTCAAGTTTAGGTTTAGATTTAGGTAAGGGAGTTGAGATTAGGATTAGGTGTAGGTTTAGGTTTAGGGATTTGAGAACACATTTAGGTTTTAGGTTTAGGATTTAGGTTAAGGTTATAGGTATTTTATAGGTTATAGCTGTAGGGAATTGAGAATAGGTTAAGGTTTAGGTTTAGGAAATCGGGTTCGGGTTCGGGATTGGGTTTTGCTTTTGGTTTTCAAGTTTAGGTTTAGGTTTAGGTTATGAAGTCGAGATTAGGATTAGGTGTAAGTTTAGGATTAGGGATTTGAGAACACATTTAGGTTTTAGGTTAAGGTTATAGGTAGGTTATAGGTTATAGCTGTAGGGAATTGAGAATAGGTTAAGGTTTAGGTTTAGGAAATCGGGATCGGGTTCAGGATTGGGTTTAGGATTGGGTTTTCTAGTTTAGATTTAGGTTTAGGTTAGGTAGTTGAAAATAGGATTAGGTGTAGGTTTAGGTTTAGGGATTCATTTAGGTTTTAGGTTAAGGTTATAGCTAGGTTATAGGTTATAACTGTAGGAAATTGAGAATAGGTTAAGGTTTAGGTTTAAGAAATCGAATTCAGGTTCGGGATTGAGTTTTGTTTTGGGTTTTCAAGTTTAGGTTTAGGTTTACGTTAGGTAGTTAAAAATAAGATTAGGTGTAGGTTTAGGTTTAAGGATTTGAGAACACATTTAGGTTTTAGGTTTAGGTTTTAGGTAGGTTATAGGCTATAACTGTAGGGAATTGAGAATAGGTTTAGGTTTAGGTTTAGGAAATTGGGTTCGGGTTCGGGATTGGGTTTTGGTTTGGGTTTTCAAGTTTAGGTTTAGGTTTAGGTTAGGTAGTTGAGAATAGGATTAGGTGTAGGTTTAGGTTTATGGATTTGAGAACACATTTAGGTTTTAGGTTAAGGTTATAGGTTATAGTTGTAGGGAATTGAGAATAGGTTTAGGATTAGGTTTATGAAATCGGGTTCGGGTTCAAGATTGGGTTTTGGTTTGGGTTTTCAAGTTTAGGTTTAAGTTTAGGTTAGGTAGTTAAGAATAGGATTAGGTGTAGGATTAGGTTTAGGGATTTGAGAACACATTTAGGTTTTAGGTTTAGGTTTTAGGTTAAGGTTATAGGTAGGTTATAGGCTATAGCTGTAGGGAATTGAGAATAGGTTAAGGTTTAGGTTTAGGAAATCGAGTTCGGGTTCGAGATTGGGTTTTGGTTTGGGTTTTCAAGTTTAGGTTTAGGTTTAGGTTAGGTAATTGAGAATAGAATTAGGTGTAGGTTTAGGTTTAGGGATTTGAGAACACATTTAGGTTTTAAGTTTAGGTTTAGGTTAAGGTTATAGGTGGTTTATAGGTTATAGCTATAGGGAATTGAGAATAGGTTAAGGTTTAGGTTTAAGAAATCGGGTTTGGGTTCGGGATTGAGTTTTGTTTTGGGTTTTCAAGTTTAGGTTTAGTTTTAGGTTAGGTAGTTGAGAATAGGGTTAGGAGTAGGTTTAGGTTTAGGGATTTGAGGATACATTTAGGTTTTAGGTTAAGGTTATAGGTAGGTTATAAGCTATAGCCGTAGGGAATTGAGAATAGGTTTAGGTTTAGGTTTAAGAAATCGAGTTCGGGTTCAGGATTGGGTTTTGGTTTGGGTTTTTAAGTTTAGGTTTAGGTTTAGGTTAGGTAGTTGAGAATAGGATTAGGTGTAGGTTTAGGTTTATGGATTTGAGAACACATTTAGGTTTTAGGTTAAGGTTATAGGTTATAGCTGTAGGGAATTGAGAATAGGTTAGGATTAGGTTTATGAAATCGGGTTCGGGTTCAAGATTGGGTTTTGGTTTGGGTTTTCAAGTTTAGGTTTAAGTTTAGGTTAGGTAGTTAAGAATAGGATTAGGTGTAGGATTAGGTTTAGGGATTTGAGAACACATTTAGGTTTTAGGTTTAGGTTTTAGGTTAAGGTTATAGGTAGGTTATAGGCTATAGCTGTAGGGAATTGAGAATAGGTTAAGGTTTAGGTTTAGGAAATCGAGTTCGGGTTCGAGATTGGGTTTTGGTTTGGGTTTTCAAGTTTAGGTTTAGGTTTAGGTTAGGTAATTGAGAATAGAATTAGGTGTAGGTTTAGGTTTAGGGATTTGAGAACACATTTAGGTTTTAAGTTTAGGTTTAGGTTAAGGTTATAGGTGGTTTATAGGTTATAGCTATAGGGAATTGAGAATAGGTTAAGGTTTAGGTTTAAGAAATCGGGTTTGGGTTCGGGATTGAGTTTTGTTTTGGGTTTTCAAGTTTAGGTTTAGTTTTAGGTTAGGTAGTTGAGAATAGGGTTAGGAGTAGGTTTAGGTTTAGGGATTTGAGGATACATTTAGGTTTTAGGTTAAGGTTATAGGTAGGTTATAAGCTATAGCCGTAGGGAATTGAGAATAGGTTTAGGTTTAGGTTTAAGAAATCGAGTTCGGGTTCAGGATTGGGTTTTGGTTTGGGTTTTTAAGTTTAGGTTTAGGTTTAGGTTAGGTAGTTGAGAATAGGATTAGGTGTAGGTTTAGGTTAGGTAGTTGAGAATAGGATTAGGTGTAGGTTTAGGTTTAGGGATTTGAGAATACGTTTAGGTTTTAGGTTAAGGTTATAGGTAGGTTATAGGTTATAGCTGTAGGGAATTGAGAATAGGTTTAGGTTTAGGTTTAGGAAATTGGGTTCAGGTTCAAGATTGGGTTTTGGTTTGGGTTTTTAAGTTTAGGTTTAGGTTTAGGTTAGGTAGTTGAGAATAAGATTAGGTGTAGGTTTAGGTTTAGGAATTTGAGAACACATTTAGGTTTTAGGTTAAGGTTATATGTAGGTTATAGGCTATAGCTATAGGGAATTGAGAATATGTTTAGGTTTAGGTTTAGAAATTGGGTTCGGGTTAGGGTTCGAGTTTTGCTTTGGGCTTTCAAGTTTAGGTTTAGGTTTAGGTTTGGGAGTTGAGATTAGGATTAGGTGTAGGTTTAGGTTTAGGTATTTGAGAACACATTTAGGTTTTAGGTTTAGGTTTTAGGTTAAGGTTATAGGTAGGTTATAGGTTATAGCTGTAGGGAATTGAGAATAGGTTAAGGTTTAGGTTTAAGAAATCAGGTTCGGGTTCGGGATTGGGTTTTGTTTTGGGTTTTCAAGTTTAGGTTTAGGTTTAGGTTAGGTAGTTGAGAATAAGATTAGGTGTAGGTTTAAGTTTAGGGATTTGAGAACACATTTAGGTTTTAGGTTTAGGTTTTAGGTTAAGGTTATAGGTAGGTTATAGGCTATAACTATAGGGAATTGAGAATAGGTTTAGGTTTAGGTTTAGGAAATCGGGTTCGGGTTCGGGATTGGGTTTTGGTTTGGGTTTTCAAGTTTAGGTTTAGGTTTAGGTTAGGTAGTTGAGAATAGGATTAGGTTTAGATTTTAGTTTAGGTTATAGGTAGGGTATAGGTTATAGCTGTAGGGAATTGAGAATAGGTTTAGGTTTAGGGATTTGAGAACACATTTAGGTTTTAGGTTAAGGTTATAGGTAGGTAATAGGTTATAGCTATAGGGAATTGAGAATCGGTTATGGGTTAGGTTTTGGCTATAGGTTCAAGTTATAGGTTTAGGGTGTGGTTTAGGTTAAGGGTGTGGTACCTGTAAATACAGATATAAATATGGCCTGTTCAAATGTCCAGGCCCTTCCAATGTTGTCCATAGGAAATGGACAGCTTCTTCATGGTTATAATAGCGGTTCCCACCTTCCAGGAACTCCCGCTTATCCGGATAGCTCCGATGCACATCCGGGTATGCTTCATTAATTTTGGGCAAGTACATAAAGACGGCCTGTCTAGATGGTCAGGCCCTCCTAATGCTGTCCATAGGAAATGGACAGCTTCATCATGGTCATAATAGCGGTTCCCACCTTTCAGGGACCCCTGCTCATCCGAATAGCTCCGATGCACATCCGGGTATACTCCATTAATTTTGAGCAAGTACATAAATATGACCTGTCCAAATGGCCAGGCCCTTCCAATGCTGTCCATAGGAAATGGACAGCTTCATCATGGTCATAACAGCGGTTCCCACCTTCCAGGGACCCCCGCTCAACATCCGGATAGCTCCGATGTACATCCAGGTTTGTTCTATTAATTTTGAGTAAAATAACTTAATCGTAAATGAACTTTTATAAAATAAATTTTAATTTACTAAAATTTACCCGAAGGCGCTGACGGATGAGCTGCCGCACTTCATCTCTCACATCTGCCCAACGGGGGGTGGACGCGGGGATCAGAGATCGGCATAAGACATTGACCTCTGACGTAAACAAGCTGGCATTGTTCCCAACAGGTCTAATACAATCCTGTGGGAACTCTACCGTCACCCTACCCTCACGTATAAGTCACTCTAAAAGCAACCCACGCGTGGGTCCATGTCCTCGTCGGCTGGTCGACGACGCTGCTGCAAAAGAAATATGTAAGTCTAAACATAAACAGAAGTCAGTTAAAAAAATATATGATGTTACTTACATGTTGTGCCTAGTGTATGCGTGACTGAGGGATCAGACGCCTGCAATACAATACGTGACGGCGATGCTGGCTCTGTCGCATCACGGGTAGGAGTAGATCCAGTGCGCGAACGACGTGGTCTCCCACCTGGTGCCATCACTGAATATGTGCAAGCTACGAACTTATAAATTTAAACAATGTCAATACAAGTGGAATATACTAAAACATTATATAAGTAAGGTTATACGGTACAATGCATTTGTGCTTATGCTTAGAGAGATGATTAAAATATGATTAGACCATTACACTATAATACAAGCAAAAATATAATAAAAGTATAAACTTTAATCTATAACCCTTGGAAATTCCATTATATATTGTCATTTTATATTAAATACACATATTTCATTGTAATACGAAACAACTTTGAGGTAAACTATCTAAAGTACTCCCTGCGTAAGTTATCGTATGCTTTAGAAGTATATGTCATCATGTGTGAAGCAGTGGATATTTTTATAATCAACATGTCAGTCACAATAGGAGAAATTTGATCTCTCGAGACTCCATTCAGATGTGCAAGTGACAGAGTCGCATCTTCCATATCTCGTTTCCCATGGCTATATATCTCCATCAGCTCTGAAATTTCTTTGAAATGGTATAATCTTTCCTCTGAGTCGTCGTTGATATATTCTGCTTTATACTCATCAACTAGACCGGGTATCTCTATGGCCCTACCAGAAGAATATAGGGCCGAAACGTCCATCTGCAACAGCTGATGAAGTATGTTACGTGCTTCTGCTACGCTTCGATTTGAGGAAGACATGATCAGAAATTGACTCAACTGTAAATGTGGATTATAAACAAGTCAATAAGAGGAATAAATCACGACTTGTAATTTTCATGTACACATGGAATACATAAATTATTCGAATTGAAAAATGATATGTAAATTATGTGTACATTAATAATCGTCGTCTGCATCAGTATCGCTTAGGACTATTTCTTCTTCACCATCACTATCGTTGATCAGTATTTCCTCTTCATTGTCTGCAATGTTGTCATCAATGAAACCGCTATCATCTCTAACAATGTCATCTATTATTGAGGCATCAACATGATCAGGTGGTACATCATCTCTGTCCAATTGCGCCACATCAATATCAATACTTGAATCAATCCCTGTATCAACATGAGACGGCATGTCTTCTTGATATGCGTGTTCAACCCTAGCAGTGTCATTTCCCTCGTCCTCCCTATCTTCAACTTCTGGTATGGGAACGTCAAATACATTCCTGAGCTTTATTTTCTGCACCACGTGCCAAGAGCTGCCTAACTTGGTGTTAGCAAGGTAAAATACTTGTTCGGCTTAGCTGGCGAGGACAAATGGGTCATCCTTAAACCACTTTTGAGATAAATTTATGCTCGTAAAGTAGTTGTCCGTCTGTATTCCCAACTTCTTATTTTCAATGTCTCACCAATCACATCTAAATAAGTACACCCGCTTTCTCATACAATAATTCAACTTAATAATATTCGTCAAAATGCCATAAAAGTCAATCTGATCCTCCTCATTGGTTCCCTTCACAACCACCCCACTATTTTGTGTGGTCCTACACTTGTCACGTTCTTCGGTGTGGAATCGAATCCCGTTTATGATACAACCTGTATATCTAGATACATGTCTATCAGGGCCACACGCCAACGAGTATAGTGCATTAGATGCATCCGCAGAGTTTCTTGTGCGTAACGTCTTCATCTATTATCATGTACAGAATGTAATTGTTTAGGAATTTTCTTAGGTTAAAATAATGTACAGTACAATGAAAATTCTAAGTGTGGTGAGATACAGTGTGAAATCTTACACGTTTTTTGAACCATTATGGAAACTGATCCTGATGCATTCGATCATAACTTGTGGGGAATTTGGACTTCATCTCGTCCATGTGTTCGCTACACATAAATGGCACGTTAGAAGCAAGAAACAAAAGGATCATCGTATGTAAAGAAAATAATAATCGAGAGAAGACTTACTCCAAGTATGACTTTATTTCTTCACAATTATGTAACACATACCACCTCACCTTTGATAGAACCCCAACGTCCATATCCTGAAACGTTGAGGATCCTAAAGGACGAACGTTATGTGCAAACACAGATATGAGTCCTTGTTCATGCTCCTTCCCTTCATCGGCATTCCGATCTTCTCGGTTAAATCTACTCTTTATGCCACGAACATACATGGAGCAAAATGTAAGGCACTCATTATCAATGTACGCCTCAGCTATGGATCCCTCTGGACGTGCCTTATTCCTCACAAATTATTTGAGTGTGTGAAGGTATCTGTACACAAATCCACTATGTTAAGAGTATGAAAACATGGATATATGTAGTTTATGGAATGAATAAAAATTTTAAAAAGTTCTACCACCTTTCGATCGGATACATCCAACGATATTGTACTGGGCCTGCAAGCTTCGCCTCGTGCGGTAAGTGAATCGCTAGGTGTACCATGACATCGAAAAACGTAGGAGAAAATATTCTTTCAAGTTTGTAAAGGATTACGGCAATGTCCCTCTCCAGCCGTTTAATAACATTTACATTCAACGATTTTGAACACAAATCCTTAAAGAATATCCCCAACTCAATCAGTGCCGCACTAATATCCTTGCTTAGGAATCCACGAATCATAATCGACAGTAGGCGTTGTAGAAAGACGTGACAATCATGATTTTTTATTCCTGTTACCTTACAGTCCGTAACGTTTACGCACCGAGATATATTTGATGCATAACCATCGGAAAACTTCACTTATCTCAACCATTCACATAAACGCTTTCTCTCTAGTTTTGTCAACGTGTACCAGGCTGCTGGTATAGTATATGAATTTCCATATGGTTGCAAGTGCAACTCTTTCCTTAAACCCATTTCTTATAGATCCAATTGAGCCTTGAAACTGTCTTTTATTTTCTTCTCTATGTTCATCAATGTTTCGAAGACATTGTCACATATATTTTTCTCAATATGCATGACATCCAAGTTATGTCGCAATCTCAAATCACTCCAATAGGGCAACTCAAAGAAGATGCTCTTCGTCCTCCAGTTATAGTCCAATACTGTACGTTTCCTCCTTTTCAAGTGTGATGCCTTACCAAATCTAACTTCTCCAATGTTACTCAATTGTTGTATCACATCTTCTCCAGATAGGTCTTTCGGGGGTTACCTATGATCTTGTTTGCCATCAAAGATCATTGTCTTCCTGCGCCAACTATGATCGCTTAGAAGGAAGCGACGATGGCCCATATAACACATTTTTCTACCATGCTTAAATGACAATAAACAAGTCTCAATACCACATATAGGACAAGCCAACTTGCCCTTCGTGCTCCACCCAGATAAATTTTCATACGTGAAAAAGTCATTTATTATCCACAAGACCGCTGCATGCAATCGAAATGACTGTCCTGCAAATGTGTCATACATTTCTACACCTTAACTCCATAGCTCGTTTAACTCATCTACTAACGGTCGTAGATACACATCAATGTCATTCCCAGGTGACTTGGGTCTAGGAATAAGCAATGACATCATGAAAAATGACTCCTTCATACACAACCAAGGAGGTAAATTGTAGGGCATAAGTACCACTGGCCACATATTGTACGAGCTACTCATATTACCAAATGGATTAAAACCATCACTTGCAAGATCTAGTCGAACATTATGAGAATCCTCTGCAAACCAGTCATGTTGCTTGTCAAAATTTTTTCAAGCTTCAGAGTCCGTAGGGTGCCTCAGTGTAGTATCATCATGAACGTGTTTCTCCTTATGCCACCTCATATCTTCAGCTGTCTTACGAGACATAAATAATCTTTGCAATCTAGGTTTCAATGGAAAGTACCTTAACACCTTTCACGAGATTTTCTTACTCCTGGCTTTGTCATTCTTTTACCTAGACTCTCCACATTCTTGACACTGATCAGCCTTATCATACTCTCCCTGATACAATAAACAATCATTTATACATGCATGTATAACGGTGTAACTAAGGCCCAAGTCTCGCATCAAGGATTTTGCCTCGTAATAAGACTTAGGCAATGTCTCATCGTCTGGTAATGTTTCTTTGAACAACTCAAGCAACATGTCGAATGATTTATTACTCCAATGATTTATTGTCTTCAAATGAAGTAACATTGTAAGAAAATTCAACTTGGAGAAGTTCTCACATCCCGGATAAAGTGGACGTTGCGCATCCCTCAACAACCTACTCAACTTTTCTGATTCGACTTCACCCATTGGAGGAATATCTTGGCAACTGCTTGTTGCTGTAAATTCAATATCTTCAACTGTTCCCACGAACACATCACCTATGATATCTTGCATTTCGTCTTCATCCTCGTCATCCGACACAATTGGGTCTTCGTTGACTTCAGTGGCCTCAACTCTATTAGTCATATCTTCACCATGATAGATCCACCAAGTATAACCCTGGTCAATCCCAACTATGAACAAATCGTCCTCTACTTTGTCTAAAGTCTTATATATGATGTTCTTGCATTTTCGACATGGACACCTAATCTTATTCTCTGAATCTGCCAGATTTCGCGCAAATTCTATGAACTCTTGAACCCCTTGTTTATACTCTGGGCTAAACCTGTTCTTAACTCGCATCCAACTCTTATCCATCTCTAAAATGAAAAAACTAGAGTCAGTTTATGAAAATAGCTTTAAGATTAGGCTAGGTTATAGGTTTAGGTTATATATTTAGGTATAGGTTAAGGTTATGAGTTTAGGTTAAGGTTATAAGTTTAGGTTTATGTTATAAGTATAGGTTTTGGGATTTAAGAATAGGTTATAGGTTATGGGAATAGGTTTGGGTTATAGGTTATAGGTTAAGGTTCGGGTTCGGGATCGGGTTTAGGTTATAGTTTTAGGTTATAGGTTTAGGTTTAGGTTAAGGTTATAAGTATAGGTTTTGGAATTTGAGAATAGGTTTAGGTTCAAGTTATAAGTTTAGGTTTAGGTTTTTAAGTTTAGGTTTAGGTTTAGGTTAAGGTTTAGGTTTAGGTTATAAGTATAGGATTAGGGAATTGAGAATAGGTTTAGGTTATAAGTATAGGTTAAGGTTATATGTTAGGTTTAGGTTTGGGTTTAGGTTAAGGTTAAGGTTATAAGTATAGGTTTAGGTTTAGGGATTTGAGAATAAGTTTAGGTTAAGGTTATAAGTTTAGGTTTAAGTTTAGTTTATAAGTTTTGGGATTTGAGAATAGGTTTAGGTTAAGGATATAAGTTTAGGTTTAGGTTATAGGTTAAGGTTTAGGGTTAGGTTATAGGTTATAGCTTTAGGGAATTGAGAATAGGTTATAAGTTATAGGATAAGGTTTAGGTTATAGGTTATAGGTTATACGTTAAGGTTCGGGTTTGGGATTGGGTTTAGGTTATAGGTTTATATTTAGGTTTAGGTTTAGGTTTATTTTAATAGGTTGTTTATTTTCATTTACATTCGCAAATACATTCATCATCCATCCAATTCAAATTGAAACAAGTACTGTCACTCTACGACTGACAGTTGAAAAAGAAAATCATGCATCTGGGTCTACTCCAATATTTTCTAAGTTCAACATCCAGATAGCTCCGACACACATCCGAGTCTACTCCAACATTTTCTAAGCTAATATAATTAAATCCTAAATTAGTTGCTTATCCAAGGTTGGATAGATTGTAATACTTTTATATTCTCATTTAAACGTCCACGCCGAAAATCCGGCAGCATCTCCTCATGCCTCTCCAGATAAGTTGATCTTACATTACATTCCGATGTCAAATATCTAAATCAATGTAAAGATATTTGGCATTGGATACGGAACGGAAGAAACCTATCCAGAGAGAAATGAGAAGATGGACCACGGATCAGGCATGAATATTTAAATAGATTGTATGAAAGTATACTCTCCATCTAACCTTGAACAGTCCAAAATGGGACAATTTGAGCGATTTCTATGCCACCAAAAACACACCATATCTATGTATGGCCCCATAGAAATCGTCAAACGAGTAACTAATTATCTAACATATAAATCTATAAATTACATGTCATAACTATATATAAACTCACTAATCACAATAATAATTTCAGATAAAAAAATGTAATATACAAGCTCATGAAAGTTTTCAAGGACAATTTTAGGGAACAGGATGCAATGAATGTAATATCTTAAAGTCAAATAAAAGACTTCAATTTGGGGGAGTGCATAGATCATTATAGATCACTATTTTAGTCAAACACATCATTTCTAGTAAGCTATGATGATGGTGATATAACCATATTTGGAGGAGTGCATAGATCATTATAGTTTTGTCTAATCTCCACTTGTTGGCCGTAATGGCTGTCATATATATATATATATATATATAACGAGTGGAGGAATTTGGCCGAGTGTGTGCCTCATCTCAAGTACCTTAGGACATTTAGAGGAAAAACCTCTCTAGCCATGTAGTAAACATCTGGGCTTATGCATCATGTGGACTTCGTCATGTCGATTTTTCTGGACCCTAGCCCAGAAATGAGGCCATCCACTCATTAGGTGAGCTACAATGTGTGAAACTAATGGATGGTTTCCATCTACTTGTCTCATACTATATGCCCTACTCATGAGTTTTTACTGTATTTACTTTTGTGCCAAGGAATCTATATGATGGGTATTGGGATCTCTCACATGTATATTGGCATGTGAGTGAGTGTAGAAAGGAACTAGGCTATACATGGATGTTGAAATGCCCTTATTTCTACATGCAATTGTATGCCCTACTTTAGATGTGTGATAAACCATAAGCTATATGAAACTTATGTCTGATTTCCTAAGCGGCTGGTTGGTGGATAACTAATACACAATGCTAAGTTAGTTATTAAGCATTCAATATCACACATTCGAATTGATTGATTTAAGCTTCATAAATACATGTTCTACTGGGCTGATCTTACCATCATTACCACACATCCGACTTGATTGATTTAAGCATCAAAAACACATGTCCTAGTGGAATGATTTAATCATCTAGATACACATGTTCAAGTGGACTGATTCAAGCATTGTAAGCACATGTCCAAGTGGACTGATTTAAGGTTTTTAAACAAACACATGTTCTAGTGTGATGATCATTGCATCGTAACCACACATCCAAGTGGATTGATTTAAGCATCATAAACCCATGTCCAAGTAGATTAGACTGTTTTAAGCATTGTAAACACATGTCCAAGTGGACTAATTTAAGCCTCATAAATGCATGTCCAAGTGGAACTGATTTAAACATCATCAACACATGTTCTAGTGGGCTGATCTTAGCATCATTGCCACACATCCAAGTGAACTTTTTAGGGCCCACTAGGTTGTCCTGTCCGTCTTGCCACCTCTTGCCTTAGATCATGCAAGGAGGAGAAGAAGAAAAAGGAGAGAAAAAGTTATTTTCTATGTCAAAATTGTGATTTACTCCAATCACCTAGATCCACTTTCCCTAGAATGTGCAGAAAGCAAAGAATGGTTTGAAAGAGGAAAGTGAGTCCACCCAGAAATTGGGATATACCTCATAAGTTTTATTAAAAATTGGGAGTTGGTCCATACCCATTATTAATGGTTTCCCAATAAGTACCATCTTCTGATGACCTATGCCTTTTGTTCTCATTCCAATTGGACAGTTTATTAATTCAATAGAAAGATATAAATGGACAAATATTTTTTATTTCACGAGAGACTAGGAACCAATCGACTTTCCATAAGACTCATTTTACTAAGGTGCATTCATGGCTACTTCAGCTACATTAGTGTCTTTGCTCGTTACTCTAATTTCATTGTTGTTCCATTTCCTAATGTTAATAACTGTGATGTACAATTTTGCAGTGCCTAATTATCAAATGTCTGCCTGAGTATCATCCTAAGAGCCTGAGTATCATAGAGCATGACAGCCCGAACATCTTCTTGACATAGAACCCAAAAACTGCTTTGTGTCATGTGCAGTTTAGCAGTAGTGCTATCTCCAAGAGTTCTTATGCTCAGATACGAGCTCATGTACCAAATAAAATGCTTAACCTTGTTATATGAGAAATAATTTATGCAATTAAACAGTCAAAACTAAGTGTCACATGTCAACACCCAAAAAGAAAAACAAAAGAAAATGATATATTAGAGGGTACACCGGCTGATTGATAAAAAACAATCAAATGAGGCACCAAAATCATATTTTTGAAAATCATATTTTACAGGTAAGATGGCTAGTTGGAAAAGCTAAGTGCTACAATTTCCAACTCATCTTGAATGATTGACAAATGCATTCACTTAGATTCTGCTAGGAAAAGCTCCCTGGTTCTGCTATTAAATAGATCAACGCTTTACCCAGGCAAATGAAAGATGAAAGTATGTCTGGGATTGATTTCTAGAACTATAAGCTTCAGTTTAACTTCAGGAATCTAATTTCTAGAGGATTAACCACTGGTACAAATGCATTTCACCAACTCTATTAGTACAGTGGAAACACTAGCTTTAATGATGTCTCCTTGCTTTAACAGTGGTGCAGCAGCCTTAAGTTGATGTACAGTTCCTTTCAAGTCCAACTTTCTTTTTTTCCCTTTTGAATTTGGGATTTAGACAGGAGATGTTTATGCATGGCACATGTTACAACCTGGTACATGTTTGTAAAAGATCAAGGCCATTCATCATGTGAGGCCTTTGTGAACATTCCCTAGTCCAGAATCAAGCCACCTGCTGATCAAATAGGTTGCATGTATTTGAGAGAAGTGGATGATCAGAAGCAAAATACCAACAGCAGTCTATGTTCGACATACATGTGGCCCACTTGTCATGTTAATGATTGATGGCCCCTGCCTGATAAATGGCCTGGATCTTGCACGATTGCACTAAGTCTCACATCTGATGTAAACCACATCTTCAAGAATCAAATCTCAATCAACCTTAAAATCAAATCTCAATCAACCTTAAAATCAAGTTCTTCTCATCCAATTGTGATCAACTAATGCAGCTAACTTCAACAGTCAATCCAGACTTATTTTTATCTCAATCTCAAGTTACATTATGGATAGAGCATAGGGCAGAAATTAAACTAACCAGATATCCTACCCATCCAAATGGTAGCTGTAAAATCGTTTGGAGGAGAAGAAGAAGAAGAAGAAGATCCAATCGACGAAAAAGAAAACCATGAAATTGCATGAATGAAGCGTCCCTAAATCCCTAAATCTCCAAATCCCTAATCCCTAAATCCCCAAATTATTTCAATCGGTATTGAGATTGAGAGAGAGATACCTGTTTGAGTTGGAGCCCCGATCACGGTGGAGAGAGGGTGGTGGAGAGAGGGTGTGGTGGAGAGAGGGCGGTGGAGAGAGGACGCGGTGGAGAGAGAGAGCACCGAGAGAGACAGAGAGGCGCGGTGGAGAGAGGCACGGTGGAGAGACTGGCGGGGTGGAGAGAGGACCGAGAGAGAGAGAGAGAGAGAGGATAGAGAGCGAGAGTAAGAGAGGGCGCGAGAGAGAGTGAGAGTGAGAGAGGACAGAGAGCGAGAGAGACTAAGTCTCTCTCACTTGCGGGCGGTTTATACGTGGTCGGTGCTCTGTGGGCCCCACCATGATGTTTGTGTTTCATCACTGTCGTCCATCTATTTTTTCATTTCATTTTATGGTATGAGACGAAAAATGAGGTATATCCCAATCTCAACTAGACCACATTATAGGAAACAGTGTTGAATGAGCGTCGACCATTGAAAACCTTTTGGGGGCCATATAAAGTTTTGGATCAATCTGATATTTTTTTTCCCTTCATCTGGGCCTGTATGACCTAATCAACAGATTAGATGTCAAATAAAAAGTATAGTGGGCCTTGGGAGGGTTTTAATGGTGGATATCCAATCACTATGGTTTTCATGTGGTGTGGTCCACTTGAGATTTATATCCCTCTCATTTTTGGCGTCAAGCCCTAATATGATTTATAAAAATGGATGGACAACATGGATGAAACACATACATCATGGTGGGACCCATAGAGCACCGACCAACATCCATCAAGTTTTGTGGGCCCCACTATGATGTATTTGTTATATCCACACCGTCCATCCATTTTGAGATATCATTTTACGTCATGAGCCAAAGAATGAGGCAAATAAATATTTGTAGTGGACCCCACCACGGAAATCTCAGGTGCACCACACCACATGAAATCATTAGTAATTGGATATCTATCATTAAAATCCTCCAAAGGCTTACTGTGTTGTTTATTTGACGTCCAATATGTTGATTAGGTCATACAGGGCCAGATAAAGGGAAAAAAAAAATCAGCTTGGATGAATGGTGCAGGCCATAATATAGATGTTTTGGATGGTACAGGCCATAATCTCAGTTTCGCTTAAGTTTTGACTGAGTTGTGACCAATTTGAGTTTCTCTCTTGAGTTTTGACCGAGTGGTGATCAAACCGAGTTTTTTCGAGTCTCCGAAAAAGCTTGTTGAGTTGAGTCGCGTCAACTCGAGCAAGTCGATTCAGAGTTTCTAGACTATTGAGTTATACAAAAATTCACCAATGAGAAATTTCTTTGGGGATTTCCCCCCCAATGTAAGGGCCCAATAGATGAATATTTCTAGATCTTATATATCTGTGCCACATGTATGATATTGAAATCCTTTTTATTTTCAGGGTTCTAGACAATCTTTCCGATCATTCGGATCAACGGATGAGATTTACCATCAAGATGCTCGTGAAATCCATCTGGGCCTTCCAATCAGCATCTCCAGTCCATCAGCCACCGATTTCATCCGAGATATAAGCAGTCCTTCATTCATTGACTTCATTCTAGACTTCGGCCATGATCAGGAAGTGGACCCCACTGCAGAACCAACGGCATCCGAGAAGCAAACTGTCCCACAACCATGGGCTAAAGTAATCGTTGTGATGGCCTTCACATTCGTAGTGGGCCTTCTCAGTGTCAGTTACACAATCAACGGAAATGGCAACCTTACCCCAACCACCCTATTTAGTGGACAGCCTGTATCGTTCGGATTCTTTCTCTTAGTAGTCATGGTCACATTCTATATTCTTATCATAGCAATGATCATCTGGCCAGTCTTGCCATTGATGGACAAAGTCCTTAACGTCATGGCCTTTGTTTGTGTGGTTTTAGGGGTCACGGTCCTGTTGTGGGCCATGCTTCCTAAAAGCATCAGCTGGGTCCCATGGATTTTTTTTTGGGGTCACGATCTTGATTGCTCTTGGAGTGATAGCTTATGAGTGGTTTTTTTATGTAAAGAAGGTTAAAGAGAAAGGGACTACAATAAGGCCCACTACATAAGATGGGCCCACTATGTATATAGATGAATGATACAGGCCATAATATAAATGTTTTGGATGGACTGTATCATAATATCAATAGTTTGGATGGTCTCGATCATAATATCCACAGATTACAGTTTAGATCATAAAATCGATGGTTTGGATTGTCTTGATCATAATATCAATTTTTCAGATGGTCTAGACCAGAATATTGATGGTTTGAATGGTCCGGATCATACAATCAATGGTTTAGATGGTTTGCATCACATTATTGTTGGTCAAGATGGTTTGGATCATAATACCCACGGTTTCAATGTCCTGAATCATAATATCAGTTGTGCTCTGGATCATAATATTCCTGGTCAAGATGATATTGGTAATAGCATCAACAATCTAGATGGTATGGATAATTGTATTGATGGTCGAAATGGTCTAGATCATAATATTCATGGTGGTTTAGTTGATCTGGATCATATAATATTGATGATCTAGATAATGGTATTGACGATCATCCGTTACGAAAGTCAGGTGGGCCATACCATCTAAAACTATGTGAAGACATCTAAAAAATATATCTTCACATAGTTTTAGATGGTATGGCCCACCTGAGTTTCGTAACGGATGATTTTTTAGATATCTCATAAGATAAAGGGGAGACATCAAATGCACAGTGTTGATGTTCGACACACATCATGATGGGCCCATTTTAAATGTCCGGTCCATTCACTCTATTCTACTGATCATTACCCTCAATTTGATCAGTTACTCGCCTCGATCATACTGTATATGAGAAAGATATTGGGCAAACAAGATTGATCAACAATTTAAGTGAATTTTGATTTAAACATATGAAGTTATTTACTCTTCAATCTGGACTGATCAGATTGTCCAAAAATGGATAAAGGTTGTTCATAATATCAAAAATATATGAATGAATAGAAAACACAAACATCAGCTTGATCCAAAACTTCTATGGCGTCTAAGAAATTTTAAATGGTATAGGTTCAATCACACTATTTCCTATGGTGTGGTCTACTTGAACTTTGGATATGCTTCCTTTTTCTTCTTTAGACCTCAAATTATCTGTTAACATGGATGAATGGAGTAGATAAAATAGATAAATAATGGTGGACCCCACAGAGTTTACTCAGGTAAAGGTAATGAGTAACTCAAATGTATTGGAGAAAGGTTTCCTTACAACATTTGAAATCATATATTGGGTCTGCCCAAATGTGATTCACATATCTAACCTACTCATTATGTGTGTCCCACTTGGATGAGGGGTCAGACCAAGTTTCAACCGCATCCAAAACTCATGTGGGCCCCACCAAGTGCTTTTATAATTTTTAGGATGTTTTCACATACTTTTAAATGGTATGGCCCACTTGAGTTTCGTTTACCGATGATTTTTGAGATATCTCATAACCTAAAGGGGAGACATCAAATCCACGGTGTTGATGTTCGACAGACATCATGATGGGGCCCACAAAACTTACTAACATCAATTCTTAGGTTCTCACGAGGTCAGTAAGTTAGATCACAATTTTGACCAGAATACTTGGCCCATTTTACATGTCTGGTGCATTCACCCTATTTTACTGATCAATACTCTCAATTTGACTAGTTACTCGCCTCAATCAAGCTACATATGAAAAAGATATTGGGCATACAAGATTGATCAACAATTTCAGTAAAATTTGATTTCAACATCTGAAGTTATTTACTCTTTAATTTAAACTAATTAGATTGTCAAAAAATGATTAAAGGTTCAATTAGTGGATGTGCCTAATAATTTAGTAAATTTATTATTCACAAATAAATTTAACATTTTTTTTATTCAAAAGCTATATTTTTTTACTCTTTTAAATAAATATAATTTTTATTATAAAATATTTCAAAAATATTTAAAATACAAATTTTGAGTTTTTATTTACAAAATCTAAATTTTTTTCTCATATTTTAATTTTTTCTCAAAATTTTCAAAATGCCAATTTTTCTCTTTAAAAGCATTATTTTGTTCTCAAAATTTTTCTTAAACATATTTAAAATTTCTAAACTTTTCAACATTCTTTATCATGTGATATTACAAATTATTTAAATATTACCTTTTAATTATATATATATATATATATATATATATATATATATATATATATATATATATATATATATATATATATTATTACTGACGGTTTTTAGCCAAAAATTTATATACACACACACACACACATTTAGGTTATAGACAAAAATTTTAAAAAATTAAAACATTTTTACATTATTACCGACGGTTTTTAGCCGTAAAAAAAAAAAGATTTAGAAAAAACACTTTTACCGATGAACATTTTCGTCGGTAAACATCTTACCGCCAACTTTCCCACCACCCTGCGAAAATTTCCCACCACCCCGCGAAAATTTGCAGAAATTTGGAATGAAAGATTCGAAAGACCCTTTAGTTATGAATATTTTCGTAGGTAAATACTGGTTTTACCTACGAAATTATAATTCGTAGGTAAAAGTAGGGTTTTCGATTTTTAAATTCAATAGACCCTCCAGCTATGAATAATTTCGTAGGTAAAGATAGGTTTTACCTACGAACCTAGAATTGGTAGGTAAAAGTAAGGCTTTGGATTTTCTTTTTTCTTTGAAAAATTTAACACATCCTTCATCTATAATCAAAGGAACCTTTAGCTACGAATAGTTTCGTAGCTAAAGACGTTTTTTACCTACGAAATTAGAATTTGTAGGGAAAAGTAAAGTTGTCGATTTTTGATGATTTCTAAAAATTTAGTAGACCCTTTAGCTTCGAATATTTTCGTAGGTAAAGATATGTTTTGCCTACGAAATTTGGTTTCGTAGGTAAAAGGATGGTTTTGGAATTTGTATTTATTTGAAAATTTTCACATACACTTTAGCTACAAATACTTTCGTAGGCAAATATGGGTTTTCCCTTCACATACCCTTCAGCTACAAATATTTTCGTAGGCAAATATGGGTTTTCCCTACGAAACTATAATTCGTAAAAAGTAAGGTTTTCGATTTTTGAAATTTAACAGACCCTTTAGCTACGAACATTTTCGTAGGTGAAGATAGGTTTTTACCTATGAAAGTTTAGTAAAAGGAAAGTTTTCGACACGTGGTTTGTTTGTAGAATTTAATTGACCCTTTAGCTACGAATATTGTCATAGATGAAGATTGGTTTTACCTACAAAAATTTATTTTGTAGGTAAAAGGAGTGGTTTCAATTTTTAGTTTTATGAAAAGTTCAAAAGACCCGTTAGCTATGACTATTTTCGTAGGTAAATATGGGATTTGCCTACGAAATTAGATTTCGTAGGTAAAAGCAAAGTTTTTTATTTTTGATACCCTTTAGCTACGAATACTTTCGTAGGTAAAGATAGGTTTTGCCTACATAATTGGATTTCGTAGATAAAAGTAAAGTTTTCGATTTTTGTTTAGTTGAAAATTTTAAAAGACCCTTTAGCTACGAATATTTTCATAAGTAAATATGGGTTTTACCTACGAAATTTAATTTCGTAGGTAAAAAAAAAAAAAAAAAACTTTCGATTTTTGTATAGTTGAAAAGTCAAAAGACCCTTTACCTACGAAAAATTTCGTAGGTAAAGATGGCCTTTACCTACGAAATTAAATTTCGTTGGTAAAAGCATTCTTTTACCAACGAATGTAAGTTTCGTCGATAAACGTCATCTTTACCTATGAAAAATAATTTCATAGGTAAAAGTTTCGTTGGTAAAAACCATATTTCTTGTAGTGTCACCCATAGGGAGCAAACTTATGGTGAAAACTTGTTGCCTAACTATTTCTAAATATCAACCATGGGGAATCAAATCTACACCTATAGGGAACAAACCTATGGTGAAGATTATGTGACTAACCCTTTCAATTCAATTTTTTTTTCCAGGCTGATTCCTTTCATATTTAATGATTACTAAGTTAATCATTCAATTATCATATCAAAACCTTAATGTGTAAGCGAGATATGATATGCGAAATCATGACTCAATCAATGTTTAAAGCTTCGAATCATGGGTTAACAATTCAAACTTAATTGTGAAATCTAGCAGATGGCTTAATCCAGAGTCATAAATTACCAACATTCTGTATCTTATAATTTTAAAATCACAATTATCCTTCAAAATCACTTCAAATTCACAAGAAATTTCAGAAAAAAAGTTAAAAATTAAAATTTTTCACAAATTTTTTTTTTTGCTCAAGATCAAGAAAATACAGATTAGGTAACCTAATCTCCCACCCCTAACCTAAAATCTACATTGTCCTCAATGTAAAAGATAGAAGCATGCAATGCACATGAGACAACGAAAATAAATGAAAAGTGATGAAAAGATAATACCTTAATGAAGGGATCAAGAGATGTGTTCCAAAGATATCAACTTAAAAGCGAGTCAGTACAAGAGAGAAATCAACAAAAGTAAAATAACAAAAATAAAATCACAAAAGAAAATTCTACCTATACTACTTTCGCAGGTGCTCTCGATTGCATTTAGCGTATGCAATAAGCCTTTAAACCCCTAGGTTGCCCCTAGTGGACGAATTGTAATCTCGTGAGGGTTTGCAGCAATGTTACCCACAAACATTGAACTAACTAACTAAAAAAAGAAATAAAAAGAAAAGCTGGGTTGCCTCCCAGGAGCGCTAAGTTTAACGTCTTCAGCCAGACAAGCAACATCTCGATTAACCAATCTTAGACTTTTCGGAGACAACTTGAACCGTGCTATTTAAAACGGGATAAATATCCAACAATTTAAGCACCACTACTCGAACATCCTCTTTCATGTTAGGATTAAGTCTCCATTTTTATTTCATGCGACGTTTTTGTACTTTCTTCAAGAACTGTATGATGCATACACATAGTGGGGCTTACTCCTTCCATATCTTCTATCATCCACCCAATAGCTGCCTTATATTCTCTAAGTACTTTAAGAAACTTTCTCTCCTATTCCTTCTTGAGGTTAGAAGCTTTGATGAACAGGCAGGGTCTCAGAAGGACCTAAAAATACATACTCGAGATTTTCATGTAATTGTTTAAGGTCAGGATCAGATGGTTTCTCAACAAATGGAACCGGTTTAGACTTAGACGGTAGAAGAGGTTCCGCTTTAGCTTTCCATTTTGAAGTCTCCAATATAGGAGTAGAATCGAGTAATGCATTGACTTCTTCGATGGAACTTTCCATGTTAAAATCCATTCCAAAATGTGCTAAGCAAGTCTCAAGTGCGTCTTCAGAAGACTGAATAAAAGTTTCTTGCACTAGACTATCAATCATGTCCACTTCAAATAAATCATCCGAGTCTGCTAGTTGTTGTCCAGCATTGAAAACATTGAGCTTTATCTTCATGTTACCAAAAGACAACTTCATGACTCCATCCTTGCAATTTATGATAGCAATGGATGTAGCTAAGAATGGATGTCCCAGAATAACCGAAATTTGACTAGTAGGATCCTGGACAGGCTGAGTATCTAGAACGATGAAATTCACTGGAAAATAAAACTTATCAACTTGGATTAACACATCCTCAATAACACCACGGGACACCTTGACAGATCTATCAGCTAATTATAGTGTTATTTTAGTTGATTTCAGCTCACCAAGTCCTAGCTGCTCATATACAGAATATGGTAACAAATTAACGCTCGCCTCTAAATCAAGCAATGCCTTCTCAATTTTATGATCTCCGATGACGCAAGAAATGGTAGGGGCTTCTAGATCCCTAAATTTAGGAGGGGTGTTGTTTTGAATCATGGAGCTGAGTTGCTCCGCAAGGAAGACCTTCTTATGAACATGCATCTTACGCTTCTGAGTACATAAATCTTTAAAAAACTTAGCGTAAGCAGGGACTTGCTTGATAGCATCAAGCAATGGAATGTTAATTTACACTTGCGTAAACATCTCTAATATCTCATTAAAGTTGTTTCCTTTCTCAACTGGTGTCAAACATTGAGGAAAAGGTGTTTTAGGCACATAGGATGGCACAGGAGTGGTTTCTAGAGGGTCAGAGTGCTTTTGGACTTTGGATGCACTAGTATGTCTCTCCGCTTCATTTTGATCTTCTGGTTTGGAATTTGATTCTTTCCTAGGCATCTCTACTTTGTTCTCGATCTGTTTACCGGACCTAAGGGTAATGATAGATTTGGCTTACTCATGATATTGTTCTTAGTTTGAATTAGAGCCAATCTTAAACTGTCCTTTTGGATTTGCCACAGGTTGGCTAGGGAACTTCCCCTTCTCTCTCTCACTCAATGTGGCAGCAAGTTGACCCAACTGTACTTCCAGCTTGGCATTAGATTGCACATTTGCATGTAAGCTTTGCTGGTTAGCTAGGAAATTTTATTGGGTGTCTTTTTGAAATTGAAGAGAACTTTTCATAAAAAGATTGTGAGTATCCTCAAGAGATGGTTTCCTAGATTATGGAGGTACTTATTGATACTGCAAAAACTATTGAAGTTGTTGATTATCAACTTGGGGGTAAGGTTGTATAGGAGGATTTTCAGATGGTCCTCCTTGTTGTGGTCATTTTTCCCAAGAAAATTTTGGATGCCTAGCCCACCCTGGGTTGTATGTGTTCGAGTAAGGATCATTCCCAGGTCTCCGAAAGGTGTTCATAGCATGTACTTTTTCAGAGATAAATTTTGGGAATGCTGCACCAGATGGGCACGACTGCGTAGGATGGCCAGGACTAGAACACATGGCACACGACTCGATTTGAGTTGTTTGTGGAGGTCCATTATTCAACATCAGAGCATCAACTTTCTGTGTCAGGCTATCAATTTTGGCATAAAGATCTGGCGTGACTCCTATCTCATATATACCACCTTTCTTTGGTAGTTAGGGACTTTTTTCACCTCTATTTGAGTAATCCTATTGTTGAAAATTTTCACACAAGGTTTCAAAGAAATTCCATACTTCGACATCACTTTTGGTCATGAATAACCCTCCACTGGTGGCATCAACCATGTGACGGTTTTGGGGTGTCAAACCGTCATAGAAGTATTGAACTTGTTGTCATTTCTCAAAACCATGGTGTGGACATTTAAGGAGTAAGTCTTTCCATCTTTCCCAACATTCATGAAAGTGCTCTCCCTCTTTTTACGTGAAATTAGTGATTTCTCTACGAAGAGCATTCGTTTTGTGAACAGGGAAAAACTTATTTAAGAACTTCTTAGACAGTTAGTCTCATGTAGTGATCGTCCCAACTCCTAGAGAATTCAACCATGCTTTTGCCTTATCCTTCAAAGAAAAAGGAAAAAGGCAGAAACGGATCAAATCGTCTGAAAAGTTTTGAAACCTAAATGTCGAGCAAATGTCTAGAAATTCTTTTACGTGATGATATGGATCCTCTTTGTCTAAACCATAGAAAGATGGTAACAACTATATGACCCCTAGTTTAAGTTCAAAGTGTGCTTCCGTGGTGGCTGGCAACACTATGCATGAAGGCGCATTAAATTGGACAGGAGCTGAGTAATCTCTAGGCGCTTTAATTCCATTCTCGTCCGTCATTTCAAATAGGATGTTTCTGAATCTTCTATGAAAGGTTTTTTCTATTTCAGGATCAAAAGGTGTTAGTTCTATGTTCAGAGATCTACGCCCTAGCATAAAATGAATAACTAAAATGTAGGAAAGAAAACTAAACTAAACTAAGATGCAACCTAAGAGAAATAAGACTAGAACTAAAAATTATGAATTCCTAAAAACAAAAGAAAGCTATGAAACAAGAATTAGAAGAAAGAACCCGAAAAAGAAGATGATCGATGTCTAAAGATTTAGGAGCTCCTCCTTTCGAAGACAATCTTATTTAGCAGTTTCCTTCTTCAATTCTTGTAAAAATAAAAATAAAAACAAAAACAAATTAAATTTTCTAAAATAATGCTAGAAAATTCCTACGGCTACGAGTTATGATAAGAAAGAATCCTAAATCCAATTTGGACCGAAACAGTCCCCGGCGACGGCGCCAAAAACTTGATATTTTAATTTAAACCAATCTGATTAAAATAATTTTTAACTCGCAAGTATACGAATCAGATGTAGATATGGTATGTATCACGAGATCATTCCCATGATGACTGATTGTCACAATTTAAATGTTACGATTCTTCTTAACTAATCCAACAAAGAGTTTAGGTAATGATTAAGAAAACTAAACAAAAATCAATGAAAAAGTAACTGAGAGTAGTGAGTAAAATCCAATTGATGAGAAGACTAGGACTTTCGAGTCCACCTCTAATTATCCTAACTCTTGTTTTACCTGCTGATTCACCCTAATTCAGATTGATATCAAAATAAACAAAGCACACTCTATTTCCTTGGTCGGGCCCACAGAATGTATAATCTCTTAAAGCATATGGATCACATCTTTCCATCCATGGTCAGGCATGGAGAGATGTAGATTCCTGTTTCTTCCTCTTTAGGAAACCTGTTCATGGTCAGACACAAGTACCTTGATAAGATTCCAAATAACATTCATATCTAGACTTTGGTTAAGCTCATAGAATGGAGAAGTATGGAGATTTCATTCTAGCACACTAGAAAAAGAAACAAATCAATCAAATTAAAATAAATTCAACATAGACAAGAGTTATTCAAATTAAGGGCTTCATCTCAGCCCTAGCTGAGAAGTCTAGCAATCCATAAAATTAATTATAATGAAGGAAAAATAAAATTTAAACAGTAAGAACATCTCTCTTCTTCCTTCCCCTCTCTCTCTCTCTCTCTCTCTCTCTCTCTCTCTTCTCTCTCTTCTCTTTCTGGATCTTCCCAAGGTTTGAATGAATGCTTCCCACGTCCAAAACCTCCTTATATAGCTGCTGGAGTAGTGAAAATAGGATTTGAATCGGATTTGGAAAGCTATCGCATGCGCAACGAAAGCTTTTTCGCAGCCAAGTTCGGGGTTTCAAAAATCACCACTTTCCTAGCTCAAATTCTAAAGAAACACCATCCCTTAGGACTTTCTTGGGTCCTCTACATGATAGATGGTTCAGATCTATCATATAATCAAAGATGGTGGGCCACAACCGCCTGAAAAAGTCGACTTTTACGGATGTGCGAAACCTTTCGCACCATTTTACTGTTGTGATCGATGGGCCCCACAGAGCCATTTTCAAGAAAATCCACCCCATCCATTGCATTCAGAATGAAATTTCAGTTAAGAATGTGTGGTTTTGAATGTTCATTGACGCGACAAAGAGAAGAAATCATAAAAAGATTAGTTTTGAACGTTGCAGGACAGTCCTTTTGTGGCCCTTATATCGCACACATGTGTATGTATGAATACAAACGGTCAGCTTGGGTTTGTAGTATCTGTAGCCCTCTATAAGATGGACGGTGTGGATCGGACGTACGGATGATAGGTGGGGCCCACAATTGATCGCAAGATGGACAACGTCCGTCCATTCACTGCCAGCGCGAAACGGCTATTCCCGTTTTGCGTGAGGAGTCGGTCAACACTGACTTTGACCAGTCTTCTGGGTCCGGTGCGGCGCCAGCATGCATGTACAATGTGTAAACACTCATACACATACAGGGCCCAGTGATGTTTCTGAGTAATCTACTCCATCCATTTAACTTATCTCCCTATATAAGGCGTTAAGCCCAAATTTAAGGCAGTTCCAGGTATCAGGTGGGCCCTAAATTGGAGATTAATGGGTTAATCTGTCCGTTAGCCCACTGTTCAAGACCTTCAATGGCTGAAATTTAATATGTAAGGTTAATTTATGGCCCCCATCACATGTATGAAGTTTCGAGTCAATCGGATGGTGGGGACCATGTGATCTTACATTCTGCATCAGTTTCTGGCCTTTTTAAAGGTGAACGGTTTGATTTTCTCGGATCCCTGGAGTGTCAATCCTTCAATATTGGCCCTCTGGAGTCCGTCCCTTACTCTGGTCACTTCGGATCATTAAATCCATGCTTTTAATATCATTTTTCAATCCATGCTCTTGATTTCATCTGTACTAAAGACACAATTAAAATATGGCATTAAGAATTATCATATACGTAAAATTAGGCAATAATTGGAGTCTGATATGCAATATTTGACCCTCATCATGAGCTGAGTTTGCCATTGCAGCATTTCCACTAACACCTGGACTACACTTTCAAAATCCCACTGTTTGTAAAACAAAAGCAATGGTTTTACAGGTATTTTATCAAACACCTTCTAAGAAACGTAAAAACCAAGAAAAAAAAGGTATTTGTTTCATATACATACCTTCCTTGGAAACTGGGACAAGAAACACTGCAAACTTTACTATCAAGGAATGGAATTTTGTGCACAAACTGAGAACAAAATAAATAAATTTCAAAATCCTTGAAATGTTGTGCCTACGGAGACTAGCACCATTCATTATGACGACCCAAGAAGAGTTTGCACACTCACCATTTGAATCAGTTCTGGAAGATGGATCATGAGCTAACAGAATGCATGCAATCATGTCAATGATTACTAAAGAACTCACATGCATAGACTCATTCATACACAATATTAGCATATAAATAGATAAGAAAGAGAACTAAGAACCTACACACTTTCAGGTACCAGCCACACTTGGTTAAGTCATTTCATCAAACACTTGGTGAGCAACATCAATAGCAAAGTAACTGAGTCACCGAACTAGTTCGATCCGAGTTCGATTCGAGCTAGATTCGATCCGAGTCGTGTCGAGTTGGGGCTAGCTTGAACTCGGCTCGAACTCATTTTCGAGCTCAAAAAATCAGCTCGACTCGGCTAGAACTCAGCTTCGAACCAAGTCAAATCGAGCTTTTTCGAGTCGAGTTGAGAGAGCTAACCGAGCTAGCTTGGTTCATGTACACCCCTACCTGCAAAAGCCTTTAGCATGAAGGTCGTGAGCTAGAAACCTAGGTGGAACCTACCGTGAGGTTTTTTGAGAAATCCACCCCGTCCATCTGTTTTTCGATATCATTTAAGGGGTTGAGCCTAAAATTGAACCAAATCCAAATCTCAAGTTAATGATATCATAGGAAAGAGTGGAAATAATGATTTCTAGGCGCCACATTGATGTTTATTTGCATCCAATCTATTCATAAGATCATAGACATGGATGAAGAGAAAACACAAATATAAGTTTAATCCAAATTTTCTATGGCCCCTAAGAATTTCTCAATGATAGAAGTTTAATTCACACTATTTCTGTGGTGTCATACATTTGATATTCGGATATGCTTTATTTTTGGGTCAAGCTCTAAAATTATCCTGTAAAATAGATGGACAAAGTGGATAAAATACATAAATCATGGTGGACCTCACCGAGTTTACCCTGTCAACTTCCATTTTAAAGGCACAATCGACGCCCCTCAATGAGTTAGGAGATGCTAGCGGACAAACGCAAATTGCATCCTACCCCCGCCGATTTCTAGCCACAAACTGGTAGTTTAGTGGGTGGGCCCACTGTGATGTATCAGTTTATACACGCTGTCCATTCCTCCTCTTAAGATTATTTTAAGGTATATGCATGGAAATGAGACAAACATAATGCTCAGGTGGACCACACTAGTTGCATGAAATGACAAAGCATTAAATGCCAGTTGCATTAAATGCAACAGTAATCTATGGTTGTGGTTTAGGCTGTACACGAGCCAAGCTAGCTCGAAAAGCTCCCTCGGCATGGCTCGAGCTAGCCCGACTTAACTCGACTTGAACGATGACTCGAGGCGAGACAAGCTTAATATAACCCAGCTCGTTTTGAAAACAAGCCAAATTTGAACATAATAGAGCTTGACTCAACTCGAAGCTTGAGCTCGACTCAACTCGAATATGTGTGTGTGTGTGTGTGTGTGTGTGTGTGTGTGTGTGTGTGTGTGTATAAAATATTATATTTAAAAATTAAAAAAGAAAAACTTAAACCATACCCTACACATCAATCCCTTTCTTATCCTTTCCCTTCCTTACCTAACTCGCCACGCTTGAGCTCCCCTCTCTCTCTCTCTCTCTCTCTCTCTCTCTGCACCAACAACAAGGTACCCTCTATAACTTTAGCTATAATACACACACACACACATACACACATTATTAATTGAATATTTGATTTGGGGTTGGGTCAGGTTGTTGGGTTGAGTCAGGTGCGGGTTGGGTGTTGGGTTAGGTCGGGTTGGGAGCAGACTCAACTGAACTTGAGGTAAGCTCGCTTCAACTCGATCTACTAGCTGGTCTCGAGCTCGACTTGAAAGGTTTGGAAAACAAGCTAAGCTTGACCCACCTCGACTCGACTCGGCTTGATGTATAACCCAAGTTGTGGTCCACTTGAGTGTTGGATGTATTTCATTTTTGTGCTTATACCTTAAAATGATCCAAGAATAAGAATGGAAGGCGTGGATAAACCGATACATCACAGTTTGCTCGCCCGAAAAAATGCTCGTCCGTGGCTAGAGACGAGCAAGGGTAGGACGCAATCCGCGTCCCCAACCGACAGGTTGAGTACCGACTCGCTACATCACCAAGTTCTGTGGGACCCACCATGATATATGTGTTATATCCATACCATCCATCCACTTGGAGATATCAATTTAAAGCATGAGCCAAAGAATGAGTGAGATCCAAAGCTCGAATGGACCCCACCATAGAAAATAGTAGATAGAGTGACTCCTACCATTAAAAATTTCTAAGGGCCACAAAAGTTTTTGATTAAGCTAAAATTTGTATTTTCCCTTCTTTCATGTCTGTATTAACTTATGAACATGTTGGATCTCATGTAAACATCATAGTGGACCTTAGGAAGGTTTTAATGGTGGGCATCACTCTTCACATTGTTTTGTGTGGTGGGGTTTACTCCAGATTTGGATCTGACTCATTCTTTGTCTAATGCCCTAAAATGATCTCTCCAAATGGATGGCCGATGTGGATACAACACATACATCATAGTGGGTCCCATGGAACTTGGTGACATCACTTCAATATCGAGTCACGCTACAACCCGTCAATATCTCCATGCACGAGAGAAATACTCTACTGCCCTTTAGTTTCACTTTAGGAGGTCAAATTTTTAAAATCCATGTTGTCTATCCATTTTACCAGCTTATTTTAGGACCGAGTTTAAAATTGAAGTATATCGAAGATAGCTCAAGTGAACCACACCACAAGAAACAGTGGGGATAATGCCTCCATCGTTACAGCCTCTCTAGGAGTGGGGGCCATCTTGATGGATTTATTATATATCCACGTTGAAGCATATCTAAATTCCAAGTGGATCACACTACAGGAAATAGTAGGGATTCAATGCCCGCCATTAAAAACTTCTTTTATGCAACAAAAGTTTCGGATCGAGCTGATATTTGATTTTAATGGTGGATGAATAAACATTACTGTGGGGCATAACAAGGTTTCAATGGTTAAAGTCATTATTCCTACTATTTCCAATGATATATATGATCAACTTGAGATTTGGATTTGGTTCAATTTTAGGCTGAACACCTTAAATGATCTGGAAAAATGGACGGTGAGGATTTCTTAAAAAACCACACGGTAGGCCCCACATAGGTTTCTAGGGTAGGACCTTCTTGCAGAAGGCTTCGTAGGAAATATGCATGAGAGAGAGAGAGGTGGAGTTGGAATTTTAATAACCAGTTTCACAAGTTTTGTTTCTCCACTCTTCTTATAAAATTATAAAATCTCACCATTCTCTCTATAAAAATGTCACCATTCGGACCACTAGCGGGCTGCCAACACTTGACCTCATGGGAAGGTACTATGCGATCGAGCACCATATACAGGAAACAATAGGGATTCAACGACCACCATTAAAAACTTCTTTTATGCAACAAAAGTTTCAGATCAAGCGGATATTTGATTTTAATTGTGGATGAATAAACATTATTGACTCCACCAAAATAGTCATTTAGGAACGGTTTAAAACCATTCCTAAATGAGGCATTACAAAAAAAACAGGAACGGTTCAGAACCGTTTTGGGTGCCATTTTAGTACCAACGGTCACGAATGAAATTTTAAGAACAATTTTAAACCTTGATAAACACACAAAACTTAGGGTCATGAGAAATAAATTAATAGAAGTTTATTACATTCCATCAAAATAGAGATTAATTGTTCACTCCCCAAGTGCAGGGTTGTGATGTAGTAATAAACTCGGTAAGACCGAGGTCGAATCCCAAGGGACTGATACCTGCACATAATCTAAAACTAACTAGAACTAGAACTAGAATGAAATGAAATCTAAATCAAGTGTAATTTGAGGAATAATGATGGAATAATTATCTAGAACTTAGGAAAAATCAGAGGTTAGAAACTAGGGATTCAGAGGATCCACTTGTAGAGATCAAGGAGATCTTATGTCAGCTTCAAAAATCATGGAATCTAACTGAACTACCGTTAATATAGTTTTCAAGAGATGAAAGGTATATGAATTAGAATGGATTCCATCACCAAACCATGCCCAGGAGACAAAGCAAATAACAAAATTAAACCAATTACCAACCAATCAACATGCTATAAAGGTTAGGAAGGGTACCATCATCCGACCATGCCCAAGAGACGATGATGAACAACAGGGCTTCCTAACGTCATAAACATAAAGGAAAGGAACATGCTCAAAACAATCGCAGACCCATTGTAATTTCAGTCACAACAGCCCATTAAAAACTAAAAAATTCCCTTAATTAACTAAAATCAACCTCAGTTCAGTATAAACAAAAAGGCATAAGCAAAGTCTCCCCATCATGTTACAAGCTTCACTTCTTAGCTCTAGCTAAGAGGTTTAGCCCAGCATGATGGGATTAAATCTCTCAAAGATAATCATAAATGAAAAAAAAAATAGTAATTAAATAAATAAAAATTTAAACAAACTCTGTCTCTCTAACGTCCAACTTCTCAGCCATTGATTCCTAGATTCGATACCTCTCCCTCTCTCCCACGTCTTTCTTTTATAAGAGCTAGCAACGTCGGCGAAGGGTTCCGCACTCCATTCATAGGTCGTGCGCACAACAGAGTGCATAAATCAACTTGCTGATGAATTGGTGGAGCCCATTCTTGACAATCATTAAGAAATTCAGTCCATTCATTGGATCTCCCTTAAAAATCCAATAAAATTAGACAATTTCTAGACCAACTTTGGTGTGTCCTACCCGTCTTTTCCATTACACCGTCAGTCTTCTATTTAGACGACTGGAGACTGATCTCTGCGACTTCCTAAAATATGTCACCTAGGCTAGGGTGAGAGGTTTCATGGGCTCCTGATGGATGATCTGGATTAGACCGTTGGTGTACGGTGGTGGCCCACAAAGGGAAACCGCAAGCTCTGTTGCGAAACAAAGCTTTCGCAACGGTTCTGTGACAATTGGTGGGGCCCACCTTGATGTCTATGGAGAAATCCATCCCGGCCATTGAAATCCTGGAGAAAAACTAGTGAGGAAGGAGTATTTTTCTAATGAAATTGGTGTGGCCTTCGAACATATCCACTTCGCCTTCCATCTGATGTTTAACGGCTAGAATTTTACAATGGCTTGCATGGTCTCAAAAGGCTACCTTGCTGAGGTTAATACCCTCCCATCACACACAATGGACAATCCAGATCTTGCAAAAAGATGATGAGTGGGCCCCACTACTGAAAAATAATCGGCCGCTGTCCGTCCGCTGGCCTGATTGCGCAGAGGAGAGAGAAAGTCGGGTGTGAGTCCGCTCAAGACTAGGAAAATACTGATTAGGTAACTTAATCTCCTACCCCCAACCAAAAATCTACATTGTCCTCAATGTAAAAGATATATGAGCATGCAATGCACATGGGATAACAAAAGTAAAGTGATGGGAAGATCGTACCTGGATAACGAATCGAGAGAGAGATTTTTCAAGAGATCGCAGTATGGAAGTTGGTCAACATAAGAGAGAAAGCAAAACAAAAATAACAAAAATAAAATCCTACCTATACCACTTTCACAGGTGCTCTTGATTGCATTTAGCGTATGCAACAAGCCTTTAAACCCCTAGGTTGCCCCTAGTGGACGAGTTGTAGTCTCGTAAGGGTTTGTAGCAATGTTACCCACAAACATTGAATTAACTAACTAGAAAAATAAAATGATATGAAAAGCTGGGTTGCCTCCCAGGAGTGCTAAGTTTATCGTCTTCATCCAGATAAATAAAGCAAACTACCCTAGTCCTATGAAAGCAATAAACCTACCTATACCTCCATTAGACCAGGAGATCAATCCTAGTAAACAGGAGCAGTCAGAGGCATGGACATGTCCTCTGAATCAAATTGTAAGGCCCACCCTCACATTACATGATATTGTCCGCTTTGTCCGATAGGCTCACGGCTTTAAAACGCGTTATGTCTGTTAAGGGAGGAACCCAACATATAACCACCACAACTCCAGACAACTCTTCCGATGTGGGATAAGTTACGCTACAGTCAACTGCAACAGTAGCTCGCTCAGCACAGTAGCCTGTTAGCCACACAGTAGCCTGCCAGCTAGCTTGGGGCCCGTCCACATGTGCGCCCGTCCACATGTGCCCGCCCACATGTAGCAGTGACCGGGGCGTCACATTATCCCCCACCGAGGGCAGAGCCGTCCTCGGCTCTGATACCAACTTCTGTCACGCCCCAAGCTCGAAAACTGGGCTCACAAAATTCTCGATCGCCGAATCCGGCGCCGACAGCCTCCGTAGAACCCCATTCTCGGCTCCTAGCTCCCATTCGCCAGGTTCCGATCCTGGGATGCTATGAGGAGGATTTTCAATGTCAGTTTGATTCATAATAAGCATAACCAAAGGCATAACCCACAAACAACAACCAAGCACACCATTACATTTCCACTATGATCAAAAACTTTACAAGTACAATGAGCATAAAGGAAAATACAATGGTAAAGAATAAAAAACTCCAAAACGATCAGCAACGTACTCCTGCCTCAGCGCTGCTCCTATCCAACATCACCTGCACGCAACGGTCGTGCATAAGCTTACAGAAAGCTTAGAGGGTGGTGAAAGTGTGTGCACAAGGTAGTAAGATGAACATGCAATTGTCAGAGTAAAGCGGAATATGCAGATAGAACCATAATATCATGAGCTGTACCAAGGCTATGCAATGCAAGACATGAATGGTATCGGCCATCCCAAGGCCATGCGATGTACAATGTAACTCAAGCATACAGATCCTCATCTATATCCACACATCAATACAGCTCAAAATATGGAATATCACCGGGGTCTAGTACACTCTAAACCAGATTGCCGCCACATCACGTGCAATAAGATAAGTGGAAGAGACCACACTATCCGTCTGCCAATATCGGGCGCGACTCGTCGATAGCGGACCCATTCCTCGAGCTGGTCAAACTCAGCCTAACATTGCCCCCTACACTCGGGCGGATAAGGCCACACCCCCTTCCAACCGACCACGACACAGTGGAGAGCGTAACCGTCTGGTAATCGGCACTCAACGCTCATCTACCCACTCGGTCTAGACGTTGGAGCAACCTCTTGGTACCATAAGGGTTTAGGGACTTTCACCTAGGGATATCTATAGTACCCCATGTAGAACAAGATTTTCGGTATCCAATCCTGCCAACCACGATCTGTCTGTGGAGGCTACGGCCTCGATGTCGCTAGGGCGTACAATAACCATGTCACACAATGCGGAATGCATGAATCACGCTATCCAGTCATGCAACCAATCCTGCGCATACCGTGCGCTCATGTAGGGCAACACTGCCTAACCAGGAGCCCATAAATAACCTGCCCGAAGGCATATGCTATTATCAGTCAATCCTCATATCAAGCATGCATATGATGTGTATGATCATGAGTCATGAAACTATACTAAACATGTACATGAGTGATGAACCATTCTTACAACGCAGATGGGCCTGGACGGCCTATACACAATAAGTACGGCCTAGCAATAGGCCCTAAGGAGAGTTGTAATATGGACATCCAACCAACATTACACTCGCAATGTAGACGTCAAACCAACATTGTTCCCCAGGCACGATCTTCTTAAACGTCGCTACATAACCTGTATTGGGATTACACATTGCAATGGACCTTAGGTTCATCCCATTGGGCTTTACATATATATCAAATGGGCCATATCTTATGGGCCTTTTATTCATCAGATGGGCCATATAAATGGGCTACACCAATGGGTCTTATGTGCATTGCAATGGGTCAAAACCCATGGACTTTAGATTGCATCAAATGGGCCTAATCTCATGGGTCTTATATGAAATAAATGGGCCATACCCATTGGGCCCCAAATGTACGCCAAATGGACCTTAATCCCATAGGCCCTAGTACATCTCAGTGGGCCTTAACCCATGGGCCCCGAAAACAACAACTGGCAATAATCTCATGGTCTCCAAAATACACCAAATGGGTCCAATTCCATGGACCTTAGAACGCATCAAATGGGTCCACTCCCATGGCCTAGCGGCCCACTGAATTATTTATTTGTCATTCGATCTGATTGGCAAGGGGCCCACTGCAATATTTATTTGCATTCCATTATGTTCAAAAGGTCATACGGACCTTAGGCCCACAATTATGATTTGTATAATACTATACATACATCATAATTATAACAGCAACTTATACATTATGGGCATGAATATATATATATATATATATATATATATATATATATATATATATATATATATATAATATCTATATATATAGTTGTTACTGTATCTTTTAAAAGCCTTTGAAGGGAACAGAGGTGGGTCCCACGTAGGGCCCACCGCCATATATATATATATATATATATATATATATATATATATATATATATATATATATATATATATATATATATATATATATATATATATACATATATATAGGCATAATATATGGACAAAGTGGACAATATCATGTAATGTGGGGGTGGGCCTTACACAAATTTCTCGACAAATGGTTTTAATCGATGTCCATTTACTTTAAACTTCTTGCCATTATCGGGATCTCTTATCTCGACGGCCAGAGGTGGGTCCCACGTAGGGCCCACCGCCATATATATATATATATACATATATATATATATATATGTATATATGTATATATATATATATATATATATATATATATATATATATATATATATATATATATATATAATAGGCATAATATATGGACAAAGTGGACAATATCATGTAATGTGGGGGTGGGCCTTACACAAATTTCTCGACAAATGGTTTTAATCGATGTCCATTTACTTTAAACTTCTTGCCATTATCGGGATCTCTTATCTCGACGGCCCCATGAGGATAGGCAGTAACAATGTAAGGGTCGGTCCAACGAAATCGAAGCTTACCTGGAAAGAGATGTAGTCGAGAGTCATACAAAAGAACTTTCTGACCTGGCGTGAATGATTTTCGAAGAATATGTTGATCATGAAACGCTTTCATCATATCCTTATAAATTCTCGAGTTCTCATACGCATCGTTCCGGATTTCTTCAAGGTCATTTAATTGAAGTTTGCGAACGAGCCAGCGTTGTCTAGATTGAAATTCAGATTTTTGATCGCCCAGTATGCTTTATGTTCTAACTCCATAGGCAAGTGACATGCCTTCCCATAGACAAGTCTAAAGGGAGATGTTCCAATAGGGGTTTTAAAAGCAGTACAGTATGCCCATAAGGCATCGGTCAATCGAGTTGACCAATCCTTACGATCAGAGTTAACCATTTTCTCCAGGATATGTTTGATCTCTTTATTGAAAATCTCAGCTTGTATGGGGTGCTCACCTTATGAGAGATATCGTATTTCTTCATTAAGCTCTCGAATGGTCTATTACAAAAGTGTGAGCCCCCATCACTAATGATGGCTCGAGGCGTTCCGAACCGCTATAGGATGTTTTCTTTTAAAAAATTAATGACCGTGCGATGGTCATTGTTGCGTCACAGAATTACTTTGACCCATTTAGTGACATAATCTACGGCAAGCAAAATATATAAATTTTCAAAGGATTGGGGGAAAGGTCCTATAAAATCAATGCCCCAGCAATCAAATGCTTCTATGATAAGGATGAGATTCAAGGGCATCATATTTCGATGGGACAATGCTCTCAATTTTTTATAACGCTCACAAACCTTGCAACACTCATGAGTGTCCCTGAACATAGTGGGCCAATAAAAGCCACATTATAGAATCTTGGTCGTGATCTTTTTAGCAAAAAAGTGACCACCACAGGCCTGTGAGTGACAGAAGGAGATGACACTCTGATGCTCATCGTCTGACACACATCTCCTTAAGATTTGGTCTGAGCAATATTTAAACAAATATAAATCATCCCAGAAAATTTTGCGCACCTTGGTAAAGAATTTCTTCTTATCTTGTATAATCAAATGTGTCGGTATGGAACCTGTAGCAAAATAATTGGCAATATCAGCGAACCAAGGTGAATGGGAGACTCTGAATAGTTGTTCTGTAACACCCCGGATTTTGGCTAATCTAGGATTTGACGTCCTTAGGCAGTGGGTCAATTAAAACACCTGAAAAATCGTTCAGAACCCAATTCTATAGCCAAAGAAACCACTTAGGATTAATTTCTTTAGAAACTAAGCATAAGTTAGCTAGCGCAACGTTGGAGCGGCTGGAAAATAGTCTCTGATCACTTTAAATACGTTCTGCAAGACCCAAATCGAGTAGAACAAACAACTCTACGATACTCTATAACCTCGGATCAAACTCTAAGCGGGTTTGTCCTCTGGACCATATTGAATTTTTGTATTGGATTTAGACCGCGCGTCGAAGGTCCGATACCTCCTATCTTAGACCGTTAGAACCGCCCAGCTGGACTTGACAATCATCTCGAAAATCAAGTCAAACCGATAATCACAGACTATTTCGTTGAACCCGGACTGAAGCGACCGCGAATAGGGACAGATTTGGAATTTCAAATTCAAATCTGGCACACGACTTGACGCGTCAGTAATAAGCGTTCTGACCGTCAGAATTCATCCAGATTACACCCTCGGATCAGGAAAAATTTCTATTTATTATCATGAGACTTTCAGTCCTGATCTGCGTGCGATGACCGCTGAACTGAAACTGGTCCGCCACGTGCGATCTGCGAACCCTGCCAGACTGAAAACTTAATACGAGCTACATCTGGTACACATGAGCTTAAGTCTGATCGCAATCGACCAGGGGACCACCAGAAAGCAGTTTTTGGACCGAAACAGCCCCGAAATGGATAGGCACCAAGTAAACTTCGTCCCGGAGCCTATTTCCGGCGATTTCAAGCTTATAAAAGGGGTTGAAACCCTCATTTCTCCCTTCCATCCGAAAATCACAAACCCTAGGAGAAAAAGAGAGAGAGTTTGAGAGAAAGAGAAGAAGAGAATTTTCCCGCTTCCGAGCCCTTGACAGTTGCTGAAGCAGCACTTCTTTCCAATCACCTGGCTGGTGATTTCTCCATTTTTCAGGTATAAAATAACCCCAAAAACTTGCTGATTTAGGGTTTACTTAGATGCATAACATGTTAGCTAACGTATTCCATAAATCAGGCTCTCCTACTGCCGTAGACGAAGCGTACACGCTCCGTTCAAAATCCCGCGACCGTAAGAGACTAGGTGAGGATTTTAAACGCTTTGATTGACGGTTTACAACGCTTTCAATGTCGTTTAATAGTAGATTATTGACGGCATCGCCGTTTGACATGTACAACATGCTCTCCGTTTCCCGTTTCGTAAATTAACGAAGAATATGAGATTTAGGGCATTTTAGTCATTTGTAGGAAGTGCGGTCTACATGCATAGTTTGCTGACGTGATTGACATGTTTTGTCGTCGCATTAGAGAGTTAGGAATGCTTGCATAATCAGTTTGGCGAAGAGATTCGCCTAGTTGCGCACTTTGGGTCGACATACTATATGTAGACTTAAGTGTGTAGTGTATGTGTTTGTATAAATGTTTGTATTAGTATGTATTGAATTGAATGATGTTATGAGGTAGTTTTTGATTGATTCTTCAATTAATATGCTGACCTAAATGATTTTCTACATGTTGACTATATGCATGATTTCATTACATGCATGGAATATGTGTACTTGAAGATTTGCTGAAGTTAAATGTTATAACATGTGTTAACATGCTCACATGATTGTATTTCAATTTCAAAGCTCGTACATAAATTGCTGATTTGATTCCATAATTGTTTGGGACTAGACTTAGTCCAGGCAGTCGGTAACCGAGCGAATTCGTGGCTGACTGGTCATAGCCACGAACGACGCGTCGATGAACGTGATTCGTGTTCAGAGTTGGCGGCAGTGGTTAGGCCACGCGAAGTGTTTTACGCACTTCATGTCGTTCGACTTGAGATGCGATCGCGCTAGTCGAGCCCGTCAAGTAACCCGACTGGCCGATGTATGTTCACCTTGTATGAGTCATAATTGCTTGAACCTAGGGTACTGAACTTACCATTGTAAACCCTGTTAACCATGGTACCTTGATCCACGAAGACTCATGAGCCGGGCATGGTGGTATGGGACACCGTGGTCGAGCTGTCGGCCTACGCTGGGGCCACAAACCTCCCCGTAGTGACCAGTGAGCACCTATGACTCGTGAGCAGATTATGGTGGTATGGGACACTATATTCTAGCTGTCGGCCTACACTGATCAGGCGACGAGCCCTTTGGAGTGACCGCGAGCGTATTCTGAGTCCACGGGAGGCGACGACCCTTCCGTCGCAGTAGAGTATGGTAGGCCTGTATTGATAAGGTGATGGGGGAGCGGTGCAACGAGTGCGAGCAACAGCCCTGGCAGCCCTTGCAGTGACCTACGAAATATACATCGTATGAGATTACTAGGAGTGACGACCCTAGACACGATCTGTGTTGGGATTGATACAAGGGAAGTACCTTAGTTTTCCAATCCTGCTGTTTGAATGGACTTAATAACAACTTGGAAATCATATCACCATAGCATTGCATGTGCCTGGGAGATGTGGAGCACTCTAGGGAGTGTGGCATGCCGCGGTCGTAAGATGTTGCCGCATGAGGGAGATCGTCGGTGAGGGCATACATCACGTCATGTCATCTTGCATTAACAACAGTATTAGGATTGTCTGATTTACTGCTTTACTATTATCGCGTGATTGAATTGTGAACATGCTAATCTCTGCTCTCTTATCCCACTGAGTTGATCACTCACTCCCACGTTACGGGATGGTGTTTCCGGACACCCACCAGTCCCTTCTGTGAATGCAGATGATGGCGCGGCCTGTGAGGCGGAGCTGGACTTGATGATGAGGAGGAGGATTCCTCCTTTATGCGTGTTCTGATTGACGGGATTGCAGGGAGGTTGATTAGATACTTTGACGTTTGTCATTTTGTATTTTTAGCGCCCTCATGTATATTCATTTTGTTTACTTTTGAAGTATACATGTATGTGTATAACCTGGTAATATATTCACACTCTGGAGACATACAACAGTTTATATACGTTATACATACTATTACAGTCTTCCGCTTGCAAATTTAACTGTCTCTGAAGTATGATATGCTGTTCTGACTTAATCTCACTCATGTTTAATACATTATCACAGACAACATTCAATCACACATATCTATGTTGCATAAATAACATTTTGGAACTCGGGAGTTGGGTTTTTGCTCGACCCCCGATTTTCGGGATGTTACATGTTCATCAGGGAACATGTCATTGATATGGGTCACCTCAAGGAAATCAGAGGTATTAAGGCGAGAAAGGTGATCGGCCACTACATTCTCTACTCCCTTTTAGCTTTAATTTCTAAATCAAATTCTTGGAGTAGAAGGATCCATCGTATCAAGTGGGGCTTAGAATCATTCTTAGAAATAAGATACTTAAGTTCCGCATGATCTTTGTAGATAATGATCTTGAATCCGATCAGGTAGGACCTAAATTTGTCCAAAACAAACACTACAGCTAAGAGTTCCTTTTTCTATAGTTAAGTAGTTTACTTGGGTATAATTTAGAGTCCTACTTGCATAATGAATGACGTAAGGCTGCTTATCTTACCTCGGACCTAGAATTGATCCAAGAGAATAATCAGAGGCATCGCACATAAGTTCAAAAGAAAGACTCCAGTCGGGTGGTTACATGATAAGTGTAGTGGTTAACATACCCTTAAGCTTAGTAAAAGCTTCTTGGCATTGCTCAGTCCACTCGTATGGTGCATCCTTTTGAAGAAGATTACATAAAGGACGAGAAAGGAGACTAAAGTCCTTTATGAATTGTCTGTAAAACCCTGTGTCCTAAGAAGGATCACACGTATCTGATGTTCTTGGGTGGAGGTAGGCTAGAGATAAGATCGAATTTTGCCTTATCTACCTCAATTCCCTTGGATGAGATGATATGCCCAAGGACAATTCCCTGTTGAACCATGAAATGATACTTCCCCAATTAAGTACCAAATTCTTTTCTTCACATCTTTTCAGCACACATTTAAGCCTCTTTAAGCATTCGCTGAAAGATGAACCGAAAACAGAGAAATCGTCCATGAAGACCTATAAATATTTTCCCACCATGTCAGAAAAGATACTCCTCATATATCGCTGAAAGGTGGCAGGGGCATTACATAACCGGAACGGCATCCTTCTATAAGCAAAGGTGCCATAGGGGCATGTAAATGTGGTCTTTTTCTGGTCTTTAGGGGCGATTTAAATCTGATTGTATCCCAAATACCCGTCAAGGAAACAATAATAGGAATGACCAGCTAGCCTTTCAAAGATTTGATCGATGAAGGGCAAAGGAAAGTGGTCCTTCCTTGTGACGGTATTCAATTTCGTATAGTTAATGCACATTCTCCAACCAGTAGTAACTCTAGTTGGCATGATTTAATTATTGACATTGGCTATGATGGTGATCCCGGACTTCTTAGGAACCACCTGAGTTAGACTCACCCATTGACTATCGGATATGAGGTATATGATACCCACATCCAATAGTTTAAGAACCTCGGCTTTAACCACTTCCTTCATATTTGGATTTAATATACGTTGTAATTGCCGAATGGTTTTCGCATTATCCTCAAGATGTATGCAGTGAGTACAAATCGAGGGGTTAATTCCTTTGAGGTCTGCTATCGTCCATCCCAGGGCTCCCTTATGCTCAAGGAGAGTACCTATGAGTATACTCTCCTGCTCTTTCTCTAGGTGGGCAGAGATCACCACCGGGTATATCTCATCTTGACCTAAATAGACATATTTCAAATCAGAGGGCAAAGGTTTTAGGTCAAGCTTCGGTGGCTTGAGGTTAGATAGTAGAGGCACTACATCAGTTTGGGGCAACTCTTAAAATTGTGGCCTCCACCGGTTAACTTCAAGTACTAGTGCAGTATCAAGCATGGCACACGTCTCCCTAATCATGTCATCATTAAAATCATGAGAGTGGGCCAGGCACGTCTCTAGAGGATCAGAGGATAAGGCAAGAAGCATTTTATCTTCCATGAAAGAATCAATCATGTTAACGTCGTGAAAATCGTCATCATCCTCTGAATTGCTGTCGTTATTGAAAAAATATTTGACTCCAATGTCAAATTTTCAAAAGACATAGTCATGACACCATTCCTGTAATTGATAATTGCATTTGAAATAGCAAGGAATGGGTGACCAAGAATAATGGAAATCTGAGTGCTCATGTTATTAATGGGTTCGGTATCCAGGATGATAAAATCTACAGGGTAGTAAAATCTATCGACCTGGACCAACATATCCTCGACTATCCCTCTTAGTACATGAATAGTGCGATCAACAAGTTGTAGCGTGGTCCGGGTAGGTTTTAATTCACTCAAACTAACTGTTTGTATACCGAGTAAAGAATCAAATTGACGCTCGCTCCTAAGTCAAGAAGTGCATGATTAATTCAATAGTTCTCGATTACACATGATATGGTTGGGCTAGCGAGATCTTTGAATTTTTGCGGCATGTCTTGCTTCAGGATGGTACTCACTTTCTCAGTTAGGAAGATCTTTTTTTGAATACTCTGTCGTCTTTTGGTCGTGCATAGGTCTTTCAGAAATTCGACATATGAAGGTATCTGTTTTACGATATCAAGTAGAGGAACATTGACTTTCACTTGTTTCAACACCTCTAGGATATCCTGAGAGTTAGAGAGATGTTTTGGTGCAACCAACCATTGGGGGAATGGAGCAACTGGCTTCTCTAGAAGTTCCGGTTCTAATTTTTGTGAGGAATCACTAGATCCATCATTTTTGTCCTCTTCTGGTTCTTGAGGCTTTTCGGCCCAAACCGGGAGGGTTTTATCAATAAATTTTCCATTCCTAAGAGTGGTGATGGATTTAGCATGCCCCATTTGATTTGAAGAGCTGAGATCACTTATCTCATATTGCGGTTTAGGATTGGAGAGTGGTTATGCAGGAAGCATCCCCTTTTCTATAACCGTCATACGTGAATCTATTTTTTGCATAAAATGTATAACTCCTCGCATTGCCTGAGTCAGCTCTTGTATGAAATTTTAAACCAATTCTTCTTGAGTTTTCCCCTGATTTGAATTTTGATTGAAAAAACCTTGAGGGGTAGTAGTTTGTCCATTCCTTTAACTAAAATTGGGATAATTTTTCCAACCAGGATTATACGTGTTAGAAGTCAGTCCATTGAAAGGTCTTTGATAGTTATTTACGGCATTAGATTGTTTATTCAACACTTCTCGAAAGGCAGGTATTGTAGGACAATTTTCAGTTGTATGAATGTTGCAATCACAGATGCCGCAAACACTTTCATTAATCTTATCCCTCTTTCCTTCCATGGCCTCAAATTTTCTTATGAGCGTAGACACTTTATACTTGAGATCATCCTCTTCTTTTAAGAGATACAATGCACCTTTCTCCTTAGATTAAGTCGGCCTAGACGTGGTATTCGAACTTGGATAATAGTCCCATGATTGTGTTTTTTCAGCAAGACTATCGAGGTAATCCCACACCTCATCAACATTTTTATTAATGAATTCTCCATTACACATTATCTCGACCATTTGGCGCATGGAAGATGTCAATTCATCGTAGAAAAAATTTGTAATGCGACACATTTCAAAGCCGAGTTGTGGGCATGAACTGACCAAATCTTTAAACCTTTCCTAACATTGGAAGAATGTTTCATCTTCCTTTTGGGAAAAGTTCGTGATTGTTTTTCTAAGGGTAATCGTTTTATGATGTAGGAAAATTTTCTTTATAAATTTCCTCTGCATATCATTCCATGTGCCAATGGATCTAAGACGTAGTGAATGTAACCACGTCTTGGCCTTCTCTTTCAAGGAGAATGGAAAGAGTTTCAACCTAATTGTATCCTCAGATACATTAGGAAAGTATAAGGTGGCTATAATCTCGTTGAACTCTTTCAGATGTAGATACGGTTCTTCAGACTCAAGCTCATGGAACTTAGGAAGGAGTTGGATAACCCCTGGTTTGATGTCCATCTGTCCTATATTTTTAGAAAAAATCATGCATGAGGGCGTACTCACCTCTGCTGGTTGTAAATAGTCTCATAAAGTACGAGGCGAGGGTGCTTGATGCACCTCATTCTCAGCTTGTACTTCCTCAACCCTAGGTTGGGGTAGTGCTTGAGGTTGATTTTCAGCCATAACCTCAATTTACTCAGGGAAATTCAAGTGGTGTCTATTCCTGTGATGGACAGTTAACCCCTCAATTAATCCTCCTTCAGTCAGGAGACTTCGAGTGCTATCACGGGCCCACTTGGGCATGAAACGCTCACAGCCTTAGATTCTAATTTTAAACCTAGACTTAAGAGAAAGGAAGAAATAGAAATCTAGAAAATAAAAAGGAAAGATGGAAAGAAGTCACCAGTTTCGAAGTCCTAGGTTAACAACCTGCAAAACAAAACAAAATAAGTTAGTTTCTAAAAATAAAAAGTCTAAGATTAGAAAATTCCTAATTAGAAGTAAACTAATAAAAAGAAGAAATTCCTAAAAAAGAAACTAGAAAACAAATTAGGAAAGTCTTAAACTAGAAAGTAAGTTAATAAAAGGGATATGAAAAATAGAAAGTAAAAATTAGAAAGAGCTTACTGAATTAGAAGTTTCTAACTTAAAAACCTAATCTAGAAATAGAAAGGAAAAAGTTAAGAAAGAAGTCACCAATTTAGAAGCCTATCTCAGAATCCTACAAAACAGGAAAGCAGGGTTAGTTTTTAGAAATCAACAGAAAATAATCTAACCTAAAATTAGAGAAATCCTAATCTTAAACTAATCCTAAAACTAGTTAATGTTGGGACACGTAACCGTCAGTCCCCAGCAACGGCGCCAAAAACTTGTTCACTCCCCAAGTGCAAGGTTGTGATGTAGTAATAAACTCGGTAAGACCGAGGTCGAATTTCAAGGGACTGATACTTGTACGTAATCTAAAACTAACTAGAACTAGAATGAGATGAAATCTAAATCAAGTGTAATTTGAGGAATAATGATGGAATAATTATCTAGAACTTAGGAGAAATCAGAGGTTAGAAACTAGGGGTTCAAAGGATCTACTTGTAGAGATCAGGGAGATCTTATGTCAGCTTCAAAAATCATGGAATTTAACTGAACTACCGTTAATAAGTTTTCAAGAGATGAAAGGTATATGAATTAGAATGGATTCCATCACCAAACCATGCCCAAGAGACAAAGTAAATAACAGAATTAAACTAATTACCAACCAATCAGCATGCTATGAAGGTTAGGAAGGGTACCGTCATCCAACCATGCCTAGGAGACGATGATGAACAACAGGGCTTCCTGACGTCATAAACATAAAGGAAAGGAACATGCTCAAAGCCATCACAGAACCATTGTAATTTCAGTCATAACAGCCCATTAAAAACTAAAAACATTCCCTTAATTAACTAAAATCAACCTCAGTTCAGTATAAACAAAAAGGCATAAGCAAAGTCTCCCCATCACGCTACAAGCTTTACCTCTTAGCCCTGACTAAGAGGTTTAACCCAGCATGATGGGATTAAATCTCTCAAAAATAATCATAAATGAAAAAAAAAATAGTAATTAAATAAATAAAAATTCAAACAAACTCTGTCTCTCTAACGTCCAACTTCTCAGCCACTGATTCCCAGATTTGATACCTCTCTCTCTCTCCCTCGTCTTTCTTTTATAAGAGTCAGCAACGTCGGCGGAGGGTTACGCACTCCATTTGCAGGTCGTGCGCACAACAGAGTGCGTAAATCAACTTGCTGATGTATTGGTGGAGCCCATTCTTGACAATCATCAAGAAATCCAGTCCATTCATTGGATCTCCCTTAAAAATCTAGTAAAATTAGACAATTTCTAGACCAACTTTGGTGTGTCCCACCTGTCTTTTCCGTTGTATCGTCAGTCTTCTATTTAGACGACTGGAGAATGATCTCCGCGACTTCCTAAAATATGTCACCTAGGCTAGGGTGAGAGGTTCTGTGGGCTCCTGATGAACAGTCTGGATTATACCGTTGGTGTACAATGGCGGCCCACAAAGGGAAACTGCAAGCTCTATTGCGAAATAGAGCTTTCGCAATGGTTCTGTGACAATCGATGGGCCCCACCTTGATATCTATGGAGAAATCCATCCCGCCCATTGAAATCCTAGAGAAAAACCAGTGGGGAAGGAGTATTTTTCTAATGAAATTGGTGTGGCCTTCGAACTTATCCACTCTGTCGTCTATTTAATGTTTAACGACTAGAATTTTACAATGGCTTGCATGGTCTCAAAAGGATATCTTGGTGAGGTTAATACCCTCCCATTACACACAATGGACGGTCCAGATCTTGCAAAAAGATGACGACTGGGCACCGCTACTGAAAAATAGTTGGCTGCTGTCCGTCCGCTGGCATGATTGTGCAGAGGAGAGAGAGAGTCGGGTGTGAGTCGGTCAGCACGCGCTGACCGACTAAGTGGCGTGCGGTGCACGTCCAATGCATGTGTGCTATGCACACACATCTTGTCAAGTGGGTCCCAGATTGACGTATATGAAGAATCCGCTCCGTCCATTCCTTTTCTCATCCCATTTAGCATGTTGAGACCAAAGATAAGGCATATCCAGAGGTCATGTGGACCCCAGATTGACAATCTGTGAGCTGATTTGTCCATTGGGTTACTTTCACAGGGCGCTAACGGTTGAAATTTGACGTGAACAGTTAATTTGTGGTCCCTTGGCCATGTATGAAGTTTCGAGCTGAACAGATGGTGGAAACCTTATGATCTCGCATTTTATACCCTTTTTAAGCCACTTGAGCTTTAGTTTCTTGATTTTCTTGGACCTCTGGTATCTAAATTCGTCGATCTTAGTCCTCTGGGGTCCGTCCCTTATCTTTGGTGTCATCAGAGCGTTAATTCCTTGCTTTAAGCACCCTGTTTTAGTCCAAACTCACAAATGTACCTTGTTTCACAAACACAATTAAATCGGGCTGTTAAACAATACCATATTCACAAATCCAGGCAATAACTGAGGTCTGATATACAATATTTGACCCTCAACATTAATCCAAAAAAAATAAGAAAATAATGTTTCACAAAGAAGGTCCCATAAGAATGCACAAGGCAACATTATATATATATATATATATATATATATATATATATATATATATATATATATATATATATATATATATATATATTCATGTGGTTCAAAATTTTTCTTTTCATTGATTGATTATACATACTACTTTTGTGCATTTCCCAAGTATTGAATGTTGTGCAAGAGAAGAACTTGTTCAGCTAGGTTTCATTACTTTTTTTTAAAGGTGATGTATGTACTAATTTCTAGTTAAACAAATTCTTTACCGCCATGGGGAAATCCAAATTGGGTCCGCCATCAAGGTTGGGAATATCCAGGTTTGTCATAATTCTTAACTCTATGAAAATGACTGTGTTTAAAATTGCTATTGTCTTCTATTGCTTGTGTGATTTCCTAAAATATTTTTATACTTAATTATCTGAAATCACATTTTATACACAGTCACATCCATCATAAGCTACGACCTATACACTATCAAGCATGTTGACACTACTATTGGGAAGAATTTTAATTTATCTTGGGAATTGGTGTTTCCACACCCATAAATTTTTAGTTCCAACACCACAAGTAATTTTTACAATTTCTAAATTTGGGTTTCCGGTGGGGAGCAGCAACTTTACCGAGTGGAGATAAATTCCCCTTTATTTTCCTTTTTCTTTGTTATTTTTATTAAGAGAAATACTTTGGTGGTCCCACAACACTATAAGTTATAGTGCTTCTAATTGCATTGAGACACTTGGACAGTCCAATACACTGATCCATATTGCTCATTAGATCCAACCAACATTTCATGTGCTACCGTGTAAACATCTCATCAATTTGACAAGTACTAACCATTTGATTCAATGGCCTTTAATATCATATGTATATCATATATATTTTCTCAATTGATAATATCATGATATATATTACTTTTTTGGTACATATTGATGGGAAATGGATGATTAATGAGTTTTTAATATTATATACCCATGTTCCACATGATCAGATTAGACTTTACATAAAATCACTAAGCGAGCTTGCACCAATAAACTTGAGGGAAGAAGATTTCAAACCATTTGCAAAAATCCATTTCAAATTCCAACAAGCCACATAAATTCAAGGGGAAATTATTGTAATGTAATGTACCCACATGACGAAAAAACCAATCAACCTCAAAATACGTATATGAGCATTCGGGGAAATTGTCCTTAAGGCTGTGTCGGAGGAAAGTATGTCTGTCTGACCTGTCCAGGTAATTTCTCTTGTTGTTTAAACTTTAAAGTGAATATTACTTTTATATTTAACTTATTTTTCCATTATTAATCAAAATGGAAATTGTTCGCATTACTTTTGATGGTTTCCTCTAGTAGAATTTTTCCATCAGATAATAATCATGATCTAAGCCTTATCCCAACTTCTTGGGGTCAGCAAAATTTTCCAATCAGACGGAATATACAAAATACTAGCATAGAATTGGTTGGTGACAACAAGAGCAGAGCAGATACACAAACTATTTTTCTGGCACTATACCATGCATCATGCATTTTATTTTTTTCCTTTAATCCATAACATGAGATCCCATAAAGAAGAAAAAAATACAGAACACATTACAGAATCAGGAAAAGCTCGCACCAAACCAACTCCAATCTATCCACGTCCATTTTCACTAACGTAACAATCTCCCCATTCTCTCTCAAATAATTAATAAACTGATTGATCTCACCATTGCCTTCCCTGGTTATATGCTGGAAAAGGAATCAACACACTTGCCAAATTTTTCGGATATCTGCCAACCATTTTGGTAGTCACCATGGGATCCGATCCCCCATGAATACCCACCTTATTCTGTACACCACCTCATTTGGGGGGCAATTCCCAACCAAGCCGAAAAACAATTTCCCAAACTCACCAAGCCCTTCTTAATGATGCGATATTTAGGATTTCGATTGTTCCAACCTGTTGCAGTCTTCATTCGCAGTTGTACAGGATATGCCCATGATCTGCTCTGCAATAAAATTTTATTTGCAAGAATCTGTAGCAAAATAATGAGTTAGCTTCAAATTCTAACAACGGAAGGTGACCTACATCTACCTCATCATCCATGATGCCGAAATAGACAGATACAAACATGAATATGGAGGAAGCAAGAACAACTCTGCATTTAAAAAAAAAAAAAAATGAATGAAAGATTTGGGCACCCCATCTGATAATTTAATACCTCAACGTGATTGCTTGAAGTCTATACAATAATGGAAATGTACAATTGCATCCTGTTAAAGTATATCCAATGAGCATCCATATAGTATCCACTACCAGTATGGAAACCGACACAGTATGGTACCATCTCATTCATGTGACAGAACTGAAAGATCATCTATGGACACCCAAAAGTATCACCAAATGGGACATGTTTTTTTTTTTTTTTTTGAAGGATGTCTTTCGAAAACTCACCTCTATTTAATGGTCCATATAAAGCTGCTGAAGAAGTGAAGGATCATATCCCTCCCACCATAACCATAAAATAAATCATCAATGACACTTCATACTAAAGGTTTGTAATTTAAAAAAAAAAAAAAAAAAAAACAAAAAACAGAGATGTTTGTGATGATTTTGAAATCTTTTCTATGAGGTAATCTATTATCTTTGACCACTAGCAGTAGTTATCCACTCGCAAATAAATATTTACAATAAGATAAAATATATAAATTTACAATAAATATCCTCTCAAGAATTTCATCAAACACCACACGTCCACATGCAATCTCTTTGTATTTCACATAGAAATTCAACAGCCTGGTCTGCACAAACGGGCATAAGTCAAGCCCATGGAGATTTGAAAAGAACCTAAGCAAAAAATATAGACAATAACACATCCAAAACTACTGATTTGAAAAGAACCTCGAATAAAAACACTCAAAAATCCCAAGCAAGAAACAAAGTCATCAGAAAATAAACAAAATTCATGTTAGATTTCCTAAATTAGAACGAAATCCTCTCCTCAAATCATTGCAAATAGAGATTGAAGAAATTAGGGCCGGAAAAGATAGAATAATGAAAGAGAAAACAAAAATAACCTTCCTAGATCTACTATAGAGATAGAGAGAGAGAGATGCTTCACTTCTCACTGTCGACGCCACACCATATCCAACATCCAATGCCACGTGTAGGGTTTTTTGTTTTGAATTTATATGGATCTGTGTCAGCTATGCTATGTTGTCTTGTAGTGAGGGAGAAAGATCGAGAGGGAGGAAATCCGGAGTGAGGGATCGGGAAAGAGAGAGAGAGAGAGAGAGAGAGAGAGAGAGGGAAATCAGGTGTGAGGGAGCGGGAGAGAGAGAAAGAGAGAGAGAGAGAGAGAGAGAGAGAGAGAGAGAGAGAGAGAGAGAGAGAGAGAGAGAGAGGGAGTGAGGGAGCATAAGAGAGATCAGGAGTGATGGAGAAGGAGTGTTAAAGTAGGAGAGAGAGAGAGAGAGAGAGAGAGAGAGAGAGAGAGAGAGAGGGATAGAGATTGAGAGGGAGGGAGTGAGGGAGCATAAGAGAGATCGGGAGTGATGGAGCAGGAGTGTTAAAGCAGGAGAGAGAGAGAGAGAGAGAGAGAGAGAGAGAGAGAGAGAGAGAGAGAGAGAGAGAGAGAGATCCAGAGGGAGGGAGCAAGCGAGAGAGAGACAGAGAGAGAGGGATTAGGACTGCCATCATTTTTATTTATTTATTTTTCAGTTCTGGTACGGTTCAAAATCTAGAACGGCTTAAAATGTTAAGCCGTTCCAGAACCAAAATAATATTTCGTTCCAGAACTAATATGTTGGTGTAGTGTCTGTGGGGCCTAACAAGGTTTCAATGGTTGAAATCATTATTCCCACTATTTCTTGTGATATGATCAACTTGAGATTTGGATTTGGTTCAATTTTAGGCTGAACACCTTAAATGATTTGGAAAAATGAACGAGGGGGATTTCTCAAAAAATCCCACGGTAGGCCCCACATAGGTTTCTAGGGTAGGACCTTCTTGCAGAAGGCTTAGTAGGAAATATGCATGAGAGACAGAGGTGGAGTTGGTATTTTAATAACTGGTTTCACCAGTTTTGTTTCTCCACTCTTCGTATAAAATCATAAAATCTCACTATTCTCTCTATAAAATCTCACCATTCTTTTGAAAGTTTCACCATGGGACCACTAGCATGCTGCCAACACTCGACCTCATGGAAAGATACTATGCGGTTGAGCACCATATATATATATATATGTGTGTGTGTGTGTGTGTGTGGAAAATGTACTATATGATCGACTGTATTATACCTTCTATAAGGTTGAGTGATGGCAGCATGTTATTGGTCGGATGGTAAAAATTTTAAACAAACTGGGAAATTTTATAGGGCCACAGGTAATTTATGTGCGAGCCTTTCGTTGTTGGAAGATCATGTGCAAGGATTCTGCGTGGGGCCTGCTATGATGTTTTTGATAGATCTAACCCCTCCATCTGTTTTTCAAAATCATTTTAGGACATGTAACCAAAAATAAGGAGGATCTAAATATTAAATGGGCCACATGAGAGGAAACAGTGGGGATTTAGTGACACAGTTGAAACATTCATATGTCTACAAAAGTTTTGTATTGATTTATGTTCATGGTATTTTCATTTCATATTAGTGAAAATGACCTTATAAACGGTTTGGATGGAATATAAACACCATAGTGGAGCATAGGAAGGTTTCAACAATAAGCATTCCTTTCCCCACTGTTTCATCTCGTATGGCCCACTTGAATTTTGGATCCTCCTCATTTTTGGTATAATGTCCTAAAATGATATTTAAAAACAAAAAGACGGATTGGATTTCACACAAAGATCACAGTAGGCCCCACATAGAATCCTTTTGCGAATCTTCATGGGAAAGGCTTTTGTAGGAAATCCATGTCCAAATGGACTGGCTACTCCGACGCAACCGGCCAATGGCGGGTGGTAGGTGTTATATAGGCCTCACCATGCTGTATGTGTTTAATCTATGTTGTCTATATGTTTTTTAGATCATTTTATGGTAATGAGAACAAAAATGGTATATATCCAAATCTCAAATGGACCAAATTATAGGAAACAATGTTGAATGCGCGTCGACCATTAAATTTTTTTTGGGGGCCATAAAAGTTTTGGATCAAGTTGATCTTTGTTTTTTTTTTCCTTCATATGGATCTGTATGACCTAATCAACAGATTGGATGTCAAATAAACAGTACAATGGGCCTTAGGATGATTTTAACCGTGAGCATCACTCTCCACACTTTTTTATATGGTGGAGTCCACTAGAGCTTTTGATCTGCCTCATTCTTTAGATAATGCCATAATATGATCTCTCAAAATGGATGAACAGTGTGGATATAGTATATACATCATGCTAGGACCCACAGAACTTGGTGATGTGACTTTAGCTACTCAACCTCTCATTAGGTAATCAGTGTCCCACTCCGAGACTGAAGCAGATTGGCTGGTGTACCACACACCAGCTATATAGCTAATGTATTAACGTCAACAAGTTTTGTGGGTCCCATCATAAGGTATGAGGTATGTGTTATATCCAAAACGTCCATCCGTTTGGCAAGCTCGTCTTAAGGCTTGAGCCTAAAGATAAGACAGATATAAAGATTAAGTGGATCACACTGCAAAAAGCAATTGAGGATTGAACGTCTACCGGTACCATTGAAACCCTTTTGGGGTCACAGAAGCTTCTGATTAATATGAAATTTTTTTTTCCTCTTCATCTATGTATTTGTGATCTTATTAACAGATTGGATAGAAAATAAAAGTTATGGAAGCCTTACGAATTTTTTAATGATAAAAATCATTGTCCTCGCTGCTATTTTTGGTGTGGTTCATTTGAGCTTTGGATACTAATCGTTTTTAATTTAATGGTCTAAATTGATCTTGAAAAATGGATGAAGGGTGTGGATATAATAAATAAATCATTGTGGGGTCATGTAACTTTGATCTCCTTTGAACCGTTCGTGCAACTCGGAGCTCGAGGAGCGTCGAAACTTGTCTTCGTGCGAGACATATCTACACCAGCTACGTAGCTGGTGTGTAGTACACCAGCCAATCTGCTTCCCTCTTAGACGGAAGGGGATTGCTCAGCTTACTGAGTAAACTGTGTGAGGTCCACCATGATTTATGTATTTTATCTTCTCCGTCCATCCATTTTCCCAGAAAATTTTATGGCTTGATCCCAAAAATGAAGTATATACCATGTTCAAATGGACCACACCACATGAAACAATTAAATTGAACTTCTATTGTTGAAAATTTCTTGGGGGCCACATAAGTTTTGGATCAAGCTTATATTTTTATTTTCCGTTCATCCATGTATGTATGATCTTATGAACAGGTTGGATGACAAATAAACATCACTATGGGGCCTAACAAGGTTTCAACGGTGGAAATCATTATCCCCACTCTTTCCTAGGCATGATTGACTTGATCTTTGGATATGCTTCAATTTTGGGCTCAACCCCTTAAATTAGATGGAAAAATGGATGAACGGCATAGGTGAAACACACACATCATGGTGGGGGCCACATAGCACTAACCGCTCGCCATTTGCAAGTGATGGGGGAGTAGCTAGTCCGTTCTTCAGCCACTGGTTTAGCAAAAATGAAGGCCTACCTATTGGAACTCTGTTACACTCAGTCTGGCAGAAATACAATAAAAGAAAAAATCCTAAAAGAAAGAAAGAGAAGAAAATTGTGATTTGGACCACTGCACTGGTCCGTTCTTTAGCCACTGGTTCAGTTGAACTGTTCTAGACCACACTGCTGGTCTAATCTTCAAGCAACTGTTTAAAGTTGCTAAATTGCTAGATTTACTGGAGTATAAAAGGTGTATGGCTATTCAGTTCTCGAATTGGTCTGATGGAATGGGTTGAGAGATGGTTTGGAAACCCATCTAGGCCTTGTTTATATAGGCTATGGTGGCTGGGGGTTAAGGTCCAGGGAAATAAATCTCATGACCATTTTCTAGCTGTTGGAGAAAACTAGCCATTTTATGGCCATTTTCTGACTGTTGTGCATGGGCCATTAAGCTGCTGCATGCTGACTGTTGTGAGACAGCAGCTAGTCGTTTTCTAGCTGTTGGGCTAGTCATGCAGCAGTTACAGTTGGACCCTGCACTAATGGCACAAGTGTTACAGATTTACTCCAAAAGCTCTTTTTCAGCTCTCTATATATATTGGAGGACCTCTCTCTCAGTCCTCTAGTCTCCCTTCCAACCAGCCACTCACTTTAGCCACCTAGTCGCACACGTCTCGCTCCGGTTCGTTAAGGGAGCGACCCTCTGTGACACAATGCACACATGCAAAGTACGCTACTAGTGCCTTTACAGCCACACTACCTCACATGCCCACACCCTCGCACCGAGCCCGTGCCTGAGACCGAGCCCGAGCCCGAGCCCATGCTCGTGCCCGAGCGCGCACGCGTACGCACTGGAACATGCAAGTCCATAGCCCGTAGACTATGTAAACAAATATTATAGTACTCCACTATTTTCATTTAAACCATAAAAAGTTCTTCTCTTTTTCTAATGTAGGACTATTCCCAAAGATATGAAAAAAGGTATTTTTCAACACATTTTATATATTATATTTATTATTTTTTATTTCAAAATATATTTAAAAAATTAATTTTATGCAACAATCCTCCACTTGATTTTTTTAAATATTTTTTTTAATTAAACATTTCTGCTAGAATAATCAGCTTATATGCATAAAGAAATATATCTTTCGATTTTAATCTTTCCTTAGTGTAAGTATCTCAAAACTCTATCGAAATGACTGGTAGCCGTAATGTTAAACCAATTATTCCTAGATAACAGAGTCGGAGAAATCATACACATATTCATATGTTTTTGTTAGAGTTCTCAAAATCTTGCTCAACACAATTAATGGACATGTATTTATCCTAATTCGTAAATGATCCTGAGAGAAAACTCCTAACTCTCATGAGAGACGGCACCATCTCTATGTTCATATAGGTGAAATCCTTCCAGTGTCTTTGTTACTATAAGACACTTGTCTTTTAGATTGAATTTCATTAAGAGTTCTAAGACTTAACCCTCTTTCGTAACGCTAAGCACTTATTTATTATGAATGAGGTTTTATAATTTAGTGCTGAAAAATTTTTATATATCAGTGACTTGTTCTTACCCATTAAACCTAAAATTAGAGATTTTCTAACTTTAAGCTAGGTTACCATCACTGGTGGAACTTTGATTGAAAAGTTTCAATTTCATCCCTCTAGATGTAGCCTTTATTACCTCTCTTGGTAGAGCTTTAGTGAAATGGTCTGTCAGGTTATTGCTTGATTTCACATAGGAAAAAATAATGATTCCATGTAACACCCTGTACATTTTTGTACTCGGGTGTTACCACAAAAATTTAATCTAGTTTACAAGCGTATGAGGATACACCCAGATTACACTACACATCATCATGATTCACAATCTATCCACTTCAACCATTTGATTTGGACTTCGACGACTTAAAATACATTCATTAGGTATTAAGTCAAACCCCTTTGAATGGACCATTAGTTACTTGTAATAGGATTTCGTCATGAGGATTTTTTGACCTGTAATTTAAACTAGCAATTGAGGCTTACGATATCATATCTATACACTTTAAATTCATTTGATCATAAGGATGAACCAAACCTAAATGGTTGTCTGAAGCTAATATACATAACTTTTCAATCCAACCACATGTAAGGCAACTCACTTAGTTGACCACAAGATCAATCCATAAGGAGAAATCTTTACCTGTAATTAAGCATAATGGACCCTGTTGGTGTATTTTTATGGGATGGCTCCCCGGGTCATCTCGTCTCCCTCCTGCATAATCAGCAATACAAAGGGGACCCTGGCTAAAGCATGGGAACCTCCGATACTTAAGTCAGTCCTCTGATCAGTAGCAAAGGATTTTTAGAGTTTCTGTATTGCATACCTGCTTCTGTAAAGAACTTGGATATTTATAGATCTTAAGAATCCTCATTATACGAGGATTCGTCTCCTGATTATCCAGAGATTTAATCCTTTCAACTGATTTCTCTCGATCCCGAGAATCTCGGGATCGGATATCATTATTTCCAGATTTTTGGGACGGCGTTTAGATTCACACCGCTTTTCCCTGTCTCGGCTCGACCGTTACCGACTCTGAAAGAGTCTCGGTCGGCTTAACCGAGTAAGTTTTCTACCTCCTTATGGATGGAATAATCTCGGTGTGTACTCGTCACCCTTCCTTACTCCGTGGCCGACGGAACCGATATACCATGTCTATTTTCCTCTCTTGGTCGGATAGCTTTTAACTTACTCAGGATTCTGTAGGCTCACGCAGACACAGTTATCTCTCCGACCGAGTAACTTTAGTCATCTTATGCTTATGCCTCTTGGCCTATCCATTATTCCCTCGGCTCCGACCGTTGTCTCGGACTCTTCGGACAGCGCCAGCGGAGCCGACCTACTCGAAATCCGAGTCTCCGGACTTAACATATTTTTCTCCAACAGTGATCCCCCTTACTCCTTGTGTTGTTCACGGCACGAAGGAGTAATGAGTTTTTAGGTCGGTTCGTATTAGAGTCCGAGGTCATGATGAGACATTTAATACCCTTTGCGTCGTCTCTAACGTATGACGGTGCATCTCCCGAGGTCGCAAGCGCGGCCAGCCGTCAGGTCGTGTCTTCCACTTATGTTCGTTGGACGCGTGGCGAGGGAATTACTGTCGTCATTCAGAGCACGCCACGTGTCGAGCGGGGGAGTCGAAGGAAGCATCGTTTCGCCTTTTCATTAAATGCCCTGCCGCGTGGCTCGGCTATAAAAAGGTCGTGCGGGAGGAACGTACGAATTTTACTTTCGCCTTCCTTCCTCTCGCCCCTGTATTCTCTTCTGATTTTTTCTGCCTCCTCCTCTTTCTTTCCTCCGCTGTTGTTCCTCCCTCCGTCAACTCCTTTTACATCCGTTGCTATCTTCTCCGATGAGTTCTTTCCTTCTACTCCTATAGACGTTAATGGCCAGGCGTGGCTCCCAGAGCCCCAGAGAGGGGACATCCGGAGATGAGGGTGTGTCCCAACATTTCTGAAATGTTGCGGAACCACCCTCTTTATTGACGGAGTTCGCTGTTGGCGCAAACGCCGCATTCCAGCTCGTAAGGGGGTCCGATGACTCATCAGCTGAGCATCCCGCTCAAGCCGGACCTTCCAGTGGTGGAGTGTCTTTCTTAACCCGTCCAGGGAGACCCAATCTTCCATTGGAGGAGGAAGAGGGATAAGAGGAAATAATTATATCTGAGGGGGTCACTGTTCCAGATCCTGTAAATCAAACTGTAGAAGCTTCTGAATCCTCTTCCAAGGGAGAAGGAGCCGAAGACGATTCGAGCGGTCTTGTTGCCTCGGTTTTGACCGATTCTGACCTAAACCGAATCTGAGCTTGGTTCCATATCCCAGACTCGGTCGTACTTCGTCTTCCTCGTCTAGAAGACTTGCTTGACCATCCCCCTGCAGGGATGGTCACGATTTTTTAGGTCGCGATGTAATGTGGCTTGCGCTTGCCACTTCAACCTATTGCTCACGATTTCTTATCCCGCGTCAAACTCATTCCCGGTCAAATTATTCCAAACGGATGGAGGAATTTATTTGGGTGCGCTGTGCTATGGACCGAGCTAGAGCAGCCCCCACTAACCGTTGACGAATTCCTCTATCTGTACCAACTTAGACCAAACCTAAATTTTTTTGGCCTATACTTCCTAAGTGCATGGAGAGGCAAAGGTGGGTCTCTGATAACCGACCCACCCACTTCTAACAAATACTGGAAGCAGAGGTGGTTTTGGGCATGCGGACAATGGGAGTCGGCCGATCTCTAGCCGTACGAATCTCGGGTCTCTCGCTCGTTCCGGAAAGCAGGTGACTTAGTGACTCGGCTTGATAAATTTAATTCTTCTTCATTATCTTGTGTTAATCCTGACCTCATGATGCTTTGCAGATATCCTGAAGGAAAGAGGGAAGCTTAGGTCTGGCGCTCTAGCTCGGATCAGAGAGCTGAAGAAATTAAGTGCAGAAGACCGATCTTGGAAACTGCTGCTACAACCCGAGCGTCTTCATCTCGCGGGTTTAGATTTATTTGTCTCAGGTAATGCCTCCCTCTCTGTTTCATTCTTTCGGTTTCCTGTCTAACCCACCTTCATTCTTCTTTTCAGATCTTCCCGAGGCTCACCCGTATCTTAGGTCGGCTTCTGATGGCATGGCTGAATCTCGCCCATCCCTGAAGCCAATCTCCAAGGTCAAGGCTCCTCCGAGGTTGGCACTCTTGTCGGGGTCTCGGCCTTCGAAGCAACAGAAGACCACTGCAAAGGCCAAGGAGCCAGCTGCCCCATCTGCTCCTGCCCTGCCGCCCCACATGTAGTCGTGCTTTCCGACCCTGATGAGAGGGCGGAAGAAGCGGAGCTAAGTCTTCCTGCCTCTCAGTCGGCTCCCGAGTCAGGACCCGTGGTAGAAGAGGTCCCGAGATCGAGAGAGGTACCAAGCGATGAATCCTCGAGAGGGGAGATGACTCAACAGGAGTTGTGTCACGCCCCAAACTCAGAAATCAGATTCACAAGAATCTCGATCTCCGAATCCGGTGCCGACAGCCTCCGTAGTACCCCATTCTCGGCTCCCAGCGCAACATACGTCAGATTCCGATCCTGGGATCCTACAAGGAGGATTTTTTTTGAACATACACTTGTCTTGTAATAAGCATAACCATAAGTTTACCCAAATTATAAAGGAAACATCATCATCACATATCTACTAATATAATCATTTGAGTACAATGCTGAAAGGGAATACATAAATAAAGAAAAATCAAGCTCCAGAAGACCACTGCACGCTCCAAGCTCAACACTGCTGCAACCTAACATCACCTGCACGCATCTATCGTGCATAAGCTTATAGAAAGCTTAGAGGGTGGTGTAAGTGTGTGCATAAGGCAAACGCCAAGTGTACAGTATCAGGACAATGCGGAAGTATGTGGTAAGTCCATGAAAATACCAAGGCTATGTAATGCAAGGCATGATGCGAGATATGGATGCCATCGGCCACACCGATGCAATGCAAGGCTTACATAGCCAAATGTCATATGCGAAATGCAATCCAAGCAAGTCGGTGCTCCTCAAATACGTATATCAGTACAGTTCCTCTCTGGATATCACCGGGGTCTAATACACTTTGCAGAGACTGCCACCTCCCTAGCTGCACAGTCAAGCAAGCGGATAAGACCTCACTATCCGCCTGACCAGTAGTATGCCAATACCTACCCGGCTCATCGATAGCGGACTCATTTGCGAGCTAGTCAAACTCAGCCTAGCTTATAGCCCCCTCACTCAGGCGGATAAAGCCACACCCCCTTCCAACCGACCACGACACAGTGGGAGACGCGACCTACTAGTATTCGGCACTCGGGCGCTCATGTATCCACTCGGTCTAGACGCTGGAGCATCTCCTGGTACCAAAAAGGTTCTAGGACTTTCACCCAAGGACATCCTAAGTGCCCACAGTGTTAGAATAAATATTTCCGGTATCCAATACGGTCATCCACGATGTACCTGTGGAGCCACGGCCCTGATGTCGCTAGGGCGTGTAGTGATCAAGTCACACGTATGCGAGATGCATGAATCACACGTCAAATCATGCAGAAGTCCAGCGCGTACTACGCAATCATGTAGGGCACTCAGTCACATAACGAGTCCCGTAAATGGTCTGCCCAATGGCGTATGTTATGATCAGTCATTACTCATATCAAGCATACATATGATGCGTATGGGCATGAGTCATGAGGTTATACTAAGCATGTTATAAGGCAATGAATAGCAACGAGTATGGACCTATCAATGGGCCCTAAAGAGAGCTACAATGCGGACATTTAACCAACATTGTACGTACAATGTGGACGTCAAACCAACATTGTTTTCTAGGCACGGCTTGCCGTAAATATCATTTCACGAACCATGATAGACGTACATTGCAATGGACCCTAAGGACATCCATTGGGCCTCGATCCCTAGGCCTTGGATATATCAAATGAGCCGAATTGCGTGGGCCTTACATTCTTCAAATGGCTACGTTAATGGGCCTCGCCAAGGAGCCTTATGTACATTGCAATGGTCCATGACTCATGGGCCATGAAATACATCAAAGTGGGACCACACACATGAGTTTTAAATATGTCAAATGGGTCATTCCATTTGCGCCCCTTGCACATCAAATGGGCCTGATCCCATGGGCTTTATATGTACCAAATGGGCTTAGATCCCGTGGGCCTTATATAGAATAAGTGGGCCGGATCTCATGGGCATTGTATATATCAAATGGGCCGAAACCCATGGGCTTTAGATATGCCAAATGGGCTTAATCCCATGGACATTACACATGCCAAATGGGATTAATCCCATGGTCTTAGATGTGCACCAAGGTGGGCCTAAATGAATGGCCATAAATGGGTCAACATGGCCCTATACACATACCATGGTGGCCCATTTGAACCATAGATCTGGTTCATTTTGGCACAAGCCATGAAATAATTTTACAACAACAAATAAATGGGCGGTTTGGATGAAACTCATGCATCATGGTAGACTCCCATGTGGGCCCACTATAACATTTATTTTCCATCCAATCCTGGGCCCACTGAAATGCTTATTTGCCACCCAACCTGTTGTTAGGGCCGTGTGGCAAGGGGCCCACCAAAAATGTTTATTTTACATCCCACCTGTTGATAAGGCCATGTAGCAAGGGGCCCACCAAAATGTTTATTTTCCATTCAAACCTGCTGATGAGGTCATATAGACCCAGGGCCCACCGTAATGTATATATTTTTTTTTACCCAACCTGGGCCCACTGTACTATTTATTTGCATCCAAACTGCTCATTGAATCACATGGCCTAGGGCCCACTGTAATGTTTATTGCCATCCAAACCCGTTCATAACGTCACGTGGCCAGGGGCCCACGTGATGGACGGCGTGGACATAACACATACATCTGAGTGGGGGCCACCGTCCACTGCCGTGGACGGACGGCGTGAGTGAAACACTTGCATCACAGTGGGTGTCACCACCCACTGTTTTGACGGTGTGGTAAGCCACACATACCACAGTGGATCCCATGTAGGGCCCACCAAAGTGTTTATTTGCAATCCAACCCGTCCATTACGTATGTCCCACCTGTTTGAGGGTTCACACCAAGTTTCATCCACATTAAAAATTCAGGTAGGCCCCACCAAGTGTTTTATATGATTTAGGCATGTCTTCACATGATTTGGATGGTATGGCCCACCTGAGTTCAGTTTGTGGATGATTTTTGGAGCCAACGCACCATTCAAGGGGACCTATTAAATGAATGGTATAGATGTAAAACATACATCATGGTGGAGTCTACAAGTGGGCCAATGCGGCCACGCTTTTTAACGTGGACGTCTCTGGACGTCATGGCACAAAGTCATATCAAAAAGAAAATTATTTTTTTATCCTAGGTGGGACCCACATTAAACAGATCTACCCCGTCCATTACATGTGTCTCACAAAATTAAGGGTCCAAACCAAGTTTCAACCACGTCCAAATTTTAGATAGGCCCCACCAAATGATTTTGTATGTTTCAGGCATGTCTCCACATGATTTTAGATGGTATGGCTCACCTGAGAATCAGATTGGTCCCAAACTTTGGCTCAACGCCTAAAATAGTCTAAGAAAGGTGGTGGACGGCTTGGATCAAGCAAATACCTCAAGGTGGGGCCTGCATCAGTGGCCCACTGTAAAAGTATACTTTTTCCCTTTCTTTTTTTTTTTTAAGTGCAATGTGTTAACGCTGCCAGTCCAGCGTCCAGAGACGCTGGACGGCGTGCTTTAAACAGATACAACACGGTGGGTCCCACAGAGACATGGTCCACGTTCACCAAGGTGGGTCCCACATGATCGTGGCCCACCTTGCATGTACATATATATATATATATATGATATATATATAATAAATATCATTTATCTAATATGTAGTGGGCCACACCATTTGATGGATGGAGTAGATTTATCATGAATCGGTGGGGCCCACTTCATTTTAGGAGAAGGATAAGGAGAGAGAAAGAGAGAATAAGAGACGGTGATGGTGGGGCCTCGCTACTATGGGCCCCACATGATACAAATTATACAAAAAAAAAAAATGGGTCCCACAAACAAGTGGTCCCTAAAAAGAAATTTAACGGTGGATCACCCACCTCTAAGCCTCCTCCTTGCTCCCTTGGCCTCCAATGCTCCTTGCCTTCGCCTTGGACGGTGGATGATGGACCTTTGATGGTGTGGATGAGAGATGAGAGGGTGGGCCACACTTGGCTTTTGGAAAAGCTTGGGAATGCTTGGACGTGTGAAATTTTTGCTTGGAGAGATTTTTTTTTTAGAATGAATGAGAGAGAGAGGGGAGTGATGGGTGAAAAAGGGTGATGGAGTGATGTGTGATGGGTTTGGTGATGGATGAAGTGATGTGAGAGTGGACTTTGGGTTGCTTTTGTAAGAGAAAGGTATGGGCATGACATGGGTTAGTTGTACTTGGGTATGGAGTGACTTGACTTGTACTTGACATGAGTGATTGATTGATTGATGGGACATCTCGTAGAGATTTTCTCGTAATCCGCAATGTGCGGTGTTTTCTCGAACTGAACGCGGGCTCACATCTCTTGGCCTAGGTATCGCCTCGGCGCGTGAGACGCGGCATCGGAACCGCGGCGACAGCGCGGTCGCACTGGTACAAGTCTCATGTCGAACTGACTCAGACCAACAGAATCCGTTTCAGGATTTCGCGCAACGCCGGTTACAGATCGCGAGTAGCCAAAAATCGATCGGAATGACCACGAAAGTCTAAGGAACAGTACGAATTAGGATACGGGTTTTACAAGTTATCTCCCTTCTCCGAGGTCATCTCGGGGATGATCCCTTGGGCCCTTACTCACGGGAGTGAGAGAGATTTCGTCAGCTTCTACAATGCCCCGATTCTGCAGAATCTCGGGCGTATGGCGAGGTTACTTTTTGAGGTAAAATCCTTTCTTCCCTTCTTTGTTACTTCCGACTAAGTCCTTGCTTATACCTTACTATCTTCCGTTCGCAATTGGCCCCCTGCGATCTTAAGATGTTCAGCATTCCAAGGGTGAGACAACAGTTGCCCATTTAGGTCTTTCAGCCGATACATTCCAGGATGGATGGTGCTCGAGACGACATAGGGACCTTCCCAATTGGGTCCCAATGTGCCCGCCCCAACTTTCTTTGTGTTTGGGAACGTCTTTCGGAGGACCATATCTCCGGATCGAAATCGTCTGACTTTGACTCAGCTATTGTAAAACTGAGACACTTGCCTCTTTCGAGCCATCATTCGTAATCGAGCTCTTTCTCTTTTCTCTTCCAACAAATCGAGCCCGAGTAACAGGAGTTCATCATTCTCCTGTTCACTGAACGTATTGACTCGGGCTGAGCTAATAGCGATTTCAACCGGGGCAACTGCTTCCGAGCCATAACAAAGGAAGAAGGGAGTTTCTCCCGTGGTAGTCCGAGTTGTAGTTCGATAGGCCCACAATATATTTGGAAGTTCCTCGGCCCATGCTCCCTTTGCTTCATCAAGCTTCATTCGGAGATGCTGCTTTATAATTTTATTAACGGCCTCGACCTGTCCATTCGTCTGAGGATGATAAGGTGAGGCGTACACGTTTCGGATCCCGAGATTGCTGCACATCTCGCGGAATTGTTTGTTATCGAACTGCCTTCCGTTATTGGTAATGATAGTCAGAGGTATCTCGAACCGACAGACGATATTTTTTCAAACAAAGCCTGTGATTTTTTGCTCGGTAATCTTTGCTAATGGCTCGGCTTCGGCCCACTTCGTGAAATAATCTACTGCAACCACAACAAATTTGGTCTGACCCTTCCCCAGAGGGAAGGGTCCGATGATGTCGATCCCCCACTGTGCAAAGGGCCATGATCCAGACATCGGAGTCAGTTCCTCGGGGGGTTACCTCGAGATGACCGTAAATCGCTAACACTTGTCGCACTTTTGGACGAACCTTTTGGTATCATGTTGTATAGTCGGCCGGTAAATACCTTCCCACGCACCTATCAAACCAATCTATATCATTCCAGGTATAGGTGGATCAAAGGCGTAGCAGACGCGTTTGACCCACAGAGCACCAGAGGAAAGAAAGTGCTCAGTGCTATGACCCATTTGAAGTGACGATACCGTACACCACTATCTCCTAGACCACGTCTGTGAAGCATGACGGCGGTCCAGTTCCTTATCGAGACCCGTACCCTTTAGCTTCCCTTCGTACGGTTATAGACCTAGAAGTAAAGGCAGGAGCATCCCTTCCATTTCGAGAGCTAGAAGCACGACAAAGCACTCTCCGAGGGCATGGAATGTCTAATTTTTCGGTACGAATCTCGACAGTAATGTCTCCGTTAGATTCTCCGGTCGAAATACGGGAAATCTTTATTTATGGATGGATTTTTCGGAACCTAGCAGAGAAAGTCTTTCTACAGGGCACCTTTTGCTATAAAGTTATACCTGAAGCGGGTGACAATGACAAAGGCTTGCGAAACTAAGTAGTGCCTTTTGAATTGAATCTTAAGTAGTCTATCAGTGGTGCGAAGGCCCGAGGTTTAGAGAATGCAATTTCTTTTGCCAGTAGAAGGACGAAGTGGAGTCCCGCAGTCATGGAAGCGCAGGGCAGGATCGAAGAGCTTAGTGTGAAACGCTCAGGAAAGGAGCGGAGAAGGGGTTGTGCGCCCTCCGCCCCTTCGGTTCGGGGTGGACATTTGAAAAAGGTGAGATAAACGGAAGAGTAGCTAGCTAGCGCGCTACTCTAGCTCGCTTCGCTTTTCTAGCCCTTATCTAGCTGGCACCTTTCTTAAAGAGAAATTTTCTTCGGAAGTCTCCGGAACGCAAAACGAAAGGGCTTATGGATGTTCTCAATTTAGAACCTTCTCCCGGTCGAGAGTGGCTTTCCCTTTTGGGGAAAGATTGGTTTCTCTCTTCTATGCGCCGCCCCCCCATCGTATTAGGGCAGACTTTATTGGCGAGCGAACGTCCTCCTGAGTGGTTCCCACTATTCCTTCATGTATCTCCCATAAGACATATTCGGCTTCATTGGAATCCACACATCTTAGTAAGGGAGCGTAGAACCCTTTCTTGTATAGCACCCCATTCAAGATGGTGTAACCGTACGAAGGGAAGCTAAAGGGTACGGGTCACGGATTGACTTGATTTTTAAAACCTAGGCCCATGATAGAATGATGCATATGACTGATGGGGTAGATGTTCGAAACGCATCACGTTGGGGCCCACACAGCTCAACCTCATGGGACGGACTCGTGAGGTCAAGCGCATAGTACCTTTTCCACATATATATATATATATATATATATATATATATATATATATATATATATATATATATATATATATATATATATATATATATAGAAGATCCAGTTGATGAGATCTGGTAAGTTTAGACCAAGACTGGGCCTCGTCGACTGGGTCTTCATATGTATATATATTTATATTAGCGAGGAGACCTATTCGACCTCATATAAACTTCCCATGAGATAGAGTTGTGTGAGCCCCATTGTGGTGTGTATCGAACATCAACACCGTGCATTTAATGGGTCTCCTTTATGTTATGGGATACCCTAAAATTCAGCCGTATGTGGAACTCGGGTGGGCCATACCATCTAAAATCATGTGAAGACAAATAAAAAATATAAAATCACTTTGTGGGGTCCACCTGAGTTTTGGATGCGGCTGAAACTTTGTCTGACCCCTCATCCAAGTGGGACACACATAATGGGTAGGCTAGATTTGTGAACCACATCTCAATGGGCCCAATAAATGATTATAAATGATTATAAATGTTTTAATGGGAGGGTAGCCCCTCTCAACTGTTATATGTGGTGTGGCCCAGAAGTCATGGATTGACTTGATTTTTAAGCCCATGGCCTACCATGGAATGGTGCATCTAACTGATGGTGTAGATATTCGAGACACATCATGGTGGGGCCCAACAGCTCTACCTCATGAAAAGTTCCCATGAGGACGACCTCATAGTACCATTTCCCATATATATCTATATCATTTTTGAACCCATCTCTTTAAAAACAGATGGTCGGTTGGATATATCAGAAATGTCACTGTGGGTCCACTTAAATTTCTATCTCATGAAGTTACTGTGACAGGCTTTTTGAAGAAATCGTCGTTGGCGTGACATGAAATGACATGGTAACCAATAAAAAGGTACACCGTGGAAAACCGTGACACATTTGGATCAAATCATGACTCTTATTCCACATGGGCCAAAGCCTGGAGCTTCTATTACTTGCCAGACTTTACCATTGACCCCAAGAAATCGTTAATTCGATGGCGATGTGGCCTTGACTTGACCAGCTGGATCCACCGGCTTCATGTGGATGAGATCAACACCATCGATCAGGTCCACCACACATATGCAAGTGGGAGAAGTTGAGATTGGGTCACAACCATTAAAAATGTCCAAATCATGTGCAAGTCTCGGTCATGCATGTATCCCATCCAACCTATTCTTTTGATATGGCCCATTGGCCATTAGAATGAAAGGACACCATTAAAAATAAAAAAAGGACACTCTAACACCCACGTTAGCCACACCATGTGAATCAAAATTAAGTTGTTCAGAAAGTTAGATAATGGATCCCAGTGGAAGGATTTCTCATATGCTCTGATCTCTTTTCACAAATAGCTCAGATAGGGTACTACCCACCCCCTAACTAGCTAGAAATGGACAGTTCTATCAGGGCTAGCTTATTATATATATTTTATCAATGCTGTCAGTCCAATTTGACATATCATTTTAGGAGATGAGCCCAAAAGGAAAGTAGATAGAAGGTTCAAATGGACGACACCACAAGCAGCAGAGGGGATTGAAAGCTTACGTCAGGAAGCTAGGTGGGGTCTACTATGATGTTTATGAGATAGCCACCCATTCATCAGTTTTACTAGATCATGTTAAGTCATGGCCTTAAAAATGAGGCAGATCTAAAACAGAAGTGGTCCACATGACAGCAAAAAAAAAAAAAAAAGAGTAGATGCCCACGGTTGAAGCCATTCTGGAGTTCACTATAATGTTTAGATGTCATCCATACCCTATCATGTTTAGATGCCATCCATACCCTTCCTTACTAAGGCAGGCTGACCCCTAACTTTTGTGGCACCATGAATGCTTCAACGGTGGACACTTAAATCTTTACTGTTTTCTTGTGCAGCCACTTGAATTTTGGACCTGCCTCATTTTTTATTTTTTATTTTGGGTTCATGTCCTAACATGTTGGATATCTCGTAAACATCACTGTCTGACTCAGCGGATTTTCGATACATGTCCTAACATGTTGGATATCTGACAAACTCACTTGGATTCCTATCTCATAAGGGGTCGTTTGGCACCATGGATTGGAGGGGATTTAAGGGGATTTCAAATCCTCTGGTTCTTTGGCAGCATAAAGTAACTGAGGGTTTTAAATCTAGGGGGTTTGCAATTCCGGTTACAGCTTGGATTATACCTAAAATTATTTCAATAGTTGCAGGTGTAACATGTGTCACTATACCTTATCATTCTATTGGGCACATGGCCCACTAATGATGATCAGCACCATCCAAACATTATCCATGTAAATCAATGATTGAAAATTAAATTGTTGGTTAGTCACTCATGATCTTGTGCTTGTGGTTCATTCGAGACTTGGAATTTCATCATTTTTGGGGAAACCATATATTTCAGCGAGCTTATGATCACAATCATTGTGTCAAAAATTACATATCTTATTAATTAGAGATATTAAAATTGATTTAGTAATTAAATTCAAATCCTTATAAATAGAGCATACATAGGTACTTCTAGATTGAAGTTGATTCACATTCGAGAGTGCCAAACACATTGGGAGGATTTCGAATCCAAGGGGTTCCAAATCCAGGGTTTCCAAATCCACGCTCTCAAACAAGCCCTAAAGATATAGGGAGAGTCTTTACTGGAAGGGGTTGATGGTGTACCACACATCAGCTATATAGTAAGCTTTCCATAAGTGGGTTGCTGGTGTACTACACACCAGCTGTATAGGTGTTGTAGGTACGTGCCGTGTTAAGACGAGCACTGATGCTCCTCGAGCTCTGAGTTGTACCAACTGTTTAAATGAGATCAAAGTTACATAACCCCGCATGATGTATTTATGATATCCACACCTCAAAATTACATAACCCAAAATGATGTATTTATGATATCTATACTATTTATTTATTTTAGGAGATCATTTAAAAGAATGAGCCTAAAAAGAATCATATACAAAGCGTAAATGGATCACACTACAACTAGCAGCTGATAATAATTTTCACCCTTAAAACATTTGTAGGGCACACAATGACGCTTATTTTCCATCCAATTTATTCATAAGGTCACAAATATATGGATGAATTGAAATATATATATATATATATATATATATATATATATATATATATATATATATATATATATATAAAATATTATATTGCTCTGAAACTTCCGTGACATCAAAAGGATTTCAATGGTAGATGTTCAATATCCCACTGATTTTTACAGTGTTGTCCACTGGATTTTTATATCTTTATTATTTTTCATCTCAAGTTTTACTACGGCCTCTCTAAATGGATAGACAGTTTGGTTATAATACGTACCTCGTGATGGGACCTGCAAAACAGTTTAGTTATAATACATACCTCGTGATGGGACCTGCAAAATTGGTTGCTTCGATACGGCAGCCAATCCACTTCCGACTTTTCCAAACAAATCCGGCGTCACGACATGACATGACATTATGTGAAAAACAATCGAAAGCGGTGAGAGGAACACGCGTAGAAAATTGCGAGAGATGTGGAAAGACTCATGACTCTTATTATACATGGCCAAAGCATCCTCGAACTTGTATTACTTGCAAGACTTTACCATTGACCCAATTAACCGTTAATTCGATGGTGATGGATGAGATCAACACCATTGATCAGGTCCACCACGCATCTACAAGGGGGAGAAGTTGAGATGGGGTCACCACCATTAAAAAAACGTCCAAATTATATGCGAGTCTCAGTCATGCATGTATCCCATCCAACCTATTCTTTTGATGGAAACGGATTGGCTGCTACTCCTGCCACCAGCCACTGGCTGGTGGTTGGTGCTCTGTGGGCCCCACTATGATGTATGTGTTTCATCCATGCCATCCTTCTATTTTTCCAAATCACTTTATAGTATGAGACCAAAATTGAAATATATGCCAACCTCGAGTGGACCACATTAAGAAAATAGTGTTGAATGAGCGTCGACCATTAAAAACCTTTTTGCGGCAATAAAAGCTTTGGATTAATCTAATCTTTATTTTTTCCCTCCATTTAAGACTTTAGGATCTAATCAACAGATTGGATGTCAAATAAACAGTACAGTGGGCGTTAGGAGGATTTAAATGGTGGATATTCACTCACTATTTTTTTCCTGTGGTGTGGTCCACCTAAGATTTATATCCTTATCGTTTTTAGGATAAATGATATGTAAATATGGATGAAACACATACATCATGGTAAGACCCGCAGAGCACCGACTACCACCAGCCACGGTGGCAGGGGGAGTAGCCAATCCGTTTGCCCTTTTGATGTGCCCCGTTCGAATGAAAGGACAGCACCCTTTAAATTACGACACTCCAACATCGACGCTGGAGATTTTCCATAAAGTCTAAGGTCTTTTCAATCCAGCGGTCAATATTCCGTAAATGAGTAATTATTTCATCTGGTATTTACCGTACTATTTTCCGTTTTTAATCCAAGCAACTGCTCCGAAGAATGGAGAAGGTTACAAAATATTTATGGGTACCATCTTGATGTATATTGCATATCCACACTGTTCATCCATTATGCCACCTAATTTTATGACATGAGACAAAAAATGAGGCATATCCATAGCTTAAGTGGACCACGCCATGGGAAAAAGAAAATTGAACACTTACTGTTAAAAACATCCGGGAGACACTTTTTCTTTTGATGTGGGCCACTTGAGTGTTGGTTCTGTATCAATTTTTTGGATCATGCTTCAAAATATTGTAATAAAATGGAAAGATGGAATGAATATATTATACACATCACATTGGGGTCCATAAATTTAAACTAACTCTTTTGAACAATTTCGAAGGCAAAAACTAGTTTGATTTTCAAAGGATGCGGATCAGCTACTGAACCTACAGTAGCGAGTTTGGCTACTACTGGACATGTTGTAACCTACCATCCATCCGTTTGGAGAGATCATTTTATAGCATGAGTCAAAGATTGAGATAGATCCAAAACTCAAGTGGACCCACTATACAAAACAGTGGGGATTGAACACATACCATTAAAAACTTGTTGGGCACAAGCTTCCGATTAAATTGGTGTGTGTGTGTGTGTGTGTATATATATATATATATATATATATATATATATATATATATATATATATATATATATATTCAAATCAAGGAAAGAAACTGTTTGTGTCTTTATGGCTCACCAAAATTTTAGTTCAAAGTAAAATTTGATACCAGAGAATTTTCTGAGGTTCTGCTTCATGTGGATAGTTCAGATTTTCGATACTCATCTGATATGATAAGTTCTCAAAAAAGTTCATACCTAATCGGTGCGAACTTGTTCGCAGGTGAGCGTTCGGCATATATATATATATATATATATATATATATATATATATATATATATATATATATATATATATATATATATATATTCTCTTATTCTATATCTTAGTTAACTTATAAACGGATTAGATTTCAAATAAACATCCTGGTGGCCTTAAAATGGTTTTAACGGTGGGAATCACTGCCCCACTGTTTTCTGTGGTGGGATTGACTTGAACTTCAGATCTACCTTAGTCTTTGGATAATTTCATAGAATGATCTCTCCAAGTGGATGGATGGTGTGGATACAACACATACATCATGATGAGCCCCAAAGAATGTAGTGACGTCACTCGAGTAGCCAGACTCGCTACTGTTGGGTTCAGTATCTAGTCCGCCTCAATTTGCAAATGGGATGAAATGGTAATTGTTGGGGAAAATGTGTCGGGCTCGGGTAAAGTCCCGAGGTTCGTAGAAGAGTAGGTCGGTTTTGCCGACACTGTCTGAAGAAACCGAGACAACACTGACAGGGCAGATGGCGGGCCGTCAGGTGTAAGCAAAGACGAGTAAAGTCGCTCTGTCAGTGTGATAACCTCGCCTGCATCACCCCACTGAAGGTCGGGCGTGTGAAAGTCATTCAACCGATAGAGTAAAGATCCCTTCAGGGAGTTAATTCTGTCGGGCACGGCTCAGAACCCGTCCTCCTGCATCGGCCGAGACTCCCCCGGTGTCGGTCATGACTTGGCCGAGACTCCCCCGGAGTCAGTCGAGATCCAACCGAGACAGGTAGTGGCGGAGCGAGGACAGATGCTGATCTACGAAAATCCAGGGATATTGATAGCGGATCTCGAGATTCTCGGGATCCTGAGCGATCCCAGGAGAAGAATCCTCCGAAGATAAGGATTGACAGATTGTATAAATCTCTAAGCTTGGAACAGTAAAAGGTACGCAAACACTAACTGAGAAAAGCTCTGAGCCAGAGACGAGATTACTGACTTAAGCATCGGAGGTTCCCCGGCCCTAGCCAGGGTTCCCTTGACATTGTTTCTGTGCAGGTGAAGAAGGGGCCGTCGCCAAGGGAAACCGTTCCATAAAAAAACTGCAACAGTTTGGCACCGTCTGTGGGAAACGGACAAAAAGCCGCTTTCTCCAACCATTCAAATGGTAAGAACAAGAAGGACGGACCCAGATGAAGTAAGGGAGGCCGCCGCTAGCGTCGCTCAGGGAGCTCCCCCGGCAGCGCCGCCTCCGACTACAAGCCAGCCCAACCACGGGAACTCATACCTGGATCGTGAGGTTCAGGAAATGCGTTCCGAGATGGCCACCATGAAACACATGCTGGAACAACTGTGCAACCAGCAGATGCAGCGACAAGAGTCGACGCCAGCTCATCCACCAGCATCTGTAGCGCGGCCGCCCGCGCCACTGTCTCCTAGGCGACCGAGTCAGCCCCGAGAACCAAGTCATCCGGCACCTGCTCGTTCGGCAACAGCCGTTCTGCCTCCCTCTGACCTGAGGCATAGAATAGATCAGAGGAGGCGCAGTCGGCTACCTGCAGATGCTGAAGAAACAGCAGAGAGTGCCGAACCCTGGAAGGCTGACATGCAAGACTTCAAAAACGAAGTCCGGGAGAAGATGGCGAAGGAAATGACAGATATAAAGCACGGTCGGAACTCAGATCCGACCAAACACGAAGAAAAAGCCTCTCCGTTCGTGGACGACGTAATGCGGGCCCGGTTGCCGGAAAGGTTCCGCTTGCCCCAGATTACTCCATTTTCTGGGAAGACCGATCCTACAGAGCATCTTGAATGCTTCAGGACTTACATGGAATTGCACGACGCTTCCGATGCTGTTATGTGCCGAGCGTTTTCTCTGACCTTGATGGACATTGCCTGACTTTGGTTTAAGCAACTGAAACTCGGGTCAATCAAGTCGTTCGCCGAACTCAACGACGCCTTCCTCAGCAATTTCATTGGCGGAAAGAAGAAACTGAAGCCTCCCGCGCATCTGAACAACATAGTTCAGAGGGAAGGAGAATTACTCAAAGACTACATTAAACGCTTCAATTTCGAGTCTCTCCAGGTTCGAAAACATTCTGAGGAAACAGCACTCAACGCTCTCATGCAGGGAGTCAGAGACAAGCCTTTTCTGGCATCACTGGATAAAAACCCGCCTGATACTTTGGGCGAGTTTATGGTTCGATCAGACAAATACGCCGATGCAGAGGAGACGCGACTCCTAAGAGAGAAAAATCAGAATACGAAGCCTTCGGCAAAAGAGTCGGCCAAAAAGGAAGCCGACTCGGCCGGAGGGAAGAAGCGAAAAGACGACCCGGGCCGAGACGACAGAAGGTCAGGGAAGCGACCCGACAGGAAATTCTCTGCATATACCCCGCTAAACAAATCTCCTGAACAAGTACTGATGGAGATCAAAACCGAGGGCTTCGTCAACTGGCCTCGAAAAATGCGAGGGAATCCCGGTCGTCGGAACAAGGACAAGTATTGTCATTACCATCGCGATCATGGTCACAACACGAGTGACTGCTATCATCTGAAGGACGAGATTGAGCGGCTGATTAAGGAAGGCCGGCTAAGAGAACATACGGCTGGGACCGACGCCGTAGCGGGACCGAGTGTAGAACGGCCCCAGGAAGAAATTCGAACGATGGTCGGGGGTCATCGAGGCGGCGGGGACTCGAATAACGCCCGAAAAAACCACGCCAGAAGCCTCAACCGCCCCGAGTCCGAGGTTCTCCTGCTATCTCGGCCTCCCAAAGAGAAAAAATGAGAGAAGTATTGCATCTCGTTCACTGAAGAAGATGCTCGAGGCATTCATCATCCTCACGATGATGCGCTAGTGGTCACCCTCACCATCGCGAACAGAAAGGTGTTCCGGATACTGGTGGATACAGGGTCATCAGCGGACGTCCTATTTACTACAACGTTCGATAAAATGGACATAGGTCGGTCGGTACTACGGCCTGTCCGGACGCCGCTCATCGGTTTCTCGGGCGGACAGGTACTCCCAGAAGGAATCGTCTCGTCGCCGCTCACCGCGGGAACTGCGCCCTACCAAAGGACCGGGATGGTCGACTTCCTAGTCGTGAACCAACCTTCAGTGTACAACGCCATCCTCGGCAAACCGTCTCTCAGCCTCCTTCAGGCCATAGTGTCTACCTACCACCTCTCCATGAAATTCCCGACTGAGTCGGGAGTAGGGGTAGTGAAAGGAGACCAGCAAGAGTCTAGGAAGTGCTACGCGACCGCAGTAAAAGCCCCGGCAGAAATTTCGATGATCGAATCACTGGACCCCCGTATCGGGTTGCACGAGCGGGGAGAACCGATGGAAGAGCTTATCTCGGTGCCGTTAACCGAGATGGACGTTGCAAAAGTAGTCCGAATCGGCTCATCATTGAGCCTGCCTCTTAGAGAACGAATAATTACTTTGCTTCGGAGGTATGCCGATGTCTTCGCTTGGAGTCATGAAGACATGCCTGGGATTGATTCCTCGGTCATGACGCACTAACTCAACATCGACCCGACCTACAGGCCCATCCGGTAGAAACGTCGAACTCTCGGCCCGGAAAGGTACACTATCATAGGAGAGGAGGTCGGCAAGCTTCTTAAAGCCAAGTTTATCGAAGAAGTATACTATCCGGAATGGGTAGCTAATGTCGTACTAGTGAAGAAAGCTAATGGGAAGTGGCGAGTCTGTATAGACTATACGGACCTAAACAAAGCCTGCCCCAAGGATAACTTTCCTCTTCCTCGTATCGATCAGTTAGTTGATAGTACGGCGGGTCATGAATTGCTCAGCTTTATGGACGCCTATTTAGGCTATAATCAAATTGTAATGCATGAAAATGATAAATCAAAAACTGCCTTTGTCACTGACAAAGGCCTTTATTGTTACCGAGTGATGCCATTTGGATTAAAGAATGCCGGAGCGACTTATCAGCGGTTGGTGAACAAAATGTTCTCCAGGCAAATTGGCCGAACGATGGAAGTTTATATTGATGATATGCTCGTCAAAAGCAAATAGGCATCCGACCATGAGAAGGACTTGGAAGAAATGTTTTTAATTCTGCGTAAGTATAAGATGAAGCTGAACCCTAGCAAGTGCGCGTTCGGCGTGAGCTCGGGAAAGTTCCTCGGTTTCCTTGTTAGTCAGCGAGGAATCGAAGCAAACCCAGAGAAGATCAAAGCCTTGCTCGAAATGGAGTCTCCCAAAACTATCAAAGACGTTCAACGGTTAACTGGGAGAGTGGCCGCACTCAATCGCTTCCTTTCCCGAGCCACAGACAAGTGTCTCCCGTTCTTCAAGCAATTGAAGGGACGACAGACTATGATGTGGACGGAGGAATGTGAGAGAGCGTTTTGAGAATTGAAGGTTTACCTCGGATCTCCACCGCTGTTATCTAAGCCCGAGCCTGGTGAAGTGTTATTATTGTATTTGGCCGTGTCTGAAGCCGCAGTAAGCTCGGCGTTAATACGCGAGAGTCAAGGGAAGCAGCTGCCAGTCTACTACGTTAGCAAAGCCTTGCTGCCCGCCGAGACAAGGTATCCTCAGCTTGAGAAAGTAGCCTTCACCCTAGTAGTTTCATCACGACGCCTTCGGCCATATTTTCAGGCCCACACGATCGCCGTTGTGACCTACCTACCACTCCGCCAGGTTCTTCAAAAGCCGGAAGCCTCTGGCCGACTTACAAAGTGGGCAGTCGAATTAAGCGAGTTTGACATACATTACCGGCCCAGGGCTGCTTTAAAAGGACAGGCCGTCGCCGATTTCCTTGTCGAAGTGGTTCCTAATCCCAATAGTCTGCCTGAACCAGAGGGAGTTAATGTACCCAAGGGTTCTTCCTCTCCCGGGCCTACACCCTGGAAGCTATTTGTCGATGGCTCATCCAACTCGAAGGCAAGCGGGGCCGGGGTAGTATTAGAAACTCCCGATCAAACTTGTATGCAGTATGCCTTGCGACTCGACTTTCACGCGTCCAACAATACAGCAGAATACGAAGCCTTATTACTAGGCCTCAGACTCGCCGCGAGTCTGGGCGCGACCCATTTGAACGTTTTCAGCGACTCACAATTGGTTGTTAACCAAGTTTCCGGCGTCTATCAGACTCGGAAAGAACAGTTAAAGGCGTACATGGAGAAGGCTAAAGAATTGATCAGTGGATTCCAGAAGTGTGAAATAATTCGAATACCCAGAACCGATAACGCCAAAGCTGACCTACTAGCAAGGCTAGCCTCAGCAGACGAGAAAGACATACCTCGGTCAGTTCCAATTGAACATGTCCCTGAACCCAGCGTGAACGAGCCGACAGTCTCGGTCCTGTTTCCAATCGATCCGGCGGCCGCTTGGTTCGACCCACTCGTCCGCTACCTTAACAATGGTGAACTGCCAGAAGATCGCGCCGAGACACGGCGATTGAAAACTCGAGCCTCGCGCTACACTGTCCTCAATGAGATTCTGTACAAAAAAGGCTTTCATACTCCTCTACTAAGGTGCGTCGACTCCCAAGAAGCCGACTATGTCTTACGAGAGATACACGACGGAATATGCGGAAACCATTCGGGAGGACGCTCGCTCGCCAACAAAGTGTTGCGGCAGGGATATTACTGGCCGACCATACAACATGACTCCAAACGATTCGTCCAAAGGTGTGACAAGTGTTAGCGGTTCGCAGTGATCCCGAGACAACCACCCGAGGAGCTGACTCCAATGTCGGGACCTTGGCCTTTTGCGCAGTGGGGAATAGACATAATCGGGCCCTTTCCATTGGGGAAGGGCCAAAATAAGTTTGCCGTGGTGGCAGTGGACTACTTCATGAAGTGGGCCGAAGCAGAACCGTTGGCGAAAATTACCGAGCAAAGGGTCACGAGTTTCGTATGAAAAAATATCATATGTCGGTTCGGAATACCCCGGACGATAGTAACAGACAATGGCAGCCAGTTCGATAACAGACAATTCCGGGAGATGTGCGGCAACCTCGGGATTCGTAATGTATACGCCTCGCCTCATCACCCTCAGACGAATGGACAGGTCGAGGCGATCAACAAAATCATAAAGCAGCATCTCCGGACAAGACTTGACGAAGCAAAGGGAGCATGGGCCGAAGAACTTCCGAATATACTGTGGGCTTATCGAACCACGGCACGAACCGCGACGGGAGAAACCCCCTTCTCTCTATGTTATGGTGCGGAAGCGGTCGCGCCGGTCGAGATCGGTATCGGTTCAGCCCGAGTCAACTTGTATGATGAACGAGAGAACTGTGAACTCCTCTCATTCGCACTTGATTCGTTAGAAGAAAGAAGAGAAAGTGCTCGACTGAAAGTGATGGCTCGACAGAGACAGGTGTCTCGGTTTTACAATCGTCGAGTCAAAGTCCGACGATTCCGAACCGGGGACATGGTCCTTCGAAGGACCTTCCCAAACACTAAGGAAATTGGGTCGGGTACATTAGGGCCGAACTGGGAAGGCCCCTATGTCGTCTCAGGTATCATCCGACCTGGAACCTACCAGCTGGAAGACCTGAACGGGCAGCTGTTGCCTCATCCTTGGAACGCCGAGAATCTTAAAGTTTATTATCCGTAAGATACAATCACTCTTACTGTAATTGAAGTCGACTCAATAAAAGCTCTATTTCAATCAAGTACCCAATGTCGGGCCAGTTACAGAAAGTCAGTTACAAAAATGTTGATTACAAAAAGAAAAATACAATCCTAAGAGGCGCCCGAGGGACCGGCTTCGTCGGCAACAGCAACGGCAGGGTCTCCTTCAGCGGCGTCGCCCTCGGCAGTTTCGGCGGGAGGACTGTCAACCTCGAAAGTGGAGATATCGAGCTCAGGGAAGGCTGCCCTCATCTCCAGAACGCAGGCCTTGTAGCCGCCTTGGTAAAGGTGGTCCCTTTCTTCCTCAAATTCGGTAGACTCGAGGAAGGCCTCTACCGCTCGGTCTCGCTCCTCCTGGGCTCGACGCGTCTCTCCCTGGGCTTCCCGGACAAGCTCGGCAGCCTCGGCCTTCGCACGAGCGAGGGCGCCATCGCACTCGCCGTGAACCTGGCGAAGAAGCCGCTCCCTCTCCTCGGCCTCTTGAAGGAGCAGAGTAAGGCGAGCATTGTCGGCCTTCGCGCCTTCGAGAGCTGCGCGGGCGTCAGCGGCCATCTTCCGGGCGATAGAAAGATCACCGGTCATGATGCCGATTCGGCCCTCGGCGATCTCCCTACGGCCCTCAGCCTCGGCCGCGACCCTCTTCGCAGTCTCTGCCTCGGACGCGAGTTTCTGAGAGGCGACCAGCTCCGAGCTTGCCTTAACGAGGCAAGGCGCCAGCTGCAATACAGAAACGGTGAGTTGTCTTGGAAAACCTAGACAAAAAGCAACACGAGGATGAAGAAGATTTTACCTCAAAAAGCAGCCTTGCTGCATGCCCGAGGGTCTGGGCCGTAGGAGCGTTGTAGTAGTTGGCAAAGTCTCTCTCGCTCCCGTGGGCAAGCGCCCAAGGCACCATCCCCGCAATAATCTTCGAGAAGGGGGACTCCGCCTGAGTCATCTCCCTTCTCGGGGACTCTTCACGAAGGACCTCCCTCAGCCCTGAGACCTCCACTGCGGCGGGCCCCGACTCAGGTGTCGCCTGAGTGATTGGATGGGTTGGCCCCGTCTCCTCGGCCCTCTCATCGGGGTCAGAGAGGACGACCACCTGGGGAACGGCGGGAGCGGCAGCAGGTGGAGCGACCGTGTCCTTCCCCTTGCCCGCGATCTTCTGCTGCTTTGAGGGTCGGGACCCAGACAGCAGCGTCGATCTTGGGGGAGCCTTCACCTTGGAAACAGGCTTCAAGGCGGGTCGGGGCTCGGCCATGTTCTCTGGGGTAGGTCTCAAAATTGGACGAGCTTCGGGGAGATCTGCAACAACGAGTGTAAAGGTTAAGCAAGCAAACCGAAAACCAAGGAGACAAACATAAGGAAGAGCGAAATACCTGAAACGAACGAGTCAAGACCGGCGAGGTGAAGACGCTCGGGTTGCAGGAGCAACTTCCAAGATCGCTCCGCCGCGCTCAGCTTCTTCAACTCTCTTATCCAAGTCAAAGCCCCGGACTCGAGCTTCCCCCTACTCTTTAAGATATCTGCAAGACACGGTAGAGTCCAGATCAGTGGAAGAGAATATATAAAAGGAGGATAAGAAAAGGAAAGATCAGTGAGCCGAGGCGCCGAGTCACCTGCTCTATGGAATGTGCGGGATACTTGAGGCTCGTACGGCCACGAGTCGGCCGACTCCCACCGACCGCACGCCCAAAACCACCTCTCCTTCCAGAACTTGTTCGAAGTAGGTGGGTCGGTTATCAGAGATCCCCCCTTGCCTCTCCACGCACTTAGAAAGTATAGGCCCGGGAAGTTGGGGTTTGGTCGGACTTGATACAGGTAGAGGAACTCGTCGACCGTGAGAGAAGGTTGTTCTATCTCGGACCAAAGCACGGCACACCCGAACAAGTTCCTCCACGCGTTTGGGACGATTTGGCCGGGGGCTATTTTAACTCGAGAAAGGAAGTCATGGGCAATGGGCTGGAGTGGCAGGCGCAGGCCGTACTGCATCGAGACTTGAAAAATTGCTACCATCCCTACGGGGGGATGGTCGGGCAGGTCACCCGGACGAGGCAGATGAAGGATGACCGAATCAGGTACATGGTAACCAGCCCTGATTCGGTTTAAATCGGATTCGGTGAGGGTAGAAGCTACGAGACCGCTGGGCTCGTCTCCTTCTCCTTTCGAAGACGATCCAGAAGCCTCCGCAGTTCGCGTCACAGGGTATGGAACGGCCATTCCCTCACCTGTGACTAAATCGTCCTCTCCCTCTCCCTCCTCGTCCTCCATCTGGTCCGCCCACGGGTTTGGTCTCCCTGGACGAGTCACCAGAGATGTCCCACAGCTTGATGGACCTGTCTGGGCGGGATGCTCAGCCGAAGGGCTACCGGATTCTCTGACAAGCCGAAATGCGGCGTCAGCTCCGACGGCGAACTCCGTCAACAGGGATGGTGGGTCTGTAATATCCCAGAGGTGTTGGGACATGCCCTCATCTACTGACGTTTCTTCCCGAGGGCTTTGAGAGCCGTGTGCGGCCATTAAAGCTAATTAAAAGAGAATGAAAAGACTAAAGACTCACCGAAGGGATCGACGGTGATTGCAAGGAATAGCTGACGAGGAAAGACGCGACAGCGGAGGAGAGGAAGAAGAGAGCGAAAATGCGCTCGGAATCAGACACGGACGGGAGGAAGGAGGACGAAAACAAAGTTCGAACCGTCCTCCCGCCCGGGCTTTTTATAGCCTTGCCACGTAGACGGGTCATTATGGCGGAGGCGAAGCGACGTTCGCCTCGGCTCCCCCTTCCGACGCGTGGCGACTGTTGATTGATTGCGCTGAAATCGTGGCCACGCGTCCGCCATTTGTACGCGGACGGAGCGAGTTGACGGCTGGCCGCACGTGCGACCTTGGAAGGCGCAACGACGCACGCTAAGAACGACTCAAAGAACATTAAATGCCTCATTATTGTCTCGGATGCTAACGCCAACCGACCAATAAAATCGTGCTCCTTGCTGCCATAGACGGCACCAAGAGCAGGGGGGCTCACTGTTGGGGAAAATGTGTCGGGCTCGGGTAAAGTCCCGAGGTTCGTAGAAGAGTAGGTCGGTTCTGCCGACACTGCCTGAAGAAACCGAGACAACACTGACAAGGCAGATGACGGGCCGTCAGGTGTAAGCAAAGACGAGTAAAGTCACTCTGTCAGTGTGATAACCTCGCCTGCATCACCCCACTGAAGGCCGGGCGTGTGAAAGCCATTCAACCGATAGAGTAAAGATCCCTTCAGGGAGTTAATTCTGTCGGGCACGGATCAGAACCCGTCCTCCTGCATCGGCCGAGACTCCCCCGGTGTCGGTCATGACTTGGCCGAGACTCCCTCGGAGTCGGTCGAGATCCAACCGAGACAGGTAGTGGCGGAGCGAGGACAGATGCTGATCTACGAAAATCCAGGGATATTGATAGCGGATCCCGAGATTCTCGGGATCCTGAGCGATCCCAGGAGAAGAATCCTCCGAAGATAAGGATTGACAGATTGTATAAATCTCTAAGCTTGGAACAGTAAAAGGTACGCAAACACTAACTGAGAAAAGCTCTGAGCCAGAGACGAGATTACTGACTTAAGCATCGGAGGTTCCCCGGCCCTAGCCAGGGTTCCCTTGACATTGTTTCTGTGCAGGTGAAGGAGGGGCGGTCGCCAAGGGAAACCGTTCCATAAAAAAACTGCAACAGTAATAATTATTCATTTACAAGGTAATTACATAGCTTATAAAAATCAAACGTGCCCTAGAAGGCCACTTATTAGAAGATAGATAATGGATCCCCAGTCGAAGGATTTCTCATTAAAATAATGTATATTCTCTGGTTCTCTTCTCACAAATAGCTCCGATTACCCATTGCGGACCTAGTTAGAGAGGACCTAGTTAGAGATGGATAATTCTGTCACCGCTTATCACGATGTATGTATTTTATCCATGTGGTCCATCTATTTTGGTATATCATTTTAGGAGATGAGCCAAGGTTCAAGTGGGTCACACTACAATCAGCAGTGGGATTGAAATCTTACCATTCAAAACTTCTTGATGGGCATCGGAGTTTTGGATGAGGTTGATATTTATGTTTTCCCTTCATACAAGTCTGACCTTATGAGCAGGTTAGATGGATAATAAACATCACGATGGGCCTTAGGAAGTTTTCAGTGGTATGAATTCAATCCCTACTGCCTCATATGGTTTGGTCCACTTAAGTCTTAAATCTAACTCCTTTTTTAGCTGATTATCTAAAATAATCTGTCAAAATGGATGTAAGACATCGATAAAACAATACATCATGGTTGGCCCCAAAAAATCAAGAAAATCCTAACCGTCTAATATTTGTCACTTTTAACCGTCCATTAAATGTCTGCCAATCTTGACTAAATGTCCACCGCTTTTATTAGCAACGTGGTCCACCAAATGACCCATTGGTCATGTGTAGCATATGGAAAAAAAACTTGTACTGATGATTGACTTTAATAAAAACTAACTTCGCTTTATCTCCTTTCCAGACCGGGGACGGCAAGTCGAGAGTTCCCATCTCTATCTAGAGCAACATTATAAACAGTCTCTCATTTGATAGCGTTCATCTATCTATCCTCGATTTCCTAACAAGTGTCCATCTACCAATCCTCGATGTCCACTCCAATTAGTTGTAATAGAAGGATTTTGATTTTAGTTTTGTTGGAAATTTCTGTTGCTTATGGAAATGCAAGAAGTCTATCCAAAGAAGAATATGTGTGTCCCACTTGGATGAGGGGTCATACCAAGTTTTAGACATATCTAAATTTTAGGTGGGCTCCTCCAAGTGTTTTTATATATTTTAGGGATGTCTTTACATGATTTTAGATGGTATAGCTCACCTAATTTCCATATACGGATGATTTTTGAGATATCCCATAATTTAAAGAGAACCCATCAAATGCACGGTGTTGATGTTCCACATACATCATGGTGAGGCCCATACAGCTCGACCTCATGGGAAGTTCCTGTGAGCTCGAATGCATAGGACCTTTTCCTATATATATATATATATATATATATATATATATATATATATATATATATATATATATATATATATATATATATATAGGAAATGGTAATATAAGGTAAAGCACATAGAACCATAACATACGGTTGAGTTGTGTCTTAGTGTGACCTGTGGGATGATAAATTTTCAAAATATATGGTGGAGATGTCATCCCGAAAAAAAAAAGAGGGCAAAACCGAATAAATCGGAGTTATACAATCTTGGGTTACGCTGTCGTCACTAATTGTATGGGGTCCTCCATGATATATGTGTTATATCCATACCGTTTATCCATTTTGAGATATCATTTTAAGGCTTTACTGTAAAACTAAGGCAATCCAAACCTAAAGTGACCATGGCACCTAAAGTGGGGACAATGATGCCCAGGGTTAAAACCTTTCTACGGCCCATCATAATGTTTATTTTACATCTAACCTATCAATAACATCACACAAAACTAGATGAAGGGACCAAACAAATATCATCTTGATCCAAAACTTTTGTGGCCCTAAGAAGTTTTCAATGGTAGATGTTCAATCCCTGCTTCTTTCTATGTTATGGTCTACTTGAGCTTTGGATCTACTTAATTTTTTTTGCTAATGTCTTAAAATGATTTTTCCAAATGGATGGACGGTGTAGATATAATACTTATATCATGGTGGGGCTATGGAACTTATCAATGGCAACAGGGTCGGTGGCGTGTGGCACATCAGCCTTTCCGCTTCCCACGCGAAAGGGGATGAGGATTAGATACTGAGAGGTTGAGTAGCGAGTGGGCTACTGAAGTGATGTCACCAATGTACGTGGATTCTACTATGATATATGTGTTATATCCATACCGTCCATCCATTTTTAAATATCATTTTAAGGCATGGGCCAAAGAATGAAATAATTAAAAAGCTGTAGTGGACCCCATCCCCTCAGAAAACAGTGGGGAGAGTGCTTCCCACCGTTAAAACTATCCTAAGGTCCACCATAATGTTTATTTGAAATCCAATTTGTTCAAAAGTTTAAAAAAGACATGAAATAAGGGAAAACACAAATATCAGCTTGATCTAAAACTTTTATGGCCTTTAGAAATTTTTAATGGTGGGCATCACTATCCCACTGTTTTCTATGCTAGGATCCACTGGAGCTTTAGATATAACTCATTTTTTAGATATTGCCCTAAAATGATGTCCCTAGATGTATAAAAAGTGTGGATACAAAACATACATCATGGTGGGGTCCATGGAGATTAATGACGTTACTTCGGTAGCTAATCTCGCTACTCAACCTGTCGGTAGCTAATCCGCACCCTGCAGAAGGGAGCAGATTAGGTGCGGCCTCTGCCTAACGTAGGACAGTGCATCCCTCATCGTGGGGCCCAACTTGATTTACATATTATGCACCCACATGGCCCATCTGTTTTGGAAGATAATTATATGTCATAATTCCAAAAATAAAGAAGATTCAATTCTAAGGTGATCCATACTATTGGAAACAGTGGTGATTAAATAATCACCTTACAGACAGCCTGTCCTCTGAATTGTGTGAGAAGGAATTTTTATCCATACAATGTGTATGTGAAATCCACCATGTTCATTCATTTTTTCAGGTCATGTTAGGACGTGGGAAAAATAATGAGATATATCTATAATTCATTCGGGCCACATAACAAGAAAATGTGAGTAGTTAAATGCCTACTGTTGAAACCTTCCTAAGGTCTGCCATTATTCTTATATGCCATCTATACTGTTCACAGGGTCATTTTTATTAGGATGAACATGAAAATACAAAATATTAGCTCAATCCAAAACTTCTGTAACCCACCACCGTTCACTAGCAGATATCCATTCCTCACCATTTCTTGCCGTGAAGCCTACGGGATTTTCAGATCTGCCCCACTTTTTGTCTCATGCCCTAATGTGAAATAAAAAAACAGATGGACAGTGTGGATTTCTCACAACATGATGGTAGACCCTAACTAACTTCCTATCATATTAAGCTTCCCCAAGAGGTTGTCGTATCTTCCGGCGCATTTTGAATGTTTATCATCCAATGGTTCACACTAAGACATGACTCGACTGTTTGTTATGGTTCTATGCGCTCGACTTTATAGTACCTTTTTCCTATGCGCATATATACACACATGAAGTGGTTGGGGCTGGGATTACTCAGAACGGGTGGCCCCAATGTAATGCATTTGTGAAATCAACTCCAACCATTAGGTTCACAATGGAAATTTAGCACTATGTCTCACAAAGCAATCAGATTCATGATTCATTTGGGCCACAATCCAAGGGAAATAATAGGAGAGGGGAGCCTGCCATTGAATTTTTGAAGGGACTAACCTGATGCTTATGTGAAATCCACTTCATCCATTAGATGCCACACTAAAATTTAAGTATGGGTCTAAAAACCTATGACTATTCGTGATTCAGGTGGCCCATATTAAGGGAAACAATTTGGATGGTGAATAAATCCTTATACACGTTCCATTCGTACGGTACGCTTGAAGTATGGATGGGGCTGGTTTTTCATATCCAGGCCTAAGATTTGTTCGTCAATTGGATTTTAAAAATACATTATGGTGGGCTCACTCAACTAATGGCTCAATTGGATTTTATGTAAATGTAATTTACATAAAGCGTGGAGGCTGATTTGAAGTGAAGAGCTCACCACCATTTATGGTGATGTTAAGACTAAGTGAGGCTCACATGAATGTATGTGTTTTATCAACACCCTCCATTTATTTCTCTGTATCATTTTAAGATATGAGCCCAAAATTAAAGCACATGCAAAGCCCAAGTGGACCCCCACCACATAAATCAATGGTGAAAATGATATCCTCCGTTGAAACCATCCTAGGTCCCATAGTGATGTTCATTTGTCATTCCAATTGTTCATAAGTTAAGAGAGACCGGGATGAATATTGGAAAACATAAATATGAGCTTGAATCAAAACTTTTATGGCCCAAAGAAGCTCTCAACGGAAGGCCGTTCAATTCCCACCATTTTTTGTGGTATGGTCCGCTTGAACTTTGGAGATGACCCATCATTGGGCTTATACCTAACATGAGCCCAATGATGAGTATACATCACCATTTACCTCACGTTCAAGTAAAAGACTTTTATAGCAATGACGCGGTCACTGCAATAACTTAACCATTTACCTCACGTACAAATAAAAGACTTTTATTGCAATGACGCGGTCACCGCCATCATGCATTTTTAATATCCACTTTACCCACTAGGTGACTAACCCAATTTTAGGCTTAAGGAATAGTATCATTTGTTATACAAGTTTAACATACGATTGTAATCAGTGTATAGGTAACATTACCCTCAAAACTATTTTCCTTGGTGTGGCTCACTTGAATTACGGATAAGGATGATATTTTGGCCTTGAGGTTAATATGAGGGGACACATTTAGCAGTAAAAGTAGATTTCACTTATACATTGCAGTGGGGGCCACCTGAACTTATCAGACCTTTGAACCTTAAATTGGTTGCTCATAAGACCATTATATATACATTTCACTGTTTCCCTTTTTGTGGCCTACCTAACTCACAAATCAGTAAAACTTTTGTGACTTGTGGGTTAATTTCTATCTAAAACTTAATGGATGATGTGGATTTTATATAAGTGTCACGGTAATACCCACCATGTCAAGCACAGTTAAATAAGTTGCATGACCAGTTGAAAAAAAGGTGCGTAAAAGGTCTCTCTCTCTCTCTATATATATATGGACGGGAAGACCCAGTCGATGAGTTCCGGTAAGTTTAGACCAAGAACGGGCCAAAGTCATATATATATATATATATATATATATATATATATATATATATATATATATATATATATATATATATATATATATACGCGCTCACTTACAAACCAGTTCACATGGACTACCTATTTTTTTGAGAACTCATCATATCTGATGAGTCTCGAGAATCTGAATGGTCCACATGAAGTAGAACCTCATGAAACCCCCTTTTACCAATTTTTACTTTGAACCAAAACTTCAGTGGGCCATAAAAATGCAAACAGTGTCTTCCCTTCATTTGAATTTCTCTTTGCTATGGCCCACCAGAATCTTAGTTCAGGGTTAAAATTCACTCCCTAAGGTTTCATGGGATTCCGCATCCTATGGACCGTTCGGATTTGACACCCATGACACATGTGCAGAGGTGTGCACATGCATAGGTGCGTAGGTGAGCATGCCTCTCTCTCTCTCTCTCTCTCTCTCTCTCTCTCTATATATATATATATATATATATATATATGTATATATATATATATATATATATATATATATATATATATGTCCCACTTGGATGAGGGGTCAGAACTAAGTTTCAGTCGCATCCAAAACTCAGGTGGGCCTCACAAAGTGATTATATATGTTTTAGTCATGTCTTTACATGATTTTAGATGGTATGGCTCACGGTTGAATTTTAGGGTATCACATAACCTAAAGGAGACCCATTAAATGCATAGTGTTGATGTTCGATACACATCATGGTGGGGCCCACATAGCTCAACCTCATGGGAAATTTCGGTGAGGCCGACTGGGTCTTCTCATCTAGCTAGTTAGGGGGTTGAAACACAGCTCAACCCCCTAACTAGCTAGAGATGGATAGTTCTATTCAGGGCTAGTTTATTATGATGTATATATTTTATCAATGTCGTTCGTCCATTTTAACATATCATTTTAGGAGATGAGCCTAAAAGGAAAGTAGATTGAAGATTCAAGTGGACCACACCACGAGCAGAAGTAGGGATTGAAAGCTTACAATAGGAAGCTAGGTGGGGTCTACTATGATGTTTGTGACATAGCCACCCATTCATCTATTTTACTAGATCATGTTTAGTCATGGCCCTAAAAATGAGGCAAATCCAAAACTGAAGTGGGCCACATGACAGGAAAAAAAGTAGATGCCCCCTGTTGAAACCATTCTGGAGTTCACTATCATGTTTAGATGCCATCAATACCCTTGCTTCCTAAGGCAGCCTGACCCAAAACTTTCGTGGCACCATGAATGCTTCTATGATGGACACTTAATCCTTACTGTATCTTGTGCAGCCACTAGAATTTTGGACCTGCCTCATTTTTGTTGGGTTTATGTCCAAACATATTGGATATCTCGTAAACATCACTGTCTGACCTAGCGGAATTCCATACAAGTTCTAACATGTTGGATATCTGACAAACTCGCTTGGATTCCTATCTCATAAGGGGTTGTCTGGCATAGTGGATTGGAAGGGGGATTACACCTAAAATTATTTCAATAGTTGCAGGTGTAATATGTGTCACTATACCCTATAATTCTGTTGGGCACATAGCTCATTAATGATGATCAACACCATCCAAACATTGTCCATGTAAATCAATGATTAAAAATGGTTGGTTAGTCACTCAGACATGATCATGTGCTTGTGGCCCATCCGAGACTTGAAATTTTATCATTTTCGGGCAAACCATATATTTCAGTGGGCTTATGATCACAATCTTTGTGTCAAAAATTACATATCTTACTAATTAGATATATTAAAGTTGATTTAGTAATTAAATTCAAACCCTTATAAATATGTCAATATGTCATGTGTCATGCGTAAGTACTTTTGGATTAAAGTTGATTCACACTCGAGGGAGCCAAACACATTGGGAGGGCTCCGAATCCACGCTCCAAAACAGGCCCTAAAGATATTGGGAGAGTCTTTCCCGGAAGCGGGTTGCTGGTGAACCACACGTCAGCTATGTAGTAAGTTGTCCGGAAGCGGGTTGGTACAAGCTCTGGGTCATACCAAAATTTTAAATGAGATCAAAGTTACATACCCATACCAAAGGTTTAAATGAGATCAAAACTACATAGCCCCGAAACATTGTATTTATGATATCCACACCATTTATCTATTTTTCAAGATCATTTTAGAGCATGAGCCTAAAAATGAATCATATACAAAGCTCAAACGGATCACACCACAAATAGTAGCGGGATCATGATTTTTACCATTAAAACATTTGTAGGGCCCACAATGACGTTTATTTTCTATCCAATTTATTCATAAGGTCACAAATACATGAATGAATAGGAAAAAACAATATCATATTGATCCAAAACTTCTGACCTCAGAAGGGTTTCAATGGTAAACGTTCAATATCCCATTGGTTTTTGCAGTGTTGTCCCCTTGATATTTAGATATTTATTATTTTTCATCTCAAGCCTTATGGCGAGCTCTCTAAGTGGATGGATGGTTTGGATATAAAACATACCTCGTGATGGGACTCACAAAAATGGTCTACGTCAGTACACTAGCCAATCCGCTTCCAGCTTTTTCTAAGCAAATCCGGCGTCACGACATGACGTGACATAACATGAAAAACAATGAAAAGAAGTACTGTTGATTGAGCAACATTATAAATAGCCTCATTTGAGATACAGTATCCATCTACCTATCCTCTATTTCCTAAGAAGTTTCCATCTACCTATCCTCGATGTCCACTCGAATTAGTTGTAATACTCGGATTTTGATTTTAGTTTTGTCGGCAATTTCTGTTGCTTATGGAAATGCAAGTTTATCCAAAGAATACATGGAATTGAAGGCACAGCTCAAGGTTCTTAATAAGCCTGCTGTCAAGAGCACTCAGGTTAGTCTTCTAACAATCACTACTATGGGATTCATCGCACCAGTGGTTTTGTTTTTGTTTTTTAAAATAATCTGAGGGTTACGGCACGTCTTGAGGGACTTCGTTTTTAGTGATCCAAATCCTTTGTTTGGTGTCCCACTGATGGATGGGCTGAAATTTTCCTGCATCAAAAGCATTCCTAGTACTCTATTGGCGGAAGTTCTTGTGATGATCACTTGCATTTCAAACAAGTAAATACTATCCGTTTGAACTTTGTGGGGCCCACCTGTGATGTGTGTGTGGAGACTCCTCGAATCCACAAGGAAAAGAACAAGAAAAATAAAAAATAAATTTTATAAAATTTGAAATTAATTGATGAATGAATTAAACGAGTTCACAACCCTTTAAATAGGATACTAAGCAATTGGAGAGAAATCAGAATCAAACTATTAGTAAAACTCCTAGAATTTATAACTTACTATAAATAGTAAGTATAGACGATCGTGATGGCTACTAGTGTGCAAGGTTTTCGGCCAAAAATAGTAAGTGCCCTAAGTTCACTTCTCGCTTTGGGCGCAACTCATAAAGTCCAACTCATGAAGAGTTATAATCAAACTAAAACTTACTATTAATAGTAAATACAAAATTAAAATAGGGAAACGACCGTCAATCTGGTGGTATTACTCAAATTCGGCTTATGCGACCCAACTTAGCAGGGTAGAGTGGCTAAAGTAGATCATTCTACGCCAAAATCATATATTTTACGTGTTGGGGGCCTTGCACAAAACCTTAGGATCTAGCCCTGCAGAACAAATCAGAATTATGGGATAATAATGCAATGAAATAAATCAAAGCAACAATCACACACCATACAAGAGATTTTTATGTGGAAAACCCTTAAAGAGGTAAAAACCATGGGACCTTGTCCAGATCAACAATCTACTATAAAAGCAGAATGTTATAACCGATCACAAGCACACCTTGCTATGATCAAACATTCGTCACTCACGCAAGAGTGAATAAACAGTAAGAGAAACAAAGAAAACGGAGAGATCTCACCGATTACGAGGACGTATAAGCACTAAGACGACTGCTCCATTCCACAAGCTTCCTCTCGCTCTTTTTTTTCTCTCTCACACCCTAAACCTTTTAGCAAACCCTTACAAAGCCTTTAGGAAACCTTCTTGTGATTTTTCTCATGTGTGAAAAACTCTAGAAAACCCTTTTTTATAGTTTTAGGAAACTCCTTTCTGCATCCCTGTTGCGAAAGAACTCAAATCCATAATTTTGCATCAAAACTGCGTAACCTAGGACTGGTCCTGGAAATTCCAGGACTGGTCCTAGCTGCCTACGATTGGTCGTAGCTCACCTACGACTGGTCGTAGCTCACCCACGACTGGTAGTAGACCGTGGAAAAAATTAACAACAACTTGCTGGACTTTGAGTCGTGCCAGGGCTCGAACCTATGACTGGTCGAGCGTCTCCCACGACTGGTCGAAAACCACCTACGACCGGTCGAGCAGCAAGATGAAACCCTCCGAAATTTCAACCACTGCACCGTTTCTCCTCTGAACTGAGAAGGAAAACCCCATCAAATCTCTCCCTTTCCGACTCAGGAGGAATTCAAATTCTTTAAGCCAGCCAGGTTTCTACAAACCTCAAACTTGCCCTTGAGCAAAGCCTTAGTCATCATGTCTGACCCATTATCATCCGTGTGGACTTTCTCAAGCTGTAACACCTTCTGTTCCAAAGTATCCCTTATCTAATAATACCGAATCTCTATGTTCTTCGACTTGGAGTGCTGACTTGGATTCTTGCTCAAGTGTATAGCACTTTGACTATCGCAATAGACTACGTGCTCCTCCTGCTTCAGGCTAAGTTCATGTAGAAACCTCTTCATTCAAAGCATCTCTTTACATGCCTTAGTGACTACAATGTACTCGGCCTTTATAGTCGACAATGCTACGACCTTCTATAGCTTGCTCTGTCAAGAAATCGCTCCCCCTGCAAACGTGAACATGAACCCCTATGTAGACTTCCTGGAGTCTATGTCGCCTGCCATATCTGCATCTGTGTAGCCCTCTAATATAGGTTTCCCGTCACCATAGCATAGGCTCAACCTGGATAAGCCTCTTAGATACCGCAGTATCTATTTCACCGCTGCCCAATGCTCTTTGCCAGGATTGGAAAGATACCGGCTGACCACACCAATCGCATATGCTATGTCTGGACGTGTACACACCATAACATACATCAAACTTCCTACAGTTGACACGTAGGGTATCTTCTACATCTCTTCCACCTCTGTCTTCGTCTTGGGACACTGCCTGTCACTCAATCTGAAGTGACCATCCAGTGGAGTACTGACCAGTTTCGCTGCATTCATATTAAACCGCTCTAGGACTTTCTCAATATACCGCTCTTGTGACAGCCAAAGCTTCCTGCTGCTTCTGTCACTGGTTATCTCCATTCCTAGGATCTGTTTAGCCGGGCCGAAGTCTTTTATCGCAAACGACTTGCCCAACTCCTGTTTCAGCCTGTCTATCTTCTTGATGTCTTTTCCCATGATAAGCATGTCATCAACGTATACAGCAGAACTAAGAAATCACCATCTGAGAACTTGCGTGTGAACACACATGCTGTAACATGAACGAATCGAACTTATTGTACCATTACTGTGGAGCTTGTTTCAGCCCATACAAGCTCTTTCTCAGCCTACACACCATATGTTCCTTGTTCTTGACTTCGAACCCCTCTGGTTGGTGCATGTAGATCTCTTCTTTTAGGTCACCATGGAGAAAAGCAGTTTTAATGTCCAACTGCTCTATCTCCAGATCCATGCTAGCTGCCAACCCAAGCAACACCTGTATGGATGTCATCTTCACCACTGGTGAGAATATCTCCTCGAAGTCTATGCCTTTCTTCTGACCAAACCCTTTTACCATAAGTCTGGCCTTGAACCTTGTCTGTGAATTCTTCTGCTCAACCTTCTTTCTGAACACCCACTTGTTGCTCAGAGCTTTCTTTCCCTTAGACAGTTTCACCAAGTCATAGGTGTGGTTCTTATACAAGGATTCCATCTCCTCTTGTATAGCTTTCAACCACTCCTCCTTCTGCTTATCGGCTAGGGCCTCAAAATAATCTTCTGGCTTTCCCCCATCAGTCAACATAATGTACTTATGCGGTGAGTACCTCTTGGATGGCTATCTGTCCCTAAATGACCTCCTCACCTGTGGCTTAATAGGTGGATCAAGTGGGGGCTGCTCCCCAGGTCCATCTTCTGTAAGAACCCCCTCGTCCTCTGCACATCGCTGTACTCCTCCATCATAGGGCACCACGGGAGGAATAACTGGATCCATGTCCTCTAGCTCACCTGAACTAGGCTGGTTCTTCTCTGGCTGACTAATGTCTTCAATGCACTGATCTTCAAAGAAAACCACATCTCTGCTCCTGACGAGCTTCTTCTCGATCGAATCCCACAATTTGTAACCGAACTTTTCATCACCGTACCCTAAAAACACACACTGCCTGATCTTCATATCGAGCTTGGACCTCTAGTCCTTCGGTACGTGAACGGATGCCCTACATACAAACACCCTAAGATGACTGTACGATGGTCCTGTCCAATCCACACCTTCTCGGGTACTTCTCTATTCAACGGGGCTGATGGAGACCTGTTTATCAGATACACCGCTGTGTGCATTGCTTCTCCTCAAAATGTCTTCGGCAACTTCGCATGGGATATCATGCATCTGATTCTCTCAACAATGGTGTGATTCATTCGCTCAGCTACACCATTAAGATGGGGGGTCTTAGGAACCGTCTGTTCATGCCGTATACCCAGGGACTTGCAATACTCATAAAAGTCACCAATGTATTCACCACCATTATCAATGCGGATGCACTTTAATGATCTACCTGTCTCTCTCTCGACCATAACATGAAATAACTTAAACACACCAAAGACCTCATCCTTAGATTTCAATGCATAAACCCAAACCCTCCTAGATGCATCATCTATAAAAGTAACAAAATACAATGTCCCACCTAAGGTTTTTGTCCTCATAGGACCACAAACATCAAAATAGACCAAATCTAATGCATGCACTTTATTTACATGAGAAGCAAATTTAACAAATGAAACTCTATGTTGTTTCCCTGATAAACAATGAAGACAGGTTTTGAGAGGTATACCTGTCATGTTTGGAAGGAGCCGCTTCCTCGCTAGTAGCTGAAGCCCTTTTTCACTCATGTGGCCTAGGCGTTTGTGCCACATGTCTATAGTTGAATCTCCCGCTACGTTCAACCCACCCTTGCATACACTGACACTTGCCTTGTATATGGTGCAATACTTTTTTCTTCTGGCTGCGATCAAGGAACCCTTGATGAGCTTCCAGCGCCCACCAGCAAACCGACTTTCATAGCCATCATCATCCAACCTTCCCGTCGACATTAAGTTGAGGCGAAGGTCTGGGATATGCCTCATATTCCTGAGAACCAATGTGCATCCCACATCAGTTTTCACATAAATATCACAAAATCCCATGATCTTCGATATGACAGAATTTTTCATCTTCACGGTCCCATAGTCACCTGACTTGTAGCTCGTGAAGAAATTCCTACGTGGAGTCACATGAAAAGAAGCTCCTGAGTCAATCACTCAGTCGGTGTCCTGACTCGTAGCCGTGAGACATACATCGTGATCTGCTGAAAGAATAATAACAACGTCGCCATCTGAAGCGACCGCAGTAGAATCTGATTCATCTTCCTTCTCCTTTCCTTTTCCTTTCTTGTCGTTCTTAGCCTTATGACATTCATGCTTATAGTGGCCCTTCTTGCCACAATTCCAGTATTCAACATCTTTTCTATTACTCGACTTGCCTCTTGATTTATCTCGGGCCTTCCCGCCCTTCCTGTTCTTTCCTCTCCCCTGTTCCTGTGTCACAAGTGCCTCTTGCTGAGTAGACCCCTGAGACTTCCTCCTTGTCTCTTCATTGAAGATACAGCCAGTAACCTGTTCCATGAATATCTTTCGGTCTGGCGCGGAGTTACTTAGAGACACCACCAATGTCTCCCAACTGTCAGGCAACGAACTAAGTAACAGTAAAGCCTACAATTCATCATCCAGGACCATCTTTATAGAGGAGAGTTGGTTCACTATATTGCTGACCTCATTCATGTACTCGGCCACAGAACCACTATCCTTGAACTTAAGATTCATAAGTCGTCTTATTAGAAAAATCTCATTACCGGCTGTCCTCCTCTCATACAGCCCTTGTAGTTTCAGCCATAGGCTAGCGGCTGAGGTTTCCATAGACACATGGTGGAATACAGAATTATCCAGTCACTGTCTAATAAATCCCACTTCCTTTCGGTCCAACTTCTTCCAACATCATCAGACATATCCTTGGATTTTGCTGATATGCCTAAAATTGGAGAATATAGATCCTTGCAATATAGCAAGTCCTCCATCTTAGCCTTCCATATGGTCCAGTTAGAACCATTGAGGCTGATCATCCTTGATGAGCTACCTTCCATAATTCCAAACCGATCCTACCCGTTCAATGAACTTAGTGCTCTAATACCACTTTGTTGGGGGCCTTGCATAAAACCTTTGGATCTAGCCCTCCAGAACAAACCAGAATTATGGGATAATAATACAATGAAATAAATCAAAGCAACAATCACACACCACACAAGAGATTTTTACGTGGAAAACCCTCAAAGAGGTAAAAACCACGGGACCTCGTCCAGATCAACAATCCACTATAAAAGCAGAACGTTACAACCGATCACAAGCACACCTTGCTGTGATCAAACATTCATCACTCATGCAGGAGTGGATAAACAGTAAGAGAAACAAAGAAAATGGAGAGATCTCACTGATTACGAGGACGTAGAAGCGCTGAGACGACTGCTTCCTTCCACAAGCTTCCTCTCTCTCTTTCTTCTCTCTCTCACACCCTAAACCCTTTAGCAAACCCTTGCAAAGCCTTTAGGAAACCTTCTTGTGATTTTTCTCATGTGTGAAAAATCCTAGAAAACCCTTTTTATAGTTTTAGGAAACTTCTTTCCACATCCTTGTTGCGAAAGGACTCAAATTTGCAATTTTACGCAAAAACTGGATAACCTAAGACTGGTCCTAGAAATTTCAGGACTGGTCCTAGCCGCCTACGACTGGTTATAGCTCACCTACGACTGGTCGTAGCTCACCCACGACTGGTTGTAGACCGCGGAGAAAATTAGCAACAATTCGCTGGACTTTGAGTCGTGCCAGGGCTCGAACCTACGATCAGTCAAGTGCCTCCCACGACCAGTCGAAGACCACCTACGACCGGTCGAGCAATGCGATGAAACCCTCCAAAATTTCAACTACTACACCGTCTCTCCTCTGAACTAAGGAGGAAAACCCCATCATTACGCTCGATAACTTGTTCTAAATTGCCAGATACACCCAATTTAAGGTCTGACGGTCTTAATCACTTCTGATGTCGACCGAGGCTTTTCTAATCCATCTTGTCTATGAAACTATCCGCGACCCACTCTACATCATGCTGATCCAAAACTCAAGTGGAGACGTAAGTAGAAACGTACAATCATGCTTAAAAGTTATATATGTTCACATAGTGTGGCCCACAAAATTAAGTTTTGGAACGGCCATCAAACTGTCTCATCAACGTTGTGGGGGCATAATTAATGGTTGAGCTAGATGTCATACACACTACATGGTTCATCCCACGTTCCATCTAATGGAAGGGTTGGATTGCACCCACACATCACTTACTATGGAGTGTCCTCCGCAGCCAATCCAAGCTGTTTCCACGCTTATACGTCTACATGCATGGGCCTATTTCTTCAATTCAAAAATATAAAAAATAAATAATTAAAGCTTAATACACCACCATCATCATCATCCTAATCAACGGCTATGCTATCATTAGAATGTTTTTGAATATTGATGGAGGTTTGACGGTTATTACAGACTCAACATGGCGATATCGACTGTGTGGACATGTATAAGCAACCTGCTTTCGATCATCCTTTACTAAAGAATCACACAATCCAGGTCTGTCTTTCTTTATTTACTTTTTTCTTTATTCCTCTTATTTCCATCCATCTGGATCCATCATGAATGGGCCATCCACTTGTTTGAAATTGATGTTGGATACACCGAATAATATAAAAAATAAATGTATGAAAAATTATTTCACTAGGCTGAATCACGTAAAAAAAAATACGTTTCACCCCCTTACCAACTAGTGATGGGTTATAGGCGAATTACTTCCAGAATAAGACAAGCCTTTTCTGGATCCAGCATGTAGCAATCATGATGGGTCCACTATGGAATAGTTTTAACACAGCAGATCTATTCTGATAAACTTAGGCTATAGAGACGTTCACAGTATTCTATAATGGAGATTTGGATTGTATCTGATCTGATGGGAGAGATGATATGTTGAGCTGATAAAATCGGATTGGAATGGTCTAGTTTATATAGGCATCAGGTATAACAATGTTGCTGTGTGGTATTCAATGGTCTAGAACATTTGAAAATGTTTCTGGCCGTTGTCAATTAATCCCAGACATTTTTGGTCATCAGATCAGAAGATCTGGCCGTTGGATCATCCTGGCCCGTCCATTTTCGGACTATTGTGGCTTTCAAAGTAGCTATCCATTTTTAAAAACGGCTGGACGTTTCGGATTTAAGATCCGACCGTTCTCAGTCACCTATAAAACCCAAGCTCATTTCAAATTTTCATATCCACCGCCCTAAGGCTCTGACCAGACTGTGACACGATGCATATGTGCGAAGTGCAAAGTGCGCCATTGTGCCCCATTACAGTCACATTGCCCATGCCTATGCCCATGCCCGAGCTCAAGTTCAAGTGCTCGTGTGCATGTGCATGTGTTTCAGTGCATAACCCGAGTATCACCTCTTTCAAAAACTCCGAGTATGAATACTTTTCACAAGATTTCATATAAACCACAAAACATTTCTTCACATTTCTGATGTGGGACAAAGCACACACATCATACTTTTGAATTCAAAATTTCAAAAAGCGTTTTGGTGGAAAATTTCTGAAATTTTGAAAATTCGAATTTTCATTTTTTTTTTCAAAAAACCACTAATTTTCAACACCACCAAAGTCACAACAATTTGTTATGATTTTTGGTCCATATATGGCTCATTAATTCATGGAAGTTTGTGATAAATGAACGGTTTAGATCACCCCATGTGGACTAGATCTACTCAGATAACAATATTGCACTCAAAAGTTTGGCTACTAAAAAAATATGAATGTTTGGTTTAATTGGTGAGAGATTATCATCACCATTAATATAATAAGAGGCCCATGCCTTAGTGATCCAAACTGTTGAACATGTGGCTCCCATCATGGATGGACCATGCTCAAAGAAACTGAACAATCTCACAAATTTAATCTTTCATTTGTTGGCATGCAATGCATTTTTAAGAAGAAATTAAGACATTAATTTGTAGTCACATGTGGTTGTTTTTTTTTTCTTTTTATTATTTTACACGCACACATACACCACCACACACTCACGCTGCAGTGTAATTTCACCACCTAAGGGTACTCGAACCCTCAACCAGGTGTTGAAACTCCAGAGAGTCTACCACCGGAGTAAGAGTAAGGACCATTGTTGTCAACGTGGTTGCCACAAGACACATGGACCAGCCAAGTTCAGGCCCATCAGATGAGGATTCTAGACTGTCCATTTTGTGGGCCGTGGATCAGATGATAGCCTGATCTGAGTATGAACAGGATTCTGAACATATATATATATATATATATATATATATATATATATATATATATATATCTTGAAATTAAACATACAATCAAAGTTCTTAATAGAGGAACGATCACATGGTACACCCAGATTGATAGCTCAAGTGGTAGACTGAGTGTGTGTACTAACATGCATGGGTGTGTACTAACAAGCTAACCCAAAAAAAAAAAAACAAAGTGATAGACTGAGTGAAAGATACCTCGGTTCGGTCCTGGCATCGAATTCCCTAGTCGGGGTGGCTAACAGTGAAGTGTGATCTGACGGTGGGTGTACTAGCAAGGTAACCAAAAAAAAATAAAAAATCATCACATGGTGATATGTTCAAATCATGTGTGGCCCATGGTGATATGTGATTGTCATCCAACCCGCCCATTAGGTATGCACCCCCATGTTACGCTTACATCTCAGAATCCTGCATGATCCATAGCACACGTGGGCGACACCAAATGAAACAATCGGGTAATTGGGGAGGGAGGGCCCCTTTCATAGAAACTTCCAAATGGAATCTGGGGCCCACCATATTGTGCATACATCATCGAATGCATTCATCTGATGAACCACACTCGGATAAAGGGACATACCAAAACACAACCCATTCCAAAACTCAAGTGGGCCACAACAGGTGTGATAAAGCATTACTGCCTGTGGTGTGTCCCACCTAACGTTTTGAATCATGATGATTCTTGGGTTGTAAGGTGAGAAAAAGGACTAGCACTGGATGCACGATTTAGATTCAGCATGCATATCTTGCATGGCAATTATTATACATTAGAACTAGTATTTGACTGTTTCCCTTTACAATATCAATGATTACGTGTTTGTCATTCTATTTCTATATCCATTTTTAACATCTAGACTGGAATTTATTATACAGATGAGGCCCACTTCCTATCCAGAGTGGATGGGAAATCAAGACCCTTCAAATGCCAATCTAGAGATTGGGCGTAAAGATGGTGGGTGTCCACTAGGAACCGTACCCATTCCACGGACTAAAGTACAAGAATTAATGAGCCCAAAATCTCTCTCTCACTTTGGTAGAAAATATCTGGAAAATAGACGACTATACTCCACAACTGGTCATCATGTAAGTACTTTTTTTCGATAGATTTATGAAGACACGTACAGGAACCGTTCATCAGGATCCAAAAGGTAGCATTTTCATTTAGTGCTCTATTGGAATACATGCACAGCCCAGCCAACTGATCGATCTGTGTCGTACATTAGGTCTAACCATCTGAACAATTGCCCTTCAAAATGGATAGTCAAAACCATTTAAGAAAAATAGGCCTAATCTACAATTTGTGCAGTATATTTTTTGCGCTCCATCAAGAATTTTCTTTGGGTCTAAGCAATCACTTTTATTGGAAGATCCTAATTATCCGATATATGGCTTGTAAAAATGGATGGCTATAAGAATATTCCCAACTTATGGATCACTGATTTTCAAACCGAAGCGAATGTCCAAATTTCACAATTTTCTTGGAGCGGTGTAAGTAACAGTGATAGCATCGGCTCATTTTTCTTGTGGAAGAAAACAAAAGGGATCATCCTTTAATTAAGATGATGTATGTAATACTAATACACTTGTCTTGTTTTTATCAAGTATGCTTTTGCAAGTTTGTATGGTCAGGTGTATGGAACCCAAGTGACTATGAATGTGTGGAGCCCACAACTTCAAGATCAAAAGCAATTCAGCCTGGGCCAGTTATGGCTTCTCAATGGCCCAAGTGATCAGCTCAATAGCATAGAGGCTGGATGGCATGTAAGTTGCTGCATTTACTAATGAAAAATAAGAAAAGTAATTGATCATCCTATCTTCTTCTTATAAAATAAGAGTAAATGGGTATGTAAAAGGAGATTCTCTTCATGAGAAATAATTTGAAAGTAAATGTAATGAAATACGTTTTTTGAGCTCCCTTTAATCCTCGCACAAGGAAACAAAGCCTGCACTATGCACATGTCCATCAAACACATCGCATGTTTATGACACACTTAAACAATTCAATTACAAGCTATATCACTAAAATGTTTATGATACACTTAAACAATTCAATTACAAGCTATATCACTAAAATCATACTAATAGAATTTTCCAAGCCATCCCAAGGTTGGCCATCAAAATGGATAGTTAAAAAGTGTTCACAAGTGCTTGTTTGTGATTCTTACATTTTTGGCTCACCTAAGGCTTTAAAATTTTCTCATTTTTTATATTAAAGTATATATTTCAATGAGCTTATTACAATTATTTAGTTAAATATCACTTATCTAAACTAATTTGAGATATTAAAACAAATTTAGAATATCTTATAAATATATTGAAAATTTCAATGCATTCCAATTCCGTCCTTTTACTCTGATCTCCGTCGAATACTTGGATTTCAAATGCATTTCATTTACTCGTATTCAGGCACAATTGAATAAGATTACCTTCAATTTCATTTCCCATTTACCAAAAAAAAAAAAAAAAATCCTTTTTGAGTCTTCAGGTGATTTTAGATCCAAACCCATTTCACACATGTTTCAAACTGACCTTGACCAGATGCATTGGGATAGCCGATTGGATCCTGGGCCCGTTTGTTCAAACCCAACTTACAAGATCGGATTCCCTTTAATCGGGTCCAATCACAGGCACGGTATGATGGGACGAAAGTCTTGACCAATATGCAAAATAGTTATCAACTCTGACATCTCCATTCATATGACAGTGGCAAAGATGCATCGAATCAAGACCGTTCATCTGCTAGGCCCTGTTGTAGATGGGCTGCACCTATAAACTTAGGCCAGTGAGGTGAATTTATTCACTGATTTGATGATTTTCGTTGATTAGAAACAGACGGTTATCAAAAAGTCTGACCCAGGGTTTACATACAATGGACGCAAATTCTCCCATAAAGTGCTACTGTCGTACCGACTGTTGGCTTAAGGCCCAGCAGATGAGCTGTCACGATCTCACACACGTGTGGCACGCGGGTAAATAGATAGAATTACTCGATAAGTGATTTACATGATTGTTCCCATGCACCTTACCCTCTACCTTGCGCATACACACCAACGTGCAATGTTTGAGGACATCCAAGACGTCCAAAAGGTGGTCCTCACACGATTTCAATCCTCTGTCACAAAAAATAAGTTTGATTCATCAAACAGCCTACATTTTACAAAAATGGAAGACTGACGGTGATAACTGTCCCTTGATCATTGTACTCTTCAGTTCATGACGACTCTGATATCTGAGCTTTTAATTTCCTTAGGTATTTCCTGGACTGTATGGCGACTCGGTTCCACGGCTGTTTGTATATTGGACAGTAAGCTTCACAACCATCAATCTCTTCTTAACTAAAAACCGTTCATGGGTTGATCAATACCGTCCATTTAATGGGCCACCTCTTGAAGTGGTCACGATCAAAAGTCGTTCCCATGAATCTCAATTGGTGCTACCGATTATCTGGTCTGTTAGAATGGTACTCTAACAGAGTAAGGCCATCCATATGCACGCAATCAGCTACCTAATCATGCCACGCATGTTGTAAACAACGTAGAACTGTCCAACTCATGGAGCCTGTTTGGATCAGCTCATGCACCGATAAAGAAGAAGGAAAAAAAAGGACGATTCCAACCGTTAGATTGGTGGCTATCAAATGGAACGTAAAAAAAGAAACTAAAGGTCAAGATTCAACCAATTAGACTTGATATATTGGAGGTTGGAACCGTCCAGTCATTCTGATTTTGACATCATGTCCCATTTACACTATGCCCTATGATTTGGACGGTTTGGATGGTCATTCTCTTGTAGGAGAAAATACCTACACTAATATGGATGTATATTTGTAATCTCAGGCAGATGGTTACACAAACACGGGCTGCTACAATCTAAAGTGCCCCGGTTTTGTACAAGTTAGCAGAGATATAGTCGTTGGCTCTATCATACAACCATCTTCTACCTACAACGGAGATCAAATAGAAACAACCTTCCTGGTATACAAGGTAACCCCATATCTCTCATTCTTATCAGGTAACGGGCCTGCCTGGCCCATCGGGCCTCTGGCTTGACCCGCAATATGGGCCTGGGCCTAAAATTTGAGCCTCTTTATATCCAACCTGGCCCGTTTGTGGTACCATGGTCAATTTTGCTATGACCACACATTCCATCTAGAAGTTTCTATGGTGGCCAAACTCCTACCCAATGGCTTCTTCTCTTTCTAGGTGGCCCAGCTTGAATTTGTTATTTTTTATATGTTAAATCTAGTCACAAACATGGCCCTGTCGGACAGTGCTCGATCCCATTGAGAATTTTCAGATTTTCTTTAGTTGGCCGCTGTCCCCCACAGAATCTTGGTCCAGGACATTCTTAAAGTGGACCCACTTGATGAATGGTGCCTGTGTCCAGTCCAACTAGTTGAACTCTCCTCATCTGACTGCTACTTTTGCAGGATTCAAGTACTGGTAATTGGTGGCTGATATTAGGAAACACTCAAGTGGGATACTGGCCTAAGTCACTCTTCACAAGCTTAGCTGACAGTGCCTCTCTAGTTGAATGGGGTGGTGAGGTGTATACTCAAAGCACCCAAAACCCACAGATGGGTAGTGGCCATTTTCCTGATGAAGGGTTCAAAAAGGCCTCTTATATGAAAAAGCTGATGTTTGTGGACAACACCAACACTTTAAGAGACATCCCCAGTAACATCTCCCTCTCTCAAGATTTGCCTCAGTGCTACAGGGTGATTGATGGTGGTAACTTAGGTGGGGATTGGGGTAGGAATATCTATTTTGGTGGGCCAGGTGGATGCTAGAGTTGTGATGGACGGTTGATTTTCAATGTTTTTATGCACTGTAAGCTTGACTCATATATGGGTTTTCTAAATAAGTAATAAATAAATGGGGGGATTTATAAAAAATTACCTACACTGCTTTTTTTATTTGATTATTTTGTTTATAACATATGATGTCTATCATAGTTTTAAGGCACAAGAATCCCACATGACTCATCTGAGTCGACCCGGACACGGTCTTGATGAGAAGCATCATATGGATGCATTGGATGGAATAAACAAACCAAGGTGGGCCCCATCAAAAATTAATTAAGGGTGGGTGGGCATCTCATCCCAGCTCTTCCTTATGTCGTGGATTACCTGTAGTTTTCAACCAATCCAGTTTTTTACTAGGGAGTGTTGTACTCTGGAGATTCTACGCCACATGATTTTGGACCATCTCGCATTGATGGTTGGGATCTGTTGCTGCGTGTACCGTGGTTGTAGGCATGCGCATGGATGGCCAAATCAAAAGCGCTAATGTGGTAGACATGTAAGAGATCAGTTAAAACTAAGGAAATAGATTTTGAGGAGAGAGAGAGAGAGAGAGAGAGAGTGTGTTGGGAGAAAGCATGGAGATTGTTATTATTTTTTTGAATCCCTAGGTATACACTTATATAAAAGATTACATAAATAGAAAAAATTAAAGAAAGAGATCAGCTACATGAAAGGGCTATCACCCCAAGATAGAAACAAGTGGCTTAATTGATTGGAGAATCCTTGATTGTAGTAGTCATAGCTGGACCTTGACTGGAGAATCTTGATTGTAGTCCTTGATTGTAGTAGTCATAGCTGGATAGCTGAACCGTTATACTTCTGGAAGATACACTTTAATACTCCCCCTCAAGCCGGTTGGAAGATATCGAGCATACCGAGCTTGGATAACGCAAACTGAAACTAAATGGTGTCAACTGCTTTGGTGAGAATATCCGCATGTTGTTCGGTAGTAGGAACAAACACCATACAAATTTGCCTAGAAAGTAGTTTCTCACGAATAAAATGACCATCAACTTCAATGTCTTTTGTATAGTCATGGTGTACTAGATCATGAGCAATGCTAATCGCTACTTTATTATCACAGTACAGAGTTGTTGAAGTTGGAACATCAACTACTAATTCCTGCAATAGTCTCTGTAGACAGATCATCTCGCAAATACCATGTGTCATTGCACGAAACTCAGTCTCGACACTAGTGCGAGCAACCATACTCTACTTTTTGCTTATCTAAGAAATAAGATTACTACCCAATATAGTGTAATATCCCGATGTAGAACATCTATCGGTAACTGATCCAGCCCAGTCAGCATCCGTCCAACATTCAATCTAATTGTGACCATGTTTACGAAAGATTAGACCCTTTCTAGGACAACCCTTCAAATTCCAAAAAATACGAAAGGCCGCCTCAAGATGAATTGAGCGAGGAGCATGCATAAACTGGCTGACGACTTTTATAGCATAAGTAATATCAGGTCTAGTAAGGGAGAGACAAATTAGCTTCCCAACTAGACGCTGATACTGTGGGATATCTACAAGGGGCTCTCCTTCCTCATCACCTAACTTATGGTTTTGCTCAATAGGTGTATCAGTTGTACGATATCCCAATTTTCTACACTCTTGTAAAAGATCCAAGACATATTTACGTTGCGAGATAAAAATACCTGACTTTGATCTTACAACTTCAATGCCAAGAAAATACTTCAGAGAGCCAAGGTCCTTAATCTCAAAGCTGTTGAGATGTGGAGCCACATCTGGGGGCCGCTCAACCGGTCGAGTGGCCCACTCGACCAGTCGTGGACTGGCTCGACTCAAAGTCCAGCAAGCATTAGTTTTTGGGTTCTGAGGTGCTCGATCGGTCATGGCCCATGCTCGACCGATCAAGCAGCCTGTTCGACCAGTCGAGGCTACACAGATTCGTTTCCGGATTTAATGCAGATTGTGAATTTTTAAGTCGATTTTTACAAGGCTGTGAAATGAAAGTTGCTTAAACTATAAATAGGTATTCCTACGGCTTTTCTAGGGTATGAGAAATAATTCTAAGGTGTTGGTAAATGGTTTTCTCTGTACTTCCAAGGGAGAAGTTAGTATATTGCCTTGTCTTCATTTTTCTTCATAGTAGAAGTTTGCATCTATGGTTTTTTTACCCTTTGTTGGGGTTTTTCTACGTATATCTTATCTTGTGGTTTGTTTTGAATGCTTTGATTCTGTTTCTAGTTTATATTTCTTCTTGTTTATCGTTTGTGGGTGAGACCAGAGATTACATCTCGGTTCACTACGTTGTTGGTGTGCCGTGCAACAACTGGTATCAGAGATTATTAGTTTAGTTCTATTGGGAGAGATGACGGAAGAAGGAAAAACTAAAATTGAAAAGTTTGATGGTTCAAACTTTACCTTCTGGAAGATGCAGATAGAAGATTATCTATATCAGAAGGACCTCTATATTCCTCTAGGAGTAAAAAAGAAAAAACCAAAAAAGATAACAGATGATGAATGGTTTTTATTGAATAGGAAGGCTTTAGGAACGATTCGACTCTCTTTGTCTAAGAGTGTCGCCTTCAATATATCCAAGGTGAAAATTACAAAAGAATTAATGGAAGCCCTAGCCACCATGTATGAAAAACCTTCAGCGCCCAACAAGGTTCATCTTATGAAACAACTATTCAACATGAAGATATCAAATGGTGGGAGCGTGGCTGAACATATAAACGAGTTCAATACAGTCACGAGCTAGTTAGAATCCGTTGACATTGTTTTTGAGGATGAGGTCAGGGCGTTATTGATCTTGTCCAGTTTGCCAAACAGTTAGGATGGTTTGGTGATTGCTGTGAGCAATTCTTCAGGGTCGACAAAATTAAAATTTGATAATGTGGCTGGTTTAATTCTCAGAGAAGAATCTAAAAGAAAGGTATCAGGAGTTTCAGGGGACTCAGGGAATGTTTTAAACATTAAAGGAAGAGGAAGATCGTTAAAAAAAAAAAGAGGTAATAAACACGGATATTCCAAGTCGAGGAAGAAGTCTAAGGGACCGAAAGACAAAGACGAGTGTTGGCATTACGGGAAGAAGGGGCACATGAAACATGATTGTAAGGTGCTCAACAAACAAGAAGGAAGCTCTCAAGAAGGGAATAATTTAATGAATCTATCTGAGGAGAGTGACACAGAAACGTTGATCTTGTCTCTTGATGCGAGGAATGAGTTTTGAGTTATAAACTCGGGTGCTTCATTCCATGCCACTTCGTGTAAGGAAGTTCTACGTGATTATATGTCATGTGACTTCAGGAGAGTCTACCTGGGTGATGATGAACCGTGCAGTATCGTTGGAAAGGGGGACGTTCATATAAGTTAGAAAGATGGAATGGCTTTGAAACTGAAGGATGTCAGACATGTACTGAGTTTGCGATTGAACTTGATCTCAGTGGAGCAGTTGACCGATACTGGTTATGTGATGACATTCACCAGTGATTCTTGAAAGATCACAAAAGGTGCCTTGGTGATATCTCGAGGCAAGAAGAAATATACTTTATACATGACTTCAAGATCGAATAGTTCACTCTCAATCGCATCAACTATAATGAATGGGCAATTATGACATCAAAGGTTGGGACATGAGTGAGAAGGGGATGAAGTGCTATTGTTAAAAGAGAAGCTACTAGGGCTGAAATCTATTGACTTGGAATTTTGCAAGGACTGCGTGTATGACAAGCAGAAGAGGGTAAGTTTCAAGAAGATAAGACACTCTAAAGGCGCATCTATTGGAGCTTGTAAACACTGATATGTGGGGATCGGCACAGGTATTATCTCTTGTGGCTCATGTTATTTTGTTTCTTTTATTAATGATGCTAGTAGAAAAGTATGGGTTTATTTCTTAAAGCACAAATCTGATGTATTTGATATATTTAAGAAGTGAAAAGTTATGGTTAAAAATGAGACAGGTAAAATAGTAAAATGTCTCAGATCTGATAATGGAGGAGAGTATTGTGATAAAAGATTTGAGGAGTATTGTGCAACAAATGAAATTAAACATTAGAAAACGATTCTAGGGACATCGCAGCAGAATGGTGTAGCTAAGCACATTAACAGAACCATCCTTAAGCACGCCAGGAGCATGAGGTTACTTGAAGGGTTTTCCAAGACGTTTTTGGGCAGATGCTGTGAATACTGCAACATATCTCATCAATAGAAGTCCTTCAACACTATTGGATGGTGGGCTATCAGAAGAAACGTGGATTGGAAAAGAAGTGAACATTTCAAATCTTAAAGTGTTTGGTTGCACTTCATATGTTCACATTGATGCAGAGCACAGAAATAAGCTGGATGCGAAGTCTAGAAGATGCACGTTTATAGGCTACGGGTAGCATGATTTTGGCTACAGGTTTTAGGATGCAGAAAATAGAAAATCATCAGAAGTAAAGACGTATTCTTTAATGAAAAAGTAATGCATAAAGACAGTGTGCAGGAAAATAAGGCCGAGGAGAAAGAATTCGTAGAGTTGGAAGAGTTACCAGACACAGGTGTTACAACGACACAGGATGATCATGCACAAGGGCATTATGAGGCAGAGTCACAGACACCGGTTATGAGGAGGTCTACTCGGAAGAGGAGACCTATGATCCGATACTCACCCTCCTTATATTATCTATTGTTGACAGATAATATTAAAGTAGAGTGTTTTGAAGAGGCGTTACAGTCAGATACACGGGTTAAGTGGGAGCAGGCCATAGATGATGAGATAGACTTTCTTGAGTCTAATCGTACATGGGAGCTAGTCACTCTACCTAAGGGTAAGAAAGATCTTCATAATAAGTGGATTTACAGACTAAAGGAGGAGCATGATAGTTCGAAATAGTACAAGGAAAGATTGGTTGTGAAAGGGTTTCAATAAAAGGCAGATATCAATTTCACTAAAATATTTTCACCTTTGGTGAAAATGTCTACGATTCACATGGCCTTGAGTATAGTAGCTATATACGACTTACATCTAGAGCAGCTAGATGTTAAGACAGCCTTTCTTCATAGGGACCTTGAAGAAGAGATATATATGCATTATCCGACAGGATACGTGGCAACAGGAAAGGAAAGAAAGGTGTGCGGACTGAAGAAGAGTCTATTTGTCCTGAAGCAGGCCCCAAGGCAGTGGTACAAGAAGTTCGATAGTTTCATGTCGGGAAACGGTTTTAGGAGATGTCATGCAAACCACTGTTGTTACTTGAAGAAGTTTGATACGTCGTACATCATCCTTTTTCTGTATGTAGATGATATGCTTGTGGCCAGTTCAAACATGAAGGACATCTCAGATCTCAAAAAATAACTGTCTAGAGAATTTGCTATGAAGGATTTAGGAGCTATAAAATAAATCCTAAGCATGAGGATAAAGCGTAACAGGAAAAATAAGAAATTAATTTTGTCATAGGCAGAGTACATAGCCAAGGTACTTGATTGATTCAATATGGGAGGTGCTAAGCTGGTTAGCACTCTATTAGCCAACCACTTCAAGCTATCTAAGGAGCAAGGTGCAAAAATACAGGAGGAACGAGACTACATAGTTAAAGGTCCATGCGTGTCAGTTATTGGGAGTCACATGTATGTTATGGTGAGCACGAGGTCAGACATTACTCAAGCAGTGGGAGTTGTTAGCAGGTTCATGAACAACCCCGGGAAGGAACATTAAGAAGCTGTGAAGTCGATTCTTAGATACCTGGTAGGTACTAAGGATGTAGGGTTATGTTAAAAAATCAAGATACAAGGTTACGTAGATTTAGATTTGGCAAGAGACATCGACAGCAGAAAAAATACTACAGGTTATGTCTTTACTCTGGATAGTGCTGCAGTCAGTTGGATCTCTCAGTTACAGAAGATAGTATCTATCAGTACAAGAGAAGCAGAATATGTTGCGGCTATAGAAGTGTGTAAGGAGATGGTGTGGATGCAAGGTTTCATTGAAGAGTTGGGTAAGAAGCAAGCAGATTGCAAGATATACAGTGACAGTCAGATTGCAATAACTTGGCTAAAAAATCAACCTGTCATTCAAGGACCAAGCATATTGCCATCAGATATCACTTCATATGTTCATTATCAGAAAATGGATCGATTGCTCTGGAGAAGATTCATACAAGTGAGAATCCTACGAATATGCTGACTAAGGCGGTCACATGGGACAAGTTGAAGCTCTATTTAACTTTGATTGGTCTTCAGGCTTAAACACGGGGAGGTGGTGCACTCTGAATGTAAAAGACGAAGGTTTATGGTAATGTATTTTTAAGTGGGAGATTGTTGAGATGTGGAGCCACATATGGGGGCCGCTCGACCATTTGAGTGCCCTGCTCGACCGGTCAGGTAGCCCACTCGACCAGTCGTGGACTGGCACCACTCAAAGTCCAGCAAGCATCAGTTTTTGGATTCCAAGGTACTCGACTGGTTGTGGCCCATGCTCGACCGGTCGAGCAGTTACGTAGATTCGTTTTCAGATTTGATGCGGACTACAGATTTTTGAGTCGGTTTTCACAAGGGTGCGAAAGTGAAGTTGCCTAAACTATAAATAGGTATCCTTAGGGCTTTTCTAGGGTATGAGAAATAATTCTAAGGTGTTGGCAAAGGGTTTTCTCTGTACTTCCAAAGGAGAGGTTAGTATATTGCCTTGTAATCTTCGTTTTTCTTCATAGTGGAAGTTTGCATCCGTGATTTTTTACCCTTATTGGCGTTTCTCCAAGTATATCTTGTCTTTTTGTTTGTTTTGAATGCTTTGATTCGTTTCTAGTTTACATTTCTTCTTGTTTATCATTTGTGGGTGAGACCGGAGATTGGATCTCGGTTCACTGCATTATTGGTGTGCTGCGCAACAGAAGTAATGTTGAAGATGAGATTTTAACTCCTGAATGGCGATTGGATCATTTCCGGTGATAACTATATCATTGACATAGACAATAAGAGCAGTAAAACTATCACCAATGCGTCTAATAAAAAGAGTATAATCTGCCACACTTTGTTGATATTCAAAACCAATAACCACCCTCCTGAATCGGTCAAACCAAGCCCGAGAAGATTGGCGGAGATCATATGGGGATTTCTTTAAGAAACAGACTTGCCCTTCATGGCCAGGAAACGAGATACCAAGTGGAGGAGTCATATACACCTCTTCTTGAAGATCCCCGTGAAGGAATGCATTTTTAACATCCAATTGATGAAGTTCCCAATCACTATTTGCAGCCAAGGATAGTAAGACATGAATGGAATTCATCTTTGCAACAAGAGCAAAGGTCTCATAATAATCAATCCTATAGGTTTGTGCATACCCCTTTGTAACCAGTCGTGCTTTGTACCAATCCATGGTGCCATCTGAATTATGTTTAACTGTAAACACCCAATGACATCCAATTGCCTTCTTCCCTCTGGGTAATGGTACTAGTTCCCAAGTATCATTGTGAGTCAAAGCTCTCATTTATGCCTCCATTGCAGCTTTCCACTTAGGATCAGACATTGCTTCATGGACAATAGAGGGAATCGTGACAGAAGAGATAGAAGCTAAGAACGTACAATAAGATAGTGACATATCAGAATATGTGACATAATTAGATAAATGATATTTAGTAGAAATTTGTCTTTTACCATTTCGTAAAGCAATAAGAATTTCAAGGTCTGAAGCAAGAGGAGGAACATTAGAAGATTCTAGCTCACCAGGTGGGAAAGGCATGGACTGATCTAATACAGGAGAAACGTTGTACTGTTGTGAAGCAGGACTTCCTTTTAAAAACTGCAAGTCGTTATGTGTTCCTACATGTACAACTGAGTCACCAGTAGTATGTTCATGATGTATAACTGATATAGGTAACATGAAAAACTCTAAAGAGGATACAGGCGAATCTAGGATGACAACATGAAGAGGGACCTGTGATGGTTGGACATCAATGTCATGACAAGTGGCAAACCACTCCCCCTGCAAAGAAACTGGACCTGAATAGTATGACTGATTTTCAAAAAAAGAAACATCTTTGGAAACAAAACTCTGTCTACCGGGTGAATGATAGCATTTGTATCCTTTTTGTGTGTTAGAGTAACCCAAAAACACATATTTTAGAGATTTTGGGTCAAGTTTGGAACGTTCCTGACCCAAATATTGCACAAAACAAACACAACAAAAAATTTTAGGTGGAAGAATAAATTTTGTGTCACAAGGACGAAGAACAGAATAAGGAGATTGAAAATTTAGCACACTAGAAGGTGTGCGGTTAATAATGTAGCAAGCTATCAAGACAGCTTCAAACCAAAAGAATTTGGGAATGTTCATCGCAATGGAGAGAGAATGATCCAAATCAAGGATATGCTTATTCTTCCGTTTTGAACGACCATTTTGTTGTGGAGTTCTAACACAAGATGTTTGATGCTCAATACCATGATCTTCACATAACTTTTAGATTCCAGCATTCACGTATTTAGTTCCATTATCAAAACGAAACACACAAATCTTTGTATCAAATTGAATTTGAACCATGGTAATAAATTTTTTAAAGATGTAATAAACTTCATATTTACGTTTCATAAGAAAGAGCCAGGTACAACGACTGAAATCATCAATAAATAACACAAAATATCTAAAACCCAAAAGAGACGGTACAGGAACAGGTCCCTAAACATCAGAATGAACAAGTGAAAAAGGAGAACTAATAACTTTATTAGAACTCAAGGGATAAGTAGTTCTACAATGTTTAAACGATTGACAAATTTCACACTAAAAGTCCGAAGCTGATTGACCAGAAAATAAATCTAAAAGTAAATGTTTCATAAATGAAAAGGAAATGTGACCTAGCCGGTTATGCCATAACATAATCTGATGTTTATTTGCTATGACGAGCTAACTCTGCATTGCATATGGTTGAAACACACTTGGAGTTTGCGGATCTTCGAGGATGTATAAACCATTAGCTTCACGTCCACTGCCAATCGTTTTCTTCATTATCATATTCTGAAAAAGACAATAAGATGGAAAAAATATAACACTACAATTCAACGACCGTGTAATGCTACTGATAGATAAAAGATTGGCAGTGAGTTGAGGAACATGCAATACATTAGAGAGTGGTAAAGAGGGGGTAACATTTATGAGTCCTTTCCCTGCAATGCAACAGAAGAAAGAGATCCATCCGCTAACTGAACTTTATCTCTACTAGAACAAAGAGAATATGCACGAAAAAGAGAAGGCATACCGCTCAGATGCTCCTAAATCGATGATCCAGGATGGGGAAGGAATAATGGAGACAGTGTTCGCTGAAGAAAATGTACCTGACTATGCAAAAGTAGAGGTAGTTGTCTTTTCGTCAAACAGTGTCATTAGGACCCGGAATCGATCCAGATCTTCTCGAGATATAGTAACACGATCAGATGGTGCAGCAGGAGGGGCATGATTTTGAACCAAAATCTCAGCAGTAGATGCAGTCTTAGCGGATGGTGAGGATGCACTCAAATTCGCTTATGCATGGCAAGGTAGACCCTTTTTGTGGAAACCCATTAAGAAAATAGCAGAACTGTTTGGAATGTCCATATTTCTTACAATGGTCACAAAAACACTGGGAGTTCTTCTGATTCTTGCTTGGGCGAGAAGGAAACACATGTGGCGATGATAGTGTAGGTGTCACCAGTGCTCTCCAACCCTATCTGTTTACAGCCATTGCCGCTTTATCTCTAGGCTGGATCATTTCTTGGCCCATAGAGTTACGCATATTTTCCTCGGAATAAATATAAGCATACACATCTCCTAAAAGTGGAAAATCATCTTTTCTGCTCAAAATATGCACACGAGCAGTCTCATATTTTGGGTTCAATCCTGCAAGGAATTGATATACGTGCTTCTCTTCAATAAACTTTGAAAAAATCTCTCCATCTTTGGGGCTTTCCCAATTGAATGTCTGATATTGATCAAGTTCTTCCCATCTTTGTCGAAGAGTATTATAATACTCCAATAGGGTTTTCTCCCCCTGCTGTAGTTAGGAGGTCTCTACATCCAACTGATAGATGCGGGAAGCATTCTTCTTCTGAGAATACGTCCGCTGCACAAGATCCCAGATCTGTTTAGCAGTATGAAGAAACATATATGTATTCCCAATCTCCGGCTTCATAGAATGAAGTAACCAGGACATAACAATTGAATTCTCTGATTCCCATCGTTCAACAGCTGCTAAGTCTGATGTATCTGGTACCTTAACTGCCCCTATAATATATGTCATCTTCCCACGTCCAGAAATATAGAGCTTCGCAGATCTCGCCCATGTTAAGTAATTGGTTTCGTCAAATTTAATGGTGGTAATCTGAAGAGTCGGACTCTCTTTCTCAATTATGAGGGGTTGCGTAGAAGATATGGGTGCAACAACAGTTTTTCCATTAAAAAAAAAATCACCAAAAACAAACAAACAACAACTAGATCTTGACGCCGAAGAAAAAAAATATCAAATCATACACCAAGCGTTGATTCAATCCATATTATCAACCCTGGGAAAGAGAAAAAAAAAAAATACTAACCTGCCTTTGATACCAAGTTAAAACTAAGGAAATAAAGTTTGTAGAGGAGAGAGAGAGAGAGTTGGGAGAAAGCGTGGAGATTGTTATTTTTTTTAATCCATACGTATACACTTAGGGCCTGTTTGGATTCGCGTATAGTATTGTATTATATTGTATTTGAGTACTGTTCATGTATACATTGGACAGTTTTCAGAATAGATCCAAATCAATCAGATACTAATCAATGTTTGGATATGAGGTATTGTTTAGCATAGTATACAATATGTTATACAGATCAATGTTTAGATAGGACGTATTATGTTTGCATATTGTATAATCTTAATTGGGTTGGGTGGCCTATTTGACGTATGGAACTTTCTGATTTCTAGCCCAGATGATTTTCACGTTGAAATGTACCAAATGAATGGTCCCGATCTTACAACGCATAGGTACCAGATATCTTGTAATTGTATAAATTTCAAACTTTCATCCACTACCGAATACAGTGCAATGAATACGAAGTATTGATGGCAACAAAACCCACTAACAATACTTTATCGTAGGTTCAAAATTTTGGTTGGAGTTTGTATTCGCACGCATGGGATTCAACTCCTATTCACTCCCATCCAAACACAGTAACCATCAAATTATAACTTCTAATACGATACAATACATCCCAAAACGCGTATCCAAATAGGCCCATATAAAAGATTACACAAATATGTAAAATTAAGGAGAGAGATTAGCTACATGAAAGGGTTATCACCCCAAGATAGAAACAAGTGGCTGTATTGATGGAGAATCCCCGATTGTAGTAGTCATAGCTGAACCTTAATTGGAGAATCCTTGATTGCAACAGTCATAGCTGGATACCTACACCGTTATACTTATGGAAGATATACTTTAATAAGATCCATACTGTTCATCGTGGTTGGTTCGTCGTTAACATGACCTCTGCCGAAAACCAGGCCTCTCTACTCATCATCTGGGCCACAACATTGAATTAGGTAGTTTGGTTCTATTTTTCAAATATAAGCATGACCCACTTATTGAGTGGACCGGCTTGATTTTCAGGACAATAAATGTTCATGGTGGGCCGGCTTGATGAATGACCTGGATCTTTCACACTGACATATGCTGCAACGGCACATGCGGGGAGAGTACGACCATCCTTGCCAGCACCTTCAGCTTGCATGGAAATTCGAGATCAGATCTCGTACACGTCGAGTACAGCACCATTCCCTGCAATGGACGCAGATTGAGTACTACCCACCGGGACCTCAATAGAGACGGACGGTCCTGGTAGGGGCTCTTTGGGGCCACCGTGATGTTTATGTTTTATCCACACCGTCCGTCCATTTCGAAAATTTATTTTAGTGCTTAATCTCGAAAAGGATGCAGATTGAAATCCAAGTGGACCACACAACAGGAAGCAGTGGGATTGAAAGCTCACCGTTGAAAACTTCTTGGGGGTCACCGAAGTTTTAGATCAAGATGATATTTATGTTTTCCATTCACAAAGCTCTACGTGACCTGATGAACAAATTCGATGGAAAATAAACATCTTGGTGGGCCCTCGAAAGTTTTCAACGGTAGAACTTCAATCCCTACTACTTCCTATGGTGTAGTCCAATTGAGAGTTCAATCTTCCTCATTTTTGGTCTAATGCCCTGAAACGATCTATCAAAAGGATGAACCGCGTGGATAAGACATATACCTTACGGTGGGCCCCACAAATTCCCCACACAGAATCGTCCGTCCCTAGCCACATCCTGGTGAGGGTAGAGCTGTACAGGAACCGAGTTAGCTAGGTGGATTTGACTCGGTTTGAAACTGAGTTCGAGCCGAGTCAAGTTGATTTTTTGAGCTCAAAAAAATTTGTAACTAAGTTCGAGCTTGCTCGAGCTCAACTCGATTCGAATCAAACTCGGTTACTTTCGTAACGATGTTGCTCACCGGGTATTTGATGAAATGACTCAACGAAATGTGGGCAGGTGGCAAGGAAAATATTTATATGAAACAAATATTATTTTTTTTCTTGATTTTGATGTTAACTACAGGGTGTTTGATGAAATACCTGTAAACAATTGCTACTAATTTACATATATTGAGAAATTGAAAGTACACTTCATGTGTTTGTGAAAATGCAGCATTGGCTTGATCTTGGCTCGAATTGGCCCGAGTTGCTAGCCGAAACGAGTAGAGCTGGCCAGTCAAGCTCGAGGACCAAGCGAGCCTAGTTCGAGCTGGGTCAGCTAGTGGCCAAGCCGAGTCAAGTTGTACCAAGCTCGAATCGGTTCGACCCATGTACACCTCTGGGTGCGGGTAGTACCCAATCTGCACCCCCTCTTCATTTTGTAATATAATAGTGAACACGTGGATCAATCCTGACCAACCAATCAGTTAGCTATTGAGAGTTGCGGGACGAGGATTGCCCATGCCCCCGGACACAGGAAGTGTGGTCGAAAGCTATATGGGGCATTCCATCTATTAGTTTCTCAACCTCACGATAGTAAAGCACTCCAAAAATCAAGCAGATCTCAACATCATTTAGGCCACACGATAGGAAACAGTGGATTGAACGCCTAGCATTGGAAACTTCGTGGGGGCCACAGAAAATTTGAATCAGATGATATTTGCGCCTAATATTTATCTCAGTGTCAATGACATTATGAACGGTTTGGATAGCATATAAGCATCATGGTGGCCTCTAGAAAGTTTTCAACGGTTGGTATTTCCATTCTCATTGTTTCCTGTCATGTGTGGCCCACATGAGTTTTAGATCTGCTTGATTTTTCAATTCATGTCCAATTGTGAGGTTGAGAAACTAATAGACAGAGTGGATTCCCACTGGCATCTGTGTGGACCACACATAGCTTCCAATCACACAGGAACTTCCTGTGGCCATGACTTGTAGCCCATTCAAAAGATGGACCACCGATTGAATGGTACGGCTAAGAAAACACACGCACATTGGGTTCCCTGTTAACATTCCCTCATCTCCTTTCCACCCACCTTTGGATCAGTTAGAGAGATAGCTGTAAAAATAAAAATTTATTTAAAACCGCGCATCTTTGTTATAACTGAAAATTGTTCTAACTACATGTTTCTTTATCCATAAATAACAATGGTCCATGGGATTCAAATAAGATTGGTTTTTCATTTTTAAATTACCCTTTTATAACATCAGAGCCCATAAAGAGAAATTTTCTTGGTGGTTGTACACTTCTAAATCTTATAAAGATGAGGATTCTCTTTCCCAAATGACCTAAGATGCCTTCAGCCATCTTATTAGTCTTGGACAAGCTTGACAGTTTGGACAACCTTTTCCAAATAATCGAATAATATGTTGTTGGAGGGACATCCCTAAACACAATTCCACTCCATCATATGCCACCCAATACTATATGAATTGTATTCTACTCAATCATGTTCACATCTTAGAACCAACATCATTAAGTATTCTTATAGACAACTTATTCTGTCAATGTGTATATATGTGTCTCTCTATATAAAAAAAGGTTAATAAGAAAAGTTGAATTATTTTTTAACTTATATATATATAATCCACGTCCATGATTGAAAATTTGGAAATGAGAATCTATTTCCCAAGTGAGGTTTTCAAGCATCCAAACAAGTTTAAAACTTGTGGCTGGTAAGAAGAGTTTGTGAAGCTTACCATCGACGCTGGGAGGGAAATGATGAGGTCCATCACTGTCTTTCTCAGGTAATAACTACTCTGAAATCATGGAGCTCTCTAGACTCCTTTGAGAGCTTCCTTAAATTAATTTCTAATAAAAATTCAAAATAAATTGGTCGATGATTAAAAAAAAGAAATGAAATTACAATCCTCTAAATAATGAGCTCAAACTTAGGATAAAGTTTTAGACTCAAACACCCTAAAAACATGACTTATTATAAATAGTAAACTTATTATTTATATATGGTCACCATTGCTACTAGACTTTGAGGTTTTTAGTCAAAAATAGTTAGTGGTCATTTTAGCATAACCATTTTATTCTCGTAATTTTCCTAAGCCCTTTTCATGTTGGACACAGCTCATACAACTCAGAGGATTAAAAGTTATACTCAGACTAAAACTTACTATTTATGGTAAAAATGAAAATAAAAGGGACTTTTGACCGTAATTCTGATGGAATCTAGCAAATTCAGCGTAGACAACCCAACGTGGTAGAGTTGGTTGGCTAAAGTAGCTTCTCCTGCCCCATAATATGTTGGGCAACTGTGGAAACACACATAGATGAATCAAGTAGAGTATTTTTAATCACACAAATAAGTCCAATAATAAAAACTCCAAATTTAACATGAAAAAATCATTTCGGAAAAAAACTAATGGCACAAAGCGATAATAATCATTATAAAAGCAAAAATTACAAGAGAGAGAGTACTTGATTCAAACGAGTCTCGAATCTCACATTTCAAGCCCTTTGAAACCCTACAAACTAATGATCAGGTTAGATGGGCCAAAGGAAGTTTTCAACAGTAGGAATTCAATCCCTACTGCTTCTTATGTGTGGTCCACCTAAGCCTTAAATTTACCTCCTTTTTATTTATTTTTTATTTTTTTTCGGCTCATGTCCTAAAATGATCTGTCAAAATGGATGGATGGTGTGGATAAAACAATACATCACTGTTGGCCCCACAAATCCCCTGGTAGCACAAACCTATCCAACCCTCAATTCCAACATCCACATAAGCCACACAATGCTGTCACACATAATTTTATACTATTCCTTATTTCTTATGGTGTAGCCCGCCTAGTCTTAACCCATGTAGCAGAGCACACGATGGATGGGATAGATCTGATGTGTGTTCTCCCCACATAGCAATTGCCTTGCGCAAGTCACGTTCCTCAGTCCATGGGAGAAAATGTATTTACCATGCATGTGCTTTCATAGAATACATCCTTTGTATTGGTATGTAATGTTTCATTACTTTTGCCTTTGGATATAAGGTTATATTTCAATGATTCAAACTGGATATATGATGCTCCTCACCTTGGATAGGGGATAGAGAACTAATGAAAACTTTTAAATTGAAATATTCTTAATCATTTCATCTAATGCTTTGCACATATATGGTCTACTTAATCTTTTAATAATCAATAATTAATATGAGGTTTTTCTGCTGGGGAATTGCAGAAGCACACAGAGATGAATCAAGTACTTCAATCACACAACCAAGTTTAAATACAAACAAACCAAATGTTATGTGAAGAAACTCTCGGGGGAAAATACCACAGCACAAAGCGAGGATAATACATTATAAAAGCAGAAATTACAAGAGGTAAGGATTATCGATCCAAACCAGCTTCGAATCTTCTCTACAAGCCCAAGTTATGCCCTTGGCACCAAGTGTTGATAATACATTATAAAAGCAGAAATTACAAATGAGAGATTACCGATCCAAACTAGCCTCAAATCTTCTCTACAAGCCCAAGCTATGCCCTTGAAACTCAATAGTAACAAATATAGAAAATCTAAAACACATCTCTTGCTTCCTAAATCCCGATTACACATTATCCTATTGTATCACAATTGGAATAGAAAATAAATCTCATACTTTAATGGCATCGAACAATTTGTCAATAGCATCGAACACCTTCGATGGCATAAAAAGATACCAAAACATTCCAACGATAAAATATAGATTTTCTCGATGGCATCAAGTATCTATTCGATAGCATCAACCGTTACACATGATGACATCTGCACACCCCGTTATTTACAGATTTAAGACATCAACAACATTTTCTAGTATACCTCATCCAAAGTAGGATCTATGGCATATATTAACTTGAGTTCAACTGTGACTAAATTGTGGAAAAAAACATTAAAAAAATTAAGAAAATCCTAACTTCCTCCTTATGAAACTCGTTCATTGAAATATAACTTAATATTTGTCATTTTCAAGTGTCCATTAAATGTCTGCCAATCTTGACTAAGTGGCCACCACTTTTATCATTGACGTTACATTCCCTCCCCCAGATACACTGCGATTACATAGCAACGTAGCCCACCAAATGACCCATAGCAACGTAGCCCACCAAATGACCCATTGGTAATGTGGCGCACATGCAAAAGAAACTCGTACTGATGATTGAGCAACATTATAAATAGCCTCATTTGAGATAGAGTGTCCATCTACCTATCCTCTATTTCCTAACAAGTTTCCATCTACCTATCCTCGATGTCCACTCCAATTAGTTGTAATAGTAGGATTTTGATTTTAGTTTTGTTGGCAATTTCTCTTGTTTATGGAAATGCAAGAAGTCTATCCAAAGAAGAATACATGGAATTGAAGGCACAGCTCAAGGTTCTTAATAAGCCTGCTGTCAAGAGCATTCAGGTGACTCTTCTAACAATCACTACCATGTGATTCATTGCATCTGTGGTTTTGTTTTTTCTTTTTCATTTTCTTTAAATCATCTGAGGCTTACGTCAAGAGGAGCCTAGTTTTTAGTGATCCAAATCCTTCATTTGGTGTCCCACTGATGGAAGCATGGGCTGAAAATTTCCTGCATCAAAAGCACTCCTAGCCCATTGATTAGTAGAAGTTTTTGTCGGGCGACCGCAAAAGCACACAGATGAATCAAGCAAATTAGTGGAAGTTTTTGTCGGGCGACCGCAGAAGCACACAGATGAATCAAGCAAAGTACTCTAATCGCACAGCCAAGTCTAATCATAAACACTCTGAATTTAATGTAAAACAAACCCTTACAAGAATATATATATATATATATATATATATATATATATATATATATATATATATATGGAAACGCTCACCTGTGAACCAGTTCATGAACTTTTTTGAGAAGCTATCATACGTGATGTGGATCCTAAATCTGAACCGTTCATGTGAAGCAGCACCTCGTGAAACCCCCCTAGGCCCAAGTTTTACTTTGATCTAAAACTTTGATGGGCCATGAAAAATGAAAACAGATTCCCCCCTTGATTTGCATTTCTCTTTGTTATGGCCCACCAGAATTTTAGATCGGGGTGAAAATTTGCCACATGGGATTTCATGGGATTCCGAATCACATGGACCGTTCAGATTAGACACCCATGGCACGTGTGCACCTTTGCACATGTGCATAGGTGCGCAGGGGAGCATGACTCTCTCTCTCTCTCTCTCTCTCTCTCTCTCTCTCTCTCTCTCTCTCTCTCTCTCTCTCTCTCTATATATATATATATATATATATATATAAAGGCACAAATCTATATTAATGCATTATGAAAGCAAAAAATTATAAAAGATGGAGGTTGCCTGAATCAAACAAGCCTTGAATGTCCCTTAAAAACCCTTGCAACCTTTCAAAACGAATTAGAAAGCTCGGAGATACACTTTTCTTCTTCTCTTCCCCTCTGCAAATGCATCTCTTTATATCTCTTCTTCGGCTCCAACCGTTCTTGTGATGATCACATACATTTCAAAAAAGTAAATACTATATGTCCGAACTTCATGGGGCCCACCCGTGATGTGTATGTGGATTCCAAACTGCGGATCCCATGTACTGATCCAAAACTCAGGTGAAATGTACAATCATGCTTGAAAGTTATATATATTCACATGGTGTGGCGTACAAAAGTTTTGGAACGGCCATCGAAGTGTCTCTTCAACCTTGTGGGGGCATAACTAATGGCTGAACCGGATGGTATACACACTACATGGTTGATCCCACCTTCCATCTAATGGAATGTTTGGATTGCACCCACGCATCACTTGCTATGGAGTGTCCAGGTTCAAACACCTCAGCCAATCCAAGCCGTCTCCGGGCTTCTATGTCTACATGGGCCTGTTTCTTTGATTTTAAAATTAAAAATAAAATAATTTAAAAAAAAAAAAAAAAACAGAAGAAGAAGAAGAAGAAGAAGAAGAAGAGGCTTAATACACCAGCATCATCATCATCATCCTAATCATCAACGGCTACGCTATCATTAGAATATTTTTGAATATTGATGGAGGTTTGACGGTTCTTACAGACTCAACATGGCCATATCGACTGTGTGGACATGTATAAGCAACCTGCTTTCGATCATCCGTTACTGAAGAATCACACAATTCAGGTCTGATTTTATTTATTTACTTTTCTTTATCCATCATGAATGGGCCATCCACCAAAGTCACAACAATGGGGAATCCTAATCATTTGAGAAGCATAAATGAACGGTTCAGATCACCCCATGTGGACTATATCTACTCAGATAACATTGCACACAAAAGTTTGGCAACTAAAAATATGAATGTTTGGTTTAATTGGTCAGAGATTATCATCACCATTAATATAATAAGAGGCCCATCCTTTAGTGATCTAAACCGTTGAACTTGTGGATCCCATCATGGATGGACCATGCTCAAAGAAATTTGCCAATCTCATAAATGTAATCTTTCATTTGTTGGCATGCAACGCATTGTTAAGAAGAAAGACATTTGTAGTCACATCAAATTCAGTCATGTGGCCTACCTAAGACATTGATCCAGACCATCCATCTGATCAAACGGTCGAAATCACGTTGATAGAATGGTCCTAACAATCTGATCCGACCAGATGCACTAGGATTGTCTTGTAAAAGTGGTTGCCACAAGACATGGACCAACCAAGGTCAGGCCCATCAGATGGAGATTCCAGACCGACCATTTTGTGGGCCGTGGATCAGATAATGGCCTGATCTGAGTATGAACAGGATTCTGAACATCTATATCTTGAAATTAAACATACAAACAATCAAAGTCCTTAATAGGGGAATGATCACACGGTGATATGTTCGAGTTATGTGTGGCCCATGGTGATATGTGATTGTCATCCAACCCGTCCATTAGGTGTGCACCCCCATGTTACGTTTACATCCCAGAATCCTGCATGATCCATAGCACACATGAGCGACACCAAATGAAAAAAAAAAAAAAAAATGGAGTAATCGGGGAGGGAGTGTCCCTTTCGTAGAAACTTCCAAATGGAATCTGAGGTCCACCATATTGTGCATACATCATCGAATGCGTTCATCTGATGAGCCACACTAGGATAAAGGGACATACCAAAACACAACCCATTCCAAAACTCAAGTGGGCCACATCAAGTGATTATATAATTTTTAGGTGTGATAAAACATGACTGCCTGTGGTGTGTCCCACCTACATTCTATTTCCACAAGCATTTTTTAACATCTAGACTGTAATTCATTATGCAGATGAAGCCCACTTCCTATCCGGAGGGGATGGGAAATCAAGACCCTTCAAACGCCAATCTAGAGATTGGGCTTAAGGATGGTGGGTGTCCACTTGGGACCGTACCCATTCGACGGACTAAAACACAAGAGTTAATGAGTGCAAAATCTCTCTCTCATTTTGGTAGAAAAAATCTGAAAAATAGACGACTCTCCTCCACAGTTGGTCATCATGTAAGTACTTTTTTTTCTATAGATTTATGCAGACAGTAAAGGATCCGAGTCGTTCATCATGATCCAAGAGTAGCATTTTCATTTAGTTCTCCATCGGGACACATGCACAGCCCAGCCAATCGATATGGGTCGTACATCAGGTCTAACCATTTGAACAATAGCCCTACAAAATGTCTAGTCAAAACCACTTAAGAAAAATAAGTAATGTATTTTTTTGCAGCCCATCATGAATTTCCAATGGTTCTCAGCAATCCAAATTGGATTGTTAATCGGTTGGGCCCACCTTGAATGTATGTGGTCTAGCCACGCCGTCAGTCTGTTTTTTCATCTAATTTAAGTGGTTGAGCCTAAAATTAAAGCATATCCAAAGATCAATTGTATCAAACCACATGAAACAGTGGGGATAATGATTTCCACCGTTGAAAGCTTGATAGGCCTCAGGGTGATGTTTATTTGTCATTCAACCTGTTCATAAGATCATACATACATGGATGAAGGAAAACCACTTGATCCAAAACTTCCGTGGCCCCGAGAAATTTTTCAATGGTAGACGTTCAATTCAACGGTTTCCTATGGTGTGGTCCATTTGAACATTGTATATGCTTCATTTTTGGGCTCAATACCTACCCAATCCGCTTCTTCAGCAATCACTTTTATCGGAAAATCCTATCCTAACCATCTGATATATGGTTTGTAAAATAGATGGCTATAAGAAATAAGCCAAATTATGGATAGATCAAATCATCTGATCAATGATTTTAAGATGGAAGAAAATTAAACACGTGGTCAACCTAGTAGACGGTACCGATTGATTTGATGGAGTCTGCAAACGTCACAATTTACTTGGATTGCTTAAGTAACAGTGATAGCATCGGCTCATTTTTCTTCTGGAAGAAAGAAAAAGAGCATACTCTAATTAAGATGGTGTATGTGATACTAATCCACTTGTCTTCTTTTTATCAAGCATGCTATTGCAATGTTGTTTAGTCAGGTGTATGGAACCCAAGCGACTATGAATGTGTGGAGCCCAGAACTTCAAGATCAAGGGCAATTCAGCCTGGCCCAGTTATGGCTTCTCAATGGCCATGATGGTCAGCTCAATAGCATAGAGGCTGGATGGCATGTAAGTTGCTGCATCTACTACTGAAAAATAAGAAAAAAGTAATTGATCTTAGTATCTTCTTTTTCTTCTTATTCTTCATATCTTTTTTCAAAACATATCATAAATGAAAATACATGGAGGTACATGGGGAAATTTTGTACTAAATAGAGATAAATGATATTTAAGGTGTGTTTAGATAGAATTAATTGCATAAAAAGAAATAAAATGGGAGTAAATGGATATGGAAATGAAATACTCCTAATGAGATGAAATGACTATTTTAGCTCCCTCGGAACATCGCATAAGTTAATAAAGGCTGCAATCTGTACATGTTTGCATTACATGCATAGCATGCTAATAATACCTTTAAATAATTTAATTACCAGCTATATCACTAAAATCACACTAATAGGATGATTCAAATTATCTCAAGGTTAGTCATCAAAATAGATGGTTAAAAAGCGTTTATAAGTGCTTGTTTGTGATCCTAACATTTGTGGGTTATATGAGGCTTTAAATTTGTAAAGTATATATTTGAATGGATTTATTACAACCATTTTATTAAATATCATGTATGTACACTAATTTGAGATATTAAACTTAATTAAAAATAGCATATATTTTTTATATAAATATCTTTATAAATTTAAATGCATTTCAACTCCTATCATTTACTCCCATCTATGGAGAATATTTGAATTTCAAATACATTTCATTTACTCTCATTTAAACACAAATCTATAAGTTATTTTCTCATAATTCATTTACCTACAATTTTATTTTCCATTTACCTCTATTTACGAGTTCATGTTCACGGTCAAGCTTGAAAATGACTATTTTTGTAGTCAAAACCTATTCCACACATGTTTCAATGGGATAGCCGATTGGGTCCCAGGCCCGTTTATTCAAACCCGATTTACCGAAATCGGATTCCTTAGTCGGGTCCAGTCATAGGCACGGCAGAATGGGACGAAAGTCTGACAAATAACCAAATGACTCATATGCAAAATAGTTATTAAGCCCTACATCTCCATTCATATGACAGTGTCATAGATGCATCGAATCAAGACCGGTCATCTGGTAGGCCTTGTTATGGATGGGCTGCACCTATAAACTTAGACTGGTCAGATGATTTTATTCACTGATTTGATGATATTTGTTGATTAGAAATAGATGGTTATAAAAAAGTCTCACCAATAGTTTACATACAATGGACACAAATTCTCCCATAACGGGCGGGCTACTGTCATCCCGACTGTTGGCTTAAGGCCCAGTAGAAGAGCTGTCAGGATCTCTCACACGTGTGGCATGCGTGTGAATAGATAAAATTGCATTTACATGATTGTTCCCATGCACCTTACCCTCTACCTTGCGCATACACACCAACGTGCCATCTATGAGGACATCCAAACCGTCCAAAAGGGGGTCCTCATGATTTCAATATGCTGTGACAAAAAGCAGTTTGATTCAACGGCCTACATTTTACAAAAATGGAAGACCGACGGTGATAACCGTCCCTTGATACTGTACTCTTTACTTCACGACAACTCTAATATCTGAGCTTCTAATTTCCTTAGGTAAATCCTGATTTGTATGGCGACTTGGTTCCACGGCTGTTTGTGTATTGGACAGTAAGATTCACAACCATCAATCTCTTCTTACCTAAAAAACCGTTCATGGGTTGATCAATACCGTCCAATTAATGGGCTACCTCTTGGAACCGTTGGGTCAATCTGATTTTGACACCATGGTCCATCTACACTATACCCGATGATATGGACGGTTTAGATGGTCATTCTCTCTTATAGGTGAAAATACTTCCGCTAATATGTATGTGTATTTGTAATATCAGGCCGATGGTTACACAAGCACCGGTTGCTACAATCTATACTGCCCTGGTTTTGTACAAGTTAGCAGCGATATAGCCGTTGGCTCTATCATACAACCATCCTCTACCTACAACGGAGATCAAATAGAAACAACCTTCCTAGTATTCAAGGTACCCCATATCTCTCATACTTATCCGGTTATGGGCCTGCCTGGTGCATCTGGCGTGGCCCCTTTTTTTTGGGGCTTGGACCAAAATATATTAGTGATATAAGAAAATTAACCACTTACTCTAAAAGCTTGAACTGATAGAGTATGTCAAATTGGTCTCTTTATCTCATAGTTCAGCCCCGCATCTCATGAGTTAGGACCTCAACCAAATTCTCCTAATGGGCTCCACTTCACATGGGTTCTACGTCACACATGCACGAGCCACTTACTTCACATGGGTGAGCCCCGCCTCACATGGGCTGCCCACCAAAAGTGTGCCCCTGCATTCCACCTTACACATGAGCTACAGACAACCCCACTCAAGCCCAATGCAAAAAAACCCTTTTATTAATTATGCTCACAATTTATACCAAGGCCTAACATTTAAGCCTGTTTGTGTTTTTTTAATGAGGAGGCACAAAGATTCTATTAGCCCATGCCTAGCCCGTTTGTGGTACCATGGCCATTTTTGCTATGTATCATGCATGATTGGTCTCCAACGGTCAGGATCTTGCACAAAAGTGGGTAAATGGGCTAAGGCTCATGCAATTTTAATCATATGGGCTAAGCTAGTCTGAGGTTTTACTTTATGGCCTGGGATTGAACAATTCTCAATGCAGCTCACCCATTGATCGTCAGACATGTGTATCATAGTGGGACACACATATTGAGTGGGTTAGATGACACATAAAGAATATGCTGGACCACACATTCCATCTAGAAGTTTCTATATGGTGGCCAACCCTCCTACCACCCAATGGCCTCTTCTATTTCCAGGTGACCCAGCTTGGTCAAGGACATTCTCAAAGTGGGCCCACTTGATGAATGGTGCTTGTGTCCAGTCCACCTATTTGAACTCACCTCATCTCATCTGACTGCTACTTTTACAGGATCCAAGTACTGGTAATTGGTGGCTGATATATGGAGACATTCAAGTGGGCTACTGGCCTAAGTCACTCTTCACAAGCTTAGCTGACAGTTCTACTCTAGTTGAATGGGGTGGTGAGGTGTATACTGATAGCACCCAGAACCCCCAGATGGGTAGTGGCCATTTTCCTGTCGAAGGGTTCAAAAAGGCCTCTTATATGAAAAAGCTGATGTTTGTGGACAACACCAACACTTTAAGAGACATCCCTGGTGACTCCCCCCTCTATCAAGATTTGCCTCAGTGCTACAAGGTGATTGATGGTGGTAACTCAGGTGCGGATTGGGGTAGGTATATCTATTTTGGTGGGCCAGGTGGATGCTAGAGTTGTGATGGACGGTTTTCTATACAGTACTGTAAGCTTGACTCATATATGGGTTTTCTAACTAAGTAATAAATAAATGGGGGATTTATCAAAAATTCCCTACACTGCTTTTCTTATTTGATCAAGTACCATCTTTGATTATTTTGATTATAACATATGACGTATATCATAGTTTTAAGTCCCTTCTGTCCCCACTGCTTCATCTGGTGTTGTCCACTTGGCCTTCAATATGCCTTCTTTTTGGGCTCATGCTCTAAAACTATCCATCAAAATGGACCCCACTGCTTCCTATAGTGTGGTCTATTTGAGCTAATTAATATGCTGTTGTTGTGGGTTCATGCCTTAAAACAATCTGTCAAAATGGATGAACGGCATGGATAAAACACATCTTGTAATACTAAGGTCAAGATGTTTTTTTTATATTCTTCCTGATTTGGGTTAGGAGAGGATCTTGAGCTAATCAGCCGTGGCCATTCAAAGTTTTGATTTTGATCGCCCAGACCTGTCCCACGTGCCACTTCCGACATGGTGTGGTCCAAAATTTGGTGAAGTTGTATCATTCAACCAGATGTTGAAAATAAAGCCTTTAGAAGTGACATGTCCACTCATGAACTTCAGCTAAGATTCATCAAGGATAATGCCTACAAGATGGACCGTTCAAATCACACAAACATGCAGCCATATTTCCTCTAACCGTCTCATGGCCATCTTTTATTTATTTATTTATTCATTACTTTTATCAGGCAAAATTACCATGATAAAATGTGCATGATCACACCGATTTTTTAATCTTCCCAAAATGCCCATATCCTCATTCTTAAATTGCACTATGTATCACAACAAGGAGGATCAATGAGGGGGTGACACGTGTTGAGAAAGTCTTCACTGTCTTCGACCGGTCGTAGGGATTGCTCGTCTGGTAGTAGGGGTCCTTCGACTGGTCGTAGCTCGACTAGTCCTAGCTCTCCTATGACCAGTCGTAGGTTACGCAGATTCGTTCCGCGATTTTACGGATTGCGGAAATCTAAGTCCTTTCGCAACCGGGATGCGGAAGAGAAGTTGCCTAAACTATAAATAGGTTTTCCTAGGGTTTTTTTAGGGTAATAGGAAAGGCTTTCTAAAGGGGTCCTAGGAAAATTAAGGGTGTAGCAAGGGTGAGATTCGAAGTTGTTCGATTCAGATAAGTCCTCTCTCTTTGTAATTTCTGTTTTCATAGTGGAGATCTGTCGCTTTGCGCCATGAATTTTTCCCGAAAGGATTTTCCACGTTAAATATGGGTGTTCTCTGTGTTCTCTTGTGTACTTGGTGTTATTGGATTGCTATCCTAAATCTAGATCTGTGTGAATCCCCAACAAATGGTATCAGAGCGATCGTTGGGGCACAGATCTGAATCTGAGGGATTAGTAATAATGGCGAGCGCTAAGTATGAGCTTGAGAAATACTCAGAAAAAAATAATTTTAAGTTATAGAAGGTTAAGATGATTAGCCTATTAACCAAGTAAGGCGAAGATGATGCTCTTGAGGAGCGGAAGTCTAGTATGACTGATACTGATTGGAATACTCTTGATAAGAAGGCTTTATCATCAATCCGTTTATGTCTCACAGATCAGGTTCTTTACAATGTCATGAGGGAGAAAACTGCGGCTAAGTTATGGGCGAAGTTAGAGAATGTTTATGCGAAAAAATTCTTTGAAAATCGTCTGCACTTGAAGCGGCAGTGGTATAACTTCAAGATGGCAAAGGGTGAAGATCTGGAGGCTCACATCAGCAACTTTAATAAATTACTTTACAAATTGCTGGATATGGAGGAAGTAATGAAAGATGAAGAACAAGCATGTATGTTGCTGAATTCTCTTCCGACGTCTTATGAGTCATTCAAGGACACTATGCGTAGTATGAATAAAACCCTTAGTGTCGACACCGCTATCTCAGCCCTTCAAGGGAAGGCTATGAGACAATTGAACAGCGACATGAAGACATCTTCTGATACACTGTTTACAGTTGATAGGAATTCTGGACAAGGTACAAGTTCTTCAGGTTCTAGATCCAAATCCAAAGGCAAGGGCAAAGGAAAGGTAAAGTGTTGGAATTGTGGAAAGGAAGGACATGTGAAGAAGGATTGTGAAAATCCTAAATTGAAAAAGAAAAATTCTGATGCTTCATGCAGGGAGCCTAATGTTGCCACGTCAGATGGATCGAGTGGAAGTGATGGTGATGTTTTATCTGTGTTTTCGCTCAAACGGTCATACGATGATCGTAAGGACGAGTGGATGCTAGACATAGGGGCATCTTTTCACATAACTTCTCATCGAAGTTGGTTTACCAACCACAGGAGTGCGATGGTGGACAGGTATTTATGGGTAATGACATTGCCTGTAATGTTATGGCTATTGGTTCTGTGCGCATCAGGATGTTTGATGGGGTGGAGCGTACCTTGACAAATGTGAGGCACGTTCCTGATTTGAAGCGAAATCTGATTTCTCTTGGTGTGCTTGAGGTAAAAGGATGCAAGTACGCAGGTATTGATGGTGCTCTTAAACTATCTAAGGGAGCATGGGTAATCATGAAAGTGCAATGACTCGGTAACTTGTACAGGTTGATCGAGAGCACTTCAAAAGGTGGAGCTAAAATGGATGTAGCAAATTCTACCTCTGCATGTGTGTGGTATGCTGGGCATGGCCACATGAGCAGGCAGGGTAGGAAGGCTGACACGCGCAGACAGGGATACAGAGCAGGTGGAGTAGTCACCTGTGAGAAGAATCACACGGCATGATCACAGGATATCGGCGAGGTACATAGATGACTCCAATATCGCAGGAGGATTCATATTTTATTCATATGACTCTACGTGAGCCTAGTGCTGAGAAGAGAAAGGCGACTATAGGCGATGTGATGGATTCGTTGTACCAGACCGACATATGGGAGCGGGTGGAGCTTCTAGTAGGCCGGAGAGCGGTTGGATGTATGTGGATCTTCAGGAGGATGCAGCATAGATATAGGGCGAGGTTGGTAGTGAAGGGTTATGCTCAGAGAGAATGGATCAGCTTCTCAGAGATATTCACACCGACGGTATAGCAGGTGTCTATTAGATCCGTGATTGGTACTGGTTGGCCAATGTGATCTTGAGCTGGAAGGATGGATGTGGAGCTTGCACTTCTGTAAGAAAAACTGAAGAGAAAATTTATATAAAGCAACTAGAGTGGTTCGAAGTTAAAGGGGCTGAGAAAAGACTTTGCAGGAGGTCGTGGTTCGACTTGTCGCCTAAGCAGTGATTTTATTCCTTCATGGTGAGTCAGAAATTGATGACATGTAGATCGTCAATTATGACATGTCTGAAATCAATGTACTGAAGACTCGATTAAGTAGAACATTCAGGATGAAGGATCGGGGGGCTGCAAAGATGGTTCTTGGCATTGAGACTGAAGGAGGAGTAGACTTTGGTAATCACAGAAGGAATACCTTGTGTGTAGGTATTGATCAAGGATGTGATGGGCCAGGTAAAGCCGGAGAGCGTTCCCTACGTATCTCTCCTCAAGTTTTCCTCAGGATATGTCCCAAAACAGATGAGGAAAAGCAGGATATCTCATGAGCCTTATTCGAATGCGGTTGGCAGTGTATGTCATGGTCTGGATTAGACCAGTTATTTCACAGGTTATCTGTGTTGTGAGCAAGTACCTCGGCAAGCACTACTGAGTAGCGGTGAGATGATAAGAAGACTACGTCTTTCCTTTTGAGAAGATAGGAGCAAGGATGGTTGAGCACGTGGATTCTGATCCGACGGATATGCTCTCCTAGATCGTTCCTGTAGAGAAGTTCAAGTTTTATGTAATTTCTCTGGGCTTGGCGATGGCGTAAAAGGAAGACGGAGTGTGCACAAGAAGCTATGATGTGATACAGAAATAAGAGAAGAGGTCAATGAGCTACACGGTTGAAGGGTGAAGACCTGGTGAAGATTGTTGAGAAAGTCTTCACCGTCTTCGACCGGTCGTAGGAGTCCTTCGACTGGTCGTAGCTCCCCTACGACCAGTCGTAGCTCGACCAGTCCTAGCTCTCTTACGACCAGTCGTAGGTTACACAGATTCGTTCCGTGATTTTGCGGATTGTGGAAATCTAAGTCCTTTCGCAACCGAGATGTGGAAGGGAAGTTGCCTAAACTATAAATAAGTGTTCCTATGGTTTTTCTAGGGTAATGGGAAAGACTTTCTAAAGGGGTCCTAGGAAAATTAAAGGGTGTAGCAATGTGAGATTCGAGGTTGTTCGAATCGGGTAAGTCCTCTCTCTTTGTAATTTCTATTTTCATAGTGGAGATTTGTTGCTTTGTGCCTTGATTTTTTCCTGAAAGGGTTTTTCACGTTAAATCTGGGTGTTCTCTGTGTTCTCTTGTGTGCTTGGTGTCATTGGATTGCTATCCTAAATCTAGATTTGTGTGATTCCACAGGTCAAAATCCCCAACAACACGTGGCACTAAGACTTTCTTTATCAATCAAAACTCACCCGGCGCTTGCCATGTTTGGCCCCCACCTAACCCACCTACCTTTAAATTCTAACTTTGCCAAAGAGCCCTCAATGGCCTTTTACTTAGTCTAACGGATCAACCACCCTTACTTTAAGCCTCTTAACCTTAGACCTAAGCTAGCCACCCACTGGGAATGTACGTGGTCTATATCCATGCCATCCATCCGTTTTTCCAGCTCATTTACTGATTGAATCCAAAATTATAGTATATCCAAAGTTCAAGTGTAACACACCATAGTAAACAGTGGGAATAATTATTTCCACCCTTTAAACCTTGGTAAGTCTCACAGTGATGTTTATTTATCATCCAAATGTTTATAAGATCCCATGAACACGTATGAAGGGAAAACACAGATACCAGCTTGATCTAGAAGTTTTGTGGCTCCAAGAATTTTTCAACGGTATACATTTAATGCACACTCTTTCCTGTGGTGTGGTCTATTTGAGATTTGGATATGCTTCATTTTTCAAAGTCTATTTGGGATTTGGATATGTTTCATTTTTCTACAAAGTCCTAAAATTATATGATAAAAGGAATGGATAAATTAGATAAAATACATAATTTACAGTTCAGTACATAGAGTTTACTCACTCTGTGCCGTGGCAATCTGCATCCGCTGCTAGTTCCTTTGTGGACACGTAATAATGAATGGGTTTTTTTTTTTTTAAATCTATTTCATTTATCTTTTTTTACATCTAATTTTATAGTATAAAATTAAAAATGAGGCATATCCAAATATCAAGTGTACCAAATTATAAAAAAGAATAGTGGTAATTGAAACTTCTTATTACAGCTACAAAAGTTTTGAGTCAAGCTGATATGAATCGACAGGTCGGATGTAAAATAAACATTACAATGGCTCTTTAATTTGATGTTTCAAATGTTAGCATGGTCCAACAGAAATCTCATATATATATATATATATATATATATTCATGGATTCATTCGGTCGGCATGAGCATTACCTTTTTAGAACTCTTCAACATCCTGTCATTGAGTGGGCCAGTCATTTGAATGCTATTTTATATACTGTTTTAACTTCCAACATTTTAAAGGCATGTTTCAATATTATAAATAGCTTTTATAACTTAGCGTAAGTAACCAATTTACTTTTTTAAAATTTTAAGTTAGCTTTATAATCACTATTGTAAAAGTAACTTATGCGATAAAAAACATTAATTCTTATAAGAGTTTTAAATTGATAATTCTTATAAGAGTTTTAAATTGATAATGTTTCTATTGCCTTCTCGTTTCATCTCTCCATGTGATGGATGATATATACCAAAGGAGTCCCTACATGATGGATGATCAAACATGAAAGGCATGCCCCACATGATGATGCTCCATATTAACATGGACCCACATAATAGATGGTCTACATCAAAGTTTGGCCCCAAAAGATGAATGGCCCCACATCCAAGGTACCCCACATACACCCAGATCCATAGCTCAACTGGTAGACTGAGTGTAGATACCTTGTTTCAACACTCTAGGTCTTGGCATTGATCCCTGGTGGGGGTGTCTAACAAGGAGTGTGTCCTTACAAGCTAACCCAATAAAGAAAAAGTAAGCTCCACATGATGGATGACACATATTGAAGGTGGGGCCCACATAATGGATAGTCTACATCAAAGTTGGGCTCCATAAGATGGGCAGTACACATTGAAGGTGTGTCCCACATGATGGATGACCCATATCAAGCCTAGACACGTATAATGAATGGTCTACATCAAAGGTTGGCCCCTAACGACAAATTGCCCACATCTAACACGCCTTATCATGATAGACGACCCACATTTAAGGGAGGCCCACACAATGGAATATCCATATCAAAGGTGGGCTCCACATGATACACAATTGATATTTGAAGGTGGACCCCACATGGCAGATGGTCCATATCAAGGTGGGTCCCATGTGAGGATAGTTCATATGGAAAGTTGGGCTTATAATGCCCCCACATAATGAATGACCTACTTTGAAGTTGAGCCATAGACGAGCTATAATTCACATTGAAGACAGGGCGAAGATGGGCCCAACATAATGAATGGTCCACATCAAATGCTAGCCTCTTATAATGGATGGACGGTGGATATTAAGGGTGGACAAAAAGAAGTTAGGATTTATACTCATGTGATGGTGGAAACTTAGGTTGGAATTGAGGTAAACATATCTATTTTGGTGGGCTAGACAGATGTTTATAGTTGTGATGAATTGAGGGTTTTCAGTCCCAAGTCCAAATCCAAAGAATATGATTGGGTCCAGGCCTGACCCAGCACTAGGCTGCCAAAAATTCATCAAATTTCATTGTGCATGTAAAAAATCAGTCCAATCCAAAAACACAGTTGGGCCATTCAATATAAATCACGCTTAAAACATATGTATAATCTACGTGGCCCATCAGAATTTTAATTTAGGTTGATCTTCTAGCATCTGTTCATCCTGATGGGTTCATCTGATTATCCAATTAGATATAATAGAAACACCATGGTGGGGCCCACATGCTAACCCACGTGTCAGCATTTTTCCTTTAGGCATGACTATTCCTTCCGCGTGGTTGGGATCAGCCCCGTCCGTCAGGTGGGCCACCCATTTTAAGCCTTGATACCGAACATCACATTGATTCAAAACTCAGCTGGGCCTCACCGTAGGAAAAAGGGTAAGATCTTCCTGAAAACTATAAATCCATCTTGTGTGGTCCACCTGAGTTTCAGAGAGAGCACCTTCATCTTTATGAAAAGCATAATATTAATGGATTGGATGTTATACACAAACCACCGCAGCTCCATGCGAAACTAATGGTAGGCGTCCTATCCCAACTCTTCCTGATGGTGTGGCCTACCTGAGTTTTCAATCAATCCAATTGCTGTCCTATAGCGTGAACATGATGCAGAGAAACTGATGGACGGCTTTGATCTCACTTATGTTCTCATCCGGATGGTGTTTGGGTAGATGAAGGCACACTCTATGTGAGTGGGGCGGAGATTGAGTACTACCTCCACCAGGACCTACCTACAGACGGACGGTCCCGTCAGGGGCTACGTGGGGCCTACTGTGATGTATGTGTTTAATCCACGCTGTCCATTCATTTTGAAAAATCATTTGAAATGACGAGAAATAAAAAAAGGTAGATCGAATTCTCAAGCAGACCATACCAAAGGAAACAATATGAATTGAATGTCTCCTGTTGAAAACTTCCTGAGGCTACAGAAGTTTTGGATCAGCCTGATATTTATATTTTTCCTTCATTCATCCAGGTATACGTGACCTTACGAACATATTAGATGTAAAATAAAAATGATGACGGGTCCTAAGAAAGTTTCAATGACAGGGGTCATTGTCACCATTGCTTCTTGTTATGTGGTACAGTAGAGCGTTAGGCTTTAAAATAATCTTTTAAACTGGATGGACGGATTGGATAAAGTATATTTGTCACGGGGGATCGCACAGAGGCCCTGACGGGACCGTTCGTATCCAGCAAGGTCCTGGTGAGGGCAGTACCGAATCCGCGACCGTGTGTGTGAGTGCGCGTGGTCGGAAACGGATTGGCTACTACCCTGGCACCAGCCAATGGCTGATGGTCGGTGCTCTGTGGGCCCATCATGATGTATGTATTTCATTCATTCCGTCCATCTATGTTTCTAAATCATTTTAGGATATGATACAAAAAATGAGATAATCCCAATCTCAGGTGGAACACATTACAGGAAAAATTTTTGAATGAACGTCCACCATTAAAAAAGTTTTAGGAGGCCATAAAAATTTTGTATCAAGTTGATCTCTATTTTTTACCTTCATATAGGTCTGTATGACCTAATCAATGTATTGGATTTCAAATAAACAATACAGCGGGCCTTAGGAAGATTTTAATGGTGGATATCAATTCACTATTGTTTTTCTATGGTGTGGTCTACGTAATATTTTTATACCTCTCATATATTTTGAATCAAGCTATAAAATGATATTGATTAACGGAATGGATGAAATACATACATCATGGTAGGGGCCACAGATCACAGACCATCAGCCACCGGGCTAGTGGCAGGGGAGTAGGCGAGTTGCCAAATCCGGTTGCCACGTAATCAGGCTAGCGAGGTTTTAGTCCTTTTCTACACCGCGGTTCAATACACGAGTGTACAATCCAATAGCTTTGTATTGTTAACTATGTTGTATGTAACAAATCCACTCCATCCATCAACGGATACTTATAATATTAACCGTATATGTTAAAAACTTAGCCACATATAAAATCTTATATGTGTGACTTTACAATAAAGATGTAAATCACGTCTAGAAAATTTAAATTCACATTGTGCGGTCTGCATGAGTTTTGGATCAGGACTATATTCCGAAATTCTGTTTAAAATGGTGGGGCTCATATGATGAGAAGGTAAGGTGGAATATAAACATCATTGTATGCCCCATACAAAAACCTATGGTTAGCGTTCTCCCTCGGTTATTCTCTGTTGTGTGGTCCAATTCAAATACAGAACGTAGGTATTTTTATCCTGAGGAACTAAAATTGAGGGCCACAACTGATGAAAGGAGTAGATCTGATATATAAACCATGGTAGAGCGCATGTCTCTCCAATATTTTTGTTTTATTTATTTATATTTATTTCTTGCCCGATACCCCTCTCGTACCATCGAAGATAACTTGAAAATATGACCAATTCAACGATCCTATTGATCAGAATTTTTGCCGGAGAATTTGTTTAGAAGACTAATAAAGGCCAGAAAATCTTTTCCTTTTGAATGATCCTGGCCGTTGGTTATGGTTATAAATGGGAGATAAGATCCCTTCAATCCCTTCATAACTCTACAATTCAAAGCAGTTGCCTAATTCTCTCTCTCTCTCTCTCTCTCTCTCTCTCTCTCTCTCTCTCTCTCTCTCTCTCTCTCTCTCTCTCTCTCTCTCTCTCTCTCTCTCTCTCTCTCTCTCTCTCTCTCTCTCTCTCTCTGAGATTAATAAGAGTGCATTCCCAAGCAAGTAAGAAATCCATCCACAATTACATTTATTTTCATATAATTATTATTTACTTATGGTTAAAATTAAATACTTAATTTGTGTTGGTTCTTTGTTGTATTTTGCAACAATGTCTATGAATTTATCATGAAAACTTTGTTACTATCACTATTAATTTTTACAAATACACATGCAACTTGTAGTATATCAAATTAGTTGGCATGTGGGGCCCATGCTATTTCGCCCATCCTGCAAAGTTGTCCACTGGTGAAAATGGAACATTCTAAAGGTCATGTGCATCTAACCGTTGGATACTCTCCACATGAAGTTGAAATTCTTTTATGTGATTGCTCATTGTTTTTAACAGCGAATAGCTCCTTAGTGTTGGGGGAATTATGGAAGCACACAGAGATAAATTAAGCAAAATATTTTAATCGCACAATCAAGTCTAATCACAAATACTCTGAAATTATAACACAAAGTGACAGTAATACACTATAAAAGTATTAGTTGGGTTTCACCCACTTAATAGTTTGATTCACCAAACACTTTTTTTTTTCATTACTTTCATTACACTTTTTCTAAACATTATCTTAAAATTTTAATACCCAAACAATGACATTATTATATTGTCATGATGATTTGACATCAAATATATATATATATATATATATATATATATATATATATATATATATATATAAAATATGATTTTACCACGAATAAACCAACACAAAAATCAACAATAAAGTGCAGATAGTCTCATCATATTAACTGGTAATTCAAATAGATCTTAATAAAACTATAATACAAATTATAATTCATGGGGTTATAAACCTAATAACATCTTAAAAATTCAAAATCTATATAGAAAAAATCCTATACATCCCATTTTTCAATCAATAATTCTGTTCTTTTCATTTTGTTTGGAGGATTTTATCTATTTTATCTATCCATGTATCACATATAGTAGAGCATAAAATATGTGTATAGTTGTATACAAAATGGATAGTTATATGAATGGATGCATATGCATTTGTTAAGATTTCTACTAATTTCAATACATCCCTCTCTCATCTAACCTCCATGTCTAAATATTTCAGTGGCTGGTGAAATTTCCCGTAGAAGTTTTTCTTGTTCGAAGGAAATCATATTAGTTTTGGTAGCCATTTGGATCGTTTCGTGCAATGCACGGACTCTATCTAAAGAAGAGTTTTTGAAAACTACAAGGCCTGGGAAAGAGGACTTGGAGCCTACTAAAGAAGAGTATTTGAAAATGAGGACTGAGAAAAATGATTTGGAACCTATGGATAACTCTCTCAATGGGGCAGCGGTCAAGAGCATCGAGGTCAGGCTTCTATGAACAAACTGCACATGCAATGTGAGGGGCCATTTTCAGTGGTCCACTATATCTTTCATTGGGACCTATACTTTCTACATTTTTTGGGTATCCAGACCATTGTAATGGTGGGTCCCACAGTTGATGGGTAATAGACAGGAAATTCCCAAGTTGAGCCAATCAAGTTCTGTTTATTTTTTAGTTTGTGGGTTAGACATGGGAAGCTCTCAATTCGGCCATGATGGCTCATTTGCATCCTCATGTCTAAATGGTCCATTAATGAACATGGATAAATCTTTCACCGTTCATCATTATCATCCTCATTGTCATATAAAACTGATTAATACCATTTTATTTTTATTTTTATTTTTCCTTGGAATTCTTTTATGATGGTCGTTTGATTGTTTTTACAGACTGACGAGGGCTACATCATGGATTGCGTTGATATATACAATCTATTGGGACTTACTAATCCTATGCTACAAAACCACAAGATCCAGGTTTGTTATTATTATTATTTGATGTAAAGTGGGTTGCGGACACTTTTATGGCCAAGATGGACCAAAGAAGGTCCGTCATAGGCGAAAGTTATTAGGACCGTCAAAACCCTAAAGTAGTCATATCTTGTAAACCAGAGTAGGTCATTCGATGTACCATATATGATTTTAGGGTAGGACAAGCCATTTTAACCAACGAACTTGCCATGCCAGGTTACCTATGCCGGATTTGCAAGATTTCATTAGATCAATCCGTTGAAAGTTCATTTTTATTTCATTTCTATTATTTATTTATAATTTTGGCCAAAAACCATGAAGTCTAGTAGAAATCATGACTGTCTATAAATAGTAAGGAGCTTGATTATGAAACTTCTTTCTAAGTTTGATATCACTATTTAAAGGATTATAAATATGTTTTTATTATCAATCACTTTATTTTCAAATTTATTAAAATTTATTTTTATTTTTTTATTTTTCCTCGTAGATTCAGGAAATCTCTACAAGGAGTCCACTGGGAGTCAGAAAAGATTTGTAGATTCGGAGTAATCATCCCCTAAGGAAGATGGTGATCAACATGATGTATTATTATTATTATTATTTAATCTCCCTATAGTAAAGTAGTGTGGCCCATCTGCTGGAGAATTCGGATGTTGCATGTGTTTTTGTAAAAGATACTAAATACACCAATGAAATCAAATCATGTTCAATGGTTTGGACAATTACATTTGCCAATCATTTTTACAGAGGTTACTATTTCATGGTCCATCCAGGGTGGGGCCCACATCCGCCAAGTGGGCCTAACATTGATTAATTGATCTAAACCGTCATTAGATCTATTCCCCTCGTTAATTGGCCACCAACCAGAATCACACCAATTCGACAACTATTCTAAATGTTTCCATCAATAGCCATCAATCGTACGGAAAATGAGTCCAATCAACAATCTGAGCCAACTATTTTGTGTGGGCTATCTTGAATATTGTATGATTCCAAAGAATCACTTTGTCCCGATCCTGACCATCACATCCATGCCTTGGAAAACAGATGGCTAGAAAGAAAGGCGGCCAATTTTGGATGCACAGGATCACCTGATCAGTTTCTTTTTTTCTTTTTCTTTTTCTTTTTTCTATGGTGGCACAGGAAGTGGACCTAATGAACTATTTGGATTGAATGATTGAACTGTTCACGTATCCGTATGTCTTTAAAATGTGGAATTTAAAAAAATAATAATAATAGAATTCTTAGATTAATGTACTATGTACATACCGTTGGCCTGGACAAGTGGACGGTCCAAACAACCATCTGGACCATCTATTCCAATCCAGTCCTACCAACAAGCCAAAATCACACGGATCCTAGCAAGCGAATATTGAACCATCTATTTTGAAGATTAATGATCAGATGAATATTAATTCCCCATTGAATATAGTTTTGGGGGGGCAGTCAAATGAAGGTGAACCCTATTGGATGAATCACCCAGATTGATGATTGGACTCACAGACGAGTAAGAAAATCCATTTAGTATGCCATTGATCAGACAGATAGGATAATGATGTACCATACTAACATGCCCACTTGTGTGTGTGTGTGTGTATACAGAGAGAGAGAGAGAGAGAGAGAGAGAGAGAGAGAGGAATTATCACGCGTGCACCCGTTCGCAGCCAGCTTCATGCCCACACCTCAACATCAATCGTTGGATATATCTGGTAGACAGCTGAGATTTAAATAATGTCTGGAGGGAGTGCCTTAAAAGACTCAGTAACGTTCCCGTTCTCCCCAGTTCCATTACCGGAATTTATCGCCATCTCTCTAACTTTCCCTCCCTAACTCCGCTATAAAATGGAAGTTGATTGCGGTGAAGTCGGTGGTGTGGAAGCGGATTCACTACACATGGATTTTGCAGAAAGATGGGAAGCTAGTGGGGCCCATCGTGTTGCTTGTGATAAATCCACTCCTTCCATCCAATTTTCCATATCATATTAGGACATGGAGTCAAACTAAAGTAAATCCAAAACTCAAATGAGCCACACAACAGAGGATTGAACATGCACCGTTGAAAGATACGTGGGCCATAGAAATTTTGAATCAGGATAATTTTTATGATTTCAGTTCATCCTGATAGAAATGACCTTATGAAGGGTATGGATGGTATATAAACATTACAGTTGACCTCGGGAAAGTTTCAATGGTAACAATTTACTGACACGTTTTCCTGGCCTACGGCATACTTAAGTTTTGAATTTAGATAATTTTTTTTGACCCATCCCTTAAAATAATCTTTGGAAAACTGATGAATGTGGTGGATTTTCCATAAACATCATAATAGGCCCCACCTAGTCGGAATCCCGTAGTGGACCACGCAATCCGGGAGCGGATTGCTTCCCGAGAGGACACGAATCGCCTCCTACCCGGCCTGTCTCCAGCTAGAACGGGCAGGAGCTTTGAATGGCCACCGTGATGTATGCGTTTTATCCACACCATCCATCCATTTTTCCATATCATTTCATGGCATTATGCCAAAACTGAGACAGATCCAAAGCTCTAGTGGACCACACCACAGGAAGCAGTGGTGATAATGATTTTCACCGTTGAAACATTTTTAGGGCCCCATAATGTTTATTTGCTACATGGACTTGGATTAAGAGAAAGCACAAATATCAGCTCAATCCAAAACTTGGGTGGGCCCCAAGAAATTTTCAACATTAAAAGTTTAATATCCATTGCGTGGTCCACCTGTGTCTTTTATTTGCCTAATTTTTTGGATTATATCCTGAAATGATATGGAAAAATATATGGACGGTGTGGATATAACCCACACATCACGATGGCTACTCAAAGCTCTTGTACGTTCCCATTTGGAGACCCAGTAAGAGACAATCTGGTTCGTCAAGATAATCCACGGGCGGAACGTGTATCGACAGCGCATGCAGTGGGGGGATGCTATCTGGGTACACCGTGTTGTTTGTGAGAAATACACCTTGTTCATGTGTTTTGTGAGATCAATTTAGGACATATGGTCAAAATTGGAGTGGATTCAAAATTCGAGTGGGCCACTCAAAATGAAAAATTGGAGAATGACTTTCACACCATTGAAACCTTCATGTTTATATGTCATCCAAATCATTTATAAGGTCATTCATAATATGATAAAGTAAAATTATAAAAAATTTAGCTTGATAAGAAACTTTTGTAGCCAAATATATGCTTCAATGGTAGTCATTGAATCCTCATTGTTTCCTCTCATTTAGCACATTTGAGTTTTACATCCACTCTAGTTTTGATCTAATGTACTAAAATAATATCGTAAATTAGATGGATAAGGTGAACATAATACATCACCATGCAATTACCATTTATATCACCTAATCAATTTCTGTTTTAAAGTACTAGAAGCACGGGAGGGAGGGAAAGCAAGAAAACCGGCAATGGAATTAAGGAAGGGTGCAAGGTAGGAACGGGGAGGGTGTGAGTCTTAATGAGTGTTTTGAGGTATGCCCGCCAAACTTTTTTAATGTCAATAGTCTATAAGATCTAACGCCTGATGTTGAGGTGCACATGAAACTAGTTGCAAACAAGATGCTCACCTGCGCACCGGTTCTCACAACAATTCGTGAGAACTGTTTCATAACTCATCACATATGATGTGGGCACAAAAGTTGAACTATCCATGTGTTGCAGTGCCCATGAAACCCCTGGGACGTGATTTTCAATGTGATCCAAAACTTTGGTAGGCCATGAAAAAAGGAAACAGTTTCCTCCCTTGATTTGTCTCTCTCTATGGCCTACCAAAGTTTTGAATAAGGGTAAAAGTCAAGCTCCGAGGGGCTTCATGGGGTGCTAACATGAACCATTCAAATATTGGGCCGACATCACATATGATGAGTTCCAAAAAAGTTCTCATGAGTTCTTGTGATAATTGGTGTGCAAGTGGGCTGAAAGTTTGGGCTAGTGAAGTTTCAAGGGGTGCTGCATCACGTGGACCATTCAGATTCCATGTCCATGACACATGTGCAAAGGTGCTCATGTAAGAAGGTGAGCAAGTGAGTACTCCCCTCTCTCTCTCTCTCTCTCTCTCTCTCTCTCTCTCTCTCTCTCTCTCTCTCTCTCTCTCTCTCTATATATATATATATATATATATATATATATATATATATAAATTTAAAGGGGACTCATCAAATTGATGATTGTTGAGGGTCAAATATTGCATGTTAGACCCCAGATATTTTTTGGATTTACGAATATAATGCTGTCTAATGGCTCGTTTTCTCATTCTTGTGTGGCAAAGTAATTTTATGAGCATGGATGGAAAAAGGACGTTAAAAGTTGAGATTTAACGATCTGATGACGCCAAAGGCAAGGGACACACTCCAGGGGACCAAGATTGACAAATATACACAGTCAGAAATCCGAGAAAAGTTAGAAATTGAAGCTCAAGTAGCCTGAAGAACGTCCAGAATGCAAGATCACGAGGTTCCCACCATCCGTTCGGCTCGAAACTTCATACGTCGCCTGAGGACCATAAATTAACCGTACATATAAAATTTCAGCCATTGAAGATCTTGGGAAGTGCCCCAACTGATAGATCAGCCCATAAACCGTTGATTCTAGGCCCACCTGATATCTGAAACTGTCTCAAAATTATTATTGACGCCTTAAATGAGGAGTCAAAACAGATGGACGGTGCAGATTTCTCCTAAACAGTGCAATGGACCCCATATGAGATGAGTGTGTGCAGTGCACATGTGCACTCGTCGTGCACCAAACGAGTTAAGTCGGTCAGCAAGACGCTGACCGACTTTCTTCTTAAAAAAATAAAAAATAAAAAAATAATTTCGCACAGCGGACGCACGGCCGCTGGCCGTTTTTGCGAACGGTAGTGGGCCCCACCCATTATTCGTTTGGCCAATCTGATCCATCCACCGTGTAGAGGGCTTCGAGAACTACAAAACCATGCTAACCTTTTGCACCCATGCATGCACACGTGTGAGATATAGAGGCCACAAAAGGGCTGCCCGGTAGCGTTCAAATATGATCTTTTAGTTATTTCTTCTTTGGGACACGTCAATGAACGTTCAAAACTACCCAATCTTGACTGAAATTTCGTTCTGAATCCAATGGACGGGGTGGATTTTCCAGAAAATGCTTCTGTGGGGCCCACCGATCACAACATCTTTGATCATATGGCAGATCTGAACCGTCTATCATGTAGAGGACCCAAGAAAGTACTAAGGGACGGTGTTTCTTTGGAATTTGAACGAGGAAAGTGGCGTGTTTCATGGTACCGAACTTGGCTGCGAAAATTACACTCCGTGTCCTGTTACAACTCTGTCACTGACTCCAGCCTTCCAGCAGCTATAAAAAGAGATTTTTGGACGTGGGGAGCATTCATTCAGGGTCTGGGGAGGAAGAACAGAGGGCTCAAGCTTGGGTTTCAACGTGGGCAGAGGAGAGAGAGAGAAGCTTGGTTTTTTCTTTCCCTTTTCTTTTTATTTTCTTTTTCTCTTTATTTATTTGGATTGAGCCCATCCATGGCAGGCTAAATCCTCCTAGCTAGGGCTAAGAGGTGAAGCTTGTAGTGAGATGGGAGATTTGATTTTATTTAAATTTTAATGCATGAATTGACGTTGATTTTAGTTAATTAATATGGGAATGTTTTAGGTTTTTAATGGTCTATTGTGACTGAAATTACAATGGGTCTGCAATGGCTTTGAATATTTCCATTTTCTTTAATGTTTATGATGTCAAGAAGCCCTGTTGTTCACCATAGTCTCCTGGGCATGGTTGGATGTCGGTACCCTTCCTAACTTGCATACATGTGATTGGGTGGTAATTAGTTTAATTCTGTTGTTTACCATAGTCTTTGGGCATGGTTTGGTGATGGAACCCATTCTAATTTATCTACCTTTCATCTCTTTGAAAACTAGATCAACGGCAGTTCAGTAATTTCCATGATTTTTGATGCAAGCATAAGTTCTTCTTGATCTCTACAAGTGGATCCTCTGAATCCCTAGTTTCCCATCTCTGATTTTTCCTAAGTTTTAGATTAATATTTCATAATCATTCTTCAAATTACAACTCAATTTAGATTTCATCTTATTCTAGTTCTATTTCCAGTTAGTTTCAAATAACGTACAAGTTTCAGTCCCTTGGGATTCGACCTCGGTCTTACCGAGTTATTACTACATCACAACCCTGCACTTGGGGAGTGAAAAATGATGTAGATGTTTGATAGACATCATGGTGGGGCCCAAACAGCTCGACCTCATGGGAAGTTACCATGAGCTTGATTGCATAGAACCTTTTGGAACACTCCAGTTCGTACGAACTACATATGAACTTTTTTGAGAACTCATCATATCTGATGAGTCTCGAGATCTGAACGGTCCATATGAAGCAGAACATCATGAAACCCCTTGGTAGGAATTTTTACTTGGAACCAAAACTTCAGTGGGCCATAAAAAATGTAAACAGTTTCTTCCCTTGATTTGAATTTCTCTTTGCTATGGCCTACCAGAATCTTAGATCAAGGTGAAAATTTACTTTTAAGGTTTCATGGGATTCCACATCTTATGGACCGTTCGGATTCGACACCCATGACACATGTGCAAAGGTGCGCACGTGCATCGGTGCAGTAGGCGAGCATGCCTCTCTCTCTCTCTTTCTCTCTCTCTCTCTTTATATATATATATATATATATATATATATATATATATATATATATATATAGTGTGAGTGCCATCCAACATGTCCACTATCATATGCACCCCATGTTAGGCCCAGCTCCCAAAACCCAGCTTGATCTATGACTCATGTGGGCCACACTCAAGGAAACAATAAGAGACATTGGGGAGGGAACGACCAACCATAGAAACTACCAGATGAGCCCAACCAAGATGAAGGAACAAACTCAAACTCAGTCCATTCAAAAATCAGGTGGGCCACAACAAGTGAATATAAACAGACCACATTCATGGTTTGGATTCCACGTACACGTCACTGGTGCAAGCCACACATCTCGACCCAGTTCCCAAAACTCAGCTTGATCTATGACTCATGTGGGCCACACTCAAGGAAACAATAAGAGACATTGGGGAGGGAACAACCAACCATAGAAACTACCAGATGAGCCCAACCAAGATGAAGGAACAAACTCAAACTCAGTCCATTCAAAAATCAGGTGGGCCACAACAAGTGAATATAAACAGACCACATTCATGGTTTGGATTCCACGTACACGTCACTGGTGCAAGCCACACATCTCGACCCGGTTCCCAAAACCCAGCTTGATCTATGACTCATGTGGGCCACACTCAAGGAAACAATAAGAGACATTGGGGAGGGAACGACCAACCATAGAAACTACCAGATGAGCCCAACCAAGATGAAGGAACAAACTCAAACTCAGTCCATTCAAAAATCAGGTGGGCCACAACAAGTGAATATAAACAGACCACATTCATGGTTTGGATTCCACGTACACGTCACTGGTGCAAGCCACACATCTCGACCCGGTTCCCAAAACCCAGCTTGATCTATGACTCATGTGGGCCACACTCAAGGAAACAATAAGAGACATTGGGGAGGGAACGACCAACCATAGAAACTACCAGATGAGCCCAACCAAGATGAAGGAACAAACTCAAACTCAGTCCATTCAAAAATCAGGTGGGCCACAACAAGTGAATATAAACAGACCACATTCATGGTTTGGATTCCACGTACACGTCACTGGTGCAAGCCACACATCTCGACCCGGTTCCCAAAACCCAGCTTGATCTATGACTCATGTGGGCCACACTCAAGGAAACAATAAGAGACATTGGGGAGGGAACGACCAACCATAGAAACTACCAGATGAGCCCAACCAAGATGAAGGAACAAACTCAAACTCAGTCCATTCAAAAATCAGGTGGGCCACAACAAGTGAATATAAACAGACCACATTCATGGTTTGGATTCCACGTACACGTCACTGGTGCAAGCCACACATCTCGACCCAGTTCCCAAAACCCAGCTTGATCTATGACTCATGTGGGCCACACTCAAGGAAACAATAAGAGACATTGGGGAGGGAACGACCAACCATAGAAACTACCAGATGAGCCCAACCAAGATGAAGGAACAAACTCAAACTCAGTCCATTCAAAAATCAGGTGGGCCACAACAAGTGAATATAAACAGACCACATTCATGGTTTGGATTCCACATACACGTCACTGGTGCAAGCCACACATCTCGACCGCATGTGACGATTCTCCTATAATAAATTAATAATAACATATTTCATGATATTTTCTTATAAATTTCTTTTTTAACTGCAGAATTTTGCAACTAAAAAAATGACTATCCAGTTGAGGCCCACATCCTATACAAAAGGATTGAAAAATCAAGACTATCCACATAATATACAGAAGTATCAGTGCCCACCTGGGACTGTACTCATCAGACGGACCTCGTTACAAAATACATTGAGAGAAGAAACTGGATCTAATTTTGGTGGAAAATATGAAGAAAAAGGGTACCACCCTTCATTTGTCACTGATCATGTTGGGTGCTTTTTTTCTTTTCTTAAATTCTATCTTCTTCTTTTTTTTAAAGATCATTGCATAATAATATGTCATTAATATAATATTTACATCCTGGTACCTATTTAAATTAACTTTTCATCAAGCTACCTCACTAATCAAGTTAATTATCGTGACAATATCTTCCCTAAGTTTTTTTTTTTTCCAAATTCTGTAAGATTAAGTTTGCATTTTACGACCAAAAGGCCAACCAATTAACTTGACCCAAGAAAGTTGCATAGCCAAAATAGTGTACAAATTTGAATTGAATCAATGGTTTGGATTCAGTCAGCGAAAGTCCCTCGAACTCAATCAATATCAATAACATGCCGTGACGCTTTGGTTATATTTGATAGGTTGTGTATCAATCGGAAACTTCTCGCCGGTGATAGACTAAAACAAATGTTCCTCCTTCCTATAAAAGACAGTGCGTCTTTTGTCTTCCTCAAACAGAATTTAGAGAAAACTAATGAGAGGCACCTTTATGACAATTAACTTGATTAATGATGTAACTTGGCTTTTCTTTAAGTTACATATATCATTAATCAATTTAATTGTCACAACAATATTTTCCATTAGTTTTCTTTAAATTTTTTTAGACTAAGTTTGCTTTTTCATAAATGATCATGTTCCTTAATTAACTTAACCTAAGAAAGTTATAGAGCAAAATCAATCTATAAATTTGAATTAAATCATTTGTTTATCTCCCATACACTCTTCACCATTTGATCATTCCCATTTCAAATCATAGTTAAAACCAAAACCCAAAGTGATCGTCTCTCTCTTTACAACCATACTTCATTTCATTTCATCTTTATCTAACCCTACTTTTAGTTGCACTTCCTCCTAAAATTACACAATCTCTACAACTCTAGGGTTTCTCTTCTTCTAAAAAGATGCCAACTTTCGTTTAGCCAGTGAACGATTTCCAAAGCAGATTACACTTTCAAGAACCATTCAGTCCTTTCAATTACACTATAACTTCTCATACTCCATTTGAACCAGCATCGAAACGTAACCTCATGCAGTCTTCCCTTGCGGCAACAACAATGCTTGGGAGTGGTGGAAGGCGTATTGATGTTGTGGTTTCAGGGGAGCTGTCAGATCGAAGTTTTGAGTTGCAAGTAGAACATTCTAGAAAGATCAAAATGCACAGGCAATTAGAGTCGAGACCTTTTTTTACATCGAAGTACCTAATTAAATTAACTATTCATTAAAATTCCTCCTTAATCAAGTTAATTGGTGGGCATTTTTATCATTTATGAAAAAAAGTACACAACGAAATTTGGAGAAAATTAACGACACCACTTAAGCTACATCATTAATCAAGTTAATATACCTTCCATTAGTTTTCTCTAAATTCCATTAGATTAAGTTTATTTTTCATAAATGATATATAAAAAAAAAAATCCCACTAATTAATTTAATCCAAGAAAGTTGCAGAGGCAAAATAATTTACAAATTATAATTGAATCATTGATTCATCCCCAAAAACTCTCCACCATCTGAATATTCCTATTTCAAATCATCTTTGAAAGCAAAACCCAAAGTGCTCTCTCTCTCTCTCTCTCTCTCTCTCTCTCTCTCTCTCTCTCTCTCTCTCTCTCTCTCTCTCTCTCTCTCTCTCTCTCTCTCTCTCCATACGTATTTCATTTCATCTTCATCTAACTCTAATTTTAGCTGCATTTGTCTCTAAAATTTACATAATCTCTATGTCACTAGGGTTCCTCTTCTTTGAAAAAGATGCGGATTATCAGTAAGCATTAAGTTTTCTTAGAAGATTTCACTTTCAAAAACCGCCGTTAACGATGATCGACTCCTCATGCTCCATTCAAACGAACAACAGAATTTAACCCCGTGCAGTCTTCTGCTACGCAAATGACAACGATTGGGAGTCATGGAAAGAGCAATGATGTTGAGGTTTCAGGTGGGCCATCATATCCGGACATCGAGCTGCAAAAAGATCCCTCATTTTCGAAAGATCAAAATATCAAGGTAATTTTGGCAAAAACCTTTTTACATCTTGATACTTATTTAGATTAATTTTTAATTAAGCTACCCCATTAATCAAGTTAATTGGTGGGCATTTTTGTCATTTATGAAAAAATCATTCAACAAAATTTAGAAAAAACTAATGGAAGGTACTTCTATTACAATTAACTTGTTTACTGATGTGGCTTAACTTTTCAATATGCTACCTCATTAATCAAGTTAATTGTCGCAGCAGTATATTCCTTTAGTTTTATTTGAATTTCATTAGATTAAATTTATTTTTTTCATAAATGATAAAAATGCCTACTAATTAAATTGTTGCCAAAATAATCTGCAAATTTGAATTGAATCAACCGTTCATCCCTAAACACTCTCCACCTTCTGATCATTCCTATCTTAAATCATCTTCAAAACCAAAGCCCAAAGCTCTCTCTCTCTCTCTCTCTCTCTCTCTCTCTCTCTCTCTCTCTCTCTCTCTCTCATTAGAGAAGATAGCATGCTTGGAGAAAATCTCATGGATTCACCCCATAAGGCAACTCGTGATCGTGCATATCCTGATGTCTATAGATAAGGATCGTGCATATCCTGGTGTCTATAGATAAGCTTGCTCCAATTGTACACACCGTAAATAGCCTTAACAATATTCAGTTACTATGTATATCTCTTGTAATAGGCCTTTCAATTATTTATAAATAGAGACCGTGCACCTCCATAAGGTGTATCGAATTACATCCCAATTCATCTTAGTATCAAAGCTATTACAAGTGCATCCATCCACCATGTCAAGCACTTCATCTATTACGAGTGCATCCACAATGTCGAGCACTTCATCTTCCTCCTTGTCATCATCTGTCTCTAATATCACTCAGTTCCTCAACATTAAACTTGACAAAGGCAATTTTTTGATATGGCGTTCCCAATTCCTTCCTATACTAAAACTTCATGATCTTAAAGGCCTTGTTAATGGCACCTCTCCATGTCTAAATCATTTCCTCCCTCCAAATAAGAAGGATACCTTACCTATCCTCAATCCTAACTACACCAGATGGACCAAAATGGACCAAATGCTCCTTTGCTGGCTCATCTCCTCCCTCATTGAACCGGTCCTGGCCCATGTTGTTGGCCTCACCACATCTCATGATGTGTGGTGTGCTCTGAAGAGGATCTTTGCGTTGTCCTCCCGAGATCGTATACAACAACTCAAGTATCAGTTGCACACTATCAAAATGGGTGCTACCTCTGTGTCTGAATACATCCAGTTTATAAAGTCTACTGTGGACAACCTAGTGGCTGTGGCAAATCCCGTCACCGACTCTGACCTCATGTCCACCCTCCTTAGTGGCCTATCTCCTGAATATGACTCGTTCATCACCTCCGTCAACACACGAGTCGACCCTACTTCCTCTAAAGAACTGATTGGCCTCATGCTCAGTCAGGAGATACATCGTGGGCACGCCCTCCCCACCACTGACTCCACCAGCCTCATCTCTCCTGCCCCTGTGGTTCACATAACTTCCTGGACTCCGAGGTTCTACTCTGCCCCACCTTTGTCTTCTTTCTGTGGGCATAGTCGAGGTCAAGGTGGGGAACATGGTCGTGAGTGTGTCGTGATCGTGCATATCCTGATGTCTATAGATAAGGATCATTCATATCCTAGTGTCTATAGATAAGCTTGCTCCAATCGTACACATCATAATTAGCCTAACAATATTTAGTTACTATGAATATCTCTTGTAACAACCCTCTCAATTAATTATAAATAAAGATTGTGCACCTCCAAAGGTGTATTGAATTACATCCCAATTCATCCTCTCTCTCTCTCTCTCTCTCTCTCTCTCTCTCTCTCTCTCTCTCTCTCTCTCTCCATACATATTTCATTTCATTTTCATCTAATTATAATTTTATCTCCATTTTTCTCTTCAATTTAAATATTCTTTGCAAAAGGTCTCCCTTTAAATAAAAAAAAATAAAAAAAAAAAAGATGTCAACTTTCAGTAAGCCAACAAACAGTTTTTGGAGAAGATTCCACTTTCAAGAACCACCAGATCCTTCAATTGATTTTGATCTGTGTTGCAAGTCGATCAGAAATCAAGGAAAGAATCATGAAGTTGAGGTTTTGGGTGAGCCGTCGGACTTCAAGTTGCAAGAAGATCCTTTGGTATGGAAAGATTACAGTAACCAATTAATTTCAAGAAGGACCTTTCTTTACATTTGGGTAATAATTAAAACCCCCTCATCATTTTATGGTCAAGGAAATAGGAGAAGCAAAAGAAGTAGACGTCGAAGAGGAGTGGGCAAATACCAAAGAGGAAGCAAAAGAAGTAGACATCAAAGAGGAGTGGACGAATACTAAAGATGTCAAAGAGGTGAGGATTGCATAAGATGGCCTTTCTACGATAAAGAAAGAGGTAATCATAGGTTATATAATTGTGTGGATCAATTATCCCTAAAAGCTCGAGTCATTAAAGGTTGGCATATCACTGTAAATTGAGGGACTTTAATAATCCCCCACACATGAACATGAACATGGTAGGAGAATATATTATACAAGGCATATTTGTTGCTCTTGGGATTTGAACACAAGACCTTCCACTCTCATACCATATGTCTAACAACCACTTGCTCTAAAAGATCAAGCAGTTAGAGGAAGTCATACAAATGTGTATTGAGAGACTTTACCAGACTACAATGGAGTTGTGTATTCCCCGATTAGAGGAGAAGATAGAGTGGCCTAGCAAAGGACCTAATCAACCAAAGACCAAGGAAGAGTCGGTCGATCAAAGGGCCGAATAAGCACCACGGCCTTTGCAGAATGACTTTCTATCTTTACATTCGAGTATTAATCTAAATTAGTTGAGTTACCTCATTAATCAAGTTAAAATGGTGGGCATTTTTGGTCATTGATGAGAAAGTACAGTTAATATAACAGAATTTAGTGATAACTAACAGAAGGTACTGTTATAACAATTAACCTTATTTATTGATAGCTTAATGAAAAGTTAATTTATAGGCATTAGAATATAAATAGGAATCAGAATTTTAATTTAGACATTTAACTCCAGTGAGTCGACTGGGACTCGGCATCAACTGATCCAGTTTGACATTGAGTTTTTCCCTAACTCAACAAGTCGGGTCATGTCTTACGTGTAACTCACAGGTGTGTAAACTTGTGTGAAAATGACGGGTCTTTTTTGTGTATAAACTTGCGTGAGCATGTCAAGCAATCATTTACTCTACTTCATGTCAACCAGGATCATGATCCCAACTGGCATTCTGACTCTGGTGCAACTAGCTATATGGCATTAGATGCAATCTCCTTCATCATTCCAATGATTATCATGGTTTGGATTAGGTAATGGTTAGGAATGGTAATGTGCTTTCTATCTCGCAGATTGGTAATACTCTTTAACTTAATCCAGCTACTTTGTTGGTAGAAAATGTCTTGCTTTTTTCTGTCATTAAGAAGAATTTTCTTTCTATTGCACATCTAACTGGCAACCTTAATTATTTGTTTACTTTTTTATCCTTGAGGTTTTATTATGAAATATATTCGAATGGGAACACATCTTGTCGACGGAATAAGGGAGATCTATATTTGATTTTGGTGACTTTTCGGATGGTTGCAATAGCTTTTTTAGTATGTGAAGTTTTTGCAGATGTAGTTAGGGCATCTGGCTCCTCGGACTTTCTCTATTTTAAGTACGAATAAGTGTCTTGATTCTTGAGTCAAAAGTTTGCTTGTTCCGAATGCCTACTTCGTAAAAGTATTAAATTGGTGTTTCATTAATTTTGGGATGGTTGGATGGGAGTAAATGAAGGTAAATGGAGAAATTTGGGAGTTAATTGAGGTAACATTCAAGAAACGTTTGGATGGGAGTAAATGCATGTAAATGAAATAAAATAGGAGGGCCCTAGACATACTAAGGGCCTGGTGTTTCTCGACAAGGTAGGCCTTGGCTCGATTCGTATCGTTGGGTAGTCTTCTAGTTCTCCGGTCTAGAGGTTTTTCTTCTTTTTGGTGCCTTGGTTGTGCAGAGGAGGTATATGATAGGTGGCCCGCCCTCTTTTTGTTGCAGGGTCACCCGAAGATGTTAAAATAAAAAAAAAAAAAAAAAAAAAAAAAGCTGAGAAGCTCCATGGCATAAAGTGTCTAGTTTAGCTTGTGGTTATATGTTAGGTGAGGTCCCTAATCTTTTGTTGGGACCCTCCCAATGGCTGTAAATTTCAGTGATTAATGGAACATACAGTGGCATATGTCCACTTTCCCGAAAAAAAAAAAAAACGAGTAAATGGGCTTGTAAATGAAATCCTCTATTTAAGAGAGGATTTGAAAGTAAATGGGAGGGGGAGCAGCTCCCTTGAAAAGGAGCAAGTTGCACAAGCAAACAAAGGTGCCGCTAGGCACATGTCTACCATACACGTGATATACTGATGATAATCCAAAACATTCCAATCATCGGCTACATCACTAAAATCACACATTTAAAATGATTCAAACCATCCAAAGGTTAGTCATCTAAATGAATGGCTAAAAACATTGGTGAGTTACTTGTTTCTGATCCTTACATCTGTAGCCCAACTGAGGCTTGAAATTTTCACATTTTGGGCAAAAGTATATATTTCAGTGGGCTTATTGCAATCATCCTGTTGAATATCATGTGTATAAACTAATGTAAAATATTAAAGGTGATTTGAGATATGACATGTTCCCATGAATATATTTAAAATTGCCAATGTGTTCCAACTCCACCCATTTACTCCCATCCCAACAGAATATTTGGATTTCAAATGCATTTCATTTTCTCCCATCCCAAGAGTCCCCAAATGTTACCTACGGTGTGGCCTGACCTTCCCTTTGCGAGGTGGCCCATCTGATGAATGGATCACATATCCAGTCCTCCTAGTGAACCCCACCTGATCTAGCTACTACTTTTCCAGGATTAAAAAAACTGGTCATTGGTGGCTAACGTTTGGAGACAACAACTACCCAGTGAGCTACTGGCCCAAGCCCCTCTTCACAAGTTTAGCTGACAGCACATGTACACTTGCATGAGGTGGTGAGGTACATACACCTGCAGGCACCAAGAGTCCCCAAATGGGTAGTAGCCATTTTCCTTCAGAAGGGTTCAGCAAGCCTGTTATACGAGGTTTTCGAGGTTTGTGGACAACACCAACCAGCCAGGTGGTCAATGCTAGAGTTGTGATGTATAGTCAATTTCAATGTTTTTATGCACTACAATGCAGAAGCTTCAATTTTCATTTGAGCTCAATTAGAAAGTCCAAATGAAAATTCAAGCTTATCAGAATGCCCTCAAGCTTACACTGCATTGTAGTGTATAAAAACATTGAAATTCACGGCACATCACAACTCTCGGATTGTGCATATACTCCAATCCCCACCCAAGTTACCACCATCGACCACCTTGTAGCTTTGAGGCACTTGCATGTGTGGTGAGGGGCTGTGGCCATTTTCTTTATTAAGGGTTCAGAAATGCCTGTTATATGATGTTTGTGGACAACACCAATAGGGCTTAGAGACATCCAAAAATGGGACCATATATATATATATATGAAGATGTGCTCGTTGATGGTAGCAATATAGGTGGGAATTGGGGTAGGCAATATTTTTTGGTGGGCCAGGTGCCTAATGTTAGAGTTTTGATGTGTGGTGAATTTCAATATTTTTATGTACTTCAGATGCACTGTAAGCTTGAAATTTCATTTGGGCTCTCTCATTAAGTAATAATAAATACAATGCATTGTAGTGCATGAAAACATTGAAGTCCACCACATATCACAGCTCTAGCATTGGCCACTTGGCTCCAAAGGAAACTGATTTGGTGAGGCCTATGAAACACCTAGTTTGGTGAGGCCCTGACATGGCGAGATTTGATTGGACCGCATGCCACTGTTAAAAATGGCCTCACAGAGCATGTTTGAAAGTGGATTGGTCTACTCGACCAGCATTATATGGGGCTGGACCAATCAAATCTCTCCACAACAGGCCTCAGTCACCGAGTGTTTCGGCCACCCACCCCACCCCCCCCCCCCCCCCCCCCCCCCCCCCAACCGGAAAAGAGAAAAAAAAACAAAGGTGCTTGCTCATCGTGTAGACCACATTTCAGGCCATAAACTGTCCATCATCAGTTTTCCTTTTTATTCTTTTAACCCCAGACAACTATGATTGCGATCGTACGAAGATTGAACCAATGTCATGGTCCCACGTGAAGAAGTCCTCTAGCGACTCCTAACTAAAACTAGTTTGTTTTGGAGAGTTTTTGTCTTGGTTTTCAGTTCTCTAGATAAAGTCTCCCTTAGTATTTCCATCACTCATCTTGGGGTCTACTTCTAGGGTTTCAAATGATGTTGAAACGACATCCTAGGGTCTACTTCTATGGTTTCAAATGATGTTGAAATTATATGAAATTGGTCCATTTGAAATTCTTTTTTATTTAATTTTCGAAAGAGCCTAAGATCATGCAATTCTGAAACCTTTATCTCACTTGTTAATCCAGCAAGTGCACTCAAGGGATGCAGTTTGGTACTTTGAGTTGCATGTGGACCTTTTACATGTTCGTGATTGCATCTAGAACCTCAGCAAGTTACTCGGGAACAAGTACAAGAAAAATCTTCTTTATCGCATTCAATAAATAATAACATCGATTATTCTCCCTTAGACAGGAAAAATATGAAATTTAATAAAGAAGGGAAAAAATATATATATATATATGGCCTATTTTACTTATGAACATGGAAGAGGAACAAACAATAAAGTTGCCACGAAATGGATCAAGAGAACATGAACCTTAGAAAGATCTATTACTAGACACTGCCATGGCATGCGCTTAGCCCATTTACCTATTCAGGTGTTGGTGCAATTTCAATCTTCCATTCCAATATCCCAAATTCTGGTACCATCTCATATCTTTGTTCCCTTCACCTCACCATAGAGCTCATCGATGCGATCCTGCAATTGATACCCCCATTAATATCATAAATGATATGAAATGAACAAGATCTTCTGCTTCGAAAAATGAAGATGGAAGAAAACAGAATCTCTTTAGTACCAGAATCTTAGTAATAGAGAGATTTACCACCAACCCCCCAGAGGGAATTCAGCAAAAACCTCATTTCATCTCATCAAAATGAAAGGAACTTTGAGAGACCATGTAAAAAGTTATGATTTAATTAAGCAAAATAGGGAGTTCATGACCTTGCCATATCCATGATGGGGCACAATGGATGAGAGGTCCAGATCATAGTTCCAAAACCCGGTGACTAAATTAAAAACTCAGTGACTCGGTGATATTTCAAGCTCAGTCACTTGTAAACTTGAATTATAGAGTGACTTGTGAGACTCGCTGAGTCAACTTGCTAACTCAGTCGACACGATGCGACTTGCTGCAATTTGGGCTGAATCAGTCGCCTTGCCGATGTCTCTTTAATACAAAGAGTTAAAATAAATAAATAAATAAATAAATAAAGGCACTATTGAGGGTCAAATATTGCATATCAGACCCCTGTTATTGTCCGGATTTACGAACATGATACTGTTTAATAGCCCGTTTTAATCATGTTTGTGATGCAAGGTGTAATTACAAGCTTGGACTGAAATATGTGCCTAAAGCATGGATTTGACGCTCAGAACATACCAAAGCAAGGGACAGACTCCAGAGAATCAATATCGATGAAATGTACACGGCAAAGATTCGAGAAAATCAGGAAACTGAAGTTCAAGAGGCCAGACAATCGCTCAGAACGTAAGATTGCATAGTTCCCACCATCCGATCGGCTCTGAATTTCATACATCACCTGAGGACCACAAATGATCCGTATACGTAAATTTTCAGCTCCTGAATCCCTATAGAAGTGGGCCAACAGATAGATCAGCCCATAGATCAGTGAACTGAGGCCCGCCTGACATCTGGATATACTTCAAGTTTTCTGTCAACGTCTTAAATTTGATGGGGAAAAGGATGGTCAGTGCAGATTTCTTATAGACATGACAGAGGACCTCACCTGAGTGGTGTGTACACCGTGCACAAGTGCATGCGCCGTGCACTGCCACCCAAAGACGGTTTGACCGACTTTGATCCGAGCTCGTGCGTAAAGAAGGCAGCGGACGGATAATGTCCGTCCGTTTTTCACTAGTGGGCCCCACTCGTCCTTCCTTCGCAAGATCTATGCCGTCCATTCACTCCAGAGGGAGGCCACGCCCCTAGCCTAGGTGTCCCTTTGAACCAATGCAAGCCGCCATAAGTTTTCAACCGTTAAACGTAGGATGGACGGCTGGGTTAAAATTCGATGGGCCACACCAAATTCAAGCTAGACAGTGTCAATTCCGACTGATTTTTCAGCAGAAGTCCAATGGTTGGATTGGATTTCATGCCGAATTTCGATCATGGCCCCCACCATTTATCAGCGCAAGTAGAAAACGCTTTTTGCGAACGTCTGAACAGAGCACTGCTCATGATCTCTGTGGGCCATCATCATGGTCCGGAAGGTCAATCCGGACCGTCCAGTGGAATCCTTCTGATCCTCTTGTTGTCACCTAGATGTCAGTTGATCCCATGCGATGTATTGTAAGATCCTAACCGTTGAATACAAGATAGACGGCGGAAGAAAAATCTTATGATCCACGACGTTTTGAATCCAAAACCGTCCCTTCCTGAACGGTTTTTAGTGCACAATCCAATGAATGGAGTGGATCTTGTGAGTGCCACCAAGAAATAGGCCCACCGACATCATCGTGCAAGAGCCGTTCGCAGCTCTGCGTCCGTTTCTTGGCTGAAAAAGGAAAGTGCGTAATGCTCCAAACCGACTCCATTCCTAGCCGACCGACTACAGCAAATATAAAAGGAAAGGGAAAGAGAGGGTATAGGGGGATTCAATTCGAAAGGTTGGAGGTTGGCAAGGACGGCTTAGAGAGAGAGAGAGACAGAGAGTTTATTTATTTGTTGTTTTCTTTTCAATTTTATGAGATCTAGGCCCATCATGTTTATGGGCTAATCCTCTTAGCTAGGGCTAAGAGGTGAAGCTTGTAGCATGATGGGGGACTCTTTCAGCTTATGCCTTTTTAGACTGTATTGACATTGATTTTAGGTTAGTAATTGGAATGCTTTTAGTTTTATTAATGGTCTGTTGTGACTAAAATTACAATGGGTCTGCAATGGCTTTGAGCATGTTCTTCTTCCTTTATGTTTATGACGTCAGGAAGCTCTGTTATTCACCATAGTCTCCTGGGCATGGTCAGATGACGGTACCCTTCCGAACCTTCATGGCATATTGATTGGTTGGTAATTAGTTTAATTTTGTTGTTTTCCATAGTCTTTTGGGCATGGTTTGGTGATGGAATCCGTTCTAATTCATATACCTTTCATCTCTTGAAAACTAGATCAATGACAGTTCAGTTAATTTCCATAATTCTTAAAGCAGGCATAAGATCTCCCTGATCCCTACAAGTGGATCCTCTGAATCCCTAGTTCCCTTCTCCTGATTTCTCTCAAGTTTAGATAATTATTTCACCAGTATTCCTTCAAATTCAATTAGATTAGATTTCATCTTAGCCTAGTTCTAGTTCCAGATAATTTTAGATAACGTACAAGTATCAGTCCCTTGGGATTCGACCTCGGTCTTACCGAGTTATTACTACATCACAACCTTGCACTTGGGGAGTGAACAGGCACTAGTTAAACTCACAACCTCTTTCAAATGAGCATCTCACTAGTTGCTTGCCTATTTTCTCATTTCATGATACTAATCCAAAGGCAACTAATCTCCTACTATTTTTAATTTACTATTATTAACTACAGAGTTGAGTAGGGTCGAGTCTTATGAGTCCATCCACCCTGAATGAACATCTAGTTGAGTCGAGTTTTCAAACTATGGTCCAGATCATGTGTCACATTTTTCTGCCGGGTGAAAATGATATTTTGGCATGATACTAGCATTGCTATCCTTAACAGATATATACAGTATAGACTAGCATCGATTTTATGCATATGAGAATGCTCATAGAAAGTGAAATAAGTAAAAGCATGTAGCAATAGAGAGTTTCAATAGACATACTTTGTAGTACTTGAGTAATTGTGGCCTTTTCAATTTGAAAGTTGGAGTAATCAAGTCCCTCTCAATGTCGAAAGGAGTTGGTTCCAAATGAACTGATTTTAACAGCTCAAACCCTCTAAGCTGTGACAATGCCTTTCGGGTCAGTCAAGAACATAACATGCATAGAATTAATTGACAAGAGAACAACAAAAGCAATGACATACATTGTGTTTACGACCGGCATTATTGAGCTCATCAAGAATGTACTTCCTCGCCCTTGGATTTTTGCACAATGATTCGAAATCTCCCACCTCATTATAGGTCACTGCCCAATCCTCGAGCACTTTCCTGTCAGGGATGACCACGGCCACAAGAAAAGATTCGAAGCTGTTCCCATATACCCAAATCTGCCATGAAGGCCAAAGTTGATCAAACAAATAAGGTTGATGGAATAGCCAGACCAAGAAATTTCATCAGAAAGATGGAATTATTAACTATGTTTGAACATAACTTGGACAGAAATAATGCAGGAGGAATGCTATGTGCAGGCAAGCTACCATGTGGCCGTAAAGAAGACGTGTACAAGGTCTGGAACTCACATCTGGAGGACCACACCATACAAATTAAATATCATGTGGCAAAAGATCAGCTCATTTGATGATCTTAGCCACTTGTTCAAGATGGGACCCAAAATGAGCATGAAACATAGCTAAGTATGTAGGCATCAATAAACATCCCACATGCATTTTCTTGGATTTATTACCAAAATTCTTTTGTGCAATAACTGATGTCGGTTGAATGTCATACCGAGGTGATAAGAGGGCAACGGCTATATGTGTTTTCAATGTTTTCAACAGCAACATACTCCCCTTGAGACAACTTGAAAATGTTCTTTTTCCTGTCTATGATTTTCATTGCACCATTGGGCTGCCATTCTCCAATATCGCCTGTCATATCAAAAGTTACACTTCTTATATGTCACTCAAATCGGCATATATACAGTTAATCAACAGAAGTGCACACAATGACACAATACACATGTGAATGCACATATGATTTTAAATGGAACATAAAAAATGGCATAAGATTTTGTGAGATGTGCATTGTTTTCCATTATTAAAATGCAAAGTAGTGAGATTGACCCCACCAAAAGTTAGATTAATCACGGGAAAAAAAAAAAAAAAAAAAAAAAAAAACTACCAACTTTGAATCAATAGTCTCCTGAGTGAAAGAAAAATTGAAGAGACTTCAATGCCATTTCTTGAAGTGCTGCTTAGAAGGCCTGTTTGGATTGGTGGAATCCAGAAAGTAGGTTTCAAAAAGAATATGCCACATACGAGGAAACCCGCAGATAACATTATTGGTGGAAAAGAATCTGTAAAAAGGTTGTTTGTTTTAGTTTTGGTGATTTCTAGGGAAAAGTACAATGGTAAATAGTTGTGAAATCTATTTCTTAAAATGTGTGGAAACGGGGATTACCAAGTTTTAAAATGGATAAGGAAAATGCCCTTTTCTAAGCAGAATAATTGAAATAAAAATAGTTTTCCACATGTTACTTATTATCCCAATCAGCAAAAAGCATCATATCAGTGGAAAAAATTTTCTTCTCTCCACAGTAACTTTTTGGCTCCCACCAATATAAACAGGTCCTAATTTGATTTGGAGGACAGTCAAATGACTAGAAGGGTACTTTGGCTAAATAAATTTTCGATCAAATTCAAGATACCGAAAACGATTAGCAGTCCACAACAACATGTCTCGCCTTTCCTTGGTGTATGGGATGGGACCCACCCGAAGAAAATGATAGGACCCTATGTATTATATGTGGGCCCCTTTTTAAACAGCCTATTAGAAGCAATAAAAGGTGGGAGTATCGAGAAGAGTCGCCAATGAAATTTACCTGTATGAAACCAACCATCGATGAGGACTTCTTCTGTAAGGTCCGGACGCTTGTAATAACCTGAAAATAAGGTTTTACCACGCAAGCAAATCTCCCCACGTGGCACTGCTGCGAGTGCGTCATATCCCATGTCAGGTACCGACTCAAGTCTTGCTTCGATGGTTGTGACAGGTACACCCACTGTCCCCATCATTGAGAACACATTGGCTACGGATGTAAAACAACCTGCACAACTTTCAGTGAGACCTGCCAAACAAGCGGGAGGCTACAGTTTAGCCAACATTCATAATGCTTGGAATTCATCTACTTAGGGTGCATTTGAATGCACTATCCAATTGAATTGCAATAATTAGTCTAATAAAGTGGAAATAACCAAATGGAAATTAGTCTTGTAATCATACAAATCAAGGGACTAGTTTCCAAATTGCAATAACATTGCTTCCAAATCAACTTGAAAAGAACACAGCTGCAAGTTGAGGTACTTCCTCATTGTAAACGCTACGAAAAGAACACAACAGGAGTGTTTAGCACATCCCACCATCTGCATTTTGCAGGAATTCACCAAATAGACTTGATCCACCAAAATGTAGGCGGTGGGAAGTGCTTTTCATCCATTCGCATTTTGGGGTTATATCCAAATGGGCTGTAAATAGCAACACAGACTGGAAACCAGTGTTTTAGGATAAGTTTACTATACTGCCATACCATATCCTTGTAACAAAATGCTGCCGCTTGTGACTCTCAAAAACTCCTCAATATGCCTAGACAATGGTGCTGCTCCAGATAACATGATGCGTACCCGTCCTCCTAACCCTTGTTTGATCTATGCACAAAATTCACATAAAAGGCATTATAAGATTAAAGAAAATAAACAGAAGATATGCCTCCTTAAAAGGAGGATGCTAATGTTTCCAAATTCATGTGGATGTTAGCAACATCTTCAAAGACGTGTGCCATGTCCAATCATCGATTCAAACCGTCCATCCATTCATAGCATCGGGGGGCGGCCATGGTTAGAAAAAACCATGCCAATCAAGTGATCCTAACCATCCAATCAATAGCATGAAAAATAGATAGTCGAAATCGAGCAGAGAAACAAAATAGGTGCAAGCATCATCTTAAAACAGTTGTATAATAGGTCCCATTGTTCATATTCAAAAGAAGCATTTTGGTTTGATGATGTTAACCATCCAATCTACGGCTCACAAAAAATAAATGGTTGTAAAAAAACATTTGGCCCAATAAAATGGGTTAGGGCTATCCAATCAACATGATTTTTCCACCATCTCTTCCGTCCAACGGTATGAATGGATGGTCTTGATTAGTGATTGGATGTGGCACGCATCAAACTAAAATATACTGGGGGAATTGCTAAAGACGACCCTTAGAGAAATAGTTACACTGACTTTGTTGAAGACAACCCTATCACAGAAAGGCGCTGCTTTGTCCTGTTTCAATCCCTTATTCAAACTCTTCAACTTGCTGATATCACCAAAATGATGTCAATATAATATATTATATATCAAATTTAGATAGGCTATAAGGGTGTGTTTGGTTGCATCAAAATTTAATGAAATATCATGAGATTTTTCTTATAATTAGACTGATTAATCTTGAAAATACCATGAAATTTCATGATATTTGGTGCAACCAGAAGCACCCTAAAGCAAAACTAAAGGTCAAGATTTATCACTTCAAATATAAGCTACATACCAGTTATAAGCACATTGAAATAGGCTCCTTTTGAATGCTCCTCCAGATGAAATTTTATCATTTATACCTACAACCAACACAAATTGTAATGTAATGAGCCAAAGAAAACATAAGAACATCAATGCAGAAACTCAAGTAAATCAGTCACAGGAATAGATCCTTGTTTAAAATGTAAAACCTGTGTATATACGATCGTAAACTCGAGGAACACCACAAAAGATTGTTGGCTTCAATTCTTGAATGTCCTCAACCAAATACCGAACATCCTACAAGTAAAGGGATAGCACCAGCTACAATAAGATTTTGCTTTAAATGAGTGGTAAGAAAGATCCAATAAAAAGAAACTCACGACAAGAAATGAATCATCATACCCCTCGCCAAAATCCAATAGATGCACCCTTGTAGATGCAATAGGTCTCGATTATCTGATCAAATACATGGGCCAATGGAAGGAATGAAAAATATGTGTCTTCTTCTGTCACCTGTGAGTGAAACAATTTGCAAAACTCGAGCATTATGAATGAGAATTCGGGAACAACAAAATTGGAGCTTAGGCACTACCGTCTTCTATTTAAGCGAATTATGTAAGGCGAAGATAATGAATCTGAAGAAAGGTTCTTGTAAAGGCTGAGTTAGCTTATCACCGGTTTATCTGTTTCTACGAGTAGATGATCTATTGTCATGACCTCCGCCATGATAGCACCATTAGTTAGTAGAACGCCCTTTGGATCCCCAGTTGTTCCACTTGTATACATGATTGTGCAGATATCACTCTTCTCTTTTGGAGGCAGTTTACAAGCTTCACTTCCCTAAAAGAAACAGTAAATTGTCAGATCCCTGTATGCATTCAGTTCATAACAACAATGAAAATACTTATTACTATGCTCCCACTCAGACTGTTGGTTTCAATAATTTCTCTGCTGAATTCCACCAAAGAGTGACCCATATAGCAGTTATGACTATTTAAGGTGTGTTTGAATGCATTAGCAAATTAAAATTGCAATGATTGGTTTAGGGAACATCTGGTTGCGTCTCTCATGATATTTGGTACAACCAAACGCACCCTTATATTAAGTTTAAATAACCAAACTCGAATTGCCTTTTTGCATTATTCATACCGAGTGACGGTGCTCATAATTACAATCATGTTACTTTCAAGTAACACTTGAAACAAACATAACTGCAATTTTACAGATCTTTCTTATGACTACTATTATATATTAGTTTTTTCCTTCTCTTAATTAAACTGACTGTTGACAGTTTTAATTCACTTTTGCATGCAAATGCAACCTTTGTTTCATATTTTGTTATGGTACAGAAATATTAGCCTAATAAAGAAAGCACAAAAAATTTTAAAGGTTGAAACTTCAGTATAAAAGAATTATTTAAAGATCAAGTCCTCACCAATAGAGAAAATTCATCCCAAGAAAAGCAAGAAACCCCAGCTAGTTCAGCTTCTTTCTTTTGGGCACTTGAAATCTTTCCGAAGCTGACAATCGCTGAAATTAGTAACGAAATACCGAAACGTCACTAGCCTAAACAATCATTTTTCTTTTTGGAGTAATAAAAAGTCAGGGTTACATATCTACATACTCTTTAGATTTGCAGCACACCTCGGAAGACACGTTATCATCTGCCCAACACAAAGAATTACAAATTAAGATGGGCATTGCTTTAAATAGCTTTAATGAAGTCCATTGAACTCAGAGACAATGGGTATTACAAGAATTTCTCTTGTAAAAATATTGTGAGACATAATAAATTGAGGTAACAATCTGTGATCCTAAACAGCACTTGTAAAGATAGAAGAAGAATTGGCATACAGCTTCAATCTTATTCTCTTGAATGAAAGCTATTGAGACCTCAGCATGGTTGATAATGAATTCTACTGCATTAGCACCTGCAACATGTATACGGCCACTGAATCTGATCATTTTCTTATCGTATATGAATTAGCTAACTCGTATTAGGGCATAGTTGAAAAACTCAGACTTGACTCAATGTCCAGCAAGATCAAGTCGACTTGAAGATCAGACAAGCTTTCACTTGACTTATTATTCAGTAAATAAATTAATAGAAAATGTTTAAATTAGTTATATGTACAGGCTAGAAGCAACATGACATCTTCTCTCACAAAACATTTTTGCCAAAAAAGTTTCTTCTAACTGAGTGACTTGATTTGAGTCAACTGAATCAAGACCACCAAGTTGAGGGCCAAGTCTTGTACATTCCGGGTCTATATTATAACTCAGCCCAAAAATCTGCCGAGTTAGTTGACTTGGTTGAATTCCGAGTCAAGTCACAAATTGTGAAACTATGTATGATGTTTCTGTTTTAAGAGAAATACAAATGCACTCATGACATGTTGACAATATAGATAGGATTAAATAATTTAAGAAAGGGAAATGCTCCAATGCTCCTAGTTGTATTGTGACAAACAGTCCAATCAATTGATCTAGACTGTTGATCAGTTCAACATACATTTCATGGACTACGACATAAATATCACAAAACCTGACAATCATAACCATCTTATCACTAGCCTTTAATATGGACAGTTAAGATTGTTTACATAAAAATAGTTCAATCAACAGTTCTATCTATAAATTAGTTGGAGGCCATCATGGGTTGCTTACCATCATGAAGAATCACTTTTTGGGGCAGCCCTAACTATCCCATCCATAGCCTGGAAAAAGGATGGCTACAAAAAGTAAGACCGATCCAAGGATGGATTGGATCATCTATCAATCTAATTTTTGCATGTTAGCCCATACACTCTGTCCTTTGATGTTTGGATCGATTGATTGCAATGTGCAAGTGACCTAATGAAACAAGGAGCATCTTAACTTGTAGTGCTCAGAGAGCACTGGAGCATTTCTTTTCAAGAAATATTGTCATCGATGCTGGTTTTAGCTATTTTCTTTCAACTGGTTATCTAAATATTCGAGAAAAAAGCTTTCCCACAATTATGTATTATTCATTGTAGAAGAAAGAAGAAAACAAAAATACTTACCAAGAGTGTCGTATAAAGGGACATAATAGATTCCATGGCTGTTACAAGCCTGTAAAGGAACCAAATCATAAGTTGTAAGAAATCAAAATACAAAAGCCAACCGTTAATTTGAACTATTAATCACTACAAAAACAGGCAAAGATAGTACAGAAGAATAGCAGCATCAAAATCCAAGATTATACTAGATCAAAGGCAGTCTAATCAAATCTCCAACTACTTTGATTTTCTATATCTGATCAAATGGAGTCCTTGCATCCATATGATTCTATCAAACATCTGAGCGAGATGCAACATCTGAACATCTAAAAGATACCTCCATTGTGATTATCCATTCAGGGCAGTTGGAACCATATATTCCGCAACGACCGCCCTAATAAGATTAAACCAAAACCAATATCATATCCACTCAAATGAAACAAAATCAACTTCCACATTTCTAAATTCAGTTAACAAATATTGACAGGATTCATAATTGCACTTACAGGATTAATGCCACGCCCTCTAATAGCAGAACCAATTTGGATAGCTTTATCATACACCTCCTGGTATGTTTGCCAGACATATGGGCCCACCTACAAATTCAAATTCAATTCATTTCTCTCTCCTTTAGTTGGGTAATTTTGATTGAACCAAGGCCCGGACCCATTAGAATTTTCATTTACGGACACACATGTTCGCATGTGTGTGCAAATGTGGCCAGTATGGCCTCCAACAGATGTTTTCACTTCATATTTCTCATCCCAACATAATCGCACGGGATTTGAGTCGTGCGGGTGTGTGGATGAAATCCCTGAGTAGTAGGTGGGTTCTCCTGATGTGTAATGGATTGATCCAATGACAGAAGGAGAAAGGGTGCTATAAATCAAAGCTATTGCAAGTATGAAGCACACATAAAAATAATCCTACTCCCCGTTCATTGGAAATTCTATCACCACTGGCAATCCATAGACTAACATTATTTTCACCTATGCAGGTTGGCATTTCGTCGATCATCTGGGCTGCATTTCTATGTTTTTCAAAATGGGTATTGATCAAATTGCTGAAAATGGAGAAGTCAATTATACCTTCCCATCTGTAATCTCACGCCGACCAAGCATTGGGTTCTTGGGATTCCTTTCAACGGATTGACTGCAACATAGAAACCCACGTCTCATTCAAAACCATGGAATGAAATGCAACGGAGAATGATTTTTTTTAAAAAGAAAATTTACTTTGCTGAGCCATTGAAAATTTTCTTTTTAATGCTCTAAATTGATTCATATTTCTTTTCAATATTCTAAATTGATCCACAGATAGCGTTGGCCAGAGTAGATTCTAAAACATGGACTATCCCGATTATAGGAAGACTGATGTAGAACGTGTCACACAGAGATATTCCCAGCATGATTGAGCCACAAGGAGATGGACCGTGAATTGACCATAACTTTTGATCCGGGTATCGTTACGGGGCATACAACCTATCAATCTTTACTGAAACGGGCCATCCGAGGTGAACCGACCCATAAAGTGGGTCCCATCTGTCCGTTTCATCAGAAAACGCGCGTTTTCAGTTCAAAAACGAATTTTAAGAAAAATTTTACTATTTTTAGTAATTTTAATTTTTTAATATTTTTCGAGTTTTAGGTTTTCTTTCCTTTTAGAAATAACTTTTAGTTGTACTAGGACTCTTCTAAAGAAAGTTTATTTGTAATTTCTATTTTTAGAAATTAAGCCCTAGAAGAGTTTTATTAGAATTAAGATTTGTGTTAGAATTAAAATTTTGCTATTTTTGGTAATTACGAATTTTAGTTTATTTTTTTTTCTATATTAATGGTGTAAGGAGACACATTAGACAATTATCAATCATTCATTGATCAATTTCGAATTTATTAAAAATTCTTTTTTATTTTTTGCTTTCTTTCCTCGTGGATTCGAGAAGTCTCCGTGAGGAATCCAGAGAAGTTCCATGGACTCGGAATATTTATCACCTTGATGAAGACTGTGCTCGACCTCACGTACTTACCTACGTCAAAGACTCCGCATGTGGGATCGTTGGGGCAGCGACAGACGCTGTATCCTGACTATTCCTGAGTCCCGACGGAGGCAAAACGAACTCCAGGAAGAATAACAGACTTTCAAACGTTCAGAGCGCGGCTTAGGTGGATCCCCGGTCACACCCAGATCCGTGGATCCCTGACTGTGAGGCCTACCTTGATGTGTTTAACTTACATCCACACCGTCCATAAATTTTTAAAGATTATTTTAGTATATGAACCAAAACATTAAGAAGATAAAAATCTCAGATGGACCACTCAGGAGATTAAATACCCACCATTAAAAAATTATCAGGGGCCATCGGAATGTTCATTTGCAATCCAAACTGTTGACAATGTCACAAACATCTGTACGAAGGGAAACGAAAAAAATTCCAGTTTGATCCAAAACTTTTGTACCCCACAATAAGTTTTTAATGGCCAATCAGCATTGTTTCCTGTGGTGTGGCCCACTAAGATCTGAATCTGCTTCAATTTTTTATTATAATACTTTAAATGAGCTTTAAAAACGTATGGTAAGATTGGATTTAAGTACCATGCTTCAAGGTGGGCCAACATTAAGGGATCCACTTTAGCCGCCTGCCGGGACCAAGTTGGAGGGGGAGATTTGCGAGCCTACACTCGCTACAACTGACAATACGGGATATGTATTCAAGATCTGAGCTGCAAATAATATGAGTACGACTGTGAAGATACCATGGATTAAAAATCCAGCTTTATTGATAATTATGTGGGCCACCAATGCAAGAAAGCAACGGACGGTCTTAAATGGTTTGCAAAGAGCCTATTTTCAACGTGAACCTGTAGCCCTCCAATGAGTCTGATTCTTAAGACACGTGTGCATAATTTCGTGGGCCCAGTCTTTTCACTGCTACGATATTCATTAAACTTTCCAAGTTGGCAGATTTGCCGCGTGTGGAATTGCGCGCGTTCATAAAGACAACTGACACGTACAGACAAGGTAATGTAAGACTGTGGTCCACCTAATGTGTGGATAGCCTGGTTTTCAACTAACGTGACTTTCATGGTCGGTCCTACCTTTCCTACGGATCAGATGTCGTATACATGTGACTTGCTGGGGATAGGCGGGCCGGATGCATCGGTTAGGTGCAGAGGGCACTAGAAAATCTTAAATGCCATTTGCCGCTACGCTGCAGTACGGAATTGCGTATAGTGCACATTTTAGGTCAGTCGGGTGGAATATCGAGGACTCCGACTCGGTAATGACCCCTCACTGGTCGGTGCTGTGGGCCGTACCATGATGCGTGTATTTTATCCACTCCGTCCATCCATTTTATCAGATCAATTTAGATAATAAGCCTAGAAAACAGGAAGATATAAATCACAGTGGACCACACCACAAGAAACAGAGGTGATTGGACACCCACCATTCAAAAACTCTTAGAGCCAAGGTAATGTTTATTTGCCATCCAACCTTTCTATTGTCACACAAAGATTTGAATGAAGGGGAAAAAACAAATATCATCTTAATCCAAAACTTTTGTCTTGAATAAATTCAATGGGGGGGCATTTGACAAGGACAGGAAAGGTAGGAATTAGGTGAGATAGAATCGTATTTGCTTGAATCGAGAATTTCCAATGAATTTTGAAATCTAGTGCACGGGAGGCTCGCATTGACGCATGTGTTTTGCATATATTGTCTGTGTATATGTGACTTGCATCCGTTGTAATTTTAGTTTGTTGACTATAATTCCATAGTCCAAATGAGGCTTTGCTCAATTCAATGTTTTTTTCCATGGTAAGAAATTTATTTCAAACAACATGAAACAATGGCCAATGTTTTTAGATATGCAATTATTGTGTAATAATGGTGTTAATCCCATCTAATATAATTCTATACCGTTTAATTGGACCGTCCAAACAAACACTTATAGGTGTTAATAGTGTTGTATTAAAATGAATTTTAAATACAAAATATGTTTCAAAATTCAAATTTTCATCCCTTGCTTTTCTTTAATATGGAAGAGAAGTTTTGTCTTTTGGTGACTTATTGTCCCACATAAAAAATGACTAAAAAAATATTCAAGTTTATAATAATGAACTTTTCTATAGGGGGAGAGGAGGCCTGGGCTATTAGCCTCATTGCATGCCTTCGACCACACATGTGCCCTAGTCCACTACTATTTGTACAATCTTGCACCTACTCTAATCCACCCCCGCTGCCAGTCCATCGACTCTCTCTCTCAGAACAAGTCTGTAGTTATTTTTATTTTGTAACTAAGTTCATCACTGAGTCAAATCACTTTGATCTACGTTTTGCATGCTAATTCAAGCCCATGTCCGGCAAGTGCACCATTAGTACTGGGTTATAGTCAATCCAGTGATGACATAATTGGTTTCAAGCCGAGTAACTCAATCAAACCTTGACTCAACTATTTAAGTCTTCTTTATTTTATTTTATTTTCAATTTTCGAATTTTATCTACTACTTATAACACTATTTTCCAACAAACGGCCAGGTTAAGGCCAAGCCAAGCTCTACCCTAGCTAGCCCACATTGTTGTATGAAAGTCCAAATCTAACTTGAGCCCATGATGGGCCAAAATTGTCCAACTCAAACCCAAGCCCAAAAAAAGTGAGAAAGCGTATGGCCTTCAGATCTCTCACAGTTGTGGCTCTCACGAAAGAGATGGGGAATTGCCTATTCGAATCCATTAGACCATCTCTTCTTTTTGGCATCTGTCTTCCTCCCTCTCATCCTCTTCCATTGGCATGGTAAACTCCATATAGAAAATGGCCCTTCATCTTCATAGTCATCTATTTAAGTTGTTATAGTTGTGATTTTAAAGATACACATGTTGGCACTATGTCCAAAACTAGCCTAATTTTGAAACATGCTTGATTTTTAAGCTCAAGCCCAATCCTCGTGCCTGATACTCCAACCCAAATATGACCTACCGTGGGCTAAGCCTAGAAGCCTGACGGGCCATCTTGGCCCATCTACACCCAAACAAACAATACCCATTTTGGCATCCATTTTAAGAGTGGTTTGACATTTTTACAAAGACCAGGATTAGGCATTGCCTCTACCTGTATTGAGCTTGAAGCAGGCATAACGTGTAATGTGATGATATTTAATTGGATGACTTACTATTAAAGATGCAATTCATGTGAAGTATGTTTGAATGTTGTTTGGTAACATATATATATATATATATATATATATATATATATATATATATATATATATATATATATATATATATATATATATATATATATAAGTAGAACCTATCTCTAACAGCATTGTCCCATCTGACCAGATCTAACCACATGTTTGCCCCAAGCTATCCAATCCAAAAGTCCTTTTTTTCCCGGTGGTGTGAGCCGTCTTTCTCCTAATACGTACATATTGTCTATAATTGTAGTGACCAAGCTATCTCTTCTCCTAATACGTACATACTGTCTACAGCAGGATTTGATTGACTCATGTGACGCTATCATTTTCACCAATTTAATATATATTTGACATAACAACTGGCCTCATCCCTGACAACCGAACATGACTCAATCAAATCCGGCACTTAGTGTTACCACGGACTTTGATGGTGACGGGGTCCCCGTGCAATCCACATCTTTTTTGTTGGGCTAATATGGTGTATGTACGGTGGAAAAATAAGTTCTCACCGGTTGAGTGGAGTGGATTATATATATATATATATATATATATATATATATATATATATATCCACGTAAAGCTTAGTTGCTTGGCTCTGTTAAAAACAAGTGTAGTAGATAAATCGTTTCGAATGTTGAATTTGAGTAGCAAGAAGCCTCTCGTTTTCTTAACTCGGCATTCGATGTGGTACCGTTCTTTTACTTGGACAAGAATCTTCCGCAATCTTCAGAGTTACGCAGCCCTTAAAACACCCAAGCCTGTGGGGTCTAGCATGCTGTATATGTGAAATCCACTCCACTCATCAGGTTATGTCCTCGATTTTAAGTTTTAGAACAAAACATCAGAGATATCGAAATCTCAAGTGGACCACACAACAGTAAACAATGGGAATTGAAGGCCAACCATACGTTTGTGTGTGGGGCCACCATAGTGTATCTCTTTCATCCAACCCATTAATCAGGTGTAACTCACAAGGTAAAGTAAAAATATTAAAAATCAGCGTAATACAAATGACAGGTGACCACTCCGTGCGAATTTAGAGTTTTTAGGAGAAGTAGTTTTAACTTGCTCACATTGGCACAGCCCCATCAGAGACTTTACCAGGTTTATCTTTTGTATGTACGGATCAAATGATAATTCTCACCTGATAGACTGAGTCGATTCACATATCAAAGATGGTTGGCCCCACAAAGTGGTTGTATCTTACAGCTACGTAAAAACTTTGCAGGCGTTGCAGAATATTCCGGTCTCTTTTACTACTCATCAGATATTTCATTTTCCATCCTCCCACGTTTTGCAGTGAGGTCACGTGAGCCACGTGTATGGATGATCCAAACCGTTGGGTCACCCACAATGGGCCATGGGAAAAGAATATGTTTCTACAAAATGATCTCATCCGTTGAATCCATGGACACAAAATCATAGATTTACAATAATGTTTACGTTCAAGTCCATTCTACGTGTGGTATAAAAATAGTACCATCCATTCACAATCCCTTGTGGGCCCTATTAAAGATAAGCACAAGCAATAAAACTGTTTTGTGAAATCTAAAAATATCACTCTGTTTTAACTACCATATCTCATGGTTGTAACTACAACTGATTTTTGTTCCAATGCAACTCACATATTGCAATGTGATGCATTGGAACTTCACCCTTTGAATCTTGGTCCATCTTTTGATGATCAAATCTCTCAATTAGACTATTTCAACCCTCTGATTTGAAATTGAATAATCACATTAATCTTTTATATGATGAATGGGTTGCAATTTTCAATTTGAGAGTTTGTTATTTTTACACCTTTCATCCCATGATAGTCCTATTAAATAAATGGTTTGCATCTCTAAAAAAATGCCAAAATCCAATGGATGAGGACAACTTATGACAAATCTCAGTAATATGTCTCATAATTTTTAATCTTTATATATATATATATATATATAGCGGAACGCTCACCAGCAAACCGGTTCGTACGTACCACGTACGAACTTTTTTGAAAACCCATCATACTATATTTGCAGTAAGTCTCAACATTTTTTACTATTTGAATGGTAAATATTAAATATGTGTTCTTTGCATAAAGAACCTGCACGTGTTTTAAACCATTGCGAAAATGACTCTTTCACTTCAAATAAATCGAACGGTGGGCATTTTAAATGATTGCGAGATTGCGAAATTCTTTCCTTTTATGCAGCATTCCTCCATTTCGAAGAATAAATGCAACCAGTCCATGTTCTTCCGGTAACCTTCGATCTTGATCCAATCAGACAGTGGTGATCGCGAAAGATCAAGATCTTTGAGAAAACTAAAAACCAAAATGGAAAAGGAAATCAAATTCTTACCTGAAGAACTCCCAAGGAGACTGAATTCCTTGTGGCAACTCCATCAGACCGTCTTTTGCGTAGATGCTACGATAAACAGGACCTGCAGACGGCGTGTTGCCAATGGACGGTCTAGATTCTTCGACCTTGACTGTGTAAACGGCCATTTTTCTTGAAGTGAGAGGAGGGGTGTGGAGGGTTGGCAAGAATGTGAGGGGAGATAGCTAAATTTAAGAGATGAGAGGAGAAAAGAGAGTTGAGGGAAAATGGTTGTTAGATCAGAGCAATAAATTCAAAGACGGAATGGAAACAGGTTCCAACCATTTTCTAGCTTTCTTTCGGCGATTTATTAATGAAAGTGTTACAGCTTTTATAATTCGAGTTCGTTTTCGCACTCGGATTCGGTGGGACGGTGCTGTAAAAGCTCTGCGGGCACAACATGATGTATATGATGTATGTATCTTATCCACACCGTCCAACCATTTTTTTCAGATCATTTTAGGCCCTAAGGAAAAAAAATGAGATAGACCCAAATCTAAGGTGGACCACACGACAGGAAGCAGTGGTGACTGAACACCCACCATCAGAAACTTCCTAGGCCCAATTGTGGTGCTTACTTTTCATCTAACTCATTGAATAGTTCACACAGATCTGGATGAAGGGAAAAATCAAATAACAGCTTGATCTAAAATATTCGTGGCCCCAAGCAGTTTTTAATGGTGTACATTCAATCAAAGCTGTTTCCTGTGGTGTGGTCTACTTTAGGCTTGGATCTTCCTCATTTTTTGTTTCATAGACTAAAGTGTTATGGAAAAATGGATGGATGGCGTGGATAAAACACGTACATCTTGGTGGGTCCCAAAAAGCTTTTTCGAGACCTGACCAGTACCGAGCTGGTACGACAGGGATTCCATCGAATCCGATTCCGTTTTCTCTCCGTCATGCGACGGACAGACATCGTGTGTCGCCACCCGCTTGAGTGCGCATGCTTAGATTTTCCTATTTGAACCGTCCATTTTTTTTGAGTTTAGTACCATAAGCAAGATATTTACTTAATCATGCTTTATTGATAATCCTATTGTTTGATTTTTATATGTGTATGTTAGCCATTGAAACTTTTTTTTTGGTAATTTTAAAATTTCTTAATGATTGATCATAGAAATAATCTGTTCGGTTTAATTTCCTGCGGTCGACCTCATAGCATTCATTTCAGAACATGGAAGGCTCCGATTGTCGGACCTCTCTCAGGATGTAGCCCAGTGTGAGGCGACACACAATGAATTCTATGTCGCGACGGATTCAGACAAACTCTTTCCGGTTGAGAGCTCACAGGTGGGGGCCTCTCCACGTAGCAGGCGATCATTTAAATATATACCAAATAGACAAAAATGCCCCCATTCAACTTGAAGTGATAGTTCACCACCACTTATTTACTCCTATCAGGCTACCAGCAAATGCCTGGATTTTTATGGCTGGAACCTGGCCATTTGCCACAGCATGGCATGCACGTATGAGATCTAGACCGTCAAAAAGAAAGGCTTGCTGTGGATAGAGCATGCCCACGTCGTGGTTAGGTCTTAAATTCCATACCGATTGGATAATTGCGCAGATCGAATGGTTTGCATCATTTAAAATTTGAGAAGATTTTAAGGCCATGCTCAATCCACGTTGAACCCTGCTATTTCACGGTCCACATTCCCACACATGGTGGCAAACGGGCCCATCATTGTTCAATCCGTGGGAATTTCAGGTTGTTATCCGTCGACAATTGTACGGTGGATGAGACAACGAAATTAGAAAGTGGTGGTTAACTATGACTTCAATCTAATCTAATTACCGCCGAACAAACAGGATAAGAGAGGTGAAAGATAGCGACATAGCATTGATGTAGAATTAAATAGAGCTTTACAATAGCACATCGTTTTGGCATAGAATTACGGTTTTAGATTTTATTTGATGCTCTTAGAGACCATGAAGATTGATACGCACGCATTCGGAAATTGCATACTCAGCCTGCACGGAAGTGGATTACGTCCTGCCCCCGTCGGTCCAGGCAGGGGCTCTGTGGGGCCCTCTGTGATGTATGGGTTTTATCCATGCTGTTCATCCATTTTTTAAGATCATTTTAGGTTCGAGCACAAAAAATTAGACATATCCAAGGATTAAGTGTACCACACCACATAAAGAAGTGATGATAGTAACGTCCACCGTTGAAGCCTTCCTAGGGTCCACCGTGATGTTTATTTGCCATCCAACCTGTTTATAAGGTCACATGGACATGGATGAAGGGAAAAAAAAAAATTCAACTAGATCCAAAATTTCTGTGGTCCTCAGGAAGTTTTAATGGTGGAAGTTTAATCCCCACTGTGTGGTCCACTTTAACTTGAATCTGCCTCGTTTTTCGGTTCATATCCTACACTAAAATGAAATGTAAAAATGGATGAACGGCGTGGATAAACACCATACATCATGATGGGCCTCACAGCCCCTACTTGGACCTATTCCGTACAGGAGAGGACGCAATCGGCTTCCAGCCTGCGTGAAGTAAAATTAAATAAGAAAATTTTTGATACTCCGGCATGATGTGTTCGATGATACTCAGGCACTTATAAATTACTTTAGATTGAATACCTGGAATACCATAATTTAAATCAAACGGAGTAGACGCAGTGATGAGAAATGGGCAAGAGATAAATAAATAAATTTAAAAATAAAAATAAAAATCGAATGATGAGGCTGGACAGCAGATGTATGGATGGTACATGATCATCACTGGGGCCAACATAGCTGTATGGATGGTACATGATCATCACTGGGGCCAACATAGCTTTTTTTCTAATGCTCTACCGTGGGCCATTTGCTAAGTGCGGGTGGAGGGGGAATCAGACTGCGTAGTGAACTCCGTGGGCCCACTATAATTTATGTATTTAATTCAATTTGTCCACCCATTTTATCATATAATTTCAAAGCCTGTGCCCCAAGATAAGAATAATCAAATCTCAAATGGACAATACAACGGAAAACAGTGTGAAATTTCTAAGGTTGAAATTTTCTTGGGAGCCATAGAAGTTTGGGATCAAGCTGATATTCATGTTTTTCATTTATTTATGCCTGTGTGATCCTACGAACAGGTTGCGTGATAGTTAAATATCACCGTGGGTCTTAAGGAAGGTTTCAACATTGGAAAACATTATTCCCCAAATTTCTATAGTGTGGTCCAGGTGAGATTTGAATATGCTATAATTTTAGGCTCAACCACTAATATAATCTGATAAAACGGATGGACGGCATGAATAAACCACGTACATTTAAAGTGGGCCCAACAGAATTTACCCAGTACGACGAAAGCCAACTGAGTGCTGTACGCGATGTGCTGCAACAAAACAATTATGATCAGGGACTATAGGGGTGTACATCAGGCCGAACTGAGTTAAAGTGAGCTTAACCCAGCCCGGCCTGATCACTAGCCAAATCCAGCTTGAACCCGACCCGGCCCAGTCACAGGCTAACATATTTAGCTCAAACTCGACTCGGTCAGCAATTGTGTGTATGTATTCGAGTTGGGTTAAACTGGGACCTGTTTGAACTTGGCCCGAACTCAATTTTGAGCTGATGAAATTGGCCCATCCCAGACTGAACTCAGTTCCGATTCAAGCTAAGTTGAGTTTTTTTGGGGCCGAGTCAAGCAAGTTAACTGGGCTAGCCCGGTTCATGTACAGTCCTACCAAGAAGTGGAGTTCGTTGACAGAGATTAAATCCGAGCCCTACATTCATAGTACGTTGATTTTCAAAATTAAAGAAATACCACGCATTTTTTTTTTAAATCTCATTTAATATCTTATAAAATCTCAAACTTTACATCTCTCCATGAAATAATTGCATGGCAAAAATGTGGGCAGGTCTCTGACTTCTGATAGCCACCATCATTTATGGATTTTATACACACCGTCTATATCAATTTCTCCGTATCATTTTAGGATTAGGCTTAAAACTGAGGCAGATCCAAGGCTCAAGTAGACCCCACTACATAAAGCAGCGGTGATAACTCACCACGGAAACTTTCCTCGCTAAGGGGCAGAATTAGGACGCAATCTGCGCCCATAGAAATGATGGACCAAAACTTACTTTTGTTTGATTATCTGATATTCAAATATGTAGGTATATATTGGACCATTAAAAATGAAAAATAAAAAATAGAAAATTCAATTGGTCTTATTACAATAAACAAGTGTGCAGCAGCTAGAGGTTAAGATTGTTAAACCAATTTGATTTTTAGACTGTAAGCTCCATAATTTTGTCGGCTCAAATTAAATTTATACTTAATTGTATGCCACGTGTACCACCTCCAAGTGCCTGTGCATCAAGCGTCACATGCACCGGAGTATATAAAAAATTCCCAAAGAGGCTAAATTGTGTAACTGTCGGCTAATTCCAATCTCTAGAATCAAAATTGGTTGGAAGATACTAAAGCTTTGACTGGTGGACTCTTGTTTTTTGAAAAGGACCGTTGAATAATTTTAATTTTCCACCGTCCAATAACTGTCCACGATCGCAATCCGACAATAACAGAGTTTTGTTGGGTGTAATTAAAAATTTGGAACTTTAATTACCAGGGACAGATACTAGCTACTGGAATCCTGTACAACACCAATTTTAGGCGGTACATAAAACACAAAACTCTGTGGGGCCCACCATTTTGTATATGTAAAATTCACTCCATCCATCTTATTCTATCCTCAATCCTAGACCCTGTGGCCAAAAATCAGCCATATCCAAAATTCAGGTGGGCAACACTAGTGGGAACAATGAGGATGGGATGATCACCATAGGTTAATCTGTGGGGGAAACCGTGGTATTTATCTTTCATCAAAACCATTAATCAGGTGTATCTCAGTAGGATGGAGATCATACACGAGAAGCATCCTGATCCAAATTTCAGGTGAGTCGAACCAAGAATTTAAGGGTTCTAAAAGTTATTTTGGTCCATCAAAACCATTAATCAGGTGTATCTCAGTAGGATGAATAGATCCATTTTCTACAAATAATATGGACCATCCATTTTTCTAAAAAATAATATCAAGTGGTTGGATGATCTGATCAAATTGATTTTGAAGAACGCATGATCAGATTGACTCTTAGACCCATTTTCCTACAGATTATAATCAATATCTACCGTTAATTAATTTTCCCAGAAACTAATAAGATATTTACAACTATCCAATCGAAATGATTCTTGACGAAAACATAACAGTGGGGTGCACATGATAGACGCATTTCTTTATGATTGGTATGGAGTCTCATTTTCTAGAGACTGATTGAATGGTTAGGATGACCTGATCAAAGTAATCCTCGCAAGGTACATGCAATCATGAGCCATGGCCATTCGATGAATGACCCAGATTGATAATTATACCATTTTTCTAAAATAATTAAAGATGGACGGTACATTTCCTAAGCAATTGACCAAATGGTTGAGATGATCCGAATCAAAGTGCTTCTATTGATTAAAAAAATTGCGCATCCAAAGCGGGGCCTACAGGACAGATTGTCTAAGCTGATGATTACACCAGTTTCCCCGCATCAATCTGAGCCGTCTATTTTCATGGCAATTGATTTCATGGTTAGTACGTTTGATCAAAGTAATTATTCTGGAACACATGCAATTAAATATGTGGTTCATATGATGGACGATCCAAATGGATGATAGAACAGCTTCCCCACAATTGATCCAATGGTTAGGATGATCTAATTAAAGTGATTCTTTAGATCCATATGCAGCAAAGGTAATGGACGGTCCAAATTAATGCTTGGTCATTATTGTTTGTGAAAAATCTCAACCATTCATTCCACTAACGTTTGCGAGAATGGTTAGGATGATGTGATCAACGTGATTCTTGAGAGGCACACCAAGTAAGTAGGCAAGAAAATTAATTATCTACATTCATTTGACATTTTGTTATGATTAATGCATACGGTCTATCTAGTTGGACATAATTATATTCATAAAATCTGTAAACTAAAGCAACGCTAGTCACAAGCTGGAGGTGCGAAATTATCAAAAGACACGTTTATTATTTTCCTTTAGAAAGTTTTGAATTCAAGAATTGTCGACCCATGATGATAATTAAAGTGTTGAATTCAAGAATTGTGGGACCATGATGATGATTAGATGAACAAAAAATATGGTGGATCCAACCATTAGGTGGGCCATATTAATAAAAAATAATTTGCACCACATAAAAACATCCAATTCACTTGTAACCCATCTAATAATTTGATAGGCCTCATGTTTTGTTTGGGCGATCAATGTTTGATGGTAAACAGAGCACATTATCCCTACAATTCGGACTCTATTGCTTTTTGAAGAAAACAATTTAATAGAAGGTATTTAGGAGTTGTTTGGATGGCTATAAAGTCCTTAAATACTAATTTGTTTACAAGTAATCAGATTATAGA